>OX439351.1:10764655-12069563 GCA_949319445.1 Mythimna lalbum
GCGTTTCAACTGTGTGGGTCTAAGACGTCCATTGACAATACCATGATTAGATCCGACTGGTAACGCCAAAAGGCCCGAAAGGTTAAATGTTGGATTTTAGCGCGTTCTTATTTAGGTTTTCATTTTGATGAAACTTGCTATTAGTTAAAACAAGTTTTACATTAAATGTGATAGCTACGGTTTTTAGACGAACCACACTTGCAGTAAATCGAAACGAATAATTAGTATAAATCTATCATCAGCCTTTTTAATTCATTAAACCCCAACCGAATGCCAGCTTTCGCGCACCCATTGTCTTTCTATTGTGTCTCTAATTATCACGATTGAAAAGTTAATGTTCCCACTGCTGGGGTCAGGCTTCCTCTCTAGGAGAGGGAATGGGTCGTAATCCACCACGTGGGCTCAGTGCGGGTTGGTGAATGTCAAATGTTTTCGTTTCGTCGACCATTATTAATAAGAACAAACTAAAAAAGACAAACATCAAATTACCATCACAATTACACATTAAAAAGGCTGATGATGATGAATAATGGTCTGGCAACCACCACATGTTACCAAGTGTTGAAATTACAAAATAAAACAAATGTATTATTATCGTTACGTAAAAGTATTATTAATAATATTGATTTATATAATATTTAAAATAAATCAATATTTTTATACAAATAAAACGATTTTTTATTTTGATTCCCAATGTGGTCCCAATTAATTTCGTTACGATTTGAAACAGTGGTCCTATTCTTCAACAAATGTCAGCAAAGCTTTTGCAATGTATGTATGTCATTGTATCGTTCGTTTTGAAGAATAACACTAAACCACAATATAAATTATTTACTCCCTGTGTCGTGACTCGTGGATGCGTTCAAAACATCTAAACTAACATCATATACACAAGACTTCCAGACCCAGATCCATTCGGATATGTGTTCCGTGCGAACCCGTGATACACAGTGCAGCAGCTAATCGTTCAACCACTGCGCAAAACGTGCCGTTCGTAATGTTGGCAAAACGGAAAAACAGTGTTGCTATATTTTTAGCAATGAAATTACTTAAAATAGGTAACTTAAAATAGGCAATTGTTAAAAGTAACGAAATATAAGATTAACTTATATTTCGTTACTTTTAACAATTGCCTTATAATTTTCTTTTTTTTTCTTTTGGAAACTATAATAGTAGATTATGCACCGAGGGGCTAAAATTGTGTCTTATGTCACGGGCGTCATATTGAATCTCGAGCGCAATGAAGGATTCGGGATTTAACTCACGAGCAAAGCGAGGGAGTTAATACAAGAATCCTGAATGCAACGAGGGATTCAAGCTAGCCCAAGGCAAAGACACCTTTAGCCCAGAGGAGGATACTCTACTTTTTACACCTACTGTGAGAAAATAATAGTCACATTATTGACCAGCGGGTCATAATGAAAACATTATTGACCGGCTGTGCCCCCGGCCACTAATGACTCACTTTAGGTTAAGGTTGCTTGAAATATAATTTGACATTTTCGAGCAGGTAGTGTGAAAAACTATTTTTGAATTACAGACACATTTTTTCCCCTTTTCCCCCTCTAACTTTTGAACCATGAGTTTAGAAATTATGAAAAAAAAATTCAAAAGTAGAACTTTATAAAGATTTTCTAGGAAAATTATTTTGAATATGATGGGTTGAACAGTATTTGAAAAGTTGTAAATTTCTAAACTAAGTTTGTAATTTAACCGTACCTATATGCAAGCTTGTTTTTATCTTAATTTATATATTTTATTATCCTGAATGTATCTTCTTTCAAATAAAAAAAGAATTATTAAAATCGCTTCACGCAATCCAAAATTACCACCGAAAACCAAACATACAACCCGTCTAGTTTGTATTAGGCATGCGTCAGATATATCAAAACGAATTCAAAATCAGATTTCACACAAAACGTTTCGTATCGATTTCTCAATCTAGAAAAGCCGATTTCAAAAATCGCCCTAGCCAAACCAAACGCTAACAATCTAAATCTATAAAACCCAACCAACTAATAAAATCAAATCACTAAATATCATAAAACGTTTTTGTATATCCAAACTCGAAACGCAAACGCAAACTGACTGATGCGTTGAAATTCGCTTTTTCTCTTTCTAACTACGCGGAACATAACGAGGACAAAAAGGATAGTGAGAACATTTTGCGATTTAGATTTCAGTTTGTCGGTAACGAATATGCATTACACATTGACATTATGCGTTCAATGTCACCTTTATTGTAAGAAAAATAAAGACTATATTTGTGTGATTATGTGTTGATGTATTTTGGTTTATGGTTTTGTTTTCTATGGCGCGTAATCGTAAATAAAACTTTTCTGCTAGTCCTAAGCCTAGACTAAAGCATGAAGGAAAATCGGGCAAACCTCTAATCTTATGATATTCTATTTTTGTGTTTTTCGATATCTAATAAAACGAAATCTAAGTAAGCAACGAATCGGCGAAGCTATGCGCTACAGAAATCAGATATCTAAAAACTGATTTTGAAATCTGAAATCTGCTAAATATCCGTTTGCGTTCAAAACCAAAAACGCTAATTTATACAAACTAGACATGGGTCTAGTTTGTATAAATTAGTAACCCTATTTCCCGAGAGATGGCGCTGTACGTTATTAACTCTTTAAGTGGGGACTTATTGTGACGGACGGAAACTACGGAACCCTACACTAAGCGTGGCCCGACACGCTCTTGCTCTTTTTTTTAAAATAAATATGAAGACTTTTCAAAATGAACATTGTATTATTTTATAACTATGATGCTTCAATAAGGATTGGCTATTGTTAAATTAAAATAGACAAATTGAAACAACAAATTTATTTTTATTAAAACTATATTACAGTGTGTAATAGTCATGCAATAAAATAATATTGTGCTCAAAATTATGATGAAGTATTGAGAAAACAATTGTGTTATTAACACAACATGCAGAATTAACACCAATACTAATAAGATAATAATTAGAACAATGTCGAAGTAAAATTTTAATAATTAGACTAATGAACAAAATTGCAAATGTACCTCTGTTGATCGACACTTGTATTTAAAACCATTAAGTATTATAAATAGGAATAAACCTACTTCAAGGCACACACTGCACTATCAGACTGATAATTCCACAGTCAACAGTTTATCTTATTCACACAAAGCATTCACATCATGTAACTTAACTCTTAATTGTGTGTATAAATTAGAGATTTTTGAGGAAAATAAATAAGTTTAATATTTACAAGTGTCGATATTTTATCATACTTTCATAATAAAGACATTATCTGAATATAATATTGCACATTCATAATGTTTACTATATAACAATAAAATAAAGTAGTAACGAAAGATCAGCAGAGAACAATATGATAATGGAATATCACACAACCATAACTTCTTACACAATAATTTAAATAAATACTTTTATGTGTTATTTATCAGAAATGTCTTTTTATCTCTTATATTCAAATAATATGTGTCCCAGTTTACATGAATAATCTAAAACAACAACAGAATTTCGTCAAGTTTACTGTTTCACTTTAAAATTAACATTTGAGAACTGAAATTATTTCAACGCAAAATGGAGCCCGATATGAATCATCAGACGCATTCCAATGACGCAAATTAAATAGTCTATTAATTACAGAGAACATATCATTATCAAAAGCTTCTGGCACTTGCTATAGAATTTAAGTTTCCAATACATAATTTACTGATACATACTACATTGACAAAATCCAAATATTCTTCCTAATAATTAAAATATTTACTAGTATCATGCCATCCAGTCACGGTAAAAGCATATAAATAAGTAAGGTACCTCAATGTAATTGTAGCAATATTGAAATATATATTATTACTCATTTCGATTTTTTTTATTTGTGTGATGAAAATAAATACTCTTTAGCACATCTCACAGCCATGCTAACAACTAGTCTATGGCTAATGTTAAATATTATATTCATCCAGTACTCGGCACTCTGGTTGAAACTTACGAAATACTCAAAATAAGTAATAAGAGTTCATGTTGAGGACAACATTACCTAAAATACAGCACAAATTACATTAATCATTCTTCTTATCCCCAGGTTGTTGTTCCGCCTCTGTTATAGCTGGAGGAGAGGTGCCATTCTTCACTTGTTTCTGCTGTTGTTCCATTTCACCAGAGAATCCAAATTCATTGACACGTTTGTGGTCAACTTTGTAGATCCAGCGCTGATATAAGAAGATGAAGAATACTATGTCTGTAAAAATAATGATTATTATTTAATATACCCAAATATTTCTTATTAGAGAAAATTATTTCTGAAGTAAAAAAAAAACACCATTACAGTATAAATGAAAACTCACCATCTCTAAAGCAGCCCAAACGATACATAGTTGGCATTTTGATGACAAATGCAAAGATATCATCTATGAAGGTATTGAGGAACTTGTATGTCATCATTCGCCAGGGTAGATGTGCTACTGATTTTAACTTGTAATTGATGAACAGCTGGGGTGTCATCATGATAAATCCAAAGGTCAATAAATAACCATACATCATATTCAAAACAAAGGAATACCATCCCTTGTGTTCCTGGTATAACAAAGAGTACACACCATAGCCAATCAAGAGAGGGAAACAAGCCCAGCTCAGGTAGCGGAACGCTAACATGTCATACTGTTTTGTACTGGAATCAACATAGGATCCCTTATCTGTGAAAGTTAGTTTTGGGAACCCAAATATGCGGTCTTCTCTATTTAATTTTACATCCATTACTTTGTTGATTTTCCATATTTCAATAAGTAAACCAATGAAGCATGAAATTCTAACCATGACATTTGTTTCATTGTCAAGGACATACAGCAAAACCACAGTGGACTGGAAAACATTAAAAAATACTGATCTCACAGAAAGACCTTCAAGAGACTGCCTGTTGTTCCAAAACTGAATGTCATTTTTGAAAGCAAGTAACTCAAATATTGAATGTAAAACAGACACACTAATAGTGAGCCCAAGCAAGTATGGAGATGTATCAAGAAGCAGTTCCTTTACTGTGTCCTGCTCCTCATCTTGCTCTTCAGCTCCCAGTGCTGAGAACATGCTCAATTTGTCTCTCATAGCTTGAGCTGTATACAACTGCCATTTAAAAAGGCTCAGTGGTTGAAATGTAAGCTCAAGGTTAAGAATATCAGAGGTCTTATTAATTGGCACATAATCACGCATCATGTTCCAATAGTCATTTAAGAATACAGCAGGCTTATATTGTTTCCCATCTGGCAAAAAGAAAATGAATTCATCTAATGGAGGCGGAACACTTCCTTGCATCCAGTTTGTTTGATCAGTGACCAGATTTATGGTCAAATTAGGATGCCAATGTGATACTATTTCCTCTTTAAGTGTTTCAGCTTTAATCACTTCTTCAGCAGACTTTTCAGTTTGCCCAGTCAATAAGTTATGGGTTTTCATATAACGTAGCTTTTTGTATTTGTTAAGTTGTTTTTTTCCATAAGTAATATAAGGTCCACCATAGTCATTTTTATTTTTAGGATCAGGTGATTTGCCTGACTGTACCATGTATACATGAAGATAAATGGATCCATTATTCTTTAATGACTCTGATGGTTTAATACTGGTGGAGTGTGAGAAAGTACCATCATTGAGGGGCCCTCCATACCAATCACCATAAACAATTCCAGTGTGTTTCCAAATTAAATCTGAATCATCCAAATTTGAATAAAATTCTCTCTCTGATACATAACAATACATGTCTAATACTGTGCCATTTGCAAACATATTAGTAGCAGCTATACGGGGTGCTGCAGTTGGGTTGCTCAGATCTGGCTTAGGTGCGGATGGTTGACGAAACATGGAAGTGATAAAATAAACTACTAATGCTCTTATTATCAATGACTTTGTGATAGCGAAAAAAGATTCCATCTTAGTTGGTTGCATTCTGCGCCGTTGTTCGTCAATCTGAGCATTGATCTGAAACAATTATGATTATATTATAATACATTGATCTTGACCTACATGGTATTTTTTACAGGTTATTTTATGATACTGAAATTGGTCCATTTAATATAGGCTAAAAGAAAAGCATAAGCCAGGAGGTGAGGGCCCACCAGGACTAACTCAAGTATACTCGCAATATCAAAAAAATATCGCTATGCTAAATAAAGTTAACTTACATCAACAGCATCTTCAGAAGATCCATTTGCCTCAACTAGACTGTTTTCGGCAGAGGCCTCGCTAGGAGAATTGTTGGAAGGACTGATATTATCAGTTTCCGCCATACTGAATATCTGATTATTGCTTCGTTATTGCTTATTATTTTTTATAGCACTTTACATTTGCAAGGACAATACTTATTCTCGTCAATCCATATACGACATAAAATTGGATTTTCTCTTTCTATCAATTCACTCTGATCATTGACAAATTGTATTTTTTTTTTTCATAAAATTTTATTGGCTTAGAGTCGATGGCTTTTAAGACATCCTATTTTCCAATACGATTATACGATCAGGCAATCAAATAATGGGAAATACGGCCAAATCAATGGTTTCATTTAAATCTTAACTACCTGCTTATTTGATAATGATTTTTTTTAACTATTTTTCATTTGACACGTCTTTATCAAAAGTCGACACCATCGAGTCAGACACTATTACACAATTTTTCTCTCAATAATATCGCCACAGCAGGTGTCTGTCAATATACTTTTTGTGCCTTGAAAGATTTGACATTTAGTTGTTGGTGGGATCATCGCATCCGAGATAGAAGAGGCGAAGTATAGTCTTATGCCCAGTTTACACGAGGACCCAGCCTCGGCCTATCGTCATTATGTAAACGGGGTTTACAAACTAGGGATGGCAAATATGGCAATGGAGTTGTTTACTGGATAGTACTTTTTTCCGCCACCAGGTGTCGCTTTATACGCTTGACCCATAATAAACAATATCTATGACAGTGACAAATAACCATTATTTCAGGGATTATTTTATTCTGGGCTGCGTTCAAAAAAAAGTTTAGAGTTAACTGTAATGATTTTGGGGTGATAACTCTACTCTGGCATTTTTGAATGCGAACTGTCTAACCTACACTGCTCAACTCTCGGGTAGCTACTCGAGTTATTTATGAACGACCCTGGGTTGAAACTCTACTCGACTCTGGTTATTTTTGAACGCAGTCCCTGGGTCAAGCGTACACAGCGACATCTGCGCTGAGCTTTGCCTAAACAACTCCATTGGCTGAGGCTGGGCCCACGTGTAAACGGGGTATTACATGACTAGAATACAACTACATTCGACTGATTCAAATATCGTTATCACCTTTTAACTACGAGAATACAATCTTCAACCATACTTCGATTGAACGAATCGATGTCGTTCGAAAACTGGGTAAGGTTTTTTTTAAGTCGGAAAAGTCATCCTATAATATCCCCCACCCTTGGGCTGAGCGGGTCCGACTTTTACAGACTAAAAACCCTTTCGTTTCTTCGTTGCCTCTCATACCAGGGTCGAGTCTTCTTTTCAGAAGCAGACCCTTGGCCCTGAGCGTTCTGTTCAAACCTACCTATGCAAATAGACTCCCGAATGAAGTTACGAAGATTTTTCCGAATAGCAAAGTGTATTTTTGTGACGTAAGTGAATTTTTTTTTTTTTCAAAACTCGTAACTTGGTTTTTTTTTAAGTTTTAATACACATTTTTCCTTTCATAAGTGCTTTATTATTTTCCTTTTTACCAAAATCATATTTCGAAATCTCAAATCATGTGTTTGATTTCCTCGATTACGTTTGAAAAAATATGTGATGAAAAATCTTTTTTATAATTTAATTTCAACTATTAAACGAGGTATCTATCTATAGCAGCCTCTTCGTATCCAATTTTGGACGTAGGCCTCTTCCAATCTTCTCCACTCCTGACGGTCTTGGGCAATCGACATCCAATCCTGTCCAGCGTGTCGAACAATGTCGTCCTTCCATCTCTTAGGTGGTTTCTCTGGCGGTCTCTTATGGGCACGTGGTCTCCACTCGAGCAGTCGCCGCGTCCATCTGCCTCTATCCATTCGAGCAATGTGTCACGCCCATTTCCATTTTCTTTCCGCCATAACGTTAACCACATCTCTAACCTTGGTCTTGGATCTTATCCAAGTGTTTCGCCTTCGATCGCGTAGGGAAATACCGAGCATAGCTCTCTCCATCGCTCTTCGGGCTACTCGACAATTTTCTGCTGATATACTGGTTAAGGTCATGGTCTCGGCTCCATATTGTTACGTACGTAGGTAATTAACCCTTCAGATACCGTCAATTAGAGACACAATAGTAAGACAATAGATGCGCGGCCACCGGTGGTCGCTTGGGGATTCATGAATTAAATGCCAATTTACCAATAGAGAACTTTATTCACCACAAACAATAAATAATTTGTCCAGTCAACAATAATCCAAATCACAGTTAGCACTAGAGTACCGTTATACTATCGCCTCGGTCGTTAGATAAAATTACTTTGCACACTTAGGTAGATCGCTCTTGATCGCAGTCGAAATCAGAACTGACTCACTTATACTCGAGAAATCTGCTACGCCCCTGCAAGGGGGCGCGGCGGGTGTAGGCTATGCCTTTGTCACGCGATGTCGGGGTAGGGGCCCGTAAACGCGGGCCCTGCGTTGGGGTGCCCTCTTGGGCAGCAGTCTAGTGGCAAGTGCGTTTACGCTACTTGCCTGTGAGTGGTTGTTTAGTAGACAATAGAAGCGCCTCGGCACTGCTCTTGCAGCGCCGATATTTCACGGCATCTCGGCGGTCTTTCCCCCGCCGGGTGGAACACTCGGTTGCCCGAGTGAAGCCCGACGGAGGACGACCAGAGACAAGATGCGGACTTTGAGGGCGCTCCCTACTGGAGGTGAGTGACCCCCGTCTGTCACGCTTCCAGGTCGAGCCGGTCACGCTTCAGACTAGGGGGACGTGGTGAGAGTATGAGCGGTATTGAATGTGTGACACCGCTCATGTGGGCGTGCAAGGCGCACAACCGCGCTGCGCGCCTGCTGCGTGAGTTAAGCGAATGTAGAGTTCGTGCATGGCTGTGGGCTGGCGCACGTCGTGCCTATATTAACTTAGCATACCACGAGCGCCAGATGCATGTAGTGTTGGGGAGTCTAGTTCGTGTGAGTGAGTCGCGTGTCGGTGTTTACGGCTCACTCAGGCGTCAGGTCCGGTGGATTTGCTACGTCCGGCAGGAGGTCGCGGGGGAAGCGCCTCGCGTCTGGTGGACGCGCGTGCCAGGGCGCTATGTGCTTGACTTGGGGCCAAGCAGAAGCGTCGGCACGCGAGAACATGCGGGACGCGAGGCGAGCACAGAAGTCGTCCAGGCTCTCCATCTTGAGGTCCCGGTGTAGGACGTCGTTCCTCACCAGCGAGGGGGCGGCTGCTATGGTCCGGAGCGAGAGGTTCTGCTGCGCCCGGATGTGGATCTTGCTGGACTCGCTGGTGAACTGACTCACTTCCGTTCGGGAGCTCGTATTTATACGCGGAGCAAAGAAAATTCTAGATACTGACGTCTCAGGATAGTTCCAGAACAATAGAGTCGCATCGCGGGGCCATAAATCAATTCTGTTACTTTGTCCTTCGCGAGTCACTCAAGCGAATTTCGACTCTATTGTGAATGGCGGAAAGTCCCATTACCCTTATCCACCTACAGATACCTACAGATTACATACCTACTAAATAGTAGGTACAACGGGTACTTATGACGGAATGTTCCAGATCTTGCCAGGCTAGGTAGGTACTTTGGTTCTAGAGCTTTCGAACAGTAATGAGTTTTAATTATTCGTTGCTACTCTTTAATTTGTCGGAGATATGACGTGTTGAAATTTAACGGCGTAACAATATGTAAAAACTGGTACGACACACTGCTCGAAAACTCGCCGTTTTAATTTTAGGGACATTTTGCTTCGGAAGATTGATTTATTCGCACCGAAAGCGGCCCATGCCTGCGTTATGAGTCTCTCAACCTCCGTTGTTTGGTTATCGCTTCCTAAAGTGATTTTGTGCCCCAAGTAAACATAATCTGATGTTACTTCTACTGGTATCCGGTATAGGTGTGCATCTGGAATGTTGGTCATAATCTTAGTCTTGCTTTGGTTAATACATAAGCCCACTTTAGCCGATTCCTCCTGTAACTCTTTGAGCATGACCAATATCTTTCTCCATCCATGTTAATGCCTTTATCTTCACGTTAATGCCTAAAACTCATTCGAAAGAGTAGTTAATCGATCAATATATGTTCGGTGAATCGTTCAGTCGAAGTAGCGTTTGACGATAAAAGGTTGTTTCGCAATAAGTTCTATTTGGTCAAACGTTCAGTCGACTTTCCATTAATCGACCATGTGACTCTCGAAGTATCGTTACGGACCCATAATCTATATACCTAAACTACTGTACAAGGATTTTTTTTAATATGTGAAAAACTGATATTGATCTATTTAACGAGTTTAGTTCTACTTAGCGTTGAAAATTCCAAAAATTAGTTTGGTTGGTTATTTCCGTTTTTTTTTTTTGCGGAAAAAATCGTTTGGGAAAGAAACAGGAATCTTTCGAATTAATTTCATGAAAAATTGAAAAAAAAACTAGTTTTGTCGGTACTCGGTCAGTGGCTACGGCTTCCCCAAGTGTCGCCGTAATGACCTGTGCCCACTGTTGGACATAAGCCTCCACCAAGTAATATAATATAATATAATCCACAACTATCACACAACGCCATCTAGTCCCATGCTAAGCAGAGCTTGTGTTACGGGTACTAGACAACTGATAAACTTACTTATATATTTTTAAATACATACATTTTATAAGATAAATTACACCCAGACACAGAACAAATGATCATGCTCATCACATAAACATTTGTCCTGGGTGGGAATCGAACCCACGACCTCCGGCATAGCAGTCAGGGCCACTAACCACTAGACCAACAGGCCAGTCAAAAAGTGTCGCCATTTAGGCGCTATGACTGATACTAACAAATTTATTATGGAAGTTTATTCTGAAATAAATAGATTATTATTATTATAAGTCTGCCCCTCACTGTAATGACCTATGTCCATTCTTGGACATAAACCTTCTGCTCGCTATAATGACCGATGTCTACTGTTGGACATAGGCCTCCACCTCGCTATAATGACCTGTGTCCCATTTTGGTTTTAAACCGGTTGATTTACATCTATAGTCTAGACTAAACTGTAAAGTCGCACACTCTAAACGACTAAAATCGCTATGGTAAGGTCCAGTAGCACAATTCACGTAAGTAATCAAAATTACGTGAACCTTTGGAAGGTGTACAAAGAGCCAAACCCAATTTGTAGAGACCTCTTTTTTAGGTGAGAAATCGTCCATTGACTTCTTCCGCTCTTGGACGGAGCGGGAGGACGTGCGGTTGTTTCCTTTGCTAGCATTACACCTTCGCAGGAGGCGACCGCCTGCCACTCTTCGCTCCGGACCATGACCTGTACCAAGGCCCAGCGCGAGAGATCGACCGCATCAGGCAACGGCGATCACAGCACCTCAGCCGCCGCGCCGCCTAGATTCCGATTTCTTGCCACCGGGCGCGGGCTTGCGGACGGCGAGCAATGAGTACCTCGGTGTCCGACCGTCCGGTAACAGTCCGGATCGAGCCCAAGTCATCAACGGCGCGCACTGTTTCCGCGCGTCAGCAACAGCAGGGGCCCAGCAGGGTCGATCCCTACTGGGGCCAGGGTTAGCACCCGAAAGGTAGCTCAGCAAGTCAGCACCAGTGTGAAAGGCGCGAAAGAATAGGGTGGGTTTTTTATTTAGTAAGAGTTATCTATACTATCTCCCGCTCCGCCCAAGGGCGTATGTCATTTGGATGACATTTAACAAACAAAAAAAAATACTACGAAGAAAAAGCACAATATTTAAGATTTTTTAATTGAATACGAGTATTACTATTAGAAAAATATATAATAATAAAGAAACTCATCGCGACAGGTTTGTGCTCCCGCTCCTCCCCCCCGCGCCTCGTCCGATGCGTCCAGTCGTCCACGCGCACCCCAGCCCGCGCTCCTCGCTTTATTCTTCCGTTTAGTTTTGTTATAAATTTTGCGGAAGCAGAAGCCGAGACGGAAGTGAAAAAGCTTGCGGAACTTCTGCAGCAGCAAAAGCGGAAGCCGAGTTCTGTTGCGGCACTAGCTACTTTTCATAATTTCATTTTCCCGCGAGATTTCAAACTAGTCTTCGAAACTGTTGAACAAAATTTGACGGGACTCACACTGGGAAATAGCTAATGTTATAATGAGTTAAGCTTATTTTTATTTTTCCGGAACATATCGTAAGCAGGATAAAAGCTTCTCCGAAACGGATGAGCAGATTTTAACGGGACCTTCATTAACTTAATAATTTGCCCCAAAAAAAGAGAGTAACGTTCATAAACTACGCGAACGTCACGTAAACGAAAAATTAAAACTTAAATGAATAAAACAATGTCATATTTAATGGTTTATTGAAACACAAAATTGAAAGACTGACAGTTAATCGGACCCAAAATGCATTCGGAAACCTTACCTTGAATGTTTAGATTCCCAAACCATTACCAAATTAGTTTCGACAACATTAAACAAAACATAAAAAATATTACTAACAGCAAGTCACTTTATAAAGTTCGCCTAGAATCTACTCAGTAATACTCAGATTCTGCAGTGCGTATGTTGAAATTCTGACACTGGTTTCCATCACAGAGATTTCATTACCTACATTTTGAAGATTACTTAAAAACATAGAAATATCCTACTTCCTTCCTCACTAGCAATGTAAATGGATGCATGATTTCCTGCCTATCATTATTAATTAAAGGCCCAAAACAGCCTTGTGCTTGCAAAAGATACCTTTAAAGAAAAGGTTTCTTTCCTTTTCACTTACATTCATCACCTCGCATTGTTCCAAGCGGTCCTCTGTACAAACTGTCATAATAAGGTATCATTTATAGGCACAAGATACAAGACCCATTATAAATGGCAACAGTCCACAAAATATGCCTAGCTAAGTCAACTTCAATAGTCCACGTGTTTACTCGAAATATTATGTATTATGAAACCTAGCAAAAATCTATCTGAATTATAAAATATACATACTTTATAAATAAAACAAAAAATGTTATGCATCACAAAGATTTAGACGTTACGGTAAATCTTAAAATTAAGTACCTATTAGACCTACAAGTGTTGTTTTACGACAAATTAACCGCAGCCACAGTCGAGCTGAACAACTTGGATTCTGTATAACATTAACTAAATTAATTATATATTATTTAAAAATATCTAATAGAATATTTAGGACAGTGAATATCAAAAACCAATTAAAACGATTTATGACTGCATTACTTCAACTTACAGTATTAAAGTGATTCATAACATTATAATGAGAATATAATAATTATTAACCATCAAGCATACACATTTAAGACAGACTTTTATCCACACTAAATTGTGAACTGCCACCATCTCTAAGGTTATCACTACAATTAATCTTGCATTTCTTCAGGCAACTCGTGAGGATTAAGGATGCCCGGTACAGATAACTGTACTCTTCGCTTCTCCTCTTGCGCTTGACGAAGAGCAAACAAACGCTCCTCCAAATACAAATCACTGTCGTCTTCTCCAGTGTACTCCTGAAAACAAAATTTATCAATTGTTATGTAATAGGTACTTTAGCCATACTCTCGCCTCCAAACTTTATATAAAAATTTCGAAATGTCACTTTTAGGAATAAACTCAACCTGTTTCAATAGATACGGTAATTCCATCAATCATGAATTATGGTTTTTCGTCAGTCAGTATCACAAAGCAAGTACTTGCTTCGTAGTCAGTAGGTACTATGCAAACTTCAATCATCGTAATAAGGTGAATATAGACTACAACATTTTCTGGAGCCTTTCTGTGTAATGTAAACGTTCTTACGAGTGGTACTATACAGGCAAAAGCTCAGTTTCCAAAGCATTTCCATGTAATGTAACGTTCCTGCGAATGCTCGTTATGTTACGGGTAAATGCTCACAGCGAATGTGCATTTACCAACATTTCGTTGTACCTTGCGTTCATTCTTCTTTGAAATGTTACCTCGTAACCGCGCATCGCCCGCACTCGTGGCTCGACGAAATGTTACACCAATACGCTCGACAAAATGTTACACCAATATGCTCGATGGTTTGTAACAAAGAGGCGAGCGTGCTAAGCGTTTAGTTCGTAAAAGGATGATACACTAGAACATATCATAGAGCGACTCGTTGTTCTGTTACAAGTAAATGTTGTAGTTTATACTCACCTGTAGACGGTAGGTTCTTCGTCAATATAACATTAACTGTGGAAAACTGACAGCAAAATCTACCGTGTAATGGATGCCTTTCAACGTATAATTATTAGAAAGGCGAACATTACACGGTCATGCATGCGTCAATCAATCATAAATTATAGTTTTCGTCAATCAGTACTAAAAACCGTCATGCAACACGTTAGACGGTAGGTTTTTCGTCAATCAAGGTTTTGACTGGGGCCAAACTGACAGCAAAACCTACCGTGTAATGTTCGCCATAGAAAGCGTTTAAAAGAGATTTTACACATAATCTATAGGGAAATAATAATGGTTCCGAAAAACAAATTAATCTCCAGCTATCTGTGGCCGACTATTATTCTAATTAATCAGCGTTATAATGAATTACCGACAAAAAACCCAAAACATAAACGAAAAAAAAAATATCCAATTTAACAACAAATAAGAGCATGTTCAAATAACATTTTCTCCTAAAAAAAATGGATCTTCGAATAACAAAACTAAACTTCCGAATAGAATACTGAACCTCCGACAAAATTTCTAAGTTACCGACAACAGAGGTTTTGTCAAAATAATCATATTTTTACAACCTGCATGAACTGTTTCAATTTCTATTGTTGATTATCAAATTTATTTTTTTAACTCTCAATAATGATGAAAATACCTCAATATTAAGGGATTTTATTGCATAATATTCTTTGTCCTAATATACTTTGGCATAACGATTTTGGCATAATATATTTTGCCATAATAATACTTTCCCATTTTTTTTTGGCATAGGTACAGTTTATGTTGGCATAATCATCTTTAAGGCTAATTTGTTTTGTTGGCATAAATTTAATTCGCATAACGTTACTAGGCCATATGACTATTAGCATAATAATGTTTAGGCATACAATGAACATAATATAACATAACACCACATATCTATAGTTCCTGTAACAATTCAATAATATTGTTGGTTAAAAATTTTAATGCAAAACCGACTTGTCACAACACGTAGTCTTGTCTGCCCTACCCCTAGAGTGTAATATAAAATCGCGTAGGTGCGTAGGGGCGAGGCGGCCTGTGGGCTGAGGAGCAGGCGGCTGCGAGCGAGCCGCCGCCGCTGATGATGGCTGGCAAAGCCAGCCAGCAAACCGAAGCTGCGGTGGTGAGCGAAAGCCGTCTGCGACGATTAGCACACGTGGGGCTGCCGGAGGCCCGTAGTGCCGGAGCCGTAACAGAAACCATGCCTGCTACAGTACGCGTCAAATAACTTTGCCGCTCTGAAGTTGGCTACAAATCACTGCGCATTAGTCAATTTTACGAAAAAAGACAGCACTGCGCATGCGCGGCTAGCGATGCAATAGACGAACCTCAGTGTTACGTTTCTATCTCAGTCGCTCGTATACGTCCGATACCAGCTTCTGTTCCGCTCGCACAGTACATACGGTCGTGTCGATGCGAAAAGTGTTACGCGTAAATTCCCTAATTTTTTAAGTTTTGTTGTTTTTTGTTAGTTTTTCTTATAGTTATTGTTGTGTTTGAATTGTTATTGTTGTGTTTGAATTGTTATAGTTGTGTTTGCATTGTTATTTGGTTGACGTTGTCCTTAGTTTTGTCAAACAAAATGCCAAAACGAAACACGGTTTTACGCCGACAAGCGCGAAAAGTAATTCATAATGTGGTGAATTACATGCAGAAAGAGAAGGACGAAGGCGTGCTTAATTTAAATTGCAAAATTTAATTTTACGTCAGTGAACACTTTTTACGCGATAGTACCTGCGCCGTTGTTAGGAAAGCCTAACTTCAGAGCGGCAAAGTTATTTGACGCGTACTGTACATGTGGCATGCTCGCTTGGAAGCTGCATGCTTGCTTGCATGCTGCATACATGCTGCATGCTGGCTTGAGTGCTGCATGCTTGTTTGCATGCTTACTTGCATGCTGCATGTTGCATGCTTCCTTGCATGCTGCAATTTATATTTCCGTAGTAATTAAAATTCATGTTAAATGATGCAAGTAAAAGTTATTATTACAAGTACATTTTTATATTTTTTATAAGTTTCTGTATAACCACTCAGAATAATATTTTCAGTATAATGTTACAGTTAAAATAGCACCACAGTCTATGAAATATGAAAGGTAATTTATGAATTAATAGTAGGCAAGTAAAGATAAAAATTACAAAGCATAGTTTTCAGTAGAACGTAATTTATGCTGGTAGAAAAGTATTACAGCAATAAACAGTCATGTTTATTTTTCGAAGGTTTCAGTATCTCATTCGGTCGTTTTGGCATTTTTATTCGGACAAAAGTAGTCGGAAAGTTAGTATTTTAGGCAGTAGATTTAATATTTTGAGTAAGGCCAATTCTTTTTTTTTGTCGGAGCTTTTATTACTACCCTAATCTATAGTGTCTGAGGAATAAAAAAATACTGGCCAAGTGCGCGATGGACTCGCGCCGAAGGGTTCCGTACAGTACTTAGGAAAATTCGGCAAAAAAAAAAAGCGTTTTTTGTATGGGAGCCCCCATAAATATTATTTTTAGTTTTTGTTGTTATAGCGGCAACAGAAAAAAAAAAACTGTCAAGCTAACGCGGTTTTTGAGATACAGCCTGGTGACAGACAGACGAACAGATGGACAGACAGCGAAGTTTTAGTAATAGGGTCCTGTTTTTACTTTTTGGGTACGGAACCCTAAATCTGCATGTTGAGATGGATGTGGTGTGACGAGAATGTATAAAGTGAGAAATGAGTATATTAGAGGAAGTTTGAAGGTAGCACCAGTGACTGAAAAGTTGAAAGGTAATCGGTTGTCTTGGTATGGTCATGTGAAGAGGCATATTGAGATGAAGCGCATATTACTAAAAGAGTTCTGAGTGTACATGTAGATGGATGGAGAGGGAGAGGAAGGCAGAAGAAAAGATGGATAGATTGTGAGGAGTGATATGAAAGAAAAGGGAGTTAGTGATAGTTTGACGGGTGACAGGACAGAATGGAAGAAAAAACGTGTTGCGCCGACCCGAAGTAATATGGAAAAGGGGCAGGAAGAAGAAAGAAGGGTACGGAACCCTAAAAAGACAGTAGTCTTCCAGTGCCCTAGTCGAAGGTAACAGTCCACCTGCCCGAGAGCGGAAGGAGTATAACTGCATAATCTGGTCTGAACATGAGGATTCTCACATGAAAAAAAAAAGCAACAATAAAGAATGGAGCAGCGAACAAGCCCCGAGTTAAGCTTAAGAGTGCTCATTCACTTGAAGCCAACCTAGTCAACAATAATAATCCGCAATAAAATGCATACTTACTCTTATTTGAACTAAAAAGTCTCTTAAGTGATCTTTGAATGCAGGGATATCTTGATCCAAGTTGAACAGTCCTTGTACAGTGATTTTAATTTGATTGTCTGATAAATGAGGGAAAGCTCTTTTCAGTAGATTGGCCACATATTCCTGAAAAAATTTAATAAAGATAATTTATAAATTGAAACACAGCACAATTAAAATAATAACCACTTTTGGTTATTAACACTAAATTACAACGTTACTGGAATCTACAAAAAGCTATTATTACAAAAATATTTTTGTAATAATAGTTTGACGTTTCAATGTGCGTACGTGCGCTTATGCACGTGCGGTAAATTCTACTTTCAAACCATAGGCTACTTATGTTAACCCAGGAATCAAGTTTCCAGATCTGCCTTAAGCTAGAATGCTCTTATCTAACAAAACCATATTTTGAATATTCTGCTAAAAAAAAATACTGTAACAAATATATTGGCACGCTAAGACAACTATTTGAATACTCGTCTATGTTTTATTGATCGCCTTAGTGTAATATCTAGTTTGATCCGTTCCGTACAAAGAATTCTATTAAAAAAAATAAAAATCAGCGATTTTCGACTTGAGCTGTTTGATAAATGCGACGATAACAACAGGAGAGAAGCTAATCGAGTACTTTGAACAGCCTCCGAAGATTATCGAAAAAAAATTAAAATGGTTGCCTTTAAGTGGCAATCATTTTAATTTTTTTTATAGGTACGAAAATCATCCAATGACATCCCGCGCTTTTGGGCGACGGCTGGGGCGTGAGGGCCGTTGCCTTACGCATGTGGCGTGCACTATGCTAACATTACTGCTTCGCAGAAGAAGGCGACCACCTGCCACTCCTCCTCGCTTATATTAGATAAACATAGTTAGCTAATAATATAATTTTTGTTTGTAATTTAAATAAAAAATTTTTTATATGGAAACATATTACCTAGACATATCATATTTGCTTTTTAGCTCATCCACAATAACTGAAATCCGAGGTTTTGATGATTTTAATGCCCTCAGTACTGGACTAAAAGGTGAAGAGTTTATTTCCTATTGCGGTGGTTGCATTCAAACCTCAAAATTGACCTAATTTTAGATAAGCGCATTCTAATTGAAGGACGGAAATTGTTCTAAATTTAGAGTTTTTGGTCTTTTGAAAAAATCTTAGTTTCTGTAAAAAAACTATTTTTCTAATTATCCTACAAAATAGAATAAGTAAAATCATGCTTAGAAACTTAGGTTTAATCAAAGTGACAAACCATACAAGCTGCAGCAGACTTTGTCTCACTGTATTGCAACTTTAACAAGGCTGATTAATCATTCAGAGCAATGGCTGCATAGCTAAAATTTATAATTGGCATAAAATATGTAAAAGAATATTTTACCTGAATATAGAGGACATTATCTGGTGTGGGCCCAAGTGGTACTGTTACTCGGCCAGCCTCTACAAGTGAGAAGACATATGCTAATATCGTAGCATGCATCGTAAGGCCAGCGCCATGGGACGTGTCAGTTACCACGCTAAATACATGCTCTAAGATATCACACAAATAAGTCTGGTAAAAACTCTGTGCTGCCTGAGGGTGTTGTTCAACATTAAGCAGCAACCGGTACAAAATCTGGAGACCAGTATCAGCCACGTTCCTCATTGTGTGCTTAAATGCCCAGATAATGGAATCCAGTACCAATTTAAACTGTGCTGGAGGTATGCTTAGGAATGCTTTAAAACAATGAGTATTCACTGCCTGTAATAAAAGGAAGAACTCTGTCCTATGCTCTGGATATTCTTCAAAGTCTTTGTTGATCATTTCAAGAGTACATTCAAACACAGCATCAAATATTTTTGGTACTTCAGATGTTATATGCCCTCCTAACTTATAGACAATTGCAGCCATGCATGATAACACTTCTGGTTCTCGAGCATCCGGTACTGCAGTTCTTTGGTAATCCAAGAGAACTGCATCTAAAAGTGGTGGAATGAAATTTTCCAAAACCATGCTATTATCTGTTGATCGAGATACCCAACTGGCGATCAATTTAAGTGTCTCTTTCTTTATTATCCGCATATTCTTTATCAGTGGCTGCTTAGTGACGACAACACCATTCAGAGCAATGGCTTGGCTGATGTTTTCAGACATTACTTTATAAACATTGAGCATGTCTAAATATATTCTACCCAGCTGCACAACATAAGGGTGTCCAAGGGCCCGACAGGCACGTACATTTGTTTTGAGAATACTCACAAGCTGTTTAACAGCCTCTGGATCTTTCAAGATATCCACATTGTGCGATGCTTGCGATATTATATCATCCCAAACCTGATTGGGCAGCAGCATATATTTCTCAATGAGCTGCTCTTGAGCCACTTGATCCACTTGTGCACTAATCATGTATCCTACAGCTTCATAGAAAGTGTGTACTTGAAGTGTTTGTAAATCACAGATAATAGAACTGATTGTGCTTAAGATCTCTTCAATAAATGGGCAAGCTTCACCAACCTGTGTAGTGACAAAATGTCGCCGACATTTTATTGCAATCTTAATAAATGTGTCACATGCCATGTCTTGGACACCATCATGAGTTTCATGCATGAATTCAAAAAGTTTATTAACCACTGTTTTCAAGAATTTCCAGTGGGCTCTTAAGAATCTAGGGTATTGGCCCACAACATACATTATGTTACTTGCAATAATAGCTTTATTATCTTTCCCTTTTTTCTGCTCACAAAGGCCCAACAGCTCTTTTATTACAACAACAAGAAATCGTTTTTCATCTTCCTCCATCATTGCACCTGAAATTGAACCAATAGCCCAGCATAGAGTATTCAGGTTCTTCCATGACCATTCAGTACCATTTACCTGGTTTTGAAGTTTCTCTGTCATAATGCGTTCTGTGTCTTGGTAATCCAAATGTGTCAAATAAACTAAGGTTTCTCTCATATTCTTATACAAATTAATTGAATCAGTGTCCTTCATAAACTCTCGTACTACTTCACCATTCTCATTCTCTACCACTAATACTTCTTCAGGCTTAGCCATTCTAGAGATCATAATGTAGCGAACACTGCTCAATACATCGGAATACAATGCTTTCCTACCAACGCTCTTCCCAAGAGTATACATATTGGATGTATGTGAGCTCGGGGCAATCTTGTACAAATCAGCAGCTAGTGCATTCCAAAATTCCAGACAAATCTTAAAAATCTCAACTTCTTCTACCTCTGATATCAAAACAAGATAGCGAAGGGCATTCATCAGAGTGTTTGTAAGACCTCTTCTTTCAATAAGTTGCCCGTGTTCCTTCAAATAAGTGCACAGAAATAAAGCAAGGTTTTGGATAAACACTTGTTCTTGATCCCGACCAGCAGCATATGCTTCGCGTATGTTGGTAGTGAGCGGCAGCATAGCTTCCAGCTGTTCCATGGTCTGCACAAGTAGAGCAACAAACTGCTCCTCATAGTTGCTCACAGTCACACCAGCAATCTCTGTCAGGCAGCTTAAAGTTACATTTCGGAACATTGGTACATTCAAAAACTTAAATATAAGGGTGCTTATCAACTTCATTTCAAATATGTATCCAAGAGGAATCCAGTTCAAAAATCTAAGTAGAGTATGAAGTGTTGCATCCACTAATGGTGCATTTTGTGAATTTTCAAGGACAAATTGACAGAGCTGGAATATCTGACTGAACTCGGAACACATGGTATCTTTTAAATGTTTTGCTTTTGTTTGAGTGAGTTGTCCTGTGCTAAATACAAACACTTCCTCACTTAGTAGCTTCAAGATCACCATGTTGTTTTGACAAAGACTTTCATTTGTCTTGGAGGCACCCACAATATCACTTATAAATGTCTCCCAGTTATGAGGCCATTCACGTTTCAAAACTTGAATCAAGATCATATTGAGTTTTTTCAAATACACTTTATTGTTATCCATAGTTACAGGATCCGATGAGTTTTTGATAATAAGACCAACAATATATTTCTTTATACCTTCACATTGATTTCTTGGTAATATTTTCCATCTTGTTAGTATTACTTGTTCTAAAATTTGTAAGGCATAGTATTTTGTTTCCTGATTTTGTGAATATTCCAATATAGTGTCAACACGAGTCCAGGCATCAGGGTGCTCTTTTAGGGCTGTCAGTATCTCCTGTGCAGTGCGTTGTTGTTCTCCAACAGTTGAGTACAGACATCCAACTATGTTATCAAGTAGAGTGATGTCCAATTTCTGGTTGAAATCCAAAAGTTTAGAAGCTTGTTGCTCTAAAGTTGCCATTCTGTTTGTTACAACTTTTTGAAAACTTGTTCCCTTTAATAAAAATCAAAACTCTGATAATTTTTTCACATTCATTCCTCACCATACGTATCACTGAAAAAAAGAAACCGTAAATTAGGAAGGACTACCAGCTATATAACCTCTTAATGATGCATAGATAAAAATTGGAGATTTAGGTTTATTCAACCTACCTAACTATTGCTTAGATGACATGTTTTGAGCATAAAGATTACGACTACACTATATAATAAGATAATTACTAATGCTTTTTGTTGTAAATGAAAATATAGAGCACACACCCCGTATAGATACTGGAGATGTTTGCTAGGAATCGTATGTTGCGTACGAGACAAAAACTTTTGTTAGTTCATTTTACAAGGGATGGAAAAGAGTGGTTAGTGTTAACGACAAATATAATAACTTACCCGAGAAAATAATTTGCGGCGCAATCAGTCTAACGCACTACCATACATACTAATCCGTTGTTTTCGTGAAGCTTGAAAAAGCTTACAAGCATGTTGTCTATGCTTATTTTTTGTGTCCCATCCCAGAATATATTTTTAAAAGAATTTCACACAAGTCTATAATTAGTGAGACTAAAATAAGTTAATTTTATTTTAGTGTTAGCATTTAAATATAAATTTGTTTAAACTTTAAATAACAAGAAATGTGTTTTGTTTTTATTTAGGTAGGACAATACCGCCTGATTCCTTATGCCTGATGCACACTTAACTACCTACACCATAAACCATAAAATATTCTAAGAGTGCAGTCTTTGAATTTTGTTAAAACTAAAATTCTATTTGTTAAAAAAATGTACAATCTGTCTCCCTCTATTTTTGATTTCACCTACTGTAAAAAAATTCTATGGCACATTTGCTCGTCGTTCACCTTGCCATTCGCCTCGTCGTTCTAAGAAAAATTTGTAGGTATAGAAAGTGCACGAGGCGAAAAGTGGGAAGACCATAGCTTGAACCAAAGCCGGACGCGGGAGGTCACCTCCACCGATCGCTTTCACACGGACGTGGTAGTGGTCTATTCCAGTGTGTACTCCGATTGATCCGTTCAATGGTAATATGTACGGGTAGTTCACAGTCAGTTTTTTGCCTGACGTGTCGAGCAAAATTTTGTCTCCAAACATCCCAAGTCACCTAAAATCACTCATATAAAATGAAAAGTAGGTACCTACCTAGCTGAAAGTCATGGTCTGATTTTATACATTTAGATTTTAGAGCTCTTCATTTCTAACCGACTTCAAAAAAGTGTAAATATTATATTTTTACGTTGAATATTATACTTTTAAATAATAAAAAAAACTATTTTTCAAATTTAGCCCAGCACGGAAAATCGGTTTAGGGTCAATTCAAAGTCTACCAGCTGGTAGTGGTAGGCCTTAAACAAGAACTGTGAGTAAGGGAGACGCAAATCGGAAGTCCTTCAGAAGTGTCCTACCTTTTTTAGCCGGGGTTTACCTTGGAGTACCATTAAACTAAGCGCTAGTAAGCGCTCCCAAAACTTGAGGACTCCAGGTAAATAATGTTTTGGGCTTTAGTTTAGCTTTAGGCCTGAATAAAATTATCTACTGTTCACATAGCGGTGATAGCAGTTTAGCGAGGTGGTGGATGTGTTTTAAGGTGGTGCATCACGACTCACATTTTCACTGTTTTTCATACAACCGCTCATAACTGATTATGACGTTATTACACATTTTTCATTAGATATTTTGGAAACACAGTATCTTGTGGATATTATCTAGGTTTCTAAAGAAACCAATTTCTAAATTTGTGTAAAACTAATCCAGTAAAAACCTCTGAAAATGTCCTATTTTGTATGAACTTTGATTATAATTTGCCTAAAAATTAAAAAAGTCAAAAAATTAATCCTCTAGAGACCTTGCAAATTTTATTAAGATTCTAAATGATGATAACTTTTTCCAAAAACTTTTAAAGGTTTAAAAAAAACAGCTATTTTCTGGAGCAATTTTTGTGAAATTTTCGAGTAAATCTCGGAATTACCGAATACTAACAGAGTTTCCAGGCGTTATCTCTCTTTTTTTGCGTTGCTTTTTCGTCAAACATCGCGTTGGATTGCATTAAATGAAGTAACAAGCTTTTAAACCATTTTCGATGTTTACGATAAGCGAGTGGAGAAGGACCCTCTTAACAGCGGTACCCTTCCGCCCATTTTGTGATACTGGGGAATTTTAATGCCCAGCAGGAGTGGTTCTTTTCATACCAGTGCACAAACCACACCGGATGAGAGGCTAGCTTTAGAGTTAGACCTCATTGCACCCAGCTAGTCCAAGGGGTTAAGTTATTAATTTGTCTGATGAACTCTGTATCCGTCTATTCCCTGCCTGATCCTAGCCCTAAAGGCACCGGGGTTTGGCGATACAAGGCGGGAGACTGGGATGGAATGTATGTAATGAATGTTCGCATTTTATGCTTGGCAGCGCATTTAAACCTCCTTACCTTACCTTTTCGAATGAACCTTGGTATTGTAAACGCGGACGCAGTGATGGATGTATTGCGGCGGGAGATGGAATATTAAATTCCATTCTTTCATGTAAAATGTCTGCAAAGAAGAAGCAAAATGTAACACATTATTTTATTTATCCTATTCTATTGAGTACCAAAACGCATTCAAAATGTTATATTTTTAACCCCCCGAGGCCCTGACCCGATGGAAATGGCTTGTCTGTCCGTGGCATCGTAGCTCCTAAGCGAATGGCCCGATTTTGATGTGTTTTTTTTTTCATTTGTAAGCTGACGTTATCGAGATGGTTCTTAGATACAATTTATAAAGATGTTTAGTTGTTCAAGGTCATCAGCTCGTTTGTTGGCTGTGGCAGGGATCTTAAACACAAAATGGATACCTATATACTTTACTAATAAACATATATTTGTGACCTAATGATTGAAATACTCATTTACCTACATGCCGACGCTATCAAGCGTCTGATGATGGAGGTCAGATTTTAGAGACATAACTGGAATGCCTATTAAAAACCCTTCGGCTCATTTAGATTTGTCTTAAAAATAATTCTGTTCGTTTAGACCTGATGCTAGAACTGGAAGGTAGCTAATGGAACCCTGGAATGCCTACTAGTAAATACGTCGAGTTTGAGCTCATTAGAGTCCTCTTAACTAGTTCTTATACTACTTATTTATAGATTTTATACGTCATGTTTTTTTTTTAATTTTTGCTATTATTTTTCAATATTTTCCAAATCACCATAAATTAGCATCAATCTAACTCGGATTTTGATATTAATTTTACTAGATAAAAATTCTATGTATTCTATGCTTTTTTTATTTTGGGGATCGGCTGACCGCCCATCCCTCCGTCCGTCCGTTATTTTGTCTGTTAACGCGCTGTATCTTAAAAACCGTAACATGATAGAAAGCAAAACACCGACTTTAGAAATTAAATTATAATTATCATGAGTTTGAGGGCGAAGCCGCCGTCAGCAGCTAGTAACCCATACAGAAGGTAAGAGAGAAACGTTTTAGCCTTGTCAATACAAAGAAAGTACGTTAAACACAAGGTCTAAATTACCGGTAATAGATAGGTAAGTTTATGAGCAATAAATATCTTTATCCAGAAGTGCCTAATTAAATGGGTACTCAAGCACATTACCAAAGTAGTTAAAAGTATTACGGTTTCTAAGTAAGTAATTAATTGACCGCTTTATCTAGGTATATTAGTGACGCTTGATTAACTTTCTGGTAATGTTCTACCAGAATGATTCAAGCAAAATAACGTAACAATTTGAAATCGTCAATTCTATGATCTGGGCGATGTCACCATTCATAAGTCGCAGATACCTAGATGATCATTATGATATATATGGGAATAGTACCTACCTAGATTTTAATACATGTAGAGAAAGAAATTCATTGCGACCGAGGCGAAATTCGACCGAGTTGCAAGCGTGGACTGTTTTAGAGCCGAGTGCTACAATGACAAACCTCGCGTATTTTAGCTTAGCACCCAGCCTGATACGATAAATACTAATAAATAATAACTAGCGTGTGAATAGTGTATTGGTGTCGCTGCAGCTCTATGTAGTTGCGTTGTGGTACCGACAAAATGTTGATGTGGTTGCGTTGTCGCCAGTAGTTGCGATGCGGTTACGTGGCGTGCAGACACGGTTACGCACTGTTGTGAGTAGAATACGGAATGTCGACGCACAAAATATCGATAAATGCTAATACGATGCTACAAAATTGCGATGCACGTTACGGGGAAAGACCGTCTCTGCGAAGCCACTACACTTTGATGCACGTTAACGCGATAGATCTTCACTGCGATACTACTTGACTTCAATGCACGTGCGGGGCCACTTTTCCGCAGTAGTGCGGAAAACAGTAAACGTGCCTCAAAGCAGCAGCTTATGAGCGGGAGTTTATTATAATTAAACCAACGGCTCTTCGAAGCGTTGTGCTAAAAATTGAATTCCCTCTTTTATTTTTTAATTGTTTTTGTAATTTGTAAATTACTCGGAGTTTAATTAAAAAATACTATAACTATTAAATATTATTACTATTTATTGACTAAACTACACGAAATAAGTCGTGTTTAAAATTAAGTTGCACACTATCCTATTATTATGGGGTTCAGTTTTGACGCCACAGAACCCTAAAAAGGTAAAAAAAAATGCAACGAATAATCAAATTTTCGTTGAGTAACTCAATGCTTGATACTCTCTTGCATAACTAATTGTATGTGGTAGACAAAAATTGGATTAATAGTCATATCAGTCAGCTAATCAACCTGTCTGCAGTTGGTTCAATTAAGACTAATTCAATGTTGTAAAATGCATTTTTATATAAAAAGACTTAGCAATGAGTAATGGGATTTTATTCCTATTTATTTTTGTATGTAAAATCTACTTGTGTAAAGATTTAGTCTACAGTAAGTACCTACCTACTTACCTTTTGTACATACACGGAATTTAAGGTTTGTGATATTTCGACCAAGATTTTTGCATTAAATGTTCAAGTTTGACGTATTTATTCAGAAAACTTTTTTGTTGAAAAACTTCGGCAACTTTGACTTATTGAATGGTGGAATTGTGGAGAGAGGCAGGATGGTGGTGGTGTTGCTTATTATTTTTAAATGGTGGTGCATGGATATTAGACATATTTCGCTAGATTTACTTGTCGATTTATAGAAAGCCCAAATCTGGATATATTTTTCATAAAATACGCAATAGATTTTTTTTATTATTCATGACCGTAACTTTATAATACGTAAATAATAGAATCTCTAATAGTCATTTAGTTTATAGCAGCACCAGAATTTTATTATAATGTTTGGAATATCAAATAAAAACCATAAAATTATCTTAGACGCTCAGAATTAACTATTTTCTCCTTTCTACATCAATATCACTTATTCGATAAAAACATTACTCAAAGAGAAATATTAAAAAAAAAAACACTAATCTGTATGTTCTTTTACAATTGCAGGTAATATAATAAGAAATGATTTGGATTTCTATACAAGTCAATACGGCGATGGCTATGGAACTAAATGGATATATTTCCCAGACGGTGATGGAGTTCTACATTACATAAGCCTAACATTAACAGAAGATGATATGCTTCTACACCGTAACTCAATGTTTAACGAAATAGAATTTAGATTATATATTGGGTAGTTATATCTTATTTATTATTATTAAACAAAGTTTGAATATAAGCGCGCATTATATAAAAGTAACGCTAAAAGCACCGAAAATACGTGCGTATCGTAGGTACTCCGGGCCGTGGTTTTTTTATTCATATAGATTTTTCGAGTGTCGAAATATGCGACTTTGCGAAATGCCGATACATTTGCACTTGACCTATACAAATTGCACAATGGTACGAAATCCGTTGTATGTGAGTCAGCTTCCCACTTAATCTGTTTTTTTTTTCTTAATTAGGCTATTATATTTATCTGCCATGCAGGAACGACACGGAAAGTTATATATTATTGAACAGACGAGGACGAGCAGTTAGCAACATACATCAAAACATAACAAGGAATATATTGTTTAATTCTAATAAGCCATTAAAAATAATAACACATGGATGGCGGTCTTCAGTGGATAAAGAAGGTGTACTAAATATAAAAAATGCGTATATAGAAGCTCAAAATGTCAATGTTATAACGGTGGACTGGAGTTACACTGCGAGTTCTATCTTGTACTTTTGGGTGGCAAATGAAACTAAAGCGATTGGAAGTCAAGTAGCTATCTTTTTGGATGGACTGAGCCGCCTGTACAACGTGCCTAGTGAACAGCTTCATCTAATTGGACATAGTCTTGGAGCTCACGTAATGGGAATAGCAGCCTCTAAAACTAACCGCAATGTATACAGAGTCACGGGTACGTATTTTGCAATATTGTAAACTAGCGACCCGTCCTAGCTTCGCGTGGAGACAATTTATATTCAATTCCACAAACTTATTAAATGTATGTGGTAGACTCACTAAACGGAGAAACATGTGGTAGTGGATAGAACTTTCTCAACCCGCTTTTCGAAAAGTCGCGGACACCAATGCAATCTATTTAGGTAAATATGTTGTTTACATACGTATACACCTGCTATATCTTTTTCTTTTATAAACTTTAGAATGCTGAGAAAATGAGGTACTTATTTAATAGTATTTTGATTTAATTTGTTATACTTGAACCGACCGCCTGCCATTCCTCCTCGCTCCAGACTATGGCCTGCATCATGAGGACACGGTGGTGCTCTGTCCAAGCTGGGCACAATTCTACCGTGTCCTTCGGGCAGTCCACACAATGGTGACACCCGGGTGCTTCTTCCTCACTAGACAGGAGCAAGAATAAACATCATAATGGTGGGACCAACTCTTGTATTCGCATGATCCTACCACGTATATTTGGTAGATACCTTTTAGTACTATTTTGTATCTTGTGTCCTGAAACTTTTGACACTTGACAATATTGTCCAAATATTAGTTTGATCAGAATGATGAAATACGCTATACTGTTGGAATTCGACCATGGTCCCGCCATTATAACCCGTTATGATGGCGGGGCCACTGTTATCATAAAATTCCTTTTTAAGTCATGAGAGGTACAAAAGTTTCAGGATGGGTACAAAATAGTACTAAAACTTATTAATTCATGAATTCCCAAGCGACCACCGGCGGCCGCGCATCTATTGTCTTACTATTGTGTCTCTAATTGACGGTATCTGAAGGGTTAAATGTATGTGGTAGAATCATTCGAATACAAGAATTAGTCCCGCCATTATGATGTATATATGCAGAAACCTCCCGGCCATACCATGTCCGGTGAGGATCGTCGTCATGAAAAATGCGTTAAGATTTTAAGACATATTTTTTTACAATATAAATGTTACATGAATACATCAGGTGATAAGCTATTTAAGTCAAAGTCAAATTAAAACAAGTTCTTTTTATAAACTGAAAACTCAAACCTATTATAATCTCGATACTTCTATGAGGCACTACCTTCTATACTAACTCCGTGGGCACTACAATGCGTTTCATGCTAGCATCAATAGGTAGATACCAAACCAAATAATGTCTAATAAGTCATCTTTATCCACCTTGGGTAAATCCATACCTATTTTTTTTTTCAATAGTAGCATACTTCGTATTTAACCAGATTTTAACTACAAATTCTAATGATTTTTCAGGCCTCGATCCTGCAAGACCTTTTTTTGAATTTCCACCTCAAGATGTGTTCGCAAAACTGGATTCTTCTGATGCTAAAATTGTTGACGTCATTCACACATGCGCAGGTCTCTTGGGTTTTGAAGGAGCAATTGGAACAGTTGACTTTTATCCTAATGCAGGAATAGCACCACAACCAGGATGTGAAGATATTGTCAAATTTTTTGGTTCGTGATTACATCTTTTTATGAGTTTTGTGTGTTGATGCGATTTTTTTTTATTAATTATTTTTATTTTTTACAGAAGCTTGCAGTCACGGCCGTTCATTTGATTATTTCACGGAATCAATCAAATACCCTACATCTTTTCCTGCGTATCAATGCCAATCTTGGGTTGAATTTTTAGAACATCAATGTAGTCATAAAGGGTTTATGGGTGATGGTCTCAATAGAAACATGTCCGGGAAATTTTATTTAACAACTAACGCATTTGAACCATTTGGTATACGTTTAGGACTATGATGATCATGCTAGAATATATATATATATTTTTCTAGTCAAGCTTAATCTTTTATTATAATTTAATAATAATAAAATTATAAGGCATTGTTAAAAGTAATGAAATATCTCCCAATTAAATAATATCATTACTAAAAATATTGCCTTTTAATTTTGACTTTTTGTTTTGGAAACTGTAAAAATTATTTTTGAGTAAAGCATAAGACGCTGTGCTCCATTCTGATTGTCCTGCAATTGTTTCAAATACCGAAAACGCCTCGCCACAATATTATACCTCTCTATTGACAACTTCCTTTTAGAACTACTTTTTTTTTTAAATAAAATCCCATTCCCCTCATAATTCCCCAAAAGTGTTGCAACTACCGTTAAAATCCATTTCATTTCGCATTTCGGGCAACTATTTTAGTAGAGTAGGCAACTCTTTCCTTTTTTATTTTCTTTTTTCTATAGACAGACAGGGGAGTCAACATTACGATGAAGGAACTTCATAAGTGATACGCACTGTAGAAGCGCCTTCAAGCTTTTTTTTGTGAATTTAGTGCCCCGCATACGGGCATATCTATATCTGTGGGCATAGCGCACATCACACAAATGTGGCTTTACAGTCGTAAATAAAAATAGCCTCACCACATCCATACTGGTTCTTTCCAGCCCATCACTTGCTCAGTGGCTAGGTCACCAACGATTTTAGAGAAAAAAAGCTGAAACCACTTTTTTACGTGGGATATTATCAAACACTTTTCCTACTTTAGGTGGAGCGAGAGAGAGAATCAGATTTTTACTGATTAAAACGAGTTGCCATAATTAAAACCTCTTTTATATAAATACCAAAGATAGAATAGATTTTTTTCCGTTACTTCATTAGGAGGTCTTATTTTTTTTTTCTAGTCAGGTTTTGGGGACATCGAGGCATTGCTCCACCTAGCCCTTTGGCAATTATGCCAGTACCCTTCCTATCCTCCTCAGCGACGCCATAAGCCGAAATCCGTCCCCTCAACGTGTAGTCGCTTAGTTATGAAAACCCTAGCTTGGCTGGTATTATCACAGGCTAGTCCGGTTAAGCAGTTGATGACCTCATAGGTAACGAGCTGTGAGACCCAAAAAAAAACAACCCATAGACTAATGTTTCTAGAATAACAGCCAGATTTTTGCAAAATGGCAACTTTCAGATATAAAATAAAACTGCTCTGTGATGGCAACTAACTGGGCAACACTGCTGAGTTGTCCTTTTGACGTGTTTGTGTAGGTTATATATTTGTTGTTATTGAGAGTTGCCGAAATTATAGAAGTATTATTACCAAGCAGTACGATTGCGAGTTAATAACAATTGCAAAGAATCTACAAATTCTTCCATACATCGATAATATGGTGCATACTTTATATAAGTTACATCATTAGCATTCATAAATGCAAATAGTATAGGTACCATAAAAGTAAAAAACGAAAATATAGGTACGGTAATACACAATCCAACTTTGCAAATACTAGTTTTCACTGTTGTACCTTTTGTTATTTTATTTAGTTCACAATTTTTTTATAAAATTGTATAAGTAAAATTAACATGAATAGGAAAAGAAATGTTAATTATATAAAACCAGAAGATCCAGAATTTCTTAAAGTGTTAAAAAGGCAAGCTGGATACGACGATAAGAATCATAAGTTTGATGAACTAATGAATAATGAAGATGATTTTGCTGAAGATGAAGACAGTGAACAACCCCAAGTAGTAGTTCTTAAAGAAGGTGACTTAACAGCTGAAGAAGCTGAAACAGAGAGGCTGCGGATAGAGAAATTAGAATCTGAAACAAAAGCAGACCTAAGTCAACGAGTTGTATTTAAGACAAAAGCAAAGGAATCTGCAGAATCAGCAACATCCAAAAGGAAGAGAGAAGACTCGAAAAAAAACTCAAAAGAGAAGAAGAGCCGCCCAATATTATCATTTAACGATGATGATGAAAGTGATGAAACATAACATTTAGTGATTGAATTACATTCATAAAAATTTAAGGGTTATAAAAATAAAAATAAACATTAATTTAAAGAACACATTACTTTTATTGAATTTACCTTGACAACTGTTGGATAATTTTTTAGTTTAAATTAGAAATTGTAGCAGTTACTCATTTTCTTAGTGGCATTAAATTGTAACAGGCAAAAGTTGGAATAATAAAGTTCATTCATATCTATATATATAAAAATCAATGCCACTTTTCGTTGTTATTTTATAACTCAAGAACGGGCTCACCTATCCAAACCAAATTTTTAGGCTTTGTTCGGACTATTTAGTAGATGGTTTATGTGAAGTTTGGTAGGGTATAGTAGGGTAGAGTAGAGTAGAGTAGGGTAGAGTAGGGAAGAGCGGGAGCGAAGCCGTGCGGGCAAAAGCTAGTACAGTATAAAATCTATACAACATTTAACGGAATGAGCATTCTTTAATGTTATAGATAGTGATTCTTAAATGGAAAGAGACAAATATACTATTTTACTATGTACCTATTATAATGTGTTTAATGTGCAAAGATGCTAGATAATAAAACATCAAACAAAAAAATAATAATATGAAAATGCAGCTTTTAAAAATTTCAGTATCAGTATTATTAGATAGAAAACAAGGCAAACTTATGTCATATAATTCTGAAATTTCAAGAGTTTGTTGTTAAATTGAGTATAAGGTTTTAAAGAATTTACACTGTATTTTAAAACAAAAATTATTTATATCTAGGTAGTATTATTCAGTTTGGGTTATCTCTTCCAGTTAGGTCTTCAGGTAATAGAAAATTTCCACATTATTCCAGTCATTAAATTAAGACAAGATATTTTTACTTTGTCTCTGTATTTGTTATCTGTTGTCATCACAACTTTGTCTTTTCTTTATTTTTGTTTTTGAGCCATTAGATGTTATCACAGATTCATTTTTAAAGAAAACTTGAGAGACTTCATTATCATTTTCATATTCTAGTAGCTTGTGAAGTAAAAATCTTCTTTCATCTTTAACAATTAATATACTTTCTTGAACTTTTGCCACTTCATCACAAAGTGCAGCATTCTCCTAAAATTAAATAAAAGTTTTTGTTATTAGGTATATTATTAATGCCAGTTACAAAATATACAATTAAATGCGAAGTTGTGTCTGAATCAGTCATGGTTACATACAACAGTATATAATAATGTACCAAACAATTCTCACTTAAAAACACCCATGTGCCTGTAGTTTAAGAACATATAAACAAACAAAATAATTGATGCCCTATTATCCGTAAAGAGATTTGTTGTAATAATTTATTTTCCAAAGTTACTTACTAATATAAGACTTTTTATTCTCATTTTCATGAACTTGTATTTTTTTCGATACCGCTTATCATTTTGCATAGTATTCATTATTTCTATAGTGATATTACAGAGTACTTTTTTATTTATTGCATTTGTTTTCTATATGAAAATATTTTCAATCCAAAATGCAGAAACAGAAACGAGCCCAGAAAATGACATTTATATGTGACACTTGTGACAGCTGTGAAGTGTCTGTGCAAGACAGTTGATTTGATATATTTTTGGTTGTTCCAATGCCCTGGCTACAGAGGCTTTTAATCGATTTTTTATTGATATGGTTTTTTACCATACTAAGGGCCCTTGCCCAGTGACTTTTTTGTAGTGACGCCGTCGCGTGCTTACGAAACCTGCGACATTTGCAAGCGTTATAGAAAAGATGCGATGACAGCGCGTCGCTACAAAAAGTCGCCGTGGGCGAGGGCCCTTAGGTTCGAAATTTCGTCAAGCGGTCGTCCACGCCGTCACAGGCCCGCGCACCTTTTGCTACGTAATATAATAATAAGTTCTCTGTCGACAAGACTAATGCACACCGTTACAGCGATACTGCGTTGGTAATAATCCAGTATCTGCGACGGGGTACGTCACACACGACACAAAGCGCTTTTCACGCGCCTAGTACCCGTCGCAGGCGCTGCCCGGCTTAGCGCAGATTCAGCCTTCAGTCACCTTCAGTGTTATTACAAACTACAGCAGTAAGAGCCTGTGCACACCACGTTTTTTTAAAGTGACGTTGACACGCGATTTAAAAATTAGCGTCGACGGCGCGAGCTTTTATCCTATTTTAAAGGTTTACAGGCTGCGTTTGTCAGGGTCAGTTAACACCGAGACGCCACGCTGCACGAAGCATGACTCAAAATGTAACTTTGTTTAATAGGAGATACACAATTCCGATCAAGATATCTCGCAGACCGGCGCTGCGTGGTGCAACGTATTCTAAATTCTCACAATGAAACGTGTATCTTTCGAAAAACAAAAACCTACGTCAGCGAGGTTTACCAGAGAAGTCCGACTCAAACATTAACTGCCAAATAAGTAATGTAGAAGCATTAGAACGTTACATCCGTATTCATCAAAACAAAATGACTATCGAAAAATTTATATTTCTGAATGTCATACTGGCTAAAGGATAAAAACGAAACAAACGAACAAAAATCTAGTGGTCAATTCGCTTTACATCGTGAGGAAACCGGCATGACCTAGAACCAAAAATTCGAAGACATGTGATATCCACCAACACGCACTGGGCCCGCGTGGTGGATTACGGCCCATTCCCTCTCCTAGAGAGGAGGCCTGAGTCCCAACAGTGGGAACATTAAAAAGGCTGATGATGATGAAAGCTCTTAACACGACTGCTCAAAAAAAAAGTGATATCCGCCACGGAAACGATGTTTTCATATTTTGTTTTAGAAAGCTGTTTCATTTACTTAAGTAATAGGTACTGAATAAGGGAGTACCACAAAGTACCTAATCCAACAAAAGTTTATGAAGGGTTTGGCCCAGGTCCGATTTTGGTGAGCAAACAGCAAAACAAAAGCAATCAAAATTCGGGACATGCGCGTAAAAAATTGTTCCAAAGTTAAAAATGAAAAGAATTGCACAAAACGTTTAAAATAAGTAAGTAAGTTATTCGCAGGCATGGAGCAGAGGTGTGGTGGTACTTTTCTTTAAGAAGGGTGACCACACCCTGCTTAAGAATTACAGGCCCATCTCACTTCTGAGCCATGTCTACAAGCTGTTTTCAAGGGTCATCACGAACCGTCTCGCGCGCAGGTTTCACGACTTCCAGCCTCCCGAACAAGCCGGATTCCGAAAAGGTTTCAGCACCGTAGACCACATTCATACACTGCGGCAGGTTATACAGAAGACCGAGGAGTATAACCTGCCTCTTTGCCTAGCGTTTGTGGACTACGAGAAAGCCTTTGATTCGATTGAGACTTGGGCGGTGCTGCAGTCTCTCCAACGGTGCCAAATTGACTATCGGTACATCGAGGTACTGAAGTGTTTGTACGAAAACGCCACTATGTCAGTCCGACTACAGGACCAGATCTCGAAACCTATCCTTTTGCAGCGGGGTGTGAGGCAGGGAGACGTCATTTCTCCGAAACTGTTCACCGCTGCAATGGAAGATGTTTTCAAGGTTCTGGACTGGAATGGACTAGGCATTAATGTCAATGGCGAGTACATCACTCACCTTCGGTTTGCTGACGACATAGTAGTCATGGCTGAGACTATGGAGGAGCTCAGCACAATGCTCAATGACCTCAGTAGAGCTTCCGAAAGAGTGGGTCTTAAAATGAACATGGATAAAACCAAAATCATGATTAACAACCATGTAGCGCCCACTCCTATCAAGATCGGAGACTACACTCGAAGTTGTGGAAGATTACGTCTACCTCGGACAGACAGTCCAGTTAGGTAGGTCGAACTTCGAGAAAGAGGTCAACCGTCGAATCCAGCTCGGCTGGGCAGCGTTCGGGAAGCTACGCGGTGTCTTCTCGTCCAACATACCACAGTGTCTCAAGACGAAAGTCTATGATCAGTGCGTGTTGCCAGTGATGACATAATTATGGCTCCGAAACGTGGTCGCTCACAATGGGCCTCATCAGAAGGCTTAAAGTCACCCAAAGGGCAATGGAAAGGGCTATGCTCGGGGTTACCTTGCGTGATCGAATCAAAAATGAAGACATCCGCAGGAGAACTAAGGTTGCCGACATAGCGCAAAGAAATGCCAAACTTAAGTGGCAATGGGCAGGGCACATTGCTCGCAGAACAGATGGCCGTTGGGGCCGAATGGTTCTGGAGTGGCGACCGCGTACCGGAAGACGCAACGTTGGAAGGCCCCCAACAAGGTGGTCTGATGACCTGGTGAAGGTTGCGGGAAGCCGATGCATGCGAGACGCGCAGGAACGTACGTTGTGGCGACGCTTGGGGGAGGCCTATGTCCAGCAGTGGACGTGTATCGGCTGAAATGATGATGATGATGAAGTTATTATGAATATCTTTTGAATCAGGTAGAAAACAGTCATAACAAAAAGGTGACGTCGTCGCCAATTTGTTTAGGGGGAAGTAGGTAAAAAAAATAAACGCAGGTTGGCAACTCATGGTATTTAATAAAACAAACCCCAACTTGGTTAGGGAAGACCAGGAGAATAATGAATTAAGCTTGAGTTAAGATAAAAGCGCTAGAGGAGCCTGCGAAGTTCAAATTTTCTTAAGGTACATAAGTACATCTACATTGGGCACACATGGCCCACGTACGCCGATCTGGGCGCATCGGTCTCCATTTTTTAATAGCAACTAAACTTGTAGGGCAACATTAGATCCACGCCACGCGACGCGACTTTACGTACTAATCACGTGTACGTCGGTCTAATGTATTCCTGCTTAAAATCTGTAAATAAATAGGTACGTATTCCGCCCTCAAATCATAATCAACGTACAACTTGACTTTGCAATTAATTCAGGAGAATTTATTTTATTCAAACATGGTAATTGCGTTAAAATCGATTTGATCGACATCGTCACGATTATATTTAACAATAAGGTTTAACAATGTATTATGTTAAGTATAAATAAGTCAAAATAAAAATACTAAAGCTAATCTCCGTTTCCACTGACACCTACACGGTAATCATGGTATTCATCACCTTTTAGTTAAATCATGTTTATGAATATTCGAAGATTATTACGCTGTTGACTATTCACTAAGTATATTTGACATTAAATATTCATCACTGTCAAGTGAGCTTTTATTGACGCATTTATAGATAAGTACCTACATAATAATTATTCTGTACTATTTAGTACCTTTGGGGAAATGTTTAAATCTAGATTTAGAAGCGCAATTGAACTACTAACATTTAGTCCATTACATAATCAAGGTCGGGATTACAACGTGCAATAATATTTAGGCGTTTATTTACTAGATTGAGCGTAAGTGAAAACGGATAGGTAGTTAAAATAACTTATTAATATTTCCTATTTGCAATAAAAATAGGGACCCGAACTTAATATATTTTTGCAAATATTTCTAGACATTTATAACAATCGCTTAGCCCGCAACCGCCTCCGAGTTTAGTGTTTACTCATGGTCTAACATGGTACGTCGGTTTTTGGCCGTCATACCAAGGTCGTGGTCCATCGTACCAAGGTCGAGAGTGTGTTAACATTGTTATTTCTGCTACAAACACCGTCACCACTAGGAGATGGTTAAAAAATATGATGGTAAACCTTCATTACCTACTGCTTGTTTTCAAACACTAAATGCACAGAACACCAATGTACAGAAGTCAATCTACATACAAAGTGCGTTCGAGCAACGCACATATAGAAACCGCTCACGGACACGATATCTCCAGAGAGACACGTCCCCCGGCGCATTCAGGCGCGCGCGTATCTCGCGACAAAACGGCAACCCTAGTGCGACTGCCGAGCGTAAGTATGAAAAGTGAAGTATATCCATTTATCCATGAGATTGATTTCTGTACCGATCTATTTTATGCTAAATGGATGACAAGTAGGTAAATGGCGCTGCGGGATTTTCAACGCAGACAGTTATACAAGACTTGTTTTCAAATGAGAATGCAGGTATCTACTTTTTGTTCACATGGAGCATGCCGGAAGGGAAGTGTCAGACTTACTGACTAAAACCCACCAGTAATCCTACAGTTGGTAACTCTTGGATATCCCGCAGCTGTGGTAGGTTGCACCTGCATTCACATTTAAAAACAAGTCTTGTATAACTGTACCCTTCATAAACGATACTCTTACAGAATAGTACTTAAGTTTTTTATGGTAATAGGTATAGGTACATTTTTAATACCTTCTTTTCGTATACTAAGCGTTCTGCGCAACAACAAAAAATATGGTTCAGGCCATGGTCCGGAGCGAGGAGGAGTGGCAGGCGGTCGCCTCCTTCTGCGAAGCAGTAATGCTAGCAAAGGAGGAGGCAGACCGCATTAGGCAACGGCGCCCCCGCCGCCACCGCCGGGATTCCGATCCCGATTTCCAGCCACCGTAGACGCGGGCTCGCGGACGGCGAGCCATGGGTAGCTCGCTGTCCGATCGTCCGGTAACGGACCGAGCCAAGGCGTCGACGGCGCGCACTGTTCCCGCGCGCCTCAAGGAGTTGTCAGCAACAGGAGGGGCCCATCTGGGTCGAAGCCTACCGGGGTCGGGGTTATCCGAAAGGAAACTAGAGCCCCGGTATGAAGGCTAGAAGGAACGGCGCGGGGTTTTTAGTCAGTAAGACTCTGACACTGTCTCCCGCTCCACCCAAGAGCGAGTTTCGTCAATGATGATTTTCACCGTCGAGAGAAAAAAAAAAAAAAAAAACAAGAAAAAATATATCATTTTTACATTGGGGTTAAAAAAATTAAAGTTCATCAGTGCGATGGCGGCAGCACTAATGTTAGACCTTTTTTGACACAAATGTCAGAATATATATTTTAAAGTAGGTAAATGCAGCAGCTTGTACTCACTAACACTGTATAATATTTTAAAAACTTTCTTCAAGAAAGTTGCAGGCAAATCAAAAAAAAAATTAAGGTACTTTCCATACGAATTTTAATCACTTTATAATTATTTTGTATGGAAAATCTTCTTTTTTTTTCTTGGAATTGACTGTGACTTACTTATAAGGAGATGTTCATTTCCATGGGTAAAAGCAGTGCTTAAAAATATGACCACATACACTGTTTCGCTAAACCCTGTGAATAATAACAAGCAAATTCAAGGATTAACTCTAAAACAAATGGGATTTTTTAAGCCCATTTCTAAAAACGAACAAAACACATTCTAGTAGACACAGACATTTGCAAAGTGCGCTGGACACGAGAATCACATACTTTAAATGTATGAACAAGCAATACAATACATATTTCTGTAATAAATGCAATCAGTTTCACAGGTTGTAATTACCACAGCCCCGTTAGTACCTACGTTAAATGCAAGTCTATCTTACTAATTATCACCTATGAAAAAGCACTTAAATATAATTATTATGACACTGTACATACAAAAAAATAAACATTGCACATTACATGCACAGAATAAACTTTTTGTACCCGAAAGGTCAGTCACAGCAAAAATAGATTTGTCATTTTATTCGTTCAGCTTTTGTTTGATCCGTTCATAGTAGAATCTACTTTTAAATCGACTCAAAGTACTGAAAACTATAATATCTACTAATAAACAACACAATACTAATACTATGTAAGTATTTAGGTATTTCATAAAATCGCCAGCGCATTGAATTTAGTTCATCTAGTTTTATCTCCAGAAGACATTGTCACATTGTTGAATAGGTTTGTCATTTTATGAACTTTTGTTTTCAAGATAATTAAACTCTTGATAGGCTGTTCAGTGCCGTAGCTTGTAGTCAAAGTTGTGTGCGGAACTCCTGACTTGATCATGGAAAGAATTTGGTAACTAAAGTAAGTGTAAACCAATCGTGTGGGACTGTGGGATAGATAAATTTACGGCAAAGTTCACATATCATTTAGATTATTCCATTTTGCAGTTACCAAATTTATTTTTTATTTCTATTGCATTTTTTGAAGTCTGCATTTTCATATAATGTTTGAAAGTTACCCTGTAGGTACTTTAAAGCGGTTTCTTTGAACGTCAGTACATTATAAACAGAATAAATAAAATTTATAAGAATAAATTTACACAGAACAATTAAGAATTAATTCTGTATGAAATAATTTAATTACATTATGTTATTTACGTTGTAGAATGTGACATAAGTAACTTTGACGAAAAAATAAATATAAACAGGGACCTAAATTAGTACTATGACTATCCAAATCTCAAAAACAGTGTAATAAATACGTTTGAAATTTGAATATGAACAATTTATCATCCGCATGTCTCTAGGTCTTAGATTTCTCGGTTACAACAACAACATTTTTTTTTTCAGTTTTATTTTATATAAAACAATTGTGTTTGTCTGTCTTCCCTATCCAATGCTACGGACTTTATAGTTTGCTAATTAATGTACATAGAAGTTAATATTCACGAGGAATTTCTAAGATTTTTATATACAATTTCGATATTATACAGACATGTAATTTTCATTTTTAAATATTAATATTTCTATATTATTCATAATATTATTTTCACTTTAATTTGAAGGCATTCTACTTTTTTATATAATTATTTGCATTTTAATGAAACAAACAAAATAACAACCTCGAATAAAGAAGGAATGTTACTTATTGTTCTACTTCTTCTCTCGTATCGATGGTTTTCCTTTCCCTCAAAGCTTTTGAGCCCAGTAGGTTGCCACGTTTATCGCTGCGTTAGTGGCGTATTTTAGGTCCTACAAAGTGCAGGTGTAGGGACATTTTGTTGTAGATATTTACTTCACTAGGCTACAGAGGACCGCGCAAAAGTGGTCACAAAATCAATTTTATGTTAAGTACGCAAGAACCGCTCAATATCAGAGTTGCGATGCAATATGCACTCGATTGTACCTGATAACAAGTGTTCTAGATTTTTTTTTGTTTTAAAATGATCTCGGTATTTAATAAAATACATTCAAAAATATTATTATTCTTTACCAAGATCATACTTACGATAATAAAGTAAATATTATTCTCAAATATTCTGACGTCACACAGTGACGATATACTTCAGCTATGTAATACAATTAATATTTTATAAATACTCACATTAACATAAATAGCTTTGATTATAGTATAATAGGTACCTACATTTTGTAGTTTCACGATGACTAACAATCCTGTGGTTAGCTCACACGTGACGTGACGTAATTAATTCTGTAGTAGTTTAAGTATTCAATTCTCTCACTAAACCGTGTCCCTTTTCGCGTATAGTACGGCTGAAATATCTTGACTGTTTCACAATACATGGCATGTATCGTGTTTTTTTTATTTATCACAACAAGAGCTTTTTTCATTTTTTTTTTAAGCAAAGAGATGCACTTTTTTAAAGTTCATGAAATTTCAAATTTTGTTTATGAATAGAATATCATAAATAAATGTGATAATTAACACAATAATTTGTTATTACTGACAAATTAACAATTACCTGTGTTCTAAATCCTAAAATATTTGAATTTTTAATGTTCTGATGTAAGTATAACGGATTGATACCTTTGCTTCTCCTTAAAACCCGCAAAGGTTAAGCACTAATTCAAATTCGCCAGGCGACCACGTGGAACCACGCGACGCGACGGGAGCAAGAAAACTTTCGCGTCGACTGACCGCGGCTACAGGATATTTTTTTTAAACAACAGTATGTAATTATTAATATAGTTTGCATCGTAACGTCTATTAAAATACTAATTATTCAGCAACTGAAATCGTTATATACCTAATGGTAAATTGAATATTGAGTTAAACTACATTGCATTGCTGGTTTTTTTTTTAAATAGTGATTCGTATAACTAGAAAGATCCAAAGTTAAAATATTTCTTATTATATAACACAACTATTTTTATATGGGTGTTTTGTTCAGCTTTAAACGCGACTCTAAAAATACATGATATCACCCAGAATAAGTAATGTACTACCAACATTAACAATCTAATAGAAACACATAAAATACTTTGTATACATCTATACATCACTCATTCACCAGTCTATCAGAGAAGCGTATTCGGTTTCAATTCTGTAATGCTTTTATTACCAATTCCTTCAACGTTCGCGGCGAGCTCGTTTGGCGCGCGCTGTCGGAAGAGAAGAATTGGCGTCATCGACAGCTCTCTTCTTCGTAGGCGCCTGTGGGCGCTGTAACTGGCTCTGTGCTGTTAACTGCAGCTGTAACGCATGAGTGTTCAATCGTTCTGCTAGAAGTAAAGGCCTGAGCGCTGCCATCTTATGACTGTACAGCGTGACGCGCGGCCGACTATTGACTGCGGCCGTGAGCTGCTCGCGCACAGACATCTCTGTGTTCTCAGAATTGTTATTCCATTTGTCATTTTCGCCTTTATCTTTTACATCAACATTCTCTGTACCTTTATTTGACTCTGAATGATCATCAGTGTCAGTTTTGCATATTATGTGTACCTGAGCTCTTACTTCGGCATCAAATTTTGATATTGTGCTCACGAGGGGTTTCGCCCAACCAATATGAAGAATCGGTGTTTGACTACCTTCTTCCCATTTGCAGATGCCATCATAAAATCTAAAAGTTAATAGAAACTATATTATTAACCATTACATTAGAAATACTAATGTGCTGGGTATTTTTTGAAGTACAAGCCATACCTTAGCAATGACGCAAAGCACTCTGGGTCCTTCAGAATGGATCTGGCTGAGTGTCCAGAGCTTTCAGCTTTCATCAACTGCGGAATTAGTTCATTTGCTATTTCAGAAAACTCTTTGTATATCTCTTCATCATCACGGGAGTAGTTGTAGCTGTAAAGACGGGTATGTTGCGTTAGACTAGATTGTATTTCCATAGAATCGAAAATAATGTTATAGAGTGCACTAGATATTTTCATTAGTTAACAAAAGACAATCCATTTATTTCAGCATTTATATAGGGTTACAAACAAGCTTGCAGGACTGTGTTACTAACATCATAAACAAAAACTTTTGCTCGATAACTTTCTACTAAACATAATTAATTTACGAATAACAAACATTCAAGGTTTCGCTGTTCTATGTAACACATTTCAACTCTGTATTTTGCTATACCTACCTACGTCTGTATGACGCGACGCAATCGCATCAAGCACCTCACCGCCCGATCCCTTCCGCTTTAGCACTATCCCTTGCTTCGCATAGACTTATTACGACGTTCAATTTAAATATTTTTATTTTTTGTATGAAAATCTGATGAACTAAAATATGATATTTTTTTTAATGTCATAGAACCAAAGTTGTTTATAATGTTAGTAACATAGTTTTAAAAATAACCCTGTATAAAGTTAAGGCAAGATTTGTTTTATAAGTATTTAATCAGTATATCTTAGAATTTTCCGTTCCAGGCCATGCTGCCAAGCAGCAGTGATGAAATTAATTACATAAAGTACAGCCTAGCTGGGTTTAAATCCATGTAGTACGACTCAAAGTCGAGCCCATTACCACTGGGCCACCACTACTCCATAACTGCCAAAAGCATCATCTTCTTAAAATAAATAAAATATTGGTTACAATTTGTAATAATAGAATAAAAAAAAAATATTCTAAAAAAGTCTTACTGTCGAATAACGTCGCCAGCACAAGCCCATGCGTGGAAAGCTTCTTTGTACATTTTATTGCGATGGTAGTGTCCTCCTTGGAAAGTGTATGGATAAACGTGGCGGTCTTCATAATGAGTCCTTGACGAGCGAATAGCTTGAGCATACAGCGCAGCAGGGTCTGGCCTTGGTGTGCCATCAGGTCGTAAATTATCCAAGTCATTATGTAGAGGCAACTCTACATCAGCCTCTACTGAACAATTCGCTACTCTCATGTATTCATCCAAGTCTCCAAGATTACCCAATGCCATGGGATAAGCGTCCAAATGGCCTGAAAATAGTAAAATGGGTAAATCTAATTGCATAACATGCAGTTGACGTAATTATGTTTTACTAGCTTTTGCCCACAGCTGCGGCCGCGTACATAAATTATAGCCTATGTCACTCAGGAATAAAACAGCTTTCTATCTGTGAAAGAATTTTGGCAATCAGACCAGTACTTCCAGACATTACCTCCTGCAAACAAAAAAACAGTACAAGTAACAGCAGTTTCCACGAACTCATCATTGTATTCGCCCACGGAGCCACTTCGCAGTCGAAATTATTGTGAAGTTCGAACTGAAAGTTCTCGGAGTTTTATATCTGGATCTGTGCTGGAGGGAGACTTCCATCAATTGATACTTTTCAAACTTGATATTGATATTTTATGTGCCTCTTACCGTACGGTGATCACTTCAAGTTTTCAGCGCAATGATCACAGAGACATCATTGAATATTTTTTATCTCCTTCGATATGATGAAGTAGACATATCTAGTTGCACCATCAGGACTTTTTTACGTCCACTTTTTACACTCACGCTTTTTGAAGAAGGAGTTCATCATGCAGAGGCCCTCCTTCTCCATAAACCTAGCCAATATTGTCCCTGGTGGTTCCGATGTCCAAATCCAAATTGCCCCACTCGCAGCGCGAAACCGTCTCGTTTGTCCCGTTACGCGTTAAAATCCCTCATGACCACAGTGAAGTGAGTCTTAGAACCATGCATGTCTCTGGATATGTACTCATACATGGTCTCTACTTCGTCTTCGGAGTGTGTCGCAGTCGGCGGATAAACCTGTATGACCTTCCACGAATATCTTGATGATATTCTGAGTAACGTACGCCAACTTGGTCGACACACACTCGATCCACTCTACACTGTTCACAAGGGACTTGTGGAAGATAAACCCGACACCACTATGGGACTTCTAGTCACCTTCTCGGAAATAGAGCAGGTTACGAGATTTGAGAATTATCGCATCCTCGCCCCTATCTTCGGTCTTCAGATAGTGATTTGAAAACCGGAGTGTAAAGGTGTTGTATGTGTCCAAGTTGCCAAGTCCAGTTTTCGTTTATTAATTGGGTAACCAGATCTCTTCTGGAGATTCTAAGGACCCATTGACCGCTGTCGGATTCGAGGGTAGACAGACTGCTGGGTACTAGAGGCCATTTCTTTGTTGTGCTTTTCGGAAACAGATGGGAAGTTGCTATTTTTTTATGTCTGGAAACCATACGGTTGAATACCACTATCACTTGGCTGCATTTCTCAACTAACACTAGTCTCAATAAACAGTTACAGAGCATGAATTTGTATGTGAAAAAATAATTAGGTACTAAATAACATTGTTATATTTACCTCTGTCATATAATAACCACAGAAGTCTGTGCTGCATTTGAGCAATTTCATGGACATCTGTGGACTGAGTCAGTGTGGGGTTGATTGAAGATACAAGAGCAGCTAGTTCCATTACTCGTGTGCATATCACTGGTTTGCCAGCTACATAGAGCCACGAACGTGCGGACACTCCATCACTAACTGACCTGCCACGTTTGTCTTCATTACCCTTGCCATGCCAGGTTACCTAGAATAAATATTTATTTTTATATTTCTGGTTCTAGTTTTGAACATTACAGGAGGTAAATATCTGAAAGGACCAGGAGAAGCCTCTGCCCAGCAGTGGGGTAGTAATTGTTAGATGGTACACTGTTACACTGTAGAGAAGATCAAAATCAGATGTTTATTACAGTCACAAGCAACAAAATATCATGTATGTTGTTTCCAGATTATTGAATTAACCAGTAAAGTGTTCATTACCAAATGTCTCTCAAGTTGGCCTCAATCTAATTCTTGATGGCACAAAACCTGGTTGTGGTTTATGAAAACTGTGTTTTTATTTATTATATTAGGTAGGTCTAGCTGTATATGCAGTTAGAAAACCAAGGCAAATGACAGGTGTAGTCAGGTCTGTTTTTTAATCAGGGATAATGGTTTGACAACTGGAAAGCTGCATGTTTTTTCTATTTCTTAGTTTCCTTTAAAGAAGAACCGGCAAGAAACTCCATAGTTACTATTTTTAAAAATCTTTTGATTTTACTATATTTCGATATTACAATATTAATAGGTAAGTATGTGAAGACAGTGTAGACTAGTCAATATTGTAGTGCTTATATTTGATAAATTCTTTCGTAGTTATTATAATTTTGATAGCTTTATGATTTTTATCTAGAAGTCGGTTTTACACATTCATGGTTGCAGAGGAATTTCACCACAGAGTGAAACATTCTCTAAAAACCAAAATATGACAAGGACTTCTACAAAGCTATATCTTACACCAGCTAATACACCACGTAAGATGGTGACTGCTAGTGTTAGTTTTTGAAAGGGATACAACACTGATGAAGACTTAAACTAAGATTTTCTAATTAAAAAATCTTAAACAAGGTATCCCTTCAACATGTCCATAGCTTGTTTCTAGGTAATAGCAAAAGTGAAAGAGTATTCTAATATTATAATAACTTTAAAAGAACTCAAGTTTAAACTTTTGAATACAGTAATTAGAGACACAATAGAAAGACAATGAGAGAGTGTGGAATTCCTCATTCGCTTGAGGTTTAATGAATTAAAGTGCCATTTTTGTAGTTCAAACCAGTAGTTTATAGTTTTTAATCTGATGTTAATAAAGTGCCATGATGATAATGACAGTTACATTACAGTTACTCACATCATCATCATTTCAACCAAAAGACGTTCACTGTAGGACATAGGCCAGTTACTTTGTTTTAATGTCTTTCTTAATCTTTAATTAAGATAATTTGTGATACTTTAATTTTTTTTAATAAATGTTGCATATTCCTCAATTTGCTTTGTTTTTATTTTAAATAATTTACATGTTATTATGACTATTTTTACTTCTAAACATACCTCAGCTGTTTCTGTACCATCTTTCCCAAAAACTACCCAAGCATGATCTTCAGACAAGGCCAGGTGAACGTCTTGTTTACCCAGAACTTGACAGCCTGCAGTTACTGCAAAGGCTACACCAAAACAGTCTAGTTTATTTCCTGTTAAAAAACTATAAATAGACTGTAAATGCGCTCGATCTTTGTAGTAGCTACGAGTTAAAGAATTCCAAACCACATCGGCAACTCGCTTCACCAAATCTCTTGTAGTGTAAATCCCACTAAGCAGTTTCACATCAACACCTCCACGCATCAATGACACAAAACGTTCATGAAGCGACTTCACTTCTTCGTATTCAACAGATGGAAACTTCATTTTGCCAACTTTATTGGACGTCAAATTCATTTCTTTGTCACTGTTTTTTACATTAGTTAAATTATTTTCAACCGCTCCAACAATAATAGAAAACAAAGCTAAATCTGCCTCCTTCTCGCTGCGTAGTTGTTCTTCAAACAGATCGCATACTTTTTGTATGCTATCTAATGGAAAATATTGTTTGTATTCTAATAACGCCATTTTTATAATTGCAAGTATTCACATATTTCTCAAAAAACAATATTATTATAGTTATGTACCAGATCGTTTTGCCGGCTTGTAATTATTTCAAGTTTGCTGTGTATTTGTGTATATGTCATATTTTTTTATTGACATTTTATACATTTTTTAAATGGTTTTTGGCTTGGATTTAGGTCTTTTAAGCAGTATCTTTAATTGGGTAATTTTATTCATCACAATAAAAATACTATTATTATCCATTGATATTTAGTTGTATAATGATTATGTTTTTAAATATTTCACCATAAAATTACAAAAAATACTATTTTGCGTTACAATACAACAAAGTTGTGTTGACGTATGGAATTAATAAGTACCATTTCATTATTCATGTCAGCTTGATATCAACCGTCGATTACAAAATCAAATACTGGTGTCAGATCAACTAGACTACCAAGTAAAGTATCTGTTTTCAATGGCATGTGAAATATAGGAACGCAAGGAATAAAATATTTTACTAAAACTTAGCTACGTTTGGCGTCGGGACTCACGTCGTTTTGCTTTCATTTTTATTCAAACGTTTGCATAACAACTCGAGTTGAAAGAAAAAGCACCTCGAGTTAACTCGTTTGCTGTTTGTCTCGAGTTATTCGGTTAAAATAATAAAGGGCCTATTACACTGCGCTGAATAACGCGTGCAATATTCAGACACGTACTATTTTTCATTCATAGAAAGACATTCGACATTCTAACAAGTACGCTACGCGCTACGCGATACGTCGAACCATAAATAAAACGAATCTGAATAACGCATAGTGTATAAGGCCCTTAATTCAACCATCGCTAATTCGCTATTGTTGTGACTGTGACGGTTGTGACGTTGACTGTTGACTATGCAGGCAGATTATCCAATGTCAACCAAGTTGTGTTTCTGCCTCTAGTTTTGACTGACTGTAGAATAGAATGTTTATTCACAGAACTTGTATATTAAGCGAAATAGTTATTACATCGTTTTGGGACATGCAACAGTTGTCATGAATAATTTGAACACCGATCAAGCTATTGGATATGTTAGAAAAATTGTTGAAAACATTCAATGTGCTATTTGGTTAGTTCAGTAAACTTTTGGCAGTAGGAATTGTGTGTAAACTTATTTTAAGAATGCTGTATTATTCTTCTATTTTGATTCGTGCAGTTATTGTCATCATTCATTTCTATTAAATATACTGTTTTTTAGTAATATGTAACTACGAACTTTGAGCTTTGTCATCGCAAATCCAGCTAACGATTTATACTTTTTAAGAAATTATAAAGACTAGTTTATTCATATTATTTTACATTCGCCTACTTTCACTGTATGAAAATTTAACATTTTAATTTGCTCTTTTTAGTGATAAAACAGATGGTCAGCGATTGAGATATGCATGTGGACATACTGCATGTGACGACTGTGTTATTGATGCTGTAGACTGTCAGCTTTGCCTCACTCCGCCTCAGGTCTCCAGTCCACAGCCCAAACTCGATCATGTCTTGACACAGAGAGTAAAAAACACATCAGAACTATTAAAAGTGTGTCAAGATTTGTTTAGTACAGATGGTATGCTAACAATCTATTGTGAAATATTAAATCTTTTCAATACTAAAAGTGTATAGACCAATTTAACCCTTCAGATACCGTCAATTAGAGACACAATAGTAAGACAATAGATGCGCGGCCACCGGGTGTCGCTTGGGGATTCATGAATTAAGGACATTGACTTATTAATGCAATCTTACTCAGTTTTTCAAGCTCTTACAGCAAATTTAAAATTGCTTATACTGAATAAAAAGTTATTTACAACCCAACATTTCTGTAAAACTCAATCAATAACAGTTTTGCAAACAAATGGCAAAACTGTAAATTGATTTTTGTCTTAGCCAAAACTATGACATTTCTAGTTTACCCATTGTAGTGGAAAGAGTCAATAATAAATAAAACAATTATCATACTTATATTATGTTCATTTGCATTTGTAAATATTGTTGCTGTTGTTTTCAGTTTTCAAACATAAAAGATTATCTGAGCAACTACGGATTGAAAAAGAGCTGTTCCCAGAATGCATTCAAGCTCCTGTGAAGTATGAGAACAAAAGAAAATCTACTTTTCATTCTTACAAAAATAAAGAAAACAGGAATACAAGTTTTTTTCCTGGAGAAGAGATATCACATTCTAGAGAAAATATTACAATGGACAGTTCTGCTAGCTATGTTAACCAGTGGCTCAAAAAAACTGAAAATGATTTTACAAGAAAACCATTTAGAGATTTGAATGTGAACACTCATTTGGATCAAAATATATTATTTTCAAAAAATAATAAGAAACTACAAACTAAAAATGATGAAAATGTATCACTTCTCAATACAAATAGAAAGAGATCACACTTTAAAACCACTGATAAAAACACTCCTCTACGGAGAGGAACTTTAAAATCAATAACTAACCAAAATTATGGCAGGTCTAAGAAAGTTAAAAAAGAATTAAATCTGTCTAAGACAGATTGTACAAGGAACAAAACAAAGACTGAATGTGCTAATGATGAGAGTGGCATTTTTATGGATGATGACCCTATTGTTATAGATGACTCGCAAGAAACAGTTATTGATAAAGATAAAAATGCATGGCTGGCTGTGCTCAAAGCCAATGATAATGAAGCAATTGAATCTACCTCACTAGTTAATTCGGATTGTAGTGATCATGAAACTTTAAATATTACCAATAAAGAAAATCTTATACAATCTGATGGATTACATAGCAAAACAAATCCAAACATTAAAGTACCTTTTTATAAAAAAAGTTATATCATAGAAACTTGTATGTATTGCAATGATGCAACTGAAAAAGCCATAGCTCAATCTGAAAAAGTGGAAATAACCATTGATAATCCTAGTTTCACAACTACAATAAAGATTTTAAAGGATGTTGATAACAGTTCTAACTTGAATAAAAGAAATTCTGTTTCCGTTCAAACTGATATTAGTGAAACTATTCCTTTTGATTATATTAAATTTACAAATTTGAAGGAAAGTGATGGTAAAGAAGAGGTTGCTTCACAAAAATCAGATACACAAAGCGAAGACCTATTTAAAGAAGAAGGAGAAAGCATTGGAACTGAGTGTAAACAAAGCAACCTTCAAAACTGTATAGTAATTGCAGAATCAGACAGTGATATGGAGATGGAAAGAAGTGGTCCAGTGCCTGTCAAAGTGGATGTCCACAGATCATGTGATGAATCGTAAGTATTATTGTTATTTCAGAATATCATTTAGATCAGAAAGATGATTTAGGCAAAATAGTTTTTCTTTTTCTAGTTCTGCAAAGTTTTTTTTACATACAACATCAAAATCAGTGATGAAAATTGATAACACAAGTTTCCTGATTACATTTTCTTCTGCCCTTCTAACAACAAAGAATTCAAAGTGGTTTCAAGTCATAAAAGGTTGAGAACCACTGATTGCAAAGGTTTCAAAACATGTCTAGTGAGTACTTTACCTTTCATCATCATTATCATATCAGCCGAAAGACGTCCACTGCTGGACATACATAGGCCTCCTCCAAGCGTCGCCACAACGACCTGGTCAGGGTCGCGGCAATCCGATGGATGCGTTCTAGGGAATTAAGGTAAAATTAGGAGCTTGGGAATTCAACAACAATTTTGACTGATCTGTACAACCTACTGTTTTTCTATGTTATGTTCACATGTTACAAATAAACTATTATTATTCATTCCAGGGAATATGGTGTTCTTAGTGAAATAATGGACACTCAGAAACATGATACCAGGCCTAGGCGAGGACCGCGAGGTTTCACTCCAACAAGTACTGATTCTTCAGACAAAGAAAATTATAATCCCAACAGGATGATAAGACATACATGTAAAAAGAAAAAATATAATAAAAAGTGACATAAGAACATGATGTTGAAATAAGTTTGATGATAAGTGAATACTGAATTTCAAAATGATTTTTGGTCTTGGAATAAGTTTTATAAAATTAAAACTGTATTTCAGCATTGTTTATAATTAAGTATTCATAAATTGCAAAGGATTATGTGCCTTATTTGTTAAGTAGCATTGATTACAAGTTGAATGTTTGTAATAAAATGTTTTTTGTTTTTTCTATAATCATGCGTGGCGGATGTTGGCGGCATGGTTATGCCGCCAACATCCGCCACGACAGTAAGATTATGGCAACCTCTACTTGCCTACTACTCTTGTAAAAAAAAACAAAAAAAAAAAAAACTGCATTCAAATAAAAAGCCAATTACTATTAAAATCGTATGTAACTCATAGGTAGTCCTTGGTAAAACTGTAATTATCATAACTGCAGGTTCTTATCGTATTAGATATATCAAAGCATATATCGCAACTTTGTCGTAATTATGTTTCGCAGCTCTTTTATCCTCCATTTGAAAATTGGCCTCAGAAATATCATTGTGAAAATTTTAAGTATCTAGCCGTCACGGTTCATACCTCCGTTAGAACTCATATGTATCTCATATGAGTTCCAACGGTGGTATGTGAGACTTTCCTCTCTGTTCTTCATACATCCAAACTCATCGTCAGCGCAGCCTTCGGGCAGCCACTACTTCGTGACGTCATGATCACTTCCTGAAGCTTTTGAGCAGCCATACAGCCAGCACCCACGGCTATAAAGGGTATCCTGACCACCATCATGCCTACCTGGTCATCACCCTCAGCCTCATCAGCGACCTTGGTTAAGCACACCGCATCTTCGGCCAGCACATGAAGAGCAATGTAGTACTTCACCTGGTTGACGCCAGCAGTCAAGCAATACGTCGCACAGCACCGCTCCGACTCACTGGAGTCAACAGCACCACCCCGACTCACTGGGGCATCATCCCGACTCACTGCGGCATCATCACCCCGACTCGCTGGGGCATCATCCCGACTATTTCCGACTCACTGGGATAGCAACACCCCGACTCACTGGGGCATCACCGCAGACCGTTCCGACTCACCGAGAACTATGGGGCATCGGTTCCGACTCACTAGAACCAACCTATCATTGGCCTGGTACGCATCATGAAGCATCAATCTCCGATCTCCGGAGGGGAGTGATGTAGTGATATCTATGGCGCCACAAGAATTACGAAGAAAGAAATCCTGCCTCGCGAAAGTAAAGTTATTCGCGCGATTTGAATATCTATATACGAAATCAACTATTGGGGAGTTGCCCGCGAGACCATAACACCAGTCTGGTCGGAGGATCCTCCCTTTGCAACGGTGGACTTTACTCTGTTACCTTGCCCCAAAATACCTTATTGAGTCGGGGTGATAATATCTCATTGTGTCGGGATGATGGTGCAGACTCTAGAAGATCGGAGTAGTGCTGCGGATGAGGCTAAGGGTGATGACCTGGCTTCAGTGCAATGCCTTGGATCTGCGTGGCTGTATGGCTTGCTGCTTGAAAGCTTGAAAGTGTTGGTAACGACACGGTCATGATATAGTAGCAGCCTGAAACGTGGAAGGTATGCAGAACAGGAACGTGCGAGCAATACAAGCCAAAAAGTTCGGCTTGGCTTACCTCACACCTAAATCATAGAACACGATCAATCAATTAAATAAAACAAAAATCTAAACTTTAAACTTCGCGCGCCTACGCAGTTTCGCTAAGTTGCCACTTTGTGTTATGCGAAATTCAAAAGTTCATTAATAAATTACGACTCCGATCTCACTTTAACACTTAACAAAAGAAAGAGATGAACACTAAAGTGTTGTTGTCTTTTTCTGCCTTAAAGGCTTTTATGAGGCTTTATCTTCAATCTCTACTTTTGCTTTAAAACATCTTTTAGTCTGTGTGGGTAAAATATGATACTGTGTGCAAATGTTCATCGAACATTTTTGTATTAAAATAAAGCTCGGCTTTGGAAAAGGCATGCATGAATGAATTACGAAAGGCATCCATTTATACGCATATTACGAGGTGCCCTCTATGACGCGTAGAAAAGTTGTACGAGCTACAAATTAGTTTAAGGTTTTTGGTAAATGTATTGTTTTGTAAAAAGTCATAGAACAGAAGTAGTTGTTTATGATGATAGTAATACAGTCCTGCAAGGTTGTAAGTGTTTTACAAATAACCCTGTATAGGTAGAGGTACCTTACTATTGAACTTATTTAAGTTTGTCTGAGGCCTGAGGGTACCTACTTATTAGTTGACAACTAAAAAGCGTAAATCCTTACCAATATTATAAAAGCGAAAGTGAGTTTATTTGTTTGTTACGTGTTCACGCCCAAATGACAAAACCGATTTTGATGAATTTTGGTACAGAGATCGTTGGGACTCTGGAGACGGACATAGGATAATTTAAAAGAAAAGGGGGGAAAGACGGAAGAAAAGGGGAGAGGAATTAAAGTAAATTAATAAATGCGGGCGAAGCTGCGGGTAAAAGCTAGTAGATTATATACCTACAATAAAGGCGTGGGCGACCTCGTATTTCCCTCATATTTCGGCCTTAGTGAGATAAACAGTAAATTGCGTGCCTAAAAGCGGTTGGCATAAAAGCTGGTTTTCGAGTACAGTGGTACAGAGATAGTTGGCACCCTGGAGACGGACAAATGCTAATTTTTTTTTTTATTGTGAAAAGGGGAAGAAAAGGGGAGAGGAATTAAAGTATATTAATAAACGCGGGCGAAGCCGCGGGTAAAAGCTAGTTATATTTTTTTTTAAATACAACCGACACCAAGGTAAAAAAAAACTAAAATGAGCTAAAAATTTTTTTTTTGCTATTTGGATCTTCGAGACTCTATTTGGGAATTGTAGTTTGCAAGGAACCCTCAGTGCGCGAGTCCGACTGGCACTTGCCTAGTTCTTTTTTTAGTTAATAGCCAAAGAACCTATTTCAATTCAAGTAGCCAAACACTGCTAGGATACATTGTTTTATTATGAAGTGTTTGTGTCCACCTTCCACTTTTCGGCTCAATCATCAGATCAGTTTGATAGTACCTTAGGTAGCCAAAGTTCATCTCATGACAATTCTAACAAACCCAAACACATCATCTTCCGGCTTCATCATCATCATCAGATCAATTCGATGATACCATTTCGGAACCATTTATTTCATTGTATTGAAGCTATCTTAATTGTGACGCTGGCCATTTCTGTTCTAGCTGTATTTTGCTGATTGAATCTGAAGTTTGTAAAGTCTGAAGGTGTGTGTTCAATATCAAATAGGTAGGAAAGTTTTGGAAATCATGAAAACAACGAGATCGGAGGTATCACTGTATTGTCAAAAATTTCGCTATAAGTTTAGTAGGGACGGGATCACCACCAGCCGCCGCCGCCGCCGCCGCCGCTGGACCAGCCGCCGCCGCCGCCGCCTCCGCCGGACTTCCAGCCACCGCCGCCTCCGCCGCTGGACCAGCCACTGCTGCCGCCACCGCCGCCGAGTTTCCAGCCACCGCCGCTTCCACCGCCGCCGCCAGATTTCCAGCCACCACCGCCGCCGCCGCTAGACCAACCACCACCGCCGCCGCCAGATTTCCAGCCTCCACCGCCGCCGCCGCCGCCAGATTTCCAGCCACCACCGCCGCCGCCGCCGCCGCCTGCCCAAAAGACAATTTAGCACTCAGTCAGTAACTATAGCTACAAAACGGCTTTAGTCAATGGATGGAATTCGATTATTTCAAAGAAAAAACAACAAAATAAAGTTCAGACCTAAGTAAAGCACAAACAAATATAATTGCTTCGATGCAGATGCTTCATAAGACAATTTAGAGACAACAATTAACTATAGTTGATGCAATATCTCGTTAACTCATGATGCCTTCTACAAAATAAGTCTCATAATAACCTTGACTTGCGGTCAAATACTTTGTAGCTTTATATTAAAATAATAATTTAAAGATTGCGTAAAATTCGTTGTTATTATTATTGTATACTTAAAAGTCAAGCTTTACATAGACAACAGACCAACTTATGTCCAACCAGGCTGAATACAGTCGCGGTCGTTGCGAAATTCGTAATGGTTGCCGCAGAGCGAATGGATGACCCTAAAGACTATTGACGATGTTTCACTCGACCTCTAAGCGCTAGGTTTTGTGGGTAGGTAGTGACCGACCTACAAATTCTGTAAGTAGATTGGTAGTTCGTTAACTACCTAGGTTAGCGTACCTAGGGTAGGTACACCCTACATCTATTTGTAAATTTAGTTTATGAAATAGGAAATCAGTAACTTTATTTTCTACCTATTCAACTTACACCAAACAGGTAGCAAAAGTAAAGCAAGTTAGAAGGTTCACTGTAGTACTAGATACTAGGTATTCTTTTAGGTTCATTGACATGTCGTGACTTCTTTGTTACGAGGTCAAACGTGGGTTTACATCCGAAGTAGTTAGAACAGCGCGTAGACGAGTCTGACTAGTAACTGTTGGCATGGAGCAATCAAACTTGAACGAAGTACCTACTTAGTGTAGGAAATAAGGTTTAAACACGACTTTGCTACATTAGCTATAATATCTAGGATGTGTGGTCGTCTCTACAAAAGTTCTAGTTGTTCAGAGAATAAGACGAGAAGTATTTAAAAAATAAAACGTACCGTAGCCTCCACCACCACCTCCTCCAGTAGTGATGATCTTGATGATTTTCACCTCTGTGTAAACAACAACAGAAATATTATTAAAAAACATATCTATATACATATCTAACATTTACTTGCCTTGTATGTATTCAAAAAATCTGTCGAGTGTAGGGTTCATTAGATATGTTATGTAGTTCAACGTTAGGAATGCATACGTGATAAATTCTAGATTCGAAAAGTGGTAGTCTGCTAGTCAAATGGTAATTAGGTGGGTATAGGTACCCAGTTACCCATCTACCGAGTGATATTATCAGACTGTTGCCTTGCATGCACCAAAAAATACGTTGTATTGTACCCAAGTTGCAGCAATCATATATCTCAACCGTTGCGAAAATGTATGCATTGATTCAGATTACTAACACAGAATTATTATATACTAGTACGTGCTTAATCAGAAGTCTGGAGACGACTTAGGGGTGTTAAATAGTAAGACTAACAAGTGCAATCCCACTTTGTGTCCAGGCAATCAGACCATTCCAGGTTGCCTGGAAGAAACGGCGAAATGCGACAAGGCCGCCAATTGTATGTGTTGACTAAAGGTTCCAATTTTGAAAATTATTATCTTGGTGTACAATAGAATGTGTATAAAAAAATATCTTACGTCCGCCGCTACCACCGCCGCCGCCGCCGCCGGACCAGCCTCCGCCGCCACCTCCTCCGGACTTCCAGCCGCCACCGCCGCCGCCACCGCCGTAGCCACCGCCGCCACCGCTGTAGCCACCGCCGCCGCCGCCAGACCAGCCGCCACCACCGCCGCCGCCACCGCTTGACCAGCCACCGCTACTTATGTAGCCGGCGTTGGCCGCGACCACGACTAATGCTAACAGACAGACGAACACCTGGAGAGATAAACTTTATATTAGATTCATAGTCAATCGTTAAGTGGATGGTTTCTGCTGTCACACAACTGATTAGGTAAAGTCGAAGTATTTCTTCTGATCGAAATATTGTCCTAAATTCAGGACTAAATGAGATGTTTACAGAGCACTTGTTTGTTTTATTCTTTATGCAAACGTATAACTAAGCATGAAATAAGCAATAACACAAAAGCACATAACCGTTCTCAAAATAATGATGAGAAAAAAATTGAAAGTGCTATAAGAGGTCACAGTGGAATGAAAGGAGGAAAGATTATGTTTTACGTATTAGAACATAATAAAGTCGGTCATTTTTATTTACTAATGTATTGCTGTAGGTATGTCTTTGCACATCTTTTGTGATTGAAATAATAATGTGCCCCAGTACCTACTAGGTGTATGGAATTTTATTGTAGAAGATTCCTATCGATACGTTTAGAGCAGGCTATTAATTTAGGATTTAAGATAATACGACGATTGAAATTGCGTACTGTTTTGGATGTTTTTTTTTTATGATGACCTATACTTATTATATATGTTGATGCAATATTTTTTTTAGGTTCCATGTTTTGCTAAGGACAATAACATAAACTAGACCTAGGTTAGTAGTCTGAATATAGCTAAACTAAAATTATTGATGTTAAAGTCTCTAAATTTTGATAGTGGCTAGAAATGCACCTAAAGGGACAGGCAAGGAAGCACTACAGTTCCTTTATTTTATAGCACAAATAATTCACATAATTGAAATCACTGTTGAAATCTAGTCAGAGCTCCTTAATGCCGAAGTTGTTTAATGAAATATTAAATTACCTTCATGGCGAAGCTGAGAGCAAACTGCTTGCTGAGGGGTCGTTGTTATCGCATTATATATGTGATGTAGCATCTCCCACCCGGGTCCGCTCGCGGCCGCTCGTCGTGAAGAAGGCGAACGGAAGCTGCTCAGCGGCCGTCATGACGCAAGCGCAGCCCATTGTCCCAGCGTTGATTTGCCGGACTTGCGGTTACTCACATTAGTCTATATCCCGTGGAGCTTTGCTGACATGATCGGTTTTTGTGATTAATTTATTTTTGAAAGGATCTTTATTGTTATGATGTTGATGTTGCGAATCAGTCTTAGATGTTTTAGTTGTGCAATTAAAGCACTGCCTTGACAAAAGAGTATCTGATAAACAGGTACTTTAAATCAAATTATTACGAGTTTCCCACACGTATTTTACTGAATTATTATACTGAAAATTGAATATAGGCTTTATTAAAAGATACAGAGTAGACTCAAATTCATGTGCCACATAGCAATAAGTAAAAAAAGTCAAAACTAAATAGTAGAGATGGCTTTGCAATATCTTTATTAGAATATGCAGGCAGATGTATGTTGGTAACTAATAAGTACACAAATGTTAGTTGTTTTCTAAAAATTATACATATAATCTTGGTTTTGTGTGTGCATCGCTCTTTTAGTGCTAAGGTACCTACCTACCTAAGGTTTTTAGAAAAACTCATTATAGATGACCGTGAAATTAGTTTTCAATAAGAATATTTAATGGTTTACATTTTCTTCTTTTTCAACACAGTTACTCGAAAACTGGGCTCTTACCGCACTACGGTTAGGTTCAACATGCTATGTTTATCACCCTCGTGTTTTTTTTAAATTTATCACCATAAGGGCTTTTTTCATTCCTGTTTCGACAAGGTCAATTGTGACTGGCAACTTTGGAAAATTTTCTTTAGTGCAAAATGAACAAAAATGTGTCATAATTTCCAGAGAAAGTATTTCTTCATTGAAAAACGTCGTTTGATACACGTTCAAATTAAGACATTCACAGCGCGTGCGAATTCCGCCTCGGTCGTAATGACAAACTTTCTGCACTTATATTAAAATGTACTATTTTCATCTCGGAAAATACAAAAAAAAATTAAAATCAGATTTAAAATTTTCCACACCGTTTGTAATTGTTTTATGTAGGTAAGTACTTTATGGGCTTTTTTATTGTTTCAAATACTTTCCTGTTCCGACTCTACAAATTTCTGGAAATCATATCAGCTGTTTCTTCTAATTCTGGAGTACAAAAGGAATTTTGTCAATTTTTTGAAAACATGACCAAGTGGGACGGGATGCGGAAAAGTTCAGTCTATATATTAATGTAGCCTTACAATTTTATAAAGATTATCGTATTGCTACGTTGCAAACATTTTGGCTGTCTACTTCGGCTCTTGGACTAGCGCTGCAGCTACAGAGGTTAGGTTAGTGTGGGTATAGTAAATAGGTATACCACACCTACCTAAGAGGGTTTTCCTATAATAGAAAGAAAACCCATTTTATTTGGCACTTGGCACACATAGTTATATTTAAAGCGCTACCTATCCGTTGCGTCTAGCTAGGACTTCTTTGTTACCTACCTCTTACTGCTGAATATATGCCTCTAGCTGAATGGAGTTTGATGAAACTTGACACGCTGATAGACCATGTCATGGGCACATCGGGACAGCTTCTAATGTTAAACAAAGCACAGGTCTGATCTGTTTGGAGTTCTGCAGCCCATATGGGCTGACGCCTGGCGCTACAAAATGTCATCTAGCAGCTTTGGAATCGGTGGAAAGGTGTGCAAAGAGGTTGATGGTTATCCAGATTTGGTTAAATCCAATTTACAAAGCCTCGAGCACAGATGTAGGGTAGCCAGCCTTTCGATATTTTATGCGATGCATTTTGGAGAGTGTGCGCAGGAATTGCATGACTTGATTCCGCCATTTTCCTACCATCGGACAACCCGTCGTACGGTAACCACCCTTACATTGTTGAAACTTCTACGGTTCGGAAATAAGCGGTTCGCTTCGTCGGTTATACCGCGTATATCGAAGGACTGGAACAGCTTATCTGCTGCGGTCTTCCCGTCCAATTATAATTTAGGTGTCCTCAAGGCTAGTGTGAATAGGCTCTTAATAAACTAGTGCCGCTCACCATCAACGATTGCATCATTGCTTACCATCAGGTGGGATCGCAGTCAAGAATTGGTTTAAATCATTAAAAAAAAACTGGGCAAGTGCGAGTCGGACTCGCGCACTGAGGGTTCCGTGCAAACTAGTTCGAGAATTGCTCGAATGGAGTCTCCGAATTGCAATTTTTAATTTACAATGTTACGTAGGTAACAACAAATTTACTGTTTTTAGATTTTTTCATATATCTGTGCTTGCCACCTTACTTTGTGCCAAATTTCAGGATTCTGAACGGGAAGTACCTACCCTGTGAAATTCGATCTTTGAGAGTATAAAAATTCTTATACGTTTTTTTAATTTATTTATTCATTTCTGTACACACACAAACACTTAAAAAATGAAATGGACAAATACAGTTTTTTATGACATAAACGGCTGTATCTTTTTTATTCGTTAACTTAGAAGTTTGATTTTTACACAGCTTGAAGGGACCGCAGACCGGAGTATAGTTTTACTTTAATTCATGAATCCCCAAGCGACCACCGGTGGCCGCGCATCTATTGTCTTACTATTGTGTCTCTAATTGACGGTATCTGAAGGGTTAAACAATTCGATACCTCCACGCGTTCTTGAGATAAAGGGTCTTGACAGACAGATGGACGGACAACAAAGTGATCCTACAAGGGTTCCGTTTTTTTTCTGTTGAGGTACGGAACCCTAAAAAATGGGAATAATATCTTGCAAATGAAAGCAACAAAGTTAAAATTTTCGCATACTCTACGTTCTGCCTATTATGCAGTTGATCAGGATCATTATGGCAATTTAAGCTGTTATCAACAGTTCAAGGCCACAATACCTACCTAATTATAGGAAGAAGGATCCTAAGTAAACTAACGACATTGCTTAGAAGCTTCATATGTATCTATCTACCGGTTTCTTAAACGTCATTCAAAATATCTCAAAAACACGCAATTTGAAAGTAAGCCAGCCAAATCAAAATGACGTAACAATCAGAATGTACCAAACTAACTTCTTAGATTATTTGACCACATGAGACGTTCAAATAATTGAAGTAGGTCTAACTGTACATACTGCAAAACTCAAATAGGTACTTACCTGTGTAATTTTAAAATGACCATAGAATGCCATGGTAAAAGTATGAAGGTACTTATATAACGACGTAATTTTTAAGGTTCTGTACCTCAAAATGAAAAAAAAACGTAACCCTTATAGGATCACTTGTCCGTTTGTCTGTCTGTCAAGACCCTTTATCTCAGGAAATCGTAGAGGTATCGAGTTGAAAATAAAACATCATATGCTGTGGTCCATAAAATTTAATTCCGGGTTAACGAAAAAAAACGGCCGTTTATGTCACAAAAAACACATATTTCGACACTCTCAAAGGAATCAAAATTCATAAGGTACTTCCCATTGACCTGTCCTAGAACCTTGAAATTTGGCGTGAAGCAAGGTATTATAGCACAAATATAGGGATCAATCTGAAACTGTAATACTGATACAAGAAAAAGAATGCTTTTTTCGATTCGGATAAATCTTCGAGACTTGATTCAAGAATTTAACTATTTACTTAAGTTAGTTTGTACGGAACTCTCAGCGTGCGATTTCGACTCGCACTTGCTTAGTTTTTTTTTGTGATCGAAAATCATCAAATAACTTCTTCCGTTCTGCGTGAAGAGGGCGTGTTACAAGCGCGTATCCACCGTTGTGGGCATGATGAGCACGCTCACAACCCCAAAACGCTGTAAATCAGCGCTGCAACCTCGTTGCATTTTGCGTGTGGAACTGTGGACACAGCATCTGAGCGTACGGCCGTTTTGCTCGGACGTGGCGCATAAGTCTTTATCTCTATTTTGTCATGGAAAATGTTCAAACTATGTTAGTCTTAAGTTTGCGCCTATTCCTACAAATATTTTTTTTTATTTCTTTCCTAACAGGCTTGTGACGTCACAGTTTTATGGTTACGCTCATGTTGCTACTTTTGAAATTTCGTGAGCGAACAAGCTAACATTTTCGGGTGGCTATCAGCTGTGGCCACAACCTTTTTTGACGGCTGAATACGTGCACGGTGTGTCAGAAATTTACTGACCAAAATCTACCTGTTTTCTTTCAGGTTACCCTTAGCGGTCCAGGGCCAGGGCCATGGTGACTCTTTCGAACATTCCCGCAGCATGTACCTTACGCTTGAAAGTATACGAAGGGTTAAACAGTAGTGTCCACACATTTAGCTATTTTTTCGTTTTCCCTATCCCAAAAGGAAAAAACGGAACCCTTATAGGAACACTTTTTTTTTTTTTCTGTCGACGGGGAAAATCATCATTGACGAAACCCGCTCTTGTTGACCGTCTGTCGGTCTGTCAAGACCATTTTCCTCGGGAATGCGAGGAAGTATCGAGTTGAAATTAAAACCATATAGGTACTCATGTCTGGGATCCCTAGAAAATGCGAAAAAGAACAAACTTCTGTGTTAACGAAAAAAAAGATACGGCCGTCTCTATGTCATAAAAACCGTGTAGGTATTTAGATAGGTACTCTCAAGGGAATCAAAATTCATAGGGATTAGGTATAAAGCAAGGCCTCATAGCACACGTGCCTATAAGAAAATATCTGAAAACTGTAAAGCAGTTACGTCGAATATATTATTTTTTTTTGCGATTCGGAAAAATCATCGTATCATAATTCGGGAATTGAACTACGATGGTACGGAACCCGCAACTTACTCGGTTTTTAATTTTACTTATTAGTTCTAATTCACGCTTACTTACTAACCATATCAATATTATATATCCGTTGGTTTCTCAATTTCTGGCTGAATGCTGAAAATTACTAAAAGGAAGTGTGTGGACTCTCACGCGACCTAAATGAGCTGTTATAAAATTGTGTTATATTTTAAATTTGAAACGTTTAATGTACTTAGTTATGTATTGGATTACCTATAACATTACCTTTTTATTGTAGTTGGTATTTATTTCTTCTACGATGATTTATTAAAATTATGTCTATTATTTACCTAGATAGATACTTATCATTATTTAATCAATAATAACATTAATCAACACCTACTGTACGCTCTAGGTACGTAGGTAGAGTCAACTGCATAATATACTCGTGTACAATGCGTTCCAAATGAGAATAGGATCGATTGCTATGTTGTGAAGTCACGATTTACTGTCAAATCGAGGAAAGAAATTTTTAAACTTCAATTATTTTACAAAAAAAATAATTTATTTTCTAACTGGATTCTGATTAAACATTTTTCGTGTGAACGAAAAATGTTCAATCAGATTCCAGTTCTTCAATTTTACTCATCTAAGTTCATAAATGGCAAAATTGCTTCGATTTGACAGTACGACGTGACGTCACAACATGGCAACCTATTCTCATTTGGAACGCATCGTACTCCAATCGTAGCTTGTGCTTCAAAAATCGTCCCTATCTTTGGCTACGACATAAGATGCTGTAATTGTGAATTTGCTCTCTGTTTTATAGTTGACTGTCTGTCTATTTAGATGACCTGGGTTGAATTATGTTGGTACGTACGTCCCGGTCTATGGGTCTACCTGTACCTACCAACTTATTTTTGATGAATAAATTAATTTAGAACGTAATCTACGTCTTCTGCAAGGTTAAAAATCTTAACAACGTCTGCAACCTTAATAATAGTTTGGTGATGTGATGATGCATTTGAACTCGATATTTAAAACCGAAAGTTCTTGAAACTGTATTTGCAGGTAGGTAATTCTGACCTTGTTTTTATGATAAATTGTTGATATTTGAGTACTTGTGTTGTGTTAGTGAGTAAATAACTAATTATTTAAATACCAAGGTGCTACTGTAGAGGTGTAGGTGGTTAAATTGTTGCCTAACTTAGTGCCGGATTCAGCTTACCGGGTCAACTGAATTAAAATAGGTTCTCCTAGCCCCAATAAACAGAAAACTTGAGAGACAGGAGAATGTAAGATAAAACACTCACAAATTGGGAAAAAGCCGACGAAAAATCCCACAACTGGGGTGGCCAGAATCATGTACTGGATCTGTGGTATTCGTTTGTGCGTCGATGTCAGAGACACCCCGTATACCTACCTCTTGCGGACGACGAGCATTGGGTAGCTTGCTGTTCGACCGTCCGGTTACTGTCCGGACCGAGCCCAAGACGTCGACGGCGCACACTGTTCCCGCGCGCCTCAAGGATTTGTCAGCAACAGCAGGGGCCCAGCTGGGTCGAAGCCTACTGGGGCCAGGGTTATCCGAAAGGGAGCTCGAGCCCCGGTATGAAGGCTAGAAGAGGGGTTTTTAGTCAGTAAGAGTTTGACACTATCTCCCGCTCCACCAAAGAGCGGGGGTTGTCATTGGATGACTTTTGCCCACCATAAAAAAAAAACCCGTATACCTATTATTATAGTCTTATATTAGTAGAGTTAAAGATTCTTAAAACCTAAGCGAGTTCAAAAATTTCAGCTCCTTGCATCGCGATGCAGACAGGTGCAGAAAACAAAAATAAAAAATCTAGACGATGCATCGTTTAGATTTTTTTAACTTTCACTCGGAAGTAAGATATGCCTTTGGGTGTTAACATTTTCGTACAATGATATTAGGTAAGTACATCATTGTACGAAAATGTAAACAGTCTAAGATTATATACTTATTTGACAATAGCTTTTGCCCGCGGCTTCGCTCGCGTTAAATTCGGGGTAACACGGTTCTCATTTATACAAAAACTTAACAAATTATATACTAAGACCTTCCTCGAGAAGCTCGCTATCGAACGGTGAAAACCGCTTAAAATCGGTGCAGTAATTTTTGCGTTTATCGCGTACAGACAGACAGACAGACTTCACTTTCACTTCTACAGATTTATTATATCTGGTAAGTATAGATTAACTACCCAACTCCGAACCGTCTTTTTTAGTTGAGCACTAAACGTATTTTGGGATTTGAGTAAACATAATGGCTTCTCAAGATTTGGGTCCCTAGGGCCAGGGCCGTTAAGTTATTGTTGTGTGGCCACATGAATTAAATATTCGAATGACCCATGTTTTAGTACCTAGTGTGCTCAGCTACTCCTGTGTTGAATTCCTCAGTAGGTTTTATGAATAAATAACGAAATGTACTTATTTCAAATGCTAATAGGTGCCTTGTCTACCTCACACGCATCCATCTAGGCACTCTATGTCAGGTAACTCGCTGCAAGTTATTTCCTAATACCAACTACCTACTTACAGGTTATTAACTATCTGTCTATAGTTTATTTTAAGGACCTAAGTAAATAAGTACCTATATGCATATATTTAGTTACCTACTTTTAGGCGTTTGTCTAATGAAGTATGGGTGTTTTAAAGCCTCCCGCATCGAACTTTTGCCAACCCTGCTTTCTGTTTAGGGTTCCGTAGCAATACTAGAGAACATGTCTATCGTCTCTGGTTGTGATCACATATGTTCTTTTAATTATCAATATTAATACAACAGAAAAAAATCACAGCCAATACGGTACTTCTGATTCCACAAGATTGTATTATTATTATCTACTATTTCCGATTTTAAGACAGCACCCTGCCTCAGTCGACTTACATACTACCGTGCTTTTTTCTTTTTTTTTTTTCCCCGATGGGGAAAATCATCTTATGACAAAACCCGCTCTTCGGCGGAGCGGCAGATAGTGTCAGACTCTTACTGACTAACATACTACCGTGCTACCTAACCTACTACTATTAGTAGTGAAGCAATGTAAGTGTCGAAGCGGAAACAGATGGCTAAAGTAAATCTCAGCGGAAGTGGAAACAGAAGCGTAAGTGATAACACAATTCTTAATTTTCTTTTTGTGTTAGTGTAGATTTATGTACACATTTATTTATTTTACATCAGATAAAAATTTACATATGTACATAAAAAACTTAAACTATTTATACTAAAACCTAAATAAATTAAAATAAATAATAATAATACACTGAGGAGCTATTAAATAAGCTTGAGCGCTTGCAAAATTTGTGCATTCATTTTGTGTTTGGTTTAAGAAAATACGACCATGTCTCCCAGTTTCGCAAGGATCTCAAGTGGCTCCCTATCCGTCTTCGTAGGAACACTCGGGTATTATGTCTCCTGTACAACATCCTATTTAATCCTGCTTATCCTGGCTACTTGCATGATCGATTTTCGTTCACTCGCCCTGCCGATGCCCCATGCAGATCCCACCTTAAATACCATCTCAATTTCCCAGCCCATAAAACCCATTTATATTCCAACTCCTTCTCTTTTCATGCAGTACGTCTATGGAACTCACTTCCAGCTAAGATCCGTGACGCTAAAAATATTTCTGACTTTAAAAGGCTAGTCAAAGAACACTATCTCTCTACTATCTCGTAAAGATATTTATTATAGATATATGTATTTTTATAATTTACCTATTGTATCTATTCATTTGTATATTTATTTACTGTTATTGTTATATATGTATGTATTGTGATATTTATTCTGGAAAATTATAGTCTATTTCATTAATTATTTTGTTTATTTTTTTTTAATTTATACACACTGTGTCTACGTTTCTTATCCAACTGTCCTGTCACAGGTCTGCTGGAAGAAATTTCGTTAGAGATAAGCAGATCCTTTGTACTCTTCTTTTCTTATTTGTTCTTTTCTTTTTTAAGTGTTTGTGTGTACAAAAATAAATACATTCTTAATTATATTATATATAAGTCTAGTATGTAATTATAATATAGCTACATACGTACAAATAAATATATAGGTACTAATATTATGTCAATAATGAATGGAAGTGCTCTTTATGTTCCTCTTGAAGACATCCAGAGAAGGGCTGTCTCGAAGGAAGTGCGGCAGAGAGTTCCAGAAGAAATTAAACAGAAGTAAATCATATTCAATAAAAAGTAATTTGGCCGCTTTTACACCTTTGAGTCTGTATCGGTGTTCTTCATATCTATTAAACCAGCTCCGCTAAATAATTGCTCACTGGCTGCACTACTGGATGGGAGATGATAAGTATCGTCGAACTATTGGCAACAGAAGAACAAAACAAACAACAATCATAAGAAAATAACAACAGAAGATTTGTGTGCTTACGCTAATAGGTACCCTCCAAGCCTTTTTCATCATGTCCAGTCCCACGCTCCTCGTATTCTTCTGTTAAGAGTTCTGTTGTAAAGTTTGCGGAACCAGAAACTGTATCGGAAGTGAAAAAGCTTGCGGAACTTCTGCAGAAGCGGAAGCAGAGTTCTGTTGCAACACTACTACCTCTTGATGACCTTTTCATTCTTTTTTTAATTTGTCGTGCAGTAGCAAGTGATCTTCACACATTACGTTTACCACTTACCTACTTAACTAGCGGTCAGGAAACGGTCTGTACACTGAAAACCGTGACCATTCATAGACGTATAGGTTTGCGGTAAACAACTTTTTCGCTGATAGATCGTGACTAAAAATCAAAGCGGTATCTACATCAATTAAAAAACAACACACTCCAAAAGTAATTACTCATAAATATACGTTGAGGAAGGACGGATTCGGAAATGGTTCGTAATTGTGCCCAATGTAAGTAAACTTTAGCATCCATCGAGATTGAGATGCGTTAGATGAGATTATCACGGTGAGAAGGTCGCACAGCCGTGTAAACATTAATTTTATTATGTACGTACTTACGCTTCTCAACAATGTGTGGCAATCTAAATGTCTTGTGGCTTAATTTCGCAATTACCTCACTATTGAATTAGCTTCGTTTTGTATAATTCGATACCAAATAATTAGTTAGCTCGGAGTTGGGTGGATAATGATGAATGGAATTAAATAATACTTAGTCAAAATAAAAACTAATATCACCTTCACTAAAAGTAAACGAATATAAATTCGTGAATTGAATTAGATGGAAACTAGCTGTTGCGCGCGAGTTGGATCGTTGGAATATATGCACGTTGGATTAGAACTGACTAGATAACTTAGGACTGTTCAAAGTGCTATTGTGTCATAGTTTGCCAAAGGGCGATGTAGCTTGATACCCAGTCCACTACGCTACCTCAACATATTGGGTATCAAGTTCGGCGACAGAATACGGGCTACCGTGTCATGGTATGGATACCGTGGGGCTGTAAACCAGAATTCATTGCTGTGGTCAACAAGGCAGTTCTATAGAAGGCGAAAGGATAGATGGACCAGAGTTGTTATGCAGTGGGATCCAGAAGACGGCGTCGTCGCTAAGGAAGACTAACGCATTCATGGCGACTTGGCGGCGTTTACTATGGTTTGGTTGGAATAGGCAATATACTGGAAAAACTGGAGAACTATGGGCCTTTGCCCAGCTTTGCGTCTATTTGGATCTGTATGGAATGAAAGAAATAAATATACAAAATCCAATTAAGTATGTAAATACTGAGCTTAACCCTTCAGATACCGTCAATTAGAGACACAATAGTAAGACAATAGATGCGCGGCCACCGGTGGTCGCTTGGGGATTCATGAATTAATGGAATCGACTGTCGCCACTGCGAAGATAGAATCCTAATTAGTCTTAGGTTCCTAGATAATATTTCTAAGGCTCTATTAGTCGGTCACAATGTAGATCATACTCGTGATGCTGCGATTTATCATCACGTAGGTAAGTAATTGTATGCCATCTTTATCTCGCAACATACATCACACAATGATAAACATTAAGTATAAATGAATATTGCGCTCAGTCGCGAAACATTGCAATTTGTACTCAACTGTCTGTGATGGAGTAATTGCTGACAGAACGTTAGTAACTATGCTACCACATCCACGAAGATTTGAAGATAAAAATGCAGTTTGGATAAACAAATTTTAAGGATATTTTTACCAGGCGGAGCAGCGGGCACTGGAGGATGTGCCCTTATTATTGATGCTACTAATTTGTACTCAAAGGAAGCACCGTCCTACTGTCCTACCTAAAAATCCACCCTGCATAAGGGCTGGTGACCCACTACACTCAAACATAAGCGATTAAGTATTGTTTTGGGACAGTGTGTCCTAATTCCCTTAAGTTTCAAGTTGTTTAGACAGGTATTCGGAAGTAAAGATAAAACTAAGGATGTTTTTTTTTTTTTTTTTGATGTTATTGAGAACCTTCATTCTTAGTGGCTGTTTCAGATCATGTCTCTGGGTTCCCGACACAATTTTACTAAAAGTAGGTATTAAATAATAGTTTTATAACCTACTTACTTTAGACTGCTCCCACATATTTAAAAATTCTCTCAGATTTCTACTCGGATTAGCTTTTGCTCGCAGCTTCGCTCGCGTTTGAAAACTTATAGACTTCTATACAAACTTTCGACTTCAAAAATCCGTTCTTATTCCTCGTCTACGTCTTAAAAACAATCCTTGTGAGAAAAACAGATTTCTAGGTCTAAGGGTTTCGGCTTGGTGTTGATGAGTCAGTGAGTCAGGCCTTCTCTTTTTATTAATATAATTATATACTTAGATATTTTTTCCTGGTTGATTAATTAAATTAATAGGTACTTATCTACTATCACCATTTGTAACGTAAACGTAACGTGCCTATTGCATAAAGTCGTTTTAAATTCGAACGTATTATTTAGATTGATACGAACCACAACATTGTTTATTTTTATAACTAAGCATTTTGAATTATTATGTAACATTTTTTGAATCTCTAATGTTCTTATCCCGTTCAAATTACATTAACAACCATACAAGAATGTAAATGTCATTATACATATTTGCCTTTTTTCAACAAACATACCTACTTCGTATGTTTTGAGATAAACATTTAAAAAATTAAATAATGATTAATTCTGCACTGAGAGGTCATCGATTGTAATTTATTATTTTAATTTGTGAAATGTTTGTTTTTAAAACGTTCGAAATATTCCCATATGTCAACTGATTAGGTATATATTTACTACATATTTGAAAGATTAGGTATATAGAGACCTAATTAGGAAGCCTGTACTGCACACTGATACTTACCAGAGGTTTGTGGACCTTGGTCTGAGGTAGTAACTTCCAAGCGCTTCCTTGCTCATTAGTTGAGTTCCATCTCGGATTTCCTAGAAGAGAACAGTAGTTCGAAGATCTGGATCTGTCGCCGGTAGACCATTATTATTATTCTTATTAAGACACACTAACAGCTGTTAGCTGATGCGTGTGTTTCATATAATTTGGAAATGTTTAGTTTGTCCAACCAATTTTTAATGTGGAGCTTTCACAACACTTTCCGGGAGCCTGTTCCATGCTCGTCCTCGGTTAGGTAGAAATTGTTTCAAAGGCTTCTTTTTGGATACATTTCTTCATAACTTATACTAACCATCACTTGGGATTTTAATGTACCGAGGGACAAAGATGGAACACAAATTGTCTTTTTGACTCCACTGGTGGCCTAAAGACATCTCGAGAAGAATTTCATTCTTAGAAAAATCCCAAACAAGGCCAAAAATATTTTTGGTATAAGACACATACAGTTTAAGGTTGGAGGCTTCCTAGTTCTTATGTAGATATGCAAAACCCAGGGTCAAATTAAATAAGCTATACAAACAGCTGGCGTGATAGGTATCGATATCTAATGATGATAATTAAAAAAAAAACAATTTTTAATTTCAAGGAATACTACGACTACGAGGTCAACGGCTATGCTGTGGGTGGTACCGCAGCTATGGCTAGTTGAAATAATACACTTTGATACAACTGAAGAGAAAATTTGTTATTGCGACCGAGGCGGAATTCGCCCAAGGAAATTGTCACGTGTATGAAACGATGTTTTCCATTATGTATACTGAAGATATAAATAGGGGTTGACGCGCGACTCGTTTCGACAATCTAGTACGATTAATAGATACAATAAATTTTGGCGGGGGTGACATCACTAATATTTCGGCAATAGTGAGAAAAACCGTAGGTAAATTGCATGCCTAAAAGGGGTAGATATAAAAGCAGGTTTTCGAGTACCTAAGTGTATTGAAAATATAGTTTTATTTTATAGTAAAGGGATCCGTCGATCCCCATTACCTAAATCTTCCTTTCATCACGATTCGCTAGTAGTGTAAATATTTAGCCCAATATTTTTCGAGATGCATAAAAATTAAGTAGGTAGGTACTATCTACTTACAAAGGTTAAATAAATACTTAATTAAAAACCCTGTTTGTTTGTACTTATTGAAGAGGTATGTTGAATTGTATCTAATGTTGTATGTATATTATGGGAAAAGACTGTTTAGATTTTTTGTCAAAAACCTTTTGTTTTTCCTTATCTATTTTCCTTCTGTTTTTATTCGAGCCGTGCCTACGATCCATCATAATTTGTGAATAAAAATGGCTGACAGACAAGTTCTATCATTTCCTATTCTATTATTTAATTTATAGTAAGAAGGTCATAGCCATAAGTCATCATTACGTGGGTACGTACACGTCATTAGAGTGAATCGGTAACACCTCACTATCTATTCGGACTTCGGAGCCATATCCGAGTAAAAGGCATAACTTACGCAACAACAAAAATGCAGGATGACCGCGGTTTCGGTGATCGCTCAAGACGATTTTAATTGAACAGTTAGGTCGAGACATAATTGGGAACAATGATACTTATCTTTCTTTTGTTCATATCGTAAATAGATATTTTTTACTACATAATACTACGTGTCAAAGTCATTATAAGTGTACTAGGTCAATATATTTGTGGGCCAGTGGAATTTTTGTGGACTAAATAGGGTAAATAGGAGAACCTACATAATATACTGCATGATGGCTGCAAAGCTGGATGCAACTACGGAACTCTTAAGGGTTTATTACACTACCTACGCGTTATTAAGACCGGTTTTAGTCTATGGTTCGACGTATCGCGTAGTGTAATAGGGGTCAGACTGTCTTACTCATCATTTTCCTGCCCTTATCCCGTTTTATTTGGGGTCGGCTCAACATGTTTTTTTCTTCCATTCTGTCCTGTCACTCGTCACGCTATCACTAACTCCTTTTTCATTCATATCACTTCTCACACAATTCATCCATCTTTTCTTTGGCCTCCCTCTCCCTCTCCATCCATCCACATGTAAATTCATAACTCTGTTAACAACATGCGTTTCATCTCTCCTCTTTACATGACCATACCAAGACAGACTCAGACTGTCTTACTATGAATGAAAAACAAGACGAGTCTGAATATCGCGTGCTGAATACCGCGTAGTGTAATAGGCCCTTAAGTACAGATTAGGCACTCTCTCGCCGCACTAGTTAGACTCCCGTTTTGCAGGTTTTGTTTTTCTAGGACGCTAATAAAACTTTAATGATAAAGATAAGGTGCAATGTAATATTTATTACCGACTGACCAGAAATGACAGTGGTTATTAAGATGAATGGTTACCTGTGGGTACCTAGTAGAGCAAAGTGATGTTTTATAGATTTTGGCTAACTCGTTTACATTTTCAGAATTCAGCTTTCAATAAAAATGATTTGAGGATCTAAAATCTAGGACAATACAAGTAGTACTAGCCTGAACCCCGTACCGTGCCCGTAACTTCGCGTGTCTTATCCATTCCAGCGGTGCTATTCTCTAAGAAGACATCCTTGAGCACTGCGCTGGCCGCAGCGACGAATTGAACGTTTTTATACACAAAATCATAATTTCTTCTTTTACTATCTTATAGACACTGGCAAAAATGTTATTACTTTCGTACCTATAACGTCATGTAACGTGCTCGAACGATCATCTTACGTTGACCGTTGTTATAACACTTATAACCCATCCTAAAGTCTTCGATGCGTGTCGGAAGTGTCAAATATAAACGCTACGGTTTTGTCGGCGACAGAACGATCTAGTAGGGTGGGCATAGCATCCTAGTACCTACGTTTCAAAACAAAGTTTTTTTTTATCTGACACGTTCACGATCATGACAGGATCTTGGGCATTTTTAACCCAGAACCTCATGCTCGGCATTTAAACTTACCAATCTTGTGATCGTCGACTTATATTTATCGATGCTTGTGATCATCAGATACTAGAAGGTAACTAGCCTTTTTTTTCGGTGGAATATGTTTGACTTTTACCGACTGAAACCCAACTGTGTTCCTTCTGTTGTTCTTTGCGTTCTCGGGCCAAGCTAATTGTTTCGAAAAATCCCGCATCGGCTGTAACCCTGGCAAGGTGACTCGCCTGTGAATGTGTTTCTAACCGAAGCCATTAAACCTAATTAGCGTCTTAAACCTTCGTTATCGTGACTCGTCAGGTCGTGAATCTACATTTCAATTAGTGTAGTGTTGTCTATCATAAAACAATTTAACGCACAATTAAGTATATGATCATCTCATGCCTTAGTTGCTTTATCTAAGTCATGAAAGTGCACTGTACACCAACAAGGTGTGACTAGACGCCGTAATCATAGCGGTAAGCGCTCTTTGAGGAGTAGTTGGAGAAACGTCATGGCGTCCTCAATTGACTTCCGCATGACTCAGGTCCTCACCGACGTCTGGCTCCGATCGGACTGGAGCTGCCCTCAAGTGGCTTCTGCCCGCCTGAGAGTCTAGACGCAAAAGTCATTCAGTGCATGGCCTTTTATGGGGGCCGGTAACGGCACCGTCACTGCGAAAGCGACAGGTTGCCAAGCTGAACGCATTCGGATGGCGCGGGCTTTTCCGCAAAGCGGCAAGTCTCCCTGCTGGCCTGCCACCATGGGATTTGGAGGCAACAATTCTTTCACGTATGCATGATTTGCGCGTGGAGATGCAACGCCGGGGCGCAACTCCGCTGCCATGGCATGGTAGACAGAGTTTCGGCGGGATCTCAAGGTGGAATGGCAACAGCGACTGTCAAAACCCAGGGCTGGGCACGCCATAACTATAGCGGTAAGTCTTACTTTTGAGGAGTGGCTGGAAAAACAACACGGCGTCCATAACTTCCGCATGACGCAGGACCTCACTGGACATAAGTAGTTCGGGAGGTCCCTTTTTTGCCATTCATACGAAAGGAACACCCGGGTGTCACTATTGTGTGTTTGTGGACCACGGGCCTTGGTACAGGCCATGGCCCAGAGCGAGGAAGAGTGGCAGGCGGTCGTCACTCCCCAGCCGCCGGAATCCCGATCCCGATTTACAGTCATCGTAGGCGCGGGCTTGCGGACGGCGAGCAATGGGAAGCTCGCCGTCCGACCGCCCGGTAACCTTCCGAACCAAGCCCAAGTCGTCGACGGCGCGTAGTCATTTCTTCATGCGTCTCAAGGAGATGTCAGCAAAACCGTAGGGTTCCAGCAGGGTCGAAGTTCTGGGGCTGTGGGTTGTGCGAAAGAGAACCTCGGGGCCCTGGAACGAAGGCAAAGCCTCTCCACGGCAAAGCCACTCCAGCTAAGAGCGAGAGATAATGATGATGATTTCCGACTTTAAAAAAATAACAATAAGGTGCTTTTAGCGTTCCATAACCTACTGGGTTGCAGGATTGTTCGATAGACCGCGACACGGACGGCAAAGAGCAACTGATGGAACATAGGTTAGTTTATTGTCAGTAAGTCTGACACTCCCGGTGACGGTTTTGAATATGGGCTTGCGGACGACACGTATCCATCGTCGGCCGCTCGGTAAGGACCGATTCCGTCATCAGTCATCATCATCATGACTGAGGTCAATTGCAATTCAATACGAACAGACAGTAGGATCAATTGGGTAACCCGCTCACATTAAAATACTTTAGAAAAGGGGGTAACTACTTAACTGGTTGATGGTATAATGACAGCAGAATCTTTGTTAGAAAAATTGCATACATTAGAATTCCAAATCGATCCTCTTTTTTTTCATTTTTATAAGGTAATGTTAAATACTCGTATGTAAATAGACTAATTAGGTTACCCCATCCCACAGTTAAAGCTACCGTTTACAATGAGTGCGGAAAGATTAACATTTGATATTCTTTGTAACTGACCAGCATGTAATTAACATAGCGAAACTATTTCAAGTGCCATTAGGTACCTAGCACAGTCCAAAAGACGTTCAATGAACATCATGCCTTTCAACCACAATGAAGAAATCTTAGTCTGTAGAAGGTCATAGTGCAAAATTAAGAGGAGGGCCTCCCGCGTGCCATACGTATAAAACAACGAAGCTTGGTCGAAGCTACGCGCCCTGAATACTTACGTCTTGCTAATGGCAGATTGTTTTAGCAGACTAAATAAAATCAAATAACTTCTCTATCCATACGGCACGCACGGGTCATGGATGAGCTTGATGACAAATAATAATTAGGTAATTTATAATGATTGGCCGTAGATATGGGTACTTGATATAACGCCTGTCGCAATGGCATAGAGCCTACTTGAAGTTTAATATCTTCATTGCGCAGGCCCCTTGCTCTTCATAAATATATGCGTTATTGGTCCCCTAAGAAAACTTGAAGAATCTGCTATAATTCGGTACTGTGTAATAAGTGCTGGCACATAAAAATATGCAAGAACTCAAAATATATCTTGCCGATTGCAAAATCTGTCACACGCCCAGTGTTGCAAACAAGGCGATCATTTTACCGAGCAGGGAAAGGATCTAACGCAGTGATTACTGAGATACTACCGACGATATTGTATTACGTTGCACAAACAAATTTAAGAGGTTTCCTTTCATAATAAGAGACGTTGAGTAAAGCCCATTTAAGGAATTGTGTAGTACAGTACACATATAATTTACGCTCCACTTAAAAGCGACGGATATGAAGTAAATTTTATACACAATATTTTTAAATTATTCAGATTGTTTCAGGTTGCTCAGTTAATGTATCCTGGTAATACTATGACTAGAAATGGTAGTGGTTGGAACTGTCGGTTTATAGTCCGTAACAGTCTGACACAACCTTCCGTCCTTTCCAAAGAAAGGTTAATATCCAATAATCCAATGTTACCTATTTAAAGCAGATTTAGCGACTAGTTCTGTTAGAATCGGCTAGGTATAATTAAAATATTTTTATAGTGATACCGAATCATTAAATTTAGACGAAATAAAGATTAGCTGTAAATCCATCACGTACGGACCTAATGACAGCATCAATTCATTGGACGGCATTGCCGTGACCGACTACTGAGCCAGGCAAGGAATTTAACTATTAGTTTTACCATCGACACGCTAAGAAGAAGAAGTTGTAAATCTGAGGTTTGTCTAAGCAGTAGCTATTAATTAATGACTGATACGACTCGGTACATATAAAGGGTAGAATAGCGGTGCGCAGAATCCTTGTTTCTAACTCAAATTGCTTATTAATATCCATTTAGTAAATAAAGGTACTTGTAACATTTTTGTTTAGCTAAATTACTTTATTGATGTTAAGGTTACCCAACTCATTAAAACGAATTCGTCTCAACAAGAAATTATTAAGATAATTGGTCATCTTAATTGATTTATTATATTCAGTACCTACAGCAAATCGGCTATTAAAATTAAATTGAGATAATCCAGTCACTGTCTTTTTAAAAAACGTGATCGTTTTCTACTCATCAGTAAACAAGTCCAATGCAGGGTTTATGACACAGAGATGACATGAATTGTTTACTAATTTGCCTACGCTAGCTATAGGCCTATTCTTCAGGTCTATTTTCACCGATGACACACTCATATTGGGTAAGAAGATTGGGCGGATAGCATTGCTTAAACCTGCAGTGGCTTCGCACGCATCAAAGTAGATATTATATGCTATGTCACGCGCTGATGATCTTCTCTCTGGTGAAGTCTCCAAGTTACATTTAAGTTCCCTTATGCTTGTCTTAATAAATTAAATTAAAAAGTGATGGTCTGTGTTTTGATAACTGTTTAGCAATCATATCGCAATGGCTAAACGGAAGTGGATGTTTGGAACACTGTAGGATACAGATAGTAGGTGTTATCGTGAGTAAAAGATGCTTTTAATTCATTTATTTATTATTGATTTGTGATAATAGTAATCGATAATTAATTGAAGTAAGTAAGTATTATGTTAAATTGGCTGCTTTTAGTAAAGCGTGGTCCATCATGGACCTCATTATCATCTATACTTAAAAAGGGGGAAACTGACTATAATAGAATAGATATATAATAATATTCCACAACTATCACACAACGCCATGTAGTATCTAACTAAGCAGAGCTAATGCTGAGTACTAGACAACTGATAAACATACTTATATATTTCTAAATACGTATAAGTAAGTTAAACTCCGACACAGAGCAAATGATCGCTAATCACACAAAATTTTTTCCTGTGTGGGAATCAAAACCACGACCTCCGGCTTAACAGTCAGGGCCACTAACAACTACACCAACAGGCCAGTCAAACTTTGACTGACATATCAAACGGCCGAATCTACTGAGATTAGGTAATAATAATAATAATGTTCCCGAAACCGGTGGGACACTATTTTTTATATTTTTAAATGTTTTCTATTTTTTATTTAAATATTTAAAAATATAATTTATACGTTTGTACAATGAATAAAGGAAATAATAATAATTTTATTGTTCAGAATAAATGTGTTACACTAATTGATATGGCCCTAGTCTCCACACTAAGTCCCCTGTGTCGTGGAGACTAGTCTCCATCGTCTTACAAAAGTGAGCAGTAAGGTGACAATACTAATTACATCTTAATATAATAATAATATTATAGTATAGTTTTTACATTATTATTAAAACGTGTGTAGCTGTATAGTGTATGTGTGTAATGTAATGATGGGTGTAATTTGCGCAAGGTTTCCTTTTATGACGTTGGCGAGCACTAAGAAAGGATTTTCCTAAATTCACCCCTTAAGGGGACGAATTGGGGGTGCAAACTTTGTGTTGAGAAACCTAATTTCACGCGGATGAAACTGCTGGGAGGAGCTAGTTACCTATTTTGTGATAGTAATCATACCTATACTTACATGCTCAACAAAAAAAAAATCGAGTCTCCCCGGATTTGAGCCTTCAGAGAAACTTCGGGAAAGAGAGGTCAACCTGCCTGGCCCCCAACTATGTCGTGATCTTGTGCCAGTATAACTAGAGGCAGCTAAACACAAGTACCTACTTACTCTACATAAAGCGTCTACCTACCTGACCTCCATGACTAGGTAACTAGATAGCACGGTATCACACGGCAAAACCGATGTCAGCTTTCTGGCTTCTGAATATACTATTGACTGTCAAAGATCTCCAACTAGGCGCTATAATGAGGAAAGGTAACGCGATTTCCGAGATACCGAGGATTCTTGTTACGGGATAGATGGACACCCATCCACGAACCGCCTTGAGAAAGCGTTGCTTAACTGCGAAGGTCGTGCGTTAGTTCCCACAATGGAGTTCCTCTAAAGCCCTCTACTTAAAATACTTAATCATATGTAACGTTATCTATGCTGCCAAACTGTAGGGGTAGTTTGAGTTTGAAAAGCATCCAATGATTTCTTCCGCTCTATGGAAGAGCGAGAGGGCGTGTCAGACTTTTGCTGAATAAAACCCTCCTGTGCCCTTTACGTTCCAAGACTACGGTATTTAAGTATTGTAAAAATAAGCTGCAATTCAGATAATGGTTAAAATTCAACAACACAGATGAGAGAGGACGACTTACGAGTTGTAGGTCGCAGGTTCGAACCCAGCCAGGCGCATTACTTTGTGTAATTTATTTCATCACCACTGCTCTCAAAACGGTGAAGGAAAACATCGTGAGGAAACCGGCATGTCCTAGAAAATTCGAAGACATGTGACATCCACCAACACGCACTGGGCCCGCGTGGTGGATTACGGCCCATTCCCTCTACTAGAGAGGAGGCCAAGTCCCAGCAGTGGGAACATTAAAAAGGCTGATGATGATGATGATGATGATGATGATGAGAGAGGTACCTAACATGACATATATGTCACCTTTGCCACTGGTTACAAAACCGGAGTCACCTATGCTATCTTGAGCACACATTTAAATCTGTTTGGATTTATAGTTGCGTATTTTCTCACTGTTTTATTCCATTGTGATACTCACAATGATTGTCAAGAGTGCACCAGATAGGTAGCGTAATTGCAGGTGACGAAACCTAACGCAATACCAGCAACCTCTATGTTGAATACCTATCTACCTACCTTAATAATATAAATGTTAATTTTGACTGTGGATGTTGGCAAGTAAATAACTTAAATATCTCAAGACCTAATGTTTTAGAAACGCCATATATGTTTCCATAATAATTATTAGACAGGTATCGTACCATCTGGTATGAATGTGAGCGTAGTGAACGAAGGTCGAAAACAAATACACATGCTATCCATCCGTTTTACATTTGTGTATTATACTAGCTTTTGCCTGCGGCTTCGCTCGCGTTAAATTCGGGGTAACACGGTTCCCCTGGAAAGTGGGGGGTTAGAGAGAGGCAAAAAGTAGCCTATGTCAATCTCCATCTCTTCCTACTGGGGCCTGGGTTATCCGAAAGGAACTCGAGCCCCGGTGTGAAGGCTAGAAGGAACGGAGTGGGGTTTTTAGTCAGTAAGAGTCTGACACTATCCCCCGCTCCAAGAGCGGGGGTTGTCATAAGATGATTTTTACCCACCAAAAAAAAAAACTCTCCATCTCTTGAACTATCTCCACTTACAAAATCACGTCATTCGACATCCCGTTTTGCCGTGAAAGACGGACAAACAGACACAAACACTTTCGCATTTATAATATTAGTATGGATACATCAACGAAAAATGCGCAATCAGAAACGAATGACCATGCATATTATTGTTGTTGATGGCAATCCACTAGCCAAAATCACGATCGGATATAATTAAGTTTTACGTAACTGTATGTTATAATGTATAGCATTGAAGAAAATGTTAAAGGCTGAACATCAGTGTGACAAGACCATAATAATTTTATTAATGTCATAATAATAGTCATAAAAATCATGACATGAGAAATGGGAAAATAAACACACTCACAATTATATAATAAAAAGTAGACTAAAATAGAAAAATAGATCATTAGTTACAATACGTAGAGACAAAATAACATATTATCTAACTAATTATGCGTATTATAGTATAGCACACGGCGTTATTTAATATACACCTCTTAAATGTTAAAAAAGATTAAGGGACTAAATGTAACGGAAAAGCAATAAAACTTTAATACAGCAATTAGTATTATAAAACCGATTAGAAATAGAACCGATTGATTATAATAATTTGTGTGATAATTTGTCTAATGTATAACTGTGTTATTTGTGGCTCTATATTAATGCTCTCTAAATATAGATTTTCCAGGATTTTTTCGGTATAGTTCAGTGGCTGATTATACGCAAATCAATTCCTAGTGGATACTATTGTAACATAAAATTGGTGTAATTTTATTTTGGATAATATTAGGTCTTTACCTATGAAATTGCCGTTCTGCAGTACTGGCCATTTCAAATCAAAATAATTTTTGTTTGGCTAAGAATTCTAATTGCAAATTAATTTTAAGTATTTTAAAACATGGATTTTTTTTCCAAAAGTAGTCATTTGTTTATTGATTAGTGTTACATTTTCATCGCATTTCAATCTTTTTCGTCATCATGGATACGTTAAAAATTCGAGTAATTTATTTATTTATTTATTTAAACTTCATGTACAGTAGTGGTACATAAGCGGACTTAATGCAACAAGGCATTCTCTCCCAGTCAACCTTTGGGTTAAAAAGACAACACTGTGGTAGGTTTGCATAATAAATAAATAACAAATACTGTAAATGAAAACAAAAAGCAAATTATATAAAATAAAATACATATATATGTTAAAATAATAAACTAATAAATACTATAAAAAATAACAAATAATTAAGAGAACTTAATAGTAATTCTGACGAAGACCAAACTAAGGTTGAGAAGACTTCATGTAGTAGTTCCGAATTTTACGCAGTAATTATGGAATATGAGTACCGTCGTGGCAGCAATGCGGCACAAGCGGCACGCAACATCAACGACGTTTACGGAGCTAACACTACAAACCAACGCACCACCTGTTATTGGTTTGCTAGCTTCCGTTCTGGAAATTTCGACCTGAAAAATGAACCTCGCGGTCGTCCAAAGACTTTAGTCGACAATGACGAATTAAAGGCGATTGTGGAAGCTGATGATACACAATCTACGGCTGAATTAGCAGCAGCTTTCGACGTTAGCGTCAAAACAATATTGGTCCATTCGCGTCAAATTGGCAAGGTAAAAAAGCTTGACAAATGGGTGCCCCACGAACTCAATGATCGCCAGCGCGAAGTACGCGTCGAGACGTGCCTTGCACTGCTCAACAGACACACAAATGAAGGAATTTTGAACCGCATTGTTACCTGCGATGAAAAATGGATTCTGTTTGATAACCGCAAGCGCTCAGCAAGTTGGTTGGATCCTGGTTCAGCACCTAAACAATGCCCTAAACGAAAACTTACCCCTAGAAAAGTGATGGTCACTGTTTTGGTGTTCTAGCGCCGGTCTGATTCATCACAGCTTCTTACCAAACGGGGTGAGCATTGCTGCAGATGTGTACTGTGAAGAACTGAACACAATGATGGAGAAGCTGGCACATCTCCAACCGGCATTGGTTAATCGCTCGTCTCCGCTGCTCCTGCACGACAACGCGCGACCTCATACTGCACAGCAGACGGTCTCCAAGTTGCAAGAACTGGGGTTGGAAGCTCTCCGTCATCCGCCCTACTCACCAGACCTTGCGCCTACTACTTTTTCCAGAATTTGGATAACTTCTTGGCGGGAAAAAAATTCAATACCCGAGAGGCAGTACAAAATGCATTTGAAGAATTTGTTGTCTCCCGTCCAGCTGATTTCTTTAAGAAGGGCATCAATAAACTGCCACTACGTTGGCAAAGATGCATTGATTGCATGGGTGATTACTTCGATTAATACAAATAAAAAATACATGAAAAAATTCGTTTAAATTTTTTCATACAAAACGGCAATTTCATAGGTAAAGACTTATTATACGGAATCATTGGAACAGGTGCAATCTTGGTAAAATAGAGCTGAGAATTTTATTGTAGTATCGAGTAGATAACTCAGCAAACCTATTCAAGAACGTTGACTCGACAAAGCTAAATAAAACAAAAAAATTAAAATGTTTTACATCCAGTAACAGTAATCAAAGTAAATAAAGGTAAACAAAGTAACTGTATTCGAAGACATGGCTTGTAGGACTTAGTATCCAAGCCGAGAACATTATATAATAATATACAAAGTGCACATAGTTATAAAAGATAGGTATAGTTCGATGTCACTGTTTACTGTAAAAACAATCGACCGAATCCATCGACCTTGATGATATCCCACCTTGGTTTCCGGACCTTGATATTAAGAGGCTCCTTTTCCACTCGCTTATCGTCAACATCGAATATGGTTTAAAAGCTTGTTGCTTCATCTAACGTAATCCAACGCGATGTTTGACGAAACGTGAGTATAAACTACAATATTTACTTGTAATAGAACAACGAGCCGCTCTATGATATGGACCTAGACCATGACGTTTAAAGTAAGATTGTTTTAATCTTGTTTCAGTGTGGGTAAGAGACAAAGCTATACGGGTTGTCTAGTGCCATCTCTTACCCACACTGAAACAAGATTAAAACAATCTTACTTTGAACGTCATGGTAATCCCGCAGTTCTAGTGTATCATCCTTTTACGAACGAAACGTCGAGCACGCTCGCCTCTTTGTTACAAACCAACGAACATATTGGTGTAACATTTTGTCGAGCCACGAGTGCGGGCAATGCGCGGTTGCGGGGTAACATTTAAAAAAAAAAAGAACCCAAGGTACAACGAAATGTTGGTAAATGCACACTCGCTGTGAGCATTTACCCGTAACATAACGCCGAGCATTCGCAGGAACGCTACATTACATGGAAAAGCTTAGGAAACTGAGCTTTTGCCTGTATTGTACCATTCTTAAGAATGTTACATTACACAGAAATGCTCCAGAAAATGTTGTAGTCTATACTCACCTGAAAAGCCAACGCAAAAAAAGAGAGATAACGCCTGAAAAGTCTGTTAGTATTCGGTAATTCTGTGATTTACTCGAATATTTCACAAAACTTGTTCCAGGAAATAGCTGTTTTTTTAGACCTTTAAAAGTTTTTGAAACTTTGGCAGTAAAAAATTTACTTCAAGAAAACAGGCGTAATTCGCCTGTTTTCTTGAAGTCAATTTTAAATTTTATACGAAGAGATTCAGCATACACTGCAGAGTTCGGGAAGCACTCACAAGATTCTACACGAGCACCTTCGCGAGAGGAGGATAGTTTGCCGCTGGGTGCCACAACCACACGGAAGGTCAGAAGCAGGTCCGTGGGGAGTAGTACCGCGATTTTAGTTTCATAAAACTTTCTGAGTGCCCCAAGTATTAGGTGCGCTTTTAATCATAATTTTAATATTTTGGCCGAACTATTGGGTAATTGGCTTGCATACAGTTCTGTGTCTGGGTGTAATTAGATTAATTTCAGAATGTTATTTATTAATTAATACTTTATGAACTAGAACACCATACAAAGGCGGATTTAACGCCTTAGGCATTTTTTACCAGTCGACCTTGGAGTGGTGCAGAAACAAAACATGGTAGGTGCAACTTAAAGGCAAACAAACTACTAATAAAAAATTAAAACCAAAATAAATATATTTTTATATAAATAAAACTTATATACATACCTACAAATAAACAAAATTATTATCAGAAACGAATCCACCAAATCAAAACTGTGATGATTCTGTCAATTTCTTGCGAATGTGAAAACGTGCCATACAGGAGAACCGGCTGGAAACCATTCTGATATTTAACGGGAGCTCATTCCTAAGAAATATCGCTTGGACAAAGAAAGAAGACCAGAAAACCACCTGAGACCCAGAGCGGTGTCAGGGACATCGTAGTAGTCGATTATTTATTTATTTTCCCCATTGTTGGTACATGATTCAATCCATTTGGAAGAAACTGGACATATGAGTTGAAAAATTCAGTTGTTGGAACACGACAAACACCAACTCCCAAAAATCGAAATTCCGTATGGTGTTTGGACGTAAAGAATCACACCATTCCATCTCTTCCCGTGGGTGTCGTAAGAGGCGACTACAGGATATACCAGCGAATGGGCAGCAGCATTGTCTGTGGATTACAACTACCACAGTGCGATCGCCTATGAAGTACACAACAAAAAGATGGCCCCCTAATGCCCGGCAGCCCGTCTACCCTTGACTCCGGTAGCGGTCAAGGCCACCGATGACCTGGTCAGGGTCGCGGGAATCCAATGGATGCGTGACGCACAGGACCGGTCGTTGTGGCGACGCTTGGGGGAGGCCTATGTCCAACAGTGGATGTCTTTCGGCTGATATGATGATGATGTTGGACATATGAGTTAAAAAATTGAATTGTTGGAACGTGATTGATTAATAAACTCCCAAAAATCGAAATAGGTATAAAGACTTTCACTTTTTTAATATTAAATAAAGAAACAAAATGGTCAATTCCAATTACAACACATTTTTAAGCGGTAAGCGATCAATATATATAGATTGACGTCGATCGATTTAACGATTTTAATCTGGCTGCACCTTCAAACATAACTGTCGAAACGTGGGTATCTGATCTCTGTCTAAATACTTTATATCTGTCTGCCTACCTTCGGGGAATACATGCGCGGTTAGATTAAAATTCAGACCTATCTAAAACAGTTACTTCTTCACGGAACTTATAGGTAGACGGTCGAAAAAATATGTTTGTAATTTCCCTATTGTTATTGGTCTGGGAAAACAGATCATTAATTATCTGATTCGGATGACAGGAAGCTGAGTCGAGCTCACGCAAGTAGGTAAGGTATACAGGTGAAAGTGGAAACATTTGCAGATCGTTTTTGTAGTGTCGTGCACTTGTGCTTGTCCGGACGTAATCATCATAAGATATTTACGTAACTGCTTGTGTCATAAGTCGTAGTCTTTGTGTAGCAGGCTATAGATAAGCTAAGATTAGTTACATAGTTACTTCAGATTACTACGGAACTTTTCACAATATTCTTGTTTTACAGGTAGAGGCATCGCACAAGGTGCAAAATTGTAAAATACACCAGGCAGGGAGTTGCTCGGCCGGCCCGAGCTGCGGAATTGTTTGAAAGAGTTACCGTGGCCCTCGCAAATGGCAACTAAAGGTAAATAAGTGGGTTTTAGTAAATAAAAATCCAACTCCTCTCGCTGCACCCAGAACGCAAAGAGGCATTTGATGACTTACCACGTATCAAAGGTGACGCTCGGGAGGTTTGGAAGGGCTCGGAACTCTGGCCCTGGCCTTTGCCACACCGCGTTTTGGTAAAGATACAAAATTTCGATACTAGAAGGGTTTTTACCAAAAATTTAAAAATGTTCCTTATTATTTTATGTCGTCGTGCCCTGAAAACCCTGCAGCCTAATTGAGTAGGTAATACACAAAAAGAATGTGATCGATCGCATATTCTTTCATTTAGCCTTTTCAACAGTATTTAATATTTTAAAATATGCAGCTGTGGATCTGGAATTCTATTTGATTGTGAAAGACATGCGATCCTATGAGTTACACAATATGAAGAAGTTCCATGAAATGACATGACATGAAATAAACCTATTTGCAAAAAAATTAATATCATTTATGTTTAATGTACGAGTAGCTACTTATTAAGTAGATAAAAATGCATGACATTTAATTATTTTTGAAATCGTTCAATGAATAACTGAGAAATTGAATTTACGCATTAACTCGGAACGTCTGTGGTTTCGCTCGAAAAGATCAGTAAATATTATACATACCTTCTTAACCTAGTTTTGACCGCGGTGGCTAGGTTGATGAGTATTATTATTATGACGTTAGAAAGGCGTATGCACTATCAGTTTTCATCCAAATCTACTGCGGTTCCTCACTCGCACCTGAAGTTGCTGAACAGGCGGGGCATTTATGAATCCCAACATTCCAATTTTATGAAAACCCTATCAAATGCTACGTCAGTCAGCCCAGCCACTTATGTCTACTAGTTAGTTTTATTCTTTTAAGGGTTCCGCACCTTATAGGATCGCTTTGTTGTCCGTCCGTCTGTTTGTCTGTTGATACCCTTTATCTCGGGAACGCATTTCCGTGCGTTTGAATGGTTTTAATTTCACTCGATACGGGAAATTAAAAAAAACTTTTTACAAAAAAAATATAACCGACTTCAATGATAAAAACACTGAAAAGTATCAAATAACTTTAATTTTGGAAGTCGGTGTTTCTATAATAGTTTAGTCTCTTCGTTATTTAACACCGACTTCCAAAATTAAAGTTATTTGATACTTTTCAGTGTTTTTATCATTGAAGTCGGTTATATTTTTTTTTGTAAAAAGTTTTTTTTATTTTACACTTTTTAGTTATGGTACCACCACTAAAAAGTACCCCTCAGTCAAACTTAAATACCTTATAGTCAGAGCGCATCTCATAACGGTTCTAATAATCCCAAACACGGTTAGATTACATTAATTTACCTTTCGGCTTCATCATCAGATCAGTTCGATATATCCTCTCCCCCTCTTCTTTCAAACAGTCATTAGACTAGATGCTGGAGAGGGAAAGGATATATCGAACTGATCTGATGATGAAGCCGAAAGGTAAATCTTTCAATCAGTCATTAGACTAGATGCTGATAATCCCCGCTGTAGCATCAGGCCAGATTTATGTCAACATTGCAATGAACTTAAAATTTAGTCCTGTTTAAAATGAGCCCAAACACGACTACGGTGCTGTAATTTCAAGGTTTGTACTTTTCCTGATGCTCCTGGCTTCAGCATCAGGTCTCTATGTACTTCGGTGTTCTTTATTAGCAGTACGTTTATCCACACATCGAGCCGTTTTCAATGAGCCTAAACTCGATATATCTGCTGTTTGTTGTCGAGGACTTAGGTACTCTACATACTATCCTGACTGCAGCATCAGGTCATGACTTGATGATCATGAGACCAAATGTGGCAAATGCCCTATCAAACATCAAAACAATTTACTAAAACAGTCCTTGCCTGTTCGAGTAACTTCTTACTGTTAAGGAGTTGTACCTTCCATCATCAGCCCAGCTACCTGAGATGGTGACGACCATACGCAAATACACAAGATACTTCATAAAATATGCGAAAATCAATAAGTGAGCCTATAAAATTTGAAGGTTGCCCTCGATTTCTCCAAGATCCCATCATCAGATCCTAATTTGGTGATAATGGGACCACCTCAGAACTATCTACTTTCGAACAAAAAAAGAATTTTGAAAATCCGTCCACATTTGGGGGAGTATTCGCCGAACAAACATACAAAAAAAAAAAAAAAAAAGACATACAAACAGCCGAACGTAGTACCTCCTCCTTTTTGGGAAGTCGGTAAAAAATCATATAGGTACTCAGGTCTGCGGACTCATGAAGCTCAGAAAATCAAACTTGTAGGTTGTAAATGGCAACTAAAATTCGCGTTGCCAACAACAGATTTATAATTTCCTTCAAAAATTCCCGAAGCCGTTTGACTATTTAGACAGACTATAGCAATAAAAGCGTAGCACGTAGCGTAGCTGTTAGCCCGGGTATCGTAGCACGTAGCATGGCTGCGTAGCGGATAGCGTAGCACGAAGCGTAGCTGCGTAGCGGGTAGCGTAGCTGCGTAGTGGGTAGCGTAGCACGTAGTGATGATGATTGATGCGTAGCAGGTACCGTAGCACGAAATATGTAGTAGCGTAGCACTTAGTTGCGTAATTTGTAGCTAATATAGCTGTGTGTGTATATAATACCACGTAGGTGGCTAGTGGCTACGAAACGGACAGCGTATTCGCAACAGACAGCACTGCGTGACAGACGGCGGTGATCGAAGCTATTAAAAACTTCGCTATAGTGCCAGCGATGAGGAAAACAACCAGTGTACTAGTGCATGAAGGCTTCACGCACTATTGTTATTGTTGTTTTGGTTTAATGGGAATCAGGGAATCAGGTCTCTATTTGAATCCTATTCCGGGGGGGGGGAAGGGGTGTAGTTTAGTTTGTATTGATGATGTCGAGGAGGATGGAAAGGGTACCTTAAACCCAAGGTCGGTCATTCATGGTCACGTTAACGGTGTACAGTGTACGATAAGAATAATTTGATCGATTTTTGTAGTTTAGCACTAGTTATCACATAAACGTTACTAGGACAATGAGCTATTTTAAAAGTCTGTCTAAAAAGTCAAACGACTCTTGCTCTATTTGATGGAGTAAATAATAATTAAGTATTACTTTTCTTTGAAGTTTGTAAACATTAGGTACCTAATACGTACGTAGATTCGTTTAGGGTCGTATGCATTTTTTTCTAAATACTACATACTTGACTTGATAGACATAAAAATAATGACCATGGCAGTTGAGACTATGACAAAGTCTCAAGTTAAAGCTCAGTCAAATGTCTCACTGATCTTGATCACACGTACCGAGTAAAAGGACGAGACAGTAAAATGATGCTCGGCCAAGATTCTCTCCAATTTTGTACGATGTTTCATAAAATCCAAAAAAGTCGAAACTTTGGGTGTTCTCTTAGACCGGAACCTATCTTGGAGATATGGAATGTCCACATGGTAAGCGGGAGACTGTTTTGTTAGTTTTAACTACTAAATCGTCTCCAAAAGTTGCGGCCTTTTACGATTGAAGTCACTCTTGCTCGGTTTCTTCTTTTTTACTTCATAAAGATTTATCATCCTTCATTCATCATTATCAGCCTTTTTAATGTTCCTACTGCTGGGACTCAGGCCTCCTCTTTAGGAAAGGGAAAGGGCCGTAATCCACCACGCGGGCCCAGTGTGGTTTGGTGAATGTCACATGTCTTCGAGGTTTTGGTTCTAGGAGGTTTCCTCACGATGTTTTCCTTCACCGTTTTGAGAGCAGTGGAACTGAGGAACTTCTTGAAAATCGCCAAACTTAAGTGGCAATGGGCAGGGCACATTGCAAGCAAAACTGATGGTCGATGTGGACGATAGGTTTCATGGATACTATTTAGTAATAAATTATTGTGAGAAACAGTTTGCGGAATCTTATCGGAGCGACAAGGTCGATTTACGTCAGGCTGCCAGCGACCAACCAATATGGGGACTGCCCTCATGTTAGATATACGAATAACATGTATCATAAACTGGATAGGCTAGAAATGCTCCGGGTAGCCCTAAACCCTGAGCATTTTTTTGCATTAGTGCAAGATATATAAGTGGTGAGGTAGGTGCCAGTTTGCGAATGTATGTGTTAATTAGCGTAGATAAAAAAAACTTTTTACAAAAAAAATTAAACCGACTTCAATGTAAAAACACTGAAAAGTACAAAATAACTTTAATTTCAGAAGTCGGTGTTTCTATAATAGATAGCTACCTAATTTTTTTTCTTCGTTATTTAACACCGACTTCCGAAATTAAAGTTATTTTGTACTTTTCAGTGTTTTTACATTGAAGTCGGTTTAATTTTTTTTTGTAAAAAGTTTTTTATTTTTCACTTTTTAGTTATGGTATCACTACTAAAAAGTTCACGATCAGATCATAACAATATTTCTATGGGACCAACTTGGAAGCATAATCTTTCAATCAAAAAAAAAAAAATTTAAAATCGGTCCACAATTGACCGAGATATCGGTTAACATACATACAAAAAAAAAAAAACATACATTCATAGAACCTCCTCCTTTTCGAAGTCGATTAAAAACTCTTTTTCGTGACCTCCGCGAATGAGGTATAGATAGTGAGACAATCACGTGGTCCCGCAACAGTAGTCAATCATCATAATATAGGTATGCTGATGTTGTTTCAAAAGAAAGAGAGAGAGGTACAAAGGCTGTTAAGGATTAAACGCTTTAACCGCTTGTGTCGCATTGGTCCGACGAGTGTTTTCGTAGCCTACACGCCAGTGTCATGCGTTTGCGAATGAGTACTCCATCTCGTTTAGCTCTTCAATCCCCATAGGTGACAGAAGAGCTGACAAGATGGAGTATTTGGTCATGGTTGTGCGACACTGGCGGAATAAACGCAAAAAAAAAAACTTAAAAAAAAGAGACATTGACCCGTTGATCTCGGAGTTTATTATTATGGTGATTCTTGTTAGGGTAGTCTACTAAAAAACACCGATCTCATATAGAATTGGCGTGAGTGTTTTTAAAATACGTTTGCAAAATAAATAACATTTATTGACCACTAGTTTAAAGCAAATTTTGCAGAAATAATGCGGTGTCCACGGATACCTCATCCACAAATTCCAACTCAAAGTAAGAAAAATACGTACTTTTTATAGTCTGTAAGGTTTTCTGGACTTTTTATTTTTTTATTAGTGGTTCAAAGGCTGTATATATTGAAATTTTTCTACAATTTAGCGTTTGGTGAGGAGCATTTCATTTTACGGATTCCCGTCGGGCTGATGTCCTCTTGGCTTAAGATTAAACTTTGCTACTAAACCAATATTAGTTCTTCAGGGAGCATGTAGCATTTTTTTGAGTTCCAGCTGTGTTTTTTCAATAAATTGCCGAAATATCGAGACTGACACGCTACAACAAAAACAAGTACACTATAACGTATTCCATAATTTATTCTATTAGTTACTGCTACTATACACACTACTTATAACGAAAATAACAAACATTTATTTTTTCTTCTTTCTCTCAGCGCGACTGCCGCCCATGTCCTGCAGTTGCTGCTTGAGCTCAAGCAGTTGGTTGTCGGGCACGTAGCGAACCTCTTCGTGCGCGATCTCATGCTCGTGCACGCGCAACGTGCAACCCTCCGGCAGCACGGCCCGAGAGACTCGCAATAACGTACCCAGAGCCCATGCGGGGACATCGGTTACCTGTAATGTAAAACACTTTGGATAAGTTAGGTAGTAGGTTTAAGGATTAGGAAAAAATATATTAACTCTTCAATTGTGGTAATTAGAGACATAATAGAAAGACAATGGGTGCGCCGGCGTTCGCTTGGGGTTTAGTGTTTTTTTTTTTTGTTTTTAATATAATCTCTAGAGATTATGTAAAATAAAACAATCTATAGACATTGTTTCATTTTTTCCAAAATAATTGTTGTCCTACACTAGGAATGACTCCTGTATCGTGGGTTTTACAAACATGTATACACAACAACCATCTGTTTTGTGAGGGGACTGAACCCGCGACACGCAACGCAGCAGCCAATTACTCAACCGCTGAGTTAACCGTGCCATTAAACTATAAACGTACCCCAACCAACGGCGTATGTACTAATCGACACCGACCAATGATTCTTGATGATTTGACATGACGAAATAAATAACCAATTTTGTGCTTTTTTTTATTGATTGAGGGATGCATGAGAAAAATACTATATTGTCATATTTTAAAACCTTGAAATGGTTTCAAAAGAGAACATGTAAATGTCTCCTCTCAGCCTGGACTAAACTTAAGTATAATGAAATTGCATTATGCTTCTGATCTATAATTTCCATTAAGTCAACATAGATTATGGCTAAGGATTTTTTATACACTATAGCTCGGAGTTGTGGACGATTACGTCTACCTCAGACAGACACTCTAGTTGGGTAGATCTAATTTCGAAAAAGAGGTCAACCGTCGAAACCGACTCGACTGGGCAGTGTTCGGGAAGCTGCGCTTTTTAATTATGGAAGAAAAAATTTACTAGTACTGCAAAAACGCTCACTGTCGCTTACGATGTTCTTCCTAAAAAGGCTTGATGTGATGACATATGGATTCAAAACGTGGTCGCTAACAATGAGCCTCATCAGAAAGCTTAAAGTCACCCAAAGAGCACGAAGAAGCGTCAAATTTAAGTGGCAATGGGTAAGGCACATTGCTCGCAGAACAGATGGCTGCTGGGCTGAAAGATTCTGGAGTGGCGGCCGCATGCGGGTAGACGCAGCGTTGAAAGGTCTCCTGCAAGGTGGACCGATGACCTGGTAAAGGTTGCGGTAATCCAATGGATGCGAGCCGCACAAGGCCATTAATTGTGGCGATACTTGGGGGAGGCCTATACCTAATTGGACGTCTATCGGCTGAAATGATGATGAATAAGGAGAGCTACACAAAATTACTACAGTAGTTTGTGAACTTGACCCTCAAAGGTTTTACATATACCAAAATACAATAAGATATAAATAAATTACCTGCACATTCCTCTCGTAAACATTAAGATTATACTCAGCATCCAATGCAGTGCCACCTGGCTTAAACCGTTGTACTTTCAGCTGTTGTGCCGGGGTTGCCCAACTATAAAAAAACAAGATAGTAATAATTTTTTAGAAGATTATAATAATTTTAAAAATAAATTAGTTACAGTACATAAGAACAATCTAAGCAGGTTTTACTACAGAAACAAATATCTTGCTTAAAATATAGGCCAGCAAAAATAATAATAGTTTCAATTAATGTACATAGTATAGTCAGGTAAAATAAAGTAATGAATTGTCAACTTTTAATTCATGAATCCCCAAGCGACACCCGGTGGCCGCGCATCTATTGTCTTACTATTGTGTCTCTAATTGACGGTATCTGAAGGGTTAAAGAATTGTTAACAATTAATTTTCCCTGGCGTACATAATGGCTGGTAATGCAATAGACTAAATAAACTATAACTGGATATAATATGTATAACTTTCTAGATGGATCGAAAGAATATGAATTTATTTGGCAAAACAGCATGGATGCTTTTTATAATTTCATATAAAAACAAAAAAAAAATTACTTTTGCACAGTGTCTACATCTCTATTTTCTCCAATTTTCTTTTAGCAGCAGGTATGTTGGAAGAGACTTCTTTAGAAATAAGCATCACCTTTGTACTATTCTTCTTTTTCCTTCTTCTGTTCTTTTATTATTGTGTGTACAAAAATTGTTAAATAAATAAATAAAAAAGTAATTTTGATGATACTCTAGAGTAAATAGTTTACATCAGAAAAACAGAGGCTACAATTAGGTGTGGGCAGAGCCGTAGGGGGCACTAGTATATAATTATTTACCATTCATCAATTTGAATTCCCATAACTTCAGCGTATCTATGGATTTGGCTTTGGCAGGCTTCCAACAGTGCAAAGTCATATCCTTTCAACTGCAGATTCAGGCAATCATATACGGGTTCATCAGGTTCCATGCTCTGAAATAAAACAAGTTTGTTTTTGTAGCCCACCTGTTACTACAAAGCTAGTAATATACTTATGTAATAATAATAATGATAATAATATTTATTTTGTACATTTAACACACAGTAACAATATATAATAACATGAACAGATACAAACACTGCTGTTAATAGTTGTACAAACACTGATCATTGGAAATAAAATGAACATTTGACTCCTAAACTAAGTAAAATAAATACTTGTATCTCAGGAGCCCTCCTTGGAGATGAACAAAAATAGGAAGTTTGGTACAATTAAAATAGCCTTTATAAAGACGTGTACGGATGATTAATTTCCTTAATTATATAATTAGTTCATTAACTCTTCAATCGTGATAATTAGAGACACAATAGAAAGACAATGGGTGCGTGAATGCCGGCGTTCTAAGCTTTAAGCTAACCCCGGCACTTGCACTGTCATTATCTTACTATTGTGTCTCTAATTGACAGTATCTGAAGAGTTAAACCCCAAGTGAACACTGGCATTCACTCTCTCCTTGTCTTTTTATTGTGTCTCTAATTATGGTATTTAAAAGGTAAAAGGTGATATCTCAAAAAGTATTTAACCCAGATAGGATACCAATGATGATATATATTGGTTAGTAAGAATTGTAGCACTAACTCAATGTTTTCATGCCGTAATCTTAACCCTCCAGATACCGTCAATTAGAGACACAATAGTAAGACAATAGATGCGCGGCCACCGGTGGTCGCTTGGGGATTCATGAATTAAATTAGGGTTGCATAATGTTGTAATTAAAACACTAAATTCATAAGAAAGAGCTACAAGATAATATCTTAAATATACTCATACAAAATGGTATTCAGTTCATAGCATTGAATGCAGGCTGATGAGATTAATATTAGTTTATCTTATCCATAAAACCTGAATTAAATTGCTAAATTACTTACTATTAAATAGTCAGGTTCATATAAATCACTTTTAAATCTTTTTTGTTGAGTATGAAATGCTGGCATACTGAGATTGCGTAAGTTATTAGGCGTGACATATTGACGGAGTTTTATCTGAAATTAAAAATAAAAGAAACATTTACAGTTTTTTATTTGCTTATCTAAATGAAAGAGACATACTTCCAATCTAAATAGTTTCTAATAAAATTAGCACAAACTCACAAAATGATGCAGTTTTAAGGTAAACATTTTGCAGTTTATTTATTTTATTTTTATTTTTATTATTAGAAATGTGGAAATGTAATAGTAAATTTAGGAGAGCGAAGAGGTTAGGTATTTAGTATGTGTACATGATGCGACCGACTTGTCATTATTTGTACAATGTAATACAGGTACAAAATCTCCGTTAAGAAAATAGCTAATGGCTTAGTTTAATTATATATTTAAAACGACAAAGAAGAAACGTAAAAATAGCTCTACAAGGCTAGTCGTGACATTTGAATTTGACATTACTATTGTATTGACAGTTGATTTTGACAGTCACTGCTAATATTGCCAACTCCAGAAGTTGTAAGTCGCTAGACAAACTGTTTACTCGACTTTCTTTTTTGCTTCGGACTTTTTGTTTATTCAGATAAGAATAAGACTACACCAATATAACATTACAATATCCATTAGCAATCAACTTATAAAAATTAAAAATAGCCGCCGCATTTCACTTGATGAAATCCTAACTGAAAAACAGTGATGATCTCAATTTAAGCTAGAATTAATGCCGCAGATGCATAATATTATCCCTGGACCCTGTGTTCCGAATTGCGTCAAAAGCGATTTTATCATGAATCCGACCAACGCGCAACGTCACAATTGTTTTTCAATAGCCCTTATATTTTGTGACTATTAAATTTGGTCGGGTTCGCGATAAAATTGGTTTTGTTTGACTGGTAAAATAATAGAGGTCAGTGCTTTTGACCTTTTGACTCATTGTTGGCAAAGCGGCAATGCCTGCTGTTCGCCGTTCACTGTGCCGTTCAAGCCTTGAACCATGGGAGTAATAAGTACTACTCTGCCATTTTTTGATAACATGATAAAAAAGGTTTCTACAACTTTAGTTTTTTCATTAAATATCGATTTTTTGGTAGGTGTATATCTTGATAGAATTATATCAATATTGAAGGAAGAAGAAAAATAAACTTGATAATTTTTGCCAGATTTGACGAGATTTCAAATAAATACAAGATAAAAGAAAATTAAAACGGGCCTAATAACATTTCTAGACGCAGGCGTGGCTCTAAGAAAACACCTTTCGGGCAACAAAATTTTTGTGGTTAAAGTATAATTATTGGTTTGTTTGTTAATTTTATCCAAGCAAAATTAATTATAGAACTGGCAGTTTATACCCACATGACATGATTCATAATAAAAAAAAATCAAATGTCAAAAATTTGTCTATGTTTTGCTTTACTTCGTGCGTGAAGACATCAATGAAATGGGAAGAACGGTAAAGAAAATCATAAATTAGGTGTTCTGTATTTACGATTTTTAGTAGTGTTAAACTTAATGGTGAATCGTTTATGGTTTTGTATCTCTTGAAGGAAGCAATTATCCTGAAGAAATGGCGTCAACAGGCAGTACACCTTTTCCTAAATGGCAACTGGCAATTCTTCTTGGCGCACCTCTTGCCATTAGTTTAGGTTACCTTTATTTCAGAAACAGATTAGAAGACCCAGAAAAGAAAAAAGTATCCGAGTTAAAAGCCAAGACTACTATTTCATTGGATAATGAAGAAAATAACACCAAAGTGTCCGAAAGCGCTATCGACCGCGCTATGAAACTGAAAGGTGCCGGAAACCGGGCTTTCCATGCAGGAGAATATGATAAAGCAATATCTTTGTACAACGAAGCGATCGAGGCCTGCCCTCCCGACCGTCCCGTAGACCTTGCCACTTTCTATCAGAATCGTTCTGCATGTTACGAAAAACGCGAAATGTGGGATCAAGTTAAAGAAGATTGTACGTTTGCTCTTAAGCTCAATGAAAAGTATGTGAAAGCTTTCCTGAGACGCTCTCGTGCTGCCGAGAAAAGTGGTGATCTTGTATTGGCTCTTGAAGATGTAACTTCTGCCTGTATTCTTGAAAGATTCCAAGTACAGAGTTCTCTCGTTAATGCTGACAGAATTTTGAAGGCGCTAGGCAGGCAGCATGCTCGCGAAGCCCTCGCAAAACGTCGCCCAGTCATGCCATCTAAACATTTCATCAAGACATATTTCTCAGCTTTCTCTGAGGATCCCATTACTAAGTTGCAACTTGATGATAAAGCTACCAGTGGTTTTGCTAAAGCTAAACAAGCTCTTGATGCTCAAGATTATGATTCCATTGTTGAAGCATGCTCTCAGGAACTGAAAGAAGCTGATGGCAAGTATAAAAATGAAGCCTTGTTGCTGCGTTCCACCTTCTATCTTTTATTAGGAAGACATGATGAGGCTCAAGCTGATCTTGCTAAGGTCATTGATAGTGATGCTGCTACTAAAGTTAAAGTAAATGCCTTGATCAAGCGTGCTTCATTATTTACACAATTGGAAAACACTGAACGATGCTTAGAAGACTTTGCAAAGGCTGCACAGCTTGATCCTAACAACTCAGACATTTACCATCATAGAGGACAAGTGTATTTACTCCTGGAGCGCATGGATGAGGCTACAGCTGAATTTGCAAAGGCTGTTGAATTGAACCCAGATTTCTCCATTGCGTACATACAGAAGTGTTATGCTGATTACAGACATGCACAGATTAACAAGAATGTTGGAGCACTAACACAAGTGCGATCTGACTTTGAACGTGCTTTAGAGAGATTCCCTCGCTGCGCTGAAGCATACATCTTGTTTGCTCAAGTATTGTCAGATCAGCAGGAGTGGGGACGTGCTGAAGCACTGTTTGATGCTGCCCTCTCGGTAGACCCCTACAATGCAACTCTGTATGTGCACAAAGGGTTGGTGCAGCTGCAGAAAAGCACAGACTTTGACAAAGCTGTGAAATTGATCAACAAAGCAATTGAAATGGATGATAAATGTGATTTTGCATATGAGACATTGGGTACAATTGAAGTGCAGAGGTAAGCTACATAGATTATAAATATTATTTGACTTCATAGTATATAGTAACTATTGATTTAAGTTCATGTAAGGAGGATGGTCATGAGTATGTTATGATTATGTCATAGTTACTTTAGATGCTGTACTTAACAGTTAAATGAGTCTTGTGATTCATGCCAACTGAAATCAGTTAATATCTATTAGTATTTCTTTACAATTGACACATTTTATTGGTGTATTATCCACTGTTATCACTGAGCCATTTTATCATCCATACCAGTAAATATATAATGTGATAAGAACTTTTATCTCACACTATCTTGTTAAAAGAACATTGTTTTATTGTTATGTAAGAGACATCAACCTTAGAATAGATAGGTCCTCAATTGGGAAATAGTTGATTGAAACACTTATCCCTTATACATATTATAAAATAAAGTCCCCCACTGCATTTGGGCATTTTTCAAAATGACTGGGCATTATGTATAATGCCCAATTTATCACTTGGTCCATAACATATTGAGTCTTTTCAGGAAAAACATTGTAAGCGACAATTTGCATTCTTTGCGAGAATGAGTTTTCTCTACTTCCATAATTAAAAAGTATTTAGAAAACATGTTATATGTAGCAGCTAATGATCGGTAGTTAGTTATATAAAGTTATATTTTTATAAAATGTAATTATCATAAATACTTATTAAATATGGAAGAGAAAATCTAGTCCTTCAAAAATGCTTACTGTCTCTTACGATGTTCTTCCTAAAAAGGCTCGATATATAATGTATGAACTCATCATCATCAGCCTTTTTAATGTGCCCACTGCTGTGACACAGGCCTCCTCTCTAGGACGGGGGCCCAGTGCGGGTTGGTGAGTGTCGTGTCTACGAATTATTCGTTCTAGGACATGCTGGTTTCCTCACAATGTTTTCCTTCACCGTTTTGAGAGCAGTGGTGTTGATATAAAAAAAAAAAATCTCTTTAATTCATGAATCCCCAAGCGACCACCGGTGGCCGCGCATCTATTGTCTTACTATTGTGTCTCTAATTGACGGTATCTGAAGGGTTAAATGCTTTAAGTTCCACAGTGCGACATAAGTATATTAATTACAAGTGATTGGCGTACAACGGGTTACAAAGTAATGGACCTGGCAGAGTTTGAACGCGCGACCTACAGCTTGTAAGTCGGAGCCATTACCACTCGGCCACCACTACTTTACTCGATAGAGCTAATTATCGAGATAATTATCTAAATTATTTGAAAAAGTATTTGTCCTACAAAATGTATGGTTTGATAGAGTCCTTCCAACATGTATCGAAAACGAGCTCATGATAAATGATTACTAACCAGCTGATTTTTTTTTGTTACTTAGTTTATATTCATATAATTTAACAGTCCCTACAAATTGCGCAGTACGTTATCCCGGTCCTCTTGAGATTTAACAAAAAAAAAAACCTGTTAGTAATAAATTTTTTAGTCGTCATCTCAATACATATTTTATCCTTGGTATCTCTGTTAGCTACCACAATCGAGAGTTTCGTATAAGAAATTATTAGGCGTCTCATCAAAATGAAGCTACTCACGGAAAATTAACTTGATAGTATTCAAGTGGAAAAAATGCACTAGGGATCCTGGTCTAATATGTACACTTCATTTGTTTCGTTATGGCTGAAATTCAGAAAGTAGTTAATGCTTATAAGATTAAATTGAAAAAGACTTGCCCAGTAAGTTTCATGTCACATGACAACACAAAACTGTGTATATCTCGGAAACTAAATACCAGAAATTGACCCTTTTTGAATGACGCCCACAATTGTTCTGTAGTTAAGGGATGATAAAATTAATAATATAAAAATTTATTTTCCAGAGGAAACCTGAGACGATCCTTAGAATTATTTGAGAAGGCTATCTCACTAGCCAAAACTGAGCTAGAGATGACACACTTGTTCTCCCTCAAGGATGCAGCTGCAGCACAACTGAAGGTTTCTGAGCGCTGGGGACTGGACTGGACCGCAAGCTAAACTCTTGCCACACATTTTGCCTCATACTCAACGAGAATAGAACCTGGCCATCCAAGTTAGCCAGAGCGCTCTGTATATTATTCGTAATTGTTCTCATGTATGTATCCATAAATCCGTTAATTACCAAAATTTTGTTATTTGTTGAAGATTTAAGACTGCTTGGAATACTATTGTTTCAATGTGTCATATCATTTTAATTACCAATTTATTAGATGTTATCAAAAGTTGTGCCAGATGGTATTCTCGTTGTGGACTACTGGTACCTAACCGCCGCCGACTCGCATCGCATTGTTATATCATGTTTTTGGTGTTATAGTTCTAGAAAGCTGCTTTTTTAATACGGCTTTTATTTCCCAATATATTGTAACTAGTTAGGTGCACCTAATACATGTAAATGTCAGTTTATATCACATGATTCTTCAATTCAGTAGACAAACATAAAATGTTACTAAATAATTAATATCTGTTCTGTGCTTTTCTAAATAATAGCTTACACAAGTAGTTCACATAAATAAATTGTAAATATTTATAAAATTGTGTTAAAAGCAGCCCTTGCAATGTAGATGTAAATTGATTTATTGGCATTTATCAGATATTTGATTCAAATGTCAAATATTTATGTAGGTTGTATGCCTGCTTCATATTGAAGTGGTAAACTAATTGTTTCTCAAAAAAACCATTAGTTTAGATGTTTATTTACATTTCTGCATTTAATATGAACAAAATAATATGTGTAGCTAAATTGTTATGTAACTTACAACTGTTGGATGTTTTATTAAGAAAATAAAATAAAATCTGTAATATCTTCCTGTTGTTAGTGTACTTCTAAAGTGAATAATGAGCGAGACTGAGCGGAAATTTGCTTGTTTTATTTTTCAATAAGTTTGTTAACTTATAGAGTTTACATTGTGATATATTATTGTTTTATTTTTTAATTTGCATTTATAGCCACTTAGTTATTTGGATTGTATATTGAGTTTTAAATTTATATAATAATTTTTTAAAACTTGTATTAACAAAATAACGCTCAGTCGCCACATTGTAATAATGAATATTATTTAAAAAATTGTGATGTTGTATGACTTTAAATATTGTTTCTGGGAAATGAAAACTTACTTCATACGCATATTGAAACTTGTGCATGCATACTACACTGGTGGCTAAATTTTTTGTTAAATTTATATTATTACAAATGAAAACAAATAAAAAGAAGAATTAATGTTAAATACTAGCTTGAGTTGTGTAATATGCTGGTAGGTATGTATTTAGTTCTTTTTTTTTGGGGTCCAAAGAATGATTGCGAGTCAGAAGCGCTGCAACATTTATAAAATTTATCGTTATGTATTGTGGCTATTAACGTAGTTTTGGGAGTGCGCCTTGAGTTTGTGCGGCGGTGATCGCGTGCTGGGTGCGTTCAATACATTTACTCACACATGCAGGACAAGATATGCAATACGTTACTAGATACATATTATATATTATACATTTATTACTCCTTAATACTGTTAGTTGTTCAATACTTTGTATATTTTTACCTAGAAAAAATATAGTCTGTCAAGTATGGTTTTAACCGTCTGAATCAAAACTAGATCAACTTTAAAAAATACTTGATTATGATGTTTTGGATGCACCCTCAAATTTATCAGTTAGATTGTGAATTTAGATTTGTAGCTTGCTGAGATGGTTCTACAAGAGTTGTTACCTCACCGATAGTGGATAGTTATCAATTTATGGAAACTACGAAATACATTATTGAAACGTAATAACTATTGGTTTTAATCTTATGATAACGTGCTAAGTTTCCCTTGCAACATTATACAGAATGAGCTTTTGAATGGTTTTTAATGGAAACTATAAATCAATAAACAAAGATTATAACGATTTATAGTTACCTAAAGCTAACCTAATCACATCACACTAATATTACAAAAGCGATAGTTTGTATCTGTGTATGTACTTTCACGCTTAAACAACCGAAGGAATTTCGGTGAAATTTGGTACACGGGTAAACAATGTCCTAGAATAATATAAGATGCTTTTTAACCCAGGAACATCGGGAACCAGTCAGAAATCAAATTGCCCGAACCAGACAACACCCGTCTGCTCGGAGAATCGTCCCTTTTCAATTATGGTTTACGGAACTTTACACCCTGTTTCACATACCTCTAAACTGGTGACCATCGGCATTGAGGCTGGTATTAGTCCCGCTGGCCATCGGCGCTGACAGCGCAGCGCGTAGCTTGTCAGCGCGAGACGTTTCAGTATCGTGCTGGATCACTGTGGAGTACAAACGCACAAAAAAATACGAAGGCCATTAACAATTGCTGCTTTGTACATTACGCTGACGACGTCCGCTCGACTCGACACTAGAACGCTCACTGAAGGAAGACTAGAGTCGCGCGTCGTCTTTGGTCAGCGCTGCAGACGTCTAGGCGGCGCTGACGCGCAACGCGTACGGCCACCTGTCAGCGCTGACCAACGCACGCACTGATAGCTACGCGTTATTCTACCTACCTATCTGGTTCTACCTGGTCATCACCTTCAGCCTTATCACCGACCTTGGTTAAGCTCACTGTACCTTCGGCTAGCCACATAAAGAACCTCATCGCACAGCAGTAGTTATAACAACCCCTACTGGTCAGCGGACGGCGAGCAATGGGTAGGTAATGGTAGCGAGGGGCCCAGCTGGGTCGAAGCCTACTGGGGCCAGCCGTCAGCGTTAGCTCCGAAATGTAGCTCAGGCCCCGGTACGAAAGAACTGGTGTGGGTTTTTAGTCAGTAAAAGTCTGACAATATCTCCCGCTCCGCATAAGAGCGGAGGATGTCATTAGATAATTTTCCTACCGAGAAAAAGAAATAAAAAGCCCCTACTGGTCAACTACTAAAATAATTAAGAATTATTTCAGGATAAAATATTTCCTATTTTACAAATAGCTGAAATCGATAGGTAGTAGCTGAGTCTGAACATGTTACTTTAAGGATATGCATTTTAGACGTTACTTGGTAGACACAAAATATGAAAGGTTGTATAATTAGAAGTTTAGATGTTTGTGCGTGGGTACACAGTTTACATCTTTCAACTCGCCCACTGCTAAGGCCTGAAACTGCGTAAAGCGGTCGTCTGCGCGGTTTCACACAAAGGTGCTTCGTTGTGGGCGCCTGCGCGGTTTCATACAAAAGTGCTCCATTGCGGCAACCCGCGCGCCGCGGTGGGCCTGAAACTTCGTAAAACCGGCTTACGAAGTTTCAGGCCCAGGCTACTATTGCAGTGTAGGTTAGCGGCCGAGTCAGAACGGGTAGGCTACTAGAACATGCCTGATATTCCCATGATGATGACGGAAGTAGTAACTAATTCAGTAACCAACACATGAAAAATCTAGTTGGCTTTAGGTAGGTATTACCCAGTTAGCTACCTAATGTCATAAACTATCGACTTATACACTAAATGCTATTATTTGTAATCTTGAATCTCATTGTGCTTATCCACGAGACCTGTCCTTTACTATGCTACAATGGCACGTTCACATTTAGATGTTATGGGGAAGATCCAGTGACTTACAGAGGATTGTTTGGCCCCAGTCGGTCAGCTCTGGCAAGAACACGATGTTCACTGACGACGCAGTGCTGTACACATTCAGGTACCTAACCTTCATGTTGTTGTGTAATTTTATCATTGTGTTGTAGGCACCACGAGGCACCATTTTTTTTTTAACGGCTTGTTCACGACTTTGCCGTTGTGAGCGGGGTAAGATCAGAAGTATGATGACAATGTTTGAAGCACGCCACGAGACGCCGCTCATAGTATCCAGCGCCCGCTTACCGTTGCCACCCCGCTCGCCGCCGAAGTCGTGACCGGTATCCCTAGCCAAGTTCCTAATCTGCAATAGTTAACTCTAATAAAAAGCTTCAAATGTGCGTGAATGACGTCATCTTAACGCTCGGTCACGTCACGTGGTCAGAACAAAATTGGCGGCAAGGTAACTAAACTCGAAGCGTTCGATGCAAACGAAACGGTTGTAACTTGGCTAGGGGGACAGACCGTAAAGGTGGGAAATAAGTAACTTCTGCCGGTCTGTGGAGCCAGAGTATGAGTTTTACTGACACCCCTTGCCCTTTACGTTCCAGGGGCGCGGTGGCTCATAAAACTTAAGAATCCTGCAGGCTTCATGTAGGTACATCCTAGGTGCTTTAGAGATTTCGGCGATGATTGCCATTCTAAATAATAGGATTTTTTTTATAATAAATTACGAAAATAAGTTTTTCGGTTACCTCTTCATGCCTATACCACTGAAGCGATCATCTTATAAAAATGCATAGGTATAACTCCGTGGGTATTACCGTATAGGTACTAATTACGTTATCAGGGATATAGAATAGGATAGGGTATCTACTTTCAACTGGATAAAGCATCTTCTGTTTTGTAGGTACAGAAACATCCATACCGTTCGACAGTCTTAATAGAGAGCGCTAAAAGACTACGGCTACGTAGTGTCTTTCGATTCATGATGATTGAATTATAAATAGACAGGTAGGTACCTACTAGACATCTATAGGTACTTATCTATCATCCGCCATAAAAAGTTTTTTTTTTTAAATGTAATAAGTACGAGGGATGCCTTTTAAATTTTCGTTTTAGGAAAGAAAACACAACTAGAACCTTAAAGTATTATTTATTGTTTTTCAAAGTATTTACCTCGAAGTTTTATACATTTTACCATTCGCTCGAACCAGTTATTAAAACACTTATTCCCACTCCAAAGTCGGTATGTCCAAAATGGCCGACTTGTAAGCGTTGACTGCTTCTTTACTGGACTGACCTTTACCCACGAAGAGTTTTCTTAATTTTAGGAAATGTAAATAAACCGTTAGGGCTTAGGTCAGGACTATTATGCGGGATGGTCAAGAATTTCTACGGTTTCCTGCTTCAAAAAATCAATTGTTTTACCAGCGGTATGTGAGCTTGCGTTGCCATGGTGTAGGATGATGCGTCGCTTTGGGTTAGATTTCCGAACTTCGGCGATGACTTGTGGCAAACAAATTTTGGTATACCACTCTGCAATAACCGTTCTACGATCTTCAAGCGCAATTGTTGCAACGTGACCGGTTTTTAAGAATAATGAGTCTGGTTCCCGCGTGGGTGGGAAGCCAGTCGAGATCATGCAACGGACGAGCTAGAAGGTGGACGTATACTCCTTGCCAATAAAGTATGGATTACTAGGATAGGTCCTCTTTGCTCTTCCCATATTCATTCTGTGACATCCTCTCCGTCCTGTCTCTATTATTTATACAGAATGTATACAAAATGTCATAACTTGTAGAAATTCATGACAGAGCTCAAAGAGTATACACAGCTCTATACTTACATGTAAATCTTAAATTCAGTTAAAAGTGTCTGTGATAACGTTTTGGAAGATTGGAAATATGCACACAAATGTTGTTGATAAACTTGTGCCTTTGGTTGCTTTTGTTTAAGACAAATGAGGCGTTGCTCTGTTACAACTGTTCGTCGACCCACAGCGACTGGGAGCGCTGCGGAGGAGACTTCGTACCATCGATTTTCACATTTAACAGCACTCGGATGTTCCTTATTAATTGCACAGGAGGTGGAGGTGGTGATAGGTGGAGTATATGCGAAACCCGAAACACGTGTCTAGTATTTTATGTAAAGAATATACCTAAATGTACAAACTCATAACTGTATCATGAAAAAACACAAAGTTATAAGCTTTTATTATGTTACCCGGTTTTCTGTAAAAATACATGGTAACCGGGCCATTAGGACGTTTGAGAGGTTGTTTTGCATCCAGCTATGCGCTAGTGCCTTGTGCCCAAAGACCATTTTGGTTACCCATTGAAAGGGTTTTTAATAGGGTTTTGACAAAGTGTTGTTTTAAAACCCATTTCATATTGGTTACACTTTTTTACGAAAACCCTCATCAATGGATAACCTCTTCAAAACCTGCTACCATATTTGCTTAAGTACCTGTTTATTCAAAAACCCATTCTGGGTGGGTTACATTTTTTAATGGTTACACGTTTTGAACGGGTTACCCCTTCAACGACTGTAACAGAGTTACCCATTCAGACTACAAATATTGTAATTTTTGTGCCTGCTATGACCTGCCGTGACCTGACTTTTGTTGTACTGAGGGCTATATTTCACCGGGATACCATGGCGGCGCGACCAGTTGCGCCGCCATGGTGTCCCAGTGAAATATAGCCATAAGCTCCCAAAGACACCGTACAGACACCAGAGCCGACACACGTCCGAGCTGGTCGCGCCTCCAAATTGGCTGCGCAACCAAACGGACACCACGTGAGTAACTCTCTATAGAGCTGTATAGAGTTTGTTGGTAGCGGTGCGACCACCGCCATGCCATGGTGTCGTGTCCAACTTGTGACCTTTTTTAAATTGGAAAAGATATAACTTGATGTAAAAATTATTGGAATCGATTCAGTTACTAATTTTGAACAAACTATATTCAGGTTTCGCATATACTAAAGATTGTCATAACGGTACCTACTGATTACAATTGAGTCCTGGGTTAGTTTTAGTGTATGCAATCGCATGTATTTTGTCTTCCAGAGAACGCCATGTGCTTTGTAAGGTCGTGGAGTGCGCGAGCGCACCATGCGTGGATAGTGCAGAGAGGTTGCTACCAATCAACAGCAGAGGATGCCCTTCCTCGAGCCATGACTATACCCACAAGAGCTATGACTTGTAAGCATGAAAGGTGAGTATACAATACTATATCGTTGAGGCGTTTATATGCAAATAAAATAGTTTCGTATTAACTAGAGTAGGATATGTTTATTTAGTACTTAGCAGCACCTATTAGGTAGGTACTTGTTTACCAGAGAAACTGCGCTACACCTTATATAAATAAATATATAAGTAAAAAACAATCAGTCTAATTGAGAACTTCCTTCTTGTTTTGAAGTCGGTGAAAAATAGCCATGAGTAGAGTAGGTAAAACCTGTAAATAGATGGTAATTACCATTGATTGATTTGGAAAATTGAATGATTTCCTACTCTTATGTTTTAGACTCTAAATGAAGTATATAGGTTCGGGTTGCCTGGTCTGGTATGGTCGCTAATCAGCCCTCACGAAAGTCGAGACAGGCAGGCGCACGGAAAACATCCGCGAGAGCTTTCTCTCAATCTATATTATATAAAAATCAATGCCACTTTTCGTTGTTATTTTATAACTCAAGAACGGGTTCACCTATCCAAACCAAATTTTTAGGCTTTGTTCGGACTATTTAGTAGATGGTTTATGTGAAGTTTGGAAGGGAGAGTAGGATAAAGTAGGGTAGAGTAGTGTAGAGTAGAGTAGTGTAGGGTAGAATAGGATAGAGTAGGGTAGAGTAGGGTAGAGTAGTGTAGAGTAGAGTAGGATAGAGTGGGGTAGAGTAGGGTATAGTAGGGTAAAGTAAGATTTAGTAGGGTAGAGTAGGGAAGAGCGGGAGCGAAGCCGTGCGGGCAAAAGCTAGTATATTATATTTATTAAAGATATTTATTAGCAAATAATTACAAAGTTTAAGAATTATTTAAAGTTTTTACATTGGACTAAGCACGCCTGTATCTTTTGTGCCATTTTTAAAACTAACTTAATTTTAGAAACATGTCGCCCTCAGCTCGGAATGGCTAAGCTTGCCCACATAGATAGACCCTATAAAAATCCGTGCCGATCACTTTATAATACATAATAAGGTCTCTGAATAGCTAAGCTGTATGGATCATATTTGTATACCTTTATATTTATACCACACGAATCGATCCAGTGACCCGAAGCGCAAAGAGACAATAGCTGAGTGATATCATGGTATTCAGTTTTACCACGTGGTCGAAGTAATCGGTTTAGGTATTGATGTTTTAATGACCGAACAAAACACGATTTGCAGCCGAAACCGAAACTACAACCGAATATTCAGCTTCTCCTCCAGATAAACTGACAAAAAATTTAATAACTAGCTTTAGCCCGCGGCTCCCGCTCTCCACCATACTATACCTCACTCTACCCTACTATACCTCACTCTACCCTATTCTACCCAGCTCTACCCTACTCTACTACTCTACTCTACCCTAATTTAACTTACGCTACCCTAATTTTCATTTTTTTCCATTAGAACCTTCTCCTCAGAATAACAAACACAAAAAAAAAAGAATAAGCGTAATCGGTTCAGCTGTTCTCGAGATTTGCGCTTAGCAACATCACATTTAATTTATTATATTATAGATGTTTCATTAGGTATGTATCACAACCGTCTCCTCAAAGATGCTTGTTTTGGTTAAGAAGAATATTCAGTCACTATTTGGCCTAAACCGTATCTCCAGCTGAAATCAGTTCTTTTGGCCGAAACCAAAACCGAACCTTCGGTCAGTCTCTTCTTGTTATATCTAAACCGGTCCTAATTAATTCACTTTATTTATATCAATTCATTCAATAGCGATAAATGATAATAGTCTTTCATCCTATTTCAGGTATCCTGAGGCCGAGTACAAGGTCTGTCTGTGTCAAGCAGACTGGTGTAACTCAGCGACCAGTTTACTCCCTTCTATTGCACAATACTTACTCGAGTTATTCACGTTCATAGTTGGAAGCATTATTATTTTCTGATCACATAAGTCACGCATGTTTCTATATAAAGTATGTAATGTTTAAAATGTTTACAACTATCATTCACGCTGTTTTACTTATGTGCCATTGATCCTCCATCATAGATGACTCCTTATAGGCTACACTGGATTGCAATAAATGTGACTTTATGGGTTTATAAGCAGCTTTCACTTTATCTAAGGTGTCTCTGTCTATTTCTACGAAAAGGATGGTAAGAAATGTGTGTGTTAGTGGGCCGCGTCCGCTGCTCGCACGTGGCTTTTTTGTAGACGTGCATCAATCTAAACCTACATACTTAATTAGAAAAATGGAAAATTATCAAAGCTACGATTTATCAGGGCTGTCATGGGAAAATACGTACGAAATAGAAATATCAATTAGGCAAGTACCTATTTAATCTCTGAACATAGTAATCTCTTCAATGGATTTTATTAGGCCTTAATTGTTAGGGTACCTATACCTGCCTACCTGGACACGGGTTTCGAAAGAGTTATACCTATACCGAGTAGGTCCAGGCACGCAAAGGGCAATTGCAGAAACACAGGTGGGCTTTAGTTAGTAAATGACGGACACTCCCACACGCTCCACACAGACCGGGGGGAGTTATTAGATGATTTCCCATCTCATTAAAAAGATAAACATATAATATGTACCTTTTAGGTGTGTACTTATATGGTACATTCTATACACTGCACAACAATCCTCGAAGAATCCTATAAAAAAGTAAAACCTCAATTTTTATAAAGTCGTATATTGTTTAATGAAATGGATCGCTTATAATTAAGTACTAAAAATTAAAATAAATACATTCACTATACATATTTGTACCTACCTATTACAACATACAAAAATAGTCCAATTTTTATTACTTTTACTACTTCAATATATCCACAGCGACTTATCCAGCAACTATATAATATATTTTCACTTGCTCTCAATTTGGAAAAACAGAACGTTTGACAATTTTATAATGTATGTTAAAAAAATTAAGCGAAAAAGTTATTTGTTCGCTACTTCCATAATATTGAGACGCATACTCGTATTTTCAACAAAAGAGTTTATTCTGTAACATTCTGTACCTGCTACATATCTACCTATAGCATTACGTAAATAGAAACTTGCAGACGCATAGCTGCAGAAAAATTAATATAAGTAAAAATAATTAAAAAAAAACAAATTTACTGGTTCTTAGAGTATTAGATCATGCGGTAGTTTGCTCAAACATCACATAACGCTTTTGATTTGATTGCTCACACCAGCTTGAATTTTGACTAAGCTTAATTTCCCTTTGGAAGTCTATATCTATTTGTTTTTTTATTTCATCTAAATCATACAGGCTTCTATTTCAGCAGCAGTGGTTCAATAGGTATAGGTAGAATTGCTACCATAAGCGACTGTGCCCATCGTTTACACGCAGAATACCTCTGAGGTATTTCAAAGTGCCAAGTTGTAACTTCCGTTCTGGAGAAAGCTGATCCATCGGTGGGGTCGGTCAACAAATAAAATTTAAATCTAATTGTATAATTCATTAAATATCAAACTTCTGTACCAAATCGTTTTTGGCATTGCGCTATGTAATTTATCCTATTAAGTCTCTGAAAGCACTCACAACCACTCATCTTTCTTCTTCTTGCTCACTGTCATCGTCATCTTCTAATTCATCTACGGCTTGTGCTGCATCACTAGTTACAGCTTGCGCGATTAGTCCAGTAATACCAGTCTCATTTTTTCTCCCCTCTAAAAAGTTATAAACGTATTCTTCTATAGCCTCTTCATCAAACGGTAACAAGTCTTCGAGTTCAATTTGTCGTTTTGTTCTTATTTCTTTCGCAGTTTTCCTCGATGTTGAATAATTGTTTTCATCATTGTCGACAATGCCTTTCCTATATATTTCTATCGGCACGTCACTGCCATCACTGACATCGTATTTTATCCCAAGATCAGTTTCTTGAATTTCTATAGAGCCTAGCCCAGTATCGATCAAAGTCTTTAAATTTTTTCCTTTTAAATCTTTTTTCGTTAAATCTAACTTTTTTGCCGATTTTTTAATTATTGGATGAAGATGTTTAACTTCATTTGTTTCTAAAGGTTTAGAAATCTCATTATTGACTGATTCCCTGCTGTCAGGCACTTTTGGTTTTGAGCCATAGGTTTTTACCTTAGAATGGCCCTGTATTATAAGATACATCGGCACGGTAGGCGTCTCCGTGGTTTGTTTGACATTGTCCGAATACTCTTCGATAGTAGTTGGTATCGGTGTTGTAAAACGATTATGTAAATAGGGACCATGAGTATACAAAGCAGAATTCTTATTGGAAACTTGTGAATTAACATGGAATTGTTGCTTTTGAGGTGTTATTGAACTTTCCGCAGGTTTAACTGGCGGTGGCGGTTGCATGGTTTGCATTGTTTCAATTTGTGGGTCGTCAGGATTATTTTCGTTAAATATGTTAACAGTCTCAGACGCGTGAGCATAAAGATTGTCCTCGGGCCTCTCTGGGCCGTTCACCATTGGCATAGACATCATAGGACCGAGCATATCAAATAAACTTGTTTCTAGTTTTGCCGTTGTTGTGGGAACAGGCGTCGGCTGAAATACAATTGTGCTTCTTTTTGCGGTCGTTGTTTCTTGTGGAGTCTCCGTCGTAACCTCAAGCACTTCAGTAGTTCGTTCTGTTGGCCAGGTCACTTGCGTAAAAGCAACAGTAGCTGGTATTGCGGTGGTAGGAGGTAAAGTCGTTGGAACGAATGTCGACACAATTGAAGGGTTTAGTATAAACTTTGAAGGGGGTGGTGATTCGGACAACATCGGTTTGTAAAACGAATACGGATGTCTTGAAAACTCTGTATGATCATTGAATATTAAATTATGAGTATCATTTGCAGCATCGTTATCGTCGACAGGGGTCGTTGGTCCCCAACCAGCATAATCACTACTTACTGAATTTTCTTGGATTCTAGTTTCATTTGAATCTCTAATCCAATTTTGAGTGGTTGTTGAAGACTGATAGATTAGGTTTGACTCTTGCAAGGCATACAGAGATGTAAGCTGTTCGGGTGCAGATGTAGAATCACGAATTACAGTCTGAGGTGAGTTGTTCGGTTTTATTTGAGACGGTACTTTATTGTTCATGGGGGCTTTATCATCAGAGAGAATAAATAGCGGTGGTTTGTGCCCGGGTGGAGGTGGCGGCGGGGGAACTAATATAGTCATTGGATAGTGATCGCTCAGTTTATAGGTAAAGTCTTCATACTTATTTGGTTGTGGCCGTTGCACGTGGCGCCTCGGAGGCAAAGGGGGCTGTCTCGAAGTGACGCTCGGTTTTCGTGACGAGACACCAAGCATGAGTACTTCTGATTTCCTCTCTGGATAGTGTTCCCGTTCCAGTCTAGTTTCTTCAGCCCAATAATGGACTCGTTCGAGAACTGGTGGTTCGTAGTCATACGTCGGATCGTTGCGCAATGGATCCCCACGACCAGTTAGTGGCTTCCATTGCTCAAAGTCCATTCGAGGTGAAAAAATCGACGTTAAGCTGCCTTGATTTTGTATTTCTGCTCCATCTGAAATTAATATGAAAGTAGTCATAAGTCATTGTTAAAAAATATTATAACTCGCGTCTCAGTTTCACTCGATTAATACTTACAAGTTACGTTGGCAATTTGATTAATCGGTTCCGAATTAGCTGCGACCAAGTCTGAAGAAAACGAGCGAGAACTTGTGACTGTCACAAGGAACAGTAATAACAAAATATGTTGTTTAATCTGGAAATAAACAAAAACATCATGAATTTCAAAACCACATCAAAACCTTTGAAAAGTAAAACGGATATAGTCGTAATTCACCAATTTTATAATTCGAACGCCATACATATATATCATACTTTTATACAATTATTATACTTTTATTTCTCATTGAGTTCATTTTCGATGCACATTTTTGTCCCGCATGTGCATGAATCATATTTCAGTTTTTCGTCGCATGCGTCGTTTATATGTAACTATTGAAAACATGATTTTCATCCAATTAGAGTGAAGGCGAATGGTTTTTTGGGAGGTTTCGGTCACGACAGTACCTCGTTAAAATGCCGACTGCCTCGATGGGAAGAAAGACGAGCTAATTTTATATTTTAACCATCCTCTTTATTTATGTATGCTTGACCTCAATGGCTTTTTATGGCAAAAACTGGGCAACTTTAACTCGTTTCCTTGTTCATACACGTTGTTCCAATTTGTTTACTGAATTAAATAACAAATTAAGCAAAAATATGAATTCATTCAAACATTTTTTGCGAACAAACGCTTGCTTGTACGAAGTTATTTATTATATTCCATTTCCGCCATCTCTTGGGAAATTGGGTTACTTACTAATTCATATAAACTAGACGGGTTAGGTATGCCAGGTTCTCGATGGTAATATTGGATTATATGAACCAATTTTAATCATTCTTTTTTTTTTCTTTGAAAGAAGATACGTTGAAGATAATAAAATATGTAAAATATTTAAGTTAAAAAAATGCTGGCATATACGGTTATAAATTATTTTGTACCACTTTTCAAAAACTGTTCAACCCGTCAAGTTCAAAATAATTTCCCTAGAAAGTCTTTATAAAGTCAGATCTTTTTCAGAAAAGTTAAAGGGGAGGTACATTTTTTTTACTTTTGGAGCGATTATTTCCGAAAATATTAACATAATAAAAAAAATATTTTAGCAAACCCCTATTAATTTTTAACTTTTCAATTGTGATAATTAAAGACACAATAGAAAGACAATGTCTGCGCGAACCAGCGTCCGCTTGGGGTTTAATGAATTAAATAGCTTTCCAACAATATATCACACGTTAGGGTCGAAATTAAAAGAAAAGTCACTCCCCACTTTACGTTTAGGGGGGTACCCTACGAATTTTTTTTTCCACTTTTTATTATACGTATGTCGGCTAGTTATGTCGGCGTGATTGATATACATATTGGTACCAAATTTCAGCTTTCTAGTGCTAACGGTCACTGAGATTATCCGCGGACGGACGGACAGGCATGGAGAAGATATAAGGGTTCCTAGTCGACTACGGAACTCTAATTAACTTAAGATATGATTAACGTCATACAATATCTTACGTAACAGTGTCTAAAGCTGTGCTACCATAAGCTTCTCGCGGATTGTCGAACCATTAAAGAAGTAGTTCCGTCATCGATACTATCGTTATTGGGAAATCGTAGAGATGTAATAGCCAATACTATGCCCCCAACACCTTAGGTAGCACTACCAGGATACAATGGATACAGCAGCAGTGAAAGCGGCGCGTGCGCCGAATCACTAACACGCACAGTACTTGACGGGAATCATATTAAGGTGTTTTGCATTTAATTTATCCTATTTTAAAGTGTCCTTTCACTCTCATAAAATACTTAGGAGATACCTACCTATTTTGTTGTACTAAGTACACAATATAAACGAGGTGTGACAGATTGATAGAATATATTACGTACTTATGTCTTCGAAAAATATAAGGTAATCTGGTTAGATTTTATAATTCTAGAAAAAACCCAGTGTTTGTTAAGCAAACATTCAATAAAATTGTTTTTTTTTTTTATGGTGAAAATTGAGAAATTCCACGGAATTTTTTCACTATGCATTGAGAAATAGTACATTGTTACCTGTTAGGGGTGAAAGTAACTTATTTCGTGAGAAGTTAGAGCGAGCGTAGCGAGGTCGCTAATTTGAGGGATTCAAATTAGTTACTTTCACCCCTAGGCTAACAATGTACTATTTTGATCAAAGATCACAAAAAATAATAAAACCGATTATTTTTTTAAACCGGATATCTTTTTACATCAAACAACAACACGCAAGGGGGTGTAAGGATAATTTAATATTTATCTATGAATGCAGTTATTAATAATTCATAAAGTTCATCGCTAAGTTTTCAGCGCGTCTCTAATTGCGTTTAGAATAACTTAATGGTTTCACTTCACTAACGGAGCCCCGGACGTTTCTAAATAGGAAATTCAAAGTTCGAATTTTTCAAACTCTGTCACGAGCACAGAACGAGTACCGAAAATTTTGCAGTAAAGAAGAGAAGTGTCTCACAAGTTCTTAATTTTTTTTTTTTTGTGTAACCGGGAGTTTAAATCTTGCTTTCTCGTGTCAAATAAACTAAAAAAATCATTTTCTAATTTTAACAGTAATTTATTGTCAAGTGCATTGTTAATTTGGTCCCCGCGCTCATCCGATCGGCACGTTCAGTAAACATTTGTTCGGACTCCAAACACGGTACAACTTTCCTTTTCTAGTTTAAAAGTGGCATTGTGGTTAACCGAGTCCTCTAGTTTTACTAACTGAATGAAATTATATGCTAACCACCGGCTAGCTCAAGTTGCTAGTGAAAACGATATAATTGACATCTCTATACTTTGTAAGGAATACTAACTCAACGACAGCTTCAACAAATGGTCGTCGAAACTTTTGGACATCAGGGCGTTGTTGGTGACGACAATCGGCCTTATGAAAGCCGTCCACATTGAGAGACATGTCGACAACCTCGTAACCTAAGTCGAGATATTTGAACAGCTTCTGTTCAAATATCAACTGGCAACTTATTTGGTTCTCAATTCTCATAATTATAACTAATGGACACACCCGGACGACCCAAACAGTGTTGCTCGACGAGAGAACAGTTTTTATCTTTATTTTATTTTTTAGCTTTTTTAGCTTTGAAATTGTGGAACAGCGCTGGTAAACAGCCCGTGCGACGGCATGCCCGGCACACGTCAACCTTTTCGTCCTTATTTATATGTCTCCGTTAGTTATTTGACAAGATAATGTCGTCTATAATCGCACAGACAAAATTTCAGTTTCCTCGAGAAGGTTGCTGAAACGTAGCCAGGTCAGGGACGGAGAAATCCACATCAGGCCCATGAAGAGTCCGACAAAGACGCCCTTGGAGATCCTGGCGGTCATTACTAAGGCGCCAGACAGGAGCGCCGACTCTGTGGCTGCTCGGGGGCTCGAGCACCCATGAAAAATTAAAAGTGGGTGCCGAGCACCCCTGAGAGTAGACATCAAGAAACAGAGGCGTTTTTTTCATTACCCGACGACCCCTTTAGCGCAGAGGTTTAGAGCGCCGGTTAAGACGCAACGGTCGGGCTCGATTCCCATACCAACATAAATTATTGTTGAGAAAAAATATTTAGTCTGGGTGTTTGTGATACCTTCGTTGTTCCTGGTTCCCATAGTACAAGGGAAAACCTTGGTGTGGGACGCAGTATGTAAGCAGGACATTATATATTTTTTCAGTTATTGGTCATCATTTTTCAGCCGACAGACGTCCACTGTTGGACATAGGCCTCCCCTAAGTGCCGCCACAATGATCGATCCTGCGCGTCTCGCATCCATCGGTTTCCCGCAACCTTCACCAGGTCATCGGTCCACCTTGCAGGAGGCCTTCCGACGCTGGGTCTTCCAGTACGAGGTCGCCACTCCAGAACCTTTCGGCCCCAACGGCCATCTGTTCTGCGAGCAATGTGCCCTGCCCATTGCCACTTAAGTTTGGCGATTCTTCGGGCTATGTCGGCAACCTTGGTTCTCCTGCGGATATCTTCATTTCTGATTCGATCCCGCAAGGAAACTCCGAGCATAGCCCTTTCCATTGCCCTCTGGGTGACTTTGAGCCTTCTGATGAGGCCCATTGTGAGCGACCACGTTTCGGCACCATATGTCATCACTGGCAACACGCACTGGTCATAGACTTTCGTCTTGAGACACTGTGGTATATTGGACGAGAAGATACCGCGCAGTCTCCCGAACGCCGCCCAGCCGAGTCGGATTCGACGGTTGACCTCTTTCTCGAAATTAGCTCTACCCAACTGGATTGTCTGTCCGAGGTAGACGTAATCGTCCACTACTTCGAGTATAGAGTCTCCGATCTTGATAGGAGTGGGTGCTACATGGTTGTTTATCATGACTTTAGTTTTGTCCATGTTCATTTTAAGACCCACTCTTTCGGAAGCTCTACTGAGGTCATTGAGCATTGTGCTGAGCTCCTCCGTAGTCTCGGCCATGACTACTATGTCGTCGGCAAACCGAAGGTGAGTGATGTACTCGCCATTAACATTGATGCCTAGTCCACTCCAGTTCAGAACCTTGAAGACATCCTCCATTGCGGCCGTGAACAGTTTCGGAGAAATGACGTCTCCCTGCCTCACGCCCCGCTGCAGGAGGATAGGTTTCGAGGTCTGGTCCTGAAGTCGGACTGACATAGTGGCGTTTTTGTACAAACACTTCAGCACCTCGATGTACCGATAGTCTATCTGGCACCGTTGGAGAGACTGTAGCACAGCCCATGTCTCGATCGAATCAAAGGCTTTCTCATAGTCCACAAACGCTAGACAGAGAGGCAGATTATACTCCTCGGTCTTCTGTATAACCTGCCGTAGCGTATGTATGTGGTCTATGGTGCTGAAGCCTTTTCGGAATCCGGCTTGTTCGGGAGGCTGGAAATCATCGAACCTGCGCGCGAGACGATTCGTGATGACTCTGGAAAACAGCTTGTAGACATGGCTCAGAAGTGAGATGGGTCTATAATTCTTGAGCAGGGTCTTGTCGCCCTTCTTAAAGAAGAGTACCACCACACCTCCGCTCCATGCCTGTGGCGTTTTTCCCTCGAGTATGACGGAATCGAATAACTTCTGAAGGGCCTTTAGGACCGGTTTTCCACCCGCCTTCAGGAGCTCAGCCGTAATTCCGTCCTCACCCGACGCCTTGTTGTTTTTCAACTGTTTCAGAGCCATCCGAATCTCATACAGGCTGACGTCCGGGATATCTTCAGTGTAGTGTCGAGTCAATCTAGCTCTTGGGTCGTTTGCTAGATTTGCAGCGGGTTTGGAGATTGACGTGTATAACTGTCCATAAAAAGCCTCGATCTCTCCCAGAAGCTCCGATTTGGCGGATACGACTCTGCCATCGTCGGTCTTCAATTTCGTGAGCTGGCTCTGCCCAATAGACAGATCTCGCGCAAACACCTTGGAGCCCTTATTCCGCTCAATCGCGTCTTTAATCCTCTCGGTATTAAATCTGCGAAGGTCGCGTTTCAGAGATTTCGAGATCCGTTTATTGAGCTGCCGGTACGTGCACGCATCATCTGAAGACTGCAAAGTCATTTCACGCCTCTTCTTCATGAGCTCAAGAGTTTGATCAGTGAGCCTCTTGGTCTTGCTTGTACGAGTCTTAAAAAACTTAGACCCGACCGTATGGACAGTTTCCACGAACCCATCGTTGTATTCGTCCACGGAGCTTCCTAGGCACTCGAAACGATTTTGAAGTTCGAGCTGAAAGTTTTCGGAGTTTTGGATCTGGATCTGTGCAGGGCGGAGCGTAGACTTCATCAGTCGAGATCTTTCAAGCTTGACATTGATATTCAATGAGCCTCTTACCATGCGGTGATCACTTCCGGTTTTCACCGCATTGATCACGGAGACGTCATTGAATATTTGCTTCTTCGTCGACATGATGAAGTCAATCTCATTTTTACTTGCACCATCAGGGCTTTGCCAGGTCCATTTCCTACGAGGTATGGCGGACAGAGCTCCGGCGGGATCTCACGGTGAAATGGCGTCAGCGACTATCGCAACCCAGTGCTGGGCACGCCACAATTATGGCGGTAAGTCCCCTCTTTGAGGCGTGGCTGGAAAGACCTCACGGCGTCCTTACCTTCCGCATGACGCAGGTCCTCACCGGACATGGCAAGTTCGGGAGGTTCCTGCATCGGATTCGAGCGGAAGAGACGCCCGGGTGCCGCCACTGTGCGGAACGCCCGGAGGACACGGTGGAGCACACAGTAGAGGTATGCCCTGCTTGGGCGGAGCAACGCCGTGCCCTCGTGGGGGCGATCGGCGGCGGAGACCTCTCGCGCCGAGCCTTGGTTGAGGCCATGGTCCGGAGCGAGGAGGAGTGGCAGGCGGTCGCCTCCTTCTGCGAAGCAGTGATGCTAGCAAAGGAGGAGGCCGACCGCATCAGGCAAAGGCGCCCTCGCCGCCGCCGTCGGGATTCCGATCCCGATTTCCGGCCACCGTAGACGGGGGCTCGCGGACGGCGAGCCATGGGTAGCTCGCTGTCCGATCGTCCGGTAATGGACCGAGTCCAAGACGTCGACGGCGCGCACTGTTCCCGCGCGCCTCAAGAAGTTGTCAGCAGCAGGAGGGGCCCAGCTTGGCCGAAGCCTACTGGGGACAGGGTTGTCCGAAAGGGAGCTCGTGCCCCGGTATGAAGGCTAGAAGGAACGGGATGGGGTTTTTAGTCAGTAAGAGTCTGACACTATCTCCCGCTCCGCCCAAGAGCGGGTTTTGTCATAAGATGATTTTCCCCATCGGGAAAAAAAAAAAAAGGTCCATTTCCTATGCTCACGCTTTCTGAAGAAGGAGTTCATCATGTAGAGGCCCTCCTTCTCCATAAAGCTGGCCAGTAGGTGTCCCCGGTGGTTCCTACGTCCAAATCCAAATTGCCCCACTCGCAGCTCGTCACCGTCTCGTTTGCCCAGTTTTGCGTTAAAGTCCCCCATGACCACGGTGAAGTGAGTCTTAGGACCATGTATGGCTCTGGATATATCCTCATACATGGTCTCTACTTCGTCGTCGGGGTGTGTCGAGGTCGGAGCGTAAACCTGTATGACCTTCAACGAATATCTTGCTGATATTCTGAGTATAAGGTACGCTACCCTGGTCGACACACTCTCGATCCTCACCACATTGTTCACAAGGGACCTGTGGACGATAAACCCGACACCACCTTGAGACAGCCGGTCCCCTTCCCGGAAATAGAGCAGGTTACCAGATCTTAGGATTATCGTGTCCTCCCCCTGTCTTCGGACTTCGGATAACCCCACAATACTCCATCGTAACCTGCTCAACTCCTCTTCGAGTTCGGTTATCTTCTCGTCGGACCTGAGTGTACGCGTGTTGTACGTTGCCAGGTCCAGTCGTTGACGGTTAATCGATCCCGCCCGGAGATTTTTAGCACCCCGGACCCCAGGGCCGCGCTCACGCCCGTCCACGCTAGCACTACCGCTGGAGTCGCCGAGCACTTGGGGCCTGTTTTTTGTGCTTCTCTGCATTAAGGGGGGTTAGGACCTTAACCCGCCGCGCTGGTCCAATGCGTGTTGGCGGGTCGCCAGAGCCTCGTTTGTTCGTCAGCAGGGTGCACCACGTGCAGGTGAGGTTGGCTTGGGTCCCGATAGGTGTTGGTTGAGACCCCGTATACACCCCCCAGTTATTGGTCGATCAGTGTCAAATCAGTGTGCATTTCTCTTCTCACACTTCGCCACTTTTTCAAGTCTGAGAAATGATGATGAAATGAGCATGAGCACCCATGAGTTTTGGCGCCAGATAAACTTGGAATAACGGTCACCCCCACCCAACCCCTGGCGCCAGATAAACTTGGAATAACGGTCACCCCCACCTAACCCCTGGCGCCAGATAAACTTGGAATAACGGTCACCCCCACCCAACCCCTGGCGCCAGATAAACTTGGAATAACGGTCACCCCCACCTAACCCCTGGCGCCAGATAAACTTGGAATAACGGTCATTTGCCCTCCTAAATTTCTTGACATTACATTACATAAAGTACATATAAAGCTTAACATAAGATTTACATATAAAACTGTCTTGAATTTTGATTTCCTCGAGAGAGTCGAAATGTACGTTTTTGTCACATAAACCGAAGTATCTTTCTTTCTCGTTAACTTACAAGTTTGATTTTTTTACAGCTTTAAGAGTCTTCAGCCTTGAGTATTAAATATAATTCCCGAGGCAAAGGATCTTGACAGATAGACGGACGGACGGACAACAAAGTGGTCCTGTAAGGGTTCCGATTTTTCCTTTGAGATACGGAACCCTAAAAACAAAATTGAACCGCTTAAACATTAGCTATAAGTATACGTCACTACTGAGTTATTATTTGTTGCCAGTTTTTCTTCTACTTAGACTAAGGAAGCAAGATGGTCGTTAAGTAATGGCTTTACTTTTAAGTCATTCATGAACGCGAAGATTGCACAGGTAAGTGAACTTTGTAAGTTTTATGACACATAATGCATCTGCGGACATTATGCATCATTACTTTTTACTTGCGTGGTGGTCCTTTTGCTACAAGAGTAGGCAGTTAAGGCATGTAGTGTACCCACGTCTAAGTGAGCTTACAGTACGTCTAGTTTACTCATCTGACTAGATTCGTATGTATAACTAAATCTAGCTTACCTACTAACATCCTTATAAAATGTCTGTTTGTACGTTTAAGACTTGAGAACCACTTCCCCAATTAATGTTTCTTTAATTAATTTAATTTTCTTTGGCTCGTAACAAATTATTTTTACACTACGCTAGCGGAATCATAGACGTAGCTAATCATAACATGAGTTCCATTTATATACAAAAAGTATAATTAATTAATTTCATTATGGAACTCAAGCAATTAAAATTCATATTGTTACCTATTTAAATAATAATATTAAATAGGTAGGTATTTCAAAACTCTACGCATTTATTTATCTTTCCCTCTATAGTACCTAATTTTTTAATAGTTGTTTATATGGATCTTAAATTATATGTAGTGAATTATATAATTATATGCATATTTGTTTACATATTTATAAACCTAAAACAAACTTGTTGAGATTTTATCTCTTATAAATCTTTTGCTAAGGTGGAAACCCGCCTGCTAAGTATTGCATGTAGAGACGAGTAAGCACTTCTACCCACTTAATTTTAATAGGTAGGTGTGTAGACACCAAGAATACCTATACCTCTACAATGGACGTGACATAAAACTGCCTTCGAACCTGTCTCCGACACAGATTCCGTTAGGCTTCGGTGCCAGCGATGTTGCATACGGATACCAATATAAGCGCATGCATTATTTGCTTATACATCTGCCTACTATTTTAATAACCAGCCAGATACTCGGATTCATTGACTTCTTGAAGTAGCCATAACTCTAGACCTATACTTACAGGGTAAAAATTATACCTACTGAAACTAGTGATATTACTTATATATCGATATCTAATTTAATCATTTGTTTAATAATATCATTTGAACTGGTTTGAACGTTTGAAAGATGAAGAAAAAACAGAAAAAGTTGTAGATAAATTTGTAATTGATAGTTTGGGACTTGACGACAGAAATAACGTATTGTCAAAGGTGCTTCGCGAAAAGCTTCGAGATAGGTTATTGAGTGAGTACAGCTACAGATAATGTACTTATTTCTCAATAGAACGATCTAAAAGATTGCCGATGCTGTCTTACAGATCAATCTGAATATTAACGAATATTCTTCGAGGCTCATAATTATACTTTTCACAAATTAAATATGTTAATCATTCAATCATGGCAAATCGAAAACGAAATCAATACAAGAACATAGTGGCATTTGGACAGATTTTGACAAATGAAATGCCAGTCAATTTGGCCCACTATTAATAAAGGAACGGGCGACTTAATTAATTATGTGTGAATATAATTTGATATGGCAGGTTATTCGTTTTATGGAAACTATATTTCAATAGGGTGCTAACGTTTGAAATTACGTTCGTAAAGGATACCACCCTTAATTTTTACCTAATTATATTTTTAAATTTTTCAATGTTTGTTCTGAGAGTATTTATCTACGCACTTGCTGACAGATTTATCCGAGGCTTACCAACCAACTACCTTATATTTTTAACGTTTAACGACACATGCTATTAAATGTTTAGATTGGGCAATCAAACCGAAAACGACGTTTATGCGTGTAATCAAATCGTAAAGAAACGTAGCGCAGGCGTGTCTGTTAAATCAATTTCTTCTAATGACGTATTGTCGAGTGTAGTAGACGTATTGTGAAGTAGCGTGAAGTGAACTGGCGCACGAGCGCGACAGGAGGCGGCGGAAAGTCGTCGCGTGATCAGTCCTCACTTGTTAACATCAGTCTTATTCGACTTAATAATATTTTCGGCTTTTATATTATCGTTACCTAATATTACGTCAAGATCATGCACGAATAACATTAAAGAAATACCTACCTATAGCTCCGCAGCTTCGATTGTTTATCTTATCGTTCACAGATTCTCAAACGGCGATACCTATATATTTTAAGCGGGTTTTTAGACATAAATCATTATTCATGTTCTTCCAAAAAGTCGTATATTTGTTAGTGAAAGTTTTTGAAGCATTTATTTATAAAAGTCGACGTTGATTCACGAGAGGCGGAGAGGAGCGGGGTGAGCGGGGGTGGCGGGGCGAGGGCGTGGGAACGGCGCGCGCGCAGACCGAGTGGCGCCACGGGCGGTTTGACGCCAACGCACCCGCCCGCCGACCGATCGCCCTCAGCCGCACCAGTCACTGTGTTGTGTACCTAAGTACTGGTGTCTGGTTATTTGAAGACATTTGATTTTATGTCCTTGATTGAACAAGATGTAGACCACTTGAATGTGCGTCTTTGTAAAGAGATATTTTAACGTTGAAATCAAAAATAAATTATAATTTGTGAATTGCTTGAATTTTTCTTTTGATGCTTAATACATTTTAACATTACTACATTCCTACATTATCAATCTGATATGTAATTAAATAAGATCTATAATGTCAACGATTGCACGCGTATGCGCAGAAAATTATTGAAGAACTGAAGTTGAAGTTTGTTGGAACACATGAAAAGCCCAATGTTTATCCACCAGCCTTTGATCACTATCGTAATCATGACAAATTAGCTTATATGCATATATCCAGCATCATATTACGTATAATAAGATCACCGATGTAAGTAATGGTTCTCTATGTCAAACAGTCAAGTTTTTGTCATGCCTGAAGCTCGACTGGATAGCTAATAACAGACTAATGGTGGGTACGGAATACTCGTAAAAGCTTTTGGATTATAAGGAATCAAATGATTTTATCATCAAAACAAAACATGTTTCCTACGTTTAGTAGGCGACAGTTCAATCAATAAGATCCTATTGTTTTAGTGGATCGTGCTAGTCGGGCCGGGCGAGGCGACACCGACCTCTTGGCGTGTGGGTGCAGAAGGAAAGATATAACACTTTCACGCGCTTTATGTGTCGATGACCTGTCGGCTCGTCGCTCGTCCGCTGTCGGCTCATCGGCTGGGAGGCAGAAGACTTGCCCACGTCCGCGCCCCCGCGCCCATCACTAGCACAAGATTTCCCTGGACTATAATGGACAATGTGCGCGGATGATAACGAGGAACCTATTGATTTATTTATAACATGTAGGTATGATGTATCCACGTGCTAGTTAAAGGACAACAAGCGAACTATGTGAATGAATTAACTTATTACCAGCAGCGAAAGTGACAATTAGGCTAATCGCTTCACAGTAACATGGCTGTGACATTTACGTTGAATATCGTAACTCTTCTTTTGGCTTCGACGTAGTCGGGTAAAAATGAGAGTAGCTGCTGAGTTCTAAATTACGGTTTACCCATTTTGAGTGAAATATGATTTATGGTTTATCTATTTCAGGATAAATAACTTCTGTAGAAGGACACTGGATCAGGTCATTGCTATAACGTAGAATAGATTATTTTATCGCAAGTCTATCGCATTATATCTAAAAAGAACTAGTAAGTATTTTGCTAGAAAATCTTCATGGTGATGTGGACAATAAGAAATTTTGCAGCACAAAATTATTCTCGCAGAGTTACTGTTAAGAACTAAAGTTTCAAAATAACGTTTGGTCCGACATAATTCTGCACCAAAATGGATCATGCGAAAGTGTTAAAGTTAAATTTAACTACTAATCGTCTTTTATGCTTTCAAGTAATTTTTTCCGGACGATCTTTTCTAAACTTTATTGGAAAACTGTAACGTTGTAAAGATATAAGATAAAGTGGAATCATGAATATTATTACAAATCAACTTTAATTAGCGGAACTTCGCACAAATGATGTTTATCGATATATTTTTTATAATGTATAGGCTCACGTTTGACCACTATCTCACCTGATGGTAAGCGGTGATGTGGCCGACGCTGATATATATCTAATAATATAAAACAAACAATGTAAATGTTTAATCAATAAAACTAAATTTGACTTTAAGGTATACAACGCCATATTATCTGCTTAAAATTGTTTTTTTTTTAAACAGATTAAAACTAACTAAAAAAGAAATAATAATATACGACAGTAAGACCAGACCAATTTAAATATACTGGTAAGTTAACATAGGCTGAGTTTCGCTAGCTAATTTTTTAACTATACTTCGTAAGTCAAAGTTTAGCTAGTTAATTTAATTTGACTATATAATACATGTAGGCGACACGAACGACCGCATTACGTAATACTAGTCTTTATGCGGTTTATGTTGACAAGTATCCCAGAGCTTGTTTAGAAGAAAGAAAACTCGCCGAGTACTACCGGAGTTCAGTAGACGAGTCGATTTACTTGTCTGATACAAAACTTTATTGCACGCCTTTGACCCACACTTGGCCGGTTTTAGTGAAGTCGTTTAGATGCCGCGGCAAATACGTTTTATTTGCTGACTAAGCATTTTATGACAATTCTCACTTTTTATTTATGGGCAAATATGCGACTTTAGTAAACTCTTCGACGTGTTGGCGGATATGTACAACTAGTTAATTACTCTGTCTAATTAACTTTGATTGGTAAGTTTCCGTTGTTTTTAATCATGAAATTACAAAAAAATATCACAGGGACCGAAATTAACGTCTAAAGATCTGTGTTTTAATTTTGTCCAGTTTTTTTTTTAAACATTATAATATAATAAATATATCAAAGCTACGACAGAATTCATAGTGATCTCGATAGTTCTGTCAAGAGCAAAACGAAGAAAAAAAAGCTGCTAATAGTCTGGTACATATTTCCTTCTTTTTAAGACGTAGCACTTCTTTTGAAACTAGCTGAGCGCTTAGTTTTTATTTTCATGTACTTTACATCTTCCTGCGCTAGAAGCCTATAAGTACCTACATACTAATTAGTTATCAAATAAAACTTGCCTGTAATGAAGCATTATCGCTGAATCGGTAGACAAATATTACAAGCTTTTCTTATTGGAATATCAGAAAAAAAAATGACACTGCTTACAATACAACTGATAGTTGTAAGTGAAATTAAAAGAATTACACTAATAAGTACCAAGACACACTTAGGAGAGATTGATAAGTCTGTGCCTATCAAGATCGAAGAAGCTATGATTATTTTTTAAATTTTAACTTATTTTAGTAAACAGCACACAGCGCCTCTTGCGCGTTGATGTCTTTTGTACGCAAGCGGTTTAAAGGTTTGTAGCCCAACGTAAGATAATATTTTAAACTATATTCACATTTAAGTTATTAAGCCGTTTGGAAAGTTATTATTATTGCATTAATAATTACAGTAGTTTTTACTAAATATGATTTCGGAATTTAATTCGAAAATAGGGATTTCTTAATAAAATTAAATTGAACATAAGGTCCCTTTAGGAGGCTAGATCATAACAAATTGTTTAAAAACCTTATACAATATACACGATACACTATGTTCTAAACGCCTCATTCATTCAAATGAATAATAAAAACAAAAACAGTGAACTTACCAGAAACATGATGGTCGTATCGTCGCGACTGCCTCACAGGACACCACTACACTCGACTGTCAGATTGTCACAGCATGCGCGAGCACTCTGGCGCGTCCCGCTCGGCGTCTGCGGCGAGTCTGAAGCATAGCGCACGTCACGCGCACGCGCCTGGCCGCCCGGCCGGCGCGGCACTTCTCCTGCCCACTGCCAATTGCCATAGCCTGCATATGCGTGATTCACTTGCTGAAACAATACCATCAAAGGTGGGCCTAGTCAGTAACCTTTCCATAAAATTAGTCAATTGTAATACAAAGGGCTAAAATGACCCACTATTTATTAGGTAGTTTTACTCTCGAGCCTCAGCGAGGGTGCTATAATGGAAACCAAGTTATAATGGATTTTAGCGCCGAGTGTTACACTGTATTTTTCACTACGATAGCGAGAAAATAAAATGATCTAGTAACAGTAGTGGATAACTTTGGGGTTGAACTTTGATATTTTTTTGGAAAGTTTTTCAAAATGCGTCAGAAAAACTCCTTCTGTAAGCGAAACCATTCGTTCATTTATTTATTTTTAACCTTGAGGTTAAAATAATGTTGACAATTATTTATTTTCCTCTCTTCCAGATGTAAGAGAGAGCGCAGATACGCATAAGGGTCTACATTCGCGCTTGGTGATGACTTTTTTACTGTTGTAAAATGAATGCGATCACCAATTTAATTCATGAATCCCCAAGCGATCACCGGTGGCCGCGCATCTATTGTCTTACTATTGTGTCTCTAATTGACGGTATCTGAAGGGTTAATTTGTAATTAGAAAAAAAATCTAAAGATTTCGTACAATGCTTTTTTATTTATTTCTTCTTTAGCCTCAACGCAATGCACGCATTGGCAATCGAATAACCTTAGCTGTAAACGAAATCTAAAACCACGTGCAGGGACTAGAAAGGACCCAGTGCCGGCGCAAGGGGGGGGGGGGCACGATGGGGCGACGGCCCAGGGCGACAAATTCAGGGAGGCGCCAAGGTCTGGAGTTGGAGTCTCCTGCCGGGGAGGCAGGACCTCAAAACTGTGCTCTACGCTCTGTGCATATGCATATATTTTATCGAGATGTTTTTAGATGGATTTTTTGACTCTAACAATATCGGTAGTTTCGGTTTAGACTTTATATGTGCTTTAATAAAAAAATCTAGTTTCGGCCACCATTTCAGTTTCGGCAGCACACTGACTTTGCGCTTGTGAATTATCGCGCGTCGCTCGGTTGATTTTGGGCGAGTTTGTGGGTCTTGTGTCACCCGTTGTCATCAGTAGACTTTAGATAGATTAGAAAATATTTCGTAAATAATTTTTATTTATGAACTGAATTTTAAATTATCATACAAACTAATAATAGTATCAAACTTTTGCTGACTCTGATATTTTTTTTAAAAGTACGGTGTTTACCTATTAGTTGCTACTGATAAATTAATTACTAGCTATTAATTAGTTACTATACATGACTAACCACAAATCAAATGTTAGTCTTAAGAATGTTGTGGTGCGTTAACAACACAAAAAAAAGACTACTAATGTAATGTTACGCCGTTAAATTTCAACACGTCATATCTCCGACAAATTAAAGAGTGGCAACGAATAATTAAAACGCATTACTGTTCGAAAGCTCTAGAACCAAAGTACCTACCTAGCCTGGCAAGATCTGGAACATTCCGTCATAAGTACTCGTTGTACCTACTATTTAGTAGGTACGTAATCTGTAGGTATCTGTAGGTGGATAAGGGAAATGGTACTTTCCGACATTCACAATAGAGTCGAAATTCGCGTGAGTGACTCGCGAAGGACAAAGCAATAAAATTGATTTATGGCCCCGCGACGCGACTCTATTGTTCTGGAACTATCCTGAGACGTCAGTATCTAGAATTTTCTTTGCTTCGCGTATAAATACGAGCCCCCGAACGGAAGTGAGCCAGTTCTGATTTCGACTGCGATCAAGAGCGATCTACCTAAGTGTGCAAAGTGATTTTATCTAACGACCGAGGCGATAGTATTTAACGGAACTCTAGTGCTAACTGTGATTTGGATTATTGTTGACTGGACTAATTATTTATTGTTTGTGGTAAATAAAATTCTTTATTGGTAAATCGGCATTTAGTTACCCACGTACGTAACAGTAATTTCTGTTTCAAGAAGTTGTCGTCATCATTTCAGCCGAAAGATGTCTGGATTTGGACACAAACCTCCCCCAAGTATCACCACAAAGAACGATCCTGCGTCTCGCATCAATCGGATTCCCGCGCCAACATCGATCGGTCCACCTTATAGAAGGCCTTCTAACGCTGCGTCTTCCGGCGCACAGCAGAATTATAGCAGCAATATAAAAATTAAACAGATACTTCAATCACTGTTTTTTATTTCATTTATCACATTTTAGATTTTCAACATGTAAAAAAAAAGTGTCGGTTTCCGCCGAAATTGAGAAAATTAAGTTCTGTTTCGGTCGGACACTAATAAATAATATTTTTTAAGTGGTCCCTAGTAAATCCATCGATAAGCGGGTTTTTTTTTTGCAGTCACCTATATTTTGTGCATGACCTGCCCCATAATTGCCCATGGACTTGTACCTACAAAAAACAATTTAACATCATTAGCATTGTATGCACAGAAAGTTCCGATTTGTACTTAAGAATAACAGGACAATAGAGGAGATCGTTAATTTAATTTGCATCGACTGACCTTCTTAAGCAAAATTTTAAATTTTACGCTTAATCTGATGTTTTGGTTTCTTGTTTGTAATTTTTGGAACCGCTAGTTTAGCCGTATTGTATGCTAATGTTGTTAAAGAATGGGGTGACATGGAGACTGCGTTACCCACTGTACTGCTGTGGTAATACAACGGAGCTGCCGGTGACCTGCCTGCCGGCCGGCCCGTCGCGCGTCGCGTCGCTACACACACATGCCTACCTATAGTGTACATGTGTAGGTATTTACATAGCTATTATACTTATAAATGGTAGGTATATGTATAGTCGGTATCGTACTTGAATTAATATAATTGCAAAAATATTTGTTATAATTATGCAGTCACTCTACAGTGTTACAAATACATAATTAACAATAAAGATTTCAAACTATTTAAGCCACTTTGATGGCTATCAGCAAACCTCAAAAAAAACTTTTTACAAAAAAAATATAACCGACTTCAATGATAAAAAACACTGAAAAGTATCAAATAACTTTAATTTTGGAAGTCGGTGTTTCTATAATAGTTTAGTCTCTTCGTTATTTAACACCGACTTCCAAAATTAAAGTTATTTGATACTTTTCAGTGTTTTTTATCATTGAAGTCGGTTATATTTTTTTTGTAAAAAGTTTTTTTTATTTTACACTTTTTAGTTATGGTACCACCACTAAAAAGTACCCCTCAGTTAAACTTAAATACCTTATAGTCAGAGCGCATCTCATAACGGCTCTAATAATCCCAAACACGGTTAGATTACATTAATTTACCTTTCGGCTTCATCATCAGATCAGTTCGATATATCCTCTCCCCCTCTTCTTTCAAACAGTCATTAGACTAGATGCTAGAGAGGGAAAGGATATATCGAACTGATCTGATGATGAAGCCGAAAGGTAAATCTTTCAATCAGTCATTAGACTAGATGCTGATAATCCCGGCTGTAGCATCAGGCCAGATTTATGTCAACATTGCAATGAACTTAAAATTTAGTCCTGTTTAAAATGAGCCCAAACACGACTACGGTGCTGTAATTTCAAGGTTTGTACTTTTCCTGATGCTCCTGGCTTCAGCATCAGGTCTCTATGTACTTTGGTGTATTAGCAGTACGTTTATCCACACATCGAGCCGTTTTCAATGAGCCTAAACTCGATATATCTGCTGTTTGTTGTCGAGGGCTTAGGTACTCTGCAGACTATCCTGACTGCAGCATCAGGTCATGACTTGATGATCATGAGACCAAATGTGGCAAATGCCCTATCAAACATCAAAACAATTTACTAAAACAGTCCTTGCCTGTTCGAGTAACTTCTTACTGTTAAGGAGTTGTACCTTCCATCATCAGCCCAGCTACCTGAGATGGTGACGACCATACGCAAATACACAAGATAGTTCATAAAATATGCGAAAATCCATAAGTGAGCCTATAAAATTTGAAGGTTGCCCTCGATTTCTCCAAGATCCCATCATCAGATCCTAATTTGGTGATAATGGGACCACCTGAGAACTATCTACTTTCGAACAAAAAAAGAATTTTGAAAATCCGTCCACATTTGGGGGAGTATTCGACGAACAAACATACAAAAAAAAAAAAAAAAAAACATACAAACAGCCGAACGTAGTACCTCCTCCTTTTTGGGAAGTCGGTAAAAAACTGCAAGATTACGCAAATATGATTGTAGATCTTACGAAAGATTGCTGGCATAATTTATATTCTTTTTCTAGATTCTTATGTTTATTTGGAACCCTTAGACTGTCTCAGGTCCTGTAGGCGTTAGTGTGCCAGTTCCTTGAGGGTCCTATGTATTCGCTCCAATGGAATTTCTTAATAGCCACGAAAAGTCGCAATTAGCTCTCACACATCACATAGAAACTATACAAAATCATAATTGGCCAGTACAACCCCTTTAAGATGTTATGTTAAATTTACAGAAGTACTCCGTACCTTTTTTTTACGGTGGGCAAAAATCATCTAATGACAACCCCCGCTCTTCGGTGGAGCGGGAGATAGTGTCAGACTCTCACTGACTAAAAACCCACCCCGTTCCTTCTAGCCTCTTCGTACCGGGGCTCGAGTTTCCTTTCGGATAGCCCTGGTCGAAGCCTACTGGGGGGCTTCGACCCAACTGGTTTCTTCCTGTTGCTGACAACTGTCCTTGAGGCGCGCGGGAACAGTGCGCGCCGTCGAGGAGGCGACCGCCTGCCATTCTTTCACACTCCGAACCATGGCCTCAAGCAAAGCCCGGCGCGAGAGGTCTCCGCCGCCGATCGCGATCGCGAGCACGGCGATGCTCCGCCCAGGCAGGGCACACCTCGACTGTGTGCTCCATCGTGTCCTCCGGGCGTTCCGCACAGTGGCGACACCTGGGCGTCTCTTCCGCTTTAATCCAATACAGGTACCTCCCGGACGTGCCATGTCCGGTGAGGACCTGCGTCATGCGGAAGGTAAGGACCCCATGAGGTCTTTCCAGCCATGTCTCAAAGAGGGGATTTACTGAGAAGTACTCCATACCTAAAACTCTACCCTGGAAGGAGAGGTAATTTAAAAACATGACAAGCGATCGGCTTTGTCCCGGCATCATCAGTCCTTTCAGATTCTAACAGTCATCTCAGGGTAGATACCTACATTTATGCACCTATTAGGCTAAACATTCGTGTTAGCGTTCATTGTACCTACGCATACCTTTTTTTCCGATGGGGAAAATCATCGTATGACAAAACCCGCTCTTGGGTGGAGCGGGAGATAGTGTCAGACTCTTACTGACTAAAAACCCCATCCCGTTCCTTCTAGCCTTCATACCGGGGCACGAGCTCCCTTTCGGACAACCCTGTCCCCAGTAGGCTTCAACCCAGCTGGGCCCCTCCTGCTGCTGAGAACTCCTTGAGGCAAGCGGGAACAGTGCGCGCCGTCGAAGTCTAGGACTCGGTCCATTACCGGACGATCGGGCAGCGAGCTACCCATGGCTCGCCGCCCGCGAGCCCGCGTCTACGGTGGCCGGAAATCGGGATCGGAATCCCGGCAGCGGCGGCGGCGACGAGGGCGCCGTAGCCTGATGCGGTCGGCCTCCTCCTTTACTAGCATTATTGCTTCGCAGAAGGAGGCGACCGCCTGCCATTCCTCCTCGCTCCGGACCATGGCCTGGCGCGAGAGGTCTCCGCCGCCGCCGATCGCCCCCACGAAGGCACAGCGATGCTCCGCCCAGGCAGGGCACACCTCGACTGTGTGCTCCACCGTGTCCTCCGGGCGTTGCGCACAGTGGCGACACCTGGGCGTCTCTTCCGACTTTATCTGAAACAGGTACCTCCCGAACGTGCCATGTCCGGTGAGGACCTACGTCACCAACCACGCCTCAAAGAGGGGATTTACCGCCATAATCGTGGCGTGCCCATACCTACGCATACCTAAGCACCACGATTATCCACGTAATCACTATTAAGGAAAATAAGTCAATATCCTAGTTTGTCCTGTGCGCGTGTTGTAGGTACTTGGTACCACTTATGTAAAATTGACTAGACCATAATGTAACCGACATTTGGGTGCTCCATAAGTTACTATATAGAATACACACTTAATTCTGTAAACAACTGAATCTGAGTAGTAGGTATACAGGTACCTAAGTAAGAAGGTACCTCTAAATTTTTTTCTAAATCTTAAATTTTGACTGCGATCCCACCAGCAGCAGCAATCGTTGATGGTGAGGCGCAATGGTTTATTAAGAGACTATTCACTCTTGCCTTGAAGACACCTAAATTATAATCGGACGGAAAGACCGCAGCAGGCAAACTGTTCTAGTCCCTCGATGTACGTGGTATAAACGACGAGGCGAAACGCTTGGTCCGGACCGTAGGACCACAACATAAGGGTGGAAAATCGCCGTTCGCCAGCTTGTCCGATAGTAGAAGTGAGATGGTGGAATCAAGTCGTATTCTACTGCTTTTTAATTTAAATGTATGTGTGAAGTACGAATTAACGTTTTTCTTTCTTTTTTCTTTTAAGCCATGTAATTCCTGCGCACACTCTCCAAAATGCTACCATCTCCATGCTACCATCTATCTACCATGGAGGTAGATGGTAGCACTGTAGTAATATTAAACGCTACATTAGCGTTGAGATAACAATATCTATAAAAAGTGCGTTATTCAAACACGTCACCTATGAAAATAACAAAATCACATCAATTTGAGTACAGGAACTGATTTTTAAAACACATTTGAAAACACGTAGCTGTGTAGTGGTATGTTATGTGAAATTTGCAGTTCACTTCTCAGTATGCATACCACGCGCCGCCTTCCTTAGAAAGAGTCCACAACAACAAATGCGTTAGGTAGCCGCGCCAGTGAAACGCACACAGTATTCGAAACGATCGATTAACTACACCTATAGTTATAGAAAAGCTATTGCATGCGATGCTAACTTTAAGTTGTGCAACATTTCCAAATAGATTTTACATTATGATAATTAGATTACAGGAGTTACGTAGGGTTATGTAGGTACTCAACTTCTATTTATGGTAAGTCGCTCACATAACGCACAGCGCCGTACAAAAGTCATGTAAGCGCTGTCAAAACGAGACAAATGCTCAAGTGTATCAAACGACGTTTATCAACTTAAATAATATTACAAACTATTCTAACAGATTATAACAACATATTATAACTATTCGGCGTTCCGCACAGTGGCGACACCCAGGCAATGCTACTCGCATTGCCCGGGTGTCGCCACTGTGCGGAACGCCCGTAGGACACGGTGGAGCACACAGTAGAGGTATGCCCCGCTTGGGCGGAGCATCGCCGTGCCCTCGTAGGAGGGTTGGGATCTCGATGGCGAGAGGATGGTCGTTCCCTCACACGTGCGACCGCCTCCTTCACTTGCATTACATGTTTGCAGGAGGTGCAATTCCCCCCTGCTCCGGATTAGGGAATCAGAAATGCGGGATCCCGCGCGTCTGCGGGATTGAACCTTTTTTATTCGAAGGAACCCTTACGAGTTCCTTGTAATAATTTTGTTTTAAATTATAGGTATCTGACACCTAATTAATTTTCGTGAGTTCAGTATCGTAAGCTGAGTACGGAACGTAATCAATGGTAGATACATATTCATAATGACTATTTTTGAGGTGGGAAATCATCCAATAACTTCTTCCTCTGTAGGGTGGTGCGAGAGGGCGTGCCAGACTTTTATTGAGTAAAACCATAATATACCTGTGTCCTTCAGTTTTTCCTGCGTTCTGGGACCGCGGACAGAAATTCCGTGGGGCCCCAGTGGACACCGGCCCTGCTGGGCCCCTACGATTTTCCTAACATCTCTGAGTCGCGCATGGAACACTGCGCCGTCGAGGACTTGGAATCGGTCCGGACGGCGTGATACCCAATGTCCCTCGACGTCAGCAATCCGTGTTCACGTCTGGTAGTCGGGAGTCACGGTCGCGGCGGCTGTAGCGTGAGGATGTCCGTTTTCGGCACGGGCATGCCCGTGATGTCTCCTTCGCTAGTGCTTCGCAGGCGACCGCCTCCTATTAACTTTCATTCCAGACCATGGGCAGTACCAGGACCCGGACCCGTTTATCGTTACTCCGACCCATGGCACAGGACGACACGTCGCCGTCGCCGTCGCCGATCGTCACTATGAAGACACAGTGTTGCTTCGCCCAAGCATGCATACCTCCACCTTTAGGGTAAAGGAGTTAAATATAGCATAACATATTCTAGAATTGGTTAAAAACTTTTGACAAAGAAAACAAAAATATAGCTTTGAATTTGTTTATTTGAGAGGTGTTTCATGAATTCATCCAAAGGATCATCATGAAGGCTACATCCAGAGTTTTTTCTCCCATATTCTTGAACAAGTTTCATGTGTTCTTCAAGATTCTCTATATCATTAGATTCTGAATCAAAATATCTGTCTTCAGCATCTTGTGAAACTTGCTGAAGGTCATCATATTCCTCATTATTATCAATATTATGATAGTCAATATCTGTGTCTCTTCCCTCTATAAAACTACAGAACATTTCTTGTAAAAATTCTTCCCGAAGAAGGTTCCGTTCTGGTGCAGTAATCATATTTTGCTTTCTAGGTTCAGGCATGTAACTTGGTCTTGTGTCAGGAGTATCAAAAGCACCCCATTGCTTTTTATTTTTAAAGTTATTAGTGTTGTCACTACAACTGCTTTTAGAATCATCTTCAGTATTAGTTAACTTCATAGATTCCAAATCTTCTTGGAGCATCTGCTCATTCTTCATTTCTCTCATGTCATTTCGGTCAACTGTTTCTAAAATCATGCTCAGAAAGGTAAGGTTTTCATTGTCAACCCCATCACGTTCTTTGATCTCTTCATCAGATAGATACTGGCCAACTAGCTGTTCATAAAGTAAGGGATTTCGATACATCATTTGTTTTTCACTGAAATAATCTGTTTCATTCTGAAGTTTCTGTAATGCATTGTAGCGTCTATTTCGGATTCTTTTATTTTTGCTATTTTCAGAATGGTAAGTTTTTAATTGATTAATACAACCCCGAAATTCATCCTCATGAGATTGCAAATTCTCAAAGTAACCGATGTGATTTGGAGCTAGATATTTTCCGAATTGCATTAAAAAATCCGTAGGCGAATTCTTATAAATATCGCAGGCCATTTTAATTTTATCGCTTGTGCGAACCTCTGTTTCATCCACATGCGCATTTTTGAAAGAAATTTTTGCACATCTTACCAAATAATCTATTATGTCATGGATAGGATCAATTTCAACGTCAGATTCTTGAATTTCTTGTACATCATCAATAACTTTACTTCCATCTGACTCATTTGTATCCATTTCACAAGAATTTAGTCAATTTGAACTAAAATCCTAGAATATTTCGAAAAAAAAAAACAGCACATAGAATATTTATAACAATTTAACCCTTTTTAAACACAATAAGTACCTGTAATTATTTTATTTGTATTTTCGTTTTCAAGTTTTTATTTATATTTTCTTTAAGTATTTTTTTCTATCTTTTATTGCCAGTCGACCATAGACTCATAATTATTTTTTTATGACCTGGTTACTTGAACCTTTAAGTCAAAGACTAATTGGACTCATTCAATATTCATTTGATTGACCACAGCATGCAGCAGAAACACTATAAAAAAGTACTCTGTGCTCTGTAGACATTATTTCAGTATGTTACAAACAAAGATTTTATATATCCTACAGTGCGTTTCACTTAAGAAGTTACATCGGCGTAAATAATGTTGGCTCCCCTGTCTGTCTACAAAAAAGAAGGGAAAAAAGGAAAGAGTTGCCTGCTCTACCAAAATCGTTCCCCGAAATGTGAAACGAAATCGATTTTAACGGTAGCTGCAACACTTTTTGGAAAATTATGAGAGGAATGGGATTTTATTTTAAAAAAGTAGGTCTCAAAGGACGTTGTTAATAGAAAGGAACGATACTGTGGCGTGGCGTTTTCGTTATTTGAAAGAATTGTAAGACAATCGGAATAGAGCCCAGCGCCCTATACTTTATACAAAAATAGTAACAATAAAAAAAGGCAATTGTTAAAGTAACGAAGTATCAGTTAATCTCCCTCATATCAAGTAACTTCATTGCTAAAAATATGGCAACATTATTTTCAAAACTACCAACATGACAGCAATGTAACTTCGTGAAACGCACTGTACTAGAGTTACAAAGTACTCTGTGGTCCACACATTCATTCGATGACCAAAGATTATAGTATTTCTTACGAAAAGGGGAATAATGTACTGAGCGAGACAACGACAAAGAGTCGGTGTGCCCCTTCCTTACCTCTATTTTAACTAGGGTAACCATAATTTTACTATTGTTATTATTTTTGTCACTGTAGCATTTTATATTAATTTATGAATCCCCAAGGGACCACCGGTGGCCTCGCATCTATTGTCTTACTATTGTGTCTCTAATTGACGGTATCTGAAGGGTTAATTAATGCTGTAAATTTTTATATCGACAGCAAAGTACCAATAACTCATAATTGCCTGTGAAACCTGTTTTTTTTTTAAAGTTATTAAGAAGTTATTAGAAGTCAAACATTTGACTTCTAATAACTTCAAAAAATTTATGTAATTAACTTAGGGTGAGTTGTACCAACTAACTATAACCATAACCAGTAACTATCAGACAGCTGTCGGCCGACATATTTTTCACTAAGAGTGCCCAACCCGGGATACATTTTCATATAACCGCTCTTACTTATGATATTATATTATGATATTTTTGCACATCTTTCTCTAGATATTTTGGAAATATAGATATCTGTCCTGTCACTCGTCAAGGTATCACTAACTCCTTTTCTTTCATATCACTTCTCACACAATCCATCCATCTTTTCTTTGGCCTCCCTCTCCCTCTTCTACCATTCACATGTAAACTCGTAACTCTTTTAGCATCATCCCTCCTCTTTATATGACCATACTAAGACAAACGGTTCCCTTTCAACTTTTCAGTCACTTGCGCCACTTTCAAACTTTCCCTAATATACTTATTTCTCACACTATCCATTCTCGTCATACCACACATCCATCTCTTAACATTCTCATCTCAGCTACATGCAATTCTTTTTCATCCGTCTTTTTTACAGCCCAAAATTCTGATCCATACAGTATGACATGACAGGCCTTATCACGGACTTATCAATTTTACCCTTCAACTTGAGGGGCATCCGTGGGTCACAAGTTGTTCCCGTGACCTGTCGCCATTCCATCCATCCTGCGTTGATCCGAAGTGTTATGTCCCGGTCTACCTCACCATCCTCTTGGACGAGCGACCCGATGTACTGAAAGTCGAAACAGATCGGTATGGGCGTTCCGGCGAGAGCTAAAAGACCGCCGAAATCACAGAACAAGTACTTCGTAATATATATGAACATGGACTTTTTAATTTTAACGATTACTTGAACAATTTGAAAATTACCATCAGTTTTTTATTCTGATAGTAGGTGAGAAGGGGACACAGAGGATTTTTCTGTCCCTTTCTCATTTTTCCCTTTTGCGTGTCAATAACACACATGAACATAACGTCAATGAGAATAAAGAACACTTTAATCAGCTTAATATTGTTTCGTAGTCAATCTAGTCTAGTAATATATATAAAATCATTGAGCGTTGTGTAGAGTCTATGGGACAAAAGCATGGCCGTGGCGCACTGACCTCTATAATCTACCATTAAACAGCTAAGATTTTGTACCTATTTGAAGCGCCACCTGCGAGAGTTACGCGAACTAATTTTGACATCAAATGCATTACTTAAGGTGAATGCTCCAACCAGACCGCGAAATTCCAACTTTTCTTACGTTTTTTGCAATTTGCAGGCCAGTGACATGTTGTAACTTTAAAATATGATTCGCGGTAATAACAAGTATAATTTTAAATATAAAAATGATCAAAACATTCGACCTCTTTGTCATCAAAACATTTGACCTATAAATGATTTTTTATTTTTTTGTTTTTTATTTTTTTATTTTATTTTAAGTGTTCTACATGTTGTTTCTTTATTTTGTATATCTGTGTAAGTGTCCCAAATAAAATACAGACGTAAAATATTAAAAAAATACGGACGTGCAATTTTTACATGATTTGTAGAGTAAAAAACTATTCTTTGCCGACATATATTTCATGCATACAACATATTTGGTGAACCTTTTTTTGTTGCTAAAAATGTATAAAAAACAAAAAAAAATGTCCAAAAAGTAAATACCCACCATTTGGGTATTTACCCGGGTAAAAACCCCGCATTTGGGTATTTTGGGTATTTACCCGGTAATTACCGGGTAGAAACCCATCTCTCATGCACATATTGTAAGCAGCGTTGAAAAAAACAGTGAAATATCTTTATGTACTAATCATATTTTTTATCCATTTTAAGTAGAATCTATATAAGAAGAAACTGACTGACTGACATAAATCAACGCACAGACGAAAATACTGAGACCAGAATTGTGTAATTCAACGGGGGTGACACGGGAGTTCAAAGTTTGTATGGAGAAACCTACTATCACGCGGGTGAAGCTGCTATCTAAGTTCTTGATAAGGCTAACTCGATACTTTTGCTACCAAATACCGTATAACATTCGAATTTGTTACATTCGTATTCTCACCACCACTTCATTCAAAGTGACTTTGAAGTGGCTTAAAATATTTTGTACTCTAGCCAAAAATATTATAAAAAACTAAAAAATTTTGTTTTTTACTTGTCAATCTTGTCATGATTGTCACTTTTTGCTCTGACATTGACACTGACAAGGACTTTTCACCTTTCTGCTTGTGTGAATTGTAAATAATAGGTTTATCTTATATTTAAAAAAGTCCCGACGTATAAATAACGATTAATGACGCATATTTATTGTTTTCAAAGCAGTAGAAAAAAATTGTATACTGTTAAAGTTTAACACTGAATAACCAAAAACATACTAAAATGAAGTAACCGAAAGCAGTGATGATAAAAATTGATAAACAAAGATAATTCAAAATGCAGTGGCAGTGGGAATACATGTGCGGCCCACAGGGCTTAAGACCATGGAACGACGTGACAAAAGACTTCGGGCAATGCTTCCAAGAGTTATTTTTACAAATACCCGTATTCTTTATTATTGCAATTATATCCGGCTACTATGTTGGATACAGAAAAGATTGGGTGGTACGCGAAAAGGCACAAGAACGGGCAATAGTTCTGCGAAGTTTTATTACATTAGCCCTAGTATTTATTCCCATAATTGAGTTGTATGTTTATATAACTACACCTGGCTTTGTTTTGTACCCTGTCAACTATTTTGCGGCCGGTGCGTCATGCCTGGCGTGGCTGTTTCACTTTGGTTTTGTTTTGGCGTTGAAACACCGACTAGGCCAGAGTTCCCGCGGCCCTACTTCTCAGCTGTTTATGTGGAGTTTAGCAGTGGTAGTCAATGCTATAGCATTGCGAAGTAATATTTTTTCTGGATCAACTATAGGTTTCAATATTGCTACTATGTGCTGCCATGTCTTATATTTTCTGACTCTACTTCCGTCTAGTAATTCAAGACCCACATTCTATTCACCATGCCTGGTTGGGTCACAACATACACATGTAAGTTTGTAACTTTTGTTATAGAATTTTAATAATGTAAAATGTTCCAGATGATATTAAATGTGATGATATTGTTAACAGAATGAGTACACACCGTTGTTACCACACATGGACGAAGGTATATTGGGAACTGCTATGCAAGGAGCTGGATTTTTATCGCGTTTAACATTTTCCTGGGTTGATCCCCTTCTTCAAAAGGGTAAGCAGAATTTGACCCACATTTATTTACAGAGTACAATTTGTATTAAGTTATTTATTTCTTATAAAGTATAAGGCTTCAAATTAATTTTCATGTTTTTAAGTACTCTTTTTATTTTATAGGTTTGGATAATAAATTAAATGACCCAGAAGAATTATTTGACATACCAGCAAAATATTGTTGTTCTTACGTGGGAGCAAGGATGGACCGATCACTCATAGGCAATGTGGACAATTACCAGCAGTATGAAGAAGTGCCCCATGAACCTTTTATAGGCTCAGGTAAAAACTGACTATATACCACATACTGCTAGTTATATCATGCAAGTTAATTTTTTTTTTTTACTGTTACCCATTTGTTTTGGTAAAACCTGACGTTGGCGCTATTTTAGCAGTCACAATAATTGTGTTCATACGAATGCTTAATAATCAGTGTAAATAATATTCGCTGCGGTATGCATCAACCATCGAGCAAACATGTTCGCTCTAATATACAACGCCCTACGTTCTCTTTCTTGGGCTGTATGGTCTCTCAGGTCACCAGATCGAATTAATTAATTATCTTATTATTAATATCTCACAAGTACCTATCACACAACGCCGTCTGCATAGCTAATGTGGCTTACACAAACTCCACCAACGTGACAGCTGACATGCGTGCTGCTCAGCCTCCAATGAGTGCATTTACATAATGATCGATGAGTACAGATGAATGGTTCGAACCACGTCCCCAATCATAGAACTAGGTTGACCTGGAGCCCATGCTAATATTTGAGAATTCGCATGCATTCTCTTGGCTCGATTATTGAGCCACAAACAAATGTTTGAAATGTAAAGGATAAATATACTATTTGAATGGAATTACTATTTGAGCAGATAATGTTTCCAAGGTTATATTGATATGATGATAATGATGATACAGAATTTATAGGTTAATGAGTAATATTGCTTTGTTTAGAGGTGTATGTAAATAGAATGCCTCGGATTGCAATCCAATTCATTCGTTTCCAACTCAGGAAAATTATAGGCAAAATAATAAATACTTCTATTAACTATCTACCCCATAATAGTAATATAAGCAACATAAAATACAAGTAGTATTTAATTTGTAGCAAATAATAAGTAGTGTTTAATTTGTAGGATATGGTGCAACAGGAGAATCAGCGCCGCAAGTATCGACTCCCGTGACGCCGACGACGCGCGTGCTCGTGCGCTCCCCGCGCCGGCAGAACGTCACACTACTACGAGCCTTGCACACATGCTTCGGCTGGCAGTTTTATAGTATTGGAATACTTAAATTAATTTCTGATATGGCCGGCTTCGCAGGTCCAATACTACTTAATTATCTTATAAAATTCGTGGAAGACGAAAGCATTGATCAACATTTAGGGTGCGTTTCTTTTTTATTTCTAAAAATATAATATGGGCTAAGGATACTTTACGTTAAAATCTGATTGTTGTGTTATTTATTGCAGCTATGTGTATGCTGGATCGCTACTTGGGGCTACACTAATATCTGCTCTGTTTAATGTCCATTTCAACTGGTTGATGTCGATCATTGGGCTCAAGATGCGCGGTGCTATTGTCGCCACCATCCTTCGAAAGACCCTCAGTGTCACCTCTACAGAACTAAATAACGTATTCTCGATTGGGGAGATCACTAATTTCATGTCGACTGATACAGATAGGATTGTGAATTCTTGTCCTAGTTTTCATGCATTGTGGAGTATACCGTTACAGGTACTTAATACACACGTTGATTGATACATTTGTAGACTATTATTCCAAGGCACAGGTTAAATTAAACTTAATTCTTATTTAATTTCCAGTTGTTTATAACACTATTTCTCTTATATCAACAAGTGGGCATATCATTCCTCGCTGGTGTAGCTTTCTCGGTGATACTGATTCCAATAAACAAATTGATAGCAAATAAAATTGGACAACTTAGCACTGAGCTGATGAAACACAAAGACACGCGCGTCAGCCTGATCAGTGACTTGCTGAAAGGCATTAGAACTGTGAAAGTTCATGTTTGGGAAGATTATTTCATTAACAGAGTTTCAGGTTAGTAAAGTTACCAAAACATTCATTTCTATTGCGTTTGCAGTTAATCTGCTGATTCTCTTCTTCTTTAGTTATCTTTTATTAACTTTTTATTCAAGAAAATTAGATTTAGTAAATATGTGTAATGTGTTTTCTTACTTATACCTTATACATTTTTTCTAATAAAATATTTGGTGTTTTAGATCCAAGGAATTTAAATCGACAGTGGACTCTCACATATATTTTTTTTATCATTTTTGTTTTACACTGAGCACACTTGAGTCAGTATAGTGATCCATTATTTATATTAATTGGCATTGTGTGATGTCAGAGGCGCGTGGTCAGGAGCTGCGCTACCTGCGCGGGCGCAAGTACTTGGACGCGATCTGCGTGGTGCTGTGGGCCACCACGCCCGTGCTCGTGGCTGCCTTCACGCTCGGCACGCACTCGCTCCGCGGACTGCCGCTCGACGCACCCACAGTACGTATCCATCTCTTGAATTTGTGATGATGCTTCTATCATTTCTGTATTCATTAGTCGCTGGGATTTACAGTTACTTCAGTTACATATAATTTCATTAATTTCAGGTTTTCACAACTGTTGCACTTATCAACATGTTAATAGCTCCGTTAAATGCCTTCCCTTGGGTGCTAAACGGATTAACAGAAGCCTGGGTGTCTATAAAACGTATACAAAAGTTGTTGGATGTAAGTCATTGCATTATATTAATTATTAACATTTTTAAATCTGTCGAAAGTATTCTCGTCCGCCAAGGAGAGCAGACCAAGAATAAGTCCCTACCGCCACTGCATCACATCGATTCATATCCACGTCGGTAGCTATGAAATAATATCTAAGACTGCATAACTGCGGCTGTGAAGAGACAACTTTCACAGGATTATATCCATTATTGTAGTTGTTTCCTGCTTTATATGACATTGGCATCATATCACAAATCGAAATATTTAGCTTCCAGACATGGACGCGGAACTTTATTACGACCGCCTCAATAAAAATCACGATGAAGACAAAATTATCATATTTAAAAATTCCACATTTGCATGGGCTAAACCTTCAAAGAGGAAAAAGCAACCAAAGAAATCAAGGAAAAATAAAGGAAAGTCGAAGAAACGGTTATCGAGAGGAAGCATACAGAGGCGAGATTCAACGTCATCATCTGAACAGTTGATACAAGATGAGCCGTTTACGTTGAAAGATATATCTTTAGAAATTGGTCACGAAGAGTTGATTGGTATTACTGGTGCCGTCGGTAGCGGGAAGTCGTCGCTACTACATGCTATCATGGGGGACATGATTAAGAAGAATGGTTATCTACAGATACCAGAAAATCTTAGCAGTAAGTATATGCTGAGAAGGCAAAACAAAAAAGAAAAGTACATGGATGTAAAATAATACCTATTTTTATTTTTCTTAGGCTTTGGATATGTATCACAAAAACCATGGCTAGTACGCGGTACAATCCGTGACAACATACTATTCGGAAAACCGTACGAAGAAGCAAAATTCCGAACTGTAGTCGACGCTTGCGCTCTTACTGGTAACGGAAATTCCTATATCAAGTATTTACTTCAACTAATTTTATGTGTAATGAATTGGCAATGGATGTAAGTTACTTGAATAAATTAATATTATTATAAAAATAAACTTAACATAGTGATTATTTTAATATCAATCATTACAGAGGACTTAAACGTGCTCGGATGGAACGCGTACGTAGGCGAGGGCGGCTGCACGCTCAGCGGCGGGCAGCGCGCGCGCGTGGCCCTCGCGCGCGCCGTGTATCAGGACAAGCAAGGTACGATGGCTTACTGCTGTGAATTCCTTCACTCATTGCCTTTTGATACTAACATGCATATTTCTCTGCAGTATATCTATTGGATGACGTGCTAGCGGGCGTAGACGCGACGGTGGCGCAGCACATCATGCAGCGCTGCATCCTGGGCGTGCTACGCCACACCACTCGGGTGCTGGTCGCGCATTCGCCGCGCCACCTCGCGCGCACCTCCTACACCGTGCTCATGCGAGACGGGTGCATCATTAGACAAGGTACTGCATACTGGCGGGCTACGTCGTGTTATCAATTAATGTTGTTTATCATACGCATTGTAATCGTTGTGCAAAGTCTCCACACGTTGGCGTTTGTCTTCGCCGCCAAGGACGGTCTGGGAAGAGTTGGCGAAATGATCAAAATGCCTACCGCATTGGCTCGTTCAACGTGTCTCGGAACAAGAATAGTTAATAATTTTAAAAAATGGGATAGTACTTTAAGCAACAGTAGGATTGTTTTGGCCTTTTGAAAAATAAGATGTAAAAGTCATCAGATGAAAAAGAAGTCAAAATTTTGCCACCACAGGCTCCAATACTTATTTTGTGCTAATGCAATAAATATGTATTCTAAATATTGGTAGGTCCCCCTGAAGCTGTATTAAATGACATCGAAGAGTTTATGCCAAGCGAGTCCGACTCATTGGGCGAGGAGCCGCCGCGGGCCCCGGAGCCCGAGCAGGACAACCAAGACAATGTCAGCAGGAACAGCCTGGATAATGAGGTTTGTATATCTGCATCAATACTTAAGAGTGTATAACTGAAGTAAATATACAACGTCGAAGAATCTTCACACAGGCCATGACCACAAAACACAGAGCGGGCCGAGACGCTCCGAGTTTTTCTGGCGCCTAATGTCTGTCGGTGGTGTCCACGTTGTGACATAGTATATAACATTAGTCTAGTCAAATTAGCAAAAAGATTGGACTTAATTCGTGTAGTTGTAATTTTTTGTGGAATCATTAGAAGACATGAATATAAGTCATCTCTGAGTTTGCACCATTCCTGTTGTGTACGGAACATCGTTTAATATTAGGTATTAACATTAAAGTCCCAAAATTTTGAAATTTCATTAGTAACTAGTTGTGGTAAGTTTAGATATCTGTAGACACCCTTGTATAATTACTTTTCGCGAAAAAAGTGTGAGGTGTATGAAAAACTAATAAATCATTATTTTTAATTTGCGGCTCAAGGGAAATTTTGCCTGTTGGTGCAAACTCATAATAAGCTTTTTAAAGCATCATAAACACCCAGTTATAATTGCACCCTTTTGCACCCCAGGGAAACCAGTATTTTAAAATATTTGTAAATTGTACTTCGGGGCAAATTAGTGTAGTCATGGATTTTTTTATCTATATATATAAAAATGAGCCCCGTTTTCCGTTGTCACGACATGGCATGAAAACGGCTTGACCGATTTGGCTGATTTTTTTTTTGTTGTGTTTGTTATCGTGAGGACAAGGTTCTTATGGGAAAAAAAATAAGAGTAGGGTAGGGTAGGGTAGAGTAGGGTAGGGTAGAGTAGGGTAGGGTAGGGTAGAGTAGGGTACGGTAGGGTAGGGTAGGGTAGAGTAGGGTAGAGTAGGGTAGAGTAGGGTAGGGTAGGGTAGAGTAGGGTAGAGGGTAGAGTTGGGTATAGTAGGGTGGAGTAGGGAAGAGCGGGAGCGAAGCCGCGCGGGCAAAAGCTAGTATATAATGTATTCTAAATATTCTACATTTGCACTTAATAAAAATAAGAAATATATAACTGGAAGTTTATGTAGATTTAACGTGGATACATACTGCGCCACGTGACGTTCGCAGGGCGAACGCGGGGTCGAAGCAGCGGCGCGGCGCGGCGGCGGCGGCACCGCCGCATGTATGCGCTTAGATTCGGACTGTTGATATTTTTTAAATTAACGGACTGTCAATATATCGATATTTTTAAATATATCAATATAATCTATATTCTTTTTCAGTGATAAATAATTTATTTCTTTGTGTCCTAAAAATACTCAATAGGTACTTGACGATTATTACAGAAAATGAAACAAAATTTGAGTGTTCAGAGCCAGGATATTCTTAATTACCTAACAAACTAAGCGACTATTTTCTACGTTATACTTTTTTTTTACGGTGGGCTAAAATCATCTTATGACAGCCTCCGCTCTTGGGTGGAGCGGGAGATAGTGTCAGACTCTTACTGACTAAAAACGGGTTGGCCGTTCCTTCTAGCCTCCTCATACCGGGGCTTGAGTTTCCTTTCGGATAACCCTGGCTTCGACCCAGCTGGGCCCCTCCTGTTGCTGACAACTCCTTGAGGCGCGTGGGAACAGTGCGCGCCGTCGACGTCTTGGGCTCGGTCCGGACAGTTGCCGGACGGTCGGACAGCGAGTACGTTCTACTTCAGCGTCCATCATGTCGATGTGGGCTAAGTCGTTGAGAGTTTAAGAAGTTGAGAGCTGGGCGAGCATTGGGATTCAAGGCTGTCGGCTACTCATTCCGCTTTTTCAGAGTCGTTGAAAGTGTTATTGGACACATTCTTAGTAAAGACAATTTATTAGTTTAGGATATTATTAAATTACTTACTAATTCTTTTTTTTATTATGGATAGGCTAGCGTTTGACCACTACCTTACCTGATGGAAAGCGAAGATGTGGCCGACAATGGAGCACGCTTGCCTAGAAGCAACCATTCACTCTTGGCTTAAAGACCCCTAATTTGCAACGCCCGCGCCGACGTGGCGGATTTAAGTAAATTGTGCAATTGCAATACACAATACAGTCTCCAAAATGTAAACGATAGAAAACCGACAAGCTAGCAATTCGACATCGATACTCTTGATGACGATGATGCCTTTGGAATTTTGACTTGACAAGTGTATCATTGCCTTGTGTGTGTTCTTGGATTGCTTCTCAATCGACTCTAGTGCATCAAGCTGGTATTTGGGAGACCCATTCCAAAGATGAGAGCAGTATTCCATACACTATCGAACTTGCGCTTGATAGAGATTGAGCAGCTGTTCCAGCGTGAAATACTGTCTCACCTTTGCTAAGATCCCCAATTTTTTGGCTGCCATTTGAGCTTGTACTCGAAGACTAGGGTAAAAAAAGAGGCTTTGAAAGCGACACTCTTATCGGGGCGGGGAGATAAGTACAGACGACTTTTCAATAGAACGTAACCTTATAATTATGAAGTTGCCAGAAAGTAATATGGGTATGTATGACTGAGCGTCTTGTCCCAGCGAGCGGAACGCAGCACAATCAAGCTTTATTCCTTCCTCTAGGATTGGTCGTCTTGCTGTTAGCCCGCTAATATAACGGAGTCACTCAAGCCAATGAGGGCAGTGAGTCCGCTGGTGAGAGCGAATTGTCTGGAATATGAGGCGAGAAGAAGGATGGCGGGTAGTAGGCGGAGATGACAGTGATCGACTGAAGACCAGTCATGCCTACTCGAAAAGCCAAGTATTCGTGGAGAGATAGCGGTGCAGGTGGAGCTAGAATAATACAGTACAGTTCCTTTCTGTAGTAAAGGAAGATGCCACCACCGTGACAGTGAGTCCTATCATTGTGAGCTACGCGTTCAGGCCATGGTCCGGGGCCAGAGAAAATGGGATGCGGTCACCTCAGCTTGGAAGCAGTAATACTGGCGTAGAAGATGGCCGCAACCGGACATTACACTTTAGCAGCTGCCAGGAGACGCCCCGGTATTTAAGAGTCGCTGGACAATTTCTGGCCACAGTAGCACAGTGTCGCGGGCAACGAACTATGGGTATCACACCGTCCGCTAGTCAATTAAGGACCAAGCCAGAGTCATCAAATGCGCGTGAAGATTTCGGACGCATGCCTCAAAGGGATGTCTGCAAAACAGTAGGGGCCTAGCAAGGCCGATGCCCGTTAGGGCCGCGGGGTATTCCTGAAAAGGAAACCCTTGGTCCTGGTCCACACTAGTCTGACACACCTTATTGCTCCACCCTAGAGTGGTAAAAGTCATTAGGTGTTCTTTCATAAAAAAACAGATACTTTTTCGTAAATACATGGATTGCTTCGATAATAGCATTATAAATCCCAATAAACAGACATCGACTTTCTGAGCGGCAGTAATTAAAAACGCGGGTGAAACCTCGGGTTTATCTAGTAGTTAATAAGCCCTAGAGTTATTTTGTGTATTTTCGTACGAACATGAAATGCACGCGCGCAGTTCGCAGTGCGCCGCTCCCAGATCTTCTGACGCACCGTTACAATGCCCCCTTCTTCCCATCCTGTCCATGTATTGCGTATCTTATCTTCTCTGTCGATCTGATTCTTGAAGCAGTGGAGATGGAGCCGATAGTAATTTTCATATATTTTATTCAGACTTTACTCCACATTTTTTTCTATAAAGTAAAATGTTTTATATCTACCTTACTTGATGACGTAGAATAATCAGCACAGTCATACGGTCTATAGCTCCCACATAGTTCCAAAGACAATCGAAATATAATTAATTTAAAATAAAAAAAATACATCATGTTTTTGAAATAAACAAAGGATCAGGTCAATCAGTGAGTACTCGTCAACACATCCCACAACGCGCATACGTGATGACGACGCTTATCTCTTCTTGTCAGTTTATTATTCCGTGTCGCGCGCTTGTCATTTCCGTGGCGTAGTATCTCTTTGACAATTACTACAATACTAGAAAAAATAATGTTCCCTATAAAAATTCTAATTTTTTATAGGGTGCAAATATAAAGGAAACCAAATGAATATGATTGTGATGATTTTCAAAACTACACAAATTTCCCCCGAAGTACAACAGCCAAAAATCGTGAAAAACTAATTTCCGTACGTCGCACTAGGGTGCAAAATCAATCATGTATTAGGTCAAAATGTATAAATCCTTTCCTCAGTTTACAAAATTACACTATTTTCCCTAAAGCCGCAATGACCAAAAATAACATTTTTATTTTTTTTATTTTTTATCTAACGCTGCTTTGGTCTGATTAAAATAAATAAAATGTAATAATGTAGATTGAGGTGTAATATACCATATAAAAAATTACGCTGAGCACACCTGTATTCTCTGGTTAATTATAACCAATTAACAGTTTTCATCCCCTTCCGGAGGGGTGCAAAATGATTTTTATTTTTTATACACCATTTTTCATCCCTACAAAACCATCAGAAACGTTTTTGCCTCTCCAGAGAATTTAATCCAATCTTTATTAAAACATGACCTAATTTGACTATACTAAATGGTGTAAAAACTATTATAATCCATTCAATTACTGATTCTGAACAAACAAACAACTGAATTCCTAGCCATTTTACTGATCGGCGCCATTTAACTAGTCGCCAGAATGATATATATTTAGCCAATCAAACGGCTAGTTGGCTGACCACACCATTTACTGTAAATTTATTAGTAAGCTAGTTGGCTGCGATATAATTCTGGGTCAATCGCAATATTGTCATAATTCATCATACTTAATTTCGATTCGAAACTCGTATATTTTGAAGTCATCATCATCATTTCAGCCGATGTACATCCACTGTTGGACATAGGGCTCCCAAAGTGTCGCCGCAATGAACGATCCTGTGCGTCTCGCATCCATCGGTTTCCCGCAACCTTCACCAGATCATTGGTCCACCTTGTAGGAGGCCTTCCAATCTAACGCTGCGTCTTCCGGTTCGCGGTCGCCACTCCAGAACCTTTCGGCCCCAACGGGCATTTGTTCTGCGAGCAATGTGCCCTGCCCATTGCCACTTAAGTTTGGCAATTCTTCGTGCTATGTCAGCAACTTTAGTTCTTCTGCGGATATATTCATTTTTAATTCGATCACGCAAGAAAACCCCGAGCATAGCCCTTTCCATTGCCCTTTGGGTGACTTTAAGCCTTCTGATGAGTCCTATTGTGAGCGACCACGTTTCGGAGCAATACTACTCTGTCAAGAAAGTACCGGGAAAAGATCAATAATACACAAAATGTCTGTTATTCATCCAAATTTATTTTATCACCTTCAAAGTATGCTCCTTTAGAAACGATACACTTGCGCCAACGAATAATCCATTCATCAAAACATTTTTTAAACGCTGCTTCCTGAATTGAGTTCAGTTCTCGCCGCGAATTCTCCTTTATGTCTTCTATCGATTGAAAACGGGTGCCACGAAGTGGTAATTTGAGTTTAGGAAAAAGAAAAAAGTCAGCAGGAGCCATATCTGGTGAATATGGTGGTTGCTGGATGGTATTTGTTGAGTGTTTGGTCAAAAATTCGTTCACAATGATAGCCTTGTGCGAAGGCGCATTGTCGTGGTGCAAAATCCAAGAATTTTCTTTCCACAAATCTGGCCTTTTTCGTCGAATTTGCTCTCTTAAACGCCGCATAACGCTCAAATAATATTTTTTATTTACCGTTAGACCTTCCGGTAAGAATTCAGAGTGCACAACACCGCGATAGTCAAAGAAGAGTCAACATGACTTTGATTTTTGATCGACTTTGGCGTGGTTTTTTCGGTTTCGGATCAGTTGGAAGGCGCCACTCCGAAGCTTGTTGACTAGTTTGCATGTCAAACTCGTAAACCCACGTCTCGTCACCAGTAACAATGCGTTTCATGAATGTTGGGTCCGAACTGACTCGTTCTAGCATGTCCTCAGCGACTTTCATGCGATTGAGTTTTTGGAGAAAATTCAGATCTTTTGGGACTAGCCGAGCAGCAACATATTTCATACCCAAATGATTAGTTAAAATGGTACGGATCGACTCGTGAGATACAGAAAGTTCGGCGGCTATCTCTCTCAGAGTTGAATGGGGATTTTCAGTCACTATTTCCTTCACTTTTGCGATGTTAACTTCAGTTGCAGACGTTGACGGCCTACCAGAGCGAGGCAAATCTTCCATCACATCTCGACCGCTTTTGAACGCTTTGAACCACTCATAAGCACGAGTTTTTGATAAAGTCGATTCACCGTAAGCCTTCTGTAACATTTTCAGTGACTCCGAACACGAAATTCCATTGGCGATGCAAAATTTAAGACAAACTCTTTGTTCGATATTTTTGTCCATTATGAAATTCGCAATACACACTATATATGATATTACTAAAACCAGCACTGTATTTAATATAAATAACAGATGCAACTCAAACTCCGCGCCAAAATGGAAAACAGTTGTGCCAATCTAACAACTACAAAAAAACAAAAATTTGAATTTGGAACCATAAACAAATCATCCATTCCCGATACTTTTTTGACTGAATGTATGTTATCACTGGCAACACGCACTGGTCATAGACTTTTGCCTTGAGACATTGTGGTATATTTTAAGGTAGCCATTTCTTATTTACTATTGGATCTTTGGGTTTGGCAAGACTGGTTGGGTTGGTTATTTTAAAAAGTAGCCCATATTAATGCAGTTTGTTTTTTTTTTTGACAGGAAACAATGACCGAAGGAACTGTTGGTTGGTGGGTCATCGGCTTGTACCTAAGGTCGGTCGGAGTCTTCCTCTCAATCGCCATCATACTGTCGTTGATTCTCATGCAGCTCTCACAAAACTTTACATTCCTCTGGCTCACCTATTGGGTGAAAAATAAAACAAAAAATTCAACATCATTGCATGAGGATGGATTTACGGTTCATCCAACGGAAAAAACGTCCATATTGGACCATGGAGTAAATGCTATTGATAACGTAATACACGTGATCATAAATACAACAACGCAGTGGTTGCAAAACAGCAATGTTGGAAACGAAACTACTCCTGAAAACTTAGAAAATAAACAGTATGCAGTACCGGAGGTAACTGCAAATATCACGCCGATTTATACCGACAACTTTTACTTGGAAATATACTTCGCGTTGGCGGGACTTAATTTGGTATTCACAATAATGCGAGCGTTCCTGTTTGCCTACGGCGGCGTCAAGGCTGCTACCAGGATCCACAAGGTTCTGCTGAAAGTCATAGTCAAAGTATGTTCACTACTTACATTTTTACATTTGAAATGATACCATGATCGCCTTTTTAATAATAAATGTGATTATTTCAGGCAAAAGTGAAGTTCTTCGATGTGACGCCGCTGGGCCGCATACTAAACAGATTCTCGTCAGATACCTACACGGTGGACGATTCCTTGCCTTTTATTTTAAACATCTTGCTGGCTCAATCGTTTGGTTTACTTGGTAAGTTAGTTTCTTTACTTGTTTTTGATGATATTTTTAATTAAAATGGTAACCACGACACGCTAGTATCAACGATATAATTCGTCGAGCTCTTGTCACCGCCGGCGTACCTGCCGTATTAGAACCAAATGGCTTGGTACGTGACGATGGGAAGAGACCAGATGGTATGACGTTGGTACCGTGGAAGGTGGGTAGGCCTCTGGTGTGGGACGCAACCTGTGTCGATACCCTTGCGCCATCCCATATTCCAAGTACGGCGGGCTGTGCTGGTGCTGCTGCTTCTGCTGCTGAGACCCTTAAACGGCGCAAATACTGTAACCTTATTGGTAATTACAGTTTTGAGCCGTTTGGGGTCGAAACGCTTGGTTCATGGGGTCCGAGTGCGCGTCTCCTTTTCAAGGATATTTCACGCCGACTGATCGACACTTTACGTGACCAGAGGGCTGGCTCGTTCTTTGCCCAAAGAATTAGCATTGCCATTCAACGTGGCAATGCTGCCAGTCTTCTGGGCACATTTCCGGATGACAGCGATGTGGAGGAGTACTTTGACGCCTGAGCGTGCTTTGTCTTTTTGTATCATATTTATGTACGGTCACTAGCAAAAGTCGATAAGAATTCTCACAACGTATTAGTTTGACGTTTAGTTTGACTTACGACCTTCTATTTTCAAGTTATCGCCAACAATTGATTGTAATCCTCAATTTCATCAACTTAGTATAAGTCAAGATGGCCCAGTGGTCTAGAGCACACAGATTGAAGCGCAAATCAGTATGCCGCAAGTTCAAATCCCACGCAATTGTTGACTTTTTGTAAGTTCTTACCCGATTGGAAGTTATGGATTAGCATTACATATTATTATATTAAATTATTCTTTAACTTGTTCACACATTTCTTAGAGTTAGAAAGGTAGATCACAAAAAAACTAAATAAAGAATTAGATTTCTGCGAGGTAGACATGAGTTTTAACTTGACCGAAATGAACTGTCGTTTGGTTGTAGTTGTTGGTTGGTGACGTTTGGTTAACAATATTGTAATATTCGCAAAATGCAGGCTAATATTAGTATTGAAGTGAGGGCGACTATCATTGGGCTGCATAAAAGTGGTCTTAATAAAACACAAATATCTGAAGAAACCGGACTGAATGTGAGTATAATACCTAGTTATTAATGAATTGTAACTTTATTATAAATTAATCTTCTAATTAAAATGTATGCCATTTATGAATCCATCCATCGTATCTTTATGAGGTTTAGAAGAGAAATACATAAATCCTTGGGTTTATTGGGTTGGTTATTGGATTTATAAATGCAGTTTTATTTTAAAATTATATTCAATAATTATGATTATTAACATTTTATATAATGAAAATGAAGTCAAGTAGGTATAGCTGCCTAATATATATATATTTTTTTGTTTTAGAAAAATACTGTAAGTCTTTGGATAAAAAGATATGAGGAAGAAGGTAGCCTTGCTAGTCGAAAGAGAAGTGGGAGACCGAAGCTTATTAGCGAGGCGCAGCGACGACATATGGTGGACATATACGAAACGAATGGTTTCGCACCAACGAGACATTTTGCGGAATTATATGACACCTCGATGGATACTGTTCGCCGTGCACTTCACGCTGAAGGCGTGCATCACAGAAAACCAGCTAAAAAGCCGTACTTGACAGAGAGGCACAAACAAGAATTTAGATTTTGACTGGAATACTGCGGTATTTTCAGATGAAAAAACATTTAATTCATGAATCCCCAAGCGACCACCGGTGGCCGCGCATCTATTGTCTTACTATTGTGTCTCTAATTGACGGTATCTGAAGGGTTAAATCCAGTCAAAAGGGCAGGCTTCACTTATGGCGAAAGAATAACACTCGCTGGTGTGATAACAACGTCATTCCTAACACCGAATCAGGTCGAATCACAATTAATATGTGGGGATGGATGAGTGCAGCAGGACCAGGAGAACTGGCTTTCATTCCTCCACGCGCAAACAGTTCAACTTATGTGGAAGTGTTAGACTCAATTATGCTACCTACTGTGCGCAACATTTACCCAGCTGATGAGTTAGCAGAATTTCCGTTTGTCCAGGACAATTGTCCTATTCACCGAGCGAGTACTGTGCGTGAGTGGTTTCACAATCACCCGGAAGTAATTGTTATTCCATGGCCAGCGCGATCACCCGACTTCAACCCCATAGAAAACCTATGGGGTTTGATGGTGCAAAGGTGGGACTCGCGGAATGAGAGGTCTACGGAACAGTTAAAAACCCATTGCATGGAAGTGTGGGAAAGTTTTAGAGGGAGCGAAATATGCAGTAATATTGTTGGGTCCATGCGCAAACGTCTACTTGACTGTATCGAAAATAATGGGGGTTATACAAAATATTAAGTTTTAGTAAAATCAGTAGGCCATTTTATTTTAACATATCCGTGATTATTCGTTAACAAACACTGTATTATTTCGTTTAAAATAGCTATATCTTTTAACTTGTGCCATCGCCTTATCTTAAGAATGCAGTGAACTCGCTATCAATTTTGTTGACAATAATCATGATTCTATTTTGTTTTTTATTCTTCTACCCGCACTGTTCTAACTACTACTGTTCTAACTACTACTAAATAGTTCAATTTATTACCGACTTCCCAAAAAGGAGGAGGTACTACGTTCGGCTGTTTGTATGTTTTTTTTTTTTTCTCATCTAATTGATTATCTTGTGAGAACTAAAGTTCTTTTAACAGAAATTGAGGTTTAGTTTCAATCTTCTTTTCGTCAAGAAAATGAACAATTAAGCTATGACCTCAAAACATTCATTGTGACATTACATAAAAATAAAATGTTTACAAAGTCTAAATCAAATATCACATTTCAATAAATAACTGGATATAAACAATTATAGTTTTATTTTATTAAAATTTTAATATCCTTTCATTGTTACGTTATTCATATTATGAATGGTCTAAGTGGGTATACTTCCAACAAACAATCTTACACGTAACATAGATAACGGTTACAAGATAACTCTTTTGTCTAGGTAACAATTCGACGTCACAATTCTCATAAATGTTTAATTTGTAAATAAAAAGAATAAACATTTTTATTAAACACGTCTTTTTATTTCCACCTTACAACATCGATAAGATGTAAACAACTAAATAATGTAAACAACGAATGTGATTCTTCTTGTAGTTTATAGATCATATTCGTAATTTGCAACAATTTAGTGCAAAAAATGCAATAGTATTTTTCATAAAAATATAAAAAACAACAATATTAATATAGATTGGGAATTTTCAACGTAAGAAATAACCGCAACGGTCCAACCATGATTTGAACTCGGGCTACCTCATTTGCGAATCCAACACTTTGTTCATACAGCTACCAGCACATGACATATTTGCGCGAATTTTGTCAATACAATGGTAAGAACAAGTCGCCTCTGTGACTGTGTGATGCGTATTCAATGGCACAGACAAATAATAATGATGTTTTTAAGCTCAGTGCGACGACAGTTCCTTAGTGTGTGTTATCTGTTGAATGTGGATACTCATACACGCGCACACATACGCACGGAAGTATCGCGCTCGCTCGGTTCGTAGCAAAATAATCTTTAGCGTTCCTATGGACTTTTGCGGCCTTACTGTACATAGTTAGGTTTTAGTTTAAATAGTTTATTTAGTATTTAAGTTTTTTTTTTATGTGTAACAGTATTTGTGAAAACCTATTTGTAAAATAAATATCTTTGTTTCAGTCTGATAAAAAAAAAAAAAAAAAAAAAATGGTTTTCTATCTAGCTGCTGTTGTTGCTCCCATACCGGCCTGATCTTTTTATAGAAGGATAGAACGACAATTGAACTGGATCGAAACTAAACAATCTATCAACGACTGGTTGCCCGATACCACAGAGTACTACTATGTTACAAAGTACTCTGTGATTTGAACAGCATCCGAGCCGATCAAGCAACGTTTGTCTACGAGAATACCTCAAGCTAACGATTGAATGACGATTCACATAGCTGAATATGCATCAACGACTCTTCGATCGTACGATTTCAAAATCGGTGTCGTTCAAACTCGATTGATGGATGTGAATACGAAAATGACAAAAACGACAAAGTCGCTACGATATCGTTACGGTTTTGATTACTGACACCAGTTGTTACGAACGTGTATAATTAAATGCCGGTTTACTAGCAGAGAACTTTATTCACCACATATAATAATAAACAATAATCCAAATTACAATATATACTAGAGTTCCATTACACTATCGCTTAGGTCGTTAGATAAAATCACTTTATACACTTAGGTAGTTCGCCCTTGTTCGCAGTCGAAATCAAAAGTGACCACTTCCAGTCGGAAGCTCGTATTTATATGCGAAGCCAGGAACATTCTAGGTACGTTTCAAAGCCAATCTAGAACAATAGAGTCGCGTCGCGGGGCAATAAATTTATTTTATTGCAAACATGTACCTGTCTCCTTTCACGCGAATTTCGACTCTATAGTTAAACATGGAAAGTTCGATACGAAGAGTACGAAGTACGTACGGTGGACTGTTCCAGAACTTGTCAGGCCTAGGTATGTACCTCCATTCTAGAGGCTTCGAACAGCAATGCGTTTTAATTATTTGAAGCTACTCTTGATTTCATCGAAGATATAGCGTGTTCAAGTTTAACGGCATGACAATAAATACACCGGATCCATGCTCTCTGTTTTTCAGGAGCAGCAGCGGTGACTTTGTATGGCCTGCCGTGGCTAGTGGTGGGCGTGGGGCCGCTTGCGTTTATCTATTATCGGCTGCAGCGTCGCTACCGCGTCACATCACGCCAGCTTAAGCGGCTGCAGAGCGTCACGCTATCACCGGTCTACACGCATTTCAACGACACGCTCGATGGTTAGTTTAATACAAACATCTTAGCAAGGCTTGATTGGTTTTGGAGTGACTTTATACTCTTGTTGGTAGGTCACGACACGGTGCGCGCAATGGGCGTGAGTGGCGCGTGGGTGTCGCGCGGCTCGGAGCAGGTGGAGGCGTGGCAGCGCGCGGCACTGAGCGCGGCGGGCGCGGCGCAGTGGCTGGCGCTGCGCCTGCAGGCCGCCTCCGCCGCCGTCGTGGCCGCCGCCGCGCTGCTCGCCGTGCTGCAGCGCACGCTGCACGCCGCCGACCCCGGTGAGTACGTGTGCACAGGGCTCGGTCTGGACAGTTACCGGACGGTCGGAAAGCGAACTACCCGTGGCTCGCCGTCCGCGAGCTTGTGTCTACGGTGGCCGGAAAACTCTGCCCAAGCATATTTCGACTGTGTGCTCCACCGTGTCCTCCGGCCGTTCCGCACAGTGTCTTCACCCGGGCGTCTCTTCCGCTTGAATCCGATGCAGGAACCTTCCGAACTTAACATATCCGGTGAGGACCTGCGTCATGCGAAGGGTAAGGACGCCGTGAGGTCTTTCCAGCCACGCCTCAAAGACCTCAAAGAACCCTATTTAACTTATACATTAATGGACTGATCGTGGCGCTCAGCGGGCAGCATGTCGGATGCCATATTGACGGCGTCTGTGTTAACAACTTTGGTTATGCGGACGACATGGTTCTGTTGAGTGCCTCGGTCTGCGGCCTGAGGAAGTTAATGCGGATATGTGAGGAGTATGCCTGTGATCATGGTCTATTGTACAATAGCAAGAAAAGCCAATACATGGTGTTTGAGGTCGGTGGTGCTAAATGTCCTGCTACTATACCACAAGTTAAGCTGTATGGTACCCCTCTCGAAAGAGTTTTTCAATTTAAATACTTAGGACATTTGCTTACTACCGACCTGAAAGACCATGTAGATATGGAGAGGGAACGGAGGGCGCTGTCTGTCAGAGCAAATATGATAGCTCGTAGGTTTGCGCGGTGTTCTGTTGAGGTAAAAGTGACGCTTTTTAGAGCGTACTGTACCTCACTGTACTCGTGCAGCCTATGGGCTGATTACAGCAAGAAAAGTTACAGCGCTCTTCGGGTCCAATATAACAACGCTTTCAGGGCGGTGATGGGGCTGCCTCGAACTTGTAGTGCTTCGGGCATGTTCGCAAAAGCACGCACCGACTGCTTCCATGCCACTATGCGAAAGCGTTCCGCATCTATGTTGCTCAGAGTGAGGGGTAGCACCAACGCCGCACTGGCGATGTTTGCTGCAAGGATGGACTGCTATATCCTTAGGCATTGTAGTGACCGACATGTAGCAGTACAAAAGAAACTTCTTTTTTTTTTTTTTTTTTTTTTTTAATTGTAATTTAACTATTTACATATAAAAAAAAAATAATAAAAAAAATTGACGATTTGTTTATTTATTATTTTTGTAATATTAGTGTAATTATTGTGTTTATTAATTAATTCAATTTTAGAGGCAATTTTATTTCATGAATCAAGTAATAATTGTGTTATATGATGTTTTGTGTCAATTTAATGATATGGGTGTAACTTACCTGAATAAAGATGATTATTATTATTATTATTATTATAAACAAACTTTATGTATAAAGAGGGGACTTACCGCCATAATCGTGGTGTGCCCAACACTGGATTGCGATAGTCGCTGACGCCGTTTCACCATGAGATCCCGCCGGAGCTCTGTCCACCACGCCTTGACCTGTCGCGGCAGTGGACTTCCACCCCGACGTTGCATCTCCACGCGCATATCGTGCATTAACTACCACTAGTCACGATAGCTAATCGTGTGGTTTAAATCAGTGACGAGGCAGCAACGTGCCCGTGCCAACACCGAGCTTCACTACTCCGTCAGTGGTTTTCTGTTCACACACGTCAGTGACGTGACAGTGCCGTTGACGGATCGACGCCTTCCCTTACTTCATTTTGCTTCATTATCCGAGTATAGGTACCTAGTCGAAGTGTTGTGTAGTAAAATAAATTACAGGAAAAGCGTCACACGTCATGGCTTTATTTAATGCAGAGGAGTTAATTGCGATTGCAAATGCACTTGCAATCCATATATTTCGGGTTAGACAATTCCTACAATACGCTATATAAGCATATAGTCTCTATTATAACTCATCATACATTTTTACTATCAATACAGCCGACAAACTGCAAGAAAAAATTATTAACACGGGCACGGCACTGCGTGGAATCGGAAGATTCGAGCACGTTGCGATGTCGGCGCTGACACTGACGCCTCCTTGCCGGCTTGGATGTGTGTCGATCGAGTTCATAGAAAATGTATGCACCGATATTTTTTTAGACTACTGACGGACGACACACGTTGCTGCCACGTCACTGACCCGGCACGGATGTGTGGGCGTTAGACTATAGACGTTAAAGTGTCCTGGCTCATATATTTAAATGGAGGTGTTCACAGGACAACACGATTTAGCACGATTTAGATTTAGTCTACGACTTTTTTGCAGTGACAACAGATTGTCATGATACATGAACGGCTAGCACGGCAGTCTTGAGAATCTCGTCAAGAGAATTGTCAAGGCTAAAACTAGACGGTAAACTCATAGTTCGTTGTTGTGTTTTCTGTCGTGGGCGTCGTGGCCACGACAAAAAGTTGTTTTACTGGAAACGGCTAGAAATGGTAGTCGTCTCACGATAAATGAACCTTTACGTCGTAGTGGGAACGCGGCTTACCCAAGTGTAACTATCGGTGTCGATATTTTAGTGTTATGGGAAACAAGCACAACTTAAACTTATCTTTGTACTAGCTTTTGCCCGCGGCTTCACCCGCGTACATGATCCCAGGATAAAAGTATCCTATGTGTTATTCTGGGATATGGTCTACTCGTGTACCAAGTTTCATCGAGATCCGTTCAGTAGTATTTGCGTGAAAGAGTAACAAACATTCATACATCCATCCATACAAACTTTCGCATTTATAATATTAGTAGGATTTATCAGTGCAGTATCTAAAATGCTTACCTAACGCAGGTCTCATCGGTCTCGCCATATCGTACGCGTTGTCGATGACGTCCATGTTGAGCAACCTGCTCAACTCCTTCACCGAGACCGAGCGCGAGATGATCGCCGTGGAACGCGTCGGCGAGTACATCAGGACGGTACGTTTTTTATGAGGAGAGTCACGACGAACAACAAATAACTTTCCTTTGACAACTAAATTATAACGTATTTTGGCACTTTTGCAGGTGGAGAACGAAACCATTGATGGTGACCCACCACCGTACGGCTGGCCCTCACAGGGCGTCATAGAGTTTGATGACGTTTACCTAAAATATAGGTATTATCTCTTTAAAGTCTTTATTTATTGAGTGACACTAGTAGAAGATCATACTATTTTCGATTTATCTACTCCATGACAATTTAAAACCCACAAGCGGAGAGAACTAACATACTACATGTTATCAATCAGATAGTTTTTACACTTATTTTTTTGTTCCACTTTTGTAGCGGTCGAGAGAATGCCTCGATGGCGCTGAACGGCGTATCGTTCTCGACGCACCCGGGCGAGAAGCTGGGCGTGGTAGGCCGCACTGGCGCCGGCAAGAGCTCTCTGCTGAGCGCGCTGCTGCGCCTGGCGCCTCTCTCGCGCGGCCGCCTGCTGCTCGACGGCGTCGACATCTCCATGCTGCACTTGCATGCGCTCAGGTATTGGAGCAGTGCTTTGCTGCCTACACACTCGCACATTAATTCCCTTACTTCCCTATTATATTAAACTAAGCATATCACATTATGCGCACGTTCTTATAGTGCACAGCAACACCGTTACTCAATACAGGGTTGCAGGGTTGCCTACTGCAAGAAAATGTGAATTGTAAAGTTTTGATTTTCAACGTTGAACTGGCGCAGGTCCCGAATCGGCGTGATCCCACAGGAGCCGTTCATATTCGCGGGTAGTATCCGCGACAACGTGGACCCGCTGCGGCAGTACCTGGACGCCGAGGTGTGGCGCGCGTTGGACGCGTGCGGCGCGCGCGAGCTGGTGAACGCACGCGGCGGGCTCGCGGCCCCCGCGGGAGCCGCCCATCTCGCGCGCGGCCACGCGCAGCTGCTGTGCGTCGTGCGCGCGCTGTTGCACCGACCTAAGGTATGTGGCAGTACCTGGACGCCGAGCTGGTGAACGCACGCGGCGGGCTCGCGGCCCCCGCGGGAGCCGCCCATCTCGCGCGCGGCCACGCGCAGCTGCTGTGCGTCGTGCGCGCGCTGTTGCACCGACCTAAGGTATGTGGCAGTACCTGGACGCCGAGCTGGTGAACGCACGCGGCGGGCTCGCGGCCCCCGCGGGAGCCGCCCATCTCGCGCGCGGCCACGCGCAGCTGCTGTGCGTCGTGCGCGCGCTGTTGCACCGACCTAAGGTATGTGGCAGTACCTGGACGCCGAGCTGGTGAACGCACGCGGCGGGCTCGCGGCCCCCGCGGGAGCCGCCCATCTCGCGCGCGGCCACGCGCAGCTGCTGTGCGTCGTGCGCGCGCTGTTGCACCGACCTAAGGTATGTGGCAGTACCTGGACGCCGAGCTGGTGAACGCACGCGGCGGGCTCGCGGCCCCCGCGGGAGCCGCCCATCTCGCGCGCGGCCACGCGCAGCTGCTGTGCGTCGTGCGCGCGCTGTTGCACCGACCTAAGGTATGTGGCAGTACCTGGACGCCGAGCTGGTGAACGCACGCGGCGGGCTCGCGGCCCCCGCGGGAGCCGCCCATCTCGCGCGCGGCCACGCGCAGCTGCTGTGCGTCGTGCGCGCGCTGTTGCACCGACCTAAGGTATGTGGCAGTACCTGGACGCCGAGCTGGTGAACGCACGCGGCGGGCTCGCGGCCCCCGCGGGAGCCGCCCATCTCGCGCGCGGCCACGCGCAGCTGCTGTGCGTCGTGCGCGCGCTGTTGCACCGACCTAAGGTATGTGGCAGTACCTGGACGCCGAGCTGGTGAACGCACGCGGCGGGCTCGCGGCCCCCGCGGGAGCCGCCCATCTCGCGCGCGGCCACGCGCAGCTGCTGTGCGTCGTGCGCGCGCTGTTGCACCGACCTAAGGTATGTGGCAGTACCTGGACGCCGAGCTGGTGAACGCACGCGGCGGGCTCGCGGCCCCCGCGGGAGCCGCCCATCTCGCGCGCGGCCACGCGCAGCTGCTGTGCGTCGTGCGCGCGCTGTTGCACCGACCTAAGGTATGTGGCAGTACCTGGACGCCGAGCTGGTGAACGCACGCGGCGGGCTCGCGGCCCCCGCGGGAGCCGCCCATCTCGCGCGCGGCCACGCGCAGCTGCTGTGCGTCGTGCGCGCGCTGTTGCACCGACCTAAGGTATGTGGCAGTACCTGGACGCCGAGCTGGTGAACGCACGCGGCGGGCTCGCGGCCCCCGCGGGAGCCGCCCATCTCGCGCGCGGCCACGCGCAGCTGCTGTGCGTCGTGCGCGCGCTGTTGCACCGACCTAAGGTATGTGGCAGTACCTGGACGCCGAGCTGGTGAACGCACGCGGCGGGCTCGCGGCCCCCGCGGGAGCCGCCCATCTCGCGCGCGGCCACGCGCAGCTGCTGTGCGTCGTGCGCGCGCTGTTGCACCGACCTAAGGTATGTGGCAGTACCTGGACGCCGAGCTGGTGAACGCACGCGGCGGGCTCGCGGCCCCCGCGGGAGCCGCCCATCTCGCGCGCGGCCACGCGCAGCTGCTGTGCGTCGTGCGCGCGCTGTTGCACCGACCTAAGGTATGTGGCAGTACCTGGACGCCGAGCTGGTGAACGCACGCGGCGGGCTCGCGGCCCCCGCGGGAGCCGCCCATCTCGCGCGCGGCCACGCGCAGCTGCTGTGCGTCGTGCGCGCGCTGTTGCACCGACCTAAGGTATGTGGCAGTACCTGGACGCCGAGCTGGTGAACGCACGCGGCGGGCTCGCGGCCCCCGCGGGAGCCGCCCATCTCGCGCGCGGCCACGCGCAGCTGCTGTGCGTCGTGCGCGCGCTGTTGCACCGACCTAAGGTATGTGGCAGTACCTGGACGCCGAGCTGGTGAACGCACGCGGCGGGCTCGCGGCCCCCGCGGGAGCCGCCCATCTCGCGCGCGGCCACGCGCAGCTGCTGTGCGTCGTGCGCGCGCTGTTGCACCGACCTAAGGTATGTGGCAGTACCTGGACGCCGAGCTGGTGAACGCACGCGGCGGGCTCGCGGCCCCCGCGGGAGCCGCCCATCTCGCGCGCGGCCACGCGCAGCTGCTGTGCGTCGTGCGCGCGCTGTTGCACCGACCTAAGGTATGTGGCAGTACCTGGACGCCGAGCTGGTGAACGCACGCGGCGGGCTCGCGGCCCCCGCGGGAGCCGCCCATCTCGCGCGCGGCCACGCGCAGCTGCTGTGCGTCGTGCGCGCGCTGTTGCACCGACCTAAGGTATGTGGCTGTACCTGGAGCTGGTGGACGCGTGTGGCGCGCGCGAGTTGGTGGTAGCAGTGCGGTCTTTTTATTGCTCTCCTGTTCACCGATTACAAACCCCTCCATCTATTGGCAAAAAATCTATCGCAATCTTCTTCCGATCATTAGCTAAACGTATTTTGGTTGCTTAGATCCTGCTAGTGGACGAGGCGACAGCTAACCTGGACGCGGAAGCCGAGCGTATGATCCTGGACGCGATTCGCTGCTCGTTCGGTGGCAGCACGGTGGTGTTCGTGGCCCACCGGCTGGGCGGCGTGCTGGAGTGCGCACGCGTGCTGGTGCTAGGCACGGGCAAGGTGCTGGAGCTGCTGGCGCCTGACGACGCGCTCGCCGACCACAACTCGCATCTGTACACACTGGTGTACGGCTCCTAGATCTTCAGCTACGCTCACGTGACAAACGTGTCAATGCTGTCATAAATGCGCCCTGAAAAAGAGTTGGCGCTATTCATCCTGTTTAGCTCCGTCTCTTTATCACACTAACACCATGATGACTTTAACATGTCACAGTAGAGCCACAAACCGGCTACAGAGTTTCGATCAATAGCTCTCTAAGGAGGCGGGACTCGAAAAGTGAGCTGGGTTTCTAGCATAATCAGATCTATTCATTTTACGAGTATTACATGTAGAGAATATGGCGACTACCGTGTTCTCTATTCAAATAAATAATGCTGGTTAGTCGCCATAGTAAGACTGAAAGCTGTCTTTAAAATATCTTGGAGGACATTACTTTAATTGCAGTAAAACTTATGAATGCTATTTTGTTATAAAATTACGTTATAGATTTACCCATATTCTATAAAATAATAGATAAAATTTAAACGTAGAGCTCAGTTTTTTCCTTTTGTGTATGCTAAGTCGAAAATTGTTTTGTGATTGCTAGTTTTGGTACGGGACCAGATTATGTATCATTTGAAAGTTGGCAAACTTCAACCATGATCGCATTTACTGTAATAACTCATCGACCATGTTCCACAATGTGTCGGACTTCTAGTTAGATTTACCAAACTCTTGTTACTCACCTGTAGCACAAGTCGCCGCACTGGACATATTCAGTCTCAAAAGATTATCTTCTACTAAACATAAATATGAAACAATTGGTCTTTTGTTGATTCAAGCTCGTCAAAAATAAACGTAAAGAACTTGACAAAATTATGGGAATTAAGAGTACTTATTACTACCAGATTAAGAACAAGATAACTATTAAAAAATACAGGAATTGCCCCTTAGTTAAGTTTGCTTGAACTCATTATAATATTGTTATTGTACGATCAAGACGTGTATCTATATAAATACCAAATATTTAAGTAGCATTACAACGCCAATTATGTGTTACTATTTGTTATGAACTAACTTTTATGTTAATATGGTTGAGTATTTCTAGACTGAAAGATTAGTCTAGTCGCAAAGAGTAATTTTAATTTCAAGAGAGTATTAGTGTTGTTGTAGGTATATAATAAGCCAAAGTATTTTTGGTTGTTTAAGTGATAGCCTGCCCTTTTATAGAATGCCTTTTTAATGAAAAAGTTCTGAGAGTTATGATATGTTTTTTTTTTCATTTAGTAAGCCCAATAATGCATAGAGTAAAGTGGGTTTTACAATCTGTGTTTAAAAACAATGCGTATTTTCCTTGGTCAGCGAGTTGATAATAAAGTTCGCGATAAAAACTAAGAGCCGCAAGTAGTCATGAGCTATAATTTAAGCAACAAAAAATATTTTTTCCCTGAACCGTCGCAAATTAGGTAACCAGTGACAGTCTTGAATCAAGCTCCAATATCGCGATTAAATACGTATGCTGTAATTTGATTCGCCGCAGTCAACTTTTGTGCTATATGCTTGTCGTGACAAGGCGATTTACGCGCTTTTACTGGATACGTTATGGTATGGGAGCTGCAAATATGGACCTGGTAACCATTACGCGCTTAAAACTGCGCACATGGAATATACTGGCTCCCATTATCTCGACTATGCGCGAGTCTTAACGCGCGTAAAACGCTTTGCTTGACAAGACTTCAAGACAGTGCACCATATTACCCAACAGACGGCCATTGTTGGACCTAAGCCTCCCCAAGACAGTGCTCGAGTGGCCGTATATACAGGGTTATTTGTACAAGACTAACAACCTTGCAGGATTGTATTACTAACATCATAAAAAACAAATTTAATTGGATCTATGACTTTACACGAAACATTCCCCATTTTGTTTTTCTATCTAACACATTTCAACTCTGTATTTTTCTATACCTATCTACGTCTGTATCATACGCATCAAGCGCATCAAACACCCCCGCCACCCATTCCCTGCTCCCTTTCGCCTTTGTACTATCGCTTGGTTTATATAGACTGAGGGTGGGTTTCTGAATTCAGTCGAGTTTGAGACGTTCTTAATTCATTTTGAATTAAGAACGTCTCAAACTGTAATGCCAAATTTTCAAGCTAAAGTAGACTTTGAGAAACATAAAAATAAAAAATCGAGCGTTAGTAATATTTAGAACGTTCAATTTAAATATTTTTGTATAAAAATCTGATGAGCTAAATTATGAAAAATTTTTAAAAGTCCTAGAACAAAAGTTATTTATAATGTTAGTAAGTCCTGAGAGATTGCCAGTGTTTTACAAAATAATAACCATGTATAATGTACATTATTGTGACTGGCGATTGGCGTTGCCATCCCTCGCTAGTTGTTTCAAGAGACTAGCACTAGTGACCTAGTTTATGAATGTTATAAAAATAATGTTTACTGTAAGAAAAAATGTATTTACGTCGATTATTTAATCCATATCAAACTTTAAATCGATTTCTTTTATTTTAATATAAAAACAAAGTCGATTCTTGTGATATTATAATTTATATAGATATGCATAGTTTTCGCATTAATCAAAGTTTTTGGACCATCTTGGTAAAAAATAACTTTATGGTTTCACTGGTCATAAAGTTGTTTTTTTTTTTGTTGTGCACTATTTATAAGTTAACAGTAAATTAAATACGAAAATTACGTATGCCTAAAGTTAAATATTATTGTAAGTAAATATTTTTTTAACATTAAATATTCCTAAATGCAAAAAAATTGAGTATTTTTTTCTACTAAGAAATAAAAACTAAATGATCACCTTAACACTACTAAGATTAGTCGTAACACTCGTATAACCTTGCAAAGTTATCATGTAAGGCTGCCATCAGACGGACTGCATCGCAGCAGCCGATGCTTCTGACTCCATACATTCAACTGCATGCAGTTTGGTCTGACTGCGCAATTGGCGCCACGCATCTAGCCCAGGAGCTTAGTGTATGTTTTGATCTTTAGTGCCTCAAATAAATGGCAATGTGCGTTTGCTCTTTGATTAACTGACTGTATGCTGTTAGCGATGGACAGCGTGCGTCGACACTACACGACTGTAGCCGAGCGCGTAAAGTTAATAAGACTGCACGAAATCGAACGTACAACTGCATGCAGTTAATTATAACGAACGCGCGCGGTCGCTGCGACGCAGTCTGTCTAATGTCAGCCTAATAAGTTACCAACTAATAGCAAATTAAATCCCCGCTGGAAATGCCCCGGGAATCGTGAGTCGCAGAGTGATTACCAGCCTCCGTAGCCGCCGCGGAGACCTCTCGCGCTGGGCCTTGGTTCAGACCATGGTCCGGAGCGAGGAGTGGCAGGCGGTCGCCTGCTTCTGCGAAGCAGTAATGCTAGCAAAGGAGGAGGCCGACCACATCAGGCAAAGGCGCTCTCGCCGCCGCCGGGATTCTGATCACGATTTCCGGCTACCGTAGACGCGAGCTTGCGGACGGCGAGCTATGGGTAACTCGATGTCCAACCATCCGGTAACTATCCGGACCGACCCCAAGTCGTCGACGGCGCCCACTGTTCCCGCGCGCCACATGGAGTTGTCAGCAACAGCCGGGGCCCAACTGGGTCGAAGCCTACTGGGGCCAGGGTTAGTTTCGAAAGATAGCTCGAGCCTCGGTATGAAGGCTTGAAAGAACGGGGTGGGGTTTTTAGCCAGTAAGAGTCTGACACTATCTCCCGTTCCGCCCAAGAGCGGGGCTTGTCATTAGATAATTTTCCCACCATAAAAAAAAGCCACCGTAGCCGCGGCTTTGCGGGCGGTGAGCAACGGGTAGCTCGTTGTCCGGCAGACCGTACGTTAAGGACCAAAAGGGGTCGACGGCGCGTTGTGTTCAACACGCACCTCATAAGATTTACGGGGCCAGTTAGGTTAACCGCAGACTTGAGTCACGACAAATTTAAAACAACCGGATATTGCTTTACTTTGCAAAACGTATTTATGAAGACGCTCACACTTCAAACAAAGAGTCTCAAATTACAGCTACGGGTCGCGCTGGTCGATTTACGTAGCGGATCCAATTCCGCTACGTAAACGTGGAAAAAAGATGATGTACTCTTGTAATGGACTTCGGACGTCGAACGGAACACAATATCATAAGTACTGACTTAATATCTTTCAAATAACCTTAAAATACAGATGTAATTTTAATGTAAACATTCTAATGTGTCTGATGTATTTGGTGGTAAATGATTTGTCTGCATCAGCCTTCTTGGCAAACTTTGCCGAGGTCAACACTACAATAAAATTCTCAGCTCCATTTTACCGATATCGCGCCTGTTTCAATGATTTCACATATTGTAGAGATACAACTAGACAATATTATAAAGGCTAAAGAAAGAAAACACGTTTATTCGGCATACAGGTACATAGTACATAGGTACATGAAATACAATACGATAACAATTATAGTATAGAATGGAAGGTACTTGAGATACAAAAGTCATAAAATACATCAATATAATGTCGCATCTCAATTTCTATAAGAATTATTAGAAACTAGCTTTTGCCCGCGCGGCTTCGCTCCCGCTCTTCCCTACTCCACCCTACTATACCCAACTCTACCCTACCCTACTCTACACTACTCTACCCTACTCTACACTACTCTACCCTACTCTACCCTACTCTATCCTACTCTACTCTACCCTACACTACCCTAATTTTTTTTTCCATAAGAACCTATCCCCACAATAACAATCACAACAAAAAAAAAATCAGCCAAATCGGTCAAGCTGTTTTTATGCTATGTCGTGGCAACGGAAAACGGGTTTCATTTTTATTTATATAGATAGATTTATGATTCATGACTCGACTTCATTCGAAAAAATCCCGCCAAAAGTTCGAAAGTGCATAGAGACAATAGAATGTCTTGTCTATGGTCATTGTTAACAACCGTCAATGTCATTTAGTAGTTGTCAATCAGTAATGTCGTATTTAGATACCAAAAAATTAAAGGTTGTTTTATTCTATTAAAATTTACATTTATATTTATAGAAATTAAATATTAACAGATTTGTCATGGTTAACCATTAGTTTACACAATTTGCGTGCAATAATATTGCTGGTGTTTGAAGTGCGTAAACAGCTTTCATAATGGACAACGTAACAGAAAAAATGTTCCAATGTTTTGGACATCGCAAGTTCAAAAGTGAACTTCAAGAGCGTGCGATTAGAGCAATTGCAAGAGGTAAGGAATGCAGATTTAGCAAAAATAAAATCAGTTATCATCTTGCTTTATGTCCTGATTAAATAGTGCTATAAAATTAAACACAAATTCACCAAAATAGTCACCAGAATATAGTTGTGCACTACATCCTTACTAATATTATAAAAGCGAAAGTGAGTTTGTTTGTTTGTTACGTCTTCACGCCTAAATTGCGAAACCGATATTAATAAATTTTGGTACAGAGATAGTTGGAACCCTGGAGACGGACATAGGCTAATTTTCTTTTTAAAAGTGAGAAAAGGGGGAGAAAGAGGGAGGACAAGCGGAGAGGAATTAAAGTATATTAATCAATGCGGGGAAGTCGTGGGTAAAAGCTAGTTATTAATTCATGAATCCCCAAGCGACCACCGGTGGCCGCGCATCTATTGTCTTACTATTGTGTCTCTAATTGACAGTATCTGAAGGGTTAATTTATAATAATAAGGAACATAATGTTGCGGTGCCCTAGCAGGGTTCATGTACGAAACTTATATTTAACTCTTCAGATACCGTCAATTAGAGACACAATAGTAAGACAATAGATGCGCGGCCACCGGTGGTCGCTTGGGGATTCATGAATTAAACTAATACCTTGTAAACGACATGAATGCAATGAATAAATAAATAAATAAATAAAGAAATCCTTGCCACCAGTAGGCTTTGACTCTGCTGGGCCGTAATACTTGTCGTTGACGTCTTGGGCCCGCCCGTGGGAGAAGCGGGAGATAGTGTCAGACTATTATTGACTAACCCACCCCGTTCCTTCTTGCCTATCATATCGAGGCAGAGCCTCCCTTTCGAAACTAGACCATGGCCCCAGTAGGCTTCGACCCAGCTGGGCTCCTGCTGTTGCTGACAACTCCTTCAGGCGCACGGGAATAGTGCGCGCCGTCGACGACAAAGGTGGTATCATCATCATCATCATATCAGCCGAAAGACGTCCACTGCTGGACACAGGCCAATGGTGGTATACCCAGATACAAATGTCTATTGTATTATTTGTTCAATTAGTTTATAGTTACAGAAATTTATTTTATGATGTAATATATCAAAACGTTATAGATGATGAAGTAGGCCATTTAATAGAATTCTTAAAAAAAAATCTTGATGAATAGTTTTTAAGGCATCCTTGCAGTAGAGGAAGTATCTCATATAAACAAGACTAATAATTATTTAATTCATGAATCCCCAAGCGACCACCGGTGGCCGCGCATCTATTGTCTTACTATTGTGTCTCTAATTGACGGTATCTGAAGGGTTAAGCTTATTTTGGTTTCCTGAATGGATCCTTTTATCTCCATTCAACTTATATGATTTCAGGTGTTCATGATGTGTTTGTGTCAATGCCAACAGGCTCTGGAAAGTCTCTATGCTTCCAACTGCCAGCAATGTTGCAAGACAACAAAGTTGCAATTGTATTCTCTCCACTATTGGCTCTTATCAAAGACCAAATTGATCACCTTTCTAAAATGAAAATAATTGCAGAATCTATAAACTCTAAAATGACATCAAAAGACAGAGAGAGAGTTCTTAATGATTTAAGGAGTATGAAACCTAGCACAAGATTTTTATATGTCACACCTGAACAGGCTGCAACTGGCACGTTTAAGTCTCTTATGGAGCATCTGATCAAATACAAGAAAGTTTCTTATGTGGTGGTGGATGAAGCTCATTGTGTTAGCGAGTGGGGCCATGACTTTAGGCCAGATTATTTGAAGTTGGGTAGTCTCAGAGAACAGTACAAAAGTGTACCATGGGTTGCCCTCACAGCTACTGCAAGTGCAGAAGTAGCAAAAGATATTCTGTCTCATCTCAAGCTGTTGCTGCCAGTGGCACAATACAAAACGCCAAGTTTCAGAAGAAATTTATTTTATGATGTAATATATCAAAACGTTATAGATGATGAAGTGGGCCATTTAACAGAATTCTTAAAAAAAAATCTAAAAGAGGATGATAATGTGAAACCAGTTAGTATCTATTATTTCTTGTATTGTAAAATTTTCGTAATATATTATAAATTTTCTAACTGTACTTATACTATATTTCAGAAAGATAAAAATGCTGCTATTGTTTATTGTCGAACCCGAGAACAAACTGAAGATTTAGCTCATATGTTAACTAAAAGGGGTCTAATGTCTTTAGCTTATCATGGAGGTATGCTTTGCAAATGCTTATAAAATTTTGATATTATGAGGTGTGTGGCATTTTTATTTATAAAAAAAACTGTGACATGAGCGTGCAGTCTTGTTATTGAAAAATTGATTTGAACTATAATTTATGGATAAATTTTAGTTCACTGTTATTTCAGGTATGAAGTCAGGTGACCGCATATCAGTACAGGAGAGGTGGGCGCTCGGCGAAGTGCCTTGCGTGTGCGCCACGGTGTCGTTTGGTATGGGCGTCGACAAGGCGACCGTGCGCGCCGTTGCACATTGGGGTATCGCGCAAAATGTCGCTGCGTATTATCAAGTTAGAATATCACAAAGTTTTTATATAAATAAATGAATAAACTTCTTTATTTCCCTACCGCATACTTTAAGGTGCTAAATAAAGTAATCAGCAATCCTTTACCTTCTAGGCGGAATATCGGGAATTTCTTTCTTCCTTACCTATGTGTCTGTATTATTATTCGATAAACATGTTAATTGAAAGTGGTTTATCTTAATACCGCTTTTAAAAAAGGCGACATAAATGTTAACAGTAATGTTGTAAATCTTATACTTATTCACCTTCGCGGTGTTTTGTTTGCTGGACAGCACACCGTCGTAACAAAACAGAAATAGCCCTCCGAGAACTCCGTGCCCCCCGTACAATAAGTACAATTTTCAGGAATCTGGTAGAGCTGGTCGTGACGGCAAGCCCGCTTTTTGCCGGATTTACTACTGCTGCAGCGAACGCAGTGCTGTTGACTTTTTGCTGAAAAAAGAAGTAGCACGAGCAAAAACACCAGAAGAAAAGACTCGGTGTAAAACGGCCTTCAAAAGCTTTGAAGTTATGGTGAAATACTGTCAAACTATAAAGTGAGTTCTACGTCTCAGGTTAGCTTGGAATGCGACTAGTTAAACTAGTTAAGAGAATAAATAAGTGGAAATTTGTACTCAGATGCCGACACAAAGTGTTCGCGGAATACTTCGGCGAAGAGATCCCGAAGTGTGACGGGCGCTGTGACGTGTGCGCCGACGAGCGCAGCGTGCGGCGCGCGCTGGAGCAGCACCAGCGCCGCGCCGGCTCCGCGCAGCTGCGCTCGGGCGGGCTCGTCGTGCACCAGCACTCCGCCGACCTCTACGGAGAAGGCCGACAGGGACAGAAGAAGTTATTTCCTTTTCATAATAATTTGTATACTTATATCACTCAGTATCAATCAAATACCATCCATACATACCTACCAAATACTTTCCATATGTGACTGGCCGGTCAGTCTAGTGGTTACTGGCTACTGGTACTTAGATGCCGACACAAAGTGTAAATCAAGCAAACCACGACCTCCGGCATAGCAGTCAGGGCCAGTAACCAATAGACCGACCGGCCCTGACTGCTATGCCGGAGGTCGTGGTGTCGATTCCCACCCAGGGCATGTTTGTGTGATGAGCATGACCATTTGTTGTGTCTTGGTGTAATTTATCTATAATATGTAGGTATGTATTTAGAAATATATGTATGTTTATCAGTTGTCTAGTACTCATAACACAAACTCTGCTTAACTTGAGTCTAGACGGCATTGTGTGATAGTTGTAGACTATTATATTATGTTATATTATCCATCCTTCCTTGCATACCTGTTCTTTGGTGTATGAGATGATTGGCGGGGGATTTCTCTCCCAAGCATCTCAACAGCTTATTATGATTTACTCGTAGTTCGACTTGGTCTTATGGTCAGTGGCTCGACTGCTATGGAGAAGGTTGTGGGTTTGATTCCCACCCAAATGAAATGTTTGTGTGCTAAGCACAATATGTATGTATTTAGACCACGGAGTTAGTATAGAAGAGGAGATGTTGTAATAAGATTTCCCTAAGAAAAAAAGCGTGACATTTTGCGAGGTGAGGGGGTGTTAGACTCCGCCCATTTTTTTATTTGCCATCTGCCGGTCAATAGCCAAACTAATTGGTCGTTCTGTTGATTTTATTTTGTGGTTAGGTAACTATCTCACACTAGATGTCATTAAGTGCAGGATGCAACAGGGTCGAACTCAGAATTACCAGGGATTTCTGTTTTTTAAATTAACTGTGCAAACCATGCGATACGTATATTATTCATTGAAATAGTGATACTATTATTAGATGAATGACGAATGTAGATCATTCGAAAATCATCCAAATCCTTTTTATTGTAACATTTTTTTTATTCCATTTTTATTAGGTTTTACTTTTTTAAAGGCTTATTTTGATAGAAAGAATTATCAAGATTCATTACAAAGCTATTCTTTTTTTTTTAAAAAAAAAGCATGTGTTTACGTCCGATACCATTCAATAGTTTTCCCTAGTCACATAATCTACTATTTATGTGGCTAGGGGTAAAGCAGTGTCTTTAAGTCGCGGGCGGCATGTTGAATTCCGAACGAAACGAAGGTTGCTATTTTAATCCCGAACGTCAGTGAAGGTTTTATATAATTAGCTCCCGAGCATTGAGTGGGAGATTATAAAAAAACCAGAGTGAAGTGAGGAATTCAAGCCGCCCAAGACAAAGACAGCTTTATCCCTGTGTTGCATACTCTACTTTTTACACCAAATGTGAGGTAATTAAAAACAATTTGATCGACCAAATCATATATTAGAGAAATATAAGTATTATATTTACAAGTTCTGTAGCCTGGGGATATTCGGTAAAATAATTGGCTTCTAATTACTGCCCTGTATTTTTGCTATTTGACGATAGATGGCGACTTGTTTACAAAATTATATAAATACTACAAAAATAATATTATGGCGATTAAAGGACCTTTAGGAATAAATGTTGATCAAATTTCAGTACGTATGATTATTAAAATATATTAATACTGAGCTCTACGTACCTAAATATATTTAGTTTCCATGACATAAAGTGTCGCCATCCAGTGGCGTGCCAGGTGCCTTTAGAGGGGGCAAGCCAAGGAATCTTAACTCATCTACCTACCCACACCACACCTAATATCCCGAAAAAATTGGCGGTATAATGCTGATTTTAATAGGTACATTTTTTTTACTGATAGATATTATTAAAATATATATTGGTACTTAAAAAAACGAAAAAGAGCCACCTATTGATATTGTTGGCAACTAGCTCATAACATTCTAGTTGACTTCAGAAAAATCCACTAGATGGCGCACAAAAGATTGTATTAATCCGTCCGTAGTATTTAATAAAATTTATCATTAAATAAAATTGTTTACGAAATGTAATATTATTGGAAAATACTCACAATTTAAACAGCTAGCTTTTAGTTCTTCTTTATCACACACATAACTCTTAACTTTCGAAAAAGAGAATCAAGTTTCTATTTTCGGTTTACCAAAACAGAATAAATGAAATAGCATTCAACAGCTATTGAGAATTCTGATACATTTTCATGGCACCAGCGAAGTTATTTGAGTCATACCTGATGTATTCCAAGCATTGTTATCGTTTGAGAAAAAATAACTGCCTATTATGTGATTTACTTTTCAGAGAAATATTCTAATTAGTAAAGTTACAAGATTATATTTATCTCTAAAACTCAAACTCTACCTAAACAATATCGATTCCGCACATAATACGCTACACACAACAAAGTTAAATGACAGAAAACAAAAAAATAACTATCAAAACAATTACGTGTTGTTAACCGGTCACAGCAAATTTAAACTAATTTGTATTTTGTAGTTCGTAGTTCGTACTTTAAGCGTCATAGAGGGCGCCTCCATGCGTAAAAATGGAGGTCTCTCGTAATATTCATTCATAACTTTTCCAAAGCCCAGCTTTATTTTAATACAAAAATGTTCGATGAATCTCTCATATTTTACCCACACAGACACAAAATTTGATGTTTTTATAGCAAAAAGAGAGACAGAAAAGCAAGCCTCATATGAAGCATTTGTGGTAGAAAGAGACAGGAATACATTAGTCTTCATCTCTTTCTTTTGTTAAGTGTTAGAGTGAGATCGGAGAGATTGCGGTCAGATTGGCAACCTCGCTTATAGTATCGTATCTTATTAATGAATTTTTGAATTTCGCACTAAGTGGCAACTGAGCGTAACCGCGTAGGCGCGCGAAGTTTAAAGTTTAGATTTTTGTTTTATTTAATTGATTAGCCGTGATCTATGATTTAGGTGTGTGGTAGTGGTAGGCAAGCCGGGCTTTTTGGCTTGTATTGCTCGCACGTCCCTGTCGCCATCTAATGTCGAGTAGAATTATATTTGGAAATGCTGACGTTAAGATTTTTCTAGAAGTATTTTAATAAATTATGCATATAAAATAACTTACAAATGAAATGTGATGGCATCCATAGCATCAGAACGTCTATCCGAGTAATTTTTACAAGATAAAATACAACACTTAATTTTTTTGGTTTTCTATCGCGAATATGATGCCAAATAAGTGGGTTTACGAAGTTGTGCTCAGGACGAACGCCAACTATACACTGATTTAAGCCACGCCCACCGTGATGACGTCAGGACTTAGTTGAGAGTCACAGTGCACAGTTGTTTAGGCCGCCTCCTCTTCTATACTAACTCCGTGATTTAGACATATATAAGTATGTGTATCAGCTCTCTAGTACTCATACCACAAGCTCTGCTTAGTTTGGGACTAGTGGCGTTGTGTTGAGCACGCCACAATTATGGCGGTAAGTCCCATCTTTGAGGCGTGGCTGGAAAGACCTCACGGCGTCCTTACCTTCCGCATAACGCAGGTCCTCACCGGACATGGCACGTTCAGGAGGTCCTTGCACCAGATTTAAGCGAAAGAAACGCCCGGGTGTCGCCACTGTGCGGAACGCTAGCTTTCGTACCGGGGCACGAGCTCCTTTTCGGATAACCCTGGCCCCAGTAGGCTTCGACCCAGCTGGGCCCCTCCTGCTGCTGACAACTCCTTGAGGCGCGCGGGAACAGTGAGCGCCGTCGACCTCTTGGGCTCGGTCCATTACCGGACGATCAGACAGCGACCTACCCATGGCTCGCCGTCCGCGAGCCCGCGTCTACGGTGGCCGGAAATCGGGATCGGAATCCCGGCGGCGGCGGTGAGGGCGCCGTAGCCTGATGCGGCCGGCCTCCTCCTGTACAAGCATTACTGCTTCGCAGAAGGAGGCGACCGCCTGCCATTCCTCCTCGCTCCGGACCATGGCCTCGACCAGGACTCGGCGCGAGAGGTCTCTGCCGCCGATCGCCCCCACGAGGGCACGGCGATGCTCCGCCTAAGCAGGGCACACCTCGACTGTGTGTTCCACCGTGTCTTCCGGGCGTTGCGCACAGTGGCGACACCCGGGCGACTATTCCGATTTAATCTGAAACAGGTACCTGCCATGTCCGGTGAGGACCTGCATCATGCGGAAAGTAAGGACGCCGTGAGGTCTTTCCAGCCACGCCTCAAAGAGGGGACTTACCGCTATAATCGTGGCGTTCCCAGCACTGGGTTGCGATAGTCGTTGACGCCATTTCACCATGAGATCCCGCCGGAGCTCTGTCCGCCATGCCTTGAATCGTACTGTCCTTCACAATGTATTTCCGGTAGTTGTTCGGCATCCTAACTTCATGCATAATTTCAAAGACAAAACCTTCGGTTTCTCCAAAGAGATCACCAAAGCGCAGCCGGGATACAGACGCTGAAAGATCTACATTGTGCCCACTTAAGGCCCAGTAAAAGCGGGAATTATTATTATATTATTTTTGTTCTTTGAAACCAAGTTGACCAAAATGGAATAAATAAATCCCTACTAATATTATAAATGCGTCTGTCTGTCTGTTACGCTTTCACGCAAAAACTACTGAACGGATTTAGATCAAATTTGGTAGGTAGTTAGAAGAGACACTGGAATAACACATAGGCTACCTATAATTCCACTGCTGAGCACGGGTCTGTGCCCGCGCGATATAAACTGTAGTCCACGCGGGCGAAGCCGCGGGCGGAAAGCTAGTAAATAAATAAAATCATGGAATGTTTTACATAATCGTAAGCTGCGCCTGCGCAGGTGTCGAGAACTTCTAAATGAGAACCTAAATACATTAACTATGTTTTATTATCATTGCAGAGAATCCGAATCATATTATGGGGGTGGAGATGACAGTGGTGAATCAGATGGTGAAAGCAACCGGCGTCGTATTGCACAAGAAACTAAGTCTCTCATAATGCAAGAGTTTGCTAATAGGAAAAAACGCACTGATGACAAGAAATCTAATAGTGAGGCTGAATCCGCCAAATATTCAAAATGCAAAGCAGCTGAAAGTACAGGCAATAAAGTAAGTAATTTGCAATACAGTTATTAACCGGAAAACTAAAATAAAAACAAAGACATTTATTTGATTTTTTAGCCGACTTCGAAAAGGAGGAGGTTCTATGTTCGGCTGAATATAAATATTTTTTTTTGTATGTTCGTTCACCGGTTCTCGGTCAGTTGTGGACCGATTTAGAAATTTTTTTTTTTGGTTGAAAGGTTATGCTTCCAAGTTGGTCCCATAGAAATATTGTTATGATCTGATCATGAACTTCGAAGATATGGAACAGAACTCCTCATAGAATCAAAGCAGAATTGTCGTAACAAGTAAAATTGCTTTGTTTATACGTGTAGTCGATGACTGACTGAAAGAAAAGGGGGAGGGGATGTATCGAATTGATCTGGTGATAATGCCGGAAGGTAAATTCATGTAATATAACCGTATTTGGGATTATTAAAATCGTTATGAGATGCACTCTGGCTATAAGGTAATGTATGTTTAGCTGAAGGGTATGTACTTTTTAGTGGTGCTACCATAACTAAAAAGTGAAAAATAAAAAACTTTTTACAAAAAAAAATTAAACCGACTTCAAAAAAGTACAAAATAATTTTAACTTCGGAAGTCGGTGTTAAATATCGCAGAGATAAAATTAGGTATCTATCATAGAAACACCGACTTCCGAAATTAAAATTATTTTGTACTTTTTTGAAGTCAGTTTAATTTTTTTTTGGAATTTTTTTTTTATTATGCACACAACAGTACAAAAGCAAACTTATTGCCTAAAGCATTTATTACCAGTCAACCTTTTAGTGGAAGATAGAAAACACAAAAAAGTATATAGATTCTGACTAGTACTACTAGAATTAGAGAAATATTACTGTCATCAGATTGTAAACTCCATAATATATGATTGTTATAAATCTTGCGAAGAATTAAATATTTTGCGAATAGACAATAACAAAACCTACAATACAGTATTTAAAAATTTCAATTGATCAGTGTCTTACCGAGAATCTATCTATCTACGAGTGTATAAAAAAAAAATGAATATTACTTAGCGCAAAACTCGAGCATGGCTCGACCAATTAGATATGTTTTTTTCGTATGTTCCTTAATAATGAAGGTTTAAATCCATATGGGTGGTTGACATCCCACCCATACGCACAAAGCGTTTTGGGAACACATATATTGTGCGTACAGCCAAGGAGTGGAATTCCCTGCCAGAGTCTGTGTTTCCAGATGCATTCGGGCGATGTTCAATTTGAAGTCGACCGACAGCTGCATGCCATTCTTTAAAAAACACAGGTTATTGACACTACCATCTCTGTATATTTTTGAAATCGCGCTATTTGTTAGGCTAAATCAGCATCTATTTCCACGACTAGCTGACACCTTCCCCCGCAACAGACGTGACAATAATCAACTGTGTTCGCATACATCAAAGACAGCATTAATTGGGAAAAGCGTTTTCTGTATGGCTCCTAAAATTTATAACAAAATACCACAGTCCTTTAAAACATTGCCAGTAAATTTGTTTAAAAAGAAGTTTCGAGATTTACTAACAGACAAGTGTTATTATGGTATAAGTGACTTTTTGAATGACAATATTTGACATTTTTTTATTTTCTTTTTTATTTTCTTTTCTCTGATTGTTCTTTTTTTGACATGATTTTGTGATGTAATGATATTTATTATTAATGACTATGCATATCAATTAGGTACCATTTGACATTTCTTATTTTTTTCTGACATTTTTTTTAACTTTATTTTTTTTTTATTGACTAATTGACATTTTTAATTTTATTCTGCCTGTTTTTTTTTTTAATTAATTTATTAATGCATAACAATGATAATTCTGACATTTTGTATTTTTTTTTATTTGTCGATGCATTTTGATGACTTGAACATATTTAATTTAAATTGTATTTTATTCTGAATCTTTTAAATGTTGTTAAATTTATACATTTGTACGCCTTAAAGGTGAAACATGTACGGACAAAACATTAATTCTGTAACATCCTCCATGCTAAAACTGCATGCATACCCATGTTTTGACAAATAAAATTATCTTTATCTTTATCTTTATCCTGATAGCTACAACTTGGGGTCTTTAAGTCAAGAGTGAATAGGTTACTTCTAGGCAAGCGTGCTCCATTTCGGCCACAACATCGCTTACCATCAGGTGAGATGGTGGTCAAACACGAGCCTATCAATAATAAAAAAAAATAAAAAATAATAAGTGCGCGGGGCAATTTTGTGGCGAACTGTTAGGCATTAGCGACCCCACGGACCCGATCTCCCGGGGGAATTTTTGTGTAGTGAACGATGACGAAGATCAGAGCAGCCACCTCTCTCTTGCCTTTATTGGCTGGCTTGAGTGGAGATCCGCAAGAGCAAATACGCTCGGGAGAAGAATGTGTAATCCAGTAAGGTGCTGGTAGGGATCTTGACTGTACTTCCGGGATTAATAGCCGTGCTATACCTCTCCACTCCTCAAGCACATCAGGATATGTTGCCCTCTTGTTGCTACGTCACTTCGTGCTAGCGACCGTTTTGGGGGTCCATTTGTTGAGTCTGCAAGTCACCCCTGCCTTATTATGGATGGAAATCAAAAATATTGCTCAGGCAGGGGCCATAGTCTTAACATAGGTTCTGGTAACCAGTCCACTTAAGACTCCAAAAACCATAGCCTTATATTAGTTGTTCACATGTTACAATAGTTTCCCTGCAACCGGAGGTTGTCCTTGGATGCACTAGTACAGCACATACAGGGATAATCGCCGGTCGGTACGTTTCATTAAAAGCGTCTAAAAGGGCCTTTGCGAGTTGGTTTCGGCTCCTCGTACGCCTTCCAAAGGTCTTGGACCTCAGGGTCCTGAGATGAATAAATACATAAAAAAATGTACTAATAATTTTTGACAGATCGAAGTCTGTCTGAAAAGGTTGTAAATTTTTTAAGCAGCTATACTTTAAGATATGTTAGTAAATTTTAGTTAAATACGCACGTTACTTTTCGGCTTGCATCTGTATACAATGTCACGAAGATTACCTACACATAAGGAGTTTTTAATTTTACGATAGTGATTTAATCTGAATTTTCTGCATTAATCTTGCAGGTATTGCCAGCTCGTAATCTAGTTGCATATTATGGCCTAAATAGCTCCTTGCCTCCCATATTGATATCAAATTATCGATTTCAACAACCTAATATTTTATTTCAGGTAAACGGATTATCAGTAGCAAGCCGCGACGGCTATCTTGCGTTACTTACCGATGCTTTGAATAACAATTTTCAAAGCACGAAGGAAATAGACCAGTTGGACAAACCGTTGTCGAGACACAACATAGAACAGTGCGCTATAGAATTAGAATACGAAGCATTTTCTAGTAGCACGGTTATTAGTCTATACAGGCGAGCGATGTCCAAATTGGTGAGTTGTTAACTATCTGAAACAGTAAGTTTGTTAAATGTGTTGTTGTAAAGTGAGTTTGTTTGTTTATTTGTTACGTCTTCACGCCTAAATGGCAAAACCGATTTTGATGAATTTTGGTACAGAGATAGTTGGGACACTGGAGACGGACATAGGCTATTTTTTTTTTTAATGAGGAAAGGGGAGAAAGAGTAATGTATATTAATAAATGCGGGCGAAACCGCGGGTAAAACCTTGTTTTTAATAAATAATGTTTTTCTTCTCAGATTTCAGCCGTTAAAACATGTAAAGATCAAGTATATCCTCAGTTAAAAAATTTCGACCCAAAGAAAAGCAGCACGCTCAATGAATTTGTTAAAGAATTTGAGCAAAAAAGAGGCAATCCCTGCAATGGTTTTATTACAGCATCACAATTAGGTAAGCTTGATTGAAAATGTGCATTTACTTATATGTATACTTATATATCTTTCTAGCACTTTTGCCAGTTTGCCAGCAACTAAGGTCTAACGCATATCCGAAACTACTGGGACTAGGAATGTACATATAGATTAATTATTATTTATGTAGCGGTATATGTGTACAAACACCTTGTACACCGTACCTGTGATAGGCTTGCAAAAGCTGTGTACTGTCTTTTCACAAGTTGGTATGGTTGTTATTTGGTAGTGGTCAAACGTAATATAACCCATATATACATAATAATATTCCACTACTATCACACAATGCCGTCCGTCTAGTCGCAAGCTAAGCAGAGCTTTTTTTTTCTGTCGACGGCAAAAATCCTCATTGACGAAACCCGCTCTTGGGTGGAGCGGGAGACAGTGTCAGAGTCTTACTGACTAAAAACCCTGCGCCGTTCCTTCTAGCCTTCATACCGGGGCTCTAGTTTCCTTTCGGATAACCCCGACCCCAGTAGGCTTCGACCTCGATGGGCCCCTCCTGTTGCTGACAACTCCTTGAGGCGTGCGGGAACAGTGCGCGCCGTCGACGCCTTGGCTCGGTCCGGACAGTTACCGGACGATCGGACAGCGAGCTACCCATAGCTCGCTGTCCACGAGCCCGCGTCTACGGTGGCTGGTAATCGGGGCTGGAACCCCGAGAGCTTGTGTTATAAGTACTAGACAATTGATAAACATACTTATATATTACTAAATACATACATATATAGATAAATTACACTCGGACACAGAACAAATATATATATGGAATAACTGTTTAGCTCATTTTACTAGAGTGGCAAAGGCGACTAAATCGTCCCATGTAATTCCTTCTAACTCATTTAACTGGTCTGTTGGTCTAGTGGTTAGTGACCCTGACAGGTATACCGGAGGTCGTGGGTTGATTCCTACCCAGGACAAATATTTGTGTTTCGAGCACGATCTTGTTCTTTGTCTGGGTGTAATTTATTTATAATAATTATGTACATATTTAGAAATATATAAGTATATTTATCAGTTGGCTAGTCAAGTAATCATAACACAAGCTCTGCTTAGCTTGGGACGAGACAGCGTTATGTGATAGTTGTGGAATATTTTTATTTCAATTTCGCCATTAAAGAATCTCTTACCGAACCTGGTCACAATATGATAAAGTCACAATCACTCATTGTTTTTATTTTTCATTTAGATATAGATTTAAAGAATGAAGTACGGCAACTATCAAAAGCAGACAAAGAATCAATAAGAAAAGCAAATTCGTTTAGACGGGACCCATTAACACAAACGAAACTAAAAAGCTTTTTTAAAAAATCATCAGAGGCGTCTCCTAATAATACTCCACATGAAAGTGATAATGATGGTAGTGGTCTTATAATTGATGAAAATAACGAAGACAGCAAAAGTAGTGACAATAACGAATGCCATTTTAATAGTAATGATACTACGCTCAAATTAAAAGATATAAATGACGAAGTTATGAATACCGATGAAGATACTAAAACTGATGATGACGAGTCACAAGATAGCCAACGCGTATCTAGTAAAGGGTCGAAGACATTTGTAATAAATATAACATTACAGGGAATACCAAATAAACATAAAAACACTTGTGAAGCAGAAAAAGAGGTTGACATTAAAGAAAAGCAAAATAATGAAACTAAAAAGAAAAGCGAAATAGATCTAAAATTACATAAAGCTAAACCTCCTTCAAAACGAAAAATCAAAGCTCTATTTGGAGAATCTTCCGATAGTGATGGCGAAACTAGGCCATCGAAAAAAAGAAAAACTAAAAGTGCTGATAAAAATGATTGCAGAAAGAAACAGTCCAAGAAAAATAATGCTAAGGAATCGGACAAACAAAGCCACAGCCACGATACTTCTACAGAACCTACATCTTTATTTGGTCAGTCAGATGGCGAATCTGAGAAAGAATTAGTGATTGATGATGGTACTGATTTAATGATAAACAAAAGTGCAGAAAACACGTTAATACTTAGTGAAATTAAAGATGAGTCAATCATTAAAAACACGATTGGTTCATTTGAAACAAAAGTCGATCCTGACGCGTCTATTGAACAAAATAAATCCAACAGTTCCTTAGAGCAGTTGGACAGTGATGACGCAAAATTTAACAAGGCTCGTAAGTTAAGTTTAGAAGCTGACGCTGTTTTGGAAAAATTACAAATGTTTAAAGATCTGCCACCTGAACCTGCACCTTCTGAAAACCTTCCTGATGTCGAGCAAATCGAAGCACTAGTTACCACAAAGACTTCCTCTACATCACCTAAGCATAAGGATAAAGATAAAAAAATTAGTAAACACAAACTTAGCCTAAGTAAAAAATTAAAGGATGAACAAAAGACAAAAGATTCAAAGAGCGAAAAACATAAAACAGATAAACCACATCGTAAAGAAAGTAAACACAGGAGCAAAAGTGACGCGAATAAAAAGGAAACCACAGGAAAGAAAACTGAAAAAGTAGATCTTGCTGGTCTTGTAGTTAAACTGCTCATGCCATACTATAAGAAGAAAAAAATAAGCAGTCGAGACCTATTTAAAACTACTGCAAGGCACATTGTTCATCAATTACTGGCGATACATGTTACGGGTAAGTTAGAACAATTTCAGAAAAAGGTTAATTCTAATTTTCACAAATCTGTTAAAAATGTTTACAATTATTGGCATTCACCTAACAGAGAAGGGGCAAATTGCGGCACTTAGCATTTGAAAAGTCATAAGTTAGAACCTTATTTTATTATATGGCACCAGCAGTCAAACATAATTGGATAAGATTATGCCAATATTGTATTTAAGTTCCAGATGTTTCCATTCATACAACTTTTTATTTTTTGCTTGTTCTGGTAACGTAAATTTACCTGTTCCTTCAGTTACGCTATGTTAGGGTCACGGTGACTCTTTCGAACTATCCTGCAGCCCTGACTATTCCATATACCTAATTACGACTTTTGTAATGATTGAAAAAAAAAAAAACTTCTTCAGTGGTGGTTGAAGTAAGATAGTGCAGCTCGAAAGCCTAAATCGGCTATTCTTTCCTATCTGCTACACTGCTTTGATTGATGATATCCTATTAAAATAAAAAATTAGTCCCTATTCTTTCCTTGCACACGTCTGATTGTTAGTGACATACATACTAGTGATGTAACGAAAGTCAGATTTTTCACAATCGCGAATGCGACTATTCAAATCCAATATTCGCGAATGCGAATATTGACTTTCAAACAAAGTGCGCGCAAAATGTCATACAGTTTGACATTTCGTGTCAGCCCAGCTTAAACAAAACATAGCAGAGCCGGACTCCGACGACTCGGATCCATCGGGTTCCCGTGACGCTCACCAGGTCATCGGTCGCCCCTTGGGGAGACCTTCCAATGCTGCGTCTTCAGATGTGTGGTCACCACTCCAGAGACTTACGTCCCCATCGACTATCGAGCAATGTGACACTTGAGGGAGGCCAACAGCCAACAGTGGACGTCTTTTGCCTGAAATGATGATGATGATTGTAGCAAAGCCGTTACAGATTGATTGATTCGTTTAATCAACCTGTAACGGCTTTGCTATTAACATCATCATTTCATTTTGCTAATCACAGTCTATTCGAAAATATTGGTTACTAGCTTTTGCCCGCGCGGGTTCGCTCCCGCTCTTCCCTACTCCACCCTACTATACCCAACTCTACCCTACCCTACTCTACACTACTCTACCCTACACTACCCTATTTTTTTTTCCTTTTTCCATAAGAACCTTTTCCTCACAATAAAAATCACAACAAAAAAAAATCAGCCAAATCGGTCAAGCCGTTTTCATGCTATGTCGTGACAACGGAAAACGGGTTTGATTTTTATATATATAGATGATTTGGCGTTAGTTAGTATTATTGTACCGGTAAAATGGCCCAAATTGCACGAATTTTGAATATTTAGAAAAAAAATTGTATGCATTGTTGTATGTATTGTATTGTTGTATTGTATTGTGGCTGCAGTCTCGTAAATATTCACCCGCGGCAAATTATTAACGCACCTTTGTATACTTTTTTTGAACAAAATAATAATATAAATTTGAATCGTGAGCGTTAGCGAGAGAATCAAAAGAGCACGAGGTGAAAAATCTTTGCACTCGAGAACTTTTCATTCCACCTCAGCGAGGAAATGACTAAATGCAAAAAAAAATCACCAAGGAGGTTTTGAGTCTGAGTTTTTAACAAATTAAAAAAAAAATGTCATATTTAGTACCATGGAGGTAGAAGTAAGTAGGTTTAAGGATGTTTTGAATTCAAAAACATAGTGCACGCGATATTCTAAATTCAATTTACGTTATCTCACTAGATAATAAAAACGGCTTTTGCTCTCAAATATCGAAGAGCAAAAACACTCTTTCCGAGATTGTGGGATGAAATAGTACATTGTTACACTAGGGGTGAAAGTTAGTTATCTCGTCCGAGCGGCCGAGCGTAGCGAGGTCGCTAATTCGAGGGACTAAATAAGTAACTTTAACCCCGAGGTAAGCATTGTGCTTTTCATTACGAATACAAGAAGATAGACCTAGTTTTTTTTTTAAATAATTTGCCAGCTGTTAGTTGAAAGTAAAACTCCCTAGGGATGAAAAGTGTGATACTTTTCAGCCCGCTCCACAGGCAAGTTCAGACCCACTTTAAGAGTATGAGTAATGAAATAGTACATTGTTACACTAGGGGTGAAAGTTACTTATTTCGTCCCGAGAAGGAGTTGGCGGCCGAGCGTAGCGAGGTCGCTAATTCGAGGGACTAAATAAGTAACTTTAACCCCGAGGTAAGCATTGTGCTTTTCATTACGAATACAAGATAGATCTAGTTTTTTTTTTAAATAATTTTACAGCTGTTAGGTGAAAGTAAAACTCCCTAGGGATGAAAAGTGTGATACTTTTCAGCCCGCTCCTCAGGCAACTTCAGACCTACTTTCAGAGTATGAGTAATGAAAAATGTATTTTCAAATTAAGAGATTTGGTACCTTAGCGTATTGATAAAGTACTTATATTTAAGCGGACTATAAAGTCTAAAACGTTTTTTTTATTTTGAAAGGCATGCAAAGTAGACCAGACTTTTTGAATTTTTCGTCCTGTGCGTTCTGAGTTAATTTTCGCGCTTAAAGAATCGCGGAATCGCGCTAGTTTGGTATCAAAGTTTCAACCAGCAAAGTTTTGTATAATTAAAGGATATTGCCAGGGTTTGGACCACAGAACAAAAGAATCATACAGTAGATAGAAGGAGTAAGTAGGCGCGGCGCGCGTACCCCGAGGTTTGCAGAGATGCGCTTAGGTTCCATTGCGCATGCGCCACGCACATCGGTCTAGGCATAGTCGCCACGGTGATAATAACTAGATAAAAAATATATAAAAATGTACTACTGTGCTGTTTTGGAATGCAAACACGATAGTAGAATCAATAATTTATGAAATAGTGGTATATCCTATCATCAGTTAGCCCTGGTTTATTTTATTTTGATATTTTTTGAAAAATAAGATATTATAAATAAAAAAACAAATAGAAGTTTACTTTATTCTGTACAGAATAAGACCTACTTTCAAAAAAATATTCAACAAATGTCACTGTCAGCTGCTCATTTAGAGATGACCATTATCGATAGTGAGTTATCGATATTGTAAAATTGTAAGGTTTTTTGTTGTGTCGGGAAAAAAACATACCCAAGTGTTTCGACAAAATTATAAACGCACACTATTTTAATTTTAGCTAAATAACTGATAAATATACAAACAAAAGTAAACAAGGTCAAACTTTCCATAGGTTCAAAATTTAGCTTTCGTGTTATTTTGTGACTTCATATTTCCTAAAGATCCAGACAGAAAAGAAAAATGGATCGATGTGACTGGAAGGCAAAGTTGGCTTCCTGCAAAAACTAGCACAATTTTCTCAAATCACTTTGAAGGATGAGATTGTTTAATTAAAAGCGTAAAGAAATGCATAACCGACACAGCAGTGCCAAAACTTGAGCTCATAAGAATTTCTAGATATTGGTAGAAAAAAAAGAAGTCATTTTATTAAAAATCTGGTTATACCTCGATGGAACCCTAGCAGTCTCTATGGACAAGATGTTACAGTTTTACTCAAATCTGTATGGATCTTAAAGCAAATTTGGAGTCAGCCAAGAAACACCGGCTTCACTTAGTTTTAACTTTTAACTGACACCGGCTTTTCTTTTTGTTCTGTTCTTGTTTTTCCAGAACTTACGTTGTTTATTTTAGCATCCTAAAAATCTTGTTTCATACTTTTTCAGTGTCGTTTTTATTTTGTCGTAGTTGGGTTTTAGTTTTTTTATATTTTTATTTAAACATTTTTGGTGTTAAATCAGTTTGCTTCCATACTATTTAATTGTAAAAGCTTAATTTTTAAATTAAGAACTAGGTAATTAACATAAAACTGCTGTTAATTAGTGAAACAGTGAGACAGCTGCTTAGACTGTAAAGGCCTTTCAAATTACGCAGAACAGTACCTCGTACTCTTCCCGATTCTTATTTTTTTTTTTTGCACAAAACTTTTTGTCCACTAGAAGGCGCAACATTAAGTTTTGATGATATTTTAGAAATGTACAAGCGTAGCCCTTTCAAATGATACCAAACACGCCGTATTTATCTCCATTTTTATTTTTAACACATTACTTTTTGTCCACTAGTGGACACGTCACGTAGCTTATGTTCAGCGGACAATTAGGACAGTTCTAACCACGGAGTAAGTATAGAAGAGGAGATGTAATAAGATTTCCCTAAGTAAAAAAGCGTGACATTTTGTGGGGTGACTCCGTGTTAGACTCCGCCCATTTTTTTATTTGCCATCTGCTGGTCAATAGCAAAACTACTTGCTCGTTCTGTTGATTTTATTTTGTAGTTACGTAACTATCTCACACTAGATGTCATTAAGTGCAGGGTGCAACAGGGTCGCACTCAGAATTACCAGGGATATTTGTTTTTTAAATTAATTGTGTAAGTGTAAACCATCCGATACGTATATTTTTCATTGAAATAGTTATACTATTATTTGATGAATGACGAATGAAGATCATTCGAAATTCATCAAAAATCTTTTTATTGTAACATTTTTTTTACTCTATTTTTATTAGGTTTTTTATAGGCTTATTTTGATAGAAAGAATGGTCAAGATTGATTAAAAAGCTAGTTTAAAAAAAAAACACGTGTTTACGTCCGAAACCATTCAATAATAGTAAATTATGTGACTAGGGGATAAAGCAGTGTCTTAAAGTCGCGGGCGGCATGTTGAATTCCGAACGAAACGAAGGTTGCTGATTTTAATCCCGAACGTTAGTGAGGGATTTATATAGTTAACTCCCGAGCATTGAGAGGGAGATTATAAATAAACCAGAGTGAAGTGAGGAATTCAAGCCGCCCAAGACAAAGACAGCGTTATCCCCGTGTTGCATACTCTACTTTTTACACCAAATGTGAAAAAAGTAGAGTATGCAACACGGGGAATGCAACATGTGAAAGAAATATAAGTATTATACTCGTATTTACAAGTTCATAAGTCGTGGGACAATCGATAAAATAGTTGGATTCTAAATACTGCCTGTATTTTTGCTATTTGACGATAGATGGCGACCTGTTTACAAAATTATATAAAAACTACAAAAATAATATTTTGGCGATTAAAGGACCTTTAGGAATGAATGTTGATCAACTTTCAGTACTTATGATTATTAAAATATATTAATACTGAGCTCTACGTGCCTAAATATATTTAGTTCCCATGACACAAAGTGTCGCCATCTAATGTCGAGTAGAATTATATTTGGAAATGCTGACTTTAAGAGATTGTTCTAGAAGTATTTTAATAAATTACGCCTAAAATTACTTACGAATGAAATGTGATGGCATCCATAGCATCAGAACGTCTATCCAAGTAGTTTTTACAAGATAAAATACAACACTTAATTTTTTTGGTTTTCTATCGCGAATATGATGCCAAATAAGTAGGTTTACGAAGTTGTGCACAGGACGAACGCCAACAATACACTGATTTAAGCCACGCCCACTGTGATGACGTCAGGACTCACTTGAGAGTCACAGTGCACAGTTGTTTAGGCCGCCTCCTCTTTTAATTCATGAATCCCCAAGCGACCACCGGTGGCCGCGCATCTATTGTCTTACTATTGTGTCTCTAATTGACGGTATCTGAAGGGCTATACTTACTCCATGGTTCTAACGATACCTCATATGTCGAGTTCCGATTAGTAGATTAGGAGCTATGAGGGAACCGATGAACATACTCACATACATACATAGCTTGTCAAAATCATAACCCTTTGGTTTTGCCGTAGTCGGGTAAAAATACGTAAGTATTTTGTTTTGTAATTTATCGACTCCTGCTGTTGACTTTATTTTATTTGAAACTAAAACGCAATATCGATAAAATAAGCCAACGCCAAAGGTACATCTCTAAAAAATGACGTTTAGCAATGACTTTATTTAGGAAACATTAATCTTATGACAAGTAAATAGAGCTCTAAATTAATTGCTTACATTATAGAGACATCTAGCGAAGAATAGTGGAAATTGTTCTTATAATAATTATTCCATGCGAGGTAATACGTTAAAGGGTAGATGACAAACAACTCTGTGTACACATTCATATGGTTTATTTTCTAAAACGGAACTGCGAATATTTAGTGAAAGCGAATGACAAAAAATATGCGAATGTTCGTAACATCACTAATACATACAATAAAATAAAACTATAACTATGTATACTAACTACACTATAAATATTAAGTTTATTTTAGAGCAATTATACCTACTTGATGAAATAGGGTAGTTGAATCAATAAATGTTATAATTCATTTCAGTAATATTATTACGCTTTGGCTAGTACGATTCGTTTTCCAAAAACAGGGTTTCAGTATTGGTAATATAGAAAATAGATAAAAAAAAAAAGAAAAACAGAACCAAGATGACACCAGTGGTTTTGTGGTAATTTTCGTGGTTTTCTAGGCCGATAAATGCAGGTTTTTCTTTTGATCCTATTTTCACCAATAAAAGTGTAACCCGCCAAGATAAAGTTCGACAGTTTGACACGTCTTAAATGTAATATTAAAAAGATTTTTCTTTTTTTTTTCAGAAGAAGCTGCTATTGACTTGTTGTTAAAGAAAACGTTTGGTAAAGAGATGAAAATAGAAAACGAGAGTGATTTAGTGGTTAAGTTAAATTTGAGCAATGTTGTATAATATGTAATTTATTAAGTTTTAAAGCATTATTATTAATTTGTTATCCTTGTACACATGCATAATTAATTAAATATAAAGGAAAGTTTAAATTTACTTTGGTTTTATTTTGAGGTTTTATAAGTAGTAAATCCCTTTTTTATGTGGGAGATCATCAAATAGCCCCCTGTGAGTAGAACGTGAGGATGTGTCAGATTTTTACTTAGTAAAACCCATCTGTGTTCCTTCACTTGTTCTTCTCGCTGTTTAGGGCCATTGTAACTTTTTCGAAATACAGGGTGTCTGACATATCGTTTAGGTAAAAGTAAAGATAGATAGTGTAAAAGTACGGATTTCATTTTTTAAAGATATCATCCAGACGTCTTCCATCGAGTTTCACACAATGTTCAAAACGAAGCCTCGTGTTCCGCGCCACACGCTGTATTAAGCTTCGGTCAATTGCGCTGATTTCTCAACGAATGTTTTTTTTTAAATCTGCAATTTATTGCGGATTGTGACTCTCTCTTTGAGGTATCCCCATAAAAAGAACTCCATCGGGGTCAAGTCGGGCTATCTCGGTGGCCACGGGATGTCTCCAAAGCGATTAATCTATTTGTAAGGGAAAACTTCACAAAGCAAATTTATCGAAGCTCTGGCCGTATGTGCGGTTGCAAAATCCTGTTGGAACCACGTGTGTGATGAGAACGATGGATGAGCTCGCAGGTTCGGCAAAAAGAAATCCGTAATCATGCGTCCATATTCTCACTATTGACATTTTATCGCATGGCTCCGAGCGTTAAAAAAAAAATGGATAAAGCGCACCAAACAGTTACCTTGGGGCAGTGCAATCGTTTTTGGTTTTTCAGTCGAGGGTTACGGGTTCTTGGGGACCAGTAACGGCAATTTTGCTTGTTAACGTGCCCGTTTAAATAGAAAGCCTCGTCGCTCCAAAAAATGGAATGCACCGTGTGATAACGTTCCAACATCGTTTCACCAAAAAGGTTGCGACTAAGAAAGTCACTTTCTTTCAGTTCTTGAACAATTTGAATTTTAAAAAGACGGAACTTCAGAGCAAAATTATCGACGAGCAATCACGTAAGAATCGTTACTCTTGAAAAATGCCTCGATGAATGCGCAATGCTCACCCGACCACTGCGCCGTCGTGACTGAGAAATCCACACGATCTGTGATTCTAATGACGCCGCTTTCCCCACGCACCATTTATTATTTTTTGAAATAATCGTTTTTAAAAACATAAATCTACCGCCAGACACCCTGTATTTCCCCTATTATTAGTATTTGCCCTATCGTGGCTCGTCAATTATATTGCTCTTTGAGGCACTCGTATATTACAACGCGCCCTCGATCCGGCTTTGGCCCATATCGGACAGTGATCTACCCATTACGTGCCGCCACGCAAGTCCGCATCTACGGTGGCCGGGAATCATCCTGTGACGCCCGACGTCCGGGGCGTCTCGCGCGATGGTTCAGTCGTGAGATTCCTCCCTCACGCATTCCGCCACCTCTTCCGATCGTATTATTACTTCGCAGAAGCAGGCGGCTGCTTCCCATGCTCTCTCGCTGTTTACCAGGGCCTAAATCAGGGTCGGACGCAAAAAGTCTGCCCACGCGGGGCAGGCCTCCACCGCGTCCTCCATTTTTTTTTTCGGTGGCAAAAATCATCCAATGAAATACCCCGCTCTTGGGTGGAACGAAAGATAGTGTCAGACTCTTACTGACTAAAAACCCACACCGTTCCTTCTAGCTTCTTCATACCGGGATTGAGTTCCTTTCGGATAACCCGGCCCCAGTAGGCTTCGACTCAGCTAGGCCCCTCCTGTTGCTGACAACTTGCGCGGGAACAATGCGCGCCGTCGACGTCTTGGGCTCAGTCCGGACGGTTACCGGACGGTCGGACAGCGAGCTACCCATTGCTCGCCGTCCGCGAGCCCGCGTCTACGGTGGCCGGAAATCGGCATCGGAATCCCGGCGGCGGCGGCGAGGGCGCCATAGCCTGATGCGGTCGGCCTCCTCCTTTGCTAGAATTACTGCTTCGCAGAAGGAGGCGACCGCCTTCCACTCCTCGCTCCGGACCATGGCCTAAACCAAGGCCCGGCGCGAGAGGTCTCCGCCGCCGTTCGCCCCTACAAGGGCACGGCGATGCTCCGCCCAAGTACACCTCGACTGTGTGCTCCACCGTGTCCTCCGGGCGTTCCGCACAGTGGCGACATCCGTGCGTCTCGCTTGAATCCAGTGCAGGAACGAATTGCACGAGTGAGTACATCAACGGGTAAAACGGATATACTCCATACAGTTTCTTGTACAAGTAGCGCGTGAATTTGTTCTGTACTTGTTCCAGCATTGTCGAGTACTTGGCCTCATGCGGATCCCATATGACAGCACTATGTTCCAGTTGACTCCTGACAAGTGAGTCATATAGGACCCAGACTAGCGATGTTAGTGAAGTGCCTCGTTTGCCTCAAAACAAATCCCAAGTTTCTGTACGCCCTCTTACAGATCTTCGTAATATGATTGCGAAACGACAGTTCAGGAGTGATTGCAACGCCCAAATCTCGCACCTCAGAGACACGTTGAATGGGCGTGGCGCCCACTACGTATTTATGTACCAGCGGAGCACGTGCGCGTGTAAAACTCATCACCGAGCACTTCGACACGTTGAAGAAAAGCTCGTTATCCCGGTTCCATTCCACTACTCTATCTATATCTTCCTACAATCGTTCGCAATCCGATTTACTGTTAACATCGCAACTTAAGGTCATCTGCAAATAATAAACAAGAGCCATTTTTGACGACTTCCGGCAAATCGTCTATCATTATTATGAATTTGAGAGGCCCCAAATTGCTGCCTTGGCTCAGGCCAGACCAGGTATAATATGGGTCAGATTCACACCCATTATAGTCTACGTACTGCTGTTTATCCTGCATATAGCTGACCAAGAAGTGCAATAGATGTGGTGTGCAGCCAACTTCTGCGAGCTTCATTAACAAAATATCGTCGACAGTGTCGAAAGCTTTTTAGAAATCAAAATAAGCAGCGCCAACCTGCCCACCAGCATCTACCGGCGCACCACTTGCGTCATAAAATTCTTTAGATTTGTGGCAGTGTTGCGCGCCGGCCGGAACCCGTGCTGCGCGTCAGCCAGTTATTTCAATAGAAGCCTAGATAATACCCACAAGGTACTGTTTCAAAAATATCTAATAAAAAAATTGTAATAACGTCATAATCAGGTATGAGCCGTTGTATGAAAAACAATGAAAGTGTGTCGAGATGCATCCCCTTAAGAGTCCTATTACCAATCGTAAACGCTCGCTTAGCGCGCCCGCGCGCTGGTGTTCGTGTGCAATACACGAAGTTACGTTGGTGTGCGTTAGGAGTATAACTATAGTCCGCGAAACAATTTTGATACTAGCATGAATAATTGATAGTTTTTTTTTTAACCTGTTTCTGAACACTATGATGCTGGTAATCTGGGATGTGTATCAATCAAAACACTCAAAAAGAGTCCACAAAATAAAAATATACTATGAAGTTTAAGAAAAAAAATTTACAAAAATATAATGGCATTGATCGTTCTTTACGAGGATCAATTAACTCGGGAAGTATACAGTTATAGTAAAATGCCTTCAACTTCGGTAACATTTTTTCTCTTGGCTCTGAAAAAAATAAGTAAGTCATAAATCGAAAACATTAAAAATTAGTAATAAGTAACATCTTCATGAATTACGTCAAAGAATACAGAAGGCACTCTCCTACTACATGTTTAAAAAAAAAGACAAAATTATATAATAGGGCTTTACCTATGAAATTGCCGTTCTGCAGTACATTTCAAATCAAAATATTTTTTGTTTGGCTAAGAATTATAATTGCAAATTAATTTTATTTTAAAACATGGATTTTTTTTTCCAAAAGTAGTCATTTGTTTATTGATTAGTGTTACATTTTCATCGCATTTCAATCTTTTTCGTCATCATGGATACGAAAAATTCGAGTAATTATGGAATATGAGTAACGTCGTGGCAGCAACGCGGCACAAGCGGCATGCAACATCAACGACGTTTACGGAGCTAACACTACAAACCAACGGACCACCTGTTATTGGTTTGCTCGCTTCCGTTCTGGAAATTTCGACCTGAAAAATGAACCTCGCGGTCGTCCGAAGACTGGTCGACAATGACGAATTAAAGGCGATTGTGGAAGCTGATGATACACAATCTACGGCTGTATTAGCAGCAGCTTTCGACGTTTGCGTCAAAACAATATTAGTCCATTTGCGTCAAATTGGCAAGGTAAAAAAGCTTGACAAATGGGTGCCCCATGAACTCAATGATCGCCAGCGCGAAGTACGCGTCGAGACGTGCCTTGCACTGCTCAACAGACACGCAAATGAAGGAATTTTGAACCACATTGTTACCTGCGATGAAAAATGGATTCTATTTGATAACCGCAAGCGCTCAGCAAGTTGGTTGGATCCTGGTTGAGCACCTAAACAATGCCCTAAACGAAAACTTACCCCTAGAAAACTGATGGTCACTGTTTGGTGGTCTAGCGCCGGTGTGATTCATCACAGCTTCTTACCAAACGGGGTGAGCATTACTGCAGATGTGTACTGTGAAGAACTGAACACAATGATGGAGAAACTGGCACATCTCCAACCAGCATTGGTCAACCGCTCGTCTCCGCTGCTCCTGCACGACAACGCGCGACCTCATTACTGCACAGCAGATGGTCTTCAAGTTGCAAGAACTGGGGTTGGAAGCTCTCCGTCATCCGCCCTACTCACCAGACCTTGCGCCTACAGACTACTACTTTTTCCAGAATTTGGATAACTTCTTGGCGGGAAAAAAATTCAATACCCAAGAGGCAGTACAAAATGCCTTTGAAGAATTTGATGCCTCCCATCCAGCTGATTTCCTCAAGAAGGGCATCAATAAACTGCCACTGCGTTGGCAAAGATGCATTGATTGCATGGGTGATTACTTCGATTAATACAAATAAAAAATACATGAAAAAAATTCGTTTAAATTTTTTCATACAAAACGTCAATTTCATAGGTAAAGACCTAATAATATCTACACATATGTTTACAATCAGAACGTAGAACAGTAGGCATTTCTTATAAATACTTCTTTTAAAATATTAACAGCGTTACTGAATAATTACAATAACAATTAAATTTTTTTTTTTTCGAAAATCTATATTGTGAAAATAAATTACGATTTTTTTTGACCATAGAGCGTGCCCGCAGCAGTACTATATAAATACGGCCTTGTGCCAGCGTGGCCGCAGCGCTCACTCAACGCTGCAACTACGGTCTTATCTTATAGAGAATAGCATAGCTGGTAATAGACAGGTAGCTAGGTACCTACTTTTCCTGATCGAAAGTAGAAGATTCCTCTACTGTGTGTTCTACAACCTTATTTTTACTTTCTACAGATGTTTCAGATGTCCTAGAAAAGAAAATACTGATTTCTATTTGTTTTAGTGTAAAATGTATATTTAGGTAGGAACTTAAGTGTTTTGTACTTAATACGGTTTAAATTAATAACATTGTGTATTAGTCTACCTTTTTAGTGACATTCTAACTTGTAATGTTGTCTGTAAGCGGGCATAATTATGCTTCTTCCTTTTTTTTATGCAGGCGTACAGTGGTGTTTTTCGACCTATACCTACCTATAAATAAAAGATAAAAATTAAAGTCTAATATGTAGGTAGGTACTAATATTGATTACCTTTAGCTAACTCATACTAAAAAAATACATTTAATATTATGTGAAAATTACTTGCTGGATCAAATTATTTCGATCGGCGTACACGAGTCAATAATAGTAGCAAACTCCGAGCAATTGCGCGCGAAAAATTCGGCGACAGGTCCTGCCTCGTAAAGCGCTCGCGCAGGACTGAGGAGCACGCCGGATTGACGCAGAATATATAGCACTTTAATTTTATTTATTGTAATTTTGTCTTATTAAATTGATAAATGAAAACTAATGAAACTTATTCATTGTAGAACGAAGTTTTATATCATATTAGTTTATTTGATAAAATTGTGTTAATTTAGAATATAATGGACATTTATGGCTTAAATTAGGCTTTCTTTACGATTTTTTCCTTAAAAACTCATGGAATTTAAAGGAATTCTAGAACTCCAATAAACAAGTAAAACATTCAAAGTATCTTTTAGTAATTTTAGCATTCATAAGAATTGAACGTAACAATGTGAATTTGAGCGTCAAAAATCCATCGACAACGGTTTTTCTTGTTGTATAATAATTACACGAAAAGAAAATTGAGAATATGTAACTCCAACTTACAAGAAAGATAATGGTACTATCGGTATTCTTAAACAAATAATTAAAATATCTTACTACTGCTGAAAATTATAGCGTCAAAAATCATGAACTTTCGTAAAAAATGTAATAGGACTCTTAAGAATATTTTTAACGAACAGATAGTTAATTTTACATACTTTCTTCATACAAATTTTGAAGACTATTCATATCAAAAGAGGTTCAGGAGGGGCCTATCTGGGTCGAAGCCTACCGGGGTCGGGGTTATCCGAAAGGAAACTAGAGCCCCGGTATGAAGGCTAGAAGGAACGGCGCGGGGTTTTTAGTCAGTAAGACTCTGACACTGTCTCCCGCTCCACCCAAGAGCGGGTTTCGTCAATGATGATTTTCCCCGTCGACAGAAAAAAAAAATATCAAAAGAGGTTCGAGTTCTCGGATAAATTAAATTCAAGTACCTATTTGATTTTTAATATCCCATACAAAAAAAAAAACATAAAAATAATGATAAATGATATTTTTTTTTTTCGTCTTTTTAAGCTAGATGCCACCAATAAGGCTTTGAAAATAATCGTAGGTGTACAAAGAAATTTGGTCGATATTTCTCGGTAATGATATGGTACCTACTTATATTTCATTTACGGCCAGCGTTTGAAATTGGGTAAGTATTAGTTACCAATGTGTTGCACTGTAATCAATAATCACTGATACGAAAAACACAAACTTCACTCAATCAATACTAAAAAAAAAATACCTTCAAGTATCAAGATATGTTGAGTCAAAGTATAAAATTGAGCGAACAATGGATTCTGTTTGTGTGTGCTGTGTACGTACGCGTAATGTGTGGAATTTTATAATAATGATGAATATAAAGTTAGTGTTACAAATAAGTACAACACACGTAGGGTTAGAAATAATAAATTGGTTCAACCATAGACTACAAATTATTATGGTAAGAGAACATCTAAGTATTTAGTACCTAAAGTGTTTAACAAAATAGATTTATTGAGAAAAAAAGGTAAAACTGAGTAAAGAATCACTTAACTACACTAACAAAACACACAACAGGCGGGCGAGCGGACGGCCGCCCATGCGGGCGCATTAGATGCGCAGCGCACGCCTGCGTTGGCTGACGCGCGGCAGGCCATGCGGGCGACTTAAGATGTGCAGCGCGCGCCTGCGGGCGGCTGACGCGCAGCCGGCCATGCGGGCGACTTAGATGTGCAGCGCGCGCCTGCGGGTGACTTAGATGTGCAGCGCGCGCCTGCGGGCGGCTGACGCGCGGCCGGCCATGCGGGCGACTTAGATGTGCAGCGCGTGCCTGCGGGCGGCTGACGCGCGGCCGGCCATGCGGGCGACTTAGATGTGCAGCGCGCGCCTGCGGGCGGCTGACGCGCGGCCGGCCATGCGGGCGACTTAGATGTGCAGCGCGCGTCTGCGGGCGGCTGACGCGCGGCCGGCCATGCGGGCGACTTAGATGTGCAGCGCGCGCCTGCGGGCGGCTGACGCGCGGCCGGCCATGCGGGCGACTTAGATGTGCAGCGCGCGCCTGCGGGTGACTTAGATGTGCAGCGCGCGCCTGCGGGCGGCTGACGCGCGGCCGGCCATGCGGGCGACTTAGATGTGCAGCGCGCGCCTGCGGGCGGCTGACGCGCGGCCGGCCATGCGGGCGACTTAGATGTGCAGCGCGCGCCTGCGGGCGCCTGACGCGCGGCCGGCCGTGCGGGAGGCAGGCGCGCGATGGCGGCGCGGCGCGCACGGCGTGTCTGGCTCGGCCGGCGCCGTGCTTGTCACCAGGTTGCGCACGTTGCCAAACATCGGCTGCACTCCGATTGTTGATTGGAATATCTGGATGTTCTTCACGAGGTCCTCGCTATCTTCGAAGGTCTCTCGGATCTGCGTATAAGAATGCTTTTATGAGCACCTGTTGCGTATCGTTTTAGAAATCAGTATTGATGTCGCAGGTTTTTCATAAAATTAGGTTTTTGATCAAGAACCTAGGTTTTTGATGAAAAACTGGAAGATGATACATTTTAAACTCAATTTCATCATAAACCTGTAACAGTCCAGATTTTTGATCAAAAGCCTGAACTAGTTTGGGGTTATGATCAATCTGAAATACATTTCCGTTGACAGGGACTTAGGGACTACCCCCGCTTTTGTTACCGACTTCCCAAAAAGGAGGAGGTACTACGTTCGGCTGTTTGTGTGTTTTTTTTTTGTATGTTTGTTCGTCGAATACTCCGCCAAATGTGAACGGATTTTCAAAATTCTTTTTTTGTTCGAAAGTAGATAGTTCTGAGGTGATCCCATTGTCACCAAATTAGAATCTGATGATGGAATCTTGGAGAAATTGATGGCAACCCTCAAATTTTATAGGCTCACTTATTGTTTTTCGCACATTTTATGAAGTATCTTGTGTATTTGCGTATGGTCGTTACCATCTCAGGTAGCTGAGCTGATGATGGAAGGTACAACTCCTTAACAGTAAGAAGTTAGTCGAACAGGCAAGGACTGTTTTAGTAAATTGTTTTGATGTTTGATACTGTTTTAGTAAATTGTTTTGATGATCAAGTCATGGCCTGATGCTGCAGTCAGGATAGTCTGCAGAGTACCTAAGTCCTCGACAATTAACAGCAGATATATCGAGTTTAGGCTCATTGAAAAGGGCTCGATGTTTGGATAAACGTACTGCTAATAAAGAACACCGAAGTACATAGAGACCTAATGCTGAAGCCAGGAGCATCAGAAAAAGTACAAACCTTGAAATTACAGCACCGTAGTCGTGTTTGGGCTCATTTTAACCCTTCAGATTCCGTCAATTAGAGACACAATAGTAAGACAATAGATGCGCGGCCACCGGTGGTCGCTTGGGGATTCATGAATTAAACAGGACTAAAATTTAAGTTCAATGCAATGTTGACATAAGTCTGGCCTGATGCTGCAGCCGGGATTATCAGCATCTAGTCTAATGACTGATTGAAAGAAGAGGATATATCGAACTGGATCTAACCGTGTTTGGGATTATGAGAACCGTTATGAGATGCGCTCTGACTATAAGGTATTTAAGTTTGACTGAGGGGTACTTTTTACTGTTGGTACCATAACTAAAAAGTGTAAAATAAAAAAAACTTTTTACAAAAAAAATATAACCGACTTCAATGTTAAGAAAACACTGAAAAGTACCAAATAACTTTAATTTTGGAAGTCGGTGTTAAATAACGAAGAGACTAAACTATTATAGAAACAGTGACTTCCAAAATTAAAGTTATTTGGTACTTTGCAGTGTTTTTTTTTCGCCTGCACTCGCGCGCGCATCGCCCTTTCCCCGCTTCTTCAGTCACACAAAACACAACTCAAGACGGGCAACCCGCACATTTTTGCGACAAATAATTACGTAAAATATAATTACGTGAATAAATCGCATTCATATTGTGCTAGTGCTTACTACAAATAGCATCTACAGGAAACCAAGTGGATATGCAATTTGTATGTAAAGAAGTGTTTTGAAAAAGCGTTTGATGATGGATTGTTTTATTTATTTCATTTAAATTGATTTATTGGTCATAAAACAAAAACCCCAAACTAGTTCAGGTTTTTGATAAAAAATCTGGATTGTTACAGATTTGTGATGAAATTGAGTTTAAAATGTGTCATCTTCCGGTTTTTCATAAAAAACCTAGGTTTTTAGTGTCCGTTTCGGCCGCGCGGCCATGACGATAAACAAATAAAAAAACTACGCCAAGATTATGTAAAAAATTGTAAAAGTAGATTCCCAAAACCATAAATTTGTCAGTTATGGTTAAGAAGTTATAAGGGTTTGAATGTGGCCGCGCCATTGAAACGCGGAGAACCGCGCGGCCACGGAGATCTTTAAAACTAAGCGTTGCAGAGACCTGAAACTTAGGTAAATAACAGATTGAATTTGTAAAAAAAAAATTAAAAATATAGAAAAAAATCCTAGGTTTATATTTCAGAAGCTATGAAAAGCAAAAACACCATTTCCGCGCCATCGAAACGCTGACAAATTTGAAATGCCCTCCGCATTTCAGCCATTACTGACTAAAATCCACTTCTGTTCCCATGGCTCCAGTAGTCTTCGACCCCGCTGGGCCCCCACGGTTTTGCTGACATCTCCTTGAGGCGCGCGTGGAACATTATTCGCCGTCAACGACTTGAGCTCGGTCCGGAAGGTTACCGGATAGTCGACTGGCGAGCTGCCCATTTTGCGCGCCTTCCGCATGCCCGCGCCTAGGGTGGCTGTAAAACGGGATCGAGATCCCGGCTGCTGGGGCGTGAGTCCCGTTCCCTCACGCGTGCGGCCTCTTTTTTTGTTAGCATTACTACTTCGCAAAAAAAGGAGATCGCCTACCACTCCTCCTCGCTCCGGAAAATGGTCTGTACCAAGGCCAGAACTTCCATAACACACAATGTCCGGTGAGGACCTGCGTCATGCGGAAGGTAAAGACGCCGTGTCGCCACTTCTCAATGAGGGAACTTACCGCCACAATAAGGGCATGCCCAGCACTGGGTTGCGACAGTCTGTCTCCATTCCATCATTAGATTCCGCTGGAACTCTGCCCGCCATGCCGCGAGTTGGCGCGGAAAAGATTAACCTCTGCGTTTAACTCTATGTATGACTTAACATTTGAGTTGAACATTTCCAGAATGTGAAATACATTTCAAATTCCTAAGGACTGTGTAGGTACAGTTGAGTTGTACAGGTAAACCGGAGGGTGTATGTTGCACAAATGTGCAGGTTTCCACGCAAGCTTAACTGTCAGGTACACCCTAATGTGTATGGCTGGCTTGCCATATATGATTTAAAAGAGTGTCCCATGAAGTTTATTGTACGTTTTTCTCCATAGAGATCTACACTTTGGAACGTGCAATTTAGCTTCACTTTTCTTGGACTGACCGACATTTGACTATTCAAAAGTGCCTGCAATTGATCTAATTGAAATAAATGATTTTGTATTTGTATTTGCCAGTAAGCCATTGTAGCAGCGTGCAAGCAAAGACTGCTTCTTTCTGACGCAGGTTATTTTTTAAATAAAATAACAGATCCTAACGTACTGAAATCACATTAAATGCATCGTGATATTTAAGTACTTACTCACTTTTAATAAGCCAAAAATAACTCGTCATTATAAACTGACAATATTTTAATTTTAGCTAAATTACTCATACTTATATAAAATTTAAATAGGTTTTTTTTTTAAGGTGGGCAAAAATCATCTTATGACAACCCCGCTCTTAGGTGGAACGGGATTCTTTCTTCTTCTTTTCTTTCAGAAATCCGACCCAGAACAATAAACAATCATTTAAAACATATTCTGCAAGGTTTAAAAGAGTTATAAATTTAACACAAACAGCACGTAATAACTACTTCATTAAGACATCTGAAAATAAATCAAAAGCGGCATGGACCATAATTAACAATTCTAAGACCTCCTTCCTTCCCTAAAGAACCAATAATACAAATTCAAACAACATCCGTTAAAAATAGCTCAGGCCTTTAACGAGTTTTATATTAATCAAGCTACTCAACCAAAAAATGAAACCATACCAAAAATGTATGTATGCTCAAATACTTCAAACTCTGTATATATATGGAGCCAACTATTTCTCAAGATATAGGTAAATAACCGTATTAACGCACTTTGAAACACAAATAGTGTTGGCTATGACGGAGTATGCACTAAAATTATTAAAAAAATATCACAAAACGTGCTCAAAGAGCTATTTTAAAAGTAGCGCTTCGAAAACCCTGGCGTTATCCTACAAGCGCACTGTACTCAGAATGTGATAGCTTTACATCGCCTCAGTGCTTCTTCGCTTTCACAAATTTGCAAAGATCACAGCTCGAACCTCTTACAGAACCCTTAAAACTCGCCGCAAGCCCGGCGGCGAGGGCGCCGTAGCCTGATGCGGTCAGCCTCCTCCTTTACTAGCATTACTGGCGACCGCCTGCCATTCCTCCTCGCTCCGGAACATGGCCTCGACCAGGGCCCGGCGCGAGAGTTCTCCGCCGCCGATCGCCCCCACGAAGGCACGGCGATGCTCCGCCCAGGCAGGGCACACCTCGACTGTGTGTTCTACCGTGTCCTCCGGGCGTTGCGCACAGTGGCGACACCCGGGCGCCTCTTCCGACTTAATCTGAAACAGGTACCTCCCGAACGTGAGGTACCTGCGTCATGCGGAAGGTAAGGACGCCATGAGGTCTTTTCAGCCACGCCTCAAAATGGGGACTTACCGCCATAATCGCGGCGTGCCCAATTGAACAAACCACTGTTACTAAACTTGGTATTAATATCGACAACAATTTACTTGGAGATCCCAGACAGACGAAATATGTTAAAAACTTAGTAAATTTGCCTATGTTCTCTATAAGCTATCAAACATAGTGAGTGGGCCTAGAATCGATACTAACAGCCTATCACGGTTATGTTGCATCGGCACTCAGATTTGGCGTAATATACTGGGGCAATTCAGTTGATAGAGAACTCGTATTTAGCGTATCAGAGCAATGTGTGGCCTAAAAAGCACTGACAGTTGCCAACCGTTCTTTATTCGTTTAAAAATTCTTACCTTGCCATCGTTATACATATACGAAACAAATGTGTTTGTCAAATCTAAAATTTTACTATATACATTAGCCACTAAAAGCTAGTACAGAAAATTACGCGATAAGAATAAATCAGAACTCGAAGTAACTTATGGAAAGACTGCATTTATGAACAAGAGTACTTTCTGTATGGCCCAAAAAATATTTAACAAACAACCTGAAAAAAAAAAAACGTTAAATTTGTTTTTTTTTTTTAATTATTAACAGGTTTGGGAGGCCTTTGCCCCGCAGTGGGACAGTAATGGCTAGTTAAAAAAAAAAAAAATAGGTTTGAGCTTGACCGCTATCTCACCTGGTGGAAAGCGACGATGCGGTCGACGATGGAACGGGCTTACTTAGAAGAAACCTATTCACTCTCGACTTAAAGATTCCCGGGTTGTAGCTATCAGGAAACACAGACTCCGGCAAGGAATTCCATTCCTTAGCTGCACGCACAATGAATGTGTTTTCAAAAACGTTTTGTGCATGTAGGTGGGATGTCCACCATGTACCGGTGGCGCATCATGGAACGGACTAGGCGGAATCAGGTTATGCAATTCCTACGCACACTTCCCGAAATGCAACCGGTAGAAAACCGACAGGCTAGCAACTCGACGTCGATGCTCAAGACTTTGAAGTCTACAAAAACTTGAGAAGTATGGTGTGCACGGTCAATTTCTACGCTGGTTTAATTCATACCTATCGGAACAACAGCAGAGAGTGGTTATAAAGGGGTATCAATCGCCACTCTATCATTTAACCTCTGGTGTACCACAGGGTTCTCATCTTGGTCATATTTTTGGTATTTGTGAACGATATCATACAGTCCATAAAAAACTCAAAATGCTCTGTTTGCGGACGATCTAAAGATTTATAGAGAGATTTTAACTGGTGCCGACATCGCTTTGCTTCAGGACTTGGACGCAATTCATGAGTGGTGTCACAGTTACATGATGACTCTCAATCCTAAAAAGTTTTATCATATAACTTTTACACGGAACAAGTTGATTCAGCCCTCAGCATATCACTTAAACGGCACAACTCTTCAGAGAGTTGATTTCATTCGTGATTTAGGTGCCCAACTTGACAGCAAACTATCCTTTGTAAATCACTTTGACACCATTATAACCAAAGCGAACAAAATGTCTGGATTTATCAAAAGAATTTGCAAGGACTTCCAGTCAACCAGTACTCTGAAGGTTCTCTACAACTCTCTAGTGAGGAGTGTACTGGAGTATGCTTCTCCCATATGGAATCCAACGTATCGTGTCCATATTGACAGAATAGAACACATCCAGAAAAAGTTTACAAGATACCTGTGCTACAGATCACAGAATTGTGATCGCGAAGCTGATTATTCTGAAAGGCTTTGTCATTTTGGGATGTGCTCTTTGGAACATCGAAGAAGCTGCTCAGATTTAGTCTTGCTTTTTAAGATTGTTCGCAACTTGGCTAACGTACCGGAGTTAATTTCAGAAATCGGTTTGATCGTGCCCCAACGTACCTATTACAGATCAAATTTCAACACGGAAACATTTGGATCGCCTAAAACTAGAACAAATCTTGGTCGTTCCGCTCCTTCATACAGGTTTCTATGTTGGATTGCTTAAAACTACAACAAATCTTGGTCGTTCTGCTCCTTTATATAGGTTTCTATGTAATTATAATAAGCTGAGCCACACGTACTAATAACTTCTTCTTCTTCTTCTCGTGTCGATTCGACTCAGATTTTGTCCGATCAATATTAGACACCTGGACAGCTCTGTCGTTGGCCTCGTTCAAATCATTTAGGGAGCAGGTAGTTGTGCATGCTGGGCAGGAAAGGAGATGACACATATCCTATGAAGGAGCTCCACACTGGCACTGTATTTGTAATGGTAATATATATATTGGATATTTCCAAGCCAGCAACAACAGATCTTAATTTAATTATTTTATACGAGTATTACGACATTTCAAGTTTTAATTAATGTACCTGGCCTAATTGTTAATTGTTTTTGAAATTTTATAATATTCTTGTGATTTCTTTTTCTATTTATAATGTATTTGATCTAAATTTATTCTTTTTTTTAATAATTTATCTAGCTGACATTTTGGAAGTCGGTGTTAAATAACGAAGATTAGAAACACCGACTTCCAAAATTAAAGTTATATTTTTTTTGTAAAAAGTTTTTATGGTTCTGAATTGTATCTGACATTAGCATAATTTGACATGAAACTTAAGGTGGTGCATCATGGCTCACATTTTCACTGTTTTTCATACAACCGCTCATAACTGATTATGACGTTATTACACATTTCTCATTAGATATTTTGGAAACACAGTATCTTGTGGATATTATCTAGGTTTCTAAAGAAACCAATTTCTAAATTTGTGTAAAACTAATCCAGTAAAAACCTCTAAAAATGTCCTATTTTGTATGAACATTTCATAATTTGCCTAAAAATTTAAAAAGTCAAAAAAGTAATCCTCTAGGGACCTTGCACATTTTATTAAGATTCTAAATGACGACAACTTTTTCCAAAAACTTTTAAGGGTTTAAAAAAACAGCTATTTCCTGGAGCAAGTTTTGTGAAATTTTCGAGTAAATCTCGGAATTACCGAACACTAACAGAGTTTCCAGGCGTTATCTTTCTTTTTTTGCCTTGCCTTTTCGTCAAACATCGCGTTGGATTCGCATTAAATGAAGTAACAAGCTTTTAAACCATTTTCGATGTTTACGATAAGCGAGTGGAGAAGGACCCTCTTAATCTCTTTAACATTTATCGGAAGTTATTTAAATTTATTTGCAATGATACGCATGTGCCTATTAATAATGACATTATTAGTGTTATAAAAATGTACATAAGAAAATTACATATCTCCTGACCTATTTTGATGGTCCTAAATATTTCACATTAGTAGTAGAAATATGACATTTAATTCAACTCATTTAATTTGATTTGCAATAATGTATCAATTAATTTTGAATCACATAATTTAACAAGAGTTCTGCATGGTTTTTCATTGGTGACATTGTCGCTCGGCTAGTTTGGCATCTCTTGCGTCCAACACAACACAACATTACACTTCACAGCCATACACTCATTATATAGTACAGTCATATATTTTTGAAAGCGGCTTTGCGAGCTCTGTACAATTCTGCAAAAATTGAATGTCTCATGTCTGTTGGAGGGTGGGGACAGTGGCCATACAAAATCATCCTCCTTACTAAACTGGAGTAAATATTGAATTAAATATCGAGTTTTTTTTAAAGATGAGTACTAGACAATAAATTAATTGGATAACATATCTATTGTTTTATTTATACTTATGCCGAGGAAGGGAAAAGAGTTTTACCTTTTGTTAAAATGTACCTGGTTAGTAACTTTTTTATCAGGAGGGACCAGTCTTGATAACATTATAGGCGTAATCAACGTAACGTAAGTAATAATCAAGTAAATACCTACGCAAAACTTTTACTTTCCTAAGTACAGCAACTTACATGGCAAGCTCCTACCTTAGCCTTCGTGTTTACTTTTTTATGACCACCTGGAAATACGAGCCTTACTTTAAACCCCGCGGACAGTAATAGGACCTGATTTCTTAAACAGGGTGTGGCTGAAGTGAGTGAAACCATGTGGTTTCAAAACGACGGCTGCCCCGCACATTAAACGATAAGAGTACAACAGCATTTGAATGGAACTTATGCAGAGAGGTGAATAGGAAGTCTAGGGCCGATACTGTGGCCACCTCGCTCGCCAGATCCAAACCAATTAAACTTGAATGAGAGGAGTTGTTTAAAAAAGAAGTAATCACTTTAGTTAAACAACTGCGTTAACGAATACGTTCGGCTGCTGATGTAATATCGTTGGCAGGATTTGCGCACCGCTTAAAACGGTCCTTCAATAAGAAGTTGGAAAGCATGCATAGCAGCTAAAGGAGCCCACTTCGTACATCTAGTTTTTTTTTTCAATACATTTTTTTAGTAACTAAAGTGTTTTATTGTGTCAATAAACCCAGTGATTAAATTTTAAGAAAATTCTCATTCTATTTGTGTCTTAAATTAGTTACAGCTAGTGATGGGCAATGATAATAATCCGGTTAATATCATTTGGCTAATAATCGGTTAAAACTCAGTTACTAGCCATTAATAGCAATTATGGATGATTTTATTATTGAAAATTTTCCTTCATGGTTTAGAGCTGTCAGATTGAACTTCATTTTCATCATCTTTCTTTGTAATAAATGAATATGTAATTTAAAACTAATATGGCCCATTTAAAACATTTTCAATCAGCTATTTACATTGGTTTTTGATAATTAGATTTTTTATTACTTAGTTTTTTTTTAAATCTTAATCAATCATTATCAGATTTATCTGCCAAACGTTCATTATTATTCCACACGAGATTGTTCTTCCTTCGGTCTAACTACTGGTCTGTGTGATTGAATCGTAAACTTCTCGAGGAATCGATCCAACCGAGTGGTTTTTGGTGCCTGCTCGTCGAATCAAATGGACTTTAATTGGACTTTTTCTTGGAGACAGTCTCAGAATGGGGTGATACCAATCTGGTCAATTTAATTTGGTATTAAAACCCACGCGTGTCTTTTTTTCGCTAAACAGAGCCAATTCTATCTGTCTCTATCTTGCCGGGGTGTGACCGTGCCGATAATTGACCACCTTGATTCTCATTTACATTCGCATTCGCGAATGTGAGAAATCAGACATTCGTTACATCACTAATACATACACTTACATATTTAGCTCGACGATGTATTTTACCTGGAAATTCAATCAGCTCAAAGAGGAATTAAAGAAGAGGGGTGCGACCTATAGTGGAAGAAATGCAGACCTTGTAGAGAAGTTAGTAAATAAAAGTAAAAAAATGACTGAAGTATTTTATATTTTCTTGTTGAATGTTTTTATTGATTAACAATAAACTCTTGGCCCTATTGTTTGTGTATCTAAATAAAAATGTCAGCTATCTTCTCTTTTTGTAGATTAGAGGTGTATGATAGAAATTTTAACTTCGCCGATAAATTATGCCCCCCACAACCGGTACATATCGAAGTTATGGTCATACCAAAAGACGATTATTATAAAGATATTAACAGCAACACCCCATTGCCAGCATTAAATAAATATCATATACAAGAATATTTAGGAGAGTGAGTGTATTAGCAAATTTAATAAACTTTTTGTGCCTATAATTATTTTTCATAAGCACTAAATTGAAACCTGCAACATAAACAATCATGTAACATAAAAATGAAATTATATTGTGAATGATTTGAACGACAAAATATAAGAATATACCCACCCACCTGTAGACGATTACACATGACAGTTTTATAAACATTTTCTGTAAAATGATGCCCACATAATCGTAAATATGTAGGTTGAGATTTTACCAATTCTGGTCATTTTATAGCTTTAGCCCACAATCTTTTCCTATTTTTATCTTTTGGTAATAAATAATAACCATATTCTTTGCATTCCAAAACTGCACAGTTCGTCATTTTTATTATTTATATTTAATATAATACCAAAAAGTTATAAATAACGCTGCACAGATTTGAAGCCTTATGGATAGATCATAAGAATCGCGACACCTAGCGGGAAAAAATAGCAAAAATCTTCCCCATTCACAATAATAAGGATTTTTAATGTTTCAAATTTAAATCTCATTATTCCCTAGGGATCGGCCATACCATACCATACGACATTATCTCCCTAGGGATAGAATGACTTGCAGCAACATCGAAAATGGTTTAAAAGGTTGTTACTTCATCTAACGCAATCCAACGTGATGTTATACAAAAAGGCAACGCAAAAAAAGAGAGATAACGCCTGAAAACTTTGTTAGTATTCGGTAATTCCGAGATTTACTCGAATATTTCACAAAACTTGCTCCAAGAAATAGCTGTTTTTTTTAAACCTTTAAAAGTTTTTGAAAAAAGTTGTCGTCATTTAGAATCTTAATTTTATTAGATATTTTGGAAACACAGTATCTTGTGGATAGTATGTAGGTTTCTAAAGAAACGAATTTCTAAAGGAGATTGACACCCGATGGGCCCCTTATTTGTGATAGAGTGTCAAGAAAATTTTCTTATCAAAAATCTAGTCGTAATTTTATAAAACTAACTTATTTTTTTTCAACATTTCTCGTACGCTAGCATTGAAAACCAAAATTAATATTTGTTTTATTGAATCTAAGCTAGTTCCGCCATCAAAACTTAACCTGAATGTTGCCAGATAGACGAAAGACTATGTCAATTAAATTAATGAGGCAATCGATTGAAAATATCGATATATATAATTCTATAGTGGTTACAATAGCTTTTTTCTGGTCGTAATCTAAGTTTCATGAGGCCACTCATGTACCTGATTAGCCGTATATTCAAAAAGCGGATTAAAATAGGTGACGGGCGGGCTAAACAACCATCCCGCTATCCACTTCATGTTATGGCCAAACCAAGATTTTCCACTTAAAAAAAAAATGTGGGCGTCCTCTGTCCAGTAGCGAAGAATAAGGTTGCTAAATAACGTTTTTCTCTTTTATATCATAATGCATTAACCCTTCAGATACCGTCAATTAGAAACACAATAGTAAGACAATAGATGCGCGGCCACCGGTGGTCGCTTGGGGATTCATGAATTAAGTATCTCTTTAATTAAGTAAATAGTAAGCAAGAAAAGAAGAAAGAAAAACTGTTTACAACTATTGCACAAACAACAAAATATCAACACTAACAAAAGTCACCACTGAACTAAACCATTAAACGGTTAGACCATACATGGAACACAACAATTAGTAAATGATATTATTTATAACAAATCGATTTGGTAAATCGATTAACAAAATATTTAACATGGTAACATCTACTCGGAACGCGAGGCTAAATCAGATTGATTTATCTGTGAAATCAATACGTCATTCAAATTGTTTTCGTGCCGGTTGATATGCGTTGAGTTGAATTTATTCCTCCGTATTTGCTTCTGATCGTTACAATTTGCGTAAACACTATCGAGCTGATTGTTTTCGTTCCTCCAGTGGGTTTGATTTGCAACATTGGACTCCTTTTTTAGTGATAAGTGAGCAAATAGACTCTATTTAGATTAAGTGAGCATTGGACTCTGTTTTTAGTGATAAGTGAGCAAATGGACTCTTATTTAGTTTAAGTGAGCATTGGACTCTTTGTTTTAGTGAGAAGTGAGCTAATTGACTCGATTTTAAGCGAGCCTTATTCTTGTTTTATTCCGGAAACATGTCTGCACCTGGTAGAAGTCGCGTAAACTACTCCTTGTCTCGTCGGTGTGTCAATTGCTCTTTACGTCTAGCGCCTAATCTACGTAGACGTCAAATCGAAGAAATAGATGAACCAATGCTTATCCTTCTGAGATCCTGGGTAACACCTACATTGGTAAGTTTGTGTCATTAACAATATTTTTATGAACAATTAGGATGCCTACTTGCCCAACCAAAGAGTCATCTTTAGCTGAAAATATCTAGAGTATTATTTCCTCTACCTATATTATTAGAAATTAACAGTTGACAAAACAGATAAGTATTAAGGCTGCTAACTTCCAATTAGTTTTAAGAAATGTTAGAAGTGTGCTTTCTATGAAAAGACATCAGCTTTCTATGTGTCCTGAGTTTAATAAGCTGTTGTGCACACAACCCTTCCCGTGTAATAATAATACATTTACAATATAATCTATAATTTGTGGTAAAACTATTTTATAATGGATTTTAGGCACATGAAGTAATGTGCATATTAACTAGGTAGGTACTTAGATTTTTTTGTCATTTTTTCCAGATTTCGTCTGATGACATCCTGTGTGTAGAATGTTTTGTATTATTACAAAACCGGACAGCATCTAACACAAATCTATCACTTGTATCCCCTGCTCTTGGACACCTAAACATATGCTATGCATGTGGCTTGTCAATAGCGAGTCGCAGAACTCACAGAGTTAGTCAAGATTGTCCTCAAAGGAATGTTATACTAAGATGGACACCAGCGCATCATGTAAGTGTTATTCTTATTTATTTATTTAAACTTAATATATGAATGTGTGTTGAACTTATTGAATATTTTTGTTTTTAGGTGTTGCATTTGGAACGAGTGTGTCTTCCCTGTTGGGAGGCTGCATCAAGAATAGTCCGGAGGCAACCCGTTGCTGGCAGTAGCCAACCCACTGTGGAGTCTGTACCGGTGACTGGTATCATGGATGGGAACATAATTACAGATACGATGATTCCTGTACCACCACCACTACCATCACTGGTTACACAACCAACATCACCTCAGGAACAACAATTAAGTCAATCATTTCCAAAAATTAACTCACAAAAGTATAAACGGGTATCGGCAAGTTCACGTCATTGCCTATTCCCTGGTTGTGAGAATACTGAACGTCTTTTGGTACCAGGTACTATAAAGGAAGTTCTGTTGTTAAATTATAAAGTGTATATTCCCTTGTCTGCAAGAATCTGCAGATATCATTTAAATAGCAATCGTTGGGATGAACTTGAAGCCCCATATTCAGATTTTACTGGATTTCAAGTAGATGATATTTTCACAAAACTTGAAAAAGCTACTGAGAGACAGTTAGACTTCAATGACATAAACTCAATGGATTCATATTTATGCCATTATTGGTTAGGACTTACTGCAGAGCAGTTCAATGAACTTTTAAATTGTAATCCTTTGCTATATAATCATTTTCCAAATCCTTCTGTTGCTCTCAGTATATTTTTAGTGAAACTCAGAACGGGTGACAGTAATCAAAGACTATCAACTCTTTTTAAAATGCCAAGATCCACATTGGAAAAAAAAATGAATATTGTGAGAAATTGTTTAAATGAACAGTTTGTTTCTCGACATTTAGGAATAAATCACATTTCTGTCCAAAATGTAGCATCACGGAATAGAATCATTCCAGAGGGCTTTTTTGGGAATGCCAATATGGCTTCAGATGTTAAACCTGCGATTGTAATATGTGATGGCACATATGTTTATGTACAAAGCAGCAGTAATTACTCATACCAAAAAAAAACGTATAGTCTGCATAAATATACCAATCTTGTTAAACCATTTTTATTTGTTTGCTGCGATGGATATATTTTAGAGTGCGTAGGGCCATATGAAGCCACAAGAAATGACTCGTCGATTATGAGTGCCTTGTTTGCTACTGAAAATAGTCCTATGCGCTCATTTTTCAGACCTGGTGATGTATTTATTTTGGACAGAGGATTTAGGGATGTGATTCCTGAATTAGAAAGTTACAATTATAAAACTCACATGCCTGAATCATTATCTGAAAACGAACATCAATTAACCACCCAGCAGGCTAATAAATCTAGATGTGTCACTATGTGCCGTTGGGTAGTTGAGGTTGTTAATGGGAGAATAAAAAGAGATTTTAAATTGTTTCGACAGGAATATTTTAATAGAGCGTCAAATCATCTTATGATTGATTTCAAAATAGCATGTTCCCTTTTAAATAAGTTCCACCCTACAATTGACGATAGACCCGATGCTTTGGAGTTTTTAAATATTGCTTTGTCGAGATTAAATACAGTAAATTATTTATCAGAATTTATTCAAAGGGAACATATAAATAGAAGACGTACGATTTTCCAAAGCATAAACAGCAGTGCTCCCCATCTAAATAGCTTTCCAAGATTGTCATTAATCATTGGGTTATAACTCTTGCGTTTAGAGTTTTCACGCGTTATCTCTCTTTTTTTGCGTTGCCTTTTCGTCGAACATCGCGTTGGATTGCATTAAATGAAGTAACAAGCTTTTAAACCATTTTCGATGTTTACGATAAGCGAGTGGAGAAGTACCCTCTTAAGTGAGGTTTGTATGACGTATAAAACGACTTTATCGAGCAGGTGGTTTAAAAAATAAATAAATTGAACGTCCTAAATATTATGAAGTCTATGCGAAGCAAGCGATCGTATACAGCTAAGTTAGACCATACCTCATGTTCGTATTCTTTCAAAATATCATTGGCGAGTTGCACCAAGTAAGTGTTGATCTGGCCGCCTCGCGGGCTCAGGAGGGAATACAGCCTCATCACCACCGGTACTAACACCTCTGCCACTTGTACCTTCATTTTCTATAACAATGCAATAGTAACAAAATAGTTGTATGCTTTTTCTTAACGATAGCGGATACGAAAATATATTAGAGAACAATACTTACGTGAGATACAATGTTTGTGGTAACTCGTTCTTGTAAATCGTCAATATCGTTCACTTCTTCTGACTTTTGTGGTTTTTCTGTAAAAATGCAATATTATGTAAATAAAAAATAGGCATAACGATTACTGTATACTTGGGTCTTTAAGGTTAAATTGTAACCGTTGGGGCCCAGCAGGGTCGAAGCCTACTGGGGCCATGGGTGAAGCGAAAGAGATTCCCGGGGCTCTGGAACAATGGCAAAGAAGGAACAAAGTGGGTTTTTAGTCAGTGAAAGTCTGACATCGCTACGTCCAAAGGCGGGAGATGTCATTTAGATGATTTTCCTACTTAAAAAAAAGATTAAGTCGTAAACTTTTACCCAGTTCTGTAACACGATTCTACTTTTCAGTTCATGCTTAAAGTAACTTTGCTTTTATAGCGTTAAGAGGTAACATGTATAAAATTGGGTTTATATAATTACTCGGTAGCTTCATCCTAGGTCCGCAAAGCAAAGTGATGGTATCCAGCAAGGCCGCGTTCATAGCGGGCGGCAACTCGCCGTCGCCCTCGTCAGCGAGTTCGGCGGCGTGCTCGAGCACCTCGCACGCGAGGCGGCACTGGATGTTCAGCTTTTGGACCAGAGACATGCGTTGCAGCATCACGTCGTATATTAACTGGCGGTTGTCGAACTTTATTTCTATTAAACAGATTTATAGGCTGGTATTAGTTTGTTTGTTGCGCGAATCACTGTTACATTTTGATGGAGGATGAAAAAATTTTTACTTTACTTGAATAAATTAATTATTTCTAATATTAACACAACCCAAGCCCGTCATAAATAAAAGTTTTCCATCACATTGCAGTTTTGAGTGAACGACAATAATTTTCCCACGAGAGTGTAAGAGGGTCCTTTCACTACGTGCTGCACGGCGACTTCTCTGACGGGGTCAGCGTGGTTTGCTACGCAGACGACACGCTGGTTCTAGCGCAGGGAAGGTCGCACCGGGCGGCAGTCGCTTTAGCGACACGCGGGGTTGCGATAGCCGTTGGTAGGATCTAGGAGTTGGGACTCGCGATGGTGCTGCACAAATCCGAGGCTATGTGCTTCCACGGCCCTCGGAATGCGTCACCATCAGACTCCCAACTAACGGTAGGAGGAGTTCGCATCGGCGACAGGTCGACGATGAAGTACCTGGGACTCGTCCTCGACAGCCGGTGGAATTTCGGAAAACATTTCCGACGTCTGGCTCCCAAACTCATCCGGGCTGGGGCTGCTCTCAAGCGGCTCTTGGCCAACCTTGGGGGTCCAGACGCCTCCTGCCGGAGGCTCTACGCGGGGATCGTTCGGTCCATGGCCCTCTACGGGGCGCCGGTGTGGGCGCCGTCGCTGCAAAAGCGACCGGCGTCCATACTGAACACCTGCCAGAGTCATGGCAATACGGATGGTGCGGGGATACCGCATGATCTCCCGCGAAGCGGCGAGCCTTCTGGCTGGCCTACCACCGTGGGATCTGGAGGCAACAGTCCTTGCACACATGCACGATATGCGCGTGGAGATGCAACGCCGGGGTGAAAGTCCACTGCCGCGACATGTCAAGGCATGGCGGACAGAGCTCCGGCGGGATCTCATGGTGAAATGACGTCAGCGACTATCGCAACCCAGTGCTGGGCAAGCGCACGCCACGATTATGTCGGTAAGTCCCCTCTTTGAGGCGTGGCTGAAAAGACCTCACGGCGTCCTTACCTTCCGCATGACGCAGGTCCTCACCGGACATGGCACGTTCGAGAGGTACCTGTATCAGATTAAAGCGGAGGAGACGCCCGGGTATCGCCACTGTGCGGAACGCCCGGAGGACACGGTGGAGCACACACTCGAGGTGTGCCCTGCCTGAGCGGAGCATCGCCGTGCCCTCGTGGGGGCGATCGGCGGCGGAGACCTCTCGCGCCGGGCTTTGGTCGAGGCCATGTTCCGGAGCGAGGAGGAATGGGAGGCGGTCGCCTCCTTCTGCGTAGCAGTAATGCTAGCAAGGGAGGAGGCCGACCGCATCAGGCAACGGCGCCCTCGCCGCCACCGCCGGGATTCCGATCCCGATTTCCGGCCACCGTAGACCCGGGCTTGCGGACAGCAAGCCGTGGATAGCTCGCTGTCCGACCGTCCGGTAACTGTCCGGACCGAGCCCAAGACGTTGACGGCGCGCACTGGTCCCGCGCCCTCAAGGAGTTGTAAGCAACAGGAGGGGCCCAGCTGGGTCGAAGCCTACTGGGACCAGGGTAATAATATAATTGTAAAAATATTACGTCAAAAGGGATGGAATATCGTATTTTCGGTAAGAAAAACTGTTTATGGAATTGTTTTTGTTGTTTTTATCACTTAATATACAGTGTAATATGTGATTTTGATTTAATTTATCCCAAAATTTCACTCATAGGTCAAATTATAACACGGCAAATTTCAATGGCCGCATTGTCAGTGTACGAACCATACTTATCAGTCTACTATTATTTTATTCGCATAATATGTACAAATCACCTCTGTTCTTAGTTGTGGACTTGATCCTTTTTTATTGTGTTGATATTTTTTTATTAATAATTTTGAACTTATTTCTAATAAAGTTTTAAACGATAATTTATATATATATATATACTATCTAATATATAAAATTATCATGTTACAGAATTTGTTGCCAAACTCCTCCTAAACGGCTTGACCGATTCTCATGAAATTTTATGTGTATTTTCAGCAGATGTGAGAAAAGGACGTAAACTATTTTTTTCCTTCCTACCCCTACCCCCCACAATTTTTTCAGAAACGGCTCGACCGATTTTTACGAAATTTTGTGTGTATAACTATTTTTAGGTTACTTGTTTAACATAAATGATGGCAGTTGAGAGTTTGTAATGCTTACTCAAATTTCTCATTGATGGAGCGTGTGACATTCAGTTCTCTTCAAAATGGTTGAGCTGAGTGGTACTGATATACGAGTCATGTACGTGAACGGATGCTATCAGTTGAGACTAGTCATCTCCAATGGCTTATTTTAATTTATAAATATTTAGAATGTTTAGAATTTTTTTTTTTTTTTTACTTTATTTACTAACACTTTAAAGTTTAAGATATTGTTACTAACACAATATAAGTTTTACTCGAATTAAAGATTTATTATTATTATATTTAACATCTACATTACCATGTTTCTGACCAACAAACTACTTTGACTTTGTATAACCTTTCACATAAAAAAAAGAATTTTGCAAATCGAATCATAAATGACGGAGTTCTCAGGTAACAAACACAAAAAAAAATACAACCAAATATGAACCCTCCCCGTTTTTATGAAGTTGGTTAAAAATAATTGTATTTTTTTAAGTTTTAATTAAGAGGGATCCCTAGTAGATTATACCCTTTTTTTTTTTTGTCGACGGGGAAAATCATCTTTGACGAAACCCGCTCTTGGGTGGAGCGGGAGACAGTGTCAGACTCTTACTGACTAAAAGCCCCGCGCCGTTCCTTCCAGCCTTCATACCGGGGCACGAGCTCCCTTTCGGACAACCCTGTCCCCAGTAGGCTTCGACCCAGCTGGGCCCCTCCTGCTGCTGACAACTCCTTGAGGCGCGCGGGAACAGTGCGCGCCGTCGACGTCTTGGACTCGGTCCATTACCGGACGATCGGACAGCGAGCTACCCATGGCTCGCCGTCCGCGAGTCCGCGTCTACGGTGGCCGGAAATCGGGATTGGAATCCCGGCGGCGGCGGCGAGGGCGCCGTTGCCTGATGCGGTCGGCCTCCTCCTTTGCAAGCATTACTGCTTCGCAGAAGGAGGCGACCGCCTGCCATTCCTCCTCGCTCCGGACCATGGCTTCGACCAGGGCCCGGCGCGAGAGGTCTCCGCCGCCGATCGCCCCCACGAGGGCACGGCGATGCTCCGCCCAGGCAGGGCACACCTCGACGGTGTGCTCCACCGTGTCCTCCGGGCGTTGCGCACAGTGGCGACACCCGGGCGTCTCTTAGTAGATTATACCCTGACAATTTTGCTACCTAATCACCTTCAACTAAATATCTACTCAGTTTCACCTTTGAACCAAATATTTAAATAAATAATAAAACATATTTACGCTCAGATAAATGTATTTAGAACACAATGTAACAATCTAATTCAATAGGTATCGTTTAAAAATAAATACTATAAGTATTTGTCTCCACTCCATGATTTCTTCTGCCGGCTAACTTTAGTCTTAAAATTTTATTGCTTTTTGTATACTGCTTACTACTGTACTGCTAAAAAGAACTTTAAGCAATTCTAGTAAGGTTGAATTTGCAAGAATTATGTTTATGTTATGATTATAACTACTTATGTCGAATTGTTGAGTGTTTGAGTTTCGAGTCTTACTTTTGTTCGACCGGTTCGAGACTGTGCTTCTTGGGTTTTTATAATTCAATGGTAATAACGTCATAATCACGTAAGAGCGGTTCTATGAAAAATAATGAAAATGTATTTCGGGTTGGGCGAATTTAATACTACAAAATATTCGAATAATATTTAAAATTCGTTCAGGAAAATTCATACCACCAGTTGGCACCACTTAGCCGTCAGGGTTTTTCCTTTGAAAACGTATACTTGACATTGACGTTTAACGTTGACGTTGATGTCTAAGTAATGTCATTAATATAATAGTTTTGACAGGTGCCTGGAACTGACGCCTCAGTGCTGCCACCTGGTGAACTTTATTTTAGAACAGCCTTATTCGTTCAATACCCAAAAAAATACTTTAATTTGTGGCTCAACAAGTTTTCACTTCAAAATAACCTTTTCAAGGACATTTCTCCTTACTTATCTCATTGCGGTTGTAAAACATCACGCACTCGACGAAGTGATGATAGATGGCGTCGGTGGTGAGCCCGCAGGTGACATAGTATTCGGCCGGTCCGCGCACGTCGACGTCTTCATCCGCCAGAAGCGCGCAGTACCTATGGGCAAGTAACATCTTAACAACAGGGCAATGGACAAAGTAGTGATGGCGATTCCGAGATGTTTTAACAATCGAAAAAATCGGATTGATTAAAATAATTCATCGAGGGAACCATGGACTCGTCGTTCTACAAAATAATCGAGATGTTTTCGATTGTTTCGATTCAACGGAATCGATCGCTAGTTTTCGGGTTTTCGAATTAGTCACTATCGGAATAAACGCACCATGCGCCAGGCGCAATTATAGACTGAGTCGGACTCGATTCAAAGTCGAAAGAATCAAGAACCATCGAGACTTTCTTTCGAACAATCGAATGAAACTTCTCGTCATCGCGCATCGTTACGACAAATATAAAGACTTACCAAATATAACAAAAATTGCCTAGCAATGTGTTAGCTAGTCTCTTGAGTAAGCTTCCAGCATACGGCATATCCCCTGGTCTGATTACCTGGGTAAAAGACTTCCTAAGAGAACGGTCTCTTCGAGTTGTTGTCGATTGATGCTCATCAGAGCCCATGACGACTAATGCCGGAATTCCTCAGGGGTCAGTTCTCTCTGCAACTCTTTTCCTATTGCATATTAATGACCTGCTGATGTTCAGTATCTATGGGTATGCAGATGATAGCGCAGTTGTAGAGAGATACCTGCTAGGTGCTCGGGCTAGTAAGCAAATCCGGTCCGATCGAGAGGCTATGGCGTACGTATATCTCACTTCAAGCAGTCTCCAAGTGGGGCGAAACCAATCTGGTGGGATTCAACGCCGCCAAAACTCAGGCGTGTCTGTTCACTACCAAAAGGAGCCCGTTTACCTCAAAACGTAACATTGGATTGTATCGACCACCTTCAACTCTTGGGTGTTAAAATTTCCTCCGACCTCAATTTTGGGCGGTTCATTGAGTCCAAAGCCAATGTTGCTGCTAGGAAACTAGGCGTTCTTGCAAAGGTCTGCAGTTACTTCACACCGGAACAGCTTTTAATGTTATAAAAAGCACAGGTCCGATAGTGTGTGGAGTACTGCAGCCACATATGGGCTGGTGCTGCAGAGTGCTACCTAGCAGCTTTGGACTCAGTGGAAAGGCGTGCGAAGAGGCTGATTGGTGATCCAGATGTGGTTAAGTCTAATCTTCAAAGCCTTGAGCACAGGCGTAGAGTAGCCGGCCTTTCGATGTTTTACAGGTAGGATTATGGAGAGTGTGCACAGGAATTGCATTGCAGACTTACGGCGGAGAAACCGACGTACGGCGAGTATCCACGCTTGCGTTGTTGAAACCTCTACGGTCCGGGCTAAGCGTTTCGCCTCGTCATTCATACCCAAGTACATCGAAGGCCTGGAACAATTTGCCAGCTGCGGTCTTCCCGTCCGATTATACTTTAGGCGTCTTCAAGGCTAGAGTGAATAGGTTCTTAATAAACTAGTGCACCTCACCATCAACGATTGCATCTCTGCTTACCTTCAGATAGGATTGCAGTCAAGTCTAGTTTATATCAGATTAAAAAAAACTATATTCCAAGCCACTTCAAAACATTGAGTACAAGATCTTTGAAAATTAAATTGCATAAGTGGAGGCATTGCATAAGAATTTATGGATAAAAATGTTGATTCATTGCCCCTCATCATTTTGCTTGAAACTAAGTACCTTCATAAAACTTTGCATGCTATATCATAAAATAGCTAAACATGTTTGTACCATTTCAATTCTATGTAACACCATTTTATACCATGTTTTTACGCAAATAAAGAATTTAGAGATTATTATAATTATAAAGCGCTCTTTATCCGTCTGTCAAGTGAATACGGTCAGAAAAATCTAAGAGAGACAAAATGAAAAAAAAAAAGTCAAAACTAAAACCCGACTACGACAAAAAAGTGACGCTGAAAAAGTATGAAACAAGATTTTCAGGATGCTGAAATAAACAAGGTAACTGGAATAGAAAAACAAGAACAGAACAAAAAGAAAAGCCGCAGTTACAAGTTATAGGTACCAACTGGAACACTTCAATAAAAAAAATATCCGTTACGGTTGATGACGTCGAAGTGGAAAGATGGATCTATGGAAGATGGTGCGAAGAAAATGGGAGTTAGGGAAATATCGTTGCGTTGTGTGTATTGAAAATTAAAACGAAATCACGAACATTCTCGTAACTTCACGTTCCTTCTCTAAAACAAGCTTCTGATGAAAATATTTTTTTCATTACTCATACTCTGAAAGTAGGTCTGAATTTGCCTGAGGAGCGGGCTGAAAAGTATCACACTTTTCATCCCTAGAGAGTTTTACTTTCACCTAACAGCTGTCAAATTATTTAAAAAAAAAAACTAGGTCTATCTTCTTGTATTCGTAATGAAAAGCACAATGCTTACCTCGGGGTTAAAGTTACTTATTTAGTCCCTCAAATTAGCGACCTCGCTACGCTCGGCCGCCAACTATTTCTCGGGACGAAATAAGTAACTTTCACCCCTAGTGTAACAATGTACTATTTCATAGCAAGCTTTTATAACCCGGTATACCTATATAATTAATACTCGTCAAGACGAATCATACGTACCCAAACTCGATGGGGTTGTGTCGTTTAATTACCAAATTCCTATAACCACCTTCAAGTTCCATCATCAGATCAGCTCCATGTCATATTGATTTTGCATTGTCATCTGATATACACATGCATGTGTTAGATTCATCATTATGTATGACGTAATTAAATCATGAATTTTCATTTTCATGCATATCTATATATGTAATGAAATGACATTTCATTAATACAAATTTGCCGCGCTTCGCGCGTTGAAGTTGTCAATGGAATTTATGTTCTGTGGAACGGGGTGACGTGTGATTGAATGGCAGATGATTTTTAGATTATTTTGCATATTTTATTGTTAAAAATTCTATTGTAAAAAGATAAAATAAAGGGATATAATTGAGGAGGCGATATTAGTGAACTTTAAATGTCGTTTCTTTGATTTTCAGGTAAGTTATAGGTGTAATGGTCATAGTTAAACGTTGTAATATAGTAAAGACGTATTAAATAAATAAAACTTTGATTTTCAGAGAAACAATTTGTGGTTTATTTGGAAAATCCTCAATAGGGTAAATAAACTAAACGCATTAGAAAAAAAGTTTTTCATCATTGTACCGTTATTTATTTATCTCAGTCATTTAAATCAAGAGCATATTGTATCTATTATATTATATTTAAAGGCGCCAATAATATTTTGTCCGGGAATATTACGTATTAATAGAAAGTTAACAAAACACGCACCTAACATCATTTCCAACCCGACGAAAAATCGTGTATCGAACTATAAATATCAAAATATTCACCAAACGGGTTGTAAGGGTGCGTTTTTAAAAATAACTATAGGACGACTATGAAACTAAGATGCATTACTGCTAAACGTTTTGAAGGTGAACTATAAAATTAAGTCTAAAATAAATGATCCATGAAATGTTACGATATTTTCATCATTTCCGTAAAAGTTCGTCAAACTGTATTTTTTTCTTACTCTGTCTCACAAAGCACATAACGCCCCGCGCCCGCATCTTCCTCAGTTTCCAAACAGGCCGCCGAGTAAGTGGACGCGTGATCACAGTGCAATTGGTGCTCAAAATTTATTGTTAAAAATTTACGCAAGACGATTGTCACGCATCACATCATTTCCAAAAAGACGCATTAAACTGTAAGTAACGAATATATTTATCTGATACATTTTACATATATCCCGAATGTTCGCGTGTGTCATACGAGATTATTATTATTACGTTATTACTGTATTTTGTGAGCAAGTTTCGACTTGAAATAAAATAAGTCATTTCCAGTAAGATCATCTCCAGTAAAATGTTAAAGACGGAAATGATTCTTGGTTACTGGTAATGACTATTTAACTTTGCTTCTTCTTAGTTTCGTGTGGATGTGTGTGTTATCAACACCAATTAGTGACAATTTACTCATTAATATGATATATATGAAGTAGTACAAGTCCCAGACGAATCGCAGCTCGTCTCGGACTTGTACCTTTAAGCAAGATAAAAAATATTGTTCTAGGTTTGGTGATCATGAACAAAAAGCCATCGACAGCCAATCTATCAGCCTACAAGCGTAAAAGGTACGCAGAACTTAAAAATGACCCAGAAATGTACGAAAGAGAAAAAGAAAAGGAACGACTACGGTATATCAAAAAGAAAGAAAAAGGACAAGTTATTCCTATTGATGAAAAATCACCAAGGGATCAAAGACAACAAAGGAAAAAATGGCGTGAAGCATCAAAAAGGTACAGGGAAAATAAAAAACGTAAGGAAAATGTAACTAAGTTACCAGAAGTAGTACTGCTTGAACATCAGGACCAAGAAGATATATTAGTTAAAAAGACAACACAAACGACTTCAGTTATAGAAGATCCTTTAAATTCACCAGCTACGAAAATAAGACGCATAAAGTACAAAGAACAAAAAAGACGTAACATGTTAATTAATATTATACAAAATTTAAGAAAAGAAAATGAGAGTCTAAAGAAGAAGTTAAGAAAGGTGTCAGTGGAAAAATCACAGTTGATTTCAAAAAAGATAGAGAAACGGGGTAAAAAAGGAACAGCTCAAGAAACGCAAACAAAGGAAAGATTATCAATACTTATTATGAAGTTTTTTGAACAAGATTCAAACAGCGTAATTATTCCTGGCAAAAAACAGTACATCACTCGAAATAAGGTTCAAAAACAAAAACGACAGTTAACATTACCATTAAAACAATTACATAACAAATTTATATCAGAGCATGGAATTCCTGTTAGTTATGCCTTTTTCTGTAGACATCGCCCATTTTGGGTTATCTTTCCTAGCAAAGCACTCAGAGAAACTTGTGCCTGCATAATTCACAGTAATATAGATTTGGCAGTTCTATGTCTGCATAAAGCGAATATAATAAAGGAGACTAATTTTGAACAGATTTTACAGTCCCTATGTTGTTCTCAATACAACGATCAATGTTTGAAAAGAGACTGCCCTTTATGTAAAGATAATGTTTTACCCTATAACGAATTTTCAAATGATCAAAGCCTTACACTCTACCAGTGGGTTCGTTGCAAAGAAACTGTAAAGACTAAGAAGGGTATGAAAACGCAATATATTACTACGAAAAAGGCAACTGAAATGACTCCACTACAAGTTATAGAAAAACTAGATTACCAGCTACCAAATTTTTTCAAACACACATTTATTATAAACGTACAATACAATACTATGAGACACAAGAAGAATAATCTAATTGTAACAGAAGCATTCATACATATTGACTTTTCAGAAAATTTTGGACTCAAATATGGAAAAGAAGTGCAGAGTCTTCATTTTGGGCCAAGTCGTAAAGAGATTTGTTTGCATACTGGTGTCATATATACCTACGACTTCCATCGTAGTACCATTGGCACTACCTGTGCATGCACAGTTAGTCAGTGCTTGAGACACGACGCCGCTGCCATCTGGGCGCATCTAATACCCATGATTAAACTAGCTATACAGATAAATCCTTTTGTAGATACCATCCATTTTCAATCTGATTCTCCAAGTTCCCAGTACCGCAATAAATATATCTTCTACATAATATCAGTTCTTTGGAAGGATTTCCCACAACTTAAGGCAATAACCTGGAATTACACTGAAGCTGGACATGGGAAGGGTGCGCCAGATGGGATTGGAGGAGTGCTAAAACGGACTGCAGACAATCTTGTGACTTTTGGTCAAGACGTCAGCACATTTGATCAGTTCATAGATATTGTAAAACAGAACATTGAAAATATTACCATAATGACTATCATTGAAGATGAGGTTTTAGCCAAAGAAGCTCTACTTCCCAAAAACTTGAAACCGTTTCATGGCACGTTAAATGTTCACCAAGTCTTATGGAAAAAAGATATATTTAATCTCGTATTCAGGAAAGTCAGCTGTTTTGACTGTGATTATTTTTGTGTTCACGATAAACATTTAGGATTTTTGAAAGTTCTCAACTCCTGTGCTTCTGAAGAAGAACGCCCTGGACCGAGTTCTGGAGACTCGAATACCCCTGAATACGTAGCACCTCTCGTTAGGACTAAGAAATCTCGCCGTATTCTTACTAACGTGACAAATACATCCCCTAACATTAATATCATTTCTAGTACACCAAAAAATATTGTTATTTTGTCTAACAAAAAGGTTTCTTTTAATTTAAATAAATAGAAAGGTATTAATATTTTAAATCGTGGCTTGATTTGATGATATTTTTACTTTGGATAGCAATGATAGAAGAAAAATTGTACCAAAAGTGTAAGTGCAAAAAATATCTAGTTTAACTATTATAACTATTTGGCTATTACAATGATAAGTGTTGAGTATTAAAGTACTTAATTTTTTAATTTTATCTTCACAAATCGATAGTGTTTCATGTACCAGATGAACCCTCAACGGGATTAAAACGACCGAAATTTAACGGTGTTTATTACTTGCTCGAGATTAAGTGTTGAAAGCATATTTTTAATCATGTAAGCTTTTAGAAGTCCAAATATTGTTTAAAGATAATACGAAATTGACAAGACTGATTATGTTTCTACGACTGATTTTACCAAAGAATTATTGAAATGTTTAAAGAAATTAAACTTGTGTTGATTATAATGATATTTTATTCATAAACCCTGAGTTATTATAGATTATACCATTTGAATCAACTCGGATAATTGATCTATAGACATATTGTTTGTAACAACGGTAACAACAAATCATTGCCAGTCATGTCAGGTCATTTCCAGAAATGAGAATATCATTTCCTTCCTACTATTGTCATTTCCATAACTGCCAGAAATTTTAAAATATAATATCTCTTTAAAAAAACGTCTAACAGGTGTGCCTTTTACATATAATTCACATTTTTAGTTGTATAATTCATTAGACTTGCTCAAAAAACCGTTCGATACAACTTTAAAAATAATATGATAAAGTACACTGTAGAATCAAATTTAGTTTATTTACCCAATAACATATCTTATAAAACGACATTTTCGTCAACTAGAAAAAGATGGACCGGTTACAATTTGAGTTCACGATGATAACCTCAAATGATGGCAAATCTAATATATTGCCCATAACCTCAATAACTACAGAGGAAGGAAAATGTTATATTTTACCTGATGAACAGAAGCCAGTGATTCATCATACATATATTGTCAAAATGAACAGTTTCTCAAAAATAAAAAATAGCATAAAGAAAAGGCATCAATGCAGAAAAATATGGATAAAAATGGATGAAGATCTTAAGAAAACATATATAGATGAGGAAGGTAATATGCAATTTTTAGATCAATATTTAGAAGAAATAAACACAAAACAACCAATAGACAAAAACGACAATTTGCAAAATATCTTGGAAAAATTAATAGAAACAACTACAAAGAAAGAAAAACAACATAACCTAAAACATATTTCAGACAAATTTATTATTGAAAAATTCACAAGCAAGAACCCTAACGCAATGCAGTGGATTGAGAATTTTGAAAAAGAGTGTGAGCGCTTTAATATATCAAAAGATGAAACAAAAATAGATATATTGAGGTTATTTTTAGAAAAATCTTGTTTGGATTGGTATAGCTCGATGGTCATAAAACTTACAATAAAGGCTGAATGGAAAGAATGGATACACAAATTTCTAAAAACTTTTAAAAACAGAGGATGGGACATAGTCACATATGCTCTAGCATTCAGGTATAAAGAAGGACTATTAATTGATTATGCTATAAAAAAAGAGAGGCTTATACTAGATATAAACAAATCGATAGACTCCAAAACAATGATAGATCTTATTGCAACGGGTTTACCAGGTTTTATCTTAAATAAGTTAAACAGGGATGAACTCAATGATACTACTGATTTGTTCAATGAGATAAGAAAATATGAAGGTATGATGTACAAGAAAAACTCAACCACAATAAAGAGTGGTACATCCCTTAATAAAAATAAATATAATGAGAAGAAGCCATGTAAGACTTGTGAATCTTTGAAAAAAGGAATTTGATATCATCCGGAGGAGACATGCTGGTTCAAGAAAAATAAGAATGAATCTGAAAAGGTTTTTAAACCCAGAAATGTAAACAACAACTCCATTATTGAAGTAGATATAAATACTGAGAAAAAAAACGAGTAAGTACACCATTAATCAAAATCAAGCTCTTATTAGAAAATGAACTAGAAGTGAGCGGCATTTATGATTCAGGTTCACAGATTTCTTTAATAAATTCAAAGCTGATTAAAGGGAAAGAAAAAAAGGACAATGTGAATATAGCATATATGAAAACGGTTAATGGTGTGAAAAAAACAGATGGCTGTATTACAATAAAAATAAAAATATTCGATTTAGAAGAAGAGATGGAAGTATATATAGTGGATAATGAAGATTTCGAAGATTTTATAATCGGATTAGATATGATAAAGAAATTCAAACTAACCCAAAATGAGGACTTGCAGATAGAACAAAAGAAAACAACAAATAAAATAGATGAAATGTCTAAAGATAACAGATATGAAGAAAAGAATAAAAAAACATTTGCAATAAATTTTAATGAACACATAGAAACAGAAGAATTTGTAAGTATCACAGACCATTTAGATAATAAAAAAAAAATGAGATAGAGAAAATTATAAAGCAATATAAAACAATTTTTGCTAAAGACAAGTATGATATAGGATCAGTTAGAGATTATGAAGCCCACATAGATTTACAAGTAAATAGATACTGTAGTAAAAGACCATACAGATGTACAATAGAGGATAAATCAGAAATTGAAGAGCAAATATCCAAGCTACTAAAGAATAATTTAATAGAAAAATCCTACAGTCCTTTCGCTGCTCCAGTGACATTGGCATTTAAAAAAGGTGAAAATAAAAAGTCCCGCTTATGTGTAGATTTCAGGGAACTAAACAAAATTGTTGTTCCACAAGCTCAACCTTTCCCATTAATAGATGATTTGATTATCAAAACTAGAAACTGTAAGTATTTTACTACATTGGATATAAACTCAGCATTTTGGGCAATACCCCTACGGGTGGAAGATAGAAATAAAACAGGATTCGTCACACAAGATGGCCATTACCAGTGGACCTGCCTTCCTTTTGGTTTGAAAACATCACCAGCAATTTTCCAGAGAATTTTAAGCAATATTCTAAGAAAGCACAAGCTCACAGGATACTCCGTTAACTATATTGATGATATTTTGATATACTCGACCACCTTTGAAGAACATATAAGACACATAAGAAATGCATTAGAGGCAATAATACAAGAAGGCTTTAGATTGAAGCTTCAAAAATGTACCCTTGCTTCTGACTCAGTAAAGTACCTCGGCCATGTAATTCAGAACAATTCAGTAAGACCACTTAAAGACAATTTGATCTCGATAAGACACTTTCCAACTCCTAAGACACAAAAAAACATTAGACAATTTTTGGGAAAAATCAACTTTTACCATGAATACATACCAAGAAGCGCAATTATTTTAGACCCATTACATAATTTATTAAGAAAAAATGAAAAGATTGTGTGGTCAGAAAAGTGTGAAGAATCATTTAATCAAATAAAAAAATATTTATTTTCCCAACCCGTGTTGGAAATATTCGACAAAGACTTACCAATAAAAATCTTTACAGATGCATCTTTAGAAGGTATCGGGGCAATATTAAAACAAACACAACTAGACGGTAAAGACAAACCGGTGGCATATTTTTCAAAAAAGCTAAATGAATCTCAAAAACGAAAAAAGGCTATATATTTGGAATGTTTTGCTATGAAAGAAGCAGTTAAATATTGGCGACACTGGCTAATTGGAAAAAAAAATCACTATTTACTCAGACCACAAACCTCTAGAGAACATGAATATTAAATGCAGAACATATGAAGAATTGGGTGACCTCACATATTACCTATCTCAGTATGACTTTACTGTAAAATATATACCTGGTAAAGAAAATGTAGAAGCAGACTGTTTGAGCAGAAACCCTGTATTAGAATCAGAAGATAACCAAGAGGAACTATTGAAAATAGTTAATTTAATACAAATAAAAGATATAGTTGAAGACCAAGAAAAAAATGAAATAATAAAAGAAAAGAAACAAAATCTACTCCACAAAAATAATATCTATTATAAAAAAAATAAAGAAACAGGAAAAGATTATACTTTCAGAAGAGTTTAGTAAAAAATTTATAAAAAAGGTGCATGAAGATTTATGCCATGTTGGAATCAGACAATTACAGACAAAAATAAGTCCAATATATACAGCTAAAAACCTAACAAAAAATATCATAAATATTTGTAAAACATGCGAAACATGCATAAAAAATAAATCAAGATGTCAAGGGAAATTTGGATTAATGTCACAACTAGGACCAGCAACAAAACCATTTGAGATAATGTCAATGGATACTATAGGTGGCTTTGGAGGATCTAGGTCAACAAAAAAATACTTACACCTTTTAGTAGACCACTACACAAGATATGCGTTTATTGCGACTTCCAAAACACAGAATGCGAGTGACTTTATAAAACTAACTAAGAAAGTACTAGAGACAGATGAGATTGGAATAATTCTAACAGACCAATATCCTGGCATCAATTCAAAAGAATTTAAACAATATTTACAGGAGAATAATATTAAACTAATTTTTTTATTTATTTTTTATTATTATTATTATTATTCACAACTGTGAATAATAATAATAATAATAATAATAATAATAATAAGGGCCTCTGCGAGTTGGCTTCGGCCCCTTGTATGCCTCTCAAAGGCCCAGGACCTCAGGGTCCTGTGATAAATAAAGAAATAATAATAATAATAATTACACCATTTTCGAACGGCTTGAACGAACGATTGAACCAAACAATAGTAAATAAAATTAGATGTAAAATAAATGAAAAAAACAACAAGAAAACATGGACAACAATAGCAAGAGAAAGTATACAGAAATATAATGATACAGACCACTCTGTTACAGGATTTGCACCAAAATATTTACTGGATGGTACAAATGTCACTATTTTACCAAATGAAATTAAGACAATAGAAAAGGAATACAAGTGGATGGCTGATAGAAAATTAGCATTAGAGAATACAATAAAATCCCATAAGTACAACAAGAAAATATTTGACAGTTTATATGTCGAAAATGGAAATAGACTGAATAGAAAAAAATTAGACGAATTAAAAATAGGCCCTTTCAAGATAATAGAAAAAATATCAAACTCCATTTATAAGATTGACACTGGCAACAGAAAAACAGAATCAACTTTATTCCATATAACAAAATTACAACCAGTCACAGCAGTAGATGAAGTAGAAGAAAACGAATATAAAGATAACTTGTAAGTGCATTGTGTAGATTATAGCCTATTGCTAGAAAATGGCCTGCACGCACTGCCCTGTGCTTTAATTATTTACAATTTCTGCTCTTAGGGGGGGAGATGTAATGAAATGACATTTCATTAATACAAATTTGCCGCGCTTCGCGCGTTGAAGTTGTCAATGGAATTTATGTTCTGTGGAACGGGGTGACGTGTGATTGAATGGCAGATGATGTTTAGATTATTTTGCATATTTTATTGTTAAAAATTCTATTGTAAAAAGATAAAATAAAGGGATATAATTGAGGAGGCGATATTAGTAAACTTTAAATGTCGTTTCTTTGATTTTCAGGTAAGTTATAAGGTGTAATGGTCATAGTTAAACGTTGTAATATAGTAAAGACGTATTAAATAAATAAAACTTTGATTTTCAGAGAAACAATTTGTGGTTTATTTGGAAAATCCTCAATAGGGTAAATAAACTAAACGCATTAGAAAAAAAGTTTTTCATCATTGTACCGTTATTTATTTATCTCAGTCATTTAAATCAAGAGCATATTGTATCTATTATATTATATTTAAAGGCGCCAATAATATTTTGTCCGGGAATATTACGTATTAATAGAAAGTTAACAAAACACGCACCTAACATCATTTCCAACCCGACGAAAAATCGTGTATCGAACTATAAATATCAAAATATTCACCAAACGGGTTGTAAGGGTGCGTTTTTAAAAATAACTATAGGACGACTATGAAACTAAGATGCATTACTGCTAAACGTTTTGAAGGTGAACTATAAAATTAAGTCTAAAATAAATGATCCATGAAATGTTACGATATTTTCATCATTTCCGTAAAAGTTCGTCAAACTGTATTTTTTTCTTACTCTGTCTCACAAAGCACATAACGCCCCGCGCCCGCATCTTCCTCAGTTTCCAAACAGGCCGCCGAGTAAGTGGACGCGTGATCACAGTGCAATTGGTGCTCAAAATTTATTGTTAAAAATTTACGCAAGAAGATTGTCACGCATCACATCATTTCCAAAAAGACGCATTAAACTGTAAGTAACGAATATATTTATCTGATACATTTTACATATATCCCGAATGTTCGCGTGTGTCATACGAGATTATTATTATTACGTTATTACTGTATTTTGTGAGCAAGTTTCGACTTGAAATAAAATAAGTCATTTCCAGTAAGATCATCTCCAGTAAAATGTTAAAGACGGAAATGATTCTTGGTTACTGGTAATGACTATTTAACTTTGCTTCTTCTTAGTTTCGTGTGGATGTGTGTGTTATCAACACCAATTAGTGACAATTTACTCATTAATATGATATATATGAAGTAGTACAAGTCCCAGACGAATCGCAGCTCGTCTCGGACTTGTACCTTTAAGCAAGATAAAAAATATTGTTCTAGGTTTGGTGATCATGAACAAAAAGCCATCGACAGCCAATCTATCAGCCTACAAGCGTAAAAGGTACGCAGAACTTAAAAATGACCCAGAAATGTACGAAAGAGAAAAAGAAAAGGAACGACTACGGTATATCAAAAAGAAAGAAAAAGGACAAGTTATTCCTATTGATGAAAAATCACCAAGGGATCAAAGACAACAAAGGAAAAAATGGCGTGAAGCATCAAAAAGGTACAGGGAAAATAAAAAACGTAAGGAAAATGTAACTAAGTTACCAGAAGTAGTACTGCTTGAACATCAGGACCAAGAAGATATATTAGTTAAAAAGACAACACAAACGACTTCAGTTATAGAAGATCCTTTAAATTCACCAGCTACGAAAATAAGACGCATAAAGTACAAAGAACAAAAAAGACGTAACATGTTAATTAATATTATACAAAATTTAAGAAAAGAAAATGAGAGTCTAAAGAAGAAGTTAAGAAAGGTGTCAGTGGAAAAATCACAGTTGATTTAAAAAAAGATAGAGAAACGGGGTAAAAAAGGAACAGCTCAAGAAACGCAAACAAAGGAAAGATTATCAATACTTATTATGAAGTTTTTTGAACAAGATTCAAACAGCGTAATTATTCCTGGCAAAAAACAGTACATCACTCGAAATAAGGTTCAAAAACAAAAACGACAGTTAACATTACCATTAAAACAATTACATAACAAATTTATATCAGAGCATGGAATTCCTGTTAGTTATGCCTTTTTCTGTAGACATCGCCCATTTTGGGTTATCTTTCCTAGCAAAGCACTCAGAGAAACTTGTGCCTGCATAATTCACAGTAATATAGATTTGGCAGTTCTATGTCTGCATAAAGCGAATATAATAAAGGAGACTAATTTTGAACAGATTTTACAGTCCCTATGTTGTTCTCAATACAACGATCAATGTTTGAAAAGAGACTGCCCTTTATGTAAAGATAATGTTTTACCCTATAACGAATTTTCAAATGATCAAAGCCTTACACTCTACCAGTGGGTTCGTTGCAAAGAAACTGTAAAGACTAAGAAGGGTATGAAAACGCAATATATTACTACGAAAAAGGCAACTGAAATGACTCCACTACAAGTTATAGAAAAACTAGATTACCAGCTACCAAATTTTTTCAAACACACATTTATTATAAACGTACAATACAATACTATGAGACACAAGAAGAATAATCTAATTGTAACAGAAGCATTCATACATATTGACTTTTCAGAAAATTTTGGACTCAAATATGGAAAAGAAGTGCAGAGTCTTCATTTTGGGCCAAGTCGTAAAGAGATTTGTTTGCATACTGGTGTCATATATACCTACGACTTCCATCGTAGTACCATTGGCACTACCTGTGCATGCACAGTTAGTCAGTGCTTGAGACACGACGCCGCTGCCATCTGGGCGCATCTAATACCCATGATTAAACTAGCTATACAGATAAATCCTTTTGTAGATACCATCCATTTTCAATCTGATTCTCCAAGTTCCCAGTACCGCAATAAATATATCTTCTACATAATATCAGTTCTTTGGAAGGATTTCCCACAACTTAAGGCAATAACCTGGAATTACACTGAAGCTGGACATGGGAAGGGTGCGCCAGATGGGATTGGAGGAGTGCTAAAACGGACTGCAGACAATCTTGTGACTTTTGGTCAAGACGTCAGCACATTTGATCAGTTCATAGATATTGTAAAACAGAACATTGAAAATATTACCATAATGACTATCATTGAAGATGAGGTTTTAGCCAAAGAAGCTCTACTTCCCAAAAACTTGAAACCGTTTCATGGCACGTTAAATGTTCACCAAGTCTTATGGAAAAAAGATATATTTAATCTCGTATTCAGGAAAGTCAGCTGTTTTGACTGTGATTATTTTTGTGTTCACGATAAACATTTAGGATTTTTGAAAGTTCTCAACTCCTGTGCTTCTGAAGAAGAACGCCCTGGACCGAGTTCTGGAGACTCGAATACCCCTGAATACGTAGCACCTCTCGTTAGGACTAAGAAATCTCGCCGTATTCTTACTAACGTGACAAATACATCCCCTAACATTAATATCATTTCTAGTACACCAAAAAATATTGTTATTTTGTCTAACAAAAAGGTTTCTTTTAATTTAAATAAATAGAAAGGTATTAATATTTTAAATCGTGGCTTGATTTGATGATATTTTTACTTTGGATAGCAATGATAGAAGAAAAATTGTACCAAAAGTGTAAGTGCAAAAAATATCTAGTTTAACTATTATAACTATTTGGCTATTACAATGATAAGTGTTGAGTATTAAAGTACTTAATTTTTTAATTTTATCTTCACAAATCGATAGTGTTTCATGTACCAGATGAACCCTCAACGGGATTAAAACGACCGAAATTTAACGGTGTTTATTACTTGCTCGAGATTAAGTGTTGAAAGCATATTTTTAATCATGTAAGCTTTTAGAAGTCCAAATATTGTTTAAAGATAATACGAAATTGACAAGACTGATTATGTTTCTACGACTGATTTTACCAAAGAATTATTGAAATGTTTAAAGAAATTAAACTTGTGTTGATTATAATGATATTTTATTCATAAACCCTGAGTTATTATAGATTATACCATTTGAATCAACTCGGATAATTGATCTATAGACATATTGTTTGTAACAACGGTAACAACAAATCATTGCCAGTCATGTCAGGTCATTTCCAGAAATGAGAATATCATTTCCTTCCTACTATTGTCATTTCCATAACTGCCAGAAATTTTAAAATATAATATCTCTTTAAAAAAACGTCTAACAGGTGTGCCTTTTACATATAATTCACATTTTTAGTTGTATAATTCATTAGACTTGCTCAAAAAACCGTTCGATACAACTTTAAAAATAATATGATAAAGTACACTGTAGAATCAAATTTAGTTTATTTACCCAATAACATATCTTATAAAACGACATTTTCGTCAACTAGAAAAAGATGGACCGGTTACAATTTGAGTTCACGATGATAACCTCAAATGATGGCAAATCTAATATATTGCCCATAACCTCAATAACTACAGAGGAAGGAAAATGTTATATTTTACCTGATGAACAGAAGCCAGTGATTCATCATACATATATTGTCAAAATGAACAGTTTCTCAAAAATAAAAAATAGCATAAAGAAAAGGCATCAATGCAGAAAAATATGGATAAAAATGGATGAAGATCTTAAGAAAACATATATAGATGAGGAAGGTAATATGCAATTTTTAGATCAATATTTAGAAGAAATAAACACAAAACAACCAATAGACAAAAACGACAATTTGCAAAATATCTTGGAAAAATTAATAGAAACAACTACAAAGAAAGAAAAACAACATAACCTAAAACATATTTCAGACAAATTTATTATTGAAAAATTCACAAGCAAGAACCCTAACGCAATGCAGTGGATTGAGAATTTTGAAAAAGAGTGTGAGCGCTTTAATATATCAAAAGATGAAACAAAAATAGATATATTGAGGTTATTTTTAGAAAAATCTTGTTTGGATTGGTATAGCTCGATGGTCATAAAACTTACAATAAAGGCTGAATGGAAAGAATGGATACACAAATTTCTAAAAACTTTTAAAAACAGAGGATGGGACATAGTCACATATGCTCTAGCATTCAGGTATAAAGAAGGACTATTAATTGATTATGCTATAAAAAAAGAGAGGCTTATACTAGATATAAACAAATCGATAGACTCCAAAACAATGATAGATCTTATTGCAACGGGTTTACCAGGTTTTATCTTAAATAAGTTAAACAGGGATGAACTCAATGATACTACTGATTTGTTCAATGAGATAAGAAAATATGAAGGTATGATGTACAAGAAAAACTCAACCACAATAAAGAGTGGTACATCCCTTAATAAAAATAAATATAATGAGAAGAAGCCATGTAAGACTTGTGAATCTTTGAAAAAAGGAATTTGATATCATCCGGAGGAGACATGCTGGTTCAAGAAAAATAAGAATGAATCTGAAAAGGTTTTTAAACCCAGAAATGTAAACAACAACTCCATTATTGAAGTAGATATAAATACTGAGAAAAAAAACGAGTAAGTACACCATTAATCAAAATCAAGCTCTTATTAGAAAATGAACTAGAAGTGAGCGGCATTTATGATTCAGGTTCACAGATTTCTTTAATAAATTCAAAGCTGATTAACCCTTCAGATACCGTCAATTAGAGACACAATAGTAAGACAATAGATGCGCGGCCACCGGGTGTCGCTTGGGGATTCATGAATTAAAGGGAAAGAAAAAAAGGACAATGTGAATATAGCATATATGAAAACGGTTAATGGTGTGAAAAAAACAGATGGCTGTATTACAATAAAAATAAAAATATTCGATTTAGAAGAAGAGATGGAAGTATATATAGTGGATAATGAAGATTTCGAAGATTTTATAATCGGATTAGATATGATAAAGAAATTCAAACTAACCCAAAATGAGGACTTGCAGATAGAACAAAAGAAAACAACAAATAAAATAGATGAAATGTCTAAAGATAACAGATATGAAGAAAAGAATAAAAAAACATTTGCAATAAATTTTAATGAACACATAGAAACAGAAGAATTTGTAAGTATCACAGACCATTTAGATAATAAAAAAAAAATGAGATAGAGAAAATTATAAAGCAATATAAAACAATTTTTGCTAAAGACAAGTATGATATAGGATCAGTTAGAGATTATGAAGCCCACATAGATTTACAAGTAAATAGATACTGTAGTAAAAGACCATACAGATGTACAATAGAGGATAAATCAGAAATTAAAGAGCTAATATCCAAGCTACTAAAGAATAATTTAATAGAAAAATCCTACAGTCCTTTCGCTGCTCCAGTGACATTGGCATTTAAAAAAGGTGAAAATAAAAAGTCCCGCTTATGTGTAGATTTCAGGGAACTAAACAAAATTGTTGTTCCACAAGCTCAACCTTTCCCATTAATAGATGATTTGATTATCAAAACTAGAAACTGTAAGTATTTTACTACATTGGATATAAACTCAGCATTTTGGGCAATACCCCTACGGGTGGAAGATAGAAATAAAACAGGATTCGTCACACAAGATGGCCATTACCAGTGGACCTGCCTTCCTTTTGGTTTGAAAACATCACCAGCAATTTTCCAGAGAATTTTAAGCAATATTCTAAGAAAGCACAAGCTCACAGGATACTCCGTTAACTATATTGATGATATTTTGATATACTCGACCACCTTTGAAGAACATATAAGACACATAAGAAATGCATTAGAGGCAATAATACAAGAAGGCTTTAGATTGAAGCTTCAAAAATGTACCCTTGCTTCTGACTCAGTAAAGTACCTCGGCCATGTAATTCAGAACAATTCAGTAAGACCACTTAAAGACAATTTGATCTCGATAAGACACTTTCCAACTCCTAAGACACAAAAAAACATTAGACAATTTTTGGGAAAAATCAACTTTTACCATGAATACATACCAAGAAGCGCAATTATTTTAGACCCATTACATAATTTATTAAGAAAAAATGAAAAGATTGTGTGGTCAGAAAAGTGTGAAGAATCATTTAATCAAATAAAAAAATATTTATTTTCCCAACCCGTGTTGGAAATATTCGACAAAGACTTACCAATAAAAATCTTTACAGATGCATCTTTAGAAGGTATCGGGGCAATATTAAAACAAACACAACTAGACGGTAAAGACAAACCGGTGGCATATTTTTCAAAAAAGCTAAATGAATCTCAAAAACGAAAAAAGGCTATATATTTGGAATGTTTTGCTATGAAAGAAGCAGTTAAATATTGGCGACACTGGCTAATTGGAAAAAAAAATCACTATTTACTCAGACCACAAACCTCTAGAGAACATGAATATTAAATGCAGAACATATGAAGAATTGGGTGACCTCACATATTACCTATCTCAGTATGACTTTACTGTAAAATATATACCTGGTAAAGAAAATGTAGAAGCAGACTGTTTGAGCAGAAACCCTGTATTAGAATCAGAAGATAACCAAGAGGAACTATTGAAAATAGTTAATTTAATACAAATAAAAGATATAGTTGAAGACCAAGAAAAAAATGAAATAATAAAAGAAAAGAAACAAAATCTACTCCACAAAAATAATATCTATTATAAAAAAAATAAAGAAACAGGAAAAGATTATACTTTCAGAAGAGTTTAGTAAAAAATTTATAAAAAAGGTGCATGAAGATTTATGCCATGTTGGAATCAGACAATTACAGACAAAAATAAGTCCAATATATACAGCTAAAAACCTAACAAAAAATATCATAAATATTTGTAAAACATGCGAAACATGCATAAAAAATAAATCAAGATGTCAAGGGAAATTTGGATTAATGTCACAACTAGGACCAGCAACAAAACCATTTGAGATAATGTCAATGGATACTATAGGTGGCTTTGGAGGATCTAGGTCAACAAAAAAATACTTACACCTTTTAGTAGACCACTACACAAGATATGCGTTTATTGCGACTTCCAAAACACAGAATGCGAGTGACTTTATAAAACTAACTAAGAAAGTACTAGAGACAGATGAGATTGGAATAATTCTAACAGACCAATATCCTGGCATCAATTCAAAAGAATTTAAACAATATTTACAGGAGAATAATATTAAACTAATTTTTTTATTTATTTTTTATTATTATTATTATTATTCACAACTGTGAATAATAATAATAATAATAATAATAATAATAATAAGGGCCTCTGCGAGTTGGCTTCGGCCCCTTGTATGCCTCTCAAAGGCCCAGGACCTCAGGGTCCTGTGATAAATAAAGAAATAATAATAATAATAATTACACCATTTTCGAACGGCTTGAACGAACGATTGAACCAAACAATAGTAAATAAAATTAGATGTAAAATAAATGAAAAAAACAACAAGAAAACATGGACAACAATAGCAAGAGAAAGTATACAGAAATATAATGATACAGACCACTCTGTTACAGGATTTGCACCAAAATATTTACTGGATGGTACAAATGTCACTATTTTACCAAATGAAATTAAGACAATAGAAAAGGAATACAAGTGGATGGCTGATAGAAAATTAGCATTAGAGAATACAATAAAATCCCATAAGTACAACAAGAAAATATTTGACAGTTTATATGTCGAAAATGGAAATAGACTGAATAGAAAAAAATTAGACGAATTAAAAATAGGCCCTTTCAAGATAATAGAAAAAATATCAAACTCCATTTATAAGATTGACACTGGCAACAGAAAAACAGAATCAACTTTATTCCATATAACAAAATTACAACCAGTCACAGCAGTAGATGAAGTAGAAGAAAACGAATATAAAGATAACTTGTAAGTGCATTGTGTAGATTATAGCCTATTGCTAGAAAATGGCCTGCACGCACTGCCCTGTGCTTTAATTATTTACAATTTCTGCTCTTAGGGGGGGAGATGTAATGAAATGACATTTCATTAATACAAATTTGCCGCGCTTCGCGCGTTGAAGTTGTCAATGGAATTTATGTTCTGTGGAACGGGGTGACGTGTGATTGAATGGCAGATGATGTTTAGATTATTTTGCATATTTTATTGTTAAAAATTCTATTGTAAAAAGATAAAATAAAGGGATATAATTGAGGAGGCGATATTAGTAAACTTTAAATGTCGTTTCTTTGATTTTCAGGTAAGTTATAAGGTGTAATGGTCATAGTTAAACGTTGTAATATAGTAAAGACGTATTAAATAAATAAAACTTTGATTTTCAGAGAAACAATTTGTGGTTTATTTGGAAAATCCTCAATAGGGTAAATAAACTAAACGCATTAGAAAAAAAGTTTTTCATCATTGTACCGTTATTTATTTATCTCAGTCATTTAAATCAAGAGCATATTGTATCTATTATATTATATTTAAAGGCGCCAATAATATTTTGTCCGGGAATATTACGTATTAATAGAAAGTTAACAAAACACGCACCTAACATCATTTCCAACCCGACGAAAAATCGTGTATCGAACTATAAATATCAAAATATTCACCAAACGGGTTGTAAGGGTGCGTTTTTAAAAATAACTATAGGACGACTATGAAACTAAGATGCATTACTGCTAAACGTTTTGAAGGTGAACTATAAAATTAAGTCTAAAATAAATGATCCATGAAATGTTACGATATTTTCATCATTTCCGTAAAAGTTCGTCAAACTGTATTTTTTTCTTACTCTGTCTCACAAAGCACATAACGCCCCGCGCCCGCATCTTCCTCAGTTTCCAAACAGGCCGCCGAGTAAGTGGACGCGTGATCACAGTGCAATTGGTGCTCAAAATTTATTGTTAAAAATTTACGCAAGACGATTGTCACGCATCACATCATTTCCAAAAAGACGCATTAAACTGTAAGTAACGAATATATTTATCTGATACATTTTACATATATCCCGAATGTTCGCGTGTGTCATACGAGATTATTATTATTACGTTATTACTGTATTTTGTGAGCAAGTTTCGACTTGAAATAAAATAAGTCATTTCCAGTAAGATCATCTCCAGTAAAATGTTAAAGACGGAAATGATTCTTGGTTACTGGTAATGACTATTTAACTTTGCTTCTTCTTAGTTTCGTGTGGATGTGTGTGTTATCAACACCAATTAGTGACAATTTACTCATTAATATGATATATATGAAGTAGTACAAGTCCCAGACGAATCGCAGCTCGTCTCGGACTTGTACCTTTAAGCAAGATAAAAAATATTGTTCTAGGTTTGGTGATCATGAACAAAAAGCCATCGACAGCCAATCTATCAGCCTACAAGCGTAAAAGGTACGCAGAACTTAAAAATGACCCAGAAATGTACGAAAGAGAAAAAGAAAAGGAACGACTACGGTATATCAAAAAGAAAGAAAAAGGACAAGTTATTCCTATTGATGAAAAATCACCAAGGGATCAAAGACAACAAAGGAAAAAATGGCGTGAAGCATCAAAAAGGTACAGGGAAAATAAAAAACGTAAGGAAAATGTAACTAAGTTACCAGAAGTAGTACTGCTTGAACATCAGGACCAAGAAGATATATTAGTTAAAAAGACAACACAAACGACTTCAGTTATAGAAGATCCTTTAAATTCACCAGCTACGAAAATAAGACGCATAAAGTACAAAGAACAAAAAAGACGTAACATGTTAATTAATATTATACAAAATTTAAGAAAAGAAAATGAGAGTCTAAAGAAGAAGTTAAGAAAGGTGTCAGTGGAAAAATCACAGTTGATTTCAAAAAAGATAGAGAAACGGGGTAAAAAAGGAACAGCTCAAGAAACGCAAACAAAGGAAAGATTATCAATACTTATTATGAAGTTTTTTGAACAAGATTCAAACAGCGTAATTATTCCTGGCAAAAAACAGTACATCACTCGAAATAAGGTTCAAAAACAAAAACGACAGTTAACATTACCATTAAAACAATTACATAACAAATTTATATCAGAGCATGGAATTCCTGTTAGTTATGCCTTTTTCTGTAGACATCGCCCATTTTGGGTTATCTTTCCTAGCAAAGCACTCAGAGAAACTTGTGCCTGCATAATTCACAGTAATATAGATTTGGCAGTTCTATGTCTGCATAAAGCGAATATAATAAAGGAGACTAATTTTGAACAGATTTTACAGTCCCTATGTTGTTCTCAATACAACGATCAATGTTTGAAAAGAGACTGCCCTTTATGTAAAGATAATGTTTTACCCTATAACGAATTTTCAAATGATCAAAGCCTTACACTCTACCAGTGGGTTCGTTGCAAAGAAACTGTAAAGACTAAGAAGGGTATGAAAACGCAATATATTACTACGAAAAAGGCAACTGAAATGACTCCACTACAAGTTATAGAAAAACTAGATTACCAGCTACCAAATTTTTTCAAACACACATTTATTATAAACGTACAATACAATACTATGAGACACAAGAAGAATAATCTAATTGTAACAGAAGCATTCATACATATTGACTTTTCAGAAAATTTTGGACTCAAATATGGAAAAGAAGTGCAGAGTCTTCATTTTGGGCCAAGTCGTAAAGAGATTTGTTTGCATACTGGTGTCATATATACCTACGACTTCCATCGTAGTACCATTGGCACTACCTGTGCATGCACAGTTAGTCAGTGCTTGAGACACGACGCCGCTGCCATCTGGGCGCATCTAATACCCATGATTAAACTAGCTATACAGATAAATCCTTTTGTAGATACCATCCATTTTCAATCTGATTCTCCAAGTTCCCAGTACCGCAATAAATATATCTTCTACATAATATCAGTTCTTTGGAAGGATTTCCCACAACTTAAGGCAATAACCTGGAATTACACTGAAGCTGGACATGGGAAGGGTGCGCCAGATGGGATTGGAGGAGTGCTAAAACGGACTGCAGACAATCTTGTGACTTTTGGTCAAGACGTCAGCACATTTGATCAGTTCATAGATATTGTAAAACAGAACATTGAAAATATTACCATAATGACTATCATTGAAGATGAGGTTTTAGCCAAAGAAGCTCTACTTCCCAAAAACTTGAAACCGTTTCATGGCACGTTAAATGTTCACCAAGTCTTATGGAAAAAAGATATATTTAATCTCGTATTCAGGAAAGTCAGCTGTTTTGACTGTGATTATTTTTGTGTTCACGATAAACATTTAGGATTTTTGAAAGTTCTCAACTCCTGTGCTTCTGAAGAAGAACGCCCTGGACCGAGTTCTGGAGACTCGAATACCCCTGAATACGTAGCACCTCTCGTTAGGACTAAGAAATCTCGCCGTATTCTTACTAACGTGACAAATACATCCCCTAACATTAATATCATTTCTAGTACACCAAAAAATATTGTTATTTTGTCTAACAAAAAGGTTTCTTTTAATTTAAATAAATAGAAAGGTATTAATATTTTAAATCGTGGCTTGATTTGATGATATTTTTACTTTGGATAGCAATGATAGAAGAAAAATTGTACCAAAAGTGTAAGTGCAAAAAATATCTAGTTTAACTATTATAACTATTTGGCTATTACAATGATAAGTGTTGAGTATTAAAGTACTTAATTTTTTAATTTTATCTTCACAAATCGATAGTGTTTCATGTACCAGATGAACCCTCAACGGGATTAAAACGACCGAAATTTAACGGTGTTTATTACTTGCTCGAGATTAAGTGTTGAAAGCATATTTTTAATCATGTAAGCTTTTAGAAGTCCAAATATTGTTTAAAGATAATACGAAATTGACAAGACTGATTATGTTTCTACGACTGATTTTACCAAAGAATTATTGAAATGTTTAAAGAAATTAAACTTGTGTTGATTATAATGATATTTTATTCATAAACCCTGAGTTATTATAGATTATACCATTTGAATCAACTCGGATAATTGATCTATAGACATATTGTTTGTAACAACGGTAACAACAAATCATTGCCAGTCATGTCAGGTCATTTCCAGAAATGAGAATATCATTTCCTTCCTACTATTGTCATTTCCATAACTGCCAGAAATTTTAAAATATAATATCTCTTTAAAAAAACGTCTAACAGGTGTGCCTTTTACATATAATTCACATTTTTAGTTGTATAATTCATTAGACTTGCTCAAAAAACCGTTCGATACAACTTTAAAAATAATATGATAAAGTACACTGTAGAATCAAATTTAGTTTATTTACCCAATAACATATCTTATAAAACGACATTTTCGTCAACTAGAAAAAGATGGACCGGTTACAATTTGAGTTCACGATGATAACCTCAAATGATGGCAAATCTAATATATTGCCCATAACCTCAATAACTACAGAGGAAGGAAAATGTTATATTTTACCTGATGAACAGAAGCCAGTGATTCATCATACATATATTGTCAAAATGAACAGTTTCTCAAAAATAAAAAATAGCATAAAGAAAAGGCATCAATGCAGAAAAATATGGATAAAAATGGATGAAGATCTTAAGAAAACATATATAGATGAGGAAGGTAATATGCAATTTTTAGATCAATATTTAGAAGAAATAAACACAAAACAACCAATAGACAAAAACGACAATTTGCAAAATATCTTGGAAAAATTAATAGAAACAACTACAAAGAAAGAAAAACAACATAACCTAAAACATATTTCAGACAAATTTATTATTGAAAAATTCACAAGCAAGAACCCTAACGCAATGCAGTGGATTGAGAATTTTGAAAAAGAGTGTGAGCGCTTTAATATATCAAAAGATGAAACAAAAATAGATATATTGAGGTTATTTTTAGAAAAATCTTGTTTGGATTGGTATAGCTCGATGGTCATAAAACTTACAATAAAGGCTGAATGGAAAGAATGGATACACAAATTTCTAAAAACTTTTAAAAACAGAGGATGGGACATAGTCACATATGCTCTAGCATTCAGGTATAAAGAAGGACTATTAATTGATTATGCTATAAAAAAAGAGAGGCTTATACTAGATATAAACAAATCGATAGACTCCAAAACAATGATAGATCTTATTGCAACGGGTTTACCAGGTTTTATCTTAAATAAGTTAAACAGGGATGAACTCAATGATACTACTGATTTGTTCAATGAGATAAGAAAATATGAAGGTATGATGTACAAGAAAAACTCAACCACAATAAAGAGTGGTACATCCCTTAATAAAAATAAATATAATGAGAAGAAGCCATGTAAGACTTGTGAATCTTTGAAAAAAGGAATTTGATATCATCCGGAGGAGACATGCTGGTTCAAGAAAAATAAGAATGAATCTGAAAAGGTTTTTAAACCCAGAAATGTAAACAACAACTCCATTATTGAAGTAGATATAAATACTGAGAAAAAAAACGAGTAAGTACACCATTAATCAAAATCAAGCTCTTATTAGAAAATGAACTAGAAGTGAGCGGCATTTATGATTCAGGTTCACAGATTTCTTTAATAAATTCAAAGCTGATTAACCCTTCAGATACCGTCAATTAGAGACACAATAGTAAGACAATAGATGCGCGGCCACCGGGTGTCGCTTGGGGATTCATGAATTAAAGGGAAAGAAAAAAAGGACAATGTGAATATAGCATATATGAAAACGGTTAATGGTGTGAAAAAAACAGATGGCTGTATTACAATAAAAATAAAAATATTCGATTTAGAAGAAGAGATGGAAGTATATATAGTGGATAATGAAGATTTCGAAGATTTTATAATCGGATTAGATATGATAAAGAAATTCAAACTAACCCAAAATGAGGACTTGCAGATAGAACAAAAGAAAACAACAAATAAAATAGATGAAATGTCTAAAGATAACAGATATGAAGAAAAGAATAAAAAAACATTTGCAATAAATTTTAATGAACACATAGAAACAGAAGAATTTGTAAGTATCACAGACCATTTAGATAATAAAAAAAAAATGAGATAGAGAAAATTATAAAGCAATATAAAACAATTTTTGCTAAAGACAAGTATGATATAGGATCAGTTAGAGATTATGAAGCCCACATAGATTTACAAGTAAATAGATACTGTAGTAAAAGACCATACAGATGTACAATAGAGGATAAATCAGAAATTGAAGAGCAAATATCCAAGCTACTAAAGAATAATTTAATAGAAAAATCCTACAGTCCTTTCGCTGCTCCAGTGACATTGGCATTTAAAAAAGGTGAAAATAAAAAGTCCCGCTTATGTGTAGATTTCAGGGAACTAAACAAAATTGTTGTTCCACAAGCTCAACCTTTCCCATTAATAGATGATTTGATTATCAAAACTAGAAACTGTAAGTATTTTACTACATTGGATATAAACTCAGCATTTTGGGCAATACCCCTACGGGTGGAAGATAGAAATAAAACAGGATTCGTCACACAAGATGGCCATTACCAGTGGACCTGCCTTCCTTTTGGTTTGAAAACATCACCAGCAATTTTCCAGAGAATTTTAAGCAATATTCTAAGAAAGCACAAGCTCACAGGATACTCCGTTAACTATATTGATGATATTTTGATATACTCGACCACCTTTGAAGAACATATAAGACACATAAGAAATGCATTAGAGGCAATAATACAAGAAGGCTTTAGATTGAAGCTTCAAAAATGTACCCTTGCTTCTGACTCAGTAAAGTACCTCGGCCATGTAATTCAGAACAATTCAGTAAGACCACTTAAAGACAATTTGATCTCGATAAGACACTTTCCAACTCCTAAGACACAAAAAAACATTAGACAATTTTTGGGAAAAATCAACTTTTACCATGAATACATACCAAGAAGCGCAATTATTTTAGACCCATTACATAATTTATTAAGAAAAAATGAAAAGATTGTGTGGTCAGAAAAGTGTGAAGAATCATTTAATCAAATAAAAAAATATTTATTTTCCCAACCCGTGTTGGAAATATTCGACAAAGACTTACCAATAAAAATCTTTACAGATGCATCTTTAGAAGGTATCGGGGCAATATTAAAACAAACACAACTAGACGGTAAAGACAAACCGGTGGCATATTTTTCAAAAAAGCTAAATGAATCTCAAAAACGAAAAAAGGCTATATATTTGGAATGTTTTGCTATGAAAGAAGCAGTTAAATATTGGCGACACTGGCTAATTGGAAAAAAAAATCACTATTTACTCAGACCACAAACCTCTAGAGAACATGAATATTAAATGCAGAACATATGAAGAATTGGGTGACCTCACATATTACCTATCTCAGTATGACTTTACTGTAAAATATATACCTGGTAAAGAAAATGTAGAAGCAGACTGTTTGAGCAGAAACCCTGTATTAGAATCAGAAGATAACCAAGAGGAACTATTGAAAATAGTTAATTTAATACAAATAAAAGATATAGTTGAAGACCAAGAAAAAAATGAAATAATAAAAGAAAAGAAACAAAATCTACTCCACAAAAATAATATCTATTATAAAAAAAATAAAGAAACAGGAAAAGATTATACTTTCAGAAGAGTTTAGTAAAAAATTTATAAAAAAGGTGCATGAAGATTTATGCCATGTTGGAATCAGACAATTACAGACAAAAATAAGTCCAATATATACAGCTAAAAACCTAACAAAAAATATCATAAATATTTGTAAAACATGCGAAACATGCATAAAAAATAAATCAAGATGTCAAGGGAAATTTGGATTAATGTCACAACTAGGACCAGCAACAAAACCATTTGAGATAATGTCAATGGATACTATAGGTGGCTTTGGAGGATCTAGGTCAACAAAAAAATACTTACACCTTTTAGTAGACCACTACACAAGATATGCGTTTATTGCGACTTCCAAAACACAGAATGCGAGTGACTTTATAAAACTAACTAAGAAAGTACTAGAGACAGATGAGATTGGAATAATTCTAACAGACCAATATCCTGGCATCAATTCAAAAGAATTTAAACAATATTTACAGGAGAATAATATTAAACTAATTTTTTTATTTATTTTTTATTATTATTATTATTATTCACAACTGTGAATAATAATAATAATAATAATAATAATAATAATAAGGGCCTCTGCGAGTTGGCTTCGGCCCCTTGTATGCCTCTCAAAGGCCCAGGACCTCAGGGTCCTGTGATAAATAAAGAAATAATAATAATAATAATTACACCATTTTCGAACGGCTTGAACGAACGATTGAACCAAACAATAGTAAATAAAATTAGATGTAAAATAAATGAAAAAAACAACAAGAAAACATGGACAACAATAGCAAGAGAAAGTATACAGAAATATAATGATACAGACCACTCTGTTACAGGATTTGCACCAAAATATTTACTGGATGGTACAAATGTCACTATTTTACCAAATGAAATTAAGACAATAGAAAAGGAATACAAGTGGATGGCTGATAGAAAATTAGCATTAGAGAATACAATAAAATCCCATAAGTACAACAAGAAAATATTTGACAGTTTATATGTCGAAAATGGAAATAGACTGAATAGAAAAAAATTAGACGAATTAAAAATAGGCCCTTTCAAGATAATAGAAAAAATATCAAACTCCATTTATAAGATTGACACTGGCAACAGAAAAACAGAATCAACTTTATTCCATATAACAAAATTACAACCAGTCACAGCAGTAGATGAAGTAGAAGAAAACGAATATAAAGATAACTTGTAAGTGCATTGTGTAGATTATAGCCTATTGCTAGAAAATGGCCTGCACGCACTGCCCTGTGCTTTAATTATTTACAATTTCTGCTCTTAGGGGGGGAGATGTAATGAAATGACATTTCATTAATACAAATTTGCCGCGCTTCGCGCGTTGAAGTTGTCAATGGAATTTATGTTCTGTGGAACGGGGTGACGTGTGATTGAATGGCAGATGATGTTTAGATTATTTTGCATATTTTATTGTTAAAAATTCTATTGTAAAAAGATAAAATAAAGGGATATAATTGAGGAGGCGATATTAGTAAACTTTAAATGTCGTTTCTTTGATTTTCAGGTAAGTTATAAGGTGTAATGGTCATAGTTAAACGTTGTAATATAGTAAAGACGTATTAAATAAATAAAACTTTGATTTTCAGAGAAACAATTTGTGGTTTATTTGGAAAATCCTCAATAACATATCTTATCTATTATATAAAAATGAGCCCCGTTTTCCGTTGTCACGACATGGCATGAAAACGGCTTGACCGATTTGGCTGATTTTTTTTTTGTTATGATTGTTATTGAGAGGATAAGATTCTTATGGAAAAAAAATAAAATTAGGGTAGTGTAGGGTAGAGTAGGGTAGAGTAGTAGGGTAGATTAGGGTAGAGTAGGGTGGAGTAGGGAAGAGCGGGAGCGAAGCCGCGCGGGCAAAAGCTAGTTGTTAATAGTATTTAAACATCCTTACTAACATTATAAAAGCGAAAGTGAGTTTGTTTGTTTGTTTGTTACGTCTTCACACCTAAATGGTAAAACCGATTTTGATGAAACTTAGTACACGGATAGACAATGTCCTGGAATAGGACAGGATACCTTTTTATCCCGGAAGTATGTTCCCTTGGGATAATTTTCTGCTATCACGCGGGCGAAGCCGCTGGGAGTAGCTAGTTGATAATGTTTATGAAATTGGAATCTAATGTTAAAGTAAAAATACCAAGGATGATATGGTTATTTATACAAACATAAAATGCTAAACTTATAAAAAGACGCATTGATGATAATCTTTTAAATTATTATGTAATTATTAATGTTCTTTGTAACATATCTCGGATTTTATATTGCTACTTTAATTTGAACTAAACCAATAAGTATTTTATGATAACCTGAGATTTGTAGAAGGTAACTGAAAATATTGTATTTGAAGTTTAAGTGTCAACCCACAGGTTGATACATAAACGTCACGCCTTTCCCATAAATACGATTGTTTCTTATTAAAACCCTCTTACTTGCTGTTCAGCCTTAGACCTTTACGGAGTACCTAAGTTCACGTAAGTTAGGTTATTTAGTTTGATATCTTAATATGTATTGATTCTGTGTATTTGTTATACTGTGAGTTTTGTTTCTAATTATGTTATTGTGACAATGATATTTTACATTGTGTCTGTAAAATACTATAATTGATGCTACCATGAGGTTTCTTCCTCATGACGACCTAGTTTTGGAACCAAGGAAATAGTTATCCGAATTGACAACCCATTTAAAATAAACTTTTAGTCTTGTCTATTTGTGCATTTATTCATAAAAGCACAGTAAATAGCTGTTATCCATCTTGACATTTTAGTATGATATATAAGTAGATATAAACATACACATATCAACATAGTTTTCCACGTATTATTTCTAACACATTTCAAATTTCAGCTCAATCGGTAACCGGGAAGTGAGTCAAATTTAATTTACAAGATTTGATGACAGACAAACATCGGGGCAGGGGAAGCTAAATAAAAGCTTGTAAAAACTAAAAATAATTGGATTGACTACTTCTCTTCAGCTCGGCTACTTGAATCGATTATAAAATTAGTAATATGATCGGTCATATTTACTTACCGATAATAGAGGGGTGTGCGCAGGCGCAAGTATCCGCCCAACAAGAGACGAGTAAGCTGACGCGCGGCCATGTGACGTAACGTGTCGGGCGAATCCTTCGACAGGCAGTCGCAGATTGTGTCCAACAGCGGTTCCACTATACCCGTGTATCTGGATTAATTAAAAACATTGTTTTTTTATTGTAGATCATAGGAAGATATGCTTAATACAGCTGGTGTTTATTGTTTTGAGAACAGTTATTAGCAAACAACTAGCAGTGGCGATGAAATACGTCTGGCTAGATTTGATCCCGCGACCTACAAACTCGTAAGTCGGCTCTTGTCAATTTATATCATTAATTAATTTATATTAACCACTCATTTATTGATATTGTTACGCCGTTAACTTGAACACGTCATATCTCCGACAAAATAAAAAGTAGCAACGAATAATTAAAACGCTTTGCTGTTCGAAAGCTCTAGAACAAAAGTATCTACCTAAGCCTGGAAAAATCTACCATAAGTAGCTACCACTATTATTACTCAAATAATAATAGTAGGTATATATGTAGGTAGATAAGGGAAATGGTACTTTCCGATATTAACAATAGAGTCGAAATTCGAAAGTCGAAACGCCGAGCCCCACTAGCGCGTTGACGCGCACGGACAGCGGCTCGCTGGCGCGCGCCAGCAGCGCGGCCAGCACGGGCCCGCCCGCCGCGGCCGCGTCGCGCGAGCGCACGCTCAGCCTCGCTATGCCCGCCACCGCCGTGGCGCAGCGGTCCACGTCCCATACCTGGCGCATATGTCGCCGAGCCCCACTAGCGCGTTGACGCGCACGGACAGCGGCTCGCTGGCGCGCGCCAGCAGCGCGGCCAGCACGGGCCCGCCCGCCGCGGCCGCGTCGCGCGAGCGCACGCTCAGCCTCGCTATGCCCGCCACCGCCGTGGCGCAGCGGTCCACGTCCCATACCTGGCGCATATGTCGCCGAGCCCCACTAGCGCGTTGACGCGCACGAACAGCGGCTCGCTGGCGCGCGCCAGCAGCGCGGCCAGCACGGGCCCGCCCGCCGCGGCCGCGTCGCGCGAGCGCACGCTCAGCCTCGCTATGCCCGCCACCGCCGTGGCGCAGCGGTCCACGTCCCATACCTGGCGCATATGTCGCCGAGCCCCACTAGCGCGTTGACGCGCACGGACAGCGGCTCGCTGGCGCGCGCCAGCAGCGCGGCCAGCACGGGCCCGACCGCCGCGTCGCGCGAGCGCACGCTCAGCCTCGCTATGCCCGCCACCGCCGTAGCGCAGCAGTCCACGTCCCATACCTGGCGCATATGTCGCCGAGCCCCACTAGCGCGTTGACGCGCACGGACAGCGGCTCGCTGGCGCGCGCCAGCAGCGCGGCCAGCACGGGCCCGCCCGCCGCGTCGCGCGAGCGCACGCTCAGCCTCGCTATGCCCGCCACCGCCGTGGCGCAGCAGTCCACGTCCCATACCTGGCGCATATGTCGCCGAGCCCCACTAGCGCGTTGACGCGCACGGACAGCGGCTCGCTGGCGCGCGCCAGCAGCGCGGCCAGCACGGGCCCGCCCGCCGCGGCCGCGTCGCGCGAGCGCACGCTCAGCCTCGCTATGCCCGCCACCGCCGTGGCGCAGCGGTCCACGTCCCAATCTGTTACAGATGCCCAAATTAAATAGCGATATTTCTACCAATATTTGTGCTACAAGACTTGTCAATCTCAAAAAGTGTAGAATTAGTGTGAATCATAATGTCTATGCTGAGATAAGAGCCTTTTTGGCCACAGGTCTTTTTATAAATATATTCTTTTCACTTGTTTATTTTCTGGGACACGAGTACCAAATAGATATATTTGCATTTTTTCCATTGTTATTTACCTGGCGCGTGGGCAACGGCGAGGAAAACGCGCAACAGAGCGGGGCTGGGCGGGACGGGCGCCGCCAGCGACAGCTCGGCCGCGCGCAGAGCCTCCTCCACGTCGCCCGAGCTCACCGCGCGCTGCTCCGCTGTGGAAGCTCACGATGTACCTACTGCTCGAGCGACAGCTGACCCCAAAGTTCATATCAAAGCTACTTCGAGAGCTGCGAACTTCATATCGCCTACATTGACTGTTAGGCGATACGACGTTCGGCGGTTGAGCCAGTAAATTACATATTTTAGCAAGCTGTTGAACAATTTAACTTGTCTTGTTAGTTAGTTTGCATTTATAGGTCAACAGGGACGTGCGATCAAAAGAAGTATGAATAAGAATAAGCCTGGTTTTCATCTGAAAATATTGGCACGAAACATCTATATCATAGAAAATGAAACGAATAAAAAAAGCGAATCTTTAAACTTCGCGCGTTTTAAGTCCAATTCTATCCCGAGAGCAGTTGCCAGACTGTGTTCAAATAGTAAATCCATTTATTTATAAGATAATGCGACGTTGTCGCCTTGCTACGCTCGTGCAAACTGTACGGCAAATCTTAGTTAACGCGATTTGCGATCTCGCTCTAATACTTAACAACAAAAGGAGATGACCACTGTACATTGCTGTGTATTGGTTTTTCCGGTGTATTGCTTTCTCAATCGACGTGTTGTGTATAGAGATGGGTGATGGGTAAAAACCCATCGGGTATTTACCGGGTAAAAACCCATCGGGTATTTACCGGGTAAATACCCTATTTAGGTATAAACAGGGTTTTTACCCGGTAAATACCCAAAACCATGGGTATAAACCTTTCACGCTTTTTGGGATGATTTATTAAATAAAGTTAGTTAGTTGAATTCTAGATCGTTTACATGTTTTGAACACCTCCATGTTATAAATTCGGCTCCTTCCGTATATTATATACGTTTCAACGCCTGATTATTATTTTTGTTAAATGAAGTTTAACTGTAATTAAAGTGTAACAACACCTTGAAAACAATACAAATTTCGGCGAAAAGATAACACAAATGAGCACTAACAATTGTGTTACCACTTCGGGTGCACCACATTAAATGTTCCTTGTATGTTATTGCAATTTCTTTTATACCTGGGAGTAGAAGGGTTATTTGAGTATCTTGTAACGATAAATGACATCATAATTTGACCATCGACATTCCAGCCCTATGACCTATGGGCGGGACCACTGTGCAATGTGCCGATTTTGTGCAATTCGAGCGGACATGCACACGCCCCTCTTGCCATTTTTCCTGTTATTTATATTTCTACTAGCTTTGCCCGCGCGGCTTCGCTCCCGCTCTTCCCTACTCCACCCTACTATACCCAACTCTACCCTACTCTATCCCACTCTACCCTACTCTACCCTACTCTACAATACTCTACCCTACTCTACCCTACTACTCTACCCTACCCTACCCTACTCTACCCTACACTACCCTAATTTTATTTTTTTTCCATAAGAACCTTATCCTCCCAATAACAATCATAACAAAAAAAAAAAAATCAGCCAAATCGGTCAAGCCGTTTTCATGCCAAGTCGTGACAACGGAAAACGGGGGTCATTTTTATATACAGGGTGTAAAAAGACCGATCACATACCCGTTAACTACACATTCTGTACATATAACTAAGTCATTTTGGCCAAAAATATTGCTGGGAAACAAACTTTTTTTTCAACCTTTAAAAAAATTACGCTTTTCCGCGCGCAATGTAAAGCGTCCAACTGATTGTGCCAGTGTGTGTGTAGTACGTATACGACAGGCGAGGCGCGGCGCCCGGGCGTCGCGCGCGCTTTGAATGGTGTAGGTATTACGTTAAAGGTTTGCTACACGGTTGCAAACTAGCGTTCCAACTTGGTTCTAACCAAGGTGGCCTTGGTTCATGCTGCGGCTGCATGGATGTAAACCACACGCCAACAGGTTCGGTGGTTGGAAAAACGCGCCACGGATTGCAACTAGCAAGGTCACCTTGGTAGTGACATGGCATTTGGCATTACAACCATGGAGCCCTTTAGTAGGCTCTTGGTAATTAAAAATTAGGTACAGTTTTTAAATAGCTTGAGTACTAACCTACACTGTTCGTCGCTTCAGCTGTCATCCAACACAGGTGGCCTCTCGACACTGACGAGCTCCGGTTCGAACTGCCGACCTCCCACGCGGAGACAGATGCGCGCCCTAGCCCGCGTGTTTTCATAAACCCGTTCTAGGATTCCTTCTTGAGCTGACCGCTGCTTAAGTTCTTCAAACACATCAATAATTTTCTGTCGCATTTCAGCAGCGGTCTCGCATGGGCGGTCAAACACCCTATTTTTGACGTAACCTCACAAAAAGAAATCCAGGGAGGTTAAATTAGGCGAGCGAGCTGGTCATGCGTGAGGCCCAAATCGTCCGATCCAGTTGTCTCCGAACAGCATAGTCAGTTGCTCACGAACTGGTCTCACGACATGAGGCGGCGCACCGTCGTGCTGGTACCACAACCCAAGCCTCTGAGCTAGTCGCATCTCTTTTAAAGTGTCGGTTAGGTACCCAGTAATAAAATGGAGGTAGGCAGGCCCGTCCATTCTCGGTGGCAAGAAAACTGGGCCTAGGATCTGGTTTCCCACAATGCCCGCCGTAGACACATTGTTTCCACCGTGTCTGGAAGCCTGTTTCCATAGTTTGATTTGGATTGACGAAGCACCAATAATGGGTATTTCGGCGGTTCCACATTCCATTATTTGTGAAAGTACTCTCGTCGGTAAAAATAATTTTATGGTCAAAGTTTCGGTCCTGGCTCAACAGCCACCTGCAGTAATCCATGCGACGCATCGCGTCGCCTGGCACGAGCGCTTGCACACGATGGATTTTGTAATGCCGTTGCCTATCCCTCCTCAACACTTTATGCACAGTTGAATGGGAAACCGTGTGCCGAGCGTGATGACCATGCCGCCTCCGCAATATTTTGGCCCAACCGTGGGTTTTCCCGCATCACAACGAGAATGGCCTCTTCTGCTGCCGGTCGTACTTGTCGGCCGCCTCCCAAAGAAATTGGTACAATCGATTGATTGTCCAGCAATCGTTGAAGTGAAGAACCGTGAATCCGTGGGCTGACACGCCCACGAGTCCCATCAATCCCGTACACTCGCAGGGCTGCAGTAGCGTTTCCATGAGCCATGCCGTAACAGTAAACCATATTCACGTAAGTAGGTAGGTACTCGCGCGCCGAATAAACATGAAAGGCATCTTAACTCGCGAAAGGTGCCTACTACCTACTAAAATAATCCTAAAAAGACACTTCACACACAACACACTCACAATATCGAAACTAAGCCTATCACTCTAACACTTTCACTAATATCAGTCAGACTATCACACAAAACAACACAAACCTAATAACAGTAATTCGCAACAAAAAAAAACCACGAGTGCATTCGATGACGCAAGAAATTGAACTAATTCGCAATAAATAAAAATAAAATTCCTATAAATTGTTTGCGGGGATAGGGAGGAGGTCGGACCGCTGGCGGCTCTTTTGATGTCACAGGTGCGCACCGCCACGGTGGGCGGTAACTTTCTTTGACCACAAGCCGCTCGCATGCTACTGGCTGCTGGCGCCAGCGCCAGCATGGTGTAATAACAAAATATCGCTCTAGTTATAAATAATTACCTAAATTGGGTTTGCGTAAATCAGTTTACGTAAATTACTATTTAAAAAAAATGTTATCAATGAACACAGAAAAATGAAATTCTAACTAAATTCTGATTAGTATTTTGTAAAATACGTAGCTAGTAGGTAGTTGTAAAGGCCGCAGTCGGTAAGTATCTTAGTTCAGACTGCTGCAATTGTGCAGCTTCGATTTATTTTGATGTTGGAAAACCATCAAAATTACCTACCTCGCACTTTGATGGGGCGAGAGGGAATTTTAGACTTTTATTGACTGAAACCCAATGTTGTTCCTTCAGTTGCCTTTGTGTTTCAAGGTCGCGATAACTATTTCGAACGTTCTCGCGACCCTTTCAGGCATCGTTTCTTTCGGGACCCATCAGTTTTGCTGACAGCTTCCACATCGCGCCGTCCACCAGGGTTTGGTAGTTATTAAACGGAGAGCTACCCATTGCTCTCCGTCTGCAAGCCTGCGTCTAAGGTGGCTGGTTTCACTTTGTGACTCCCGATCGACAAACAAAGGAAATTACGCAGATAAAACGCGTCGCGTGCTCGTTCCATGTTTTGAAATGTAATTTAGTCGGTACCTACCTACTAAACATTTTTATAAAGTGAGGTAGGTAGGTACTTACGAGATTTATTTACAATCATACTTAACAGGACGGCTTTTTATTGCTTAGGCGTTACAGCCTTATGCATTAGAAGCCATCCTTACTAGAAATCATCCTCAAAAATGCCTACAATGTTCGTTAAAACGACACAAGTACCTAGTGAGGTTTATTACGTTGTTATTTTAAATGTAGGTAGGGCTTGAACCTAGGTAGACGTTTAAACCTAGGATTTCAAGTTTAGTTTTTAGATAAGTGACCCCTCGCGCTCTGTGTGAAATGAAAGGGAGTGTCAGACTTTTACCGATCTTTAGTCAGTAAAAGTCTGAAGCTCACTCTCTCTCTCTCCGATCGTTGTTCCTTCAGTTGCCGTTTGACGCGGCCATGGTATACCATCATCATAGCAGCGGAGTTTCCCCTCGGAGGGGTTGCACCTTCACATGTGAGGACTGTCGCCTCCAAAATCCTACGATGACAGGCCGCATTTGGCTCGCCTCGCAGGATGCCGTGCAGTATCCCTGTATCATGAGGATGGCTATAACCCTTTGAGTCATCTTCAGTCCGTGCGACCGAGTCTACACCGGGGCTCCGTTAACGTACAGAGACTGCACAAACCCCGCGTAGAGCCTCCGGAAGGAGACGTCTGGACCTGCCAGATTGGGGAAGATCTGCTTCAGCGCAGTCACGTTTAGGTAGTAGGCTACCTACCCAATTTCAAAATTAAAACAATTTCAAAATTCAATAATCAAAGTTTTTGTTGAAAACGTAAAATCGCGCGCGTCGATCAGCTGAGCCCGTATTGCATTGGTCGTTGAACTCGGAACCTCGCGCGGTAGTGTGCGTGCGTAGTATTTTGTGTTCATTGCATTTTTGTAACTTCAAATGATTAATTTGTTATGAAAAATTAATAATTTTGATAATGTTTGTTCAGAAGAAAGTTTTCTAATGATGTTTAGAATACGATTTTGAAAAAAAATTGGTTTTTTTATTTCAACTTTGACCTTGAATATCTCCGAAACTATTGAATTCCCAGGAAAGTTGTAGAAGAAAAAACTGTCCCAGTGATGGGTAGAATACGTAGTTTTCGTTTACGTTAAGGGTCTTTTTACACCCGATATATAGATAGATAATCTGAATCGATGATATGTATTTGTGAATCTATCGAGTAATAATATGCCTTCTGCGTGCTTTGTTATTTGTCATCTATTTGTGGTAAAACAGCGAAGAACGAAGAGCTTTGGTTGTTTACATTGTGAGAACTGTCTAAAATATTATCAACATCGTAAACAAACGATTCATTACTGCAAGCTTTTGTGCGCAATGTAGTGGATTCAGAAGTGGCCAGCTAGAAGTCTTCTGTTTACTTTTTTCTAACTTATTACTAACAAATGTAAATTAAAATCAGCAAAGCAAGAAATTTTGCACTGATGATACGTAACGGCGGTTTAGCGCGAGGTTTTTTTTATTAGAATAGAATAGAATAGCATTTATTCGGCGCAAGCGCACAATATACAACAACATAAAATAATAATAAAAAAAAAAACAAAAAAAAAAATACAGAAATACAATACAGTTGCATTAAATGTGCCCGAAACCGAAAGGGTCACCAACTCAGCAATTGCTGGGCGTCAAACACCCAGCGCTGATTTTCAGCTGGCACCCCGCAGTGACGCACGGATGATGGCAAATAAAATATATCTACTTAACATATAAATAAATATAACCCATACTTATAATAAAATATTGATGCTAGTGTATTTGTGTGATCATTTTGTTATAATAGGTACGTAACTAAATATTATGTATTTAAAATGTGCCATGGTAGTTACAAACCAACTTTCTCTCTATACCCACAATATAACGCGCGAAATATAGTTCATCGACTGATGCTACGGTTGACTTTGATGACGCATAAATCGTGACAGTATCGCTGCACCGGCTCGTCGACGAGCCGCCATCTTGGTCTAAGACAAATATTACTTATAAATAATGTTGGTATCCGGAGAAAAAACAAATGATATTTTAGATTGCTAGGGTTCAGAATTACAATTGAAAAGGAGTAGAATGGCAAACAAAACGAAAGTGGAGTGAATACTATGTGGTTCCTGGTGACACAGATGCAACGCGCTCGTCAGATACAGACTGCCTACATCAAACAAAACAAAGAGTACCTACAAACTCCTGTATTACCTGGAATTAGGAACAAAACATAATGGTAAGTTTTGTATTACACAAGCAAAAGTTTAAAAATTAAAATTAAAGATTAGAGAAATGCATACTTAAATTGATGATTGATTTGATTGATGATTACTTTTATAATAATAATTAAAAATAAATAGACATGTATTACTGAATTAAATAAAAGATTTATCAATATTAACATTATTAAATTTGATTTGTGAACTCAAAATAAAATTCTTTAGATTAGCTTTAAATGTACTTATATTTTTCAGGTCCCTAATTGGAGGGGGAATATTATTCCAAAATTTACTAGCCATGTACCGAAAACTACCTCTGAAGGCTGCAGTACGGTGATGCGGCGTAGCCAGTTGCTGATCACACCGTCTGGCCTTGCGCTGCCGGTGACTATTTACCCACGCAAGCTTTGAGTACAGGTATGACGGACATTTATTTTTGATGACACCAAAAAGAAGACAAGCTAAGTGTAACTTCCGACGTGACTTCATTTTTTAAATATTATGCTTGTTAAGAAAAAGTGTAATGTGGCTCCTCGGTGGTACGTTGAAGCAAAAGCGCGCGCAAGCATTTTGAACCCGTTGAATAAGTCTTACAGTACGTGCCAGAAGTCTAGGTCCCACGACGTTATCGGCATAATTTAATTTCGAAAGAACCAGACTTTCAACCAGCTGAACACGCAGTTCTTCACTTAGATAAGGGCGCATCTTGTACAATACCTTCAGACGGTAGAAACAGTTTTTCACATTGTTTGCAATATGAGCCTCATAGCGCAATTCTTGGTCCATGATCAAACCTAGATTTTTTGCCTCATAAACACGATCAATACACTGGCCCATAACTATCACTCTTGCATGATTATAGTTTATTTTATTTTATTGACTCTTAGTACCGAACAGCATAAATTTAGTTTTAGACGGGTTTAGTTATAGGGAGTTTTGTTTCGACCAGTCCACGATCCGATCTAGATCTTCATTTAATGATTTTACAGCAGTTTCAAAGTCTTCGGGTTTAAAAGAGATATATAATTGAATGTCATCCGCATAAATATGTTTTTTTTTTTTATAACATTTACAATATCAGCACTATACAAAATGAACAAAGGAGGTCCCAGTATAGATCCCTGTGGAACACCCTTCACGACTGGTGTCATGTCTGAAATAATACTTGATCCATTTGCATCCTTTACTTCTACCAGCTGTTGACGATTATTTAGGTAGCTTCTGAACCATGCAACCGAAGCCGCGTCAAAACCATAATAAATCATCTTAGCAAGCAAAAGAGTCAAATTAATCGCATCAAATGCTCGAGAAAAGTCTAGTAGAACCAACAGAGTACATTCTCCTTCATCTTGAGCCGATAATATACTTTCGGTAACATCTAACAGAGCCGTTGCAGTGCTACGACCTTTCCTAAAACCTGATTGCGTCTCTGGTAGAATGTTATTTTGCTCAAGATATGTACTCAGCTGGGAATTCACTACCCTTTCCAACACTTTTGACAGGAAGGGTAAAATGCTTATCGGCCTTAAATCCTTAACAGTGCTTTCGTTTGCCACTTTTGGTATCGGACGGACCACGGCAACTTTTCACAGGTCTGGGAAGAGTGATGTTGAAATAGAACAGTTAACAATAGAGGTCAGGATATCTAAAGTTTGAGGGAGAGTCAGAGAAAACATGTCAAGCGTAATATGGTCAAAACCTTCTGCATTAGATTTAATTTTTGATACAATTTTGATAATGTCCGATTGATGTACAGGATTTATGGAGAAAACAGCCTCATTAAATCTGTGAGTCTCATAGTAATTTAAACATGATTCTGGTGCCAAACTATCACCTGGAACATTCAAGAAATGTGAATTAATTTCGTCAGGGTCATTGATATGAGAGGGTAATTCCGATACAGTTTTAAATGGTAACAAGGTTGATTTTAGATTTTTCCACAGAATTTTGGGTTGATGTATTTTACTATTTATGTTGTGTTTAAAATAAGCCACTTTTTCGTAGTATAAAGACTTGTTTACTAGACCTTTTAACTCCTTATAATACGATAGTTTACTCTCTGAAACTGAGCTTTTACACCGTATGTGCGCCTGATTTCGCAGACGCATCATAAACTTGATATTATCTGTAATCCATGGATACGACCTATCCCTAATTACCAGAGTCCCACGTGGAGCATATTTATCAAAAAGTATGGTTATGTTATTTATTTATTTATTTTATTTATTTATTCGGAATATTAGGTTCGGAAAATAGTAGTAGGTCAAGGCTCCTCGGCTTGCCTCCTATAAAGGCGTCCGGCACGCCACTGTAGGTCAAAAACGTACGCTATACTTTTTATTTTTGTATACTTACACATCTGCATCATTTCCGTCGCCCATATTAAATTATCAGGATCTAGTTGTGATGCCAACTGTGCGCACCTTACTCGACACGCTGCAAAAAATAAGTATAGCAGTATAATCTGATTGAATACTGATGTAATGGTTTAATACATACATACACGGCGCCTTTATTTCGCAGGAGAAAAATAGATTAATACTTATTAGAATAACCTTCCAAACTGAATTCCGGTCATGGCGGTCAATCGCAGTAGAGACCACTAGACAAGCCATCGAGGTGAGAGATATTAAAATGTATATCAGCCGAAAGAAGTCCACTGTTGAACATAGGCCTCCCCGAAGCGTCGCCACAATGATCGGTCCTGTGCGTCACACATCCATCGAATTCCCGCGACCCTGACCGGTCCACCTTGCCTTCCAACGCTGCGTCTTCCGGTACGTGGCCACCACTCCAGAACCTTTCGTCCTCATTGGCCATCTGCTCAGCGTGCAATATGCCCTGCTCATTACCACTTAAGTTTGGCGATTCTTCGAGGTATGTTGGTAGCCTTGGTTCTTCTACGGATATCTTAATTTCTGATTAAAATGCACAATGTAAGTGCATAAACTAAACACACGTTTGCTTTGTGTTCCCTCACTCTCATAATATGCTCCCGAACACCGATTGGTGTTCCAAGATGTAAAAGAAATAGGAAGATTCATAGTTTTATTACAACTAAGTTGGAGTCGGTTTCCAGTCTAACCGGATACAGCTGAATACAATGGAATTTAAATACTGTGTAATATTTATAATTTACTTGGGTCGACTGTCTATCTGACCTCCACACCTCGACAATCGAGTAACATGGTTTCATTTGCAAAACTGGTCTTATTTGGGAGAATTTTGTAAAAATATCATTAAGTGAGATACCATTTTGTTTATCCGAAGCAAGGCGCTGCACGAGATGTTCCCGCAGCGTCGTGCGCTGGCACGGCGGCAGGAAGCAGGACCACGTGCTCAGCAGCTCTAGCGTCATCTCCAGGAGGCGCTTGTTGCGACCCTAACCGTGCAAACATTCCACACGTTAATGTCCATCGGATAGATTTGATAGTCGTTAAATTGTATAAAAGTTGCTATCTGCCTATCTGTTTATCGCTCGGTAAACGAGGATAGTTGTGTATATGCTAACGAAAATGTTTGTAATCCGTCATTGTATAAAATTCCTAGGAAATGTGTACAATTCCTAAAATCCATATGGATATGTATCGTATATTTTTTAATTAACTCTTTTCTTAGGATATCTATACATTTCCTAAATCATGATATTAAATGTATATCAGTAGTCATCGCCGATCGGTATGTTCATACCATTTAAACTTTATCTGTAACTTTTTTTCTTTATTTTGGGCCATACATCAAAGCAGCCAATTGAGCCTTTTCAACTGGCTGCAAAAAAGCTGAGAATCCTCGCAAAGGTCACACAGTACTTCACGCCGGAACAGCTGCTCAAACTTCATCAAACGCAAGTTCGATCGTGTATGGACTATTGCTCTCATCTTTGGGACGGATCTGCCTGATACCAGCTTGATGCAATTGAGAGGCGAGCCAGCAGGATAATTGGCGATGATACACTCGTCGAGTCGAGGCTTCAAATTCTTAAGCATCGGCGCCGAGTTGCTAGCCTGTCAGTTTTCTACCGGTTGCATTTCGAGGAGTGTGCGTCGGAATTACATAACCTAATTCCGCCTAGCCCGTTTCATCATCGGACTACCAAACGTACGGCGATGCGCTACCGGTATATGATGAACGTCCCACCTACACGCACGATAAGTTTTGGGAATACATTCATTGTGCGTGCAGCGTGCATAGAGTGGAATTCCTTGCCGGAGTAACTTAAGATAAATTAAAAAAAAAAAAAAAAAATTAGTAAAAAAATAAAGTAAACAAATCGTTGTTTACTAAGTTCTCATGTATGAGTAAAAGATCGAATGTTTTTGAAGTCACCGCGCACGCGTAAAACATGCGACCAGCTAACGTTTCAACACGCATCAACGGAACTTGCATGAACTAAAACAGTGTCGGTACCCTTACCCATAATACGAAACATGCGAGTAATGAAATGCTTTCCTGAGTAACGTTTCGTTACTCGGTACTAGTTGGAGCACCCGTTACTCAGTAACGAATACATACGGTTCATTACAGCTCTAGTAAATACTGTCACAGACTGTCACTGTCACCGAATTTAATTCCAGTTTCGACTATCTCTTGAGTTTTTACATTGTTTAAATTGATTAAAAGTGGTATCATAAGATCTGTATCGGTCTTTTGCTTACTTCATTAACTAATTAAGCCATGGAACTAGGATTTATAAGGCAAACAGTTCTAATTTGCCCCGAGTGGATTTGTTAATGCTGGGAGAGTTCCTGGCGTCAAACAAAGATTTCTGTTCAATTTTGGGATTTCGCTTTTTTTTACTTTTGACTACACAAATATGATCAGTAACGGGTGCGGATAGAGGCCTATTTTTTTGTACTAATTAAAAAATAGGATGTATAATTACACCTGTGTGATCCGAATTAGCACAAAATGGCTCTACACAAATTATAGTTGAGTTTGTCAACGCTGGGCAACCACCGCCATAGGGTGAGATTTTTAACGTACTTGATCGCGTTTAGGTTAATGCGTACTAAGATTGTATATTGCGCTGTGTGGTGACATAAGCGGCGTTATACGTTAACGCCATCGAGTATTTTTTTAAACTCGCATTAGACACTCAGCTTACCAACACCTTATGCTACTTTAATCAACGACAAATGTCGCTTGTTGTAGCGAGTCTACATACCTAAACAGTAAACATAAACAATAACAAGAAATACTGTAAGTAAGATACTAATGCACTTCTTTGTGTTTCCTAAAACTGTGATTGCGACCAAATTGCTGTAAATTTCTCAGATATCTTACAATCTACACAGTTATAGTTTAGAAAATATATCAATACACAGCCGTTCTTTAGTAAAGTAATATGGCTACTAAAAAAAAAACATTATAGTATGAAACATTACTTGTTCGTTGTTGGTCAGTTTGTAGTAGTAGTCGAGCAAGAAGGCGACGTCGGAGTAGTCCACATGCTGCGCCACGCTCGTGAGCAGCAGCAGGCACTGCACGTCGCGCGCGTCGTCCAGTGCGCCCAGGTGCGAGCTCAACACGTCCACTAGGCGATGGCTGGTCAATAATTTATTCAATTGGAATACTTGTTCATTTTAATTTATTATATTATGTACCGTCTTACCACAAGGCAAAGGCCTCCCTTCCTTCCTTTCACGTTCCCTGATCTTCTTCATGAAAGGACCCTTTTATTAAAAAGAATGCTCACGGAGATGTGCATTCTACTATGAATACTAATGTATCTATGAAGCGCAAATATGGTGTTTAACTCGCAGACCGCATTAAAGACTCCCTACTTAAGTCCAAAACACAAATAGCCGATATTGGCCACTCAGTTGCGAGTTAGCGAAAATACCTGCAGCGAAGTGGAAGTGGACTGGTCAAATCAGCTTCATGTCAGAAGAGTAATGGGCGAAGATTGCCATTCAGTAGATCTCAAACGCAAGGAAACGCCAACGCGTCAAGCAAAGAAAGAGATGGCAGGAGGAGTTGGACCCCTTTTGAAAGGCCTGGCCCAAATGGTTAATTTATCAAATATAACATTTTGGATCCCATCTTTGTTATCTGTAAATTACATACTCAAAGTGATCTTCGTAATATTTTTTTTTTAAAGTAATAATAATATAATATAATATAATAATATTCCACAACTATCACACCCCGTCTAGTCCCAAGCTAAGCAGAGCTTGTATTATGGGTACTAGACAACTGATAGACATACTTATTTATTTCTAATTATATACATATTATAGATAATAGTCTTACTTGATGCACTTTGCCGACTTTGAAAGCATAAGGCAAACTTTGTGCAAGTGCAGTTGCTTGTTTCGGCGTATAATTGCAGCGAGGAACTTCCACGGCATCGGCTCGTCGCAGCCAGGCGCAGTGAACTTGCGCAGTCGATCGATCAACAGTTTCTCTATTAGACTCAACACCTGTTCTTGTACCTTGAAGAGAAGAATATTATTAGGTACTAGCTTCTGCCCGCGACTTCGTCCGCGGAAAATTTCTTGTTTTAAAATAAGATTACACTCGATTAGACGATGCGCACGTTCAGCGCTAGATTCCTGAGCACGGGCCTGTGATGTTATGGCATTTTGCCTAGCGAGCCGCTGCGAGCGCTCAGCGCTAGTCTCCCTATCCCCTGTCTCAGAGACATGCTGCCTTAAATGAGATAGACGCTGCGCACGTTCAGCGCTAGATTCCCGAGCACGGACCTGCGATGTTATGACATTTTGCCTACCAAGCCGCCGCGAGCGTTTAGCGCTAGTCTCCCTATCCCTTGTCTCAGAGACATGCTGCCTTAACTCAGATAGACGGTGCGCACGTTCAGCGCTAGTTCCTCGAGCACGGGCCCGCGATGTCCTCACATTTTGGCTAGCGAGGCGCTGTGAGCGCTCGGAGCTAGATTCTCTAGCGCGTGCTTGCGAAATATATTCTCTATTTCTCGAGAGGCGCTGCTCATTTTCAGGGGCAGATTCTTCCGTACGGCGTACTCGAGCGGCTCTTGTCTGTGATGTCTGCCGGGACAGTTGAGATTTCCTTTTAGACATGCTCTCAACAAACTACGCACAGACTTGAAAACAATTATGAACAAAAGGAGAGCGACTCGAACACCGTCCGCCTTTACAAAACAAAACAATCGTAATATCGAATAACTCGTATCGATTATTACGATAGAACGAAGTACGAAACTACGAACATACAAAAACGTACAACGAAATTACGATATTTTCGATTATGAGGTATCTATCAACAACAACAACCATACGAACGAAACAACCGAAACCAATAAGCAACTGACAGAAGAACTCCAACTAACGACAACGTGGGCATAATAATTCGAGAGGGTCATCACAGAAAGTCTTAACACCGCGATTCAGAAAACATGGCAAGTTCGGGAGGTTCCTGCACCGAATTAAAGCGGAAGAGACGCCCGAGTGTCGCCACTGTGCGGAACGCCCGGAGGACACGGTGGAGCACACAGTCGAGGTGTGCCCTGCCTGGGCAGAGCATCGCCGTGCCCTCGTGGGGGCGATCGGCGGCGGACACCTCTCGCGGCGGGCTCTGGTTGAGGCCATGGTCCTTAGCGAGGAGGAATGGCAGGCGGTCGCCTCCTTCTGCGAAGCAGTAATGCTAGCAAAGGCGGAGGCAGACCGCATCAGGCAACGGCGCCCCCGCCGCCGCCGCCGGGATTCCGATCCCGATTTCCGGCCACCGTAGACGCGGGCTCGCGGACGGCGAGCCATGGGTAGCTTGCTGTCCGATCGTCCGGTAATGGACCGAGCCCAAGACGTCAACGGCGCGCACTGTTCCCGCGCGCCTCAAGAAGTTTTCAGCAGGGTCCGGGTCCAGGGTTATCCGAAAGGGAACTCGTGCCCTGGTTTGAAGGCTAGAAGGAACGGGGTGGGTTTTTAGTCAGTAAGAGTCTGACACTATCTCTCGCTCCACCCAAGGGCGGGGGTTGTCATAAGATGATTTTTGCCCACCATAAAAAAAAAAAATAGGTAAAACGTCTGCACAATGAAAGTTACGCTAGGGGCATTTTGCGTTTTAGTAATTTTATATTATCTTCGAAACTGTATGACCAATTGCTATGCTGTAAATGGCAAATCTTATCTGTATACTGTTCTTGTGATACTGAAATAATTTATTGTCATAAGAATTAATATTTTGTTGCTCAAATAATCAACCAAACGTAAGTATGCCGAAAAAAAATATTTTTAATGCAATAAAAGAAGTATAAAAGATGAAATATAAAAGATAGAGATATGGTACCGCGGACTTTTTTGTAGAAATAATTAAGACGAACCAGGTAGCCATACATTGTTTTTAATTTTAAGCAACTGTTTAGGCAGCGCACGCAAATAATTCTATTTTATGAGGTATTTTTTTCCGACTTGCTAGACAAAAGTTGTGATAGCTCGGTTAATATACATGCTATAGAAACAATTTATAGCCTATAGCACTCAGGAATAATGTAGCTTTCTGCCAGTAAAAAAAATTTTAGAATTGGATTATTAGTTCCAGAGATTACCCCCTACATACAAACTTACAAACTTACAAACTTACAAATTTTACCTCTTTATAATATTAGTATAGATTACCATAGGTGGCCAAATTATTAGGGACAGTACTCATAGATACGTAATTTCTGATTGAAACACATTTTTTAAGCAAACCAATATATTTATATAAGGTTTTTTTTATTTGGTATTGCTAGTAGTGTCTTTATTATTATATTTGATATGTGCCAACACTGTGAGATCGCGATATTATTTTTTAAAGTGGCATTACTTCTAACTTTGTTGATTGTTTTCAATGTTCGTTGAAAATCGGGTTCTTTTTTGTTGGTGAAAAAAAACATTTTTTAGTTTGATTTCACAAGTAATGTTTCTTATTGCATTGATTTTTTAAAGTTTAATACGTTATTTTTTAATTGTGACAACAATAAATGGTATCACCATTTATTTATATATTTATTATTAAAATTGCTTCTTTTTAGTATGGGTAAGGTTTCAGATACGTCTCCAAGAAGACGTACACAAATTAAATCATTATTTTTGCACTCCAAACATTTCTAGAGAGATATAGCAGCTATAAAAAGTTTTTTCAAAGTCTGTAGTTTACAGGATTAAAAGAAAAACTAACCAAAACAAACTTTTGAAATCACACCGTTTTAAAAAATGTGGCAAGAAAAGGATCACTACTCTTCGCAAAAATCTTAAAATCAGGTGTCGTAAAAAGACTGTTGCCTACCTTACTATGATTACAAACAACAAAAGCATAGAAGTTTTCGATAGGAAAATTCATCGAGGGTAGGCAAAAGAGGAGTTGATAGGTCGTCGGCCTACCAAAAAACTACGCCTCACCGAGGTCATGAAGAAGAGATTATTGCACAGGGCCAAACAAAACCAAAATATTACTGTTACGGATTGAAGTCGGGTGAAAATAAAACTTTAAATAGTACAGTACATTGTTAATAAACTATTGTCATTACGTGATGGAGTAATATAATTTTTCAGACATGCTTCTCCGATGAATCGACGTTTGAGATTTTGTTTGACAAAAACTCCTTTGCTTCTTCGCAAATGAGAATAGTTCCATGCAAACTGCTATTTAAAGAGAGCTAAACACCCAATTAGTATTATGGTGAAGTCTTTAATCTCAGCCTAGGATATGAGGCGCCTACATACCGTGGAAGGGACCGTGAGGCAAGACCAGTAGGTACAAATGTGAACTAAAAACTGAACTGCTGCCGCAGCTCGAAGAATGGTTCCCTACTGACAAAGAGGCCATTTTTATGCACGAATCTGCATTGTACTACAAAACAAGGGGTGTTACTGTATACCTGGCTGAAAACATTAATGTTTTACCCTAGCCAAGTAATTTGCCAGACATGAAAACTATTGAAAACATTTGGAAGCTCACCAAGCAGTAGATCGCTTAGCAAGTGATCACCACCAAGCTAATAAATGATTTATTAGTATTCTTATATAAGCACTAGCTGATTACAGCTCTCATTAAATGTTAAAAGTGATATAATAAAACAAACCTGCAACAGAATGCCAGAATTTGCATAGAGAGCGTATCACGATGAATTGAAACTATCACAAAATGCTGGTAATATTCGTCCAACTTACTACGTATCTGTTTTTTCCAAAACATATAAATGATTTTGCTTTTATTTTTGTTGTTTTTAATATCTCAATCAATGAAGTCTATAAATAAAAAATATCAGGCAGACCTACAATCAACCATTTGCCTGCAATATTCAGTTAAAGTAGATAATATAAAAATGTTGGTGCTATCCCTAATAATATGGCCACTTGCTGTACATAATATTAACTGTTAGGCGTGTATCGGAAGTGGTTATATCGGAACCAAATTCAGAAGCAGAGTTTTTAAATTTGATTTATCGGAATCAGAAGCTTCCTACATTCCGTTTTATGTACTCTATATTACGCAGGAATATCAAATGAGATTTAAATAAAATCTAATAAAAAAACTCGATTAATTAGGTGTATGAATGAAGCGCGAAACTCACGATACACCATACACGAAACATGATAACAAGTGAAGGAATAATCTACACAAGGCTCGGTGGAGGGAAGTTCTCCGCGCGACAAGTATTCAGTTTACAGGTACAAACCCTGTATAACTTCTGAATTCTGATTAACACTTGGAACTAGAGATGGGCGGTGGGTAAAAACCCAACGGGTATTTACCGGGTAAATACCCAAAACCATGGGTATAATTCTTTATCACTTTTTGGGATGATTTATTAAATAAAGTTTAGTTGAATTTTAGGTCGTTTACATGTTTTGAACACCTCCATAATTATTATAAATTCGGCTCCTTTCGTATATATTTACGTTTCAACACCTGATTATTATTTTTGTTAAATGAAGTTTAACTGTAACTGAACTAACGAGAGTGAATAGGTTTCTTCTAATTACTTTACGCGCTTTACTTTATTAGGCTTCTTTTTTACGCGCGTTCTATCGTCGACCGCATCCTCGCTTTCCATCAGGTGAGATAGCGGTCAAGCGCAAACCTATCAATAATAATAAAACTAAAAAAACTTTTATATCAATGTAAAATTTCAACTAATTTTCAAGTTTGTAACAATAAATAACTTATACAATGTTTTTTTAAAAAAAAAAAAAAAAAAACTAATTTTCAAGTTTGTAACAATAAATAACTTATACAATGTTTTTTTAATTCTTTTTTTGTTTTTAATTTTATCTTAAGAGTTCTAGATGTTGTTTCTTAATTTTGTATTACTGTGTAAATATCCCAAATAAAATACATACGTAAAATATTAAAAAAATACGGACATGCCATTTTTACATGATTTGTAGAGTAGAAAACTATTCTTTGCCGACACCATGTACATTTCATGAATAAAACATATTTGATGAACATTTTTTTATTGCTAAAAAGGCTAAAAATTTACAAAAAAACAAAAAATGACCAAAAAGTAAATACTCACCATTTGGGTATTTACCCGGGTAAAAACCCTGCATTTGGGTATTTTGGGTATTTACCGGGACTTGGAACCAAAATCGGAATCGGAGGTGCCAAATCAATCGGAAGTTCCGAATTTTCGGAATTGGAATTGAATCTACGTAATATCTCTGGTCTAAACTAATCACTACACATTTTCTGAAAAATCTATACAGAAATGGCTGTTCGTAAAATTGTAAATAGCCATTGTTACTTTTCTACACAAGGAAATGTGCTAGACAGATTGGAGTGTGAACTAATTAATAGCAATAAAATTAAATACATACCTTGGTCTCTGGGTCAGAGATTTGGCACAGGGGCCCGTCGAGGAAGGCATCCAAAACAACTTTACTTTGCCGCAAGGTCAGCAACTCGCCAAGAGCGGCGATGGCAGCTGTCCGCACAATGATGCTCCCATCGCGACACAAACTCACCAAAAACTGTTCAAAAAAATGTTGATAAAGATTTCAATTATGGTTTTATCTTTACCTAGGCTGTAAGTCTTGCAAGCCGCGATACCAAACAAGTTATACCCTGGCTTTTCACATGCTAGAGCTGTTTACATAGGTTATAGAGTAAATTATCGAAGCAAATACAAGTTTCGCTAACCCTGACCCTACGCTCCTACGCTAAGTACGAGTATGTTAGCAGATATGAAAAAAATGTTGTAGTAGCTTGCACTGTACTCACCACCAGTTGTTGTCCTTACGGCGCGCCGGTGTCGCCTTGCGCACCACCGCGCGCTCGTCGTTGTAGTAGCTTGCACAGTACTCACCGCCAGTTGCTGTGTTTGCAGAGGCGCGCTGGTGTCGGCCAGCAGCTGCTGCAGCAGCGTGGCGGCCGCCTTGCGCACCACCGCGCGCTCGTCGTTGTAGTAGCTTGCACAGTACTCACCGCCAGTTGCTCTGTTTGCAGCGGCGCGCTGGTGTCGACCAGCAGCTGCTGCAACAGCATGGCGGCCGCCTTGCGCACCGCCGCGCGGTCGTCGTTAGCGCAACGAACCCCCACAGCCATCAAGCGCGACACTTCGCCGTCGCCACTCAGATTCTGCCACACAAATACTGACGATTAATATAAAGCCTTAACATAAAGGCCAAAATTGCGTTAAGCGATCGCCTGCACAGTCCCACACAAAAGTGCTCCCTTGGGACTGACGCGCGGGCACCCGTTGGTGTGAGCCGGACCCGGTGCACGTTTTGGCGGCAAGGCTCAAGGCAACTTGGGTCGAGCTAGACTACCAAGTCGCAGATCCTGACTGGTTATGTGAGGTTAGGTTAGGTAGCGTGTGCTATTGCGGCGATGAGGACAAAAATTTTGATCACGTTCTGTGGCGATATTTCCTGTATGACGAACAGCGACTGAAGATGATGGACGGGACCACTTGCTTAGACGACGGACCGGTTTACTACTGCGACGTCATGGCCTCAGAGGGCAAGTTCTAGCATCTATAATAATAATAATAATAACGGCTCGTATAGTCAGGAGGTTCCTTTCTCTGGAGCCCTGACCGCCGGTAGCTTGGACCCTGTTCCCGAAACCGGTGGGACACTATTTTTTGTATTTTTAAATGTTTTTTTAGTTTTTATTTAAATATTTAAAAATATAATTTATATGTTTGTACAACGAATAAAGGAAATAATAATAATAATAATAACCCCATCGTCGTATCTCTACGTTGACGTCGTGGTGGGGCTTGTGTGCTCCAACATGCCCTGGGTCTGTATCGGTAGAATTTTCTTTACCGTAACATACCTAGGGTGAGGGTCCAGACTAAGAGAGATACAATCCGCAGGGCAGTTTTGTGGCGAACTGTTGGGTATTAGCGACCCCACGGACCCGATCTCCCGGGAGAATTCCTGTTCTTCATCTCCGGCTTGCCTTTATTGGCCGGCCGTAGTGAACACTGACGAGGAACAGAGCTCCCACCTCTCTCTTGCCTTTATTGGCTGGCTTGAGTGGAGAGTCGCAAGAGCAAACATGCTCGGGAGATGGATGCGTAATCCAGTAAGGTGCTGGTAGGGATCTTGACCGTACTTCCGGGATTGTCCTGATAGCCATGGTATGCCTCTCCACTCCACAAGCGCCTCAGGATATGTTGCCCCCTTGTTGCTACGTCACTTTGTGCTAGCGGCCGTTTTAGGGGGCCCATTTATTGAGTGTGCAAGTCACCCCCTGCCTTTTATCGATGGATATTAATAACATTGTTCAGGCAGGGGCCATAGTCTTAACATAGCTCCATATTACCAGTCCATTTAAGACTCCAAAAATCATAGCCCTATTATTTTGTCTTTCATATTATGTCGCAATAGTTTTTCAAACCGGGGGTTGTCCTTGGGTGCACTAGTATAGCGCGTACAGGGATAATCGTCGGTTGGTATCACGTTCCATTATAGTAACCAAAAGGGCCTCTGCGAGTTGGCTTCGGCCCCTCGTACGCCTCTCAAAGGCCCAGGACCTCAGGGTCCTGAGATTAATAATCAGATAAAAATAATAATAATAAAATTTTATTCAAGTATAAAGTACGTAAAATTATGATTTACATGAAGTGCAACCGAGATAAAAAGTAATTCTAACTGTAATATAAACCTGCCTGAACTAGGTTAATGAAAAACCTGTGTTTCAGGCGATCAATTCTCATGAAACATTTAAAAAGAAGAAAACAATAATACCATTAAAAATAAAGGAAAAAGACGACAATATTTCTAATGACATAAAAAGTAACTATTTGAATAGATTATTTTAAAACTAGATTATGTACGATATATTAGGTTTAAACAAATTGAGGAATAAATAATACAGCCGATAAACTAGATACTATATTAATTAGGTAAAGATAGAGACTTATATTATAGTAGTTATATACAAACTTTATTTTATAATTTCTAATAGTTTTTCCGTGTCTGCATAATTGTGTTTTGTCAAAAATTCCTGGACTAATAAATTACACCTATTGTAACTTAAACCATAAATCTGCAGTACTCTGTTTAACTGGTTATATAAATAAGGTCCCAGAAATATATAAAATCGATTAGTAAAAGCATGTTTAGTCCGAGAGTTAGCACAAACCAGATCTTTTCTTCTTCTATCTGAGGGTATTGGATTAAAATAAAGTTCAGTGTGTTTTAACAGTACTACATTTAAAACAAATAATTGGCGAACTGTTAGCACCTTGCATTCCATGTAAAGCTGGTGTGTTGGAAACCGAAATGGACGAAAAGTAGCCACTTTTAAAACTGCTCTTTGCGCACGTTCTAAGTGCAGTAAAATGGTTTTAGCGGCGCCACCCCAGGACGTAATGCAGTAGGTAATAATAGATTGACACAAAGCCAAATAAACCTGTCTAATTAATTTAAAGTCGGCAATGTGACGTAAGTTTTTAAAAATGTATATTAGTTTACGAACTCTGTTGCATAATAAATCAATGTGTTTGCGGAAATTCAGGTTTGAGTCAATCGTGATACCTAAATATTTTATATGGTCAGTTTTTGCTAAAGTAGGACAAGTGCATGCAGTGTCAGCATAATGTAAATTACAATTGTTATGCGCTTGAATACTTAGATTAGTAAGCGTTGGATAAGAGTTCCTCATTGTAAATAATAGGTATTTGGTTTTATCTGTATTTAATGTCAGAAGATTATTATGAAGCCAGTTAGACACAGTATCGAACCCATTTTGTGCTAATTCATAAACCTCGGTCTTTGATTTTGCTGCGAACAGTAAAGCTGTATCATCCGCATATGACGTTATTATACCATTTTGGAGTGGCAAATTACACAGGTCATTTATATAGATCAAAAATAAGGTAGGACCCAAAATACTACCCTGTGGGATTCCGTAAAAGGTATTTTTAAGTTCAGAACTTATGCACTGACCTATTTTTACAGACTGATAGCGGTCGCTAAGGTAATCAGTTAGTAGTTGCAATTGTGCTCCCCGTATTCCCAGCTTCTCCAGCTTGTGTAAAAGCAAATTACAAGAAATTGTGTCAAAAGCCTTGGCCAGGTCTAAAAAGATTCCTATGGTGTGCATACCGTTGTCCAGGTTTGTACTTATAAAATTTGTTAGATGGTGAACAGCTTGGCTTGTTGATCTTTTAGGCCTAAAACCAAATTGATGATCAGAGAGTAATTTTTTCGTTTCTAGGTATTTTATTAATCTATTGTTTATTATTTTTTCTAGTATCTTTGAAAGGCCAGTTAGAACTGAAATTGGCCTGTAATTATTGACACATTTTTTGTCTCCAGCCTTAAATACAGGGGTAACAACGGCTTTTTTAAGCAATTTAGGAAACATTCCTTTTGTTAAACATAACTGAAAAATGTGAGTCAAGGGAGGGGCAATGACGAATTTAAATCTTTTGAGTATGCTATTAGGTATGTCGTCGCATCCTATGGCACAATTTTCCTTCAATCCATTTATTAAATCTACTACTTCATTAACATCAGTGTCTAATAAGACAAAAGAGTTTCGCGTTTCGTATGTCTTAGTTAGACTCAGGCTAGGAAAACATCTATTAAAAGATAAGGTTTTTTCTGCTAATCTAAAAGAGTTCGAACACGAATGGCATAGATTAAGGAGCACTATTCACCAGTCACCATTGTGTAGACCCCCATACGGCGGTGGTCCACTCAGGCGGAGCACCACCGTGACCTCGTAGGAGCGATCGGCGGCAACGGACTCTCACGCCGGACCCTAGTACAGGCCATGGTCCGAAATGTGTTGGAATGGTAGGCGGTCGGCTTCTTCTACGAAGCAGTAATAAAGTACACGTGAGGGAACGGCATTCCTCACGCCCCAGCCGCCGGGATCCTGATCCGTATTTCCAGTCATTGTAGGCATAGGGTTGCGGACTGCGAGCAATTTATAGTTCTCCATCCGGCCGTCCAGTAAGCGTGTTCCACTCGCGTCTCGAGGAAATGTCAGCATAACCCTGGGGACCCAGCAGGTTCGAAGTTCTACTGGGGCAAAGGGATGTGCAATAGAGAACCCCGGGGCTTGGAACGATGGAAAAGTCGGAAAAGACGTGAGTGGAATACTAAGCGCCATCGCCGTCTCGAATTCGATACGGACGGTTATCGGACAGCCAGACGGAGAACCAACCTAGGGAGGCGAAATTGACGCTTCCATTCCATTCCGCGGTATAAATCGAGCCTAAATTCCCCATTATGGCGGTAAGTCCCCTCTTTGAGGCGTGGCTGGAAAGACCCCACGGCGTCCTTACCTTCCGCATGACGCAGGTCCTCACCGGACATGGCAAGTTCGGGAGGTTCCTGCATCGGATTCAAGCGGAAGAGACGCCCGGGTGTCGCCACTGTGCGCAACGCCCGGAGGACACGGTGGAGCACACCGTCGAGGTGCCCTGCCTGGGCGGAGCATCGCCGTGCCCTCGTGTGGGCGATCGGCGGCGGAGACCTCTCACGCCGGGCCCTGGTCAAGGCCATGGTCCGGAGCGAGGAGGAATGGCAGACGGTCGCCTCCTTCTGCGAAGCAGTAATGCTTGCAAATGAGGAGGCCGACTGCATCAGGCAACGGCGCCCTCGCCGCCGTCGCCGGGATTCCGATCCCGATTTCCGGCCACCGTAGACGCGGGCTCGCGGACGGCGAGCCATGGGTAGCTCGCTGTCCGATCGTCCGGTAATGGACCGAGTCCAAGACGTCGACGGCGCGCACTGTTCCCGCGCCCCTCAAGGAGTTGTCAGCAGCAGGAGGGGCCCAGCTGGGTCGAAGCCTACTGGGGACAGGGTTGTCCGAAAGGGAGCTCGTGCCCCGGTATGAAGGCTAGAAGGAACGGCGCGGGGTTTTTAGTCAGTAAGAGTCTGACACTATCTCCCGCTCCACCCAAGAGCGGGTTTTGTCAAAGATGATTTTCCCCGTCGACAAAAAAAAAAAGCCTAAATTCCCCCTACGCCAGGGCCAGCGTGTAGTCACGTAGTCGTGCTCGTTGTTCCTCAAATCAATGTTCAGATCTTGGTACCGATCCCAACGGAACGCCGCACGACATCTCGGTCGGTGTTTCCAGTTCTTAAGGTAGGTCTCGAGTCTCAATGCTACTCCAAGACAGGGTATTGAAGGCATTGGCGATGTCCATAGGCACTTCCAAGATGACCTTGCCCCGGGACATCGCATCCCCCATAGTGAGGGCTCCCACTTACAAGGAGCGGCTCCTGCGAATGCCGAACTGGCCGTCTGTAAGGTCCGGCTCCGCCCATACTAAGTGCGTACAGGAAATACAGAGCAGCGAAGCGCACCCTCTGAGCGAAACTGGAGGCCCGCGACGTGTGGCTGGGAACTCTGAACAGAGACCCGTGGGGACGAACCTACAAAATGGTGCAGGCCACAATCTCCGTACCTGGGCTCCCCCGCTGACACAGAGTCTCCGGCCCCAGCTTGTGGAAGGTGTGATGAATGCGCTATTCTCTTCGAAAGGGAAGCTTTCCCACACGCCCATGGCTCCGCCACTAGTTGTAGTGTAGTTTATATTTTTATATCACTGTTTTTATACCCACATTTGCAAAATATATATTGTTACGCCGTTAAACTTGAACACGTCATATCTCCGACAAAATAAAGAGTGGCAACAAATAATTAAAACGCATTGCTGTTCGAAAGCTCTAGAACAAAAGTACCTACCTACCCTGGCAAGATCTGGAACAATCCTTCATAAGTACCAACTAATATCTTCATTAGTTGGTTGCCAGAAGAGAAGCAACAAGAAATGTCAGAGGCAAACCCCTCAAAAATACAAGAGCGTGGATCATAGAGAAAAAGGAAAGGAGAAGAAAACAAGGAAAAGACACAAAGGCTGACACCAAATACACAGGGAGGAAAAGAAGTGGGCGCTTTTAGAAATAATAATATTCTATAGAAAACAAACTGTATATTAATTTAATAACTAACTAAGCTAAGCAAATATACACCTTATCAGAGAGAACATAGTGGAACATATGATCTCTCTGATAAGGTGTATATTTGCTTAGCAGGAATTTGGTAATTTAAAATGCGTGTTTGCTTAAAGACGATTTATTTGCGACTAACTGAGGTGGGGGCATACAGATGCTAGTAAACACTTAGCTATCACATAATACATGCATATAGATAAAACATACCGCCCACCAAAAGGACGTAGTTCTTTTCTTAATCCAAAATTTTACTCTGACAATCAACAAGCTAACTTTAACATAATACTTGAAAATTCAATTTAAACAAAATATGGTACCCTAATAACTAACTTAAACATATCGTGTTACTCAGTAGCAATAGGTAAGGGGCATAACTTCGAGCAACATCTCTTCACTACATTGTTGCCACTTTTTATGCTGTAGACTCTGGTAATGCCATCTTCTCCAGGATGTTTGTCTACAACACGACCCAGAGAAAATTTGCCAGGCGGTAATCCTTCGGTTTTTATTAAAACAACATCGCCAATCTTGAACTCTTCGGCTTTCTTTAACCAAATGGGACGTTGTTGTAATCGAGTTAGATATTCTTGATGCCAACGACGCCAGAAATCGCCAAGCAATTTTTGGGTGTATTGCCACCGGGATAAGGAATGAGTCTTTATGTCTTTGAAATCAGGTGACGGTACAACAATAGGAGCTTCGCCGATTAAAAAGTGTCCAGGTGTTAATGCTTCTATGCAGTCTGGGTCCTTGTCATCGATAGGACACAATGGCCTAGAATTGAGGCAAGCCTCAATTTGGCACAGCACCGTGGTCATTTCTTCATAGGTGAGATTAGTGGTGAGCACGCGTTTCAAATGGTGTTTGACCGATTTTACACCCGCCTCCCACAAGCCTCCAAAGTTCGGTGAATATGCTGGTATGTAATGCCATTGTGTTCCATCCAGTGCCAATGTGTTCGATATAACTCCTTCAAAGACCAGATTTGCTTCTTTCCATGCGGCCATCAGTTCCTTATTGGCACCGACAAAATTTCGGCCCTGGTCACTCCATATATCACTGCATTTTCCTCTTCTGGAAACAAACCGCTTGAATGCAGCGATAAAAGCTTCGGACGTTAGATCACTAACCAACTCAAGGTGCATAGCCTTGGTTGACATACATATGAACACGCAGATGTATGCTTTCTGAGTTCTTATGCCTCTTCCTTTGGACATGCTGATTTGAAATGGGCCTGTGAAATCAACTCCGGTATGTATGAAAGCTCGAGCAGGAGTTACTCTCGCTTTAGGCAGGTCACCCATTAGCTGCATCCTTGATCGTGTTCTGAGTCTAGCACATACTAGACACTTGTGTATACATGATTTTATAAGTGCCTTGCCTCGTATAATCCAATACTTTGAGATAATATAACTTAACATAAGTTGAACGCCGCCATGCAACGTATGATTATGAGCATCAGCAATAATCAAAGGCACCAACTCGTTTTTATTTCCCAATATAATAGGATGTTTAGCCTGTTCGTCCAAGTTCGCATTACGAAGTCGTCCGCCCACCCTGAGGACACCATCTTCATCAAGGTAAGGATTCAAGGTTTTAATTTTACTTTCTCCTTTTACAGATTTATTTAATTTCAGTCTTTCTATTTCATCTTGAAATTCTTCTTGTTGTACTAATTTAATACATTTCATTAAAGACTTTTCTAATTCCTTTGTAGTAAAACCCTGTTCCGTGTTTCTTTTAAAATTTAAAAATCTTCGACAGTAGGTTATCACTTTTATCAATTCTCTTAGATTATCGAATTCTTTAAATTGTAACTTTATGCTTTCTTCATGATCTATTTTCAAATTTGCTTGTATTTTATCATGTTTCTTTTCTAATTCTGTAGATGTGTTTTCTTGTTTTAATCCTATTTCTGTTTCAGAGAGCCAAGCTGGACCCTTCCACCACAAATCGGACCTTTTCAGATCTACTAGCAACATGCCCCGGGACCCAATGTCTGCTGGATTTTCTTCCGATGAGACATGAAACCACTGGTTGTTGTTTACATTTTCAGCGATCTCTACAACCCGGTTCGCTACAAAAGTTTTCCAATTGTGGGGATCGCCAGACAACCACGCAAGTACAATTGTTGAATCTGTCCATGCATAGATGTTTGATGCAGGTATTTTCATGGCTTGTTCAATTTGCTTAAGCAACCTCGACAACAACACCGCTCCACTCAGCTCTAATCGTGGTAAGGATACAGTTCGTAGTGGTGCCACTCTAGTCCTTGCCGCTATCAGTTTTGTTGACACTGAGCCATCTCGCGTCTTTATTCGGACATAAGCCACTGCTGCGTATGCTCGCGTGGAGGCGTCGCTGAAGCCATGCACTTCAATCTTGTCCAAATCCATACTCAATGTGCCAAGCCATCGATCAATAAATACTTCTTTTACTTCTTGAAAGTCTTCACGAAGGGTAAGCCACTCGTCTACCAGCTGCTGGCTTATTTTGCTGTCCCAGTCAACCCTTTCCAGCCACAGCTTTTGTAGTAATATTTTAGCTAAGATTAAACTCGGAGCGATCCATCCCAGGGGATCGAACAGTTTTTGCATGTCCGATAGGATTGTTCTTTTTGTGACATTATCTGGCAACACCGGTAAGTTTATTTTATATTGATACTGATCTGTTCCTAGATTCCAGATCAATCCTAGGGCTTGGACAGTTCCATCTAATTTTAAATTTAAGTGTACTTGAGTTGTTCTCCTATTGGCATCTATAGATTGCATTAACTCGGTAGAATTGGAAGACCATTTGGATAATATGAAGCCACCCTTTTGCAGTATATAAGAAACTTCTTGAGCTGTCTGTATCGCTTTTTCTGCAGTGTCATCCCCAGATATCAAATCATCCATATAAAAATCGGTCTTGATAATGCGTACAGCCTTTGGATAATTTTGCCCTTCATCTTCAGCCACTTGATGGAGAGTTCTTACTGCTAGATGGGGTGCTGACGACGTGCCAAACGTGACACGAAGCATGCGGTACTCTTTGATGGGGTCCGACTCTTCTTCTCTCCACAAAAGGCGTTGATAGGTATCGGCGTCTTGTTCTTGTAGTAAGACTTGCAGGTACATCTTTTGTATATCACTTGCATAGCAGACGCAATGTAATCTCGATCTCATAACAATATCTCGAAGGTCATCTTGTAGTTGAGGTCCTACAAGTAGTTCATCGTTGAGAGAGATATGGTTCGAGCCTTTAGCTGAAGCATCAAACACGATGCGTGTCTTCGAGGTTTCCTTTTCGACGCGGACAACGGCGTGATGAGGTAAGTACACCGCTTTGTTTTCCTTAGTTTCCTTTTCAGGTATTTCTTCCATATAATTTGACTTTATATATTCTTGCATGGCCTTTTGGTAATCTTCTTTTAGTGTAGGTGCTTTTCTAAATCTTCTTTCAAGTTGTAATAATCTTTGTCTTGCTATTTCCTTTGTGTTTCCGTTAGGTGATAAGGGATTATCGGTTTTAAAAGGTAACTTTACTATGTATCTTCCTTCTTTTGTTCTTGCATGAGTGTTTTTATATATCGTTTCACATAGTTCTTCTTCTCTTGTTAACTTTCTTTTCTTTTCAGTGTCGATTTCCCAAAGGGATTTCAACAGGTTATCTACTTCTATTTGCTGATGAAGGACCAGAAAAGATTCTTCTTTTTTTAAAGTATTAATTTCTCCAAACAAGATCCATCCCAGGTTTGTTTCTTGGGCACATGGAGAACCGGGAGGACCTTTGATTAATTGTTGTTGCACGATTTGTGCATACTCTTTGACACCTAGAAGCAAGTCAATGGAACCCGGTTTGTGATAGTATGGGTCAGCCAGGTTGAGTCCTTCCAGGTGTGGCCAATGTGTGACAGTAACAGTTTTGGAGGGGATTCTCGTGGTCAACTGTTTGCTCATGACGTATGCTTGTATGTTAATCTCGAAGTTTGGATCCCATTGAGAACCAATCCTTAGTTGGACCACGTGATCGATGCTTGTTCTTGTAGAGCCCACCCCAATGATATTTCCTCTTGCTGTTTGCCTGGTTAGTTTGAGCATTTGAGTCGCCTTCTCGCTGATAAATGAAGCCTGCGAACCTTGGTCCACTAGCGCTCGTAGAACAACAGTGTGATTATGCTCGTTTCTCGCTAAAACTGTTGCCGTGGCCAGTAGTGCTATACTTGTACTTTGTTTGGCACTGTGATGCGACGCGATCGTTGCGTTGACTATTTCCTCCTTCTCTTCTACACTGGGTTGTGATGCCTTCGGTTGTTTAGAGTCTTCAGTTTGTGCCGACGAAGCAGAATCTTTGTTTTGGTGTAGAAGAGTATGATGACGTCGCTTACATTTACGACAGGTCATTTGCAATTTACATTGATATGCAGAATGGCCTGGTGCCAAACAATTAAAGCAAAGTTTATTTGACTTGACGTATTCAGATCTCTCAGCAGGTTGCAGTTTGGTAAAATCCTTACAATGACAAATAGTGTGTTTTTCTTTACAGAGCACGCATGTTCTGTCTGCCGACAATGATGCAGTAGTGGCTGTAGTAGTGACAAGGTGTGAACGTTCTTTTATAGGTTTTTCACGGGTGCCTGATGCTGACATTATAAGTTCTAAGGTACGGTATCTTGATTGCAGAAATTCCTTCAAATCATTCCAAGTAGGCAAGTTATCTTCATCACTTGTGCTAGAAGACTGTTCCCATTCTTTGTGAGACTCAGGGTCCATTTTCTGTATCACAAGAAAAATAATTAAAGGATCCCATGAGCTCGTATTTATATTTAAGTTTTGTAAGTTATTCAAACAATCCGTTGTGACGTCTAATAAATTCTTGATTTGATTTGCAGATTGAGTACTTATTTTCTTCTGATAAAATAACTTCTTTAACACTGAATATATAATCAATCTTTTATTCCCGTACCTTGATTTGAGAACACTCCATGCTTGATTATAATTACTTTTTGTAATTTGAATAGGCTTCAATAATATCTCGGCCTCCCCGGTGACACTACTCTTCAAATAGTGCAATTTCTGAACATCACTGATCGCCGTGTTTTCGTGTACTAACGAAATAAATAGGTCCTTGAATGTAGGCCAATCTTCGTAATTCCCACTAAAACTCGGTAATTGTATCCTCGGCAGCCTAACGAGTTGATCATTATTCACACTTGTATACGAGTTGTTTTGCGATGACACTGACGTAGAAGGCGTGGACGCTGCATTTATTGTCGACAAAAGGTCTTGTAAATCGGCTAATAACACAAGATACAAGTCTTCATAAATAAAGAAATCTTCGTTAACAAAATAGTTTATAGTTTGTTTTTGTTCTTTCGGTGTTATTTTCACTAATTGTTGATGAGTTTCCCTGAACGTAGTCCAATATTGTTCTATACATCTGATTCTTGTCTCCACGTAACCTTTTGTCAACCTGGTTTTAGGACATTTCTTCAAATTTAACTGTGTTTTTTGTAATAACGCAGCTGTGTCTTCCAAAACATGAATTAATTCCGCAGTAGTACTCATCGTTCGTTTAACTTGTTTTCAATATTCAGTAATCACCTCTGGAATGCGGCTGCCTATTGTTCGCGCCGGCCGGCGCGGTGGGTGGTCCCACGTTAACTTAACTTCGATAACTTGTATTTTTTACTAATTAATCCGGCTCGATTTTGACCACTATGATCTCTCTGATAAGGTGTATATTTGCTTAGCAGGAATTTGGTAATTTAAAATGCGTGTTTGCTTAAAGACGATTTATTTGCGACTAACTGAGGTGGGGGCATACAGATGCTAGTAAACACTTAGCTATCACATAATACATGCATATAGATAAAACAGTAGGCAAATATGTAGGTAGATAAAGGAAATGGTACCTTAACCCTTCAGATACCGTCAATTAGAGACACAATAGTAAGACAATAGATGCGCGGCCACCGGTGGTCGCTTGGGGATTCATGAATTAAGACTCTAACAATAGAGTCGAAATTCGCATGAAAGTGAATTTCAGTATATGGAGCAATAAAAATGATTTATGGCCCCGCGACGCGACTCTATTGATCTGGATTTATCTTGAGACGTCGGTATCTAGAATTTTCCTTGCCCCGCATATAAGTACGAGCCCCCCGATCGGAAGCGAGTCCATGGAAGCAGGCCACTGTTATAGGTATCCCCAAACCAGGCAGGCCCAAGTCTGACCCCACCAGCTACCGCCCCATCAGTCTCCTAAACGTTCTCGGTAAAATCTACGAGAGGCTTATTTATAAGCGGCTCAAAGATTACGCCGAAACAAAGGGTCTCATCCCCAACGAGCAATTCGGGTTCCGTACCGAACACTCGTGCATCCATCACATAAGCGTTGGTTTCTGAGACTTTCTGTCGAACCGTACCTTCCGCTATCGTATCGAAGGAGCGTTGTCCTCCCCTTACCCGATTAGAGCAGGAGTCCCTCAGGGCTCAGTAGTTTCCCCTCTTGCCTTCACGCTGTTCACTAGCGACATTCCCCAAGATAAAAAGGCCCAGTTGGCTCTATTCGCTGACGACACGGCCATTTATATATACCTTCAAACCTTCAAAACTCCGCAAACATTTTGGGTAAATGGTTCCGGAAATGGAGGATCGAGGTTAACCCTGATAAGAGTCAGGCGGTTCTCTATTCGAGACCGCTCAAAACCGTCCCCCCCCCCCTCCGATCACCATGTACGGCAAGCCGATCCCCTGGGCAAAGCGAGCCAAGTACCTCGGAGTGATCCTAGATCAGCACCTGACCTTCGCCGAGCACATAAAGCAGGCTCGCTCGCTCGCTGCTTTCGCTCACGGGAGGCTTCACTGTATGATGACTGCCCGCAGCAAATTGTCACGCAAGTGCAAATTGCGCCTCTACACCGCAGTCATCCGCCCGATCTTGACGTACGCCGGTGCGATCTTCGCACATGCCAAGGCCCGTCACATCCACCGGATGCAGATCCTCCAAAACCGTATCCTCCGTAGGATCCTAGGAGCCCAATATTATATCCGAAATGAGAACATCCACTTGGATCTCAGAGTCCCCACCATACAGCAGTTCATGAAGCACCAGTGCAAGCGCTTCTTTGACACTGCTGTGAAGCACCGCAACCCCCTCATAGTACGGGCAGCCCGTTACGAACCCTCCCGCATCTCCAAGATTCGCCGACCAAGGCACACTCTCGTTACCCCAGACGACCCCATCACCCTGCTCCAAGAGAGCCGTAGGGAAACGAGTACAGTTAAAAAACACCTCAAACCGACATCCTTCAGGCCTCGCCGCCGAGGTCTGCCGCGAAACTCACGTAATTGTCCTCCCCGACTTTTGCTCGAGCCAGCCCGCGCCGCTGAGCTGTAGCTTTAAACTCCCCTAATAATAATAAATATTATTTTGCTCGATCCAGCCCGTCCCTTTGCTGCCCTCCCCCAGTGACGCCCTAAGCCGAGGCTCGTACCCCACAGGGGGTGCCCTTAGCGTTGCACAGGCAAGTCCGGTTGAGCAGACGACAACCTCAGAGGTTGACCTGCGAGAGGCCACACAAAAAAAAAAAAAACGGAAGCGAGTCAGTTCTGATTTCGACTGCGAACAAGAGCAATCTACCTAAGTGTGCGAAGTGATTTTAAGAGCTTGTGCTTGTTTTGTGTAGATGATGCGCATTGTTATTACGTTGGTGGGTGGTTGGTTGGTTGGTTGGATTGGTTGGTTATTGTTTTCTAGTAACATGTTTCTTATGATTGCGCAGTTCGCAACTTTTATTTTTGTTATTTACCATTTAATTATATAAATAATCAAATTTGCTGTTTTATTATTTTCTTTACATTTATTTTTATTGAATTACTAAGATAAACGCATGGAAATAGCAGTTAATGCAATTTAATCGATGTCTGTCAAAATTGTATGAGCGAGAAACTAAAGATAATTATTTTGGATCGGCTAGCGGCGGTGTAAGAAAAGGTGCTTTCGATGCAAATTGCTATCGATAAAGAATTATTTAGTTCAAGCGTGTTTCGGCGACGAACCATGACATCGGCAAATCTTGGTATCGGTATCGGTATTCATTCTATATAGCGTTATTCGGCGAAACGTGCTGTCGGTAAATAATGGTAACGATTAATAGTTTTTTCGTATTACCCTTCTACGGTGAACCATGCTTTCAGTAGACAGTTATATAGTTCAAGGGTAATTCGGTATACCGTACGGGACTCGTTGGCCTGAGCCTGTCGACTCTTTCGCAACCAAATTCTTAATAGCGGTCTCAAAAGGACGATCATGTTGTCCGAAAATATTACGAATTTTACGAATTGTAACATTAACAGAACGACCATTTTCATAGTGAATATGAATTATTTTAATGCGATTTTCGAGCGAAATTGAATTCATTGTAAAAATTGCCAAAGCACCTACTACGAATACCGCCAGAAACTACATGTCAAAACTATCACGTTCTGGGTGATACCCCAAATGAAAAACAAAGTTCTTGTTGAAATACCCTTTATCAGTCAGCGCTCGCGCGACCTTGGTTGCGCACGCGTCCTTGGATTGCAGTGCAGTTATTAGTAATTTAAATCATGGCTACGAGTAAAAAGAGTGCAAAGTGTGATAGTTGCAATGTAGTTATCAGTGAGATACTGGCGTTTATACAAAATAAACTAGAAGTAATGGATGAACCGAGCATGATTCGATTGTGCGCGAGTTCGTTTGATGTAGATGAAATAGCTGAGGCCAAAAACTTGCTATTTGATTGTGTGACAACTTCTAAGCGCAAGATACAGCGGAAAAAGGATGGGAAGTCGCAAAAAGACTTACAAGATATTATTGGATTATTTAAAGAACTGGATCCCAATGAATTTCCAGTTTTTGTTGCAAAAAATTTAAACGTCCTACCCCCAATTCTTTTTGATCACCTTGATGCTACTAGACTTTTAAAAGATATATTGATTCTTCAAAAGGAAGTGGCCGAGATTAAGAGTTCATTTGTAACAAAACAGCAATTGGATGATATTAAAAGTGAATTGACAAATCTCCAAACAGCATCTATAGTCAATAACTTTGATTTACCTAACCTAAATATAGGGGTGGCTCAAGATTGACAGTTGAAAGTCACGACAGTGGACCGATTGGCTTATTGAATCTTCCAGAAAAGGATTTAATCCAGGATTCAGCGCATGAAAATCCTAATTCAACCCCTAAATCAGTGAAAAGTCCAAACACAAACACCTTATGCAACCCTTCTTCTGAAAAGTTAGGTAAACAGGCGACGAAGACATCATATGACTCATCGATTTCTAAAACACCAATTGCGCATAAACTAGCTGAGGTGCAAAATGCCGTGACTTTACCTGTTTACAGAGACATAAATACTACAATGACGACTAAATCGTTCGCGGAAGTAGCGAAAGAGAAAGGGGAGTTTAATAATGAAGACTGGAAATTTGTTCAGAGAAATAGGCTAAAAAATAAGTTCATAAGTTCCAGAGGAAAAGCTTCAGTAGATGTTGAGGGAAAATTCAAAGCGGCGGATATAAAAATTCCTCTATTTATCAATAATGTTGACAAAACTACTTCAGCAGAAGATATTTCGAATTATATTCTACGAAAAACGCAAGTCGAAGTCACCTTAGAGAAAAATAAAACACGGACACAGCGAGACTATAACGCATATAAAGTATTAGTGCCAAGGTCAAAGTTAACCACGTTTATGGATAAGGGACTGTGGCCAGACGGCATAACATTCAGGCGATTCGTCAACTTTAGGCGAACTGAAAGTTTCGGAGAAACAAACTCACCGAATTTAATAAGCATAATTAAAATTACTTAGAAAATGAATGATACACAAACATGCACCATAATAACTTTCAATTGCAAGTCCATAAAGAGATCCGCTGGGAATGTAAGACAATTATGTAAAACTGCGGATATTTTATGTCTCCAGGAAACGTGGTTGTTAGCCCATGATATCCCGTTCCTCGGCTCGATACACGATGATTTTGAATATTTCGGGAAATCAGCTGTCGATACGACACAGCAGTTGATTCGTGGCCGGCCATATGGAGGCGTGGCGTTGTTATGGCGAAGAAACCGGTTTCATTGCGTCACAGTAATTGCGTGTGTGAGTGCGCGCTTATCAGCCGTTAAGTTTGAGGTAGACAATAAGTCATTCATAGTGTTGAATGCACAGACAATCTGCCGGATTTTTCAGATTGCTTGAGTGAAATTAGTGCGGTTATTGATAGTGCGGAAGTAGAAACTGTGTTTATTCTCGGTGACTATAATGCACACCCGGGTGAGTTATTTGATAACGAGTTAGTAAGTTTTTGTGACGATCAACGATGGCTTTGCGCTGACGTTGAGAAGTTGGGTGTTGACTCGGGAACGTACACGTTTATCAGTGACGCGCATGGTTCTCGGCGATGGCTGGATCATTGTGTTGTGACGCGATCAGCCTGGGATACCGTTAGAGACATTAAGGTATGTTATGATGTTGTTTGGTCGGACCATTTTCCAGTGATGATTGAATGTAACTTAAACCTAGTTCGCTTGAAATCTTTTTCTGGGAAAGTAAAATCGAATAATGTTATGTGGGGTGAGCGGACAAAACCACAAATAGATGCTTATTATAAATATTGTAATGATAAACTTAAGGACATAGATTTCCCGGCACATTTATCTTTGTGTGCGGATAAGTTTTGCTGTGACGTAACTCATAAGAGTATTATAGATAGAATGTATGACGATATTGTAAATATTTTAAAAGAATCTGCAAGTCTTAGCTATAAGGATAGAAAGAGTAAGCATCATTCACGTAACATCACGGGTTGGAACAAACATGTGAGTGCTGTTCACAGGGAGGCCAGGTACAAATTACAGGTGTGGATTTGGTACGGTAGGCCAAGTAGTGGTATTTTATACGATGAAATGTGCGAAAGTAGAAGAAAATTTAAGGCTAAATTAAAATGGTGTATAAAAAACCAAGAACAGATTAAAATGGACATAATTGCCACTCATAGATCTGCCAAGAATTTTTCTCAATTTTGGAAAAGTACAAATAAGCTTAATTTGAGACCTGGTCTCCCTGTGAGCATTGCAGGACAAACAAAAGCTAAAGACATAGCAAATCTTTTTAGAAAGAACTTTCACGTTTAATCGCCGCTAAATACCTGTGCTGAGCGGGTGCTAAGTGCTGAGACAGCGCAGAATGGCATGCCATGTAGTGTTAGGTTCACGGCGAAGGAGATAAAGGTTACACTTCAGAACATGAGTAGGGGTAAATCGCCAGGCCACGACGGTCTTAGCATTGAGCACTTGCAGTATGCAGGATCACATCTGCCACGGGTTCTTGCTATGTTCTTCTCCTTGTGTATTACCCATTCTTATTTGCCAATGGATCTAATGAAGACTATTGTCGTGCCAATAGTTAAAAACAGAACTGGAGATATTGCGGATAAAAATAATTACAGGCCGATATCGTTGGCTACTATTATTGCGAAGGTTCTGGATCGTTTAATGGACAATTATCTTGAAAAGCACATAAATCTGCATGACGGACAATTTGGTTTTCGAAAAGGTTTGTCTACAGAAAGTGCCATTTTGACACTAAAGCACACCGTGAGATACTATGTCGATAGAAAGACACCAGTATACGCGTGCTTTCTGGACCTTTCCAGGGCTTTCGATATGGTAAATTATGGAGTGCTTTGGAGGAAACTTCGAAGTACTGGCTTGCCTAAAGAGCTATGCCATGTTTTTGAGTATTGGTATGACAATCAGATCAATTATGTTAAGTGGGCAGGTGAATTATCGGATGCATATGGTTTGGAGTGTGGTGTGAGGCAGGGAGGAGTAACTTCTCCAAAACTTTTCAACCTATATGTTAATAACCTGATAGATGGCCTCAGCAGCATGCAGGTCGGCTGTTCCATAGATGGTATCTTTGTGAATAACTTGAGTTACGCGGACGATATGGTGCTGCTGGCGCCATCTGTCAGCGCACTTAGAAAATTATTAAAGTTTTGTGAGACTTACGCTTTGACTCACGGTTTGCGCTACAATGTTAAGAAAAGCGAATTTATGTTGTTTTCAAAGGGTGGCTTAGGACCTGATACTGTGCCACCTGTGATGCTGAATGATGTTACTCTTAACAGAGTTGATAGATTTAAATATCTAGGTCAGATTGTGACGGCTGATCTAAAAGATGACGCTGACATTGATAGGGAACGCAGGGCGCTGACGGTGAGAGCGAATATGTTGGTCAGAAGATTTGCAACTTGCACGAAGCAGGTTAAGATTACACTGTTTAAGGCATACTGCCAAAACTTCTATTGCTGTAGCTTATGGACAACATATTCGCGAAAAACCCTCGACACCTTGCGCGTCCAATACAACAACGCCTTTAGGATGTTATTGCGGCTCCCACGGTTTTGCAGCGCATCTGGTATGTTCATGGAGGCGCGTACAGACGGATTCGCAGCCATTTTGCGCAAAAATGTGGCCTCCTTATTAAGCAGGGTTCGTGCGAGCGGCAATGGCATTCTGGCGGTTGTTGTTGATAAATTTGACTGCCCTTTACTAAAGCACCAAATTAGGGTGCTGACTGAATATAAAACTAATTAATTGTATTATGAATTTGTAATTTTTTAATTTTACTAACACCTAGATGATAAGTTTTCTACTAACCATTGGATCCATGATATCTAAATAAATAACATTATTATTATTATTATTATTATATTTTTATTAATCTCAGGACCCTGAGGTCCTGGGCCTTTGAGAGGCGTACGAGGGGCCGAAGCCAACTCGCAGAGGCCCTTTTGGTTACTATACTGGAACGTGATACCAACCGACGATTATCCCTGTACGCGCTATACTAGTGCACCCAAGGACAACCCCCGGTTTGAAAAACTATTGCGACATAATATGTAAAACAAAATAATAGGGCTATGATTTTTGGAGTCTTAAGTGGACTGGTAATATGGAGCTATGTTAAGACTATGGACCCTGCCTGAACAATGTTATTAATATCCATCGATAAAAGGCAGGGAGTGACTTGCACACTCAATAAATGGGCCCCCAAAAACGGCCGCTAGCACGAAGTGACGTAGCAACAAGAGGGCAACATATCCTGAGGCGCTTGAGGAGTGGAGAGGCATACCACGGCTATCAGGACAATTCCGGAAGAACGGTCAAGATCCCTACCAGCACCTTACTAGATTATGCATCCATCTCCCGAGCATGTTTGCTCTTGCGACTCTCCACTCAAGCCAGCCAATAAAGGCAAGAGAGAGGTGGGAACTCTGTTCCTCGTCAGTGTTCACTACGGCCGGCCAAGAAAGGCAAGCCGGAGATGAAGAACAGGAATTCTCCCGGGAGATCGGATCCGTGGGGTCGCTAATACCCAACAGTTTGCCACAAACTGCCCTGCGGATTGTATTTCTCTTAGTCTGGCCCCTCACCCTAGGTATGTTACGGTAAAGAAAATTCTACCGATACAGACCTAGGGCATGTTGGAGCACACAAGCCCCACCACGACGTCAACGTAGAGATACGACGATGGGGTTATTATTATTATTATTATATATATGAAATTAAGTAAATTGAAAACAAAACTACTAGGAAACTGACAACTTGACAAGTAATAGAAAAGTGATGCACACACATGTGACGTCAACGTCATTAAGATACGTGAATACAAAAGAGATAACGATAGGTTCCCACAAGGCCTCCAATCTTCCTCATGCCAACATTTGAAATGTTACTTGCCGCTTCATCAAACAACCAATTTTGATGTAGTTTTCAAAAAAGGTTTTTTTTTGCATTTTTAATTATAGAATATTTTACAAAATAAACACAGATAAATATCGAATTGAAAATAATAATAAAAAACTCACCTTTATGGCGTTGATTACGGGCACGTGTTGGCTGGTGAGGCACTTGGTAAGGATAACGAGAGCGCGCGTGCGCATTGAGCCGGACTCATGAGAAGTATGATGGTACATGGCGTTCAAGATCTCCACGTGCATCACTTTGTGATTGCGCGCACGCAACAAGCTCCCTATGTCCTCGCCTAACATATTATCGTCTTCTGGCTGTAGATATAAAAATTTTGTACATCACTTACGAAGAAATTAATAAACATAGGTTGACCAGCGACTCGTGGAGGCTGCGCGGCGCCCGGCCCTGCCTGATATCATAAATACAATAAAATGTGGAAGGGGCGGGGGCGGTCGCAAGTTACCTCAAGGCAATTTATCTGTAGGTACCTGTGCGGCGCCGTCGGATTGTTGGTTTGTAATTTGATGATTATCCTGTTGTGGTTCTTGCTGATTACTGGGGCCAGCAACTAAAAACAAAAAAATCTTCATTCATAAAGGTACTAATATTGTTGCTTTCCATTAATTAACATTTGCTTCCTAATTTATTGCTATTAAATGATATTTATTTTCCAAATATATAGATTACTACACCCGCAGTCCCGCATTATGGCCAACCCCAAAACCCCTACAAAACTCTACCCCTAGACTACAAGTACAGTATAACATCTACCTACATACAACTGATTTACTATTTTTAGCTATAAACAGCTTTGTGCATGAACCAACAAATAAGTAAACCTTTTTTTATTTGGTTTTGTGGGATATTTTTTTATTTAACTGGTAATGTATATGTTTTTCTTTTTTTTTTTTTAGTTTCTGTCAACGCATTATAATAATATAATAACAAGAACAATCTTCATTAAATCTTTTACAAAGTACAGTTAACATATAATAGCCACAAGTAAATCTTAAATAAATAATTATGCTGACGTCCTCACCGCCGCAGCCACTACCCTGACTGCTGCCGCCATCGCCGCCGCTCAAGCTGCGGCAAGACCCTCTCAAACGGCTTAGGAGGAGACGATAATGGAATGCCAATAACCACGACATTATGTCTCCTCCAGGCGAACATCAACCACTGCGCCGCCGCTCAGGATCTGTTGCTCCAGAGCATGGCGCAGTGGTCCATTAATATCGCCGTCGTCGCCGAGCCGTACTTTGTCCAACCGCCGCGCCGATCCGACAGAGCCCTTGTGGTCCGCGGTGGGCGCTTAAGCAGATGGACCGGGAGCTCCTCCTGGAAGCCGCGACGGTACAGGCCTGGGTGCAAGCACCGGACAGGCCTGTCGACATCGACGTCGAGGCGGAGTGGTTCCAGGCGGCCATGTCGCAAATCTGCGACGCGGCAATGCCCCAAGTCCATCCAGGTCGTGCTAAGCGCCGCGTGTACTGGTGGTCGCCGGAGATCGGCGCACTGCGCAACGTGTGCAATCACGCGCGCCGCCGATACGACAGATACTGCAGGCGCCGCATCCGCCCGCCGGGTGCGGAGGCCAGAGAGGCGGAGCTGTAAAAGGGGTACAGAGAGGCAAAACGCACCCTCCGAACGGAGATAAAGCGGGCCAAACTCGAGGCCCGCAACGTGTGGCTGGAGTCTCTGAACGCGGATCCGTGGGGGCACCCGTACAAATTGGTACGGGACAAGCTTCGCCCCTGGGCTCCGCCGCCGACTCAGAGTCTCCGGCCCCAACTCGTGGAGGGTGTGGTGACCACTCTGTTCCTTGCGCGAGGGGAACACTCCCCCCCGCCCATGGCTCCGCCTCCGCCAGCGGCGTCTGACGCGGACCACAACAGTGACGACGACGACAATGCTCCAGAGGTGACCGAGGTACAGGTGAAAGTGGCGGTGCGAAGGCTGAGTGCCAAGAACACCGCCCCAGGACACGACGGCTTGCCAGGGTCCTGGCCATGGAGGCTCTCGGACCTCGACTAAGAGGGCTCTTCAGCGTATGTATGGAGAGGGCCAGTTCCCACTTCGTTGGAAGATGGGGAAACTGGTCCTCATCGCGAAGTCAGGGCGCCCTGCGGACTCTCCGTCCGCGTACCGGCCCATTGTGCTGCTCAACGAGGTGGGCAAGCTCTTTGAAAGAGTTATTGCAAACTGCCTCGTCGCGCGGCTAACACGGGTGGGGCCGGACTTGTCGGACGGACAGTTCGGCTTTCGCAGGGCGCGCTCTACGGTGGACGCCGTCATGCGCGTGCGAGCCCTTACGACAGGGGTTGTGGTGTCCCGCGGCAGGAGCGTCGTGGCAGTGTCCTTGGACATTGCCAACACCTTTCAACTCCCTGCCCTGGAGTACGATCCGGAAGGCACTCCGGTACCCCCGGGTGCCCGAATACCTCTGTCGAGTGGTCGAGGTCTACCTGTCGGACAGGTACATTATTTACCCCGGTCACCAGGGAGACTGGAAACGTCAAAAGATGTCGTGGGGTGTTCCGCAGGGGTCGGTACTGGGACCACCCTTGTGGAATATCGGCTACGACTACGTGCTGCGCGGCGACCTCCCTGACGGGGTCAGCGTGGTTTGCTACGCAGACGACACGCTGGTTCTAGCGCAGGGAGAGTCACACCAGGCGGCGGTCGCTCTAGCGACACGCGGGGTTGCGATAGTCGTTGATAGGATCCAGGAGTTGGGACTCAAAGTGGCGCTGCACAAATCCGAGGCTGTTTTTCCACGGCCCTCGGAATACGCTACAATCAGACTCCCAACTTACGGTAGGAGGAGTTCGCATCGGCGTCGGGTTGACGATGAAGTACCTGGGACTCGTTCCCGACAGCCGATGGAATTTCGGAGAACATTTCCGACGTTTGGCTTCCAAACTCAACCGGGCTGGGGCTGCTCTCAAGCGGCTCCTGCCCAACCTTGGGGGTCAAGACGCCTCCTGCCGGATGCTCTACGCGGGGATCGTTCGGTCCATGGCCCTCTGTGGGGCGCCGGTGTGTGCGCCGTCGCTGCAAAAGCGACCGGCGACCATACTGAACGCCTGCCAGAGGGTCATGGCAATACGGATGGTGCGGGGTTACCGCACGATCACGAACACAACTAGAACCTTAAAGTATTATTTATTGTTTTTCAAAGTATTCATCTCGAAGTTTAATACATTTTTTCATTTGATCGAACCAGTTATTAAAACTATTATTCTACTCCAAAGTCGGTATGTCCCAAATGGCCGACTTGAAAGCGTTGACTGCTTCTTCACTGGACTGGAACCTTTGCCCACGAAGAGTTTTCTTAATTTTAGGAAATGTAAAGAAATCTTTAGGGCTTAGGTCAAGACTGCATGGGGGATAGTCAAGAATTTCCACGTTTTCCTGCTTCAAATAATCAATTGTTTTACCAGCGGTATGTGAGCTTGCGTTGTCATGGTGTAGGATGATGCCTCGCTTTGGGTTAGATTCCGGACTTCAGCGATGACTTGTGGTAAACAGATTGTAGTATACCACTCTGCATTAACCGTTCTACGATCTTCAAGCGCAATTCTTGTAGCGTGACCGGTTTTCGCCACGAACGTAGCCAACATTTTCTTCGAAGTGCTTCGAGAGCAAAAAGCTTTAGTCGGCTTTTGCTCATCTCGGAAGACCCTGGTTGTGGATTGCTCTTTGGAATCAGGGTCCTAGGCATAAATCCAAGATTCGTTACCACCGATAATGTCGTAGACGTAATTTGACTCTCCTCGCTTGAACCTTTGGAAAGATTTTTTACACCATCTGACGCGGGTCGCCTTACGATCATCGGAAACCAAATGCGGAATCCATCGGCAAACTAGCTTTCTCACACCAAGCTCTTCAAGCAAGATCTTTTGGATGGTTGTCCCTGAAATGCCTATTAACGCCTCTATCTCCCGATATATCACATGCCGATCTTCAAGTATCAGTTGTCTCACAGCAACGATGTTTTCTTCAGTAAAGGCGGATTTTGGACGTCCTTCACGAGATTTGTCACTAAGACTAGTATTTCCACGCTAGAATTCTAAATACCAGCGTTCGTCAGTCCGTGGACAAGGAACTTCATCATACAATACAGAACTTAACTCCTCAAAACATTGAATCCGAGTTAGGCCTCTCCAAAAGTTGTAAAAAAATATCGCACGAACCAGCACGAACGTTTTCCTTAGAGAGACATTTTTATGTGCGACTTGATAGATTCAAAACAACGCTGTGACTAAATAGTTGCATCAATTCTAATTATTTCAATTGTTTTTCCATTCTAAATTCAAACAAATTTGAAAATTGAGCAATTTTAAATTCAAAATTAGCGGGAAATATTTAAACGACAGAACTTAAAAGGCATGCCTAGTAGTCCCCACCATCCAGCAGTTCATGAAGCGCCTGTGCAAGAGCTTCTTTGACACTGCTGTGAAGCACCGCAACCCCCTTATCGTATCGGCAGCCCGATACGAACCCTCCCGCATTTCTAAGATTTGCCGACCTAGGCATACTCTAGTCACCCCTGACAACCCCATTACCCTGCTCCAAGAGAGTCGTAGGGAAACCAGTACAGTCAAAAAACACCACAAACAGTTTTCCTTCAGGCCTCGCCGCCGAGGCCCGTCGCGACAACCCCGTCAACGTCCTCCCCGACTTTTGCTCGAGCCAGCCCGCGCCGCTGAGCCAGTAGCTTTAAAATCCCCTTAATAATTATACATTATTTTGCTCGATCCAGCCCGTCCCTTTGCTGCCCTCCCCCAGCGACACCCTAAGCCGAGGCTCGTACCCCACAGGAGGTGCCCTTAGCGTTGTCGCTTAGTTTTTAAGTAGTTTTTAGTAAGCCCTAGCTGGAGGCTTTGATTATACATCAGGGCCGCCACAGGCAAGACCGGTTAAGCAGACGACAACCTCATAGGTTGACCTGCGAGAGGCCACACATAAAAAAAAAACGGAAGCAAGTCAGTTTTGATTTCGATTGCGAACAAGAGCCATCTACCTATTATTATTTTGAAGATAAGGGACTATGAATCTCCCGTAGTGTAGGAGATGTAGTCACTGCGACCTAAAAGATCTATTGTGACTCGCCACCTTGTTAGAATAACTCTTTTAGCCCGGAGGCTTCCAGGAAGTCTAGAATACTCCTATCTTTAAGAGTTTTAATCTCCTCCAGGCGAATAATGTGTCGGCCCAGATGGATACTCCGTTTCTGGATAAGGGGCCCGCATTCACACAATAGGTGCTTAGGCGTCTCCCTCTCCTGATTACAGTACCGGCAAACATCAGTGTCACACAGTTTCATGTGAAATTGGTGCCTGTTTAATTTGCAGTGGCCGGTTAAGGCGCGGGCTATCGCACAGATGTTCGTCCTGCTAAGCTCAAGAAGCTCGGCAGTTCATTTTTGTGAGTAGCATTCTATAAGAGATTTGGCGTGTAGCAGTCCTGGTTGTAACAACCAGTGCTTTTTTGAATCGCCAAATAGGTTGACCTTAAGGGTCTGCATGGCCTGGTTCTTTGAGATACCACAGAAGGGTTCTGGTCCTATCTGATGACCTTGAGCCCCAGTCCTTGCAAGTTCGTCGGCTTTTTCATTGCCAGTAATTCCAGAATGACCCGGTACCCATCTCAGAATAACTTTATTCCTTTGCCCCAGGTCATTTAGTTTGTTAACGCAGTCTTTAACCAATTTCGAATTTATTGCATTCGAGTTCAAGGCGTTAAGAGCTCCCTGGCTATCTGAGTAAATCAGAATTAATTGATTTATGTAGTTTTGTTGACGGTTGGCTTCCGCACATTCTATAATGGCGTATACCTCCGCTTGGAATATGGTGGCATATTTACCCAGATTCAAGCTTTTGCTGAATTTCGGGCTAATGCCAAATATTCCACATCCTACATTCTTACCCATTTTTGATCCGTCTGTAAACCAGATCAGGCTTCCAGCCTTGCAAGTAATGAGGTTGCTTGACCAATCCTCTCTGCTCGGCAGTTCCACTGTGTTATTTCTTGTGAAGTTACACTGTGGAAGCATGACGTCTGTTGTCATAGCTAGTTGATCGTGTTCAAGCACTGATTCGTGTAGCGATCTCAGTGCTTGAGAGCACCAGTTTACTTTGCCAGTGCTGTTTATTCTATACATGCCCACTTTCGCCTCCTTCGCAATGAATAGATGAAGTGGCGGAAGGTTAAGCAGGCAATTAGAGAAGCTCCTGGGGTTGTGGACATGGCCCCTTTTGATATAATGCATGCAAGTCTCTGCAAACCATTAAGTTTGTTAATGACTGTCGCTTGGGATGTTTTCCTCCACCATACTACGCAGGCATACGTTATTATCGGCCTGACTATGGCGGTGTACAACCACAGGGCGATTTTAGGGTTTAGGCCCCATTTCGTCCCTGCTAAGCGACAGCATATTCCTAAAGCTATTTTAGCCTTTTGAATCACATCATTAATGTGAGTGTTCCAGGTCAGTCTCTGGTCGATAGTTACGCCCAGGTAATTGACCTCACTGGAGAATGGTATGCGAGTCCCCTTTACAGTGGGCGTTACAAGTTTGTCCAACTTTCGCTTCCTAGTAAAGGGGACTATTGTTGTTTTACTCGGGTTAACCGATAAATTGTTCTCTGTGCACCATGTGTTAATAACGTTCAGAGATCTTTGCAGTATAGATGATACCGTGCTGTGACAGGGGCCGATAACACAAGCCACCACATCGTCAGCATAGCTGTGTACATCTGAGTCTCTTTTAAAGGCTTCAACCAGCAATTGGTCAACAACGAGTAGCCATAGAAGTGGCGATAGAACGCCTCCTTGTGGGCACCTTTTAGTTGTTTTGAAGCTTGTTGTAATTCCGTGTAAGGTAACACTGATAGTTCTATTGAGGAGCATGAATTCGATACAACGAGTAGTTGTCTCGTTCCCTTTTGCCTTCATTCCCTTGGAAAGGGCGTCTATGGTGACGTTGTCGAAAGCTCCTTCAATATCACGGAAAGCACATAGGGCTATCTGTTTATCTTCCAAAGCCCTTTCGATCCTGTCTGTTAGTTCTAACAGAGCAGTTTCTGTGGATTTTCCTTTTTGGTAAGCATGTTGCTTCGGATGCAGAGGGTTAGCCCTTAATGGTCCATCCCTGATGCATTCGTCAATAACCTTTTCCATACTCTTGAGTAGGAAGGAGGTAAGGCTTATTGGTCTGAAGGACTTTGGTTGAGAGTAGTCTTTCTTACCAGCCTTTGGGATAAAACAGACTTCGACTGTCCATTTCTCAGGTATATATCCCCAGGCAAAGCTTGCTCTGAAGATTTTGATTAAGATAGGGATGAGTATAGTCTTCCCTTGCTGCAGGAGAGCTGGGAAGATATCGTAATCACCTGCAGACTTAATCAGCTTGAATGAATCATAGCCCATTCTACCTTGTTCGGTCTAAAATACCTCGCCGCTCTTCTCCAGTCTGCATTTGTAGGCCTGGAGAGGCGGGTATGAGGAGTGTTTTGTACGATGATGTTTTGTGCCATCACCGAGCCAGGGAAGTGTGTTGACGCCAAAAGTCTGGTTTCTTTAAGAGTCCCAGTTGATTCGTAGAAGATTTGGATAAGACTTTGTGGATTCTGGCTCCTTGAGGGACTTTAGTAATCTCCTCGCAGAACTTCCTCCATGAAAGTTTTTTCGCCTTTCGGATTTCTTTATTATAGGTAGTTAAAGCTTTCCGATACCGATCCCAGTAGTCAGTCGAGTTAGCCTTATTAAACAACCTACGTGATTCTTCCCTTAAAACATCGAGCCTTTTGTTCCACCATGTCACTTTTCTATTCACCATCTACCTAAGTGTGCGAAGTGATTTTAACTAACGACCTAAGCGATATTGTAACGGAACTCTAGTGTTAATTGTGATTCGGATTATTGTTGACTGGACAAATTTGTTATTGTTTGTGGTGCATAAAGTTCTCTTTTAGTAAACCGGCATTTAATTAGCCACGTAAGTAACAATATAAAACCTGTGTTTCAGGTGATTATTAGTTTAGGCTGTAATGTTGTGCAAGTAACTAAATAAATAACTATACAGGGTTTTTTGTAAAACATAGCCTGTATTGCCTGGAAAGCCAACTAAGGTTAAATGTATCCATGGTTGGAACAAGCATGTCAGAGACTCCCACAGGCAGGCTAGACTAATTGATTCGATGTGTTACTTCCCGGTCTACCTCGCCGTCTCCTTGGATAAGCGACCCGAGGTACCGGAAGTCGGAGCAGATTGGTATGGGCGTTCCAGCGAGAGCTAAGGGCACAGGTCCGGAGAGACCCCCAAAATCGCAGAACAAGTATTCGATTATTGTTCTGCTCAATTTTAAGCCAACACTCTCCAGTCTGTGCCATCACACTTCCAATTTGCTCTGGAGCTCTAAGCCACTCTCGGCATCCAGCACAATGTCATCGGCAAACAGCATACACGTGGGAGCCTCTTCCTGGATGTCCGACGTCAGAGCATCCATTATCATCAGGAAGAGGTAAGAGCTGAGAGCCAACCCTTGATGTAAGCCGACAGCCACATTGAAGTTGCCAGTGTTGCCCACTGTAGACTGGACTTGGGTACTGCATTGACTGTACATCGCTCGGATCAACTGCACATACTTCCCATGCACACACAGAACCTCACGAGGTACCCGGTCATATGCCTTTTCGAGGTCAACGAATACCATGTGCAAGTTTTTATGCGCACATCTGTAATTCTTGCACAGCTGGCGTACAGCAAAAAGGGATGGATTATATATTATATATTTTTTTTATAAATATCAATTTATAGAGTAAAGAGATCAGCTATACATACTTGGTTCGCCATTTTCGGTAGTTTCAGGTGTTTGTTCAGCCGGTTGTTCTTCATGTCTACTGTCTAACAATTTAGCTAGTATCTCCTGTCAAGCAGTAATAAAAAATTTAAAAAAATATTTAAGTTTTTATCATGAGATGGTAAATTATCAAATGATATCTTCCGCTCTAGATATGAGCGAGACCTCGTGTCAAACACCACAGCCATGGCAAGGTAACTATTTTACCGCAAGGAACTTAATACCTAAAACTTAAATCAGAGAGATTACAATAGAGTGCTACATACTAGTGATGTAACGAATATTCGCATTCGCAAAAAACATGCGAATATTTGGCGAATATTTTTGACAAACAAAATGTATCTATTTAATCAATACTTTCAGTCAATCATATAAAATCATATTTTTATCATATTAATTTTTTTCAAAAATTATAATCATATTAATTTTAAATTTAATTTAATATTTTTTATCACACAAGTTGCATTTCACTTTTTAGTGTTACAAATTGTGAAACAACATGTTTAAGTAATTTGGACTCAAGACAATTATGAAATGTAATTTAACCTCAACCAGAATTTTACCAAATGTGGTCGGTGCTTTTCTCCTGCACTGCACAATTTAATTATACAGGGTGTGGCGTAAATAATGGATAACCCTAAAACTGTCGATTGGCCAGATTATCATCTATCATTTACCCCACTTTTATCACCATATGCCCATGGATGTCAAAATTATTGATATTTTAAATAATAATCGTACTTACTGTGGTACGATTGATGGGTAGTAATTTTTTTTGTAATACAAGGCCCCAAAAATAATAATTCTTTAAAAAGAATTGTAAAATTTGAAATTAAATATTTTTTGTCATGTTATCTTAGATTGTAAAAAAACAACTTTTTACTGGTCTGATAATACAAACATTCAGGAGTGACATAAAAATACAAAGCAAGAAAATCACCAATTGAAGAAATGGTAGCTAATTTTGTATGAGTAAGTACGATTTTTATTGAAAATATCAAAAATTTCAATAATTTCATTTTCAATTCATCCATGGGCATATGGTGATATAAGTGGAGTAAATGATAGACGATAATCTGGCCAATCGACAGTTTGAGGGTTATCTATTATTTACGCCACACCCTGTATTAAGTGTTTTAAGCTGTTTTTACTTATTTTAGGTAAACTTTTAAATAAACAATCCATCTTTCTATCTATGTATTGTAGGTACTTGTAAATCAAGTTTAAGTTGGTAAAATCAAGAAAAACAATAGTATGTAATTTTTTATAAATAATTTACAAAACTTTGCTGATTGACACTTTTTATTTTGGCAGCAAACTAGTGCAATTAAGCGATTTTTTAAGCGCAAAAATGAATTCAAAACCCACAGGACGAAAAAAACAAAAATTCTGATCTACTTGTTAAAACGTTTTTTTTTTGGAAGGCAGGAGCCTTCCAAAATAAAAAAAACGTTTTAGACTTTATAGTCCACTGAAATATAAGTACTTTATCAATACGCTAAGGTACCAATCTGTTAATTTGAAAATACATTTTAACTACAATATTCGTGCCTAGGCAAAGTAGAGGAAATACCATTAACTTTGCTTGGCCATTTCGAAGGTAATTTCTTAGATATTATATACCTATACCTATAATCGACAGTTTTAATAGAATTCGATTTTTTTTATTTAAGCTGCAAAACATAAAAAAAAAATGTTCAAAATTCGTGCAAAGTTAGGCAATTTTACCGGTTCAATAATACTAACTAACGTCAAATCATAACCAATATTTTAAGATAAACTTAATGTGATTAGCAAAATAAAATGGTGATGATAATAGCAAAGACGTTACAGGTTGATTAAACGAATTAATCAATCTGTTACAGCTTTGCTACAATCATCATCATCATTTCCTCACATGAGCGGTACTGAGTTCAAACCCCGCCATAACAGATCTCTTTTTGTGATTTGTGTGATTATAAAATATCATAACAATGGATTCTAATTACATTACATACCGTAAAACTACCCAAACCGCTTCTTTGGATAGTTCTCCGAGTTCAATATTCGATACTACTAGAATGAGTTTACCAGAGAATACAATAAATGATAATGAGAATTACATCACACAAAAAAAAGAATTAAAAATGGAATTAGTATCCGTACATCAAGAAGTAGAAAATCTGCTAGAGTAAAATCAGCAATTAAAAACAGAATGAGAGCACAACAAAACAGTTATAGAAAACTATAAGAAAGTCAAGTTTACTCCAACGCCATCATCTGTCCGTTTAAGTAGTAAGAAAAAAAGACAAAAACGGAAACCTGAACAGAACCTAAATTCATTTGCGAAGCAGATTAGAACAAGTTCTCCTACAAATGATAACGCTGAAACAAATTTTGAACTGGACAGTAACAATAAGAAATCACGAAGAAAAGTTACAAAAACTGAGACAACAAAAAAATTTTTTTTTTTTTTTTGTATGTTTATAGCTAATTGGAAATCTTCATTCCCTTCGCTCCATAACAGCCTGAACCAGGGCTGGACGCTCAGGTTATCGCCTCCGTGAGGACACGGTGGTGCTCCACCCAAACGGAGCAGAACTCCACTATATGCTCCACTGTGTCCTCCGGTCTGGTATGTAATTAAAAGCAAGGTAAATGTAACTTAACATTGTATATTATTCAAATCCCGAAATAAAGTAAGTGGTATCTACACCTTAAAATATTTATATTTTACGGACAATAACGTATTAAGTGGCACATCCAACATAAATTTAATTTCAAAGTCCAAGGAATACTGCGGGAAATGCCCCATCCGACCAAATTCAGAAATTCAAGTTCAGTTAATAATGTCGGATCAGCCATTTCCGAAAAAAACTTGCATGATTTAGCAGTTAACACTGTTGCATGTGCAGTTTCTTATATTTCCGACACCTTTTTGATAGGTTTGTGTATATTACTACGTCAGGTAATTAATATTTATACGTCATGCCAAATTTGGTTAAAGTACATTGTGTATTGTTCACTTTATACACATTTGGGTGTAATTTATACATGAGATGTATGTATTCAGAAATATATAAGTATGTTTATCAGTTGTCTAGTACCCATAACACAAGCTCTGCTTAGCTTGGGGCTAGACGGCGTTGTGTGATAGTTGTGGAATATTATATTATTTGAAACTTCAAACGGCCGCACCCTAAAGTAGCGATTTTTCACATACGACTATGTTAATTGCTACGGTCGATGTAATCTCTGTAATCTGTTTGCCTACCTATAAATAGTAAGTAAGTAAGTAAAACTTTATTTGTTTAAACATGGTGTACATGATACATTGCATGCAAGATAGTAATTAAATATAAGTTCTGGCATGTTCAGTCGCATTTCGTAAATGTATGTAGACATGCATAACTGGAGGTTTGAAAACTTTTATATTTGGACATATTAACACATGAGCACATGAGCATGCATATACATATCTTGGGGTGCCACGACAGAAAACCTCCACGAGTTCCCGCGGACCGTAGTTCTCTTGCGGACACGTCCTAAGGGAAGACCAGTCTGCGGGACGGTGCACCCTGGGAGGCGGCCATGGACCCCCTTGGGTACTCCTACCTAAGGGGCCTTGATGGCCGTCTGCGAATGTTCTGTCAGACGGACCGCTTCAACGCGACCGCTTCAGCGTGTCCCTCTGCCATGGCAGTGGGCACAGTGGCGAAGCAAAAGCGGGCTCGGTGTGCACTCACACTGCCGCCGGGCAGGCAGGAGGAAGAAGTGTTCCTCCTTCTGCCACCGTTAGTCTCGTAGCCCCAGAGATTGTCCAAGGTCATGTTTCTGATTCTTGATGGGGGACGAGGGCCTTGGCTTAACCGCCCGGGCCGCGATTAAGGCAACCTCTATAAAAAATTACCCCAAACCTCCAAGCGGCGGCGCACCGTGAGGGAGGTTGTTAGCTTGACTAATGGGTAGCTAAATTAGTCCCTAGTGCGAACCACGATCTTGAGCCAGTACCCAAAGATTTACTCGTGGGATCAAATATGGAAAACAGCAAATTCTTTAAAAAACCACTGGAGAGCGACGCGCGGTCGGAGTCCGACGCGCAGTCCGAAAGGAGCTCGGAGGGCTCGGAGTATGAGGAGGCAGCGGGGACTTCAGGGAGAGGGTCAAGTCTCTCTAAGAAGAAGCGCTCCGCTTCCTTTAGGAAGGAGGACGGGTCGTCCTGCTCGGAGGGACGGGCCAAGATTCCCACCAGCAGCCGTGGCGCGGGCAGAGCCCGCGGGAAGGCAAGGGGCCTCACGGCTAAAAAATCCGCAGAGCGAGCCGACAGGCTTGCCGCGGAGGGGCGCCACCCCGGCGCGGGCGACTCTGAGAGAGACCTCTCGGAGCCGTCCGGCAGCGAGAGGCGCACTAAGGCGGAGTCAGGCGGGGAGGCGGCCATGCCCTTCAAGGAGCTTGCCGTCACCCTGCTGCGTGACATGGCCCGCCAGCGGGACAAGGCCACGCGTGAGAGGACGATCCGTCGCCACGCCGCATCCCTCCAAGGGGCTCTAGACTCCTCCCTCGAGAAGAGGGTGGAGAGTCTCCGGAGTGAGCTTCGGAGTGAGCTCCAGGCTGAGGTCCGGGCGGAGCTCGCAAGGGCGCCGAACAGGGGCCGCCAGGAGCCGATGGATGAGGGGTGCTAGCAGGAGCAGAGGCAAAGCCGGCCCCAGCCCCAGCCCCAGCCCGAGCCGGAGAGTCAACTGCTGACACTGATGCAGCGGGAACTCGCAGCTTTGCAGTAGGAGCTGCAAAAGCAGCAGCTGGAGTTCCAGCAGCGCATCGAGCGGCAGCTGTCTCTCCTGGAGGGCATTGTTCTGCGCCCTCCACTGGCGGCCTCTGGCCAGAAAAAGGCGGCGTCCTATGCCGCTGCCGAGGCTTCTACGCTCAAGGCGGGCCCGTCGGGGCAAGCAGGGCGCGGGGCCGCAGCGCCGGAGCCCGTGAGGCCGAGGCCGGAGCCCGCAAGGCCGGCCTCGACGGCTAAGCAGCAGAGGCGGCAAAAGGGTGGGGCGGTGCCTGCCGCTAAACCGGCAGGACCTCCTGCCGCTGCGGCGACTAGGCCGCGCTTGCTACCTACTCCAACCAAGGAGCCTGGGGCCGAGTGGACGGTAGTCGGCGCCAAATAGCAGGCGGGCAAGGTGGCCAGAGCGGGCGGCACGTCTTCGTTGCAGTATGCGCGTCATAGAGGGCGCCTCGCTAATACTTGCAATATGCGTAAAAATTTCATTGATAAAATTTCCGAAGCCTGGCATTTTTTACCTTAAAACTGTTCGACGAGTGTTTTCACACATTATAATATTTACTCACACAAACTCACATTTTTGTGTTTTTATAGGGAAAAGTGAAATGGAAGAGCAAGCCCCGTAAATGCCTTTTGCGTTAGAGCGAGATCGGAGATCTGTACAGAATGGCAACGTTGCATCACCGGTGCGTTTCGAATTGCGACAAAAGTGATCATACCGCGAACCCGACCAACGCGCAACGTTACAATTATTATTCAATTGTCCGTATATGTTGTGACTATTTAAGTTAGTAGCGATTCACTTTTATCTCGATTTGAAACGCTGGGTAAGTTGCATAGTTGTATTAGCGTATCGTAACGAATGAATGAATTTTCAATTACTCGCGAAGTTTAAAGTTTAGATTTTATTTTAAATAATTATTTTATTAAGTTCAATGACTTAGATGTTAGGTGTCATGAAATTTTACCGCAAGCCGGGCTTTTTTGCTTGTATTGCTCGCACGTCCCTGGCTACACCCCGGGAATCTTTAAGTCGAGAGTGAATAGGTTTCTTCTAGGTAAACGCGTTCCATCGTCGACCGCATCGTCGCTTTCTATCAGGTGAGATAAAAAAATAGATTGCGGTCAAGCGCAAACCTATCAATAATAAAAAAATAGGGCAAAAACAGCTCTCATGCGTAAGAGTGTATTCTGTATGGCCCCAAAATTATATAACAAGGTACCAAAAGCATTTAAAGATTTGGATATTAATAGTTTTAATAAAAGCATGAAGAAATTTTTAATTATAAATGTTATTATAATGTTGACGAGTATTTAAATGATGTTATTTAGACATTTTTATTATTATTTAAATTAATTTTGAAATTTGGATTTTATTATTGTTATATTTTGAATTTCTGTTGACGAGTATTTAAATGATGAAGTTTTGACATTTTTATTATAATTTTAATTAATTTGACGTGATTTTATTATTTTGCACTTTGGACTTTATTATTATTGTATGTTGAATATTCGCATTCGCGAATATTGGATTTGAATATTCGCATTCGCCTTCGCGAATGTTAAAAATCTGACATTCGTTACATCACTACTACATACTTTTAATAATCAAATTGAAACTCCTCCTCAAGTGATTACTACAAATTATCACTAATTATTATTTTAAGTGTAAATAATATTGATACGTACAACACCTAATAGGCAATATGTCAGTCTTGGGGCATCAGAATAGTCTATTAGCCATTTAACAAATTCTCTGTAAGATGCCTGTGGTAGAGAACTCATCATGCCAACAACTAATTTTGATCGCAAGTCGCGAACTTCTGCACGTTCCTGTAAAAGTGATAAAGATGCATTTATATAGCGTGTAGGTGAGATGATACAGGTCGATAATATAATTAGAAATGGTGTATTAGGATGTGTTTCCGCTGAAGTGGAGATGGGCAGACAGGTACTATGTAGCACAAGTCGATTGGACTAGGGATAATCTATGGACTGAGATAGATCTGTGTTATGTAACAATTGATGTGTTGTTATAAAAGTTGATTTTATTAACTTTAATTACTTATTTATTTTTTAACCAAAATCTATAATAAGTAGGTAGATACTAAAATTTTTGACAATGTCAATTGTCAGCATTTTACAATAGCAGGGTCTAAAAATTCTTTTTGACATAAAAGACAATTAGCATCATTATCCTGCCTTTAATACAAATATTTGGAGTCGGCGCAGTGTGCCTTCAATCTAATTAATATATTTCTGTTAGCTAGAAAAAACTTTAAAAGCTACAAAAGCTTATTTTTTTTTTGGGTTTTAAAGCGTCGGAAATTGAAACACCGAATAACAAAACAACCAATTTAGTATTAAAAAAAAAAATTCTGCTTACTTACCAATCCATTTGCACTTAAACAGAGATGTTCTAAAAGAGTCATGTAACCTTTTAATGCTGCCTTGCCGTGCGTGCCCAAGAGGAGGAATGAATAAGTTACATAAGATGGTCCAATACATTTCTGGAAAAATAAGAACAAATAAATTAATGGCAATTTTGGCTTTTTTATATTAACACTTTGATACATTCAGGGAAATTCACTTGAATTAGATGTCATAAGGCTATTTTTAAGGCAAAAATGGTTAAAAATTAAACTAAGTGCAGTTAGTGCAGTTCAATTTACTGGGAATTGTTGTCGAAATTTAATTCACATAATTTAATCTTTGTCAAAAAAAAAAAACGAAATATTTTATCATATATATAAATCTAGCTTTTGCCCGCACGGCTTCGCTCCCGCTCTTCCCTATTCTACCCTACTCTACCCTACTATACCCTATTTCTACCCTACCAAACTTCACATAAACCATCTACTAAATAGTCCGAACAAAGCCTAAAAATTTGGTTTGGATAGGTGAGCCCGTTCTTGAGTTATAAATTAACAACGAAAAGTGGCATTGATTTTTATATATATAGATGAGAACTAGGCATTAGCCATCACTTAGTTAAAAAAAATGAGGAACACCTTGTTACGTACAAAAGCGGTCACCACAGGACCAAAATCGACTACTTTTTAGTTAGGCGCAACAACATAAAGCACGTCAAAGACTGCAAAGTGCTGCCAGGAGAAGATCCTAGTATCACTCCTGGTTATGGAATCAGTAGTCAAAATAAAACGTAAAAAAGGCAAAGAGCGTCCTCCCCCCAAAATAAAGTGACAATTGTTAGAGAAGAATGAGTGTGCAAAAAAGTACAGAAAGCGAGTGGAGGAAAATATGATAGAGATGTGTGACATGAATGATCGAAGTATAAATGAAAGCTGGAATGAGATGGCAGAGTGTATTTGACATGTAGCGAAAGATATTTTGGGAGAAACGAGAGGAAAATGCACAATAGATAGATACACGGAACAGTGAAAACAGTGGAAGTAGCTTAAGAAAATGTTTGTACCAGAACCGGTGTCGCCAAACTCATACATTTTCAATTTACTCTTACTGCAAACCCAAAAATACGATTGGCTAAAAACAAACACAGGGCGTAAAAAAAAGGCAAAAAAAAATTAAACGAAATGCAACTTTAATATCAACAGTCTATAAATCAAATTGACAAAAACAAGAAAGAAATACGTCTTGGACTACCAAGTACCGCCACTAGTCGCTAGATGGCATTGTTCAGTATAAACTGTACCTACGTAAAAATAAGGATGGTATTTGAATGGCGTATCAATGACACGAATGCAGGTTGCTACTCAAATAGTGATGTAACCTAATTCGATCGAAATAATAGCGATAGTATGAAAACGTATTTAAAACATATAATGCGAAAAAAAATTGTATACGATTGTTTGATAGTATTAAAATAATGAAATTAATATGTCGTTGTTGTTCGTTTCGACCGCGCGGCCATGACGATAAACAAATAAAAAAACTACGCCAAGATTATGTAAAAATTTGTAAAAGTAGATTCCCAAAACCATAAATTTGTCAAAGTTATGGTTAAGAAGTTATAAGGGTTTGAATGTGGCCGCGCCATTAAAACGCGGAGAACCGCGCGGCCACGGAGATCTTTAAAACTAAGCGTTGCAAATTTGTAAAAAATTTGTAAAAATATAGAAAAAAATCCTAGGTTTATATTTTAGAAGCTATGAAGCAAAAACACTATGGCCGCGCCATCGAAACGCTGACAAATTTATTATCGTTGATATCTCGCTGAAAAAGCATCGCAGAGGTCTGAAATTTTAGTTTTACAGGCACAGCTTCTGAAATACAAACCTAGGATTTATTGTTGTATTTTTACAAGTTTTGACAATAATACTTACCGGTGGTATGATACCCCTCCATGAGTTAGATTTTTAGTCCGACTATGGTATTTACAGCCCAGTATGGGACAATAAGGCATTTTAATATTATTTTTCGTTAATATTATGTTGACGCAGTCTAGTTAGAGAGTGAGAGCGCTTGAACAGCAAGTGCGCAACGCATTGCTTAATAGCGGCGACAGTGCCACGCCTACTTACTTCTTCCGCTGTTTTTACTGTTCCGTGGATAGATACATGGTGGTGGTCGATAGAAATTCAGAATGTGTTGAAAGAGAAGAAAAAAAAATCAAGGAATGGCAGCGTGTAGAAGCGGGAAATGGTAGGCTGAAAGCTGAAAAAAGAGTTAAAGATCTTTTGAAGAAGGAAGCTAAGAAAGCCGTGGCATTAGCAAAAGCAAAAGCCCAGGAAAAACTGTACGACACACTGGACAATCCTGCAGGCCAAAAAGACTGCAGTACCGGCTTGCAAAAACAAGAGAGAATAACGAGGGATGTTTGTCAGGTAAGATGTGTAAGGAATGAAGCTGGAATGGTCCTATCAGATAATAAAAAAATCAAAGAGAGGTGGGAGGACTATTTTGAAAGACTGACGAATGAGGAAACTACCTGGAGTGGGATCTTAGAGAGTAATCCGGTGACAGTAGGGTTAGTGAAAATGGTTAGTATGGATGAAGTCAGAATAGCAGTGAATGGAATGAAGAATGGTAAAGCCATTGGTCCAGATGGAATACCTGTTGAAGTGTGGAAGTTATTGCGAGTGGATGGTTGGATGTGGTTAGGTTCGTTCTTCAATAAGTTGTTGCATGAAGAAGCCATACCTGATGATTGGTGCAGCAGTTCCTTGGTGCCCTTCTTTAAAAACAAAGGTGATGTGCTTGAGTGGAATAATTATAGAGGAATACAGCTAATGTACTATGAAAGCCTAGGAAAAAATTATTGAAAGGCGTCTGAGAGAAGAGAGTGAAATTTCGCAGAACCAATTCGGTTTTACTATTCGATATATATTAGGTCGGAGTACTACGGATGCCATTTTTAAAAGTGTGAAATACAGAAGTGCGCATAAAAACTTGCACATGGTATTCATTGACCTCGAAAAGGCATAAGGCACAAAGGAGAAAGGTGTGCCTGGGAAGTATGTGCAGTTGATCCGAGCGATGTACAGTAGATGTAATACCCGGGTCCGGTCTACAGTTGACATCACTGACAGCTTCAATGTGGCTGTCGGCTTACATCAAGGGTCGGCTCTAAAGCCTTACCTCTTCTTGATGATAATGGACGCTCTGACGTCGGACATTCAGGAAGAGGCTTCCTGGTGTATGCTGTTTGCCGATGATATTGTTCTGGTTGCCGAGAGTGGCCTAGATGTCCAGAACAGATTGGAGGTGGCACAGACTGGAGTGTTGGCCTGAAATTGAGTAGAACCAATACTGGATTGGAGAGACCGCCGAAATCGCAGAACAAGTACTCCACTTGTTCTGCGATTTTGGCGGTCTCTCCAATCCAGTGTCTTTAGCTCTTGCCGGAACGCCCATACCGATCTGTTCCGACTTTAGTTACCTCGGGTCGCTCGTCCAAGGGGATGGTGAGGTACACCGGGACGTAACACATCGGATCAACACAAGATGATCACTTGTGACCAACGGATGCCCCTCAAATTGAAGAGTAAAATCTAGGCTTGTCGTACTGTATGGATCTGAATGTTGGACTGTGAAAAAGACATATGAAAAATGATTTATGTAGTGAAGATGAGAATGTTAAGATGAATGTGTGGTGTGACGAGAAAAAAAATGTGAGAAATGAGTACATTAGGGGAAGTTTGAAAGTGGCGCCAGTGACTGAAAAGTTGAAAGGGAATCGTTTGTCTTGGTATTGTCATGTAAGGAGGAGAGATGAATCGTATGTTGCTAAAAGAGTTATGCATTTACATGTGGATGGATGGAGAGGGAGAGGGAGGTCAAAGAAAAGATGGATGGATTGTGTGAGAAGTGATATGAATGAAAAGGGAGTTAATGATATACATGTGAATAGGAGGGACGAAACGCGTGTTGCTAAAAAAGTTATGAGTTTACATGGATGGATGGATGGAGAGGGAGAGGGAGGTCAAAGAAAAGATGGATGGATTGTGTGAAAAGTGATATGAAAGAAAAGGGAGTTAGTAATAGCGTGACGAGTGACAGGACAGAATGGAAGAAAAAAACGTGTTGCGCTGACCCCAAGTAAAATGGGACAAGGGCAGGAAGATGATGATATAAAATGAGAAACTGACTGACTGACTAATCACGCACAGCCGAAACTACAAGGCCTAGGAGCGTGAAATTTTGCACAAAGTTCCTTTATGATGCAGGCAAGCTCTAAGAGAGGTTTTACCAAAATTTATAAAAACCACCTAAGGTGATGAAATGGGGGGTCTAAAGTTTGTATGGAGACCTATTTTTCTGTGAATTGGCAGAAGCTAGGCCTAAATCGACACTTACAAAATGTTAGGAGCTAGTGTATGACATGGTTCCAATTAGTTTTTTCCTAAGAAGATTTAATTTTAGTGACCAGTCTCAGTTGTTATTTATTTATTTATTTGTAATAAGCATACCAACAGCACAATCACTTACAATACAAATAAAACTTACATAAAAAAAAGACATTTCAGTTACCATGCAAATAACAGGTATGCATGGCATTTAACAAAATGAGAAATTAGAGACATAGAAAATTAAAAAAGATTGTCCAATACACCTAGATACAGAACACTACAAAGACAAAAACATACCGAAACATAAAAACGTACACTATTCACACTTTATATAGGCGGCGTCTTTATCAAGCAAAACTCATCGAGAAGACATCGATAGGGTGATCCACCAAGTTGGACCTTTCATAGTAAAGCCTTGCCATACGTGTAAAAGGACTATTAGAAGTGATGAGTTATGATAATATATAATATATCTATGCAGTGTCCCTAGTATTAACTGAATTTTACATCGGACATCCAGTTGCACAAACCAAGCTTGATAAACAAAAAATAAAAATGTGTGCTTACATTGGTACGCTTGCCATCCAGGGTTGAACTAACCAGCTTTGGCAGGATACATTTAAAAAGCAATGTTATTGCCTTCTCATTGGATCCTCTTGTATCACATAATAAGGTATGTATTATTCCATATATCATGTCTGATATACGTTCAAGTATCAACTTGTCTGAAATAAAATAAAATAAACAAAATGCTAAACTATAAAGTCTTCTAATTGCATCTCATTGCCACGATTTAGTCAGTATAGACATTAAAGGTTGATTAACCTTTTGCATACTGTAACTAGAGACACAATTAAAAAGTCATTGTGTTCCACGTAGATCTGTGTTCTAGCATAAAATGCGCAAGAGAGATCGAGTGCGGGGGAGTGCTAAGAGCATGCTGACCGCGCTTGCAGAGCGACTGGATTATAATGCACTGTTGTTTGCGACACGTGACAGGCTTGTGCCGCAATAAGTACATAAATTATTTTAATTTGAATTAAATTTTGATTTTATTATTTAATTCTGATTTTATTAATTAATTTCGATTATATTGATTAATTTTATTAATCAGTGTTGCAATATTTTGAGCAATTAAATTACTTAATATTAGGGAGATTAACTTATATTTCGTTACTTTTAACAATTCCGTTTTTTTTTGTTTTTCTTTTTACTATTTTTGAATAAAGTATAGGGCGCTGGGCTCCATTCCGATTGTCTTGCAATTCTTTCAAATACTTAAAACGCCATGCCACAATATCGTATCGCTCTATAACAACGTCCTTTTAGACCTGCTTTTTTTAAATAAAGTCCCATTCCTCTCATAATTCTCCAAAAAGTGTTGCAACTACCGTTAAAATCGATTTTGTTGTGCATTTCGGGCAACAATTTTGGTAGAGTAGGCAATACTTTCCTTTATTTTAAGTGAAACGCACTGTACAGTGCGTTTCACTTAAGACGTTTCTTTGGCGTAATGTTGGCTCCCCTGTCTGTCTACACAAAAAAGAAGGGAAAAAGAAAAGAATTGCCTACTTTACCAAAATTATTCCCCGTAATGCGAAACGAAATCGATTTTAACGGTAGTTGCAGCACTTTTTGGAGAATTATGAGGGTAATGGGATTTTGTTTTAAAAAAAGCAGGTCTAAAAGGAACTCGTTAATAGAGAGGTACGATATCATGGCGTAGCGTTTTCGGTATTTGAAAGAATTGTAGGACAGTCTGAATGGAGTTCAGCGACCTAAAATTTATACAAAAACAGTAAAAAAAACAAAAAGGCAATTGTTAAAAGTAACGAAGTATCAGTTAATCTCCCTGATATTAAGTAATTTAATTGCTAAAAATATTGCAACACTGTTTTACCGTTTTGCCAACATTACGGCAAAGGAACCTCTTAAGTGAAACACACTGTAGTCTATTTGAAATAAACGTTTTTTTTATTTTATTATTAATTCATGAATCCCCAAGCGACCACCGGTGGGCGTGCATCTATTGTCTTACTATTGTGTCTCTAATTGACGGTATCTGAAGGGTTAACCCTTCAGATACCGTCAATTAATTTTCTGAAGTAATGCTTGCTTATATAATATTTTCTAGTTACGGTCAAAATATGTTGCAAACATCACTTACCCACGTGTAATTTGTCAACAATACCATATCCAATTATATCAACTAAATTGGTCAAAATTTCTTCAAAATTCATATCAGCTGGGCTTAGTTGTAAGTGTTCTATGATGAATGTTAAGTCTGCCACAAACTCTGACAGTTGCTTCAAAACAAAGTTCACTTCTATAGTAATTTCTCTTGAATTGAAATTGCTTGCTTCATCACACATCTCTAAGGGAAAGTGAAGGCACGCCAGCGACTGAGCAAACAGTTGTGAATGATAGATGTGGTATACTTTAAATCCTGGAATCGACAACAACTTATAGTAAACTCGCGCTGCTAACAGAGCATAGTTTCTATATTCCGTGGTATGAACATTTTTGCATCCAAAATCTATATAATACGCTAAAATAGCAAGCACTTTCTTTGGCTGTATTATCCTGGATAGTGACGCCCAAGACTTTTCTTCATATGGTATGTTTTCTGAAGTAAGCCATGCATCAGTCGACTCTATTATATCCATAAATGTTGAGTTCAAATCTAAAGTTTCTATAACACTCTCATATTCTGGAGGCAAATCACAAAATTCAAGAAATTCGGTTTCATGAATAGCTGTAACCCAGCCATAGTCCAGGTGGTCCAAGCGCAGATTGTTTATTCGATCGACTAAAGTCATTGTGTCAATATGAGCTCTTGCCATTATCACTAAACTTCTGTTTTAATTTATTTCCAATGTTTCCCAACTATCATTTCAATGTTGTTAGAACAGAACACAATATTTGTTTATGAAGTAAGCTATTGGTTTCAATTCTATGGGTAAAGCCCCATCACCTGTAAAAATGAACGATTCGTAATAATATTAATTATGCTATAGTAACATCAATATTTAATTGATTATTGATTTTCCACCAACAAACAAAGTGCAGCGCACAGATTACAGAGGTGCAGCTACAACTCCACAAGCGTTCTCACTTCTCACCAAAGAGAATGTAAAGTAAGAGGCGGAACTCCCATAGAAAAAACCGATGTATGAAACGTGCATCCTCGATCAATACCAACATAACAGAAATACACAACTATGGCGGAGGACAAACTGCCAACATAATGACATTACTAGTGATGTCCAGTACATCACTAGTAATGTCTGCAATTTTTTTTATCGATATCGGTAATTATGCTTAACGGGATTTCTTTTTATTTTCAGGAAATAAAAAAATATAAAAATTCGAAACTTAGATTGTTAGATATTATTCAACGAATTAAATTTACCCACGCTATTTATTTATTTGGTGAGTTTAAGAAAACAAATAGTTACACAAAAATGGCAATAAATAATAACTTAAGTCAACAAGTTGTCTAGTGGCTAACACATCATTTAACTCATCTCAAAAATTACTGCACCGATTTTAATGCAACTTGCACTGATGATTGCAGTTTTCCAGACGTGTGATGTTATATTTTCTATGTTGTAAACTTTCTGTTGAAAGTTTTTGTAATAGTTCACCTTGATTTAAGTTTCTTACTTTACTTTCGCTTCCGAAGTGTCATTGGGACACCATGTCTCTCTTGATGTTTTCTTGGTGATACTAATGGTTCTGAAACATAAAAAAGTCGGTGTTAAAAATCAAATTATTAAGTACTCGTAATCTTAAATAAAATGTATACAATACTCACTAGGACTGCAAAATCTTCTATTTGGGGAAATCACATTAGGGTCAGATGTCGATGTAGAGGGTACTGTAACAACAGGATAAAATGTAAAAAAAAAGGAAAAGGCATTCGTGAAGTATATAAGTAAAATATGTAAAGGTTCTTACATTTATTCCCTGTCACTTTGACCCATAGTTTACACCTAAAAATTGGGTGACGAATTATTTTTACTTATAAATTACATAATTATGTATTATAAAATGTAACAAAATAACATACATAACGAGCAAAATTTTTTCAATCAATTTATTTTAAGCTTTCAATCAACCTACTATAACATTACATGCAAGGAAATTTATCATAACAAAACATACAAATTACGAAATCAATCGATTTAACTTCCTGATATCATTATCTAAAATATAAACCTATAAGATGTTCTTTGCTAAACATAGGCTTCTCTGGTTATTTCTTTAACTAAATTTCGATGTCGATAAATCCTGGTTAATTTTACCCAACACTAGTTATATTTTATACAAGTTTCTTTTTCTGATAAAATGCATTAAACGTGTAAAGATTGTACTTGAATTGACTTATTTAAAGAAATAAATAACTAATTATGCTTACCGGTCTACATCTATTGGAAATCTTGCCATAAAAAGACGTTTAGCAAACTTTTCGTTTAGCAAGGTTTTCCTAAGATAGATTTCTATCTATAATATTGTTCAAAGTATATTAATAAACATTTTGTGGGAAGAAATTAGTTCTCTATTTATCGTAGAGTATTTCTATATATCAATATGAAGAAAGTATCGTGTGAAATTTGTGGTATTCAATCATGCCGGGTTGATGATAGCAAACGTCTTTTTATGGCAAGATTTCCAATAGATGTAGACCGGTAAGCATAATTAGTTATTTATATCTTTAAATAATGATATCAGGAAGTTAAATCAATGATTTCGTAATTAGTATGTTTTGTTATGATAAATTTCCTTGCATGTAATGTTATAGTAGGTTGATTGAAAGCTTAAAACAAATTAATTGAAAAAATTTTGCTCGTTATTTATGCTATTTTGTTACATTTTATAATACATAATTATGTAATTTATAAGTAAAAATAACTCATCACCCAATTTTTAGGTGTAGGGAATAAATGTAAGTACTTTTACATATTTTACTTATATACTTCACGAATGATTTTTCCTTTTTTTTTACATTTTAACCTGTGGTTACAGTAGTCTCTACATCGACTTCTGACCCTAATCTGATTTCCCCAAATAGAAGATTTTGCAGTCCTAGTGAGTATTGTGTACATTTTATTTAAGATTACGAGTACTTAATAATTTGATTTTTAACACCGACTTTTTTATGTTCCAGAACCATTAGTATCACCAAGAAAATATCAAGAGAGACATGGTGTCCCAATGACACTTTGGAAGCGAAAGTTAATTAAGAAACTTAAATCAAGTCGAACTATTATAAAAAACTTACAACAGAAAGTTTACAAGATAGAAAATATAACATCACCAGTCTGGAAAAGTGCAATCATCAGTGCAAGTTGCATTAAAATCGGTGCAGTAATTTTTGAGATGAGTTAAATGATGTGTTAGCCACTAGACAACTTGTTGTTGATTTAAGTTATTATTTATTGCCATTTCTAACTATTTGTTTTCTTAAACTTACCAAATAAATAAATAGCGTGGGTAAATTTAATTCGTTGATTAATATGTATTAAAACAATCTAAGTTTCGAATTTTTATATTTTTTTATTTCCTGAAAATAAAAAGAAATCCCGTTAAGGAAAATTACCGATATCGATAAAAATTTTTGCACAACCTTGTACATCACTAGTAATGTTATTATGTTGGCAGTATGTCCTCCGCCATAGTTGTATATTTCTGTTATGTTGGTATTGATCGAGGACGCACGTTTCATACATCGGTTGTTTCTATGGGAGTTCCGCCTCTTACTTTACATTCTCTTTGCGTTAGTGACTGTCAAAATCCTGTAAGATATTAATATTCTGTGGTCAAAATGGCGGAGGTGTAATCCAACTAAATGAACCAACTAAGTGTTGAAGAGTCATTGGCCCATATAGACCCAAAGTCTTCAATGGTTATCTTAAATTTGACGGATTATAGCCGCCATTAAAAAGGACGTACGGTTCATACATCGGCTGCTTCTCACCATGCTCTTTGGTTCTCACCACAAAGACATTGCGAATAATATGGACCAGTAATACCTACAAAATACGCGTGCATACCTACAAATAACCCTACGCCTAAAGATGGCTGCCATTGCTAGGGAAGCGCGAATCAAAACCAAAAAGAATCGATATCCAGAGTTTCTTACAGTTCTTCTGGTACATAGGTTACTTGTACAGGGCGTTATCCTTGAAACCAGAGGTTTGGTTTCACTTATAGAACGTAAATTCAATTAAAAAAAAAAAACATATTTTAACGCGCACCCCCGATCGCCAGTCCAGCAGCAGCCCTGCTATCGATCGCGCGTAACGCTTGCTCGCAGCGTAGCGCGGCGCCCGCGCGCCATCCCTTACTTTTCGCGCAAGTGTAGAGTGTGTAACTGTGTAGTGATGACATACACAAACGTACAGTTTACCGAAATGGTTCGGCTTTATGCCGCGGCTGGTGACAACCTTAACGAGGCTCGAAGGAGGTACGCGGAGCTATTCCTTGGACAACGTGTGCCAAACCGCGAAACAATGTTGGCAGCTACTCAAAGGTTGCGTACCTACGGCCAGTTCACCGTGCCGGCCCATGCTCTGGGGCGTGGCAACCAGCAGCTGCCAGTTGACCTTCAGGAGCGCATACTGAATTTCTTCGCGGAGGACCCAGAGGAGAATACGAGGCGGGCGGCCTGTTTTTTGATGTTTCCCACTGAACTATCTGGAAAATCCTTCACACGGATCGTCAACATCCATATCATTATCAGCCCGTCTAGGAAATAAAAATGAAAATGATCACGTACCGCGAGTGATATTTTCACAATGGCTGTTACAAAATTTTGACAACGTGTCAATTTTATTTACCGACGAAGCCACGTTTACAAGGTCAGGCATTTACAATGTTCATAATGAAATTACTGGAGCCGGGTAAATGAACGCCGAATACGGCAAGACAGTTACCAACATCGTTTTTCCGTAAACGTATGGGCAGGAAATCTGGATAATAAACTTCTCGGACCCTATTTTATTGACGGCCATTTAAATGCGCAGACGTACAGTACGCGTCAAATAACTTTGCCGCTCTGAAGTTGGCTACATTCACTGCGCATTAGTCAATTTTACGAAAAAGACAGCACTGCGCATGCGCGAACCTCAGTGTTACGTTTCTATCTCAGTCGCTCGTATACGTCCGATACCAGCTTGTGTTCCGCTCGCACCTATACCACTCGATAGCACCTACGCCGTTGTAAGGAAAGCCTAACTTCAGAGCGGCAAAGTTATTTGACGCGTACTTGTACATGGCTATTTTAAGAGATGTATTCGACAGAATGTTGGAAAATGTGCCTTTGCTTTCCGTGAGAAACCTGTAGTACCAACACGACGGTGCCCCTGCTCATTTTCAGCTGTAAGTCCGAGCTATGCTGCATGAGGAGTTTCCTGGGCGATGGATTGGCCGTGGAGGCCCAGTGGCGTAGCCCGCACGCTCGCCAGATCTTACACCTCTGGACTTTTAGCTTTGGGGGGAAGTGAAGCGCCGAGTGTATGCCACCGAGTTCAATATTACGTCGGAACTAAAAAGACGGATTCGTAGTGCATTTAGAGACCTAAAAAATGACACTGTTGTGCTTCCTAGAGTGCGAAACAATTTGAAAAAACGTGCGGAGGCATGCGTAGCCGTAAATGGATCCCATTTTGAACAGCTTTTGAGATTACTGTAAGTGTACATAATTCAATCATTGCAGATATTCAATCAGTGTAAATTTAACGTAATTTTTAATCAAACTGTAGATAAAAATATGATTAACTTTTAAATACGCCAAAAATACCTACCCAGTTGTTTGTTTTTTTTTCTTTTTCTCTGTTTTTAAATTAACTCAAATTTTCACTCGTCAAGCTACAGTATTTTTGCCTGTCCTAAGCCAGGAAAAGTATGAAGGGAAGTTACATCACAGGTTATTTGTATGTGTTTTAAACGGACGGCCAGTGCTGCAGGTCACCGCCCTTTAACTCGCGCGCATAGCATCCAAAAATTTACGGATAGTGTCGGAAAGAAACTTATTAAAAAATTTAAATGAAAAAACGTTTATTTATTTTTAAATTCAGATAAATAAAATTATAATTAAGTCAACTACCTATGGTTTCAAGGATAACGGTGTTCACACTAACGCCCTGTATAACAATACTTTTAAACTTTGGATTTTTAGATTACACCTTCAGCTTAACTGTAACAAGTCCTTTATTTAGTTCTTTTCTTGAATTTTTAAAATTATAATCATAAAATTCACATTAACATACAAGGGGTTAGAAGCACTGTTGGTTCGGCTATAGTACGAGATCCGTAGAAGAAATCTCTTGCCTCATCTGTTATTCGATTATGATAAATATTGTGTGCTAGACAATGCGTTTATTAAGACATTAGGTTTTATGATTAGACATTATGTTTTGAATAGGTAGCCTAGCTAAATCTGCTGTCAATGATGTTAAACAATAAAATTTATTATTTTATATTAAAATTTATCGGTTCCTTGGGGCACATTCTTTCAGCTGATGCTCGATAAATATTAGTTTCTTATCGATAGCTGATTAAATAAAATACATCACTAATTTGAATTCTCATTTGCATTATAAACAAAACATGTAATAAACTTAGCAAATAGAGTTCAATAACAGAAATAACTTGTATGTACACTTGGGACCTTTTATTCTATAAATAAATCCAAGATACATAAACAAAAAAACAACAGCATGATAAAGTTTTTCTTAAAATACGGCTACTAACCTATGCATGGTTAAATGAGGTTGATTGTGGTTTTTCCTTGCACCACACTGAATTATTTCACATGAAGACATATTCAATTTGCACCACTAGACACTCACAGCTGAAAACAAATTACTTGGGAGTGTTTTTATTTCTAAAAATCGCAATTTAAATCTAATGTTGTTGTTCACTTGAAACCTGACGTACTACATACGTGCTACGTGGATGGCAGGCAGAGAATAAACAAACAGCATGACGTCTCTTTCTTCAATTATGATTACTCATTTGTTAAAAAAAACAGTAATGTTTCATATTTATGTATAGATATTTTTATAAGCAAATAATATATAGAACATTAGGCCATCTCCTCTTTATATTCTATCCTCTAAGGTTCTCACCCCTCCTCACAGATTACAGAGCGTAGCAAAGAGTATGTAAAGTAGCGTAGTACTACCAGTGCTGCCCACAGCGCAGAGCCTGATGTCGCCATTTTTCGCAGCATGAGTAGCCTAAAGTAGCCAAATTTTAACTTCTGTAGCCTAAAGTAGCCCAAAAGTCACTACTAAACTAGTATTGTAGAGAAACTTTGATATCCAATTTTTTTTTTAAAGTTCGTTTTGCCATGATAATTGATTTTTTTTCAAGAAGACTTCTTGTCCTACTGGGTTTTAATACTTCTGCCAGATGATAATGCAGTGGATCAAGGGCGGATCCAGCTTTGTCGCCAGGGGGGGTCACACAGTCATGGTCGAGTCTATAGATGTAAATCAACCGGTTTAAAACGTTTTAAACCAGAATGTAGCGGTTTTAAACCCATTCGAACGAGTTTTCAACCGTTTTAAATGGTTAAAAACTCGCCTACAAAAATAAAAGATTAGTGTTTTATATTTCGTTGGGAATTTTTTTGCATCTGACGTCATGTATATGCGCGTGTGTGTTAGCGAGCTGGCAACGTCGCATCGCGTTTGCGAGTCACGTTCATGAACGACGAAGTCAATGACTGTGTGTGAGTTTGGTTTTAAACCAGAATTAAATTGTATACTTATATCGTTTGAAAACACAGAAATTTTAACTTATCAATAGTTTTAATAACTTATGTAGGTAATGCCTAGGTATGTTTGGTCAGACGGACCAAATAGAACTAGCGTACGAAATTTATAAAGTAGGTATAAATTTCATGTATATTTCGAATAAAACAGAAAACGGAAAAATATGAAAAGAACCGAAAACTTCATGTTTTATTTTTTCTAATACGTACTTTTTTTATTAATATAATAAACTAGCGCTTTACTGCGATCCTACTTGATGGTAAGCAGTGATGCAATCTTATGGTGAGGCGCACTAGTTTTTGAGCCTATGTCCAACAGAGGACATCGGTTACTAAAGCGAGGGGGGAGGCCTATGTCCAACAGTGGACAGCAGTCATTATAGCGCCTAAATAGCAATACTTGGGGGATGATTATGTCTAACAGTGGACAGCAGTCATTATAGCGCCTAAATAGCGATACTTGGGGGATGATTATGTCCAACAGTGGACACAGGTCATTATGGTGAGGTGGGGCCTCCACCTCCATATAATGATAATAATAAATCATTTATTATCAGGCATAGCCCATAGATGTATACCTTACAGACTAACATATATATAGAGTAAATACAACATGTCGTTAGTAAGTAAGACTTAAATCTATGTTAGTAACACTTCACATGGCACAAAGTTCACTTTATGCTGATCTGTGGCACCTGTCCGCGGAAGTGACGGAACACCACGCCCTGCAGCCAAAAGTCTTCCTTCAACATGAAGGGCAGAAAAGTGTTCGGGACCGAGCGACGAACGCTTTGAAATTGACGTTACGGTGCAACTCCAGCAACTGCACCCTCAGTGTGTACTTCAACTTTTGGCGTACATACTCGACGATGTCCTCCACCTTTGTGGTGAATTGCAGGTGGGATATATATACACATGTTCGGCTGAGCGGTACGCACACTCACACTAGGAGTAACTGGTGCTTTGCCGCAGAGATTCCGGTTGGCTTGCTTATGGCGCTTCTTCCTTTACACCGTAACGAAGCCATCTTCGTTATCAGCCTTATTCAATGCCTTATCAGGCAAAGGCTTCGATATAGGAGCGGCAGAGGCGCTCACGGTGGCGCTAGCGAAATCTCGATGATGCAGATTCACTGGGGCTACGTGTACAGGTAGCGGGGTGGGGCGAAGGAGTCGGGTGGCAGCACATGGAGGAGCCACGGTGACTGACATGGAGCTGCGGGGCGCCCGGGGTGAGCACTCTGCAATCTCAGCAAACGACGGACGACACTGCTGACACAGTTTTGCAACAATAAATTGAGGCTAGCTCCATGACGCATGCTTACATTAGACGCATCGGCTGATGACCTAGTTACCGCCACTATGTTGCGAAATTCACCAAACTCTTGGCGTAAATCGGTGACGGTTTTCTGGAATGCATCTAACTTCACTTGTACATCCGCAAGACTGGCCTTCAGAAAAACAGTGTCCTTCAAAAGGCTAGTGACATCGACGTGGTCGAAGATGACTGGAGGAAGCTTGTCCAGCTACTTTGCCGCAAACGTGGGCACGTCGTCAGGGTCGGTCTCCTTGAACAGCGTGATAATATCTTGCAGGCTTTTCTTAGTCCCGGCACGCCGGCGGGATGGCATCAGGTCGCGCTTATTCAGCACGCTGAACAGCAACAGCTTTGCAGCAGCTATGTCCTCCTCGCTGAAGTTCGTTGCGCAGATCTGGACTAAGAAAAGACAAGTGCGCACACATCCTCCATAACATCCAGGAAAGCTTCTGCTGCAGGAACGCCAACAGCTCGTTCACCATAAGATTTTCAGTCATGACGAGTGCGTTGCGCTAATCGGTATAATTATAACGTAAATAACACGTCAGCATCGGAACGCGACACAAGTGAGACTCAACATACGCGATTATACGCTATCATTATAACACGCTATAAGAAAACTCAGCAGTCATCTGAACGCGGAGATGTTATCATTTTATTCAGCAACGTGCTAAACGGGCGCAATAAATAATATTTTGTAACGAATTGTTACCCAGTGGCGTAGCGAGGCCCTCAGGGGCCCCGTATCATATATATTTAAAAGTTTATTTTTTTGTACGAAATAGCTTCTACTAATATAGAAATATATATGAAGGTAATAGGTTACCATTTTTCTTTTTAATGTATTTGGTGGAGCGGACATCCATGCTTTTTGTAAATCGTAGTCTAGCGGTTCTGAAAAGTTCTCGGTCGTTCTTTTTCTAGTCTGTTATAGAAATTTTCTTCATGTTGTGCTTTGGCACGTGCAACTTCTCGCTTTGCAGTTTTCTTGGCAGTTCTGTATTTTTCACGGTCTTCATTGGTATTACTTTGTTGCCAGGTTTTAAAGAGATCTTTCTTTTCTTTCACTTTATCTTCTATTTCCGATTGCCACCACTTTGCCTTCTTGTTGATCTTTAGCGGGCCATTGGACACACCTACCTGTTTAGCTGCTCTTTGTGTACAGTGGTCTTGGAAACTGTTCCACATTGTTTCTGCTGTGTTATTGTCCGACTCCAGTTCTCTAATCAGGTAGTCCAGCATTTCTTCGACCAGACGATTTCCTTTTGTTAGTGGTAGCTTTTGCCAACAGATTTTGTGTGTGATTTCTTTAAGGGTTTTGATAGGCTTTGGCATGATGAAGTCAGCGACTAACAGTCGATGTTGTGACGTGAGAGGCTCGCCAGGTATTATCTCACAGTCCCTAAATGTGTGTAGTTTGGACCGATCTGCGAGTATATAATCGATTTGGGAGCTTGAACTTCCGTTTTTATACGTTATCTTATATCTATCTGTTTTTTTGAAAAAGGTGTTTATTATTGCCATATGTCATGGGTAACCGAAAAGTCAAGGATATTAACACTCTCTACGTTCTGTGGCTCATAGCCTTGACCTCCATGCACTCGCTGGTGGTAAGGTGAGGATGTTCCCACGTGACCGTTAAGATCTCCTACAATGAACTTTGTTTCGTCAGGTGGGAAGGATTGCATTAAATCGAAACTTAGCTTCTCTGCGTCGCTACAACCTACCTGTGGTGCATAGGATGATATTATGTTCATGCATGGTTGCTCATCCAGTGCCCGTTCTGTAGCTATAATGCGGTCACTAACGCGGTTAACTTCTTCAGAGCGTTCCTGCAGGTCTTCGCTGATTACAATGCCGACACCATTTTATTTCGCTGTTGTACCATGATAAATGAGTTTGTATCCATTTCCGATGTTTTTAGCTTTCGACCCCTTCCACTTGGTTTTCTGTATACAGCAAATATTAACCTTGCGTCTGAGAAGTACTTCACTTAGCTCGGCGCTGCATCCCGTCATGGAGCCCACATTCCAGGTTGCTATCCGCATTTTTGGCTTTTGTCGGTCTGCGTCCATGACTCTGCCGTCGCTTTGGGGGTACGCCCTAGTATTTTTATCACCCTTGGTACCGTCGTCGCTTCCGGAGGACGCCCTAGTATTTTTTCTTGACCTTTTATTATTCTTCATACTCATAATGAGGAGTGCCCGGGAGATCCATGGGGTCGCTAATAGCCAACAGTTCGTCACAAAACTGCCCTGCGGATTGTATCTCTCTTAGTCTGGCCCTTCACCCTAGGTATGTTACGGCATAGAAAATTATTATTATTGTAACCTTTTAATAAAAATCATAGCCACCCTAAGGACTGTGTTATTAACTCTTCAATCGTGATAATTAGAGACACAATACAAAGACAATGGGTACGCGAACGCCGGTGTTCGCTTGGAGTTTAATGAATTGATAAAGTATGGAAGTCGTTCTATTAGTTTATGGTTGACTAGTTTCGGTGAAATCCCTGAATTTGTCTTACCAAGTATGTAACCAAAAGAATGCAAGAAAGTGATATGTATTTATTTTGCTGGTTATGACGACCACAATTATCTATGTTGCACCGACTAAATATTTTGGAAAAATTCCAATTAGTTTTACTTTTCCTTCAAACGAAAATTCTTATAGTCAGCGAATTGAGATTATTAAGAAAACAATTTAAGCTTTCTTCATTTGGCTACTCCTCAGTTAGTAGTGAAAGTAAAACAGAAGAATTAGAAAATGACAAAAAAAAACTGCTTATAGTATTGTCGCTCATAGCTGTATATGTAAGGCCGGTTTAAAACCAATTAAACCAATCTGTTTTAAACGAAAAAAAAAACGTTTAAAACCAAGAAGAAGAGAAGGCGTCTCCAGGTGGCGGATAGGAGAAAACTCTGCAAATATGCAGGGTAGGAGGGAAATAAAATACCTCCCGCGGACCAACAGGTAAATTCCTCTTTGTCAGGCCAGCCAGGCATATTCTGGCCAAGGGCAGAAAAAGAAGAAGAGAGCAGAGGTACCAGGCAGGCTGACGTTTAGAGGACCGTGGCGAACGAACCTTTGGGTCAACGGCGGCCTAAGCCCCAGTAAGCAACCGGCCGTAAAACTACACCAACCACTCCTCATTATGAATACGAAGAATAATAAAAGGTCAAGAATAAATACTAGGATGTCCTCCGGAAGCGACGACTGTACCAAGGGCGATAAAATACTAGGACGTTCCCCCAAAGCGACGGCAGAGTCATGGGCGCACACCGACAAAAGCCAAATATGCCACAAATGCACCTGGAATGGGGGCTCCATGACGGGACGCAGCGCCGAGCTACAGCGTACGGCGCTTTAACCCTTCAGATACCTTCAATTAGAGACACAATAGTAAGACAATAGATGCGCGGCCACCGGTGGTCGCTTGGGGATTCATGAATTAAGCCGTTTGTATATTTTGGTCAGCTGTACATTTTGTCGTACCACAGGGCAGTGTTCTAGGCCTTCTGCTTTTTTTTTAATTTATATTAATGACCTGCCTAAAGCCATAGACTACCCCATTACACTATTTGCTGACGATAGTACAGTAACAGTAGCGTAATCCTGACCTATCAAGGTCATCATACCGGTCGTGATAGGACCTGAGACACCATGAGTTAACCTACACTCATATGTGGCAACTGGCCCAAAAAGTTAAATCCTCGGTAGTTTAATTTTACAGGATTTCCGGACTAACGGTAGCTCTATCTATACCAGAGATGGCAAACCTATGGCACGCGTACCAGTGGTAGACTGGTAGCTGCAAAATAATTCGAGCACGCCAGTGATGTACAACATAATTATGTGATTTGATGCAGCAGTAATCTCACTAATCTGTTACTAAAGTTGCTACAATGAAAAATTGGTGCTGTTTTGTATTTCAGTTTACGGGAATCCGATGGACGGTGGACTTCTTTCGGCTGAAATGATGGTGATGAGATGAATTAATAATATAAGCCAACTGTAAAATAAGTTTTTAGCTTCAATTAGCTCATTAAATTACAAAGTCAAGATTCTTTGGCTGCACGTCATGACCACATAATTATTTTTAATATTATTTATTGACACGTTCTACAATAAAGGATCCATTTACCATCCCTTCTCTATACTATCGCGGATACTTTTTCTGTCTGCACTTTTCTGTAATGAGTAGGCATCAGTCGACATGTTATCAATCACTGCCATCCATAGTCATTTACACCTCATAATAATTAATCATTCTAGTCTTTGAAACTGTAAAATCCATCGACAGTACCGAGTGCAAAGTATATAGGAAAAATCAAATTTCGATTCTTACCAGACAAAGATTACATACCTACAAGATAAAAACCATCGCGACCCAAGTAAACTTGGTGTAGACCCTACACAGTAACAGTAACTACAAAGAAAATTCTTGGATTTTGCACCACGACAATGCGCCTTCGCACAAGGCTATCATTGTGAACGAATTTTTGACCAAACACTCAACAAATACCATCCAGCAACCACCATATTCACCAGATATGGCTCCTGCTGACTTTTTTCTTTTTCCTAAACTCAAATTACCACTTCGTGGCACCCGTTTTCAATCGATAGAAGACATAAAGGAGAATTCGCGGCGAGAACTGAACTCGATTCAGGAAGCAGCGTTTAAAAAATGTTTTGATGAATGGATTATTCGTTGGCGCAAGTGTATCGTTTCTAAAGGAGCATACTTTGAAGGTGATAAAATAAATTTGGATGAATAACAGACATTTTGTGTATTATTGATCTTTTCCCGGTACTTTCTTGACAGAGTAGTATAACACGTGACGCTTGTATTTGGAAATTACGTGAGTCCGTTTCGCTCGTGCGTGTCCTGACCAATCCTACGGCAAAGGGATGTGAGGCCTCTGCTATTGGATAAGACACACTTCTTTTAACAATTGACTCCTTATAACGGCCTACTCAAGCGTCACTAAGACAATACAAAACTTAAACAAGCGAGACGCATCGTCAGTCGTTCGCAGAACTATTCACAGTTGCCTTGCTAGACGCCGAAGTGGTTTATCGACACTTCTCACTTCCTTACAGCCCCAAGGTGAGGATCACATAACCTACACGCCTCCAAGCTGAGCAATGGGTAGCTCGCCGTCCGGTAACCATCTGAACCGAGCCCGAGTCGTCGATAGAGCGTAGCGCGTCCCCGCGCGCCTTAATATGTCAGCAAAATCGTAGGGGCCCAGCAGGGTTGAAGCCTACTGGGGTCATGGGTTGTGTGATGTGAAAGAGAACCCCCGGCGGGCCCGGCGTCCTGGAACGAAAGGAGGAACGAAGAAGTGGATTTTAGTCAGTAAAAGTCTAGCACCCTCCTGCTCCACCCTAGATCGGGAGAAGAATAGTAAGGAATATCACCTAGCAGCTTTGAACTCGGTGGAAAGGCGCATGACTTGATTCCACCATCTCACTTCGAACAGCGAGTATCCACCCTTATATTGTAGAAACCTCTACGGTTCGAATCGGACCAAGTGTTTCGCCTCGTCGTTGAAACCACGTATATCGAGGGACTGGAACAATTTGCCTACTGCGGTCTTCCCGTCCGATAATAATTTCACTGGTTTATTAAGAGCTTATTCACTCTTGCCTTGAAGACACCTAAATTATTATCGGATAGGAAGACCCCTACGATTTGGCTGACATATTAAGGCGCGCGTTCAGATGGTTACCGGACGTCGAGCTACCCATTGTTCAGCTTGGAGGCGTGTAGGTTATGTGATCCTCACCTTGGGGCTGTAAGGAAGTGAGAAGTGTCGATAAACCACTTCGGCGTCTAGCGAGGCAACTGTGAATAGTTCTGCGACCGACTGACGATGCGTCTCGCTTGTTTAAGTTTTGTATTGTCTTAGTGACGCTTGAGTAGGCCGTTATAAGGAGTCAATTGTTAAAAGAAGTGTGTCTTATCCAATAGCAGAGGCCTCACATCCCTTTGCCGTAGGATTGGTCAGGACACGCACGAGCGAAACGGACTCACGTAATTTCCAAATACAAGCGTCACGTGTTATATACCCTTTTGCAGCCCTCTCAGTCCCATAATATTCAACTAATTTTGCTTATATATGTTAGCGAGATGTTTAAACTTTGGTTATATGTAATTTGAAATTAAAATGCGAGTTTAATTTTGGTGATCATTTACTATTATTGTGTTATATCTGGTGGTAAGTTAAACATAAGCCAAATTAAAATATATGATACCATAATATAAAGTTACACTACTGCACAAGTGCACAGACACCGGAATTAATAATACCTGCTAAACGGTCTTGCCTGAACATGTCTGCTGCAGCAATGTAGCATGTAGGCACAGTCCAGCCTGTCAGCAATCATTGCCAGGACTGTGTTGGAGTTGACCCATACTCTGCGCACCAGAGAGATACTCCGCCTGCGCATAGTCGCGTGTCACATACTATGAAAGCCTGGGAGAAAGTTATTGAGAGGCGGTTGAGAGAAGACTGAAATTTCACAGAAACAATTCGGTTTTATGCCAGGTCGGGGTACAGCGGATGCCATTTTCGCTTTACGCCAAATATGCGAGAAATACCGAAGTGCGCATAAAAACTTGCACATGGTATTCGTTGACCTCGAAAAAGCATACGACCGGGTACCTCGTGAGGTTCTGTGGTGTGCCTTTAAGGAGATAGTCTGAACAGTCTGTTCAGACTATCGGTACCTCTGGTCGCTCATCCAAGGGGATGGTGAGGTAGACCGAGACGTAATACGTCGGATCAACGCAGTATGGACGAAATGGCGACAGGTCACGGAAACAACGTGTGACCCACGCATGCCCCTCAAATTGAAGGGTAGAATTTAAAAGTCCGTCATAAGACCTGTCATACTGTATGCTGGCTGTGAAAAAGAAGGATGAAAAAGATTACATGTAGCGGAGATGAGAATGTTGAGATGGATGTGTGGTGTGACGAGAATGGATAAAGTAAGAAATGAGTATATTAGGGGAAGTTTGAAAGTGGCGCCACTTACTGAAAAGTTGAAAGGTTGTCTTGGTATGGTCATGTGAAGAGCGCATATTACTAAAAGAGTTCTGAGTATACGTGTAGATGGATGGAGAGGGAGAGGAAGGCCGAAGAAAAGATGGATGGATTGTGTGAAGAGTGATATGAAAGAAAAGGAACTTCCTTTTTTTTCATATCAGTGATAGTTTGACGGGTGACAAGACAGAATGGAAGAAAAAAAACGTGGTGCGCCGACCCCAAGTAATATGGGATAAGGGCAGGAAGAAGACTCTACTAATTACGGTTCTTGAGATATACAGCCCGACGATAGACGGACGGAATGCCAAGGATTAGTAATTGGGTATGGTACTCTAAAAAGTAAATGAAAGTCGTAAGGTAACAAAAACATTTATTTCCTACTTACTACACCGACTTAACACTACACCGACTTAAAATTTTTTTCAGTAAATTATCTTTAGTCTATCACTTCGGTAGCATTTGTAGCTTGGGAGGCATTTAGCTCATTTAATTTTTCTTCAAAAAATTGTTTTCTGTGAACAAGAGCAATACGGGGTTGCCGTATACCAAAATTTTCGTTTCCCAATTTACTATATTTCTTTTCTCCTTCACTGCCCATCAATTCTCTAAGAGCTTGATTTCTATTTAAAATTTTTTCATAAAATATTTTGCCACTTTCAACAAATTCTGGACCGAGATCACATAATCTTTGGTCAGTGACTGCTTCATAGTGAACTTCTGTCATATCTTTCATAAGAAAATATGTGCCTGATGCAAACATGCCTATTAATGAGTATAACACCCCTCTTACAAACGGAGGTGCAACATAAAGGTTTAATTTTCTGTTAAGAATTTGGGAAAGATTGTAAGCAAAAAATAGACATGTGAATGGATATGCAGCTTCAAAAATTATTTTGTTATTCTGTGTCATCATGATTTCTCTACATATTGCAAACTCTTGCACTTTCTCAGGAAGTATTAAAGCATCAGCCAATTTTTTGCCAGCTTCTGATTCCCAGTCTACTTTCTTTTGGTTCACCTGAAAAGATTTTAAACACGACTTTAGTTATTTAATCGTGTGTTCCGGGAATCGAGATGTCCGCGCAATGGTGACATCCGGGAGTTTCTTCCACCTGAATCCGGAACATAAACCTCCCGAACTTACCATGTCGATAAACGCACACAAATCAGATAAACAGTTTAGGCCGAACGCTGTGATTTTCCAGTAATACCATATGCATGCAACTTAGGCGATAATTTTTTGTGGGAAACTTTATCAAAAGCTTAGCTTGTCAACTACTAAAATTTGTTTTTAACTATTCCATAGATTTAGAATTAACATATAATTAAAAACCAATTCCACCTTAGAAACTAATTTGGGCACGCCACAATCTCTTTGAGGCGTGGCTGGAAAGACCTCACAGCGTCATTACCTTCCGCATGATACAGGTCCTCACCGGACATGGCAAGTTCGGGAGGTTCATGCACCGGATTAAAGCGGAAGGGACGCCCGGGTGTCAACACTGTACAGAAAGCCCGAAGGACACACCTCGACTGTGTGCTCCATCGTGGTGGAGCACACAGTCGAGGTGTGCCTGGGCGGAGCATCGCCGTGTTCCGTGGGGGCGATCGGCGGCGGAGACCTCTCGCGGGCTTTGGTTGAATCCATGGTCCGGAGCGAGGAGGAGTGGCAGGCGGTAGCCTCCTTCTGCGAAAGGAGGAGGCCGACCGTATCAGGCAGCGGCGCCCTCACCGCCGCCGCCGGGATTCCGATACCGGTTTCCGGCCACCGTAGACACGAGCTCACAAACGGCGAGCCATGGGTAGCTCGCTGTTCGACCGTCCGGTAACTGTCCGGACCCAGCCCAAGACGTCGACGGCGCGCACTGGGCGCGCACTGTGCCCGCACGCCTCAAGGAGTTGTCAGCAACAGGGCCCAGCTGGGTCGAAGCCTACTGGGGCCAGGGTTATCCGAAAGGAAACTCGAGCCCCAGTATGAAGAGGCCTTAAGGAATGGGGTGGGCTTTTAGTCAGTAAGAGTCTGACATTATCTCCCGCTCCACCCAAGAGCGAGGGTTGTCATTAGATGATTTTTGTCCACTGTAAAAAAAAACCTTAGAAACTGATGTATAGTAATATAGCAAGCAGAGAAGTCTTTTGAAAATGACCTAAAAACTAGAATCACACCTGAATATCATCTGCTTCTAAATCAGCTAAGCTTTGATAATTAAAGTTCACTGGAATACCAATGACTACTCCGAATCTTGAATTGACACTACCTGCAACAAACAAGGTTTGAAATGGAGCTTGAGTAAGTAAATTATATCATATCAACACCCACAATGAACAAGGTTGTAACATTAATTCAGTCATTTGTCAAAATGAACCAGAAAGTGATAGAGCTGTGTTTGTATTTTGTTTAGACTGTAACCCGAGATACTAGTACTACCTTCATTGATGTGGGTGTTGATATGCATCAGTTTCCAAAATAATTTATATTGCATTATATTATTCTCAGTTAATGGTGCCGTAGTAGGTAAGTAACAGCATTAAAAGCATTATTTATTTATTAATTTTATTATCTTCATACACAGAAAAACAGTAAAAGATAAAAATACATTATATTTATTCAAATAAAAATGTGAATAATTTTGATTATTTCAGTAAGATTTTCAATATCTTTATCTTACAATAATTTTTTCAATGTCTTACAAGTTTAATAAAATATCATTAGTGTCTATAGATTTTAAAAATAGATTATGGAAGTAAGAATCATTGATTACATTTTTGTTCCTAGTCATTTAATTAAGCTGTTCTGCTATTTATTACTTTTTAGTCTATTTTATATGAGTGTATGTGTATGCCATAAGCATTTCTATATGCTTTTCCCATGAAAACTATGCTAGAGTTGACTTCTACTAATTAGATGCTAACAGGATATGATCGATTAGCATCAATCCCACATAACTCATTAACTAGCTTTAGAGTATCTGTAACCATAGTCAAAGATGTTCAATTGACAGCTAGCACCATGCTTTCTGGGGCAAAGGGGACACTCAGTATATAATGGATGGTAACCCATCCAAAGTTCAACTTTGGCAAGTGTAGCCTCGAAATTCAACCTGTGCAGATGTTATTTTTTATTCCCAAGCTCCTCATATTAATTTGGAGCCTACACGCAGACCATGCCGAAGGCAGCAGCTAATATATTATTTATCCATTATTTATTTAATTCTGTATACAACATCTTAATTAATTCATGAATCCCCAAGCGACACCCGGTGGCCGCGCATCTATTGTCTTACTATTGTGTTTCTAATTGACGGTATCTGAAGGGTTAAAATTAGTTTGATTCAAATAAATAAATACAATACATCAATATATTTGGTTAAAGTTCATGCATCAATTTTACGCATGATTATCTTTTCCATGTATCAAAATATGATTAGCTTTCTAGGGTTAAAGTTATGGCAAGCTTCTAACAACTATTATAATTGTACTCTTTGCAAAGTTCATTGTAAATGGAGACAACTTACCAGCGTGAAACAAGTCATATCCAAAAACACTGAATGGTACAATTAGTTTCCGTTGGACATCAGATATATTTAGGATATCTAAACATTTTGAATACCTGTCACTAAGTTTCTTATTTAAAGGTGCTGGCTGGCCATTGCTGAAAAACGCGTAAGACCAAATATTAAAATTAAAATATATTAAACGTTTTATTACATCACATCACACCAATATATCACGAAAGGGTCAGTAAGCCGTCTTAGGGGCGGATTAGGTAGAGGTGTGAGTTTTAGTACATCTTGCACCAGTTGTTTCAACCTTACCGCAACTTCATGCTCTCAATTGGTTTTGCTTAGATAAAGATACCAACTAACCTGTAATAATGTACGAAGTTTTTGTACCTATCCAAGAAAAAAGTATGGGGTCCATATTTTGCAAATGTACATGCAAGGCCTGTACTAGTAATTACGGCAAACGAAAACCTTCGACCCGTTTCAGTTAGGAACCAATTAATAGGTTTTCGTGTTGTCATGATAATATGAATGAATTTCTTTAAATGCCGCAAATAAACGCTGTTTTATTTTTTTAAATGTCAATGTCAGTAAAGTGAACTGACTTCAACTGACTGACTAGTGAGCACTGAGCAGTGCTGCCAATTCTACATGACAAAAAGTCGCTAAAAGTCCCTAAATAAAAAAAAAATGATTTACTTACATAAAATAATATTTTGTAATTGGTTCTAAAACCTTTGAAAAATATATTTAAAAAAAATTGACAAACGATGTCAAGAATTTAATATTTGGAGGTATGTGGAACAGAGAGTAAAGTCCCACATACCTCCGTTGAAAAGGGAGGATCCTCGGACCAGACCGGGTGTTATAGTCTGGTGGGCGACTGCCCGATAGTTGATGTCGGGCTGTCGTATATGTTCAAATCGCGCGGAGAACTTTGATTGCGCGATGCAGGATTTTGTATCTTCTTCGTAGTTCTTATGTGGCGTCATAGATGTCGCTACATCACTCCCCTCCGGAGATCGGAGATCGATGATTCTTGATGCTTCTTGATGCCAGGCCAGCGGTAGGTTGGTTCCAGTGAGTCGGAACCGATGCCGCATAGTTCTCGGTGAGTCGGAACTGTCTGCGGTGATGCCCCAGTGAGTCGGGGTGATGAAATCCCAATGAGTCGGGATAATGCCCCAGTGAGTCGGGGTAATGATGTCCCAGTGAGTCGGGATAATGCCCCAGTGAGTCGGGGTGATGATGTCCCAGTGAGTCGGGATAATGCTGCAGGCTCCAGTAAGTCGGAGTAGTGCTGCTGGCTCCAGTGAGTCGGAGCGGTGCTTGTGCGACGTAGGGCTTGAAAGCTGGCGTCGACCAGGAGAGGTTTTTCATGGCTCTTCATATGACTGGCCGAAGGTGCGGTGTGCCAAGCCAAGGTCGCTGATGCGGCTGAGGTGATGACCAGGTATGACCAGGTGGGCATACTGGTGGTCAGGAGACCCTTAGCCGTGGGTGCTGGCTGTATGGCTCGTTGCTCGAAAGCTTGAGGAAGTGATGATGACGTCACGAAGTAGTAGCTGCACGAAGGCTGCGCTGACGTTCTTTGTCGGGGTCACCAGTTTGGAGGTATGTGGAACAGAGAGTAAAGTCCCACATACCTCCGTTGAAAAGGGAGGATCCTCCGACCAGACCGGGTGTTATAGTCTGGTGGGCGACTGCCCGATAGTTGATGTCGGGCTGTCGTATATGTTCAAATCGCGCGGAGAACTTTGATTGCGCGATGCAGGATTTTGTATCTTCTTCGTAGTTCTTATGTGGCGTCATAGATGGCGCTACAAATACTAAAAATAAAATATGACATAAAATATTAAATATTACCTCCAAATGAACAAATAATTAATTCACAAATAAAAAGTCAAAATCTTAATGATGAAAAAGTTTCTTCATTAATAATCAGAAATCTAGAACTACCGGTAATAATTTGAAAATCTGGAATGAAAACCTGAAGTTGATGGCTGAGGCTGCGATCGATGTACGTTTAGCAAATGAATATGATTTATTAGTTAAGTTATTATATATAAATTACGATTTATTGATTGCTATTTTATATTTATTGATAAAAATTATGATTTCTTAATAACTCTAGAAGTCGTTAAATTTTAAATTGGCAACACTGCTAGTGAGTGACTGTCATGCTGTCCACAGTGCTGCCAACAACGCAAAACCTAATGTCGCCATTTTTCACAGCATGAGTAGCATAAAGTAGCCGATAGAAGTTAAAATTCGGCTACTTGCCACCTCAACTAGTCAAAAAGTCAAAAATCTATATAAATAAAATAAAACGCAGCTCTCTGTTGTCACTTGTTACATCAGGGAATTCATCTAGTCTTATAGAGAAACTTTGATAACCAACTTCTCTTAAAAGTTCTGTGAGCATGGTAGGTTCGAGGACATTATTTATACAACGCGTAACGTTAAATACGTAAAACCTCAGACACCCCAAATGATTTTTAAATCGATTGACCTAATTATGTGAGAAAAAAAAAAGGTTTTATGAGCAGTTTTTTTTGTTTAAAATTCATATCTGCATTGAAATAAGAACTTTTATTGTCATTATCATAACCATAATCATTTATTTGTTAGAACATGGTACCTAGGTTAGGTATATACATTACATGGTCTTAGGTTTAACCCTTCAGATACCTACCGTCAATTAGAGACACAATAGTAAGACAATAGATGCGCGGCCACCGGGTGTCGCTTGGGGATTCATGAATTAATTAAACACTCAGTCTCGTCACGTTCTGCCATATGGGCGTACAAATATAAAAAGTTATTTACAAATATGTAGTTACATTAAATAGTGATAGTTAATATAATTGAAGTTAGAAATGTCAAACAAAATCATATAAATAATCTTTGAATTAATATGTCAAAGAGTCATTTAAGTAGTCATTTAAATTATAGTAACATTTATTAAACAAAGATACTTTAAAAGTACATTATGATAATATATAAGTGTGTAATATTAGTGATTACCGTTGAGGCGCTATTTAGGCGGTCTTAATTCATGAATCCCCAAGCGACCACCGGTGGCCGCGCATCTATTGTCTTACTATTGTGTCTCTAATTGACGGTATCTGAAGGGTTAAGCTAGCCGAGAACGGTAATCATTAATTACTCACGTGTATCATACGATGTTTTTCAATACACTTGTGAATAAAATAACTATTAAACTAGTAAACTTTTGTTGCGGTAAAAATCTGTTCTCAAATGCGCGCCCATTTTTTTTCCTCGTGGGGGACGACCTGCGCCCATCCTGATACGATAAATGTAATAAAATTATGGTGGTGGAGAGGCTAAACAATAAGGTTTTAACCACATTATAGCACTAGTTTAGTAGTAGTGTGGTAATCAAAATGTCACAGTTTGGTAACAAGTGCTATTATATACCTAAGTGCAATAAGAGTCACTTTATGAGCAAGTGTATTGAATTTTTTTTCTTTAAACCGGTCAAGTCCAACTCTCTAATAGATTTTGAAATTTTATTATAAATTTGCGGGGCTCTGCAAAATATGCTTTTTCGCATGAGAGCGGTTTTGGCTCTGCGTCTTCGTAGAATATCATATCGCCTATTACGTTGGACTGTATCAGACAGGTAAGGAATTAAATGTGGATTGGATCTTACAAATAAGGCAGCCTCATCTATATACAAAGCTAGCAGTGTCAGTATTTTATGTTTCCTGAAATATGGCACACAACTATCCGTTACTTGTAGTCCAAACATAGCTCTTATGCAACGCTTTTGCGCTTTAAAAGCAGCTTCTCTATTAGTAGAGTTGTCTCAAAATATAATGCCATATCTTAGTATAGATGCAACAATGCCATGATAAACTGTAAGCAGTGTATCTGTGTTCACTATTGGTGCAAGTTTAAATAAGGGAAAGGATGAGCTACTAATCTTCTTGCATAATGTTTCTATATGATCCTTCCAATTAAGCTAACTGTCGATTATAAGGCCTAAGAATTTTGCACTATCTACGTCATTAATATTATTATTTTGAAACTTTACATTCACTTTAACACTGGGTTTTCTATGACCAAAGTGCATAATTTGAGTTTTGTCTAGATTGATTTTCAAATTATTATTACCAAGCCAAGAGATTATAGAGATTAAAGCGTTATTAACATCTGCTTCATTCACCTATGACCTATCAATACACTTGCTCATAAAGTGACTCTTATTGCACTTAGGTATATAATAGCACTTGTTACCAAACTGTGACATTTTGATTACCACACTACTACTAAACTAGTGCTATAATGTGGTTAAAACCTTATTGTTTAGCCTCTCCACCGCCATAATTTTATTACATTTATCGTATCAGGATGGGCGCAGGTCGTCCCCCACGAGGAAAAAAAATGGGCGCGCATTTGAGAACAGATTTTTACCGCAACAAAAGTTTACTAGTTTAATAGTTATTTTATTCACAAGTGTATTGAAAAACATCGTATGATACACGTGAGTAATTAATGATTACCGTTCTCGGCTAGCTTAACCCTTCAGATACCGTCAATTAGAGACACAATAGTAAGACAATAGATGCGCGGCCACCGGTGGTCGCTTGGGGATTCATGAATTAAGACCGCCTAAATAGCGCCTCAACGGTAATCACTAATATTACACACTTATATATTATCATAATGTACTTTTAAAGTATCTTTGTTTAATAAATGTTACTATAATTTAAATGACTACTTAAATGACTCTTTGACATATTAATTCAAAGATTATTTATATGATTTTGTTTGACATTTCTAACTTCAATTATATTAACTATCACTATTTAATGTAACTACATATTTGTAAATAACTTTTTATATTTGTACGCCCATATGGCAGAACGTGACGAGACTGAGTGTTTAATTAACCCTTCAGATACCGTCAATTAGAGACACAATAGTAAGACAATAGATGCGCGGCCACCGGGTGTCGCTTGGGGATTCATGAATTAATTCATGAATCCCCAAGCAACACCCGGTGGCCGCGCATCTATTGTCTTACTATTGTGTCTCTAATTGACGGTAGGTATCTGAAGGGTTAAACCTAAGACCATGTTGTTTGTAACCGGATGGAGGTTACATGTGGAGGTGACCGGATAGAGGTTGCCTGTTGTGTTAGTGACCGGATGGAGGTCGATTGGTTTGATGCTTATAGCCGGATGGAGGTTATAAGTGTGATGATGAAGACCGGATGGAGGTCGATTGGTTTGATGCTTATGGCCGGATAGAGGCTATAATGTGTTATGATGAAGACCGGATGGAGGTCGATTGGTTTGATGCTTATGGCCGGATGGAGGCTATAATGTGTTATGATGAAGACCGGATGGAGGTCGATTGGTTTGATGCTTATAGCCGGATGGAGGTTATAAGTGTGATGATGAAGACCGGATGGAGGTCAGAGTATGAGCACTGCAATATTTTAATGAGTTTCCTATTATTTGAAAGAGTTTGAGTGTTGTTCAACATGTCGGCTTTGAGAGATTGAGATTGTTGTGATTTTCTTCTAGATATGATTGATGATTTTGATCAGAGTACCTTTTATGCCCCACCACCTTGGGCCAGGATTGGCCGAACGACTAGAATGTGTACTGTTCGAGGATTTTCTTTCATTCCAGGTACTCCACACGAGGACGTGTGATCATCAGGACGGCCGTGTCGAAGCGTTGGCGCATATCAGTCGGTCTGCATCAGCGCCACCTATCTTTCACTGGAGGAACTATGTAGTTAGATTGAACAGCTTACGTTTGGGAACGTCAAGTATTAACTTGGGGATGGTTAGCGTGGAGTAATAGCAACACTGAGCGAATAGTCGAGTCAAATGTCGATCCGGAGGTATAATCGATTATTCGACATTGACAGGTACTGACGTTGACAGGTAAATTGGCTACCCGGAATGGGGGTAGGTTCACGTGTCGGGTGACGGTTGATTTGGAGGGCACTTTGAATCGTTCCGTCGGTCCGAGCAGACGTTGGTTACTCCACGCTAAATTTCCCGCGTTCCTAAATTCTTAATCAAGCCATATCTCAGGCATCCTTGATTATTTTGTACTGACTGTGTGTTACGAGTAATTAAAGGTGTTATCAAAGGTTTTTGTGAGTGTTATTTCCGATGTCGCGACCCACTGATATCGATCCTCCGTTATATATATCTTACTAGAGTAGACTAGATTGACTACGAAGAAATATGACAGTCTCTAAAGTGTTCTTTATTATCATTAGCAATAAGTTCATGTGTGTTATTGACACGCAAAAGGGAAAAATGGCCTGGAGCAAGACACTGAGATAAATCCTCTGTGTCCCTTTCTCACAAACTACCAGATAAAAATTAGGAAACAGATGGTAGTATTTAGATTGTTCCAGTTGTCGTTAAATATTCCGTGTTCATGCATTTTGATAGGTTTATGCGACATAAAATGAATTGAAACTAAATATTTTATTTCAAATATTGCTTCTTGTAATTTTATACGCATTCTTCTTGTATTTAATTCATGAATCCCCAAGCGACTACCGGTGGCCGCGCATCTATTGTCTTACTATTGTGTCTCTAATTGACGGTATCTGAAGGGTTAATGATGATTTCATTTAGATATAGTAGCTATTCGTACCTAGTAATTTTCAAATTATGAAAGGCAACATTTAGGAGGTTTCAATTTGACAGGACTTTTGGCGGGAAGTCAAACGAGGCGGTAACTTTAATTGCGCCAAAAATTTAATAATTAATTAATTGTTTAAAACTACCAAATTAGAATAATTAGCTGGACCCAAAAAACCATGAGTGTCGCCAGTGGCGGTGAGGAGCCGCCAGATCCGGGTGAGAACCTTAAAAAAAAGCGAAAATTCAATAATTTTAATGCCCCAAGTTCCGACTCCAATAGCAAACACCACATTTTCACGAAACCCAACTATAAAAGACTTTTTATAGAAAATACTAACTCAGAATATGTAGTTTACGTCGAATCTACAGAACAAGATAAGATAGGAAATAAAAATCCTATCACACTCACGAATCTAATTTCAGACAATGTTAAAGGAGTTTTAGGAGTTCACAGAGTGAATCCACATAAAATAGGAGTCACATTTAGAAAGGCGGCTGCGGCCAACAATTTCCTGAAAATGGAAGACTTCCTATGGAAGAATAAATTCAAAGCTTTCATACCATCGTATTTGACAGAGAGGATTGGCGTAAGTATTGAGATTTGTACCCAAAGAACTTTCCAATGAGGACATATATAAAAATATAATGTGTGATGCAGAGGTAATAAAAATAAAAAGATTTATGCGAAAAATAGACGGGAATTTAATACCTCTCAACACAGTTGCCGTCACCTTTGCTTCAACATCATTACCACAATATGCATACATAAAACTATTTAGATATGAAATAAAACCATACACACCACCTTTGTTACAATGTTACAAATGCCTGAAATTTAATCATTCTGCCAAGTCTTGCAGAGGCGAGCAGAACTGCTCTTCTTGTGCTGGTCGTCACTCTTACAAAGAATGTGATGTTGAAGAAATCACATGCATCAACTGTGCAGGTAACCATCTTGCCATTTCACGAGACTGTCCTATTAAAAAAAAGAAAATTGAGGAAAAAAAGACCAAATTTCTTCAGCAATCTTATGCCACTGTTGCGAACTCAGTTCCTACGTTTAATGAAAAATCTTTCCCTGCTCTTCCCAAGGCTGACAAGCCTAAAATTAATGATACTTTCGACATTAAGCAAGTAGCAAACAATGACATAATAATAAACGCAATTGTCAAATCATTGGTTGCATTAGGTAACAAGAGTGACTCTGATGGGCCACTCACACATAAGAGAATAAAAGCTGTATTTTTGTCAAATTTAATTTAATGGATACATATTTAAATATAGCACAATTTAATATACAAAGTTTACAAAGCAAGAAAACCTTATTGAAATCATTTCTTTTTGAAAACAACATTGATATATGTTTATTAAATGAGACCTGGCTTAAAAATACAAGCATAATTCCCAATTTTACACCATACAACTTTATACATAAAAATTCAAAAAGTGCACACAATGGAGTAGCTATATTAATTAAACAAAGTTTACAGTACAAGGTTATAAATACTACTTTCTGTGAATCTATACAAAATATTTGCATAACTGTAGAGACATCTATTGGCACTCTGAGCATTCTTTGTGTATACTGCCCTCCCACTAACAGGTTTGACACTACTAAAATGAAAAAGATTTTACAGGAAATCTCTAAACCATGTATCATCATGGGAGATTTTAACGCACATCACATCATGTTTGGATGTTCTTCAAACAATAACAGAGGCAACTGTCTTTTCAATATAATTGATGATTTTGACTTGTGTGTTTTAAATGATGGTGGTGCAACAACTGTCACATATCCAAATAGAAATCCGTCTGCCATTGATTTAACTCTAGTTAGTCTCATGTTAGCCCCATTGTGTGAATGGCGCGTTCATGATGATCCAATGGGCAGCTATCATTTTCCAACTCAGGTAGTTATAAATGTGAAGCCTTCCATATATGAGATCCGTCCTGTAGAAGAAAAATACATTTATAGTAAAGCAGATTGGGCTAAGTACTACAGTCTGTCAGAGACCTGTTTTTCTGAATTAGACATCAATAACACAGAACCATTAGAGTTGTACAACAGCTTTGTAAACATCCTATACAAAATCCAATCAGAAACAGTTCCAAAACAAAAGCCACAGCAAACTCCCAAAGTCATGAGAAAACCTGCTCCCTGGTGGAATACAACATGTGATAACGCTGTACAAAAATCAAAACAAGCTTTAATACAGTACAAGACATCTCCAAGTATTGCCAACTTTATTCATTACAAAAAGATTGATGCTCAAAAGAAAAAAACATTAAAGGAAGCGAGTATTACTTCTTGGCATGACTTGTGCAGTACTTTTAATAGAATGACACCTATATCTAGAATATGGGGTCATATTAAACGATTTAAAAGAATAGGTTCTTCTCATAACAAATATTTAAATGACGAATGGATGCCAAGCTTCTTGGAAAAAATATCAGATCCCTCTCCAATCAATATGAATAACCTTAAAGACATATTGAATCAATCTGTAGAGAATCAAGCCAACTCCTTTCTTAATGAACCATTTACTTTAAATGAACTGTACATAGCACTCAAAAGTAGGAAAGACACAACACCAGGGTTAGATAATATTCCATATATATTATTAAAAAAATTACATACAAATGCAATAGACATTTTATTACAAATCTATATATATAAAAATGACCCCCGTTTTCCGTTGTCACGACTTGGCATGAAAACGGCTTGACTGATTTGGCTGATTTTTTTTTTGTTGTGATTGTTATTGTGAGGAGAAGGTTCTTATGGAAAAAAAAATTAGGGTAGTGTAGGGTAGAGTAGGGTAGAGTAGGGTAGAGTAGGGTAGGGTAGAGTAGTAGGGTAGAGTAGGGTAGAGTAGGGTAGAGTAGGGTAGAGTAGGGTAGAGTAGGGTAGAGTAGGATAGAGTAGGGTAGAGTAGGGTAGAGTAGGGTAGAGTTGGGTATAGTAGGGTGGAGTAGGGAAGAGCGGGAGCGAAGCCGCGCGGGCAAAGCTAGTTTACAATAAACTATGGAATAGTTTGTTGATACCACCATCATGGAAAACACAATGTGTTATTCCAATCTTAAAACCAAACAAAGTTGCAAATAATCCTTCATCATATAGACCTATATCCCTGTCATCATGTTTAGGAAAACTTTTTGAAAATATGCTAAAATTAAGAATAGATTACTTTGTGGAAACACAAGGAAAGCTACCAGATGTCCAATTTGGTTTCAGAAAAGGCAGAAGCTGCTCTGAAAGCTTTGTATCTCTAATACCTGATCTTAAAAAGGCAAAACTCAGCCATTCTCATGTTATATGTGTTTTTCTAGATGTTAAAGGTGCCTTTGATAATGTAAATATTGAAAGTCTAATTAAGATTTTACATGAACTGGAATTACCAAGTAAAATTTTAAAATGGATATTAGATTTTTTATCTAATAGAACTTTATATGTTAAATTTAATAATAAACTACATGGACCTAAACTTGTTAATAAAGGGACAATGCAAGGTGCTACATTTTCATCTTTACTATACAACTTGTATACATCTCACATACTTAATTTTGTAGATACATCTCAAGTTAAAATATTACAATTTGCGGATGACTTGCTTCTGTACAGTGAAAATCAAAACTTGAGCTTAGCTACACATAATATGAATACAGCATTAGATCAACTTCATTATTACTATAACAACATTTTAAAATTAGAAATCAGTTCAGAGAAAAGCTCAGTATTAGTCTTTAGTAAGGATCCATTTGCCCAATCTAATATAAACATTATATATAATAACAATACAATTCCAATTGTAAGTCATCATAAATTTCTAGGTGTTATTATAGATGATAAACTTAAATTTGATAAGCATATCAACTATATAAGTCAGAATGCCATGAAGAGTATAAATATAATAAGAAGCTTAGCAGGCACATTTTGGGGTTCAGATCCAAAAACTCTTAATATGCTGTACAAGAGTATAGTCAGAAGTCACTTTGACTATAGTTCCTTGGCTTACATGAATGCAAGTAGTACATTATTGAGGAGATTAGATGTTATTCAGAATATGGGTTTGAGAGTGATAAGTGGTGCTATGCGTACCACTCCTATTAACACTATGGAAATTGAAAATTGTATACCTCCATTGTCCTTGAGACGTTTACAGCTGGCTGAGAGATTTTGCTTAAAGGAGTTGTCTAGACAGAACAGTTTAGTCCTTGATAGAATTTCACACCCAGCAGGAATCACACAGTCAGCTGGAACTTTCAATATCTCAGCTGATATCCTTATTTCAGGTTCCTTACCTGAAATTTCAACCATAATGTTATGTACAAAAAACTTAACTAAAAACATGCACACCTCTACCAAGTGGCCAATTTATAAATGCCCATATAACATTTTGCTGAGCTACTTTGACATTAAATGCCATTTAAACTCTGTAAAAAATAAATTTGATTACTTAGAACTATTAACTGAAAAGAATAATTTTTATATCATTTATACTGATGGCTCCAAAAGTGAAAATGTTAAGGCTGCATATTATGACCCACAAATGAAAATGACCAAATGCTACAAAATACCAGACATATGTAGTATATTTACTGCAGAAGCTTGGGCAATATATGCAGCTTTGTTATATGTATATACAAATGTAAATAGTGTAAATATATTAATTGTAAGTGATTCCAAGAGTATACTAACCACTTTATGTAACAATAACCTAACATACAAACAGAATTATATAGTGTTTAGAATCAAAGAAATTATTGGGAAAATAGGAAAAAATTTAGAATTTGTCTGGGTTCCCTCCCACAGTGGCATAACAGGAAACGAGATAGTCGATCAGGCAACTCGTGGTAACCATGATGAAGATTTAAGCGGTTCGTTTGAAGTACCCTTTACCGATTACTAGAGTCTGTCTAATGAAAGCGTAACCTGGAGTTTTTTTTTTAAATTAAAGTGGCAACATTATTTTGCCGCCAAAATCACGTCTAAGTCTATGACTGCAATTATCAGTTTTTTGAAACAGATATTTATTTATCAACAATAACTGCTTTATCATGGGTAAAACAATATAAAGTTATGTGCTAAAGCTGCTACACACTATCATCAGTGAGTTTAAACAAAAACAAGAAGAGAAAGAAGTTGTTTTCTAAGAAAAACAACAATGTTTATACACGATCTTGGATTTTTAAGTTAGTGTGACACTATAATCTTGATCATTGTTGACTGACCACTAGATATTTTTACGGTATGAATGATGATGACTATTTTAATTGACTATCGCAGTTTTGTGCACTTGGTATTCTTGTCGGAAGGCCAAAATGCCAAATTGTAAATAAAGAATATTATATACGGCATTTGAGAGAACAGATAAAATAAATTTGGAATAATAACTAACATTTTGTGTATTATTAACCTTTACCATACATCTACCAATAAATAAATCTACACAATTTTAACCCTTCAGATACCGTCAATTAGAAACACAATAGTAAGACAATAGATGCGCGGCGACCGGTGGTCGCTTGGGGATTCATGAATTAAGTTCTTATACAACTATTGTACAATCTTCATATATAAAAAAATACTCAAGTATCAAAACTTTTTTCTCCTACTTTTTCAATAATACCATATTCAAATTTTTGGGTTTCAACCTCCTTTTCTCAGGTCACGCTTTCAGTAGACGGACTCTATCATCTGATCAAAATGTCTTTAAAGAGAATATGGAAAGAATATTGGGACACTACAATAGAAAAGAAAGGAAAATGGTATGCACAATTCCAACAAAACTTACCGACAACACCGTGGTATAATGGATTTAAATACATAAACCGAAAGTTTGTAACTTGCATAAATCGTTTGCGATCTGGCCATTTTTTTTTTTTTTTCTTCTTTGGCTTCGCACGGTTTGTGCATTCAGCCAATGTCACGTCAGGTTGTATTTCGTTATTATATGTACTTATTATAAATCAAAGTTAGGGAAACCAAAATATAAAAATAAAAATATTAAATTGAGCGGAATTTAGAAAAAGATATATAGGATCAGTTTTAACGGTGATAATAACATGTAGATAATGAGCAAATTACAGTGACAAAAATTACAGTTTAATGTTATTTAGGATGATGAATGAGACTATACATTTATATACTGGAAAGCTATTTGTACAAAGTAAAGAAAGTATTGAGGTAGGAAAAGGGATACGAAGGGACAAGAGGTTACAGAGAAAGGAGGAATGGTCAAGTAAAGGGCAGGAGAAAAATATGTGGTTTAAGTCACCAAGGTCTGTGCCACACGAGCAAATGGGGTCGTCTATGATGTGTAGTTTGGCAAGATGGACTGGAGAGCAAACATGGCCCAGTCTCAACCTTATTAAAATAGAGGTCTCCACCTTACCAAACTTTGCCTTGCCAAACCACGGTTTTTCCGGAATTTCAGGTTGAATAAGAGAAAAGTATCGGCCCTTGGATTTGCTGCTGATATCCCAAGCTACCTTCCAAGTATCCCGAAGAAAATTCCTTGGCAACGTCTCAAGGTCATAGCCAAAGTTCTTATAAGAAACTAAGTCCCCACATTGCACCGCATCACCAGCGAGTGCATCAGCTACAACATTGCCATGGATTCCAGAATGGCCCGGAATCCAGGCAAATTGCAGTGTGTTACCCTCGGAAATGGTTCTGAACGCCAATTCTCTTATTGCATAAATTATAGGGGACTGTACTTTGTGTTCGAAAGGGGATTTATTTATGGCTAGAAGAGCACTCTGTGAATCGGTAAAAATTAAACATTTTTTGAGCTTAAAAATACGTGCATATTCTAAAGCTTTTAGAATTCCAAAACATTCGCCCGTAAAAACGGAAGTCTCCGGGGGCAGTTTTATTTTTTGAACGATGTTGTATTGAGTATGGTAGGTACCAATACCAACACAACTCGTCGAGGAATGCTTGGCAGCATCCGTAAAAATATGGTGGAAGTCTGAATGTTCAATCAGAAATATATTAAAACATAAATGGCAATCGGGATCTGATTTACTTACACAATTAAATTCAATATTGGGGATGAACAGTAAACTCTCATAACTATTATTAAAAAGGGGTAATTTATTTGAACGGTGAATTGGCGAAGAAATCGAGAGGAATTTTTTATAGCTTTCAACCAAACAAGGAGTACGTTTATGGGACCAGTAAGCTGAAGATTCAATTAGTAACATTAAAGATTCCAGTTTTGGAATGAGAGGGTGATTTGAGAACTGAAGAATCCGGAATAAATATTTGTCAGACAGGAATTGTCTTCTAAGGTTTAAAGGAGCTTCCCCGCATTCAATTTGCAGTGCATTAATAGGACTAGACTTCATGGCACCCGAAATAATGCGCAATGCTTTTGACTGGATCAGATCCAATTTTTTAAAAGCCATAACACTACCAGGTTCTAAAACGAACAATCCATAGTCCAGAGTGCTTCTGATGATTGCGTTGTAAATCAGTTTTAATGAAAAGGGATGTGCACCCCACCACACACCTGAGAGGCATCTGAGCATGTTTAAGTGATTTTCACATTTATTAACAATATAGTCACAATGAGGAACACAGCTTAATTTTGAGTCAAATATTACACCTAGATATTTGAATTTATCTTCAACTGGAATAAGTGTTCCCTTGTAGAATAGGTTAACTAAGGGAATATTTCTCTTCCTGGTGAATAAAACAGCCGCACTTTTAGACGTAGACAAGTCCAAACCGTTTAAATATAGCCATGACTCTAAATTACACAAAGCAGAATTAATAACATCGCTAGCTTGTTCAATAGATTGACTTGAAGAATATAATAATAAATCGTCAGCGTATTGAAGAACCTTGACATGATTAGTTATAGAAGAGTCCAAATCAAAAGTGTAAATATTGTACAGAAGGGGACTAAGTACAGAACCCTGTGGTAGACCTCTCCATACAAGATGGGAGACATCACGATCTCCTATTAACATGTTAACAGAGCGTTCAGTCAGGATGTTAATAATGAAATTAGTTAAATTCAAGGGAACCCCTAAGGCTTTTAATTTATTTTGTAAAACTGATAATACGACATTATCATAAGCTGCATTAATATCTAGGAAGACTGCAATGGTGGATTGGTTATTAGAAAACGATAACCGAATATCGGATGAAAAAATACTTAAGCAGTCAGTGGTGCTTTTACCTTTTCTAAATCCATATTGTGATTCCGCCAAAAGACCCTTACTTTCAACATACCATTCTAGTCGATTCTTTATTAGGTGTTCAGCTAGTTTCATCAGAATTGAAGACAAAACTATGGGCCGGTACGAGGAAGCATCAGATGGAGTTTTATTTGGTTTAAGGAATGGCAACACCATTTGATGTTTCCATTCAACAGGGATGTTTCCTGTTTTCATAATAGAATTAATAAGATCTAAATAATAATTTAGGACATTGTCATTTAAATTAGCAAAAAAGGAATACGGGATGCCATCAATGCCCGGGGCAGAATCCTTTGTTCTATGAATAACACCCTTTAATTCAGTGAGAGAGAATGGGAGATCTAGCGTCGTATGTGTGTTTGAACTTGAAGTGACTTGGTTATTGGTTAGGGGAGATAGGTTAAGGTTAATAGCCTCAGGAACCCAAGGAGGAGCCAAATTGTCTAAAAATTCGCTTGCTAATGACTCACAGCACATCTTTCCAGAATGAAGATTATCGCCGATGACAAATGTGCACATTGTTCACGAGAGGATGCCGATATAAAACATGTTTTATTTGAATGTGAAACGTTTGCCATTCAAAGACTGTTATTTGTCAGTGAAATTAGTGATGTCGCAGAAGAAAACTCGTTAAGTGTTCCCCGCCGCATCCAAGAATTATTATCAAACCCTATCTATTTTATACCTTTAAACAAAAAAGTTTTCCATTTTGGCGCGGAGTTTGAGTTGCATCTGATAATTATATTAAATACAGTGCTGGTTTTAGTAATATCATATCAAAGATTTTATATATCCTACTATTCATACCTAACTCATTTTGCTTATATAGGTTAGCGAGATGTTTAAACTTTGGTTATATGTAATTTGAAATTAAAATGCGAGTTTAATTTTGGTGATCATTTACTATTATTGTGTTATATCTGGTGGTAAGTTAAACATAAGCCAAATTAAAATATATGATACCATAATATAAAGTTACACTACTGCACAAGTGCACTGACACCGGAATTAATAATACCTGCTAAACGGTCTTGCCTGAACATGTCTGCTGCAGCAATGTAGCATGTAGGCACAGTCCAGCCTGTCAGCAATCATTGCCAGGACTGTGTTGGAGTTGACCCATACTCTGCGCACCAGAGAGATACTCCGCCTGCGCATAGTCGCGTGTCACATACTATGAAAGCCTGGGAGAAAGTTATTGAGAGGCGGTTGAGAGAAGACTGAAATTTCACAGAACCAATTCGGTTTTATGCCAGGTCGGGGTACAGCGGATGCCATTTTCGCTTTACGCCAAATATGCGAGAAATACCGAAGTGCGCATAAAAACTTGCACATGGTATTCGTTGACCTCGAAAAGGCATACGACCGGGTACCTCGTGAGGTTCTGTGGTGTGCCTTTAAGGACACACACACACACAGTTCAAACAGTTCAACAGTCTGTTCAGACTATCGGTACCTCTGGTCGCTCATCCAAGGGGATGGTGAGGTAGACCGAGACGTAACACGTCGGATCAACGCAGTATGGATGAAATGGCGACAGGTCACGGAAACAACGTGTGACCCACGCATGCCCCTCAAATTGAAGGGTAGAATTTAAAAGTCCGTCATAAGACCTGTCATACTATATGCTCGCTGTGAAAAAGAAGGATGAAAAAGATTACATGTAGCGGAGATGAGAATGTTGAGATGGATGTGTGGTGTGACGAGAATGGATAAAGTGAGAAATGAGTATATTAGGGGAAGTTTGAAAGTGGCGCCACTGACTGAAAAGTTGAAAGGTTGTCTTGGTATGGTCATGTGAAGAGCGCATATTACTAAAAGAGTTCTGAGTATACGTGTAGATGGATGGAGAGGGAGAGGAAGGCCGAAGAAAAGATGGATGTATTGTGTGAAGAGTGATATGAAAGAAAAGGAACTTCCTTTTTTTTCATATCAGTGATAGTTTGACGGGTGACAAGACAGAATGGAAGAAAAAAAACGTGGTGCGCCGACCCCAAGTAATATGGGATAAGGGCAGGAAGAAGACTCTACTAATTACGGTTCTTGAGATATACAGCCCGACGATAGACGGACGGAATGCCAAGGATTAGTAATTGGGTATGGTACTCTAAAAAGTAAATGAAAGTCGTAAAGTAACAAAAACATTTATTTCCTACTTACTACACCGACTTAACATTTATTTCAGTAAATTATCTTTAGTCTATCACTTCGGTAGCATTTGTAGCTTGGGAGGCATTTAGCTCATTTAATTTTTCTTCAAAAAATTGTTTTCTGTGAACAAGAGCAATACGGGGTTGTCGTATACCAAAATTTTCGTTTCCCAATTTACTATATTTCTTTTCTCCTTCACTGCCCATCAATTCTCTAAGAGCTTGATTTCTATTTAAAATTTTTTCATAAAATATTTTGCTACTTTCACCAAATTCTGGACCGAGATCACATAATCTTTGGTCAGTGACTGCTTCATAGTGAACTTCTGTCATATCTTTCATAAGAAAATATGTGCCTGATGCAAACATGCCTATTAATGAGTATAACACCCCTCTTACAAACGGAGATGCAACATAAAGGTTTAATTTTCTGTTAAGAATTTGGGAAAGATTGTAAGCAAAAAATAGACATGTGAATGGATATGCAGCTTCAAAAATTATTTTGTTATTCTGTGTCATCATGATTTCTCTACATATTGCAAACTCTTGCACTTTCTCAGGAAGTATTAAAGCATCAGCCAATTTTTTGCCAGCTTCTGATTCCCAGTCTACTTTCTTTTGGTTCACCTGAAAAGATTTTAAACACGACTTTAGTTATTTAATCGTGTGTTCCGGGAATCGAGATGTCCGCGCAATGGTAACATCCGGGCGTTTCTTCCACCTGAATCCGGAACATAAACCTCCCGAACTTACCATGTCGATAAACGCACACAAATCAGATAAACAGTTTAGGCCAAATGCTGCGATTTTCCAGTAATACCATATGCATGCAACTTACACGATTCTTAGAGGAAAACCCCTCTCAACCTAGTACATCTGCGCGATGACGTCAGGTGGAAGGGATAGCGTCACGAGAACGGAGCAGTGCCGTGCGGCACTTCACTTTTGCGTTGGCGCTCGGACGAGACGGTTGCATGGTGGTGCTCTCAAGTGCTATTTGTGATATTGGTGACCGTTAATTTTGATTTCGGTTAATTGTGCTAATTTCGTTACTTTTAATTCCGATTTAGGTTATTTTGTGATTTTGTCATGTTAAGATTATTTGAATAATTAAAGAGAGGTTAGGATTGTTAGTGTGTTTCTTTTTAAAAACTTAATTTGATCAGACGTTTGTAAGATCAGAAGTGGGATAGTTTACGCGAATTTGATCGTTCTCCATCCTCTTATTTTAAAACCACGTGGTCGATCAATCTTTTTCTAGTAGTTTAGTGCTTTGTTCTTTTTTGAAAATAGTTGCGGTTAGTAATTATGTCGAGTAGTGATTATTCTGGTGGTGAAACGCCACCCACGCGTCAAAGTAGGAGTCGTGATAGTCGAAAACGTAGGCATGGTTCACATAAACGTCGCGACCGCCGTTCAAAACGACGCGACCCGTTAGATCAGATTTTGCAAAGACTGAATGCACTTGAGGAGCGCCTGCCGGTAACGGCGACTAATTTGACCGCTCCGTCTCGTACTTGCGTCAGAGGCAGCCCCTCATCCGTGGTCTTGGACGTCACCGAGACTGCTGCTGAGGTTGGCGTGGCGACGCCCTCTACGAGCCGGCCTGCGGAAACGCCGCGCGATACAAGCAGCATGGCGGATGGGATTGTCGGTGCACTCTCTTCATTGTTACAAGTAAGACCTAAGCATTACTACATTTCGAATTTCGATCCAAGTGTGAATGATTTTGATGTGTGGTGTGCGGAGGTAGACCGTGGCCGAAACCTGAACGGTTGGGATGATCATGAGTGTTTTGGGCGTATTGGTGGTTGCCTACGTGGTGACGCCAAAACGTGGTTGAACCATTGGGTGACAAGCGATCGCTCGTGGTCGAATTTTAAAGCTGAGTTTCGATCGTTGTGTCCACGGGAAGTCGATATGGCGACTGTGCTGTATGACGTCATGAGTACAACGTCTAACAAGTTCACCACGTATGCAGAGTACGCTCGAATGTCCCTATTGCGGTTAAATATCGTACGAGGGCTTCCGGATGAGCTCAAAACCGCCATAGTAGTTCGTGGCATCTCCGATACTCAGGTGAAAGCCGCGGCTACCAACGCCAAACTGCAGCCGAAAGATTTGGTCGAATTTTTGTCCGTGTACGTTAAACCTAAGAACACGCAAAGTGCTACCGGTAATCCCATACGCTCGTCAGCTGCTGAAACGTCCAATCCTCGTAAACGCGAAGCGTCTAGGAGAGGACAGGTGACATGTTTCTCGTGTGGCAGACACGGTCACAAACAAGCCGATTGTTCAAAAAAATCAAAAGTTGATTCAGCCACTTCTAATTCTAAATCTACCTCCTCTGAGACTCCGAATGTAAAAGATACGAAGTCTAATTCAAAACCAGTGAAAGTGATTTGCACCTATTGTAAGAGAACCGGTCATCTCGTTGATTCGTGCTATTTAAAGCAACGTATGGATTCTAAGTCCAATGATAAAAGTAGTAGTGACGTAAATTATTGCTCCGCGTCGATTCCGGACGAAGCAACGTGATGACAACGATTATACAACCCGTAGATGTTTTAATTGATTCTGGGTCTGATATTTCACTAATTTCTAGATCGGTTTTAAAGCATTTTAGTTTTAATCAATTGCCAACCTATCGTAGATTGCGAGGTATCGGTAGTCAAGATATTGAGTCTACTTCTTTTGTTAAGACAATAATTGAGTTCCCTGAATTATCATTAGAGGCGGATCTTTATGTAGTACCATCAGATTGCATTCAGGCACCTGTCTTGGTAGGGACTGACATTTTAAATCGCGATGGTGTCACCTACATTAGGACGGGTGACTCTCAACGATTGATGAGAGTTGATCAAGCGTACAATGTGTCGTCTGTGGAGTCGGCTGACCAAGTGAAGACACCCTTAGTTGGTGATGACAAGGAACTTTTATTATCCTTGATTAACGAGTTTTCTGAAACGTTCACCACTGGCACAGCGACCTCCACAGTAAACACTGGGAGCATGGAGATTAGGCTTAACAGTGACAGTCCGATAAGTTATCGACCGTACAAGCTTTCTGCAGACGAGAAGTTACGCGTCCGCGGCATAATTAGTGATCTTTTGAGTAAGGGCGTCATACGAGAATCCCAATCAAACTATGCAAGTCCTATCATCCTCGTAAAGAAAAAGAGCGGGGAGGATAGGATGTGCGTAGACTACAGGGCCTTAAACGCTGTCACTGTTAAAGAGAGATTTCCATTGCCACTAATCGATGACCACATCGATAAATTAGGCAACTTCAAGTATTTTACCAGTCTTGACATGGCTACTGGCTTTCACCAAGTACCAATGAAAGACGATGCCTCTATTAGTAAAACTGCCTTTGTGACGCCTGAAGGGCATTATGAGTATTTGAAAATGCCCTATGGGCTGGCTAACGCCCCTGTCGTGTATCAGCGCATTATCACAAAGACACTCAAGCATCTTATAGACACTGGCCATGTATTGACCTATATTGATGACGTACTGATCATGTCCAATTCAATCGGGGAAGGCCTAAAGGTATTGCGAGAGGTGTTAAAAACCCTCTCAGCGGCAGGTTTCGCGGTCAATCTGAAGAAATGTACGTTTTTAGATACGGAGGTCGAATACTTAGGACGGCTGATTGGACATGGTCAGGTACGGCCGAGTCCGAGTAAAACTGATGCTCTGGTTAAGTCCCCGAAACCTACAAATGTAAAAGAGGTGCGTCAGTTCTTGGGGCTAGCAGGTTATTTCCGCAGGTACATTGCTGGATATGCCTCAAAGACTGCTTGTATTGCCAAGCTACTGAGAAAAGGTGTGCCTTTTGTTTGGGGACCGGAGCAAGATGTCGCTCGCGACTATATCATTAAGTGCTTAACTGAGGAGCCAGTTTTAGCAATTTTCAATCCCAGTCTGCCCACAGAACTACATACCGATGCTAGTTCGATAGGATTCGGGGCTATTTTGCTTCAGGAACATGAAGGAAGACGTAAGCGAGTTGTCGGGTATTACAGTAAGTCCACCCAGGGAGCGGAATCAAAATATCACAGCTACGAATTAGAGACCTTAGCTGTGGTACGTGCTTTGCAACACTTTCGGCATTATTTGATCGGTATAAAATTTAAGATTGTCACTGATTGCAATTCTTTAAAATTAACTGAACGCAAAAAGGATTTACTGCCTCGTGTGGCTCGCTGGTGGGTTTACATGCAGGATTTTCAGTTTTCTTTGGAGTACCGAAAAGGTTGCAACATGCAGCATGCTGACTTTCTCAGCAGACAGCCTGCTCACGTGTTCCAAATCCAAAATCCACGAAACTGGGCAAAAGTTGCTCAAACTGCCGACTTGGAGACTCAGGATCTGATGCAGAAGGTTCGAGAAGGCCAGTTAGATAGCAGTAGATTTTTTATTAAAAATGACTTGCTGTACTATAAGTACACGCCTACTGGTGAAGACTCGCGCCTTCTGTGTTTCATACCGAAAGGGCATAGGCTTAGTCTTTTAAGAGTCTTTCATGACGATCACGATCACATAGGCGCCGATAAGACTGTCGATTTGATATTGCGTCACTTTTGGTTTCCTGGCCTTAGATATTTTGTTAAAAAGTATATTGGCCATTGTATCGTCTGCCTAGCACATAAGAAAGTGCCCCGAGCACCACACCAACCAATCGAGTCTTGGACAAAACCGGACATTCCCTTTTGTGTGTTACATGCCGATGTTCTTGGGCCGTTAACAGAATCCAACGGTTATAAATACATCCTCATAGTTGTGGACTCGTTTTCAAAATTCTGCTTACTGTACGCGTTATACCGGCAAGACGCGGACGAATTGAAAAGAGTGTTTTCCAATGCCGTCTCACTGTTTGGCACTCCGTCAACTATAGTGTGTGACAGAGCTAGGATGTTTGAAAGTGCTGCGTTTCAAGAGTGGGTAACTGAGCTTGGGTCCTCTATACATTTTATCACACCTGAGATGCATCGCGAGAATGGCCAAGTCGAACGGTACTGCCGCACAGTCCTCAACATGCTGCGCCTAGAGGTTAACAACAAGGGTGCTTCTTGGTCCAACGTCTTATGGAAAGTGCAGCTCACCCTTAATTCATGAATCCCCAAGCGACACCCGGTGGCCGCGCATCTATTGTCTTACTATTGTGTCTCTAATTGACGGTATCTGAAGGGTTAACATCACGAAGCAGGCAACAACTCGCACCTCTGCCCTGCAGCTGTTGACCGGTGTTGAAGGAACCACTCCGGTTCTACGATCGCTGTTCCGAGACATTGCGCTGAGCGACTCTCATCCGAACCGAGAAGCCCTGCAGACTCTGAGGAGACAGAGGGTCTCGGAACTGCTTGCTGCCAACCAGCAACGACAGGACGCCTACGTTAATGAGGGTCGTCGACAGCCCCGTACTTTTTCTGTTGGCAGTTTCGTGTTCGTCAGCAAAGGTTCACAAAGTACCGGCAAACTAGATTCCGGGATGCGTGGTCCGTACAAAGTTGTCCGGGCATTGCCTCATCACCGTTACGAGCTTGAGTTGTTGGCAGGCTCATATGTAAAGAAGACTCAGAGCGCCGCAGAACATATGGTTCAGTGGCGGGGTGAGTGGACCCCGGATACATGCGAGGCATTCTTCGGGACTGGTGAGTGAGCTGTGTTGTCCTGGTGTCCGTGAGTGGCAGCCTGAGTGTCACGCAAGTGACCATGTGTGTGTTTACCTGGTACTCTTGTGGGGTAGCCAGAACGTCACGGAGGTGACCCTGTGTGTGTTGTCCTGATACTCCTCGATGCGGAGGTTTATCAGAGGGCCTCGGAAGTGGCTTCTTGATTTGTTGTTATGTGTTGTCCTGGCGGTTGCCAGAGGGCCACTTTCGAGAGCTTCTTGTTTTACTGTTGCAGATACTATGTTTGCCGACATCGTCCATGAGTAGAGCTCCTCATTGATGATGCCTTCTTGCTTTGGTTACCCTTTGTAAGGGGATTGCTTGAGTGCACGCTTGCTGTCCGTTTGCAATGAGTATCCAAAGCCAAAATAATACATCACTACAATGTTGTTTTAACCATCAAATGAGGATGGACTACAAAGGGACCCTGCTGCAGAAATCCATGCTGACGAGGCCGTTCAGCTGTCAGGAACGGCCGTCTTAGAGGAAAACCCCTCTCAACCTAGTACATCTGCGCGATGACGTCAGGTGGAAGGGATAGCGTCACGAGAACGGAGCAGTGCCGTGCAGCACTTCACTTTTGCGTTGGCGCTCGGACGAGACGGTTGCATGGTGGTGCTCTCAAGTGCTATTTGTGATATTGGTGACCGTTAATTTTGATTTCGGTTAATTGTGCTAATTTCGTTACTTTTAATTCCGATTTAGGTTATTTTGTGATTTTGTCATGTTAAGATTATTTGAATAATTAAAGAGAGGTTAGGATTGTTAGTGTGTTTCTTTTTAAAAACTTAATTTGATCAGACGTTTGTAAGACGATAATATTTGAGGACGGCGGATGGTTTCCTTTGGTGCTATTCTATCGTCTGTGATTTTTCTTTTAATTCTTTTTTGGTTTTCATATAAAATACTAACAACAAATGCTATTACATTCTTGGTTGACCAGTGTTGCCAAATTAGCGATATTGTCACTAAAAAGGGCGGGGTGACATCAAAAAATATTTGAGAAACTTTTGGAGTTGGCAACACTGTCGGAGAGGGATGTCAGCAGTGATGAAAAATATAGATACTCGATAGATCGACATTTGTAAAAATATTAAAATCGGCTTAGGAAAATATATCGATATATCGGTCAAACTTTCCGAGTTATTCGGTTTAAAAATAATAATTTGTTTAGTTCAGTCGAGGTCATTAAAATTGAAAATATTAATTTTTATACAAAACGAACATTAGTTTTAATAAATATTCTAATTTTTCTTAATTCATGAATCCCCAAGCGACCACCGGTGGCCGCGCATCTATTGTCTTACTATTGTGTCTCTAATTGACGGTATCTGAAGGGTTAAAGCAACTTGTATTCCAATATTTTGAAGATTTTATTTTTTCTGGCAAACCAGAATTTTTTCGGTAACCAACGTAAAAAGACTACGTAGTCATAGACCACTGTTGGATACAAGGTTTGATTCGGTGTGATCACAATAAAAAGACGACTGTCATCAAAACACAATTGGTATTTATTTCCCTTTTAGCAGTTTACAGTTTAGCGTTATTACTAGAAGTTATGTAAAACGGAACAATGGTAAGTATACGAGTTAAACACAGTAATGGATCACTTGCTAATTCTATCAGAGAGCACGGGTACAGGAATTTAATAAGAACATACATTAGAGGTTGTCGGAAGTAGGAAAAAGCAAATTTGACATATAGGGATGTCACCATACCCGACTAAAATAGTGATGGACTAGTGGCATTCCAACACTCCTCCTCACGAGTTCTTCACTCAAGATAGGCCAAGGCAGCTTCGCAGCATCCGGAGCCTCGGTCCTGGGATACCCTTTGTCAGGATGTCAGCCTCCATGTCCTGGGTTGGTTTATAAAGGATGCTGACTACCCCCTGTTGAACACACTCCCTTATGAAGTGCTGTTTTATTTCGATGTGTTTTGACTTTCCAGTGATGATTGGGTTGTTGGAAAGTCGCTGGGCAGCTTGATTGTCACTGAAAATTACAATATTATTAATATTAGTGCCCAAATCACTAAGTAACAATTTTAAATGGATAGCCTCCTTTGCCGCTTCGGTTAGGGCTATATATTCAGCTTCTGCTGTTGATAGAGCAACACATCTTTGCTTCTTTGATTCCCAGCTGATGCAACCATTTGCATATTTGAAGCAATAGCCAGAGTAAGACTTTCTGTCTATTTTACAACCGGCCCAATCAGCATCAGCCATTCCATATAAATTTTTATTTGATTTAGAGTAGCAGATACCAACATCCATGGTACCTTTGAGATACCTCAGTATGCGTTTTGCATATTTGAAATGTTCTTCATTGTATGCATTGTTAAATTGTGACAGATAGCTTACTGCATACGAAATGTCTGGTCTGCTTGCTACAGATAAATACATCAAAGTTCCAATCAGATTTTGATATGGAATGTTCTTGTCACAATCTTCAGATTTTTCAAGGTTTAAATATGGTTCTATTGGAGTACTTATTGGCTTGCAATTTTCCATGTTATAACTTTTCAATGCTTTTTGTATGTACTTTTGTTGAGTTATTTTTAATTTATTCTCTTCATAATTAATTTCCATACCAAGAAGATATCTTAATTTTCCAATATCTTTCATTTCAAATATTTGACTCAGATGTTTCTTGAATTTTTCTAATAAGCTTTCATTTGAATAAGCTATGGCCAAATCGTCAACATACACTGCAACAATCATCTTATCTGTGCCTTGTGCCCATGTATAGATACATGGATCAGCTGTTGAAGATTTAAAATTCAGTTTCTTGAGTTCATGGTCCAATTTATAAAACCATTGTCGACCAGCTTGTTTTAAGCCATATAAGGCCTTTTTTAATAAACAGACTTTTTCACCTTTTATTTTATTTAAGTCATGAAGCATGTTTCTAGCTTTATTGAATAAATCCAAATTTTCTTTTTCAGATTGTTCAAGCATAATTTCAGTTATATATTCTTCTAGATATTCAGGTTTTTTCATGACAATTTTTTTATTTAGATCTCCATTAAGATAAGCAGTGGTTACATCCATTTGATGGAGCTTTAAATTATGTTCAACTGCATGAGCCAATAATGTTCTTATTGAACTTAGTTTGGCCACTGGAGCATATGTTTCATCGTAATCAATGCCCGGCCTTTGTGTGAATCCACGAGCCACCAAACGTGCCTTTTTGGTCACTTTTTCATCTGGCCCCAATTTTTCTTTCAAGACCATTTTATAGTCCACAAAATTTTTTGTATTCTCCTCCTTAGGCTGAATTTTCCATGTGCCATTTTTTATGTGAGCTTTTATTTCAGCTTTTATGGCTTGCCGCCACTCATCCTTATTACCTTCGTTTATTTCTATCTCTCCGCATAGATAAGAGCATTCATCTGCCTCTTGAAGATCATAATCTTTGGCCCATACTGGAGGTTTCCTTATTCTTTCAGGACGTTGACCTTGGACCTCATCCACTTCCACACTTTGACTTGGCTGTACTTGATGAGGTGAGGTCATATTTTGTGGATTTATAGTTTCATTTTCAGATACTTCATCTTCATATTCACTGAACGAGTGCATAGTGTCATTATCATGGTCATCATCACTACTTTCCACATTTGGCTGAAAAGTAGAAGGCTGAAAAGAAAAAAGCTGAAAAGGTAAAATGTTTGTCTCCCTTTCTTGTTTCTTGCTTTTATTGATATTTGTTTTTTCTGTTTCAGGCGGTTCCAGTTCAGGCAGAATCCGGTCATTTTGGACATCATTATTTTTATAGTACATTTTTCCATCCAACACTTTTACATCACGACGTACAATGACATCATTTTTCTTTGGCAAATATATTCTGTATCCTTTGCTATATTTTGCATAACCGACAAACACACCTTCACTTGCTTTTGGTGAAAATTTACAGTGCTTCTTTTGTTTGTGGAGTGTGAATACCTTTGATCCGAATATGTGTAAGTGTTTTACAGATGGTGTCCGACCGACCCATTTCATGTATGGTGTCTCTCCATTCAAAGTTTTAGTGGGACATCTGTTCACAATATAATTTGCTGTTACTACCGCTTCTGCCCACAATCTTTCAGGAACTTTCGATTCTATCAGCATGCATCTGGCCTTCTCAATAAGAGTTCTATTTTTTCTTTCGGCCAATCCATTCTGCTGTGGTGTATATATGACTGACAATCTTCTCTGGATGCCATTCTTCTTTAAATATGTCTCAAATTCATTGTTGCAATACTCTGTTCCATTATCTGACTGTAAATATTTTATTTTATGTTCTGTGAATCTTTCCACTTCTTTTTTATACTCTTTGAATTTTTCTAATGTTTCAGATTTGTTCTGCAGGAAGTACACATAACAATATCGGCTGTAATCATCAATAAATGTTAACATGTATCTGGAACCTGCAATTGTTGCATGTGGCATGGGTCCACATAGATCAGTATGTATAACCTCCAAAAGTTGTTTTGTTTTTATACCCTCATTTTTGGGAAAAGGCAACCTTGTCATTTTTCCTTGAATACAACTTTCACAATTTTCAAGTATATCATCTTTATTTAAGTCTAATCCAGACACAAGATTGTTGGATGATAATTTTTTTAAGTCTTTTTCATTTAAATGAGCTAACTTCCTATGCCATTGCATAATATTATCTTTTGAAACATTATTTGCTTTTTCCATTGTTTGCAAACTTGGAAAATGAGTCAGATAAAGGCCATCCCTTTTATCAGCTGTCAATACAGTTTTTCCAGCTAAATCTTTAATGTAGGCTTTATCCTTAGTGAATAAGACTGTATGGTCATGCTCTGTTATACGAGCGACTGACAGCAAATTAGTTGTTAACTCTGGTACATATAGAGTATTATTTAAATTGATTTCAGAGTTATTGCAATTTACTGAGACTATTCCCGTACCTTTAATTTCAGTGCTGTGATTTGATGCCAATTTCAACTTCCCTTGCTCGGTTTCAATGTTTTCGAATTTTTCAGGCTGTCCAGTCATGTGGGATGTGCACCCGCTATCCAGACACCAAACATCGCCTGCATCAGCATGGATTTTATTTGCCGTCTCTGTAATGAAAAAGTTTTTAGCATTTTTCTTTTTATTACTGTCACTCGATGAGCTTGAACTTTGGTTCTTGTTTCGAGACCAGCACTTGGACGCTTGATGTCCAACTTTGTCACACACTGTGCATTTGAGCTTCTTTTTGTGGAAGTAATAAGCACTTTCACTTGTTGCATTGTGATTCTTGTTCCTTTTCCTTGCTTGGCTTTCCTCAATGATTTTTATTTTCAAGTCTTCTGGCAGAGGCAATTTATCCCGCGTCTCAATGGCAATCCTGAAATTCTCGAATGACGATGGCAGGCTGTAGAGAATTATAATGCTCAGCAGATCATTGTTTACTTTTACGTCCATGTTTTCAAGCCTGTCGACACAGAAGAATATGGCGGCCATGTGATCCTGTACATCGTCTGAATCTGTCATTTTCTTTAGGATCAACTGTTTGAGCAACGTCGCCTTTCTTGCGGGGCCTTCACTTTGATAAATTGACTTTAATTTTGCCCATATTTCAGATGCAGATTTACAATTTTTAACTTGCCTCAATTCTTTTGGTGAGATCATAAGGAAGAGCTCTGAACGTGCGAGCAGATCCTTTGCGGCATCTGGTTTTTCTTCGCCGATCGTGGCCCATAAATCATTCTTCACGAGGATCGCCTGGGCTTGTATTGCCCACGTATCGTAGTTATCACGACTGAGCTGCTCGATGTGATGATAATGCGGATTACGCATTGTCGTAGACATTGTGACCGAAACCGAGAATCAAGAACCACGCTCTGCTACCAATTTGTTGGATACAAGGTTTGATTCGGTGTGATCACAATAAAAAGACGACTGTCATCAAAACACAATTGGTATTTATTTCCCTTTTAGCAGTTTACAGTTTAGCGTTATTACTAGAAGTTATGTAAAACGGAACAATGGTAAGTATACGAGTTAAACACAGTAATGGATCACTTGCTAATTCTATCAGAGAGCACGGGTACAGGAATTTAATAAGAACATACATTAGAGGTTGTCGGAAGTAGGAAAAAGCAAATTTGACATATAGGGATGTCACCATACCCGACTAAAATAGTGATGGACTAGTGGCATTCCAACAACCACACAGTTATTTTTTGAAAAATTTATCCGTAAAATATTCTAGCTAATAAATTAATTTTGAAAAAAAGACATCGTTTTTGATATGATTTTCAATGTTCAATATTTTATATAAAAAATCGATGCATCGAAGTATTGGGTGAAAAAATCGATATATATTGAATCAAAAATACCGATATTTTGCTACAAGCCTACTGTCGATGACACTGAGTCACTGACACTTGACTGACTGACAGTGACATGATACTATTCACTTTACAGTTTCTGTCGTATTTCTCTTTTGTCAATTAATCAATGAACAAAATCTAATTTGACCTTTCACTGAGTGAATACTTTCCTGTATTTTATTGACTCTACAAAAGTGCAAATAACCACTTCAGTTTTACAATTAAAATATCCGAAAAACTACTAGATAGGTCGATTACTTTTCTGCACACTCAGATTCAATTTGAGTTCTACTTATATATCTCAGTTTCTGTGTGGTGCAAGTGTAAGTCAGAGTGTAGTAATAAAGTGATACTGATACTGAATAGATTGGCAAACAGTTTAAGGTGTCGTATCTTTTGTTAATATAATTGCGTATTAATGAATTAGTGTTTTTTTTGTGTTCAAGTAACTGGTGTCAACATGTGTGGAGGATTCACTTGTTCTAAAAATGCGCTTATTGCGTTAAACATTCTCTATGTGGTAAGATTTTTTGTATAATATTTTCACACTGTTAACTCATATAACTTTTTGAGATTCTACCATGTCAATGTATTATCTAACATTCTACACCTTGTATTCCCTAATGCTTATATTACCATTGTCAGGTAGTGGCTAGCATTTTGATATCAGTGGCGGTGTATGGGCAGGCATCGTCACTGGTCACCAACCTGCCGATTGTAGGAGGAATACTGGCTTGTGGGGTTTTCCTCATATTGATTTCTCTGCTTGGTCTGCTGGGAGCTGTCAAACATCATCAAGTTATGCTGTTCTTTGTATCCTTTTTGAAAAGTTATTTATGCTGTTATACTTTGTACCTATCTTATACATATTACAGACTATTAGCTAGCTCTTTCTTAGCTTTACAACATACATTTTGAGAAATGGCATACACTCAAGATTAGAAAGTAATTGTCCTATTTTGCCTTTACATTACATCAAGGATTTCTTAATGCATACTCTTTTGTTTTGTCATGTCATATTTTTGCAATGAATATTTAGTTTCATAAAAGGTTTACATAACAGTGCATTAACTATTAAATGGGCCTTAAATGCAATCTGATTTCTCTATCATCTAAGATCTAAATATTGTTCTACTTACTAAAACAAAAGAATTTTCTTAAAATAAATCATAATATCTACTAAAGAGCCTTGACTCAGTATTCAGTACATGGTGATTCTGTTTCTTCTGTTCTTGGTACAGTTTTCAGTGGCTTGTGCCTGCCTCACTGTTAATTCCGACCATCAGGAAATGCTAGCTCGACAGGTGAGTTAAATAACTAAAATTATATCTTTTATGCTAAAAAGTTGCCCATTCATATTATTGAACATAAATTGTATTTAGACACAGCAGGCTGTTGAGCTATCGACAGACTGCTGAGTCTGTTAACTAAAATAAAGGAAAAAAATATTAGCCAGCTACAGAAACTACACACATACATATTTGAATTTTATTTGTTCTTGTTGAACACTGTACAAAGCTTATCCATGTAACATACAAATGATATCTTATCAAATTATCGTCCAAGGCAAATATCTATTTCAAGCATCCTCTGTTTGAGTGAAATAACATGTTATTGTACTTATTTAATGTGATTATGTAGAACTCTGTAGATAGCATTGCAAACATAAGTACAGAGAATGAGGTGTGCTCCTTGATTGTCATAATGGCTAAGTTTATTGAAAAACAAGCTGAACTGGCAAATATTGTTCTGTCATATAAATAATCAAAGAAAAAAATTGGGGTGGGACTAGGAGCGTATGTACATATCTACAACCTTTTCTATCTGATCTACTAAATGTACACAATTTTTTAAATGAAAATTGGTCAAGCTGTTTTGGAAGACTTTGATAACAAACACTGACACAAGATTTTATATAAAAAAGAATAATATCCTATACAGGGTTATTTGTAAAACACTAGCAACCTTTTAGGACTATGTTCTATGACTTTTAACAATTTATCATATTTTAGTTCATCAGATTTTCATACAAAAATAAAAATATCTAAATTGAATGTTCTGACTCTTGCGAAGTCTATGCTGGTGTATCGATTTTCTAGTGTGATGAGTACACGAAAATGGTGCGAATGCTTGCTAGGTAGGTGTGATGACATTGTTTCGGAAGCCTTCTTCCTTTTATTAGTGAACAGTGCGTGGGAGCCGTAAGTAGATACGGCAAAATACAGAGTTGAAATAATTATGTTTGATAGAACAACAAAATCTTGAAGGTTTGTTTTTGGTAAATTTACTATGTTTTCTAAAAAGTCATAGAATGAAAGTGTTTGTTTATGATGTTAGTAACATAGTCTTGAGAGGTTGCTAGTGTTTTACAAATAACTGAGAAGCATAAGATAAGGGTTTAAATGTCTCTCTCATTGTCTTCCTATTGTGTCTCTAATTACGGTATTCGAAAGGTTAAATCACATGACAAGCCTTGCTGACGATTAATTTTAATGTTTCAAGGGATGGAACAAGGTGACCATTGATGTCAAAGAACAAGTTCAGGAAAGGTTCCAGTGCTGTGGTTTCCAGAGCAGAACACCTGAGAATGGCACTGCTGAACATCCTTCATGCGTACTAATAGATGTAAGTAGTTCAGTAATTCAATACCTCTAAACTCTATTGAGGTGGGTAATCCTCAAATAACTCCTCCCACTCTAGAGTGGAGCGACAGGGCGTGTCAGACTTTTACCGAATTATAATCCACTTGTGTTCCTTCAGTTGCCCTTTGTGTTTCAGAGCCCCAGTAACTTTTTCCAACAATCCCGCAGCCCTAGCATCTGCTCTTATGGGGTCTGTTTATCTCGTTGACATTTTTTTGAGAAGGAGCGTGGATCACAACGCGCCATCGACCTGGGCTTTATCCGTTCCAGCGCTAGCTAGTTCGCCGTCCGCAAATCCGTGTCTACGACGGCCGAGAAACACCCTGCAACTCCTGACAGCTCAGTCTCCCTTAGAACAGATGAATAAGGAGCAATGAAATCATTAATCAAGCATTTTCAACCAAATATAAACATATTCAATAAGAAACATAAACTAGAATTTTCAGCCTGACCTGAATAGATAATGTTAATACAACTAGAGCCCAGTTTTCGATAACCTATTGATAATCTCTCAACACAATTATTTGTGTCAAAACTTAAGCAATTAATGTTGTAGGGACAATCGGCGGCTACGATCTCTCGCGCCGGACCTTTGTACAGGCGAAGCGAGGAGTGGCAGGCGGTCGCCTGCTTCTGCGAAGCAGTAATGCTAGCAAAGGAGGCGGCCGCACGCGCACGCGCTTGGGAACGGCTCTTATGCCCCAGCCGCCGGGATCCCGATCCCGATTTCCGGCCACCGTAGACGTGGGCTTGCGGACGGCGAGCAGTGTGTAGTTCGCCGTGCGATAGTCCGGTAATCGTCCGGACTGAGCCCAAATCGTCGACGGCGCGTATTGTTCCACGTGCGCCTCAGGGTGATGTCAGCAAACAGTAGGGCCCAGCAGGGTCGAAGCCTACTGGGGCCATGGGTTCGCTACTGACAGGAAAACCCGGCCCTGGTTTAAAAGGCAACTAAGGAACTAGGAGAGGGTTGTAGTTAGTAAAAGTCTGACCACGGAGTAAGTATAGAAGAGGAGGTGGCCTAAACAACTGTGCACTGTGACTCTCAACTGAGTCCTGACGTCATCACGGTGGGCGTGGCTTAAATCAGTGTATTGTTGGCGTTCGTCCTGTGCACAACTTCGTAAACCTACTTATTTGGCATTATATTCGCGATAGAAAAACATAAAAATTAAATGTTATATTTTATCTTGTAAAAACTACTTGGATAGACGTTCTGATGCTATGGATGCCATCACATTTCATTTGTAAGTAATTTTAGGCATAATTTATTAAAATACTTCTAGAACAATCTCTTAAAGTCAGCATTTCCAAATATAATTCTACTCGACATTAGATGGCGACACTTTGTGTCATGGGAACTAAATATATTTAGGCACGTAGAGCTCAGTATTAATATATTTTAATAATTATACGTACTGAAATTTGATCAACATTCATTCCTAAAGGTCCTTTAATCGCCAAAATATTATTTTTGTAGTTTTTATATAATTTTGTAAACAGGTCGCCATCTATCGTCAAATAGCAAAAATACAGGGCAGTATTTACAAGCCAATTATTTTACCGAATGTCCCACGGCTTATGAACTTGTAAATACGAGTATAATACTTATATTTCTTTAATATATGATTTGGTCGACCAAATTGTTTTTTAATTACCTCACATTTGGTGTAAAAAGTAGAGTATGCAACACGGGGATAACGCTGTCTTTGTCTTGGGCGGCTTGAATTCCTCACTTCACTCTGGTTTCTTTATAATCTCCCTCTCAATGCCCGAGCATTTAAATAAAGTTAATTATATAAATCCCTCACTAACGTTCGGGATTAAAATCAGCAACCTTCGTTTCGTTCGGAATTCAACATGCCGCCCGCGACTTTAAGACACTGCTTTATCCCCTAGTCACATAATTGACTATTATTGAATGGTTTCGGAATTTAAAGTATTTTTTTAAACTAGCTTTTTAATCAATCTTGATCATTCTTTCTATAAAAATAAGCCTTTAAAAAAGTAAAACCTAATAAAAATAGAATTTTAAAAAATGTTACAATAAAAAGGTTTTTGATGAATTTTGAATGATCTTCATTCGTCATTCATCAAATAATAGTATAACTATTTCAACGAAAAATATACGTATCGGATGGTTTACACTTACACAATTAATTTAAAAAACAAATATCCCTGGTAATTCTGAGTGCGACCCTGTTGCATCCTGCACTTAATGACATCTAGTGTGAGATAGTTACGTAACTACAAAATAAAATCAACAGAACGAGCAAGTAGTTTTGCTATTGACCGGCAGATGGCAAATAAAAAAATGGGCGGAGTTTAACACCCCTCACCCCGCAAAATGTCACGCTTTTTTACTTAGGGAAATCTTATTACAACATCTCTTTGTACTTGCTTCGTGAGTCTGACACAACGGGGCGGGAGCTGTCATTGGATGATTTCCCACTTAAAAAAAATCATATTTATGTCTGTGCGCAAACAGAGTTCCATGTTATTATGAAATAAACCAAGGTTATTATCTAGTAGTATTTTATGAGCTTTTTTTCTCAATTACAGAAAGTTTGCTGCCGTAATACATTTGAGCCCATACATTGCCAATGTGAGCCCTGTATGGGAAAGCTAAAGGAGACAATTGACTATGCTTTCAAATTGTGTGGTGGTATCGGATTGTTTTTCAGCTTCACCGAGGTGAGTTCTATTGACTTTACTTATCTATATTTTATCATTGTTCAATAAAAATGCTTATACAAATAAGTTCAGTTCGATAAGGCTGAGCATACCTACTAGTAAATTAAATCTCTACTCAACATTAACAATAAGGAATAGTTTAAACAAATATTTGTTATGATTAACCTTCGGCGATAACATTTGTACTAGTAGGTACTTATAGTATATTACACTTAGGGACATACATATAAATAAGCAATAGATGGTGTGGATGTGTTATGTCTATAAAATACGATTTAACGAAATGCATGTTTTCTAATACAAAATGACTCAACTCTATTTCAACATACATTTTTATACTTCTTTAAGAAGAAAAAATCACTTTATGAGATCGTACACGCGACAATAACAAACTTGAGCGAGAAATGTCTGAGTGTCCACATTGAAATCCTATATATATATCCTGTATATATATACTGTATATTACATTTTGTTTGGAACTGCGAAAGGAGTGTAATTTTCAGTCATATAATTAACTATATTATATTAACCCTTCAGATACCGTCAATTAGAGACACAATAAATAGTAAGACAATAGATGCGCGGCCACCGGTGGTCGCTTGGGGATTCATGAATTAAATATAGAACAGTAATGTCAGACATTTCTTGAATGTCAAATGCAGGCCAAAAATCACAATTCACATTAATAACACATGCTACTTACACAAAAATTCTTTTGTAAATTTATATTTGCATGTAGATACGAGGTACTCTAGTCAGGATTAAGCATGGATAAAGTTATTGTTCATCGATTTTACCACTTATTTTTTTTTAAACTTTTGTAATCAACATTGAAGCATTTCAGATGATCGCTCCATTAGAAGCAGCTAATTACTTGTTAATGTTACTAAAATATGGTGAAAATGATCACGTTGAGTGTATACAGATTGACTGCAATCTAGTACCTACTATCGACATACTTAGCTCTTCATTAAATGTCTTCTAAGTGGTTACTGTGTGTAGGTACATAATAAAGGGCTTGGGAAAGGGATGTGTGTGGATAATCATCAAATAAATTTCGCTCCATCCAGAACGAGAGGGAGAGTCAGACTTTTACTGACAACAACTCGCCTGTATCCCTTCAGTTGCCCTTGTGTTCCAGGGTCGCGGTAACTCTATCAAACAATCCCGTAGCTCGCGAACTTTAAATCATTATTTTCACTATCCCTACTCGCCGAACTAAGTAACGGGGCCTGCTAGGCAAGGCGGGATACCATGCGCGTGTGCGCACATTTTAATTTTATCATGGACCTTCCACTCATTTTAGCGGTAGGCACTTGAATTATTTAAATGACAAAGCTGATAAGATTTTTGTATACTTATTTACACAGACTTCCTTTATTCAGATGGCTTGAAAAAACATCCAAAATACACATTATCAAAAACATCTTTAGTGGCTTTAAAACGATCTTACACATTTTTAAATCAAAGTATTTCTGTGTGAGAACAGTTTTAGCATAGAGAGGTTTCCCTATGCTTAAACTGTTGAAGAACTTTAGTCTCAAGTAGCATTGATAAGTTATGTGAAGCTAAACAGCCGCGCGGGCTGCGGGGTTGTTCGAAAGAATTACCATGGCTCTGGAACGCAAATGGCAACGGAAGGAATACAGGTGGGGTTTAGTCAGTAAAAATCTGACACTCAGAGTGGTCCACCCAGAGCGGTAGAAGTTATTTGATTTTTCACCCAAAAAAGATTCACTTCTCGGCAAATGATTCTACCAAGACGTCCTACAGATGACCTCTATAAGATCATGGGTTGCGCCAGTATCTGAACAATATTGCAGCTAAGCTCGCAGTCGGCGTTACGTCTGTATACCCTCTCCGTGTACTACATCTGCCCCCCTAGCCAAATTACAATCGTTTCGCTTGCGTCGAACGCTTCGAGTTGACCTTGCCGCCAATTCTTTTGTTCTAACCTCGTGACAGAGCGAAAAGGCGACGTCGTTCCCGTACATTTGAAGCTCTCTACTAGTGTTAACTATTGCAGATTAGCAACTTGGCTAGGGGTACTGTACATGAAACATTTGTCAATATTCCGCTTGCACTTGTAACTAACAATCGGACGATTAATTTGCAGTTTCTGGGTGTATGGTTGACAGTAAGATACCGTAACCAAAAGGATCCGCGTGCTAACCCCAGTGCATTTCTGTGAATGATCTGACGATGTGGATTTTAATCACTTGAGGTGGATTGGTGTTTTGCTTTGGATTGCATGTGTAATATTTTAATTGATGTGCGCATGCCGCTTTTTAATAATTTAATATATGTTATCGACTAAGTTATTAGGACATTATAAAAATGCCCAATATTGAGATATATGTATAATATGACACATATGAATATGATATTGAGAGCTGTGTTATCAAATTTCAAATTTTTATTAATCGGATACCATGATCCAATGGTTAGTATACATAAGACTTAAAAAAAAACTATTGTTAGTAATAATAATTAACATACACAAAGACTAAAACTATTTCTAAATTATATCTCCTCAGCCAGTAAACAGTAAAATAAAAAAATAGCCTCTGAGACTCATAAATGACCCTGCGCTGAGACACCCCGCCCCGTCCCGGTAACCAACAGAGAGAGACCCTCCCTAATTTAATCATCAGACGAACGAAATGTCTCAACACAGGAGCATGTACATGCTCAGCTATGGTTTTCGGGATGCTGTTGTGGCTTCCCCTTACTCTCCTCATTAGCGACCCCACTTTTTTCCGAATAACGGCAAAAAAGTCATCATACGGGCCTGCGCGAACATTTCGGAGGCACTACAGAAACCAGGAAGTCCCAAAATCAAACAGTTATCACACAGCTCTCAACTATTAAAAAAAATGAAATTAATTTGCCTATCCTGTGGGGCAGATCAATTAAAATCATGTCTAATTACCGTTGTTTATATTTCAGACGAAACCAATTAAAAAAAAAATCCTTGTGATGGGTTGAGGTACTACTCTGCTGAGCTATGATAAGAAAACCTAAATTAACTAAACTTTATCATTTATACTTATTAGGAAGACTTTCTAAATCGTCTAGTTCTTAGTAGTTTAAATCCTAGTTAAAATGCTAAACCCCCCTCCTTTCATTTTACATGGAACTTAAAAGATCAAAGTGTGGCCAGTCTAAACACTGGCATATTTTATGTTATGTTATCGAAAACACCAAGTAAAGGCATCTACATGTGTTATTTTTGTTTTATTTTCTTTGACTGAGAAATCGGCACTGAGTGACGCAGTAGCTTTGTCAAGTACATATTATTTGTAGTGTAATAGTCCGTTTTGAATTCCTAATAAAATGTATTTAATACAATCAACAACGACATAGGTAGCGATTGTTTTAATAAGAATGGTATTTATATTATAACTTTGAATGAGTTCGTACCATGAATATTTATTTAAGTTAAAACGAGACAATAGGGATATAATACCTTTTGTGTTATTAATGAAACAACAATTATTGTTATTTAGACAACAATTCTATAATTAAACCCGTTCAGCCAACTTTTTAAAATTATCTGTATTAGAAGAAAATATTAAATTGATAGTCAAGCCATTCTGCGCAACAAAAGTTGAGAAAAATTCTTTCTTTATTTTTAAAATAGCAACTATGATTTATTAGATAACCTTTTCGCTACACACAGCACATAACTGATTTGTTTTAACGATTGATAGTAGAACTGTTGTTGCTCGAACGGTTTTACGATAAAATGAGAACCCTCCTATGATAAATTATTCTGGTCATTTGTTGATAATATATGTTTCTAAGCTGAAAATATAATGCCCAATGAGGAACTAACAACATAGTAATTTTCCGTAGATATTTTTCACGTGTAAATTTTCCAAATCAAATAATTATTATTTATTTCTATAACTTCAGCCGTAATGTGTAAACCACGGTAGTATGCCAGTCAGTTTTTCAGGAGTCCAACTATACTTTCTGTACCTAATGGTTTTGATTTTATTTGCGTGCTTATGTTAAATGTTGCACAACACATTATTAGCATGTTTGCACGTGCATGCTTGTTTTTCTTGTCACTTATGTTCTATTTTAAGTGCGCAGCGTGTCTAATGCTTCATTTGAATGTTTCAGTTATTCGCTGTATGGCTCGCCCGACGATACCGCAACCAGCCCGATCCTAATTATAAGGAGCCCCACGCTATATTCCCTAGAAAGAACTACCTTTACTAAAATGCTACATGTTAATTTTAGAACTGTAATATTCCTCCAGACTGATTTAGTGAATTTTTACTTTTTCGTAGTAGCACAGTTTGTGTAGGTGTGTCTCCTGTATATTACAGTCTGTCTTCATAATGTACAAGGAATAAAGTCGTTAATTTCCACCAAAAGTGTAAATAAAAGTGTAGCTGCCGTATAAAATCTGTTGTGTGTCTCTGAAATTCCAAAGCAAACCTTATGTGGTAAAATTTGTTTAGCGTTTAATTCTTCTTGAGATTAGATGCAAGTTGCATCACTTATATTAATTAAGCAAGTGCTTTTAAGAATAAATGTTTAGATTCCGCCTAGTCTTACTCATAACTTAATTTTGTACAAGGAATGTTTTAATTGTACTGAGGTATTTGTCATAGAAATAATAGTTTTTGTCACTTTGAAGCCAGACTGTAAAGAGTAAAACAACAAATAATTTAGCCAGGTTGTGTAGGTCTAATAGGAATGTGATAACCGATATACTTTTCGGATTTCATCTTCAGTGTTGTTCAAATCTTTGGGTTTTGTAATAGTTTAGTAAAATAAGACCCAGACCAGACTCTAGAATTCAAGTAAAGGCTATTTTTCTCTTTGTAATGTTCATATAATAGTAACGAATGAATTTGGTGGGTATAGGATTTAGTAAGACAACTCACACTAATCCGGAACGCTTAATATTTAAATTATTAATTTCTTAAATTTTCTTAAATCCACAACTATTCCGATTGTGTGGATTAATTTTTAATAATATGTTAAAACACGTTTATAATGTTAGATGAAGAGAAACTACCTACCTTGTGTATATTTTAGCTTGTCTAAATGTATTATTCCTTCTAGTACATAATATGTTCATTAGTTAGATTTTAGTCATTGTAATTCCATTTAAAAAAGACTAGTGATCACTGAAATTTTATTTCCATGAATATTTACTTATATTTAGATTATATTGGCTTCTACAGATAAGTGTTTCATATCAATTGGATGTATTATATATTTATGAAAAATTATTCCAAAATGTTATAATGATATTAGTGAGTACTATACTTTATAATGATGGCTTTGAATTTCCCATGCTTACGATCAACTGTTTCAAGAGGCGAATTGAATAGGTTAATTATTTATATTCTTCCGTTTTAAATTTTAATTGACTTTATAAATAGAAGGTAATGCTTTAATAAAGAGGCTTAAACTGACATCACCGAGGTCGACTGTGATCTCACTGTGTTGCATTTGTTTCCATTCATAAAACAATGCCATTGCAGGTACTAGGATTAAATACTATTTTTAGGTAAATTTCATCTACTAGTCAGTAGTCTTATTATTTAGCATAATCTTGCTTTCAATTTGAAAATGCCAATAAACGTTTAAGCTAAAGTTAGGCTTTTACGAACTGAATTTGTCATAGATAGATTAAGTGCTATCTTTAATTTGAACGCTTGGACTGTTGCCCTTATTTTTTTTGTTACCTGCTTTTTTTTACTCGATTAAGCTTTAATTAGATATTTTATCATAATTTTGTATAATTTGACATCACCAATTCACTTCTCAGCCTTATATTTTTTGAAACTTTTATAATGGCAAAAATATATTTTGATATAAATAGAAACTTGCCTCGATTTGTTTTTAGCAGTTACACGTAGATGAGTTGATTAGAAGGAATTTATGATTATACTGACCAAGTCTCGAATTTCGCCAACCAGAAATAAAAGCATTCTTTGTAATGTATTTTACAAATAGAGAACCTACCTACTTAATGTAGTATTTATGTCAATAATTTTGCCAAAATGAATTGGCCTTGTGTATTATCAGTGTATTGATATATCTATCTAATTATTCGGAAATAAAGTGTGCAAGCATTATTTCATGTTTTATTGTTAACTATCCATACAAACCACGCTGGCAGGATCTGCTTAGTTACTAGCGCATATGTTTGAAGTTTGACTTCCTGGTTTTATAGCGTATTTCTTCAATTCTGGTTGAATATTTCAAGTAGGGTGGGTGGGTGGCTAAGTCCAAAACTATGAGCAATAGCGAAAAAAATACTCAAAGGAGGCTCGGGACTGATTGGAATAAGATATTTTTACTAAAATCATATGAAAGTATATTCAAAAAAATATTTTCTTGCACACACTAGGTACCTTCTGACTTTAAATAAGTGCTTTTTTAAATTTTAGATTCCTTTTTTTTTGTCTGTCAGACTGTTCCGGTTAATTTCTATAAAATTAATTAATTTCTAAAACCGATGTTAACGGAACTTGTTACACTAACGGATAGCTTATGTTACAAGGAGTAACTTAATTTTAATTTTTTAAATTACGGGTTACGAAAAAGGAGAATAACATTTATAGGTACTTTTACTAAAATAAAGCTTTTGTCACATGAGTCACTTGAGCTCATTATTTTCATAATTGTCTAAAAGGAGAGTACCTAATGTTTTTAAAATTCTCGCGAATGAAGACAATATAATAAGTCTAACAGCTAGATCAATAGGGTTTCGCCATGACTCTAATGAATTCGGGCCTAGGTTATTGTTCGAAGAGAAACTCTTTGCACCTACGATGCGTTTCACTTAAGAGGTTCTTTTGCCGTAATGTTGGCAATAAGGAAAAACAGTGTTGCAATATTTTTAGCAATTAAATTATTTAATATTAGGGAGATTAACTGATACTTTGTTACTTTAACAATTGCCTTTTTTTTTACTATTTTTGTATAAAGTTCAGGACGCTGGGCTCCATTCCGACTGTCCTGCAATTCTTTCGAAAACGCTACGCCATATCGAACCTCTCTATTAACGACTTCCTTTTAGACCTGCTTTTTTAAAATAAAATCCTCCAAAAATTTTTGTAACTACCGTTGAAATCGAATTTGTTTCGCATTTCGGGAAACAATTTTGGTAGAGTAGGCAACTATTTCTTTTTTTCCCTTCTTTTTTGTGTAGACAGACAGGGGAACCAACATTACGCCAAAGGAACTTCTTAAGTGAAACGCACTGTAGTACCTAATCTGCAACTGATACCTAGTGATAATGATACCTATAAGTGAGTCATCAGTACATTCGGTGCACACGCCCGCAATAAACTCTATATACATCGAACCAGTGACTGAGAGAGAGGTTTTTAATATTATACGTGCAATGCAAAACAAACGTAGCTTCGGAGTAGACGACATCCCGCCTGTTTTAGTAAAAAATGCTCAAAAGAGCTAACTTCCCCTTTAACTAAATTAATAAATATTTCTTTCGAAGAGGGAAGATTCCCAGAAAAACTAAAAATTGCGAAATTACGTCCAATCGCGAAAAAAGGAGGAAATTCAGAAAATCCTAGTAATTATAGGCCTATTGCACTACTACCCACTATGTCAAAAGTTTTTGAAAAAGCAATGTCGACACGTATTAATTCATGAATCCCCAAGCGACCACCGGTGGCCGCGCATCTATTGTCTTACTATTGTGTCTCTAATTGACGGTATCTGAAGGGTTAATATTTTTTTAGAAAAATATGATATTTTAGATAATAATCAATTCGGTTTTAGGAAAAAACGTTCAACTACTTTAGCGGTATATAATTACGTACAGGAAATATACAGTTGTATTAATGAAGGAAAGTACGCTGTTGGACTATTCCTAGATATGACAAAAGCGTATGACAGGGTATCACATAAATACTTATTACAGAAACTTTACGGATCGGCTATTAGGGGTAATGCTTTTAATTGGTTTAAATCATATTTACATAATAGAATACAATTCGTAGAAATGGAATATTTCGATAGTATTACTCAGGAAATGTACAGCATACGATCAGACATGGCTACCATCAATAATTCAATACCCCAAGGAAGTGTCTTAGGATGTCCCCTATTTATAATTTACATAAATGATTTACCAAAAAAGATAAGTTCGTCATGTATTTTGTTCGCTGATGATGTTTCCTTATTATTTAAAACACCAGCAAATGTTGACCATTTAACCATTTTAAAAACATTCTCAGAAATCGAGCAATGGTTAAACGAACATAACTTAAAAATAAACCTATCTAAAACTAAAGTATGTCAATTTAGAACTTACCAAAGAACCCCAATAAATCTAAATATATTAACGCAAAAAATAAAATTAGAAGAAGTCAACGAATTTACACTTTTAGGCCTAACATTAGACTCAAACCTAAATTGGAAGAAACATATTCAAAATACAAAAGCAAAATTGTCCCAATTTATTTATGCACTAAGCTTATTGAAACGAAATACAGACTACAAAACCGCTTTAGCTGCCTATTATGCTTACGCCTCATCATCATCTTCCTGCCCTTGTCCCGTTTTATTTGGGGTCGGCGCAACACGTTTTTTTCTTCCATTCTGTCCTGTCACTCGTCATGCTATCACTAACTCCCTTTTCTTTCATATCACTTCTCACACAATCCATCCATCTTTTCTTTGGCCTCCCTCTCCCCTTCCATCCATCCACATGTAAACTCATAACTTTTTTAGCAACATGCGTTTCGTCCCTCCTTTTCACATGACCATACCAAGACAAACGATTTCCTTTCAGCTTTTCAGTCACTGGCGCCACTTTCAAACTTCCCCTAATATACTCATTTCTCACTTTATCCATTCTTGTCACACCACACATCCATCTTAACATTCTCATCTCTGCTACATGCAATCTTTTTTCATCCTTCTTTTTCACAGCCCAACATTCTGATCCATACAGTACGACAGGCCTTATCACGGACTTGTAGATTTTACCCTTCAACTTGAGGGGCATCCGTGGGTCGCAAGTGGTTCCCGTGACCTGTCGCCATTTCATCCATCCTGCGTTGATCCGATGTGTTACGTCCCGGGCTACCTCACCATCCCCTTGGACGAGCGACCCTAGGTACCTAAAGTCGGAACAGATCGGTATGGGCGTTCCGGCGAGAGCTAAAGGCACAGGATTGGAGAGACCGCCGAAATCGCAGAACAAGTACTCGGTTTTGGTTCTGCTCAATTTCAGGCCAACACTCTCCAGTCTGTGCCACCACACCTCCAATCTGTTCTGGACCTCTAGGCCACTCTCGGCAACCAGAACAATGTCATCGGCAAACAACATACACCAGGGAGCCTCTTCCTGGATGTCCGACGTCAGAGCGTCCATTATCATCAGGAAGAGGTAAGGGCTGAGAGCCGACCCTTGATGTAAGCCGACAGCCACATTGAAGCTGTCAGTGGTGCCACCTGTAGACCGGACCCGGGTATTACACCGACTGTACATCGCTCGGATCAACTGCACATACTTCCCAGGCACACCTTTCTCCTTAAGGGCCCACCACAGAACCTCACGAGGTACCCGGTCGTATGCCTTTTCGAGGTCAACGAATACCATGTGCAAGTTTTTATGCGCACTTCTGTATTTCTCACATAATTGGCGTATAGCAAAAATGGCATCCGTTGTACCCCGACCCGGCATAAAACCGAATTGGTTCTGCGAAATTTCACTCTCTTCTCTCAGTCGCCTTTCAATAACTTTCTCCCAGGCTTTCATAGTGTGTGACATTAGCTTTATTCCTCTATAATTGTTGCACTCAAGCACATCACCTTTGTTTTTAAAGATGGGCACCAAGGAACTGCTGCACCAATCATCAGGTATGGCCTCTTCCTGCAACAACTTATTGAAGAATAAAGCTAACCACATCCAACCATCCACTCGCAATAACTTCCACACTTCAGCTGGTATTCCATCTGGACCAATGGCTTTACCATTCTTCATTCCATTCACTGCTATTCTGACTTCATCCATACTAACCGTTCTCACTAACCCTACATTCACTGGTTTATTCTCTAAAATTCCATTCCAATTATTTTCCTCATTCATCAGTCTTTCAAAATAGTCCTTCCACCTCTCTTTAATTTTTTCATCATCTGATAAGACCATTCCAGCTTCATTCCTTACACATCTTACCTGACAAACATCCCTCGTCATTCTCTCTCTTGTTTTTGCAAGCCGATAAAGGTCTTTTTGGCCTGCAGGACTGTCCAGTGTGTAGTACAATTTTTCCTGGGCTTTTGCTTTAGCTAATGCCACGGCTTTCTTAGCTTTCTTCTTCAAAAGATCATACTCACTCTTTTTTTCAGCTTTTAGACTACTATTTCCCACTTCTACACGCTGCCATTCCTTAAATTTTCTTTTCTTCTCTTTCAACACATTCTGGATTTCTATCGACCACCACCATGTATCCCTATCTATTGTGCCCTTTCCTCTCGTTTCTCCCAAAATATCTTTCGCTGCATGTCTAATACACTCTGCCATCTCATTCCAGCTTTCATTTATACTTCGGTCATTCATGTCACCCATCTCTATCATTTTGTCAACCACTCGCTCTCTGAACTTCTTCGCACAATCATTCTTCTCTAACATATGCCACTTTATTTTAGGGGGGGGGGGGGACGCTCTTTGCCTTTGTTGCGTTTTATTTCGACTATTGATTCCATTACCAGGAGTCGATGCTGTGATACTAGATCTTCTCCTGGCAGCACTTTGCAATCTTTGATGTGCTTTAAGTTTTTTCGCCTGACTAAAAAGTAGTCGATTTGGGTCCTGTGGTGACCGCTTTTGTATGTGATAAGGTGTTCCTCATTTTTTGCAAACCAAGTGTTGGCTACTGCCAAGTCAAATGCGGTAGCAGATTGCAGTAGCGTCTCTCCCTCATTATTCAGACTTCCAAAACCCCATCCTCCATGTACTCTTTCATAAATACCTTTCATTCTTCCCACATGTCCATTAAAGTCGCCTCCAACAATCAATTCCTCATGCACAGGGATGGCCATTAAAGCTCTATCAAAATCCTCCCAAAACTTCTCTTTCACTATTTCATCACATCCTACTTGTGGCGCATACACACTAACTACATTCAACATCACATTCTCTAACATAACTTTCACAACTATAAATCTATCATTAATCCTTTTTACTTCCATCACACTTTCTTTTAATTTACGATCTAGGACTACTCCTACGCCATTTCTTTTTCCATCACTTCCACAATAATAAAACTTGTATCCCTCACCAATTTCTCTCGCTTTTGTTCCTCTCCATTTAGTCTCCTGCAAACATGCTACATTTATCCGTCTTCTTTTCAATACATCCGCTAACTCTCTCGCCCTTCCAGTCATGGTCCCAACATTCCAACTAGCATACCTCAATCTCATTTCCCGAGCTTGCTTCTTACGTTGCACCCGCCCGGGATGGTGCAACAACCCTAGTCCATTTCCCACAGGAGCCGGGTGCTGCCCCTGCGCGTCGCCTGTGGGGTACGCCCTAATCCTATCGCGCATTCTATCATTAACTAACATGTTACAGAGGATTTGGCAACTGTTTTATAGTCGGCCGCCAGCCTGACACCAACCCTCCTTGGGAACGCTATTGTTGGTGGTTAACGCACCACCATGCGGTGACCTCCAGTGCTTTATATTACGCACGGTCACGAAATGTAAAGCTGCCTATTATGCTTACGCCTACTCCTGGTTAAATTATGGTATCATTCTGTGGGGAGAAAGTACCGACTTCATGGACCTCTTCATTCAGCAAAAGAAATGTATCAGAATTCTTATGAACATAGATCAACAGGAAAGTTGTAGGCCACACTTTATTGAGCAACAAATTCTAACACTACCATCAATTTACATACTGCAAAGTTGTCTATTCGTTAGGAAAAATAGGCATCTCTTTAAATCTAATATTGAACTCAATGCAAACTATAACCGACGGAACAAAACTAGACTGATAATACCCTTCACAAACTTAAAAGTTGTCGGGAAAAGTCCATACTCAAGACTAGCTAACATATTTAATAAACTACCTGAAAATTTAAAATCCGTATCCAATGACTTGACGTTCTCGAAACAGTTGAAATCTTTGTTAGTAAAAAAAGGCTACTATACTGTTGACGAATTTAAAACTGACAAATTGTAAATAGATGAACCTTTTTAATAATGACAACAACTACCAATAATGACGAAAATTTTTATATTGAATGAATGAATTGACAATTTTATTATGTAATTTAATTTAATTTGACGATGTAATTAAGTATTGATTAATGTTTAGCATAATGTAATAAATGTAATAATAGTAATAATAATAAGAATCAATTATGCTATAATATATTGAAATGTAATAATCTTATGTATAAAATTTGCAGTGCCCTTCCAGGGTGCATGTTAATACTGTGTCATGAAATTTTAATGCATGCTTTATATCCAGTGTTTTACATGTCAGCAAATAATAAATAATAATAAATAATAAATAATAATAATAAAATAATAAATAATGAAACTTTCAGTAGGTACGTAATACGGCGTCATCAGGGTGGTGTAGACTAATTGAGCGGTCATGCATGTAGAGCAGCCATGGGCCGCAAAACCAAATGTTTGTGTGATGAGCACGATCATTTATTCTGTGTGGTGTAATTTGTCTATATTGTGTACATACTTAGAAATACAAGGTGTAAAGGTCAGCCCTCCGCAAACTTTAAGGGCTTGCTCAAAATTTTGTGGAAGGTTGTTCAGTTTCTTCTACTGAGCAAGCCCTTAAAGTTTGCAGAAGTGCTGACAGCTCCTGAGGCGTGCGGGAACAGTGCGCGCCGTCGACGACTTGCGGGGTTACCATGACGTTCAAAGTAAGATTGTTTCAATCTTGTTTCGGCATGGGTAAGAGATGGCGCTAGACAACCTGTATAGCTCTGTCTCTTACCCACACTGAAACAATATTAAAACAATCTTACTTTTAAACGTCATGGTCTAGGTCCTGGGCTCGGTCCTGACAGTTACCGGACGGTCGCACAGCGAGCTACCTATTGCTTGCCGTTCGCAAGCCCGCGCCTGTGGTGGCCGGAAATCGGAATCGGAATCCTGGCGGCGGCTGGGGCGCTGCAAGCGCCGTTGCCTGATGCGGTCGGCCTCCTCCTTTGCTAACATTACTGCTTCGCAGAAGGAGGCGACCGCCTGCCACTCCTCCTCGTTTCGGACCATGATCTGTATCAAGGCCCGGCGCGTGAGATCGCCGCCGCCGATCGCCCCCACGAGGGCACGGCGATGCTCTGCCCAGGCGGGGCACACCTCCACTGTGTGCTCCAACGTGTCCTCCGGGCGTTCCGCACAGTGGCGACAACCGAGCGTCACTTCTGCACGAATCCGGTGCAGGAACCTCCCGAATTTACCATGTCCGGTGAACCTGCGTCATGCGCAAGGTGAGGACGCCGTGAGGTCTTTCCATCCACGCCTCAAAGAGAGGACTTACCGGCCCCGAACAGATTATAATTTTGATTTTTCATTACGTTTTTTTAGTTTATGCCATTGTTTGTGTGTAGCACGAATAGTTTTGTTTATTGTCTTTCTTTCCATACCTTCATAAGATTCCGCTAGAACTCCGCCCACAGTGTTCCTCTGTTTTACTGGCTATTGAGGACAAATCCTAGGTTCATCGTTGACTCAACGTTCATGTGCACCCTTCCTATTGTTATTTGGAATCCTGTTATTGGCCCGCTCCGAAGGTCATTCCCACTTCGTTGGTAGACGGTAAGTAAAATTGGTCTTTATCGGGAAGCCGGGGCGTACTTCAAACTCTCTGTCTTCATACCATCCCATTGTGCTGCTCGATGATCGGTGGGCTAGCTCTTTGAATGAGTAATTGCAGAATGCTTCGGCGCATGGCTAATGCGAGTGATAGCATAGACACCACCTTGTAATCAGGATTCTTAATTAGCAACTGGTTCTAAAATACTCCCTGAAATTGGAAATGCCTTACTTCAAGTATGTGCTATGCTACAGGAACGGAAGTCGTCTACAGACTATTCCGAGCCCCGATATCGAACTGAGGTAAATTCGGCCTTCGGAGCCGTGATGCACGCGTTAAACGGACAGCATCGATCTCCGCGATCCAAATGGGCTTCGACGTCGCACCTCACGTGGTGAAGCGCGACTAGTAAAGTCACATTGCTTAGAGCCTCCCGACTCTCGGGGCTCCACTGTGAGCATATCCTTGCCGGATTCGGCTAGGCTGGCTTCGGCCTTAGAGGCGTTCAGGCATAATCCCGCGGATGGTAGCTTCGCACCACCGGCCGCTCGGCCGAGTGCATGAACCAAATGTCCGAAACTGCGGTTCCTCTCGTACTGAGCAAGTATTACTATCGCAACGACAAGCCATCAGTAGGGTAAAACTAACCTGTCTCACGACGGTCTAAACCCAGCTCACGTTCCCTTTTGATGGGTGAACACAGCTACTAACTAAACTACGAAATCCAGCATCGTGCAATTAGAGTTTTCAACATATACTGAAATAGCCTGAAATTATGTCTCTCGGGCCGTTGCCCAGATTTGACAAAACATCCGTCTGGTCGGATCCTCCTTCTCGATCCAGTTCTCGATAGTATTATCACAGTAGGTAGGTATACTGGGACCGTTCTATCATCATCGACAGGGCTGTTGTGAAAGTTGTTGAAGGGCGAGCAATATTGTTGCTATCAAGGTCTCGTGTTATGGGAATCTCGATAAAGCAGAGAATGGAGGAAAATTTTGGGGGATGAGCTGCTCGCGTCCGTAGGATTTACTTAGTTCTGACCACCCTACACGTCCCCTGGGTAGTGCTAAACGAGCTGTAAACGCGGTGGTAGGCCATAGCATCGGCTGTCGGCTTTTAAGTTACCACCCACTAGTCAAAGCCATGCCGCCAAGCGATCTGTCGAGTTCTGGCGTGATGACTGGTGAAGTCGTACGGTGGAAGTTGGGTCTGAGCAGTTGTGTTGCGATGTTTACTGGGTATGATGCACCAGCTGTTGTTGCGTCGGACGTTTGATCATGGAGGGTAGCGGGATCCGAAGCACGGTGCTCCGCTGGCCGACCGCACGTAGTTGGGGCCCAAGTAGTGTGCCAGCCACACATGAAAGGCTGCCCCGCCAACTGCGAAAAATCCCAGGGTGGCCCCATCGTGCTGGTTGGCGACCGGGAGAGAGGACCCGATGGCGATCCCTGGGGGGGTTCGGGCGTCCCCGCAGTCTCCAAATCAATCCTCCACTGGCGCGGCAACTCTGGTTGTGTTGTCGGGTTTAACGTCGCATCATCTCGCTCAACTGCCATCTTCGACCAACTATTCACTCCATTTGGAGCCCGTTCACCTCGGCTCCTACTTTTCAGAATGTATTATTGGATTGTACCGACCGTCTTCAGCTCTTGGGTGTTGAAATTTCCTCCGACCTCAATATTGGGTGGTTCATTGAGTCCAAAGCCAAAGTTGGTGCTAGGGAACTAGGCGTTCTAGCAAAGGTCTGGCGGTACTTCACATTGGGACAGCTTTTAATGTTATACAAAGCACAGGTCCGATCGTGCGTGGAGTACTGCAGCCACATATGGGCTGGTGCTGCAAAGTGCCACCTTTGGACTCGGTGAAAAGGCGTGCGAAGAGGCTGATTGGTAATCCAAATATGGTTAAGTTCAATCTTCAAAGCCTTGAGAACAGGCGTAGGGTAGCCAGCCTTTCGGTGTTTTACAGGTTGCATTTTGGAGAGTGTGCACAGGAATTGCATGACTTGATTCCGCCATCTCATTTCTACCACCGGACAAACTGACGTACGGCAAGTATCCACCCTTACGTTGTTGAAACCTCTACGGTCCGGACTAAGCGTTTCGCTTCGTCATTTATACCGCGTACATCTAAGGACTGGAACAATTTGCCTGCTGCGGTCTTCCCGGCCGATTACAATTTGAGCGTCTTCAAGGCTAGAGTGAATAGGCTCTTAATAAACTAGTGCGCCTCACCATCAACGATTGCATCACCGCATACCATCAGGTGGCAGTGACGAAGGTTCCATACACCTCGATTTCCACCGGCTTCCCTTCAGAAGTTTAGAACACAACCACTCTCTACCGTAATTGAGAAATGACACAATCAGTAATTATAAAATTAGAGAAACATTACAAAACGCCTACACTATGGACATTAAATCAACAAAATTTGCTTTTCAACAACATATTGCTATAAAATAAGCCGCAGGCGCGATCGGCTTTTTGGCAGTTAAGCTTCTATACAAAATATACGCCATGACGTCACATAATCAATAAACCCACCCGCGTATTAGGAGCTCCGGTAAGCCGTCTTTAACCGAGTTACTTGATAGAGAAAGTCATAGAAATTGCGTGCTCGTGAGCGAGATGCAAGAATATCGTTTTCGGTCATAGAAATTCGTAACAAATCGAACGTTTTTGTGTTCTGTTGACAGATAATTTTACGTAATTGCAATTCACCATCCATCACTGAATGCATGACTGTGTATTTAAATTAATATTTGAATTTATTAGTTAGTTTTGCCTATTAGAATTTATTTCTTTTCTTGGTATAAAATAGTGATTAATATTGTAGTTTGACTTTGTTTATTTATGTTGTGTGTAGTGTAGTGATGAAAGTAGTTACGAAGACGTACGTTGTAATTAGGTATTTGCGGTAAGTAGATATTGTAATAAGTTGAAATTATGTATTTAGATTAAGTAGATTTGCAAAGTAATTGGTAGAATTGTAAGATTGCATTGTAGGGTTTCGTGTGTTGAGAGAGAAATGAAACGTACGAGGTTCGAATGCCAACTGAAGTGTGTTTATTAGGATCATCACTTGGACTTTAGAGATGAAATCATGATTAAAGCTATCACCCGACGAATAGATGAAAATGGTGAGTATCGTTCTTATCTTTCCTTTCTTTTGGTCAATTTTTTTGCGATACCTATGCACCCCACAGCATTAATAGCTTTAGATTGTTGTTTGACAGATTATTTGCTTTGTGAGGAAACATGCTTTTCAAAGTTAATAAAAAAGTTTTGATAATAAAAAACATGTAATTCAGTTAGGCCGTGCTCGCCCAGATATGACTATAAATTACAAAAGACGCGATGGTTTTTTTAAACATTATAAAGACTCAGGACTGCGTGCCCGCGCTCGGAGTAGGTAAGCATTTTTTTTTGCTCCGGCTTACCTCTCTCAATATTTCACGCTTCGCTACTGTCAGGTGGGATCGCAGTCAAGTACTTACTTGTTTATATCAGATAAAAAAAAAGGAATGATAAACAAATCATAAATATTGTGTGACTTGGAAATAGACTTTGCCATCATTGTATCGATATTATTGTCAGCTAATGCCTAATGCCAGCTAACTCCTTCGGAGGCCTTCGTTAGGTTTAAGGGCTGATACAACAAGCGGTAAAGTCACAGCTCGCATTGTTATTAGGTATATCCCTCTTTTTGAATCTTTGTTTATATTGATAGGCTCGCGTTTAAACACTACCTCACCTGATGGTAGATGATAATGTGATCGAGAAAGGAGTTAGGGTTGAGGACTGAGAGAGCTACCTACTTAATAATTTGTGTGTAATAGTAACTTCTCGTTAACAGTACCTATCTAGATAGAACAACAAATTGATTTGCGAAATCTTTTCCAAACATTAGGTAAGTAGGTAGGTACCTGCATTGTTTGTTTGTGTTGTATAGGCGAATTTGTAATAGTTTCATAATCGTCAACAATGGAAAAGAAGTAAATAGTAAGAGAAATCTACACTGATTGCATATACCTAATAAGGCATTTTAAATGTAGGTTATAACCGACAAAGGGGTAAACAAATTGAAATGCGTAAACACATTTTTCAGCGACCTCCGGATGCAGAGAAGGGTTCTTCGTATCGTTGTCTACGCGCACAGCGGTCGCGCAGGCCCTTTGCCTTCGCCCGCGCCCTGGCGACTCTGGGCGGAAAACCCTCGGTAGCTGATAGCAGGCAGTCGCGCACCGCTCGCTACCACCGCTACACTCATCGATCGGTCCTAACACTGATACTGTGCCTAACGCGCTCATTGAAACTGTGCTGTGCCTGTGAAATTATTAAGACAATACAACATGTCCTTCGACAAAGACGAACTCCGCGATGAGTAAGTATCCCAGACTTGCATCTATTCAGTGTTCCTAGCGACTTCTTACGGCAATGACTGTCACTCGCCACAACTTAAAACTAGGTGAATCGATGACTGGGTATATCAAATCATTAAACAGTGATTTTTTGTCTTTTTCATTGTTCTGGTTGGGAATGGATTTGCTGAAGTTCACAATTATAGTTTAATCCCTCTCATCTTTCAATCTTATTGGAAATTATTGGAATGAAATCTGTTAAGGTAAACGTACTTAAAACAGGATAAGAAAAGTTGAGGTAACTTTTAATTGTTGTTTGTTTAAATATTAACTAAGTATTTAAGTATAATGTGGTAGGCAAAGTTAAACAAGAAGGTGTCGATGAGCAGCGCTAATATATGATGTTGCTTTGCAGGTTGTTGCTTCTACCTAAACATTAAATCTGGAATATTTTCTTAGACAAGTCTTGTATTGTACAGGAAAGGAAAGGTCTTGTGCTACTTGTCCTGAATACGATAACAGCTAATCGTTTAAAACGGGACCGTAGCAGTACCTGCTTACTTTGTTATTACAGCGTTATGGGTCATTCCCTCTAAGCTCATGAATTATGGGTCATCTACTGTGTACAGTGAGCATAATATATCCGTTTTAATTAGCGAGGTACGCAATACGTAAGTGTGTTGTATTATTACTGTGATTGAAGCGTGTTTATTGCTTGTAAACATTACCTGACTATAGACAGTCAAACCCACAACAGTCATTCAGCAGTCTAATGAACATTTTTTATTTAGAGATAATATTTTTCGTAGTTATTTAATTTACTTCACAGAGGCTTGAGCATAACCTTTTTTACAGTCAGCTGGAGAATCTATATAAAGAAATCAATTCTTGTAGCGTCTACTGTAGGTACCCATCTGCTTATCCAACGTCTTGATAATAGCAGTAATCGACAGTTTTGATAAAAAAAAAATTGCCTAAAGATAGTCAGCCGTTTTAGGTATATTATACAACTACTAAATGACCACCTATAAATTCTTTATCTTATTTTATTGTGATTGCGTGTTTATCTAATCCCTGTTTATAATTAGCAATCGCTAAGTGTCAGAACTCTTGGGAACCGTTAACAGTGTCCTGAATTAGTTAGCTAATTAATACAATATTGTTGAAAGTACCCTTTATAGATTATAAAGGGTATCGTAACAAAATTTTGCAATACAATCTAATGGATACTGAAAGCTCGTTAGTACCTACCTAGTCAGCAGATCTAGAGGTAGGCGTAGTGTACTTTGCTCAAATAGATATGAGTCGTCATGCACTAGAGATGATTGAACATGCATGAACCCTCATAGCTGGTGCTAGTAGTAAGATAAGTAGTAAGTATAATTCACGTCTAGTTTCAATTTTTTTTAGATGCAGGGTTACAGGGGTTTGCGTCATACGTCACAGACAGATGTATCTTTCTACGTTGTAGGACAGCGGTTAGAAAACATAAATAGGATGTCCACAGACTTCGTAGCACAATGACAAAGTACCTATAGGTATATCGTGGCTAGATCTTATAAATTGATCACTTCATGATATGGCCAAGTAAAACTTTCCAGACAGTTTAAACTTTAACAATTGATAATATATCGATCCTCTTTTGGCCATATCATTGATGTAGGATTTCTATGATAATAAAAAGTCTAAAGAAAGCAGGCCAAACGAGGATCGACATAATCATCAAATGTTAACGTTTAAACAATCTGTCTGTGTGATCTGTGATATGACTTCATGATATGGCCAATTAAAATTGGCCATATCATGAAGTGATACATTTTTATGATATGGCCAAGAGTCTTTATTTTGAGGCCCAGGACGAAGAAGTATCTAGTGTCGTCAGCAACAAGGATGCCACATCACTGTGTTATGCTCTGTGGTTGACCTTATTACTTGACTGGCTAAACTAAAAAGGAGGGTGACATTGTCATAAACTAGGACATAAATGTTAAGCTTTCATTTAATAGATTAATACATTAAATATAGACCAGTGCTAAAGCAGTTGTTAACGGTAAAAAGTGAAATAAAATCTTAGTAGGATGAAACCTATTGGAAATGGAAGAGAATACAACAAAAACGAAAGGACAAATAAATTACGGGCGAACTGAGGTCGGGAAAAGGATGGGTGTGCGTTTTTAAGGGTAAAAACAGTTTATCTCGATTTCCGACAAAACTACAAGTCTTATGAAAAAAAATAAAAGTGCAAAGTTTTAGATAATAAAAAGATCTACAACTTTTGTATTTACACTTTATTCACATAACCTCAAAATGTATGTGAAAAATTCAAATAACTAAGTTTATGGTTTTTTATTTTTATCTTTTACAAAAATATTTTCTTTTCCACGAAATTACATGGAAACTTACCTTTTTATGTTCCAAACACACTGTAATTTTTTTGATTCAAAATGTTTGTTTTTTCACCTTCATTTTGACTTAATATCGAAAAGAACCCTAATTTTCAATCAAAAGTTCTCACGTCAAAATATCTCCTTTTTTAATAATTTCGCTAAGTTTTTTGTTCGTTAAAATCTCTAGTTTCTGATAGTGTAAAAAAAAGTATCATTATTATGGTAAATTTTTCAGAAAAAGCCAAAAAACTCGAATCCAAAAATTCTTTTTCATATTCATTACCTATGTACAATTTTGAATTTTTTAATAAAATTTACATTTTAGTTACTCGAAAAACATTAATTTGCATGTTGCGTTCATAAAAAAAAATTTGAACCCAAATATACTACTATAATCAACAATCAAATCAGTTAATAATATAATGTTTATAGGTAATGATTATGAAAAAGATATTTTGGAATCGAGATTTTTGGCTTTTTCTGAGAAATTTATCATTATAATGATCCTTTTTAACGAACAAAACACCTAGCGACAAAAAAAGGAGATATTTTGACGTGAGAATTTTCGATTGAAAATTAGGGTTCTTTTTCGATATTAAGTCAAAATGAAGGTAAAAAAAAAAACATTTTAAATCAAAAAAATTACAGTGTGTCTGGGACATAAAAAGGTAAGTTTTCATCTAATTTCGTGGAAAAAGAATAATTTTTGTAAAAGATAAAAATAAAAAACCAAAAACTTAGTTATTTGATTTTTTCACATACATTTTTGGTCTAATAGCAATCAAAAGCAGCTCGAAGTCTGTCAAATGGATGGACTTCGTATATTGAAGGACGAGCGGAGCGAGCTCGGAAATTGAGGCTTTATTACTAGACTAGATTTTGGCAGGTTCAGAGAGGACTTTTTTTTTAGCTTTTTGATTGCATGCCAGTATCAACAGCTACCTGAAAGTAACGGTTGTGAGATACTATGAGAGCCATGAGTGAGATGTCTTAGCAAGACAGCCTTGTCTTTATTCATCATCATCTTCCTGCCCTTGTCCCATTTTATTTGGTGTCGGCGCAACACGTTTTTTTCTTCCATTCTGTCCTGTCACTCGTCACGCTATCACTAACCCCCTTTTCTTTCATATCACTTCTCACACAATCCATCCATCTTTTCTTTGGCCTCCCTCTCCCCCGCCGTCCATCCACATGTAAACTCATAACTTTTTTAGCAACATGCGTTTCGTCCCTCCTTTTCACATGACCATACCAAGACAAACGGTTTCCTTTCAACTTTTCAGTCACTGGCGCCACTTTCAAACTTCCCCTAATATACTCATTAGTGAAGTTATATATTTATTAGTGAACTAAATATATATACCTACATAGGTATTAGAATTGTTATTAACATCCAAAAAGTTATTTTCAATACACTTCCTCGAAAACCGACTGCAATGTATGTAACCCTTTTTTATGGTGGGGAAAATTATCCAATGACAATTTTCGCTCTTGGGCGGAGCGGCAGATAGTGTCAGACTCTTTCTGACTTAAAAGCCACCCCGTTCCTTCGTGCCTTCATACCGGGGCTCGAGCTACTCTTTCGAAGCTAACCCTGGCCCCAGTAGGCTTCGACCCAGCTGGGTCCCTGCTGTTGCTGACAACTCCTTGAGGCGCGCGGGAACAGTGCGCGCCGTCGACGACTTGGGATCGATCCGGACAGTTACTGGACGGTCTGATAGCGAGCTGCCCATGGCTCGCCGTTCGTAAGCCTGCGTCTAAAGTGGCCGGAAATCGGGATCGGAATCCCGGCGGCGCGGGCGGCGAGACCGCCGTTGCCTGATGCGGTCGGCCTCCTCCATTGCCAGCATTACTGCTTCGCAGAAGGAGGCGACCGCCTGCCACTCTTCATCGTTTCGGACCATGGCCTGTATCAAGGCCCGGCTTGATAGATCGCCGCCGCCGATCGCCCCCACGAAGGCACAGCGATGCTCTGTCCAAATGGGGCACGCCTCCACTGTGTGCTCCAACATGTCCTCCAGGCGGTCCACACAGTAGCGATACCCGGACGTCACTTCCACGCGAATCCGGTGCAGGTACCTCCCGAACTGACCATGATCGGTGAGTACCTGTGTCATGCGGAAGGTGAGGACGCCGTGGGTTGTTTCCAGGCACTCTTCAAAGAGTACTTTTTTTTAAGCAAAGGGGTGCAAAGTTTTAAAGCCATAATATTTAATGAACAGAATATCATAAATTAACGTGATTATTTATATATTAATTTGCTTTTACCAACAAATTAACATTTTTCTGTGTTTTAAATAAAAAAAAATTTGGAAGTTATTAGTTTTTAATATTAGGTTGTATATCGATTTTATACCTTTGCTTCTCCTGTAAGGATTAAATGCGGGAAAAAAGGAAATTAAATCTTATTACATATCTTATTAATTTGCGTTATTGGTTAATAAAAAAGCAGTTTTGGAGAAAATTTATTAGATGCCATCAGATATTGTGATTGAGACAGAAATGGATGCGGTTGCTATCTAAATTAAAATTAAAATGTATGGCAACTTTTTAAGAATTCTTCAGTTGAAAAAGCATAAAAGTGCGTCGTCATTTTAGAGAAAGTATCTTCGTAAGTTTACTAATATTGTGGAAATATTAGTAAACTTACTTAATTGTCAGTGCAGGACGCCCTCGTCTGCAATTCGTGCGTATTTCGCCTCGGTTGCCATGACAAAGTTTCTCCACTTGTAATAAATGTGCTATTATTTTGGTTTGGTGGGCTATGTTGTCTGATGAATAAATAAATATTATTGTAACGATTGGTCACAACAAGCGAAGCAGTCATCTTAATAAAGCTAATTTAAATATTTTATAAAATATAAGTAAGTAATATAATACTGAATTTGTCTTAAAACATAAGGTACAATTAGGTATAATGATTCTCATTACTTCTAGTATTGGTATAGGTATTCAGTCCTTCATTTATAAATGCAGTATTTTCTATAGTAGGTAATAATTAATTAGATAAAGAGAAAACCGATATTTGACACCATAAAAAGTGGGGACTGGGGAGTTAGAGCGGCGACGGCCTTGGGCGACTGTTATTGAAAACGGTTTTCAACATTGCATGTTGGAATAAATCTTTAAGTAGTTTCGATCTACTTACAATTGCTACGCCTTGGAACTTTGCTGAGTTAGTTTACGTTAACGTGCTCTACAATGCGATGTCCATTAGTGTTCAACTTTGAACATCTGGTGCTGAAGCTCATAGTTTATAAGATACTAGGTTCTGCCAGCGGCTTCGCCCACGTAAAGTTGGTTCCTTCATGGAAACCTTGGACCCCGTTTCATCCCTTTCGAGGGCAAATTTTTGGAAAATCCTCTCTTAGTGCTCGCCTACGTTATAAGAGGAAACCTAGTGCAAAATTTCAGGTTCCTTGTCCCAATACTTTCGGCTGTGCGTTGATATGTCAGTTAGTCAGTTTCTTCTATCTATGCTAATATTATAAAGAGGTAAAATTTGTAAGTTTGTATGTAGGGGGTAATCTCTGGAAGTACTGGTCCGATTGCTAAAATGTTTTCACCGATAGAAAGCTGCTTTATTCCTGAGTGACATAGGCTATATTTTATGTACGCGGGCGAAGCCGCTGGCAAAAGCTAGTTATAGATATAGAGCTATATTTTGTCCCAATCAAGTGTCAATAGCTTTTAAGGAATGGCTGTCTCAGTTAGGTACAGGTTACACTTGCCAAATACGAGTCATTTGTTGGTTGATAAAATTACATGAAAAACTCGAAACATACCTACCTACTGAAATTGAACATCTGGAAGATTTCAAGAACCTTTACTCAAAAGAGGAAACCCAACAATGTTAATGCTGGAGTCAATATCCTATGTAATCGACCTCTAGTATTCAGTTACTGGGCGAAACATCATCTTTTGGCAAGGTTGACTGTCAGACTTTCAAGTTTAATACGAAACGACTGTCAAAGACCTACGAGTGAGAGCCGAGGCCAACTGCTTTGCGTGCTTATCAGAAAGCACGTCTAGTAGTTGGCCACGAACGATCGGGGATGTCCGATGGACCAATCTAGATCTAAACCTTGAAGACTGTGCGGCTGTCATGATTAAGGTGAAAATTACATGTCCATGTGTGGCCATTTTGTCACTAGATGGCGTTGAATTCAACACTTTTGGTATATTTTGTTTTTAGTGTAATTTAAGTGTTATAAAGTTAAGAAAATGGTATTTGAGGAAATCGGCCATTCTGCCAAATCAAATCATTGCCTCAAAATACACCTAATTTGCCAAAATATCCCTAAATTCGACATCTGACAATACTCAAGCATTAAAGTTCGAATCGGATGTGAGTTTAGGGCGCCCTCTATCGAGAATATGAACACGCTTGGGCCCACAGCATTTCCCCTAAGCCACCATTATTTAACATCGGTCTAGAATTGGTGAGATCTTTTAGGATGAAAACATCGCACCTTCGCTCAAATAGTATCACAACCCAAAAAATGTTTTTTGCTTAATTTGCTGATAATTATGCTATTAACCCTTCAGATACCGTCAATTAGAGACACAATAGTAAGACAATAGATGCGCGGCCACCGGTGGTCGCTTGGGGATTCATGAATTAATTTCAGAATTCATCATACTTTATGCTCAGGTAGTGTAGTGTGTGTATTTGAAGTTCAATTATTTACCCACAGGAGACCCTTTTTATTTATTTATCCCTAAATTTATTACAATTTAAAGTCCATTTTTCCATAATTTGATTTTTGAGTTGTGACACTATTTGAGCGGAGGTGCGACATATTCTAAAAGAAATAAATTGCACTTTCTTAGTCACACTGGATGTGTAACTACAAACGTTATGTTGTAATATATGTACGGGGATTTTACCTTGTTGACTGAATGACAGGTACTCCTAAAACCTGCGTCACATCACGTTTGCAAATTCGAGCTGTTGACGTCATCCTAATAATGTCTTGGTAGGAGAGGCTATTGGGTAACCTTTAACGGTTAAAGTTCATTTACTTGTACATTTGAACCTTCAAATACTTTTCTTTCCAGGGTCTTGGTCAAAGATTTTGGAAAGAAGATGCTCGCAAAAATATTGTGACAAATTGTGTAGTTGACAAATTTTTTCAAATTCATGTTGTAAAAAGTAATTTTATAACGTGAATTTGTATTTGTGTTTGTTGAAATTGTATTTTTTTGGTTTTTGTAAATTACTTTTTGTGTGTGAATCAGAAGATTTCGGTCAAAATTAAGGAAGTTACACATATTTCAAATTTAGTGGAAGGGCAAACTGTCAAGTAATAGAAAATAGCACAATCTAAAATGTGACATCACCATTCGGTTAAGCACGTACTAAAGAGATATGATGTTCGTACTGTGCCGCCACTCTTACTCATAAATACTAAGGAAAAGATTTATTTTAGCGTTATTTGTTGTTATATAAAAATAAACACAGGAAGATCACCAATTACCTATCAAACGCGCGATAGCTCTGTGATTACTTGAATGAATTTCAACGGTCATTTTCATCAACTTGAACCGTCGATAATTTATTTCCTTAAACCAAATTTAAGTAGTTACAATATAGTCCTTGACAGACTGCGTTAAACGCAATTATCCGCTTACTTCGAGGGTTAGGTTAGGTTAGTAAAATCTATGGAAAAGCGTGTTTTTTTTTTTTGGTATTTGTTCAATTTTCCTATCGTCTAGAATGGAATAGTTTAATAGTCATAAGTACTGTCAATGGATAGAAACTGTTCTTGTTTAAGCTGTCGTTAGCTTTTATTTGAAATTTTGACGGCCGTACTTTTATTTCTCTGTATCACCATACCACCAAGCTGAAATAATTAGTTTCCAATGCAACCTCTTGCTAAGTGTAATGATACCCAGTCATCAGTGTTAAATTGCTGAATCGCATAACTTCCGCAAGCAATTTAATAAATGCGTTCCACTCAGTTCCTTTACTAGGACTGATTAAAGTGTCTGAGGCAGTGACATAAATTATAATTCATTATACATCGAGGCATGTCTTTTGGGAGCAAACATCGTGTTATTGTGAGTACACGCAATGGACTGTTATGTTTGGGAAATAAGTTTTTTTTAAACAAGCTGGACGATATCGCAATGTAGTGTAATAAAAGTTTCGTGGATTCCCAGGCTGCTTTATGCGAGCCGGCCAGCGAGTGAAGTATTCGCCTTTGGAAAGTCGACCCAACAATACGTAGCAACCGTTCAGTCGCGATTCGTTCTCGTGTGCTTTTCGTAATTCTTTGTGAGGCACTAAGTGTCGGAATAACAGTGCACGTAATAATTATTTATTAAATACTTAAGGTAAGTAAATATTTTTTCTACAGTTTTTATATTTTCTAATGCATTTCCAACTTGACATGCAATTTCTTCGAGACATTAAGTAAAATTATCTTGCATTTTGTATAATAACCATCTGTATTTAGAGATCATTTTATGCCTTAACTTCTGAATTTATTGGAAGTATATACCCCAATTATAATAAATTAAGAATATAGTTATTTACCTAGTTATTATCTACTTGGCGTAAAAAAATATAATATAATAAGTGCGTACTTGAAACAGTAACTACTAAATCTTTCATCATCGATTAGTCGCTAACCTTGATTAAATTGTTTGCAAACAGATTGTATCAACGTAGTTTATTATCGCAACGCTCAAAAACTAACATCGTACGATAACCTTTGATGTGAACTGTTTCACTAAATTAACCAACAGTGATGATATTCTCACTAAGGTCAATAGAGTTAAACGCCTGGTGCATTGTTTCTGCAATGTAAATTTTGTGAAAAATAGAGATAATATTGTAGAACCATAATTAATACTAAATAAATTGTTTTTATTTGTTGAATACAGGTCCGGAGATAAGGCAAAATGCCGTGTAACTGTAAGGTGGAAGATTCGGGTGAACTCTCTCAGCATCAGAACGGATGCGAGCTGAATGTTCGGCGCAGTTCGACTGGCCAGAACGGCCGTCATCCACATAGGAAACTGTTCGATGATAATGGTCAAGAAGAAGTCAAGGAGAACAACACTGGAGAACCAGAAGACAGAGATATTAGGTTGTGACTTGTGAAATTATTAATGGATGGAGGAAAATATTATATACGAGTAATAATCTATAGCACTTTTAGTGTAGTAAAATTTCCTAGTATTTATCCTGTTTCCTCCAATTACAACTATGAAACTTTCCGAGTTTCGGACAGAATATCTGCAAACAGCTGTACTTTAACTTTTGAGGGTTCGACGATTTTATTCCACCTCTAGAGTTTGATTAGTTTTTGCAAGTTATTGATTCAGTTCAGTTGTTAATTGTACATGACGAATTAATTTTGTATGTTTTTGGTTTTCCTTCCCCATAATGATCGACGACATGAACAATAGAAACCGTTTAATATAGGGCTTCCCGAAAACAGGTAAAGTTCGCAACAAAAGCAAGTCTTGCGAATAAAAAGTCCCCTCCGTCATCGTACACATTGAAAGGGTCACGGTAAAAAATATTATGGACGTTGATGTAAATATACCTAGTGATTGAAAGTACTTATACTTACTTATAAGCTTGTAATAGATACTCATGTCCGACCCTTTTTTCGCCAGGTACCCTGATGGCACTGTGCGTCTGCGGAACCCCAACATCGAGCTAATGGACCAAGATATATTATACCACTTGGCTCTCGGGAGCGGTTCTCACGATCTTGTTGAAATGTTCGGAGATGTTAAGGTATATACTTATTGTTATTACAGTAGATTTACTGGAACTTCTGGTTAAACTTGTCTTGAAAACTTTTGGCATATTCTTATTTTAAGTACAATTACGCGGGGTGCGCAACGGATAATAATTGTACTATACTGATTAAATGGTGCAGAAACCTGATTTTTTCCTCTGCCAAATATGTTTCACATTTAATTTTAAGATGATCTTGTTTATGACAGAGTCTTGCATAAAAATGGTATTTACATACTATATATGATTTTAAAGCTCTTTTTCCGATGTGTGTGCAGTTTGTGTGCATGGGAGGCACCCCGAAGCGGATGGAGCAATTCGCGTACACGATCATGGCGGAGATCGGCCACAAGCTGCCGTGCGGGACCACGCTGCAGGACATCAGCCAGTTCTCCTACAGATACTCTATGTACAAAGTGGGGCCCGTATTATGTATTAGTGTGAGTATTTAATATCTAACAATCTATACAAATATTATAAAAGGGAGTGTAAATTTTATGAGTTTGTGTGTATATGAAAGAAAATCACCAGAATCACGGCACCCATTTTATGAAGGAGAATTATAAAATGAGCGAATAAAAAAAAGATTGATGACGAGATACTGTTAAAACTTTAATTTAAGTACTTGTTTAAATACAACCCTTTGAAAAATTCTCTCACCATTTGAAAAGTACATTAGTGTCGGAGATGAATATAGGCTATATGTTATGTGTAATAGCAAATATAGGATATAATCATACAGCTTTCAAAATATCAGGAAATATCGGTCCATGTAATTATGTACATGGACAGACAAACGCATCATCGGAAGCGCAACAAACGGTCTGAAGTATTTTTTTATTATCTATTTAGGCTTGCGTTTGATAATTACAAACATCATGATGTTGATGATGAAGCACGTTTGCCAAGTGACCTATTGACTTGCTTGTAATTTTTTTAGGAAACACAGACTTTAAGAGGGAATTTCTCTCATTCAGTTCTGAAAGGCTAAGTTAATCGCTTTAGCCCGTGGCGACGTGAGGAGAATATAGCTTAGAACCCGACCAAGAACTTGTATTTCCCAAAGGAGTATGTAGACATGTAATTACGGCATAAAGTTTCATAGAAAGCCAATTGCTATTTTTCAACCCCAGCGGCTCACAGATAATCCGAACCAAGAATTGAAATAATCGTAATTGTATACGTATAGCTTTTTACATATTTTATTTCATTGTCGCCGTTCTCTCATGTAAGATTGCGTGTATGAAACCAAGCTAGTGTCAGTGTGAATTTTTATAAGTATATGAATTGAAGGAAAACACGTACTAAAGCCGTTGGTTCCGGTGGTCATAGAAGGTCACATCAGTTTATCCATGGAGTATCGTGTTACCCAGTAACTGTGTTGTGGAGGTTTGATAAGTAGTCGTTCCATATAAAACACAAGTATTCAGCCGCATCCAGGTAGACTGGAAGTCTACCGCAAGTTAGTTGAGAAAAGGCTAAGCAGATTAATATTTTATTTCAAGTTCTGGAATATTTTTTTGTATGTATGCTGGAAACATTGCTCAATGGTTATTTTCCATTTGATTGTTGGCAGTTTTACTGTTGCTCTGTTGGGACAGATCGACCTTTTCCTTTCGACCTACTGTAATCGAACTACCCTCATTATGTTCGGATGGTATTTCGTACTTCAAGCGCCTTGCAGGTCTAGATATGCCTTGTAGGTATTGTTTTATTACTGAAAAATTTTAGCTATCGGACCAGTACTTCCAGAGATTACTTCCTACAAACAAAAAACAAAAACAAACTATCTCTTTATTATATTAGTGTATTCTGTGTAGACAGGCTCGCGTTTGACCATTATCTCACGATGGTTAGCGATGATGGAGCATGCTGAATGTAACTTATTGACCTAAAGACCCCTGGGTTGTATTTATGCCAATAATTTTCTTGGTTTGTTACTAATCGACTCAAGAGCATCAAGCTGGTATTTGGCAGACACGTCTCAAAGATGAGAGTAGTAGGTACAAATGACCAAACTTGTGCTTGATATAGGTTGAGCTACAGTTCCGGTATGAAGGATCCCCAACTTTTTAGCGGCCAGTTTATCTTGTGCCTAGATATATGACGCAGCTTTTGTATACACAATAATAGTATGAAGTTTCTTGTTTTTATATAATCTATTCTTAATGTGACCTTCATATATTATAAGTATAAACAAATTCTTATCAAGTGTAATTATACAACATTAATTTTAGTACATGCGAAACCCGAAACACGTGTGTTGTATTTTTATCCCTATGTACATTTTCTAACTGTATCATGAAAAATCACAAAGTTCTAAGCTTGTTATGTCGGCAGAAATACATAATCACCGGATCATCCAGGTGACTGAGGGGTAGTTTCGCACTTGCACCCAACTGTTAACTGGCTTTTAATACCCACTATGCCCTGCCGTGACCTGTGTTGTAGGTACCTACTTAGTGTCGGTAGTATTCAACTTCTGACGTTGTTAAATATTTTTGAAAAAAAAAAATACAACATGATATAGAAACACAGAACATAGGAATTATAAAAACTATAGAAATTCATTCAATTACTGATTCTGAACAAACTATATTTAGGTTTCGCATAAAATAAAAATAAATTATTTAAAATACACAAATCAGACTTGTTGATGTTAGCGTGCACTGTACTATAAATTGTGTATACAACACAAAACTAGTCTAGTTCTAAATTCAATTCAAACTGTACGCAGGTGCAGGTGTAATCTAAGCCTAATCAGCCTAATTCAATACTGACCTACGAAGGCTCACTATTGATGGTGTTACGTGCGTGTATTGGGTATCTTAAGCTTATTAGTGGGTACGCCTGGACTGCCTGGACTATTTAATCTAGTTACTAATAATCTGCTATCAAGATCGGTAATTAATACCGACTGAGTACAACATGTGTTTGAATAGGTATCACTATGATCATGTGTGTAACGCCTCGTGACTGTCTCGTGAGATAGCAGCTGATAAAATAACAGTAGGGTTGTTACGAGTACCATCGCTCTGTTTACTGTGAGAGGTTGTACATAATCTTAGTGTAGCGGTTGTACGAGTATGTCAGGAGTTTGAAAATTATCGAACAGTTCAGATCTGTTATGGTTCTAGAATTTTAGCCACCCAAAAATGGTTTAGCCCAATTACATTGAAAAACTGTTGTACCTATTAAAAACTAAATGAATTCAAGATCGTTGTTAAGTATATAAACAAAAATTACTGCAAGATAACGTATAGCAAACTTACAAAACTACAAGAGTTTGATCACAATTTGTCTGAACTGAAGCTATCAGGAATAGCTACAACTTAGGGTTCTTTAAGTCAAGAGTGAATAGGTTACTTCTAGGCAAGCGTGTTCCATCGTCGACAACATCATCGCTTACCATCAAGTGAGATGGTGGTCAAACGCAAGCATTGATAGGCTTGCGTTTGAATTGTTAAAAAAAAACACAGAAATGAATGCTAAATAGTTATAGTTATTGTTATTCCAGCTCAGATGTCTGTTTAGGCGACAATATACACATTCCATCAGATGGGTCGAGAACCTATAACCTGAGTCTGTGCTAAATATCCGCAAATTTTACTTTCCTTATTTGCTATCTACCTACAAAAACTAAATTTCAAAGAATTTAAGCCACTCACCATACAATGTCAGCAAAAGCAATTAGATTTTAGAGGCATGCCGATATTTCTGTCTTGACAACCTTGAATCAGACTTGTTCCGAGTGCGATTGCTTCAATTGAGACAAATTATTATTTCCATACATCTTGATCTCGTCATGATTGTCCACAGCATAACAGTGGGCTTCATTATTTCATTTAGCTGTATCGTCTGTCTTCTAATTGTCTGCTATTTATGCCTACTTCTAGCTATTTTGTTGTTAAAGTATTTTCCTCATGCAAGCAAATCAAAGTCATTATAAACTTTCTTTTTTTGTTTTTATATTGTCCCTCATATGATTGAATATCATTTGAGTTGTATTAGAGAGATCCCATCATCATTAATTCACATTTACAGTCTGACATAATGTATTTTTAACTGGAATTTGCGTCTCGTCCCTTTTCTCATTATTTATGCATTATCCCATCTTTTTACCAGTTGTTTAGAAATCATTGGTGGTAGGTAAGTGAGAGAAGTCATCATAGACAGAATCAGCTATCGAAACAAAATAAACTATTTCGTCAATTTAGGGATTCTTTAGAATTCTGTGAAGTGATCCCTAAATTTGTTCTGAACTCCTGACAGTTGACGATGGATCGTTGCAATTTTGCTTGCTGCATAACGTGCTCTAGGCAAGGACCTCGGCACGGAAATGTTGATTTATCTCGTAAATGGATCGATTAGTCTGCGCAGTAGCTACCCATTTAAATTAACCTAGCCCCCCAATCTCCATGACTGCCTACTGTTGGAAAAGTATACAGGGCTCCCTATCTACGTAGGTACGGACGTATAAAAACTCATGCAATTTCCGTGAGGTAATGTGAGAGTCTATTGTAAATTGCGATAATTGTTGACGAGTTTTCAGAAACGTTTGAAACGCTCTATTGTTAGACGTTGACCTGTTTCTTTACAACTATGTTCGATATAAAACATTGTTTCGTTGAACTTGTTTTAGGGAGACGGGTCGTCTGGACATTTTATAGTGGAAGCTATAAACTTTAGGTAGCGGAGTGTTAGCAAAATGTTGCGCTACATTACTTTACAAGTTTCATAAATAAAATCTCTACATTTTATGAGCCGTCCCGCATGAGGTTTTGGGCTGCGGAACTTTTCTTATGTGGATTATAATCTGTGCGAAAACAGCGATATAAATGGAACAAGTACAAAAAGAGAGCAAATAGAAAATGGCAGTAATAGAGACTAAACTAGAGTTTTCATTGGCATGTTTTCAGACTAAGTAGGTATGAACTTGTAACTACCTTATTTCATAATAAGGTAATATGTACAACTGACCAATATATTTTTAGAAGATCGATGTCCTGTAAATAAAATGAAACAAAGGCTTTCCGTATTGCAATGCGTGTCAAACAAATCTCTCAATACCGTGATGCACCCCTATTTGACTAATAAAGCTGCAGGCGATACAAACAAAAGCGCACGTTTCGTTTAGAGTGATATGTTTTCCGAGTTCAGGTGACCACGCAAAGGAAGTTGAAACTATAGTGAAGTTGATGATAGAATATGTAGTGTTTTATTTTTTGTTTGGGTTGGAAATCATCAAATAACTTTTCTGCTGTGGGTTAAGCGAGAGGGAATGTCAGACTTTTACTATCTAAAACCCACCTACATTCCTTCAGGTGCCCTTTGATTCCGGACTGCGGTGCCTGTTTCGAACAATCCCATGCATCTAGTTTATTTGGAATGTTAAGGTGAACTGATGTTAATTTTATTGTGCCAGCTAGACGGTGAATTTACTCTAATCATCTACACTAATATTATAAAGAAGGAAAATTTGTATTTTTGTGTGTGTGTGTGTTTGTAATGAATAAACTCAAAAACTACTGTGCCGATTTCAAAAATTCTTCCACCATTTGAAAGCTACGTTCATCCTGAGTAACATTGGCTATATTTATTGCCCGTGCGAAGCCGGGACGGGTCGCTAGTTATTTATAAATAAGAATCTATTCAAGTATATTCAAGTGTTTTCACGACATACTATTTAATTCAACTTCGATACCCAGAGATAGAGAAGGATATTCTCAGATAGGTCAACAATCGCATTTTTTAGCCTATCCATTCCCTAATAGGTATTCATATGTGTGTGTGTAGGGTATATACAATCCTTGGTTATATTTGTCGATAGTGTTTGAACTATAAAGCTAATGTCACAGGCGAACAGGTGTGGTTTTATGTCGATACTTACCTGAAACAATATATAATAGGTAATGCTAAATACCTAAGCTTCTTTTCTATTACAAGCTTCTGCCAGTGGCTTTGCCCACGTGAATGTAGAAAATATACCTATACTCAGTGATAAATTAGCATTTTCTAGTGAAAGACTTTTTAAATCGATCCAATAGCTTTTGAGTTAATTGATTACTACTAAAAATTCCAAAAAAGAAAAATCTATTCTCTTTATAATTTTAATATAGACTAGTGACCAGCTTCGCATGGGTCCGAGACTTGAAATTTTCATTCTCTACAATAAAATGCATATCTACCTATCTTCTCTAGCTGTCTATTGGTGAAAACTGCATAAAAAAAAACCTGTGAACTGTCAGATACATGCGGTGGGGTATACCTACATACAGGGGACCATCCATACTAATAGGTACTAATATATACTTACTAATAGATATAAGATTATAAATGTGAAAGAAAACTTTCTGCCTGCCTCTTTGTCTGCTTTCATGGATAAACTGCTGAACCGATTATGATGAAATTTGGTACAGACGTAGCTTGAACCCCAAAGAAGAACATAGGTTACTTATTATCTGGTTTCGACTTCGACTTCTCGTCCGCTATAACCGACATTCACGCGGGCGAAGTCGCTGGCAGTCTAGCCTACTGTATAGGTAGGAAAACTATAGTTCTTAATAGAGTAGGTAGGTATACCGAGGACCACTGCGGAATAACATAATGGGGCTCTATTCAACGGCTTGTTAGATATTAATCATAGAGTATGTAGGAGCTAACTATGCTTGAAGAATAAATGAATGATCACAGTCCATAGCTATACTTAGCCTACGATATGAAGATACGGTCTTTATTGCTGAGGATCATATCCATTTTTCTGTTCAAATGTTTTTTCATTGCACATCACATAGGTTCCTAAATCGTAAAACATTAATGATAAATAGTTATTTATATCCCATTTTATTCATGTTTTGTTAAAATAGGTAATAAAATAATTATTTTGATTTAAAGTACCTACTTCTACTTTCTAGTAGTAAACCTAGTGTATTCGAATTGACCACTCTGTACTACACATCGAAGACAGTATTACAGTAGGTATACTTGACAAATATAGGTTCTAGTATGTTTATCACATATGTACGCAGAGATAGACATACGTAGATAGACGCATTTCCGGCAGTTATAAAAAAAAACAAGTGCATTCCACACTTCGGAATTGCCACGCATTTTCTTATAAGGTTTTTGTTTTCTTTTGTTGGCAGCACGGTATGGGCATACCTTCGGTGGGCATTCTTCTCCACGAGGTGATCAAGTTGATGTACCACGCGAGGGTGCGGGACCCCGTGTTTTTCAGAATCGGCACATGCGGCGGCATCGGCTACGAGGGAGGCACTGTTGTCATCTCTGAGGAGGCCGTCGACGGCGCTCTCAGGAATGTGCTGGAACTGGTAGGTTTCAGGCTTGATGACATCATCATCGTCTATTAATTAAAGGGTAGTAATAAAAGCTCCGACAAAAAAAGAAAAATTGTCCTTACTCAAAATATTAAATTTACTGCCTAAAATACTAACTTTCCGACTACTTTTGTCCCAATAAAAATGGCGAAACGACCGAATGAGATACTGAAATCTTCGAAAAATAAACATGACTGTTTACTGCTGTAATACTTTTCTACCAGCATAAATTACGTTCTACTGAAAACTATGCTTTGTAATTTTTTTCTTTACTTGCCTACTACTAATTCATAAATTACCTTTCATATTTCATAGACTGTGGTGCTATTTTAACTGTAACATTATACTAAAAATATTATTCTGAGTGGTTATACAGAAACTTATAAAAAATATAAAAATGTACTTGTAATAATAACTTTTACTTGCATCATATATCATGAATTTGAACATGCTCTTATTTGTTGTTAAATTGGATATTTGTTTTCGTTTATGTTTTGGGTTTTTTGTCGGTAATTCATTATAACGCTGGTTAATTAGAATAATAGTCGGCCACCGATCGCTGGAGATTAATTTGTTTTTCGGAACCATTATTATTTCCCTTAATTAAATAACTTTTTACCTATAGGAGTAAAAGTAGTGCTTAGCAGAGCTGGGTAAAAAATGCTTGCTTTAATTGTCCCAATAAGTAATCTTGGTGTGTATCTATATAAAACTGCATCTATTCTTTAACCAATTCCAGACGGTATTAGGCAAGAACATCCAAAGGCCTGCGAAGCTGGACAAGCGACTGGCTCGCGAGTTGAAGGGTCTGGCCGATCCCGAGGATCCATATGACACCGTCACTGGGAAGACTATGTGCACATACGACTTTTATGAAGGTAACCTTTTCTACTAGTTCTCGGAAACTAACATACTTAATGTCAGCCGTTTTATCGATCTATAAGCTAACTTAGAGGAAGAAAAGGTTTTTTTTTTTTTCTGTCGACGGGGAAAATCATCATTGACGAAACCCGCTCTTGGGTGGAGCGGGAGACAGTGTCAGAGTCTTACTGACTAAAAACCCCGCGCCGTTCCTTCTAGCCTTCATACCGGGGCTCTAGTTTCCTTTCGGATAACCCCGACCCCGGTAGGCTTCGACCCCGATGGGCCCCTCCTGTTGCTGACAACTCCTTGAGGCGCGAGGGAACAGTGCGCGCCGTCGACGCCTTGGCTCGGTCCGGACAGTTACCGGACGATCGGACAGCGAGCTACCCATGGCTAGGAAGAAAAGGTACGCGCTATTCTGTCGTTGTTACCTATTAAAAAGGCACAAATAACATTCTTAACATTATATTATTATATTATATATTATTTAATCGAAATTTTCGATCGGAATCAAACATTTTTTTTGCTCCGAATTCCGATTAACTCGATGAACGATATGTATTTGTAACTCGATTTGATAAATTCGAATATATCTATTTCGAAAACAAAAAATAGTTTTGAGGGTTATCCGAAAGGGAGCTGGAAGGACCGGGGTGGGTTTTTAGTCAGTAAGATTCTTCCACTATCTCCCGCTCTGCCCAAGAATGCGGGTTGTCATTGTATGATTATCCCCACCATGAAAAAAAACCTTTGTAACGACTCGGACAGCAGTATTATGTTTTAAGGATAGCGTCGTCAATCTCAATCAAGGAACTGTAATGCATGCAAGTAATGGAAAAGTCAAGTTCAAATAATGTTATCTCTGAAGGATGCGTCGATACGTAGAATACTTGTAATAATGACAACTCTTATGTAAAACCCTGTTCTTCAACATATAAATAAACATTCTAATTATTAAGATCAGCAAGAACTGTATACCATATATGGGATACCTAATGTCAATTGTATGTTCTGTTTCACTGTTAAAGGACAAGGTGACGCGCATTCTTTGCTGCTAGCATATCTCAGACCGAAACAAGGAAACAGATTGGAATTCGCGCAATTGATAGATAGTTCTGAAGATAAAATCGGCGGATATATAGCATAATTATTTCGTTGTATTGTGTTGTATAGTGACCTCCACTAACAAATAGTTCTGCGTTGTTGTCATATCAGGTCAGGGTCGCCTGGACGGAGCGTTCTGCGACTTCACGGAAGCCGATAAGATGGAGTACTTGGAGAGCATTCACAAGTCAGGCGTTGTCAACATTGAGATGGAATCGCTAGCGTTCGCTGCGCTGACCCACCACGCCGGCATCAAGGCGGCCGTCATCTGCGTCACCCTGCTGGACAGGCTGAGGGGAGACCAGGTAAACACATTGGACCCTGCACAACTTGTAGCGTAATAAACGCACATCCTTAAAATAGTATGTTCTGAATCGGCTATTGAATCAATTTCAGCGGTTTTTGAAATATATATACATATATATTTTAAATAATTAAGAATTAAACAACATTCGATAGTAATATGCGACCGGAAACACGTGTCTAGTATTTTTATGTAAATAATCTATGTACAAAATTTCATAAATGTATTTAAAAAAATTACAAAGTTATAAGCTTGTTATGCTACCTGGTTTTCTGCATAAGTACATGGTTACCAGGTCATTCGGGCCACTGAGGGATGCTTTTGCACCTGCACCCAGCTGTGCGCTGGCGCCTAATTCCCGCTTTGACCTGCCTTGACCTGTGATATACTTAGGCCCTTCGTCCACGGCGACTTTGTGTAGCGATGCTGTCAGCTGTCGTGCGACCGCATCGCTACTAACGCACATTGGTCGCATTTTCAATTGCTATAGAAAAGATGCTAAAGCGCTACCTACAGCAGCATCGCGACTCTAACGATAAGAAAACGCTATAGCATTGATACAGAAAGTTGCCGTGGGCCAGCCGGCGAGGGACCTTAGGTTGGCGGTGTCCAACTTGTGACCTTTTTTAAATATTTTTGGGAAAAATATATGGAATCGATTCAATAACTGATTCTAAACAAAGTATATTCAGGTTTCGCAGACACAGCTAGGTGCAAATGCAAAACAACCCCTTAGTCGCCTAGATGGCCCGGTGACTATATATTTTTGCTGACACAACAAGCTTAAAACTTTGTGTATATTTCACACAGATTTTTGAAACAGTTATTGAATTCTGTACATAGATTCTTTACATAAAAATGCTAGATACGTAATTCGGGTTTCGCATAAACTAAAACTTAATGTTGTACAATTATTATAGATACAATACAAGTCTCAAAAGCAATTGAAGAAACTACTCCTAGTAAAGAAAACGATGTATCTAACTCTCGTGCACAAAATGTGATTACAGGTATTAGCTCCTAAGGAAGTGCTGGATGAGTGGCAGCAGCGTCCAACGAAGCTGGTGTGCCGTTATATTAAAAGGTGATTAATTAATGCTATATAAAAACTCACTTCATATTTCATGTGTAATAAAGCTGTGTTACTCGTTTGAAGCCCCCAATCATATACACTAATAAGAAAGAGGTAAAGTTCATTTTCTATGTTTGTAGGAGATATTCTCTGAAAGTATTGATCGCGATATCTATTGCGAAAGCTACTTTATTTCTGAATGACATAGGCTATATTTTATGTATTCGGGCGAAGCCACGAGCAAAAGATAGTGGTTTATATTTTTGTCTGACTTCTGAAAATATCTATCGATACGGGGATTTTTTATGCGCTCAATTGAACTTGAATAGAATTATTATTATTTTTAATTAATTAATTATTATTATTATTTTAGCTAGCCCAGATAGTACCACTGCTAGTCAAAGGCATCCCTCCATCCTTCCAACGATCAAGATTCCTTACTTTCTCTTACCAATTCGTATGGAAGACATCCAGGTCGTTTTGCAGTCTCCTTTGTGATCTATCGCGGCCCCTAGTCGCTGTGTGTGGGCACCAATCTTGTGTTTTACGGGCCCTCAGATCGTTAGACATGCGGCAAAATTACGCTGCCTAGTCCTATCAAAGTTTAGTAGCTTTTTAAGCAACATCAATGATTTTAGTTTTGGAACGCAGTATAGAGTTTCGAACATGATCTGTTAATACCTATGTTGGCTACCATAGCAGGGCGACAAAACTTAAATTTGGATTTTTGAATGTTAGTCAAAGACCAAGTGTGTGCGCTTCAAGGATATAGGCAAAATACTCTTTAAACAGTGTGCGCTTCAAGGATATAGGCAAAATACTCTTTAAACATGGCGCATTATTTCTTTATTTTGTCTTATCCGGAAAGCGATTACTTGGCCCTTAGATATATTCTTGGATGTAATGTATATTCTCTTCACCTACGTGTATATTCCTGTTGGCGCTGTTGGTCATGATCAAGGATTGCACCGCTACAAGAAACAGCTAAATAGCGTAAAGCGACAACCATAGATAGGGCTGTCGGAGAGAAAAAGACAATATATCAAAGAAACGTAAATTAGATGACAATCTCTCATCTTCCCATTAGAATACCAATGTCTGCTAACTTGAGGAGAAATGTTTCTAAACTTTATGACGATAATTTTCAGATACCTTCAGATGAAGGGGCGCCTGTCGCTGGACGGGCACGGCTCCATCGCGGTGAAGAGTCCGCGCCGCTTCAAGCTGGTGCAGCAGGAGTCGGAGAACTACGACTAAGCGCGGCCGCACCACGCGCCCTCCTAGGAATCATCTCAAAGCGACGGAATCCGGCTTGCACCAGTTTGGAGCCATCTGTACTGATCGCTCAAATATTTATTACGCTCTAATTTTACCTACCTTATACTTAGTTTCTATTTTACTTATAAGTTTCTTACGTCACATTTTCAAAAACATATATTTTTTCGACTATTTTTGAAAGTTTACTAAGAAATCTGCATATTTTAGGAAAGATCGATGCTTTTATCAAGACGATACATTTGCTCTAGCTTTGCTTTAAATATTTTACGCCTTGGAACAGGCTCTATCTAAAGAAAGCGTCACACTGCCAAAAGTATGAAAAAATTGACAGTCGCAAGAAGGATAATGTTTAAAATACCTACCTACTAAACATTTTTACCATCGCTTGTTTCATATCCTGCATCAAATTACTATTTAGATCTTAGAGTCATGAAGTATAATTTAAGTTGCAAAAATATAAAAGAAATATAATCAGTAGGTAAATATAGTAGTAATTTGTGACAAAAACTTAAATACAATAAATATGAACAAATATGGCTATATTGACAAACGTTAATTAACTAACATGACGATAATTAATTATGAAATGTTTAGCTTTATTACATCCTCTTTGCGTTATCTCTTGTAACCCTTCATTATTAGATATATATGTACCTATATGATATTGTTAGTGTCCTTCGAGCAAGCAAGTGGTTGCCAGATTTTATAGCGAATATAAACGAATGATACGAGTAAATTAAAATTGGTTCAAGCAAACTGAAAACATCAAGGTAACCAAAAAGGAGTGGTGTTTTGAAGGATAAAATGTCAATAGCGACACTTGTACGGAACTTCTAAAATTCTACTAAGTTTTATAATTTGTTACAATATTTTTTCTAGCATTGAGCTGTTTTCTTGTCGTTATAGCGGAGTATAAATATTTAGGAAGACTAAAGGATTTTCTTCTGTGTTCGTTAAATATAAAGCCTAGGCATGGCGTAAATGAAACTGAGTGTTGTTGCTATGATCGCGTTACTTGAATATTTTAAAGCTAGGTACAATGTACAGTTAGATGTTCGTTTGGTTATGTTGTTGCACAAACTGTATTAGCGACAATTGTGATAATATTTGGCAGTAGTGTTAAATGTAAGGACCACGCAGCAAACGTTCGGATTCTTTGTTGGCGATGTTTGCACCGCGTCCGCACGACCACTTGAAGCAGTCTAGACAGTGACACTGAACATCAAACTAACTTGTGGGGAAGTGAAGGTGAACTACTCGAGCGATATAATGTACAATTATCATTTAGCTATTTGCAAATTATGTAGCGTTACGTTACCCCGTTCCCCACACTGTCTATGATAGTAAAGTTCACGCACTACGACTGTGTGATAGAAGACACGCAAAAGAACCAAATAAACTGCAACTGAACTTTTTCGAGGCTCATAAATATTAATAAGTCGTTTACAAAACAGTTTTTGATTTTTTTGTAGCATACATCGCCATCAGACAATCGTACGTTTGTTCAATTGATTTAATGTGCTTCCACGAATGGTTATTGTTGATAATTTATGCACGAAGCGTTGTCAACATATTGCTTTATATGTTACGAGATATAAGAATAGTGTAAGTGATTCCAGTTGATGTAGTTTTCATATTATAAGATATCTGATAATAAGAATGTTAATCCTTGAAATTGAATAGCTAATCTTTAAATATCTAATGGATTTGAGAGTAATATAAATTACCTTTATTATGAAAAATGACCAAATCAAATTTCAGCCCGATAGATTATCTACATTGGAGAGTTGGCACGCGTTAACTGTGCGCTAGGCTAACGTTCAACAAAGTAAGCAAGTTTGTTGTTAATAAAAATAGTATAAGGCCCGCGCTACGTTTTGAATAATATAGTTTTAAGCATGATAGTCCTAATTATAATGTTATATTTAATGTATTTAATATTTATTCATATATACCTACGAATGTAGTTTAATTTATAGAGCTGTTTTGTTGATAACTGTTCCAATTTAAAACATATCTAATTAATATCTATATATGTATTAGCTCCTAAATATCCGTAATATTTTGAACTACTTTTTTCAATATAAACTTCTTATCATCGAATTATGCTTTAGGTTTAATATACTGTATTTTTTACATTTTGAAACTTCGTAAACAATATCTAAATATTTACTCTCTTACATGAATTTCAAATGAGATTCTCTACTATATTTATATTACACTTACTCATTAATTATATAACTACCTATACTTCATATATATCTACTATTGAAAGTTAGACTATAAACCTTTTTAAACGTGTACACATGGGCGTTTGCTTTGTTGTATAATACATACATATGAATATAGAGCACTGTTGTTAGATGTTAATGAATATTATCGGCCACAATATGAAGTGTTGTTCGTTGCATATCCCTTATGTTATGTCCGGTGACTAGAGGTGACAGAGGATGATCTCTGGAGCCGCGATCGAAACTGTATATCGTAATGAATTAGGTACGTATATTTTTATAAAAACTATATCAGAATAACCATTTCTTTGAGTATACAAGTAATTTATATAATTATATGATATGTTTAAATTTTGGATTTCAAGTAGCTTTTCACGTAGTTATTGACAGTACCTACACCTGTTCAATAGTTGTGCTTATTTATAGTTGACTAGCTTATTATACCCATCTATTTCCTCCACAATATAAGGAGCAATATAACCTGAAGCATTACTATGTTAGCCTATTTATTTGTTACAGTGTTTTATAATCTCCGATATTTTACAAATTTAAATGAAAATGTTTTGCATCTTTCCATGTTAAGAGTGAATTGCATATCGTGAATGAGGACTTTTATCGTTGGGCACTGAAAAAATAAACACTGTAGCATGTTCATCAATTTTTATCTCACATTTGTGTATTCTTACCTATTTATTTACAAATATCGATTAAGTTAAAAAAGAAGTGGCAGTGAGTTATAAGTATTAATAATTTCGTGTACAGAGATACATGGCACCAGAATTATTATTAGATAAGTAAATATAGAGATAACATCGAGTTTTTCCTTTACCTTTAATTTGACATTGTTTTAATTACAACTAAAGAGAATATGGTCATAACAGAACACCACAATACGTAACATATTATTAATTTTGATAAGTTAATCTGCCCCATCCGTTACTTCGACTAATTAAGAGTCAAAGTCAAATGATTGATCACTTGTCGAAATATTTACTTTTGTAATTCAGAATAAAAAAGAACATAATTTATAATTTAATTGATTGCGAGTGCGAGAGACAATTTTAAGATTGATTATTATTTAAGTTTATGTAGGTTGATTATCCGATTTGCTGACGTTCACAAGTTTAAGGTACTAAACTGGAAAATATGGATTTGCATTATATTTAATCATTCAGTCTTTATAATACATAGTAAACTGTTAAAATGTACTTTTATTGTTGGTTATTCATATAGTTATGATATTTGATGTAAGTACTTAATTAAATGAGCAAGTAAGTTATTTGTGCGTTTATTTTGGATTTGGACCAGACGAGTGAGTATAACTAAGTAAGCTGTAGGAACTTCATGAGCGCGTCGTGGATAAGGCGCGGGCTGGCGTCGCTGTCGGCAGTGTAGCGCACGCCGCGCAGCGCGCCGTCCTCGTTTCTCACCACTCCGTATTCTCCAACGATGAAACCATCCGGAGTTCTTTCTTCTACTCTATATTTCTTAAACTGACGACCCTCTAACACATATCCTACTTTACAGTTGTCTTGTTTACACTTCTCAGTGGTCGTGTCTTGCTGAACGCCATGACTCCGTCCGTCGGTGAGCACGCTAATCTTTTCGTCTACTTCGTAGTTTTTCTCCGGCTGGTGCTCAATTGTGGTCTCTTTTTCAAACACATTAGTCACAGTGCTTATGGGAGTCGTGTTCACAGTAGTACTTCCAAATGGATGTTGAGGTCTTTGCCATGGCGAGTAGTTGGGAGGGATGCTCGACGGTACGTTTTGATCGAGGTGCAAAGAAGCAGGTTCACTGTAAAACTTGGACGGTTCACTATAAATTTTGGATGGTTCACTGTACACTTTTGCTGGCTCGCTATATATTTTAGCCGGTTCACTGTATATTTTGGCCGGTTCACTGTAGAACTTAGCTGGTTCACTATATACTTTTGCAGGTTCACTGTATATTTTAGGAGGATCGTAGAAATGTTTTTGGTTAGGAATGATTTGACTGGTCGATATGTACGAGGTACTAGGCTCATTGTTATTAGATGTTTTGGGGCTATCGTGTACTATATTAAAACTCACAGTAGTCAATCTTGGATTATTTCGTCCTTCGTTCTGTGGTCTATTTGTTAAACCTTGAAAGTTATTCTGAGAACGCATTGGTGGCGTTGTTGCTGTCGGTGGAACATTTTCAATTCTTTCTTTATATTTTGTAAATTCAACTGACTTTATAGAAGGTTCAGCTACAGAGTCGTCGGTTTCGTAATTTTTACTATTTGTAGTAAATGTGTCAATACTCGAAGTCCTTTTTTCATCCGTTTGTTTGTCAACGATTGGTAAAGTTGATACACTCTCTACATTTTTATTATCATTAATATTACTATTAGTGTCTAACCCGTGTTTTACATGAGGCACAAATAAAGAATCACTAGTCATATTTATATGTTGGCTCTGAATGCGAGGTTCAGCTTGTCGATTTATTTCTAGATTCTGTAATCGATGTATTGTTTTCTGATCTTGAAACCTATTTGCATCAGCTGTTGATGGGACTTTCCTCGCCAAAGGGATATCATGAATATCTTCTTCATAATCATCTACTTTGGTCGACGGTTCATCATCGTTGTCGTTTTGGCCGGTAACCGATGAGTCGAATGATTGTACTGAGCCTGAACTATGCTCTCTTGATTCCTTCTTCGCATTCAGTTGTTTTATATATTCTATATTAGCACCTATGAGATTTGAAGGTACCACTGTTGCTGTAGTTACTGCCATTTCCTCTACTTTGGACATTATGGTTGGGGATTGTGCACCTGGAGGAGATAGTTCAGATGGAGCATTTTTAAGATCAAGATCTATCATACCACCGTTATAACTATAGGTAGGTTTTCCTCTTCCGCGTCCGACAGCCACTGAGGACGTTATTCTTACTGATATAACTTTTTCGTCTGAAGAATCGGTCGAATCTTCATATCTTGATATTTTTGGAGATTCGTTCATTTGTTCATGATCGATGCCGATGTTACCCAAATCGTACTGATTTGGTAATGGGAACGATGCCGTGAAACTTTGTAGGATCTGCAAATAAAATAAAATAGGTTATTATATAATTATGGTGACTTTTCCCTAAGAAAATTTTTAACTAATCATCTAGCCCATTAGAATATTATAATAATATGATGGACATTAGGTAGGTATATGGTAGGTATTCAACGATTTGGTCTCTACATCAATTATGTATCTAGTTATACCTGCGCACCTACTAATAACCTGACTGCCTCATTGGTTACCTGTCCATGGTACGGCAACCGTTATTGTGTTTTTCCATTGGAAATTTCTAAATGAAGACCTGGAGTTTAGAGCGAGAGCGAGAGAACAGAGAGTAAACTTGTGTTGCAAACACATTTATGCACTATAATTATTTACTTCCTTTCCGATGCCAATAGATGGCCAGTCTTGGCCACCGCGGCTGAAATTTGATCAGGAGGACTATTATTGGGCATTAACTACCTATTTGTACTAGCAAACCGAGACCTTCAAGACGATATAGCGCGATTTATGATTAGGCTTAGGGTCAGTAATATTTGTAAGAGCCTAAAATCTAGTCTGCTAGTTAAAAATGAAATCGCTTTACCATAAGAAGTGCTTAAAATATAATTAATTATGAAGTAATTATTTAATATGCTATGAAAGCACCAACCGTAACACATCCAACACATTCCGCTCTACAAACTACACAGAGGAATGTGGGCTGGAAAAATGTTGTTCGCATCAAGGTAAATGAATCTGTTGATAATATACGATATGAATAAACTGGACGACTACTTGCACGACTTGCTGTCATGGCCACTCTATCTATGGATCGAGATAACAGGGAAAAGAAAAATGTTTTATTAATGATTAGGTACATTCTCTACGTTAAGATTTTTTTATAGGGCAGGAAAGTATATATCTTAACCTGTGTGTGCAAAATCGCAAACAAAAAGCATCTCAGAGAAATAGTGACCTCACTGTTCAACATTTCACTCAAGAAGCTTTTTGCTCTCATATCGCATACAGCATATCGCTCACCTCATGAATATAAATGTGTCTCATGTTTAATAATGATATTATTTTCCAGCAGTTTCAATTAATTAATGGAAACTGCTGGAAAATTATTATAGCAATAGTTACAACTTGGCAATTTTATGTTAAACACATTGTTACTGCTATGTGACGCATTATACGAGCAATGTGATGATTATACTCGTATGTTGCTGCAATGTACGAGAGAAATGTCAAGTAAGGTACTTACATGCAAACCTGGATTTACTTATTAAATGTACCTAAAAAAATAAAGTAAAATGTAGGTACCTACCAATTTATTTAAGATTGTCAACAATTTTGCTTACAATTCATACATCCTACTTGGGGGTATAATAAAATAAGTGTATTCTGAATTGTTTTCTTCATATTAAAACCAGATCCACATATTTCGTAGGTCAGCATGGCTTGGCAACTTTTTATATTGTCATGTGTTACATTTCCTTGTCAATACGTCACTAGCTCCGTGTATGAACAGATTTGAATTACATGAACAGATATGACTCTAATTGAAAGTAGTATTTGAATTCATAAATTATTTCCAATAGACAATATCTTTTGTAAATCTACTGTCCTTGAGTTTTGCAAAAAAACGTTTAGAAATTAATTATTTGATAAGGTCGCGCTGAGGCAGATATTAGTCAATAGTAACCTAGGCTACTACGTAACTTTAAGTGCTGATCTAGGTTAACAGATTACATAGATATTCATAGATCCTAACTGAATGGTGGTATATTGTACGTTTGTAACTAACTGTTTATGTAAAGTAGGTACATATATAGACGATGTAGGCAATCAACCCCTTTGTAAATATGGTGTTCAGTGGGAAAAGGCATATAGAGCTTTAAATATACTAAGCAAGTATTTAAGTAAGTAGCAAATTCGAGTTAAGAGGGTCCTTCTCCACTCGCTTATCGTAAACATCGAAAATGGTTTAAAAGCTTGTTACTTCATTTAATGCAATCCAACGCGATGTTTGATGAAAAGGCAACGCAAAAAAAGAAAGATAACGCCTGGAAACTCTGTTAGTATTCGGTAATTTCTCGAAAATTTCACAAAACTTGCTCCAGGAAATAGCTGTTTTTTTAAACCCTTAAAAGTTTTTGGAAAAAGTTATCATCATTTAGAATTTTAATAAAATTTGCAAGGTCTCTAGAGGATTACTTTTTTGACTTTTTCATTTTTAGGCAAATTATGAAGTGTCAAAGTTCATACAAAATAGGACATTTTCAGAGGTTTTTACTGGATTAGTTTTACACAAATTTAGAAATTGGTTTCTTTAGAAACCTAGATAATATCCACAAGATACTGTGTTTCAAAAATATCTAATGAAACATGTGTAATAACGTCATAATCAGTTATGAGCGGTTGTATGAAAAACAGTGAAAATGTGAGTCATGATGTACCACCTTAAATACAATCTTTCAAGTTGATAGAGAACCAACATTCTAAATAATATGAATGAAAGGAAACGGCAAAAAATCGTCACTTTCAATAAAATAGTATTTAAATGATAGCCGCTGAAGGGCATGCGCGAGTTAATTACAATTTGATGGCAATTATATTTAATTAATTTATAATTCAATAATCATCCGTCATTAGCGATATAAAATTTTGTCAATTAGAAATAATTAGTGTCCAGAGCGGAAATTAGTGGCTTGAGTGTCTGGTGGCTGGCGGGCGGATGCGAGGAGGGCGAGGATAGCGGCGCGGGCGAAGGCGACGCTGTCAGTGACCGCGTGGGCGTCCTTGCCGAGTCAGACCTAACTAAACCACTAACCACTGTTCTTGTACGAACATATAGTACTTTAGGTACTGAAAGACCAAATAAGTTTATTTCGTTACCCAGGCCTTGAAAACTGTTGGTTATACAAACACCAGAGTCCCTAAATAGGTAAACAAGAACCTTGTATTTATTTTTACTTTCTTTACAGATTGTGGTATTTTATAAAAGAATTTGCATGAGCTGATTCTATGATAGTATAGGTCGATGTAGCGATCCGTTGGTAATTCGCTTCTTTTGCACTATTTTTGGAAATCAAGAAGACCTTATCAAAATGATTCAATTCAAAAGCATAAATTAGAAAATGTGGATTATCTTTTTCAATGTAGACAACAATTTTTTGTTGGCTATCTAAGCACCAGTAAATATTGTAATGAGACAATAAAAAACTGAACTTGAATCCATTGGAATTTGTCGACAAAAAGTTGATCATACATGGCCACGGGTGTGAAATGCGAATAAGATACTTAAATACGTTTATTAATGTGACATCGTTATTAATTGAGTATATGTCGAACTTCTTGTATCTTTTATATGTATTACTTTTAAAAATAAGAACACTGAAATCCATATCAACGAATTCCACTCTTGGTAAGACCCAGCGTCCGGGATCAACATCCGTACAGGTAATTACCGAGACCTGAAGAATAAACTTTTTCTCCAAAACTGAATTGAATTTAGTAATTATTTGATATGTTTGTGAAGAAATAAAGAACCTAAGTTAGTAGTGGGTGGAGCGGCAACAGGCGGTGCCGACGCGCGGAAGCTATCAAAAATCCGCTATGAAGAAACAAAGTGACCTTATATTAAATCTAAAAGTGAATATGAATGTGACCTTTAAGAAAAAATGCTCTACAAATACAAAGTACGCATTAATTAAGTAATCGGTTTTCAATGTTAGTAATAAAGAAGGAAAATATGCGAACGATACTAATCCTTACAACGTAGACTTGTCAGTTGTCGACCAGACGTTACCTAAATTGGTGTGACCATTACGAATGTTTTATTTAAATCCTTTACCTAACAAGATGTCTCAATTAACTCTTAATGGACTTTAGGTGCGCAACGCAAATACCATGAACTTCGAATGTAGCTTCTGTGACGCATTTAGGAAATACCGGCGCGGGCTTGTGGGCCGTGGGAGTTCCAGCATGCTGTTCCTACATCTTTCTTTTTGTTGAAGTGGAAACGGCATGATATGTTTTTATGAAACGGGTCCAGTTCTCAGTCATCTGTCCTTATCTCTATATGATTGAGATCTTCATTGAATTGAAAAATAGGTACTTCTTTATATTTGCATCTTTAATTCACCCATTTCCCATTAGCTGTTTGGATAAAGTGGATTCCTATTGCTAGTGGATTAAATCACTTTTCTAGTCCACTTTTTATAAATGATAATTTTATTAGAAACTAGCTTCTGCCAGCGACTTCGTACGCGGATCCTGTTGCTTATGCCAGCGACAACGGGGTCGTCAAAATCAAAGATTTGAAACGTCCGATGTCAAATTCTAAGAACCCGAGGACTGGAAAACAACGTGATGCGCGAGACGATTCGAGACGTTCCAGATCTCTCTCTTCCACTTACGCGCGTGTGCACACACCTTAGACATGGTGCCAATGTCTCCGTGTTCGATGTAATTAATAAATGGGTTGTAGGAAAATGCGCTCCTTTCTTTAATTCATGAATCCCCAAGCGACCACCGGTGGCCGCGCATCTATTGTCTTACTATTGTGTCTCTAATTGACGGTATCTGAAGGGTTAATCCCAAAAAGTGTTCCCTTAGCGTGATCTTACTCGACGCCAACGCCATTTACGAAACGTTTAGAAAACGGAAACTACATATTATTTACCCAAATATTATAGTATCTTTGCCATGTGCAGCGCCCCTTAGTGAACTCCACAGCGGGTGACGTAACCTACGACCAACTTATTATTTGCGGTTGGTACAGTATTCGGGTCTAGGGATCGAACCGCAAAATTAAGTTTGTTTTTATTGTATATACTTTTCCGGGATAAAAAGTACCCAGTGTGGTGCCCAGGATATTAAAATATAATTATACCAAGTTTCATCGTAATCGGGCCAGTAGTTTTTGCGTGATGCCTGAACAGACAGACAGACAAAAAAAAATTTAATCACATTTTTGGGTTCGGTGTCGATCTAGTAACACCCCCTGCCGTTAATTTTTTTATATTTTCAATGTACAGAATTTTCACTTCTACAGATTTATTATAAGTATAAGTAGGTATGTACCTAAACTACGTCTAATAGAATGAAATAACCTATTTGATACCTAGGTACTTACCTATTTAAAACTACAGCTAAATAAATTAGAAAAAAAAGTTTAATTTATAATTAAGCAATATTTAAACACTACCAAAATAACTAATACCTATTTAAAAAAATAACAACCAAAGAAATCTAAAAATAAGTTATTAAACGTAAGAGTAGACTAAAAGTCGCGCTGATAAGCACGGTTTGTTAAAATCAATTATTGTCTGTCAATAAGGTCGAACAATCTGAACGTCCATTCGCATCAACAGCCAAAAATTGCCGCGTCGAGCGTGGCGACCGTTACACAAAAATAATCCTTATAGCATGATTCAGTATTCACGCGCGATGACTTATTAGCGTATTTCATGTATAACTTTGGTGTTTCTATACCGATTTCTACGATTCTTTTTTTATTGAATAGATAATAATATTAACGTTTTTTAATTAAGGATGAGTGAGAGAGTTGAAAACGTAAGAGTAGACAAAAATAAACAGAAAGATCCGAACTGCTAAGCTATCGGGAGTTACACGTGTTATTGTGAGTCAACCATAAAAGATAGACATATGCTGTCGTGGGATATTTTTTATATAATTTTAAGGAGAACATTTCTTTGTAGCTTTAACCATTAAGGCTGCAAACGCGACGGAAGCTTAAAAAATGGAGTAATTTCTCCCGTTTCCCCAACTATTAATGTCCTATTTTTTTTATTTTTTTCAATTTGTGATTAGCTAAGTATAATTTAATTTATTATTATGTATAACCAAAAAAGTGCATGTGGTGTTAGCCTATAATGAATTGCTACACTAATCAATGAAGATCCAAAATTGAATGTCATATAAATGTATTGTGTAAGCAGTTGTTGGCTGACCAAACAAAAAAAAAAAAAAAAATTAAAAAAAAAACATTTCCCTTCACTGCTCTGCTCCTATTGATCGTAGCGTGATGAAAAGTATACTATAACCTGCCCAGGAGTATGAAAAATGATTGTACCAAGTTTAGTTAAAATCCATCGAGTAGTTTTTGTTTCTATAAAGAACATACAGACAGACAGACAGACAGACAGACAGACAGACAGACAGACAGACAGACAAAAATTTTACTGTTTACATTTTTGGCATCAGTATCGATCACTAATCACCCCCTGATAGTTATTTTGGAAATATATTTCATGTACAGAATTGACCTCTCTACAGATTTATTATAAGTATAGATATAGATAGAAGAATAGATAGATCAAGACGGATTGATATATGAGGTTAAATTGAATTTATATTTGCATCTTTAATTCACCCATTTCCCATTAGCTGTTTGGATAAAGTTAATTCCTAATAAATCACTTTTCTAGTCTACTTTTTATGATATTTTTAGGTATTGGAAGTTCAAGACAGATTGATAAAATAAGTATATGCGGAGCACGCATGGGCGAAGTGTCGGTGTGTCGGTGGGCGCCACATCACACGTGCCCGCGCCGTGACAGTGAAAAACATGAAGGCCACAAGCTTGTACAAAAACTAAACGTAAATAACATGTCATATGTATCAGTGCATTAAACCATTAATCCTAATTTAATCCAGTTATTAGTTACTGAGATATTACGTACTATTAATCATTTCGTTAAATAGGTTCTGTCGGTAGGTGCATTAGAGATAATTCTGTAAAATGAAAGAAGTTTTATTTACAGAAGCAATGTAATTAATTATTCAATGTTTTATAATGATATCTACAAAGGAATCTTTTTTTAATGGGCAGGTAAATCTTTGTACCTACTTAGATACTGTTGCTGGTGCCAACGTAATACGAAAGAAGGTACCACATGGAACTATCGTCGGACCTAATTTAATTTGAATAAGTACCTAGATCATATGTATTAAACAAGTAAAGGTACAACATAGGTAGTTATTCTAAATTTGAACATATACGAGGTACTAAGAAAAAAAATTAAATTAGCTAACTACACGAGAAAGTGTGTATTTTTTCATCGTTTACCAAAACAGCATGATGAGAAGTTTTTGAGTGTATTGCGAACCTGCAGAGACAGACGCAGTAAAGGGATTTGTTTTGTTTTAAGTAGATAAGGAAGAGAACTAAATACGCAATCATGCAATCATATTAGCATTGTAGCTTCTAGACCACATTATGGCCAGTGGCAGTCAGATTTCTTATGAGTAGCTTTTGGGTAAAAAGTTATTAACAGACGTTACAGAGGTACCTACAGCACAATTTTTTCCTTTAGTTCTGATCGAAGCTATGATAATAAGGTTCAAATGGAAAATGAATACAGTGTTTCAGAAAAAGAAAATTTGTGGGTTTTTGATAACTTTGTGGCAAAACTTTACTTAGGAAATTGCACGATTAGTCATGAATTTGCATAAACATAATAAGCCTTATAATGTTCCCACTGCTGGGACACGCTTCTTGACCACTTCTTTTGAGGGACACAGGCCACATCTTCCGAGACACAAGGGCCTCCACTTTCGAGAGACACATGCCTTCACTTCCGAGGGACTTCGAAGCTATGATAATAAGAATAGTAGGTAGTTTTTAGATATTAGGTACTAACTTCTGCAAGCGGCTTCACCCGCTTGAAAGTAGAAAATTACTCCTGGCATAAAAAGCATCATCATCATCATCATTTCAGCTGAAAGACATCCACTGTTAGACATAACCCTCCCCCAAGTATCGCCACAACCACAACGACCGGTGTGCGTATCGCCACCATTGGATTCTGCGACCCTCACCAGGTTATCGGTCCACCTTGTGGGAGGCCTTCCACGCTGCATTTCCGGTTCGTGATCGTCAGAAGTTTTTCTTCTCATCGACCTCTTCTGCAAGCAATGTGCCCGACCAATAACACAAAAATACAACTAAACCAGTTTTTAATGAAAAAAACATTTTTTCATAGGAAGCTTTTATAGCTGGGTATACCTATATAATTAATACTCGTCAAGACAAATCATACCAGCCCAAACTCGATGGGTGATGAAGTGGATGAAATTTAATTTGCAATCGGGACAGGTGAAATTAAATAAAAGCTTATAAAAAGGGTAGGTATCCATGATATAACTTACTCGTATGCTTTTCATCTAAACCCGTTTAACCGTTTCAGTGTGAATGCGTAACAACACATAAAAATAAATACAAAAACCTAGAAAACAAAATAAACTCGAAACCAGTAAAGGCAACTATCTCAGGCGCAGGTCAGCATTTCCTAATGATAACTCTGTATTTCTGAGAATTCTGAATAATATTAATTGATACCAGGTGCTACAGTAGCCGTATGTAATTTGATTAGGCTACAATTTGCAAAGGGCCTTGGACTTATAGTTAACAAAAGGTATGACATAACGTGTAGGCAGGACTGTGCGTTCCGGTAACTTTATAGCTGTTCTAGCACTAGATTAACTACTTTTAGAAGTTTTATACAACATTATTTTTCATCATCATCAGCCGAAAGACACCCACTGTTGTTAGGCCTCCTTCAAGCGTCGCCACAACGACCGGTCCTGTGCGTCACGCATCCATCGGAATTAACATTCATTCATCAACATTATTTTTAGTATATCGAAACCTCAATATAGTTTGTACAGAATCAATAACTGAATCAATTCCAATCATTTTTGCACCATGTTATATTTTTTCCTAAAAATATTTAAAAAGGTTACAAGTTGGACACCACCGACACTAAGTACAGCACAGGTCACGGCAGGTCTTACTGGGTACAGCTGGATACCAGCGTACAGCTGGATGCAGGAGCAAAACAACCCTTCAGTCGCCCGTATGGTCCGGTGACCATGTATTTGTGCAGATAACCAGGTAACATAACAAACTCATAACTTTGTGATTTTTCATGGTGCAGTTAAATTACTAGACACGGATTTCGGATTTCGCATATACTAAAACTGATGATGTATTAACAAATTCTGCACTATTTTTTTTTATTAGGTTCTTTAAACATTTTTTTGATGACCTGCGAGTACATTAATGTGGTTCTGACTTCGTGACTCAGCTTAAAAGTTTTTGCTCTCCTATCTCAACTAGTTGGTATATGTACCTATCTATTGTCTCCTCAGTGCACGATAAAAGTGCCTTGACGAAACCGATTTTTTTTCTTACTTTTCGATGCAAGCTTGTATCTCGTTCTCGTACCTATCAGACTTTTAGAATGTTGTAAAAATAAATCTTTTTTTTAAGAGTAATCGTGTTAAATCTTTTCGGCTCTTCTCCAATAGGAAATACCCAAATAGAATCGTGAACTACTTACTGACGTTTTATAATATAAGTGTCCCTGTAAGCCTACCATGATCTACCTGTATGAAATTAAATATTTTGAATGGAATTTTTATCGGATGTGTTGAAAATGTACATAAAAACTTTTACTAAACCTTTTGTATGATTAGAGAAATAATTAAAAAGCCTTTGTGTCGGGCGTAGATCTGCGTTTAATCCAACGTGTTAAAGAAAAGTGTTCCTAGGGCTAAATAAATCTTATTTAATGTACATTCTAAATGCACGCTCAAGAAAAACCAGAGCCAGTCGCTGGTTTAGACTTGCGCGAACGATTAAGGGCGTTTCTTTAGATAAAAGTGCTCGTCGAAGGCCGGCTACTGCGCCACACAATGCGCGAATATTGCGGACTAATTGAACGATTGTGGCAACTGTCGCACCTGCGTCACGTCGTGTCACCTCACAATACATAATACGCAAGGAATCCATTTATCATGTCATTGAAGTATTGTCAGAAAGCAATGACTCGCTGGTGATCGTAAAGCAGAACACATAAAAACTAATAAAAAGAGCGCTGAAGATATTGATGCACCTATAATATATTTACTGAAGTTGGAAGATAAAGCATTTAAGAAAATTAATAATACAAGTTTAATTACCTATTTAAATGTAACTTTTGTATTGAATTACTATTTCGCTAACTAGAAACTATATTGTAAAGCTGACAGACTTTATGGCTCTTTCAAACCTGGAGACTCAGATGTAGTATGGCTTCCTTGACCTCAAGACCAGTGGTTTAGGAATACAGCAAATTTAAAACTACACAAATAATAGTAGCTGCGGTAATGTAATTGCAAATTGCAATCGGCAAAATTATTTGTGATGATAATATTGGTCAGTCCGACAGTCGATCAGCCAATTTACCGTTTCCTCGCTAAATGGCTTGATCCTGTATACCTGCTTACTTACTTTTTTATTGCATTTGATGTTCATATAGTTCGTTTGCTACTTACATAGTAATGGTCAGCTCGTACAGATTTAGACGTTATAATAACGCTTAAATTTTCCAGCCAATATTGGAATTTACATATTTGACGCTTAAAATCTTTAGCTATCCTATGGTAAGAAATGAGCTCATAGGGCATTTGTCTCAAAGGGATTTATTTAGTAATTCTTTGTCTTTATTATCCTTATAAGGTCTGCAGACAGTGGACGGGGAGCGAGCAAACCTGTTCTGATTTACCAGATCGTGCGGTATTTTAAACTCGAATGCAAATAAATTGACCCATGATAAAGAACTTGAGAGCACAAAGAAAAGATGGTGCATACCGATCTGTAAGTATTGTACTTTACTATTCTGACTTGGCATTGGAGTTAATATTACAGATATTATTTAGCTTGAACATTATTTTACGATTACTGCAATAAGTAATGCGTTTTATTGAGTTTAATACAAAGTTAAGTACTTAAAGATCTATGTGTGGAATGATTGCTATTTTTGTAAGGACCTTTAATTTAACTTAAATGGGTAGGTACCGTTGCTAAAAGCAATTTCGCAGAATATGATTCGATTGTTTGTAAGATTAATACCACTGATCGTGGGCTTGAAAAAGTAAAGCGGAAATGATGTGAAACTTTAATTCTAATAATTACAGCTGTGAGTCGATCGTGTGTTAAATTACCCTCATGAAGGTAGCAATTAATACTGAAGATTAGCCTGAATATATATAGATACATGTTCTGTATCTCCTCTATTAGTACCTACGTCAATTTATCTAATTTATGCTCTAAATATTTGTTCACACACATACCTCCTGGTGCAAGCAAATACATTGTGGTCTTTTCTTGGAACTGTCATAACTTTTGATTGACTTGGAATTCTAAGTTGTAATAAAAAATAGATTTTATTTTTGTTTTTGATTTAAGTTGAAAATTTAATGTGTCAAAATTTATCCAAGAAAAGTTCGTAAACGCTCAATAAATTTAATTCACCTGACTTTACGAGAACACATATTAAAGGCAACGTAAATGACTATCTTTAGTTAATCACAGGAAGGAGATACGCTTGTCATCCGATGGTTTAAAGTTAAACTGATATTATCGAAAGTAAAGTGGAGACTGTAAGACAATATTACATCCATAAATATACGAACACGCCTACCCGATGCCATTTTATAAAAAGACCAGGAAGTGCTCTAGACCCGTTTCGCCCTCAGCTGAAACGAAATTAGTGTGCGAGTCGATCCAGTTTGTTTAAAGATCAGTCTGACATTTATCATACAAATATGTTTACTTTGAACTTGCAAAGGGTGCTGCAGCCACCCAGCTGTTGCTAAGGGACTTCTATTTTTATTAAGTAGGTACCTGGGTTTATACGCTAAACTAGTCTTGAGTTATATCGGTTTGTATATCTGAGCCTGCCAGTGAGATACCTTCGCTGTATTCAAGTTCAACAGTTTACTCTTTGCGTCTCTGGCATTCAATGGGGAATTGCAAGTATGTAGGTATTTGCAAGCATGATCAAGCTCACATAACTTAACTTATTGCATAATAAATTTATGAATGCTCGCTTTTTGACAGAACTCTGTACAGTAGTTGTCTAATTTTATTTATTTTGGAGGTAACTAGGTATGTGAATGTATTTAAATGTTATCCATCAACCTTGCTGCAGTGACATGCAATTAAAAGTGTAATAAAAATGTCCGCTAAGTATGTTTGCACCTTATTAGCAAAAACAAAACGTGTTGGCTAAGTTTTTTATTCTTTTTTTGTATGTCAAATTAAAAATATTGCCATTTTTGTGCTCTTAGGCATTGCTGCGAATAGTTATAGCATCTACATAAAGATGTTGCGACTAGACTAGATTGATAGTAAGACTTGGTAATTTATTCAGTTTTATCTGACTCAAGAGTTAGTTTTATGTTTAAAGTTAGCGTGTGGTAGCGATCAATACTGTACATAGGTACACACTGAACACTGTTTTTATAAATACTGTACCTAACAAATTTAAAGAAAGCGGAAAAGTCCAAAGGGACGCTTTTCTTAGTTTTAACATAATCTCTAACGTATATTGAATAAGTTACAGTTTTATTGCTTATTAGTCTTTTAGGCTAGAAAATGTACCTACTTTAGCTTTAGATGATGTAGATATTAGAACAACAAAAACTGACTGACTGATGAAGATCTACCCAATGAATCATTATGAGCCAGATCTATCCAAGTTAAAATTTATGACCACCCGCACAATGTAGGTAGAACAATCCTTGCCTATACTTAATTATTACTTCTGTTAATACTTCTATTTAAGGAAACATCGCCTTCTTTCAGGTGCAATATTAACTTAATATATAGTATCTATAATCTATAGGTTATAATAGGCATAGTATCATAAAAAAGTAACAAATGAAGGCCTTTCCTCTAATTTATACCTACGTATTTCGATCTAGCTAACTAGTTCAAGTATATTGAGAACTAGATCGGAAGTTGGAACCTAAAAGTTTGATCAAAAGATAAAGTAGTTATATGGTGTTTCAAAATAACTAAACAAGCAACTGTAGTTATCTACTAAGACATAGGTTAACTTAATTAATACGTACAAAACTAGCATTTCTATTATGAAACCTCAAGTTTTGAACGCATTTGTTTGTTTACAATGTTCAAAAGTCGTACTGTAAGAAAGCACGGGATGTAAGACGAAATATAAATGATATCATACCAGAAGAAAAATCCATAATAAGTTGTAACTCATTTCGTAGCAGGACAAACGCCGCACCTTAACTTACGCACTAGTTAGGTCTACTGTATCGATAATGACATGTCCACTCTGACAGGAATTACTAGCAAACACATCTTATTGACGGAAACAAAGGGGAGGCGTTATGTGGGGCACATCGGGACAGGTACGGGGTACAGGGGTGCAGGGCGGCTCTAGGACTCTGTAACACTAAGCGAGTTCCTCTGATTCGCTATTTGACACGAAAAAGCGATTCGCTTCTACTACACGAGTGGCCTGCGCGCGCGCCGCGATCGACTACTCCACTCAACAGTACTGGTGACCTTAACAATTAAGAATTTATTTTATTAATGCACTTTCTTATGACGTGTTACGCCGACGGCTGGGGAATATGAATCGACGTCTATGATGAGACAAAGAGCGTTTAGTGCGATAATAATTTATTGGTATTAACAATTTAATTTATATATTTAATTCCGAATTGAAAAAATTATAGTGATCAACTCTATTTCTTTGGCAAAAAGAATGTAGAGAGATGACGGTAAAAATAATATTTGTAAATAAGTTAAGTAGATACATAAGTGGCGATAAGGGGCTGATTGCACTATTGTCCATAATAAGGGTCGTGCTGATGCTGCGGCTGCGCGTACTGGGGCTCTGCGTACTGCGGCGCGTATTGTGTCTCGGCGTACTGGGGTTGGTACGATGGAGCCTGCAAAAATTAAGAAACAGATTTTTTTCTCGGATTTTAACCCTTCAGATACCGTCAATTAGAGACACAATAGTAAGACAATAGATGCGCGGCCACCGGTGGTCGCTTGGGGATTCATGAATTAATGATTGCAAGGGTGAAAGTGAGATATGTAACCAAAATAGGTTTTGGTTTTATCGATATACTCGTACCGACAGGCTACGGTCAAAAGAAAAGCTCAATAAGATTTGTTTGTTTGTGGTTTTGTTTTCGAACTAAAAGATAAATCAAATAAGAAGTTGTTCAATAACATATTGAACATTTTCTATCGTTCAACTAACAGATGTAACATATATTTTTTTTAATATCACATGAAACTAGTATTTTTTTAAACACAACCAAACGGATTTTTTTTTAAACTAAAACCCAATCATGTTGCTATCAGTATGAAACTGAAGGAATATCTTAATTACATTGGCAATTAACCTGAAACTAATCGATTTTTTTGACTCGATGAGTAAAAATTCATCGAAGTGAAGTCATCTTGGCAATCCTTTGTGGTTTGCACTTAGCCAGTTTACCTATTGAATACATAGGTATTCGATAGGTAACTGGCAAGCTATAGAGGTACCACTACCTAAGTGGCTATATATTTTAAGGGTTATTCTTTGCGGACGGCGAGCAATGGGTAGCTCACTGTAAGGCCCATGCTCAGGTCGAAGGCGCTTTGTGTTCCAGATGTCACACATTGACAACGCCAGTTAGTGCCGATGCCTGCAACTGATTCCCCGTCTCGCTTCACTCAGAATGGGAATAGTGCATTTTGATACAAGTTTGTCATTGCGACCGAGGCAGAATTCGCCTGAGCCGTAGGCGAGGGTGTTATGGAGCCGATTTCTGCAGTGACAAATTTTCACGTGTACACTACGTTTACGTTTACGTTTACGTTTTACACTTACGAAGACATAATTACATAATAGTTATCTTGGCACTCAGTCTAAAACGATTCATAAAACGGGGGCTGCCCGGCGACTCGTGAGGGGACCTTAGCGCCCAACCCGATACGATAAATATAATAAAATGTGGCGGGGGCGAGCTCACGCACTTTTCTGCACTAGTGCAAACAACAGCAAATTACGTGCTTATAAGCGGTAGGGTTAATTCATGAATCCCTAAGCGACCACCGGTGGCCGCGCATCTATTGTCTTACTATTGTGTTTCTAATTGACGGTATCTGAAGGGTTAAGATCGGGTTTTTGAGAAAGTGTATTGAAAAAGTTTTTTTATGATTTCCTACTTAAAAAAGGTATACCCGGCGGTAGACAAGTCTAGATAACCTATATTAGGTGTCATTCTTAGAATAGTTGTGTATCAAAAGCACGGAAGGGAACTTGTATTACATTGTATCTCACGTCTACAACTGCCTGCAACTCGCCCACGACTTTGACGTGATTTAATTGCTTACTTATCACTTATTTTGTGGTATGCAGTCGCTACTAATGATTTCGTGTTGCGGTCTCGCCAAACATACTTGAACGCACGAAGCACGGTTCAATGTCGGCGTTAAAAAATAATATCTATTTATTACTTACTAAACTGGAAGTAGCTCGGAAATATTATTGTTGACTATTTAGTTAAAAATGTTATGCAACGCTTTGTCGGGTCTGCAGTGATCTCTCTGGACATATATGCCTCTCAAGAACTGTTCATCGCTATGCACAGTTTTTTGTTCGTCACAGTGCCAGTTTATTTCCGTCCAGCCCGTTCCCTCATCGGACCACTAAACGTATCTACAGCGTTGCACTATCACTACATGATCGAGATCCTACCCATGTACAAAACGTTCCCAAGAGAAAACATTTATTATGCGTAGGTACAGCTAAGGAGCGGAATTTCCTGCCGGAATCTGTCTGACAGCTACCTAGGTGTCTTTAAGTTAAGAGTGAATAGGTTACTTCTAGGAAAGTGTCGACCACATCATCGCTCACTATCAAGTGAGATAGTGGTCAAACGTGAGTCGGCAATAAAAAAAACTATGCGACTTCCCGAGGTTGTTTTTTTAGTCATTGTTCAATTAGTTGATTGAGGTTAGATGTTGTAAGCCCTTTTTATAGGTTGTTAATTCGTCCAGTATTTACTGTCATAATAAAACATACTTGATAGTTATAGGCAGGTTTCTTCTTCTCCACTTCCCCATGACTATGTTTCTTTAACACCAAGCTCGCCGCGATCAACTCCTTCACCTTCAGTTTGGTCGACAGGAAGTTTGCCGCCAAAGCCTTGTTAAATGCTTTCAGTTCCTTGATCTTCGCCTTAACCGCCCAGAGGCCGTCCTTGAGCAAGTCCAGCTTGCCCAGAGGCATCTCGTTGTCTTCCTGGTATTCGTCATGGTCGTAGGAAGGCGTGTCGTACGCCGCTCGCAGCAGGTGCTGGTCCTCATCATCGAGATCGGCATATCGTGGCATGTGCCGACCACACACTAGAGACAGAAAAAAAAATAGAATCTGCTAGGGAAATAATAATTTCTAGATATAAACTTAAATTAATTAAAACTAACTTAAAAAATTAAAATAAAACCCTAGAGAACTAAAATAAAAAAATAAACAAAAATGGCAATTTAGAGTAAGGCGTCGAAAAATTCCTCCGCATCGCTGTCGACTGGTAATGTACCCAAAAGGCTGGCGGCATTGCCACGCTGAATGGCAATGCTTATCCTTTGACCAAAGTAAAAGCCAGCTAGGGAAATTATATTTATTCTACGTTATTTTAGGAAAAAAAAAACAGTTACATAAATGAACATCAATCATATTTCTATAATCGTTTAGACGAGTGTCGATTGATGGGATGATTAATTGCACTAGACGTGTTTTACAAACGATCTGTTATTCGAGTCATTTTAACAATGTTTTAGCGACTAATAAACAAGTAAGTAATTAATTCCGCTACTCGCTAATGATGCTCATTAACACCGCATGGTGCTAACGCATTTGGATTGATGCATCAATTTGAATTACGACAGGCATTGAAATATTGCACGAAATGTGAGCAATACGTAGATACCTACTTACCGGAACTGATGAAAAGTATGAAATAAACGAATTTGATGCACATTTTGGGTAATTATAATAACTAAAGGCGGATCTAGTATTCGCACGTTTGTTCAAATGAATTGGCTTCCTTGTTTCTATAGTTTGAGGTAGGTACCTAGTCATTGACTTTATAAATTGACTGAGACTAATACCCTCAACCTTAAAAAGTGGTAGACACTGTAGGTAGTTAAAATAAAGGTGTGTTTCATACGGTGTGCACCATAGAGAGTAGACTTGATAATTAATTATAGTTTTAGTACGTACTATGCTCCAAATTAAAATTGTATAAACTATAGCGCGCACTGTTGACTATGTCACCGTGAATTTTGACAAAAAAGTCACGATGCTTATGAACCCAACATGTTACATGTAGTACGCGCCAAAGATTTTATATATCCTGTGCGCGCACTTGAAGACGTGACGGTTACAAAAAAGGGTAGAAAAATTATATTGTCACCGTGACAAAAGTCACCAGTGCGCGCTATGTCTTATACAGAAAATGAAAAGGGACAGTATCTGTAGACCCAAAATTCTTCGATTGATACAGTTGCACTTGATGGATTAATATTGGAAGAATGAATTCTTAGATTTTCTTCATTAATGATTAGGTAGGTACGCTCAGGGCGAAATCCGCGGATGTGGTTAATCACATATTCCAAGTTTTTTGCTATTTCTCTCGATTTCGAAATAATGTTTTATCTACATATCGATCGAGGTCAAATTAGTGATTGATAGCGCAATTATACGTTTTTGTACGTAGCATTATTCTTACTGTAAGTCACATTATCATTGAACATAATTAGTTACGCGTATATTATCCAGATAAATCATACAAAAACCAACAACTGGTGGTCAGCTAACATTAAGTGGTTATGTTAATTATAACATAGTGGCCATATTGATCGGGTGTGTCGAAAAAAATCGAATAAATAAAGCAATTACTTGAATTATGTACATATTTATTTACTGGATGTGGAATACTAAGTAACGTGGGGTGTCTACATATTAATATGTGGTTTCTAAATAGTAATTACAGGTTTCTAATAATTATTATAAATAATAATATATGACATTAAGTACAGAGAGAAACGACGCAATATATTATGTTTGTCCGGAAAGAATTTGACTACCTAACGATATAATCAATTTTATAGAACTACATTACTTACGAACTATATACTAGTGAATGCCCACGACTTTGGATAGAATAAATAATATCGACTTCTTAATATCTTTTATGCGGTCTTCCTAGGTGATGCTGATGACTATATCCACTTCTAGACCACTAACTTCTCAGTTCAGAATTTTACTGAAGAATATTTTTGTTTACCTACGGCAACCAAGTCTTATAGTAATATGGAAACAACAGCAATCGCACAAGTCCTATAAGGAATTACGAGATTAATTTAGGAAAATGTTCTTTGGCAGACTAAAGCGAACATGTCGAGATGAGTTTGACACCTACACACAGGACAGGCACACTTACCCAAAACTGGGAAGGATGAGAAGAAGCAATGAAAGTGCCAAACTGTAGGATGTCACGGTCTAAAAAAAAAAAAGAAAACATGCTTTTTTGATTAAGGAAATCATCAAATATCAGCTTTGGGGTGGAGCGAGAGGGTGTGTTAGACTTATACGCAAACTCTTCACTCTTGCAGACGTTACCGCAGTCCTAGCAGGCATTACCCTTTCCGGGTTCCATCAGTTTTGCTGAAATCTTTCGAGGCGCGCGTGCAACACAATGCACCCGCCGAGTCGGCTTGGTCCTTACCGGACGGATGGACGGCAAGCTACCTATTACTTGTTGTCCGCAAGCCCACGGCTAAAGTGGCCGGGATCGCCCGCGAGTCCCGACGCACGGGGTGTCTCCCGTGGCAGCGGCTGAGGCGTGAGGATGTTGGTTCCCTCAAGTTTGCGGCCATATCTTTCGCTATCGCTAGCACCACTGCTTCACAGAAGGAGACGAAGGGCAATGGAAAGGGAGCTCGTAGTTTCTTTGTGTGATCGAATCAAGAGTGAGGACAACCGCAGAAGAACCAAGGTTACCGACATAGCACGAAGAATCGTCGCCAAACTTAAGTGGCAATGGGCAGGGCACATTGCTCGCAGAAATGACGGCCGTTGGGGCCGAAAAGTTCTGGAATAAGGACCACGTACCGGAACACGAAGCGTTGGAAGGCCTCCTACAAGATGGACCGCTGACCAGGGTAAGGGTTACGGAAATCTGATGGATGCGAGACGCTGGGATATTTTTCCTTGATTTTTCAGACTGGGAACGTCGTAAGACATCTATATGTTGACGTATCCATGTGGATAAAAACCCCAAATTCAATAAATACAAAAAAGTCTATATGTTAAAGTTTGAATATTTCTCTTGCCACATTCTATAACGACGATGAAGTGACAAGAACCTTTATCTACCAGAACATAATTTTGTTATTGTGTTAGTTCATTAGGTGATCTCGTCAGCAAATTGGATGCATACTTGCTTAATAGTTATTGTCAGTTATAGTCAACTCGTTAAAAAATAAGATATAAAATTAGCTGCTTTTGCCAGCTCACGCAAACGATTATTTAAAGTCTATTTACGTAAAAAAAATAAAATCCCAAAAATGTCACTTAGGAGTTCTTGTCACTTCATCGTCGATAAGTAGGTATAAAGTACCAAAGTTTCAGGCTTTTAGAAAATATTTTGTAATTTTAAAACCATAACTGTAAGTCCAGCTTCTTCTGCAAGTTCAGCATCTTGCTATAAGCTGTGTAAATGTTCGAAAGAGTCATCATGGTCCCAAAACGCAAAGGGCTATTGAAGGATCATAGGAGGGTTTTAGTCGGTAAAAGTCAGACAAGCTCTCAAGTTAATGAATACCATACCTACTCAAAAAAAGAACCCATTTTGCTTGTAAAATAAAATAGTTACGATTAGTTATCTGGATTAGCAAGGAACGTCACGTTCCAGCCTAACTGATGTGATGTAGTCTAGAAGCGATCAAGTCTGTTAACTGGTGAATATTACCGATACCGTTATAGTCAGAATATGGAAATCTGACACCAGTTTTTCTGAGATTTATCATGTTACCCAATTACTGGGTTGTGAAAGTCAGATTGGTACCCCTTGTAATATACTGATATCCAGCTACATCCGGTGAGACAGGAAGCCGATACCAATATAATTACGAAGAGGCAGGCAGATGTGATATTTATTTGCAATAAAAACCTTACTTGTAATTTATATTTGTTGCGTGATAGTTGTGGAATATTATTATTATTAATATATCATAAATTATTATAATTTATATATTGGTCCTTAATTCTAGTAATTGCACAGTAAAATCAGAAAATTTACTTATTTCACAAATAACTACTTACATCTAATGGTTTAATAAAAACGACACAAATATTTCTTGTACAGTTTTACAAACATAATTTAATGAAAACATATAAATAAAAAAAAAATAACAAATAATATCTTTGCTTGACAAACTAATGGAAGACTAACAAATATAGGAACACCAAAAATGTATGATATTATTAATATACATTACATTACATATATTCAACATTGAGTATTTGTGGCGGATAACATAAGTCATTATAACATTCTTAAGATATAGGTAACTACTTCCTTGTCTTACACACAATTATATAGTGGCTACTTAATGTGTAACATTTATTAAAAAAAAAAAATTATACAGTCGAATATTTTTGGGACGATTGATTTTTTTTCCGTGATAGGTAATTATTTATTATGATTTTATTAACCATGTATTAATATATAATATAATAATATAATATAATAATTTTGTCGTGATACATATTTCCTTATCTAAAGAACAATTTTCTAATGACAACCTGTAAAATATTGGACTCGAATAAAAAGGATTTGCTCAAAAACATTTAAATTCCTTGTTATCGATTTTATTATATTTTTTAGAATAGATAATAAATTAGTTTGGATGGAATACTGAATCCACTGTATAGAAGCCAAATCTGCGAATATCAATCGATCAGCTACTGTTATCCGAACGTTTCTTAAATGGAATGGTTGTATAAATAAAAACTTATTACAGTCGTCGTGTTTTTGTAGCAGCGCAGCGTCGTTGAGTTACCGGAGCCGAATCGTAGCGTCTTTGTAGCATTGTGTAGCGGTGTCGTAGCGTTTCCGTTGCTGGGGCTGGAACAGCGTCGTAGCTTTGTCGTAGCAGCGTCGTTGCGTAACCGTAGTAGGTATTATCGTAGCGTCGTCGTAGCATTGGATAGTGGCGTAGTGTTTCGTTGCATGGTAAATTCATTGAGTGTTATTAAATTGAATATTTAGTAACAAACATTAGTAATTAAGAAATATACTAAAATCATTTAGTTGTTTTCTTATGCACTTCAATATTGGATAACTATAATAAATAGACTGCATGTTGATATATCGATATAATGAAGAATATGCGATGCGTTGAACTTTCGAAGTGAGTGCTAGATTAATAAACCACTCGAAATAAACCGTTACAGAGAGCAATCAATTGATTTTCGATGATTTGGCGTACAATATGGCACTGGTGTATTATGCGATATCGGACACACCTCATAGAGCTATGAAATGTCTTAAATTCATTAATTCTTAATACTTAAAAATACTTAACTACTTCGACTACCTTGTTTATTAGGTACTGTAGTAAATTTCGAAGACAATCTGCTAATTACATGTATGTCACCAACCGCTATATGCTCGCTACGGGTGACCTGGACTTTGTAAAATCACGAGTTTTTGTAATTAAATTCATCAAACTGCAGCAGATTTAACAGTTTCTTAAAACCACCTCGTCTAATTGTAGTTTACAACTATTAAAATGTATAACCAAATCCTCACATTCGCTACATACCTCATAACGCCCAATTTTTAGCACTACAATAGGCAGTTAGGCTGACGATATATTTCACAACTGTGTGATGCGATTCGTCTCAATAGTCCGTATTATAGTGTTTCAGATATGATGAAAGATGCAATCAATTTCGCGTCCTAAAAACTCTGGGGTTTAAGAGGCCAGCAGACAAATATAATGGCACAGTATGAGCTTGAAGAGGCTGCTTCATACAATTCAAGACTTGACACTAAGTATAAACCGCTATATAATATACATAGATATGATGATCATAGGCGGACTTAATACAACTAGGCATTCACCATTAGTCAACGTTTGAATGAAAGTCGACATACGCTAAATGCAATGGTTAGGTGGAATGTCTTCTGTCACTCGATCTGTTCAGATCTGACACTGATGTTAGCTACTCGCTACGTGTTTATAAAGAGGTGTTTCTGTGTGATTGGTTATCAGGATGAGGAGTGGTTCAGGTCTAGAAGCGAGCGCAGCGCCTCGCGTGTCACAAGCGTGCCCGCGCTTGCGCTTTGTATATCTCTTCATCTAACTCGAACGCAGGGTCCGCGTACCCGGAGTCGTCGTAACGCAGCGACCTATAAGCAATTAATATAGTGGAGTGGACATTACAATAAAGGATTATTATAATAATGATTTATTATCAAAATATACCTACAGTTTTTATAGGAGGAGACGTTGTGTCTATTCAAAATTGCAGTTTAACAAAAATTAAAGACCTATTCGTCGACGAATAGATCGTTCAGTTTGTAGTTTGGGGCAGTCAGAGTAGAACGACGTTCTTGGCTCCAACCCTTAGTTTTTGATATGTTAAGAGATCCGCTGTTTGGACGAGAAGAAACGCAATCAACCTACGTAGCCTTTTCCCAACTTTGTTGAGGTCACCTATAGGTAAGTCTAACCGGATGCAATTGAGTATTAGTATTTTTGTATGGAGCAAAAATACTAGTCCTTAAAGCATGGCAAAAAACTGTTTCAGATGTTTTGCGTCTGACTATGGTGATGACTGTCAAGGGTGTAGAAATGACTGTTGGGATTCAAAGGTAAATTTGAAGAGGAGAGAAGACACGTAATTCCTAAAAGGTAAAGCCAACCTGTCAGGAGTCCTGGTACGGCACCGCGAGGGAGGCGGGGAGCGCGAGGAGGCGCGCAGCAAGGCGGGGTCGTCGTAGCGCCGCGACACCACGGTGAAGTCGTGGTGCGCGTCGATCAGCTTCTGCAGCCGGGACACCATCTCGAAGTCCGACACCGACACAGGCACTAGAATGCCTAGCAGCTTTGCTATTGAATTCCTGAAACAGCATTTTTAAAGTTAACTTAAATTACGAAGAAATAAAGTTTGAAGTAAATTGATGTTGTGTCCCTACCTGAACATAATTAATTATTGTATTATGTAATCGTATTACATTTCTCTCAGTATTACATGGCTGATTGTACCTATGAGAATATTCCAATTTAGCACCTTTGCTATAAAAAAAAATGCTAGGCAATCCAATGAATTTAAGCTTCTGAAGAACAAACCTGAAGCTGGTCAGCTGTGCCTCCCTGCGCTGGCACTCGGTGAGCGCCTCCTTAGTTCGCGCCAGGTCTTCGCGTAGGATGGTGATCTGGTGGTCGCTAGAAGAACGCTCCTGCTCGAACGTCTCTCCCGTGGAGCGCACCTGCTCCTTCAGCACGTTCACCTTGCGGTTGTATCGCACGCGCAGGAGTTCCGCCTCCTCCAACTTCTTTTGGAGCTCTTCGACCTTGCGGGCCCGTTCCAGTGATGTTATCTGTTTTATTTCAAAGGTAAAGAATGTAGGCGCTACTGATGACGCAGCCTTTGTATTTTGAATTGCTCTTCTAACTTGTTTTCCTCGGCAGGAAGGATTAAACACATTGTTTACGTTACTACCTCGTCAATGAAATGATTGTAGCTCGATTTTATTGCTTTTTTTAATAGTTTTTTAACGATTGTAGATGGTCTACTTCGTTACTTACTACATATAATCTGTAATATAACGCAGTGTGCAGTGTGGGATAGGTAAAGCGTGATGATTCGAATAAATGAATATATTGTATAAAGTTCAACTGCAATAAATGAGATCATGGTTCTGTTAAACAAATCACTTCAGCCTTGTATGCAAATTAGGTATTCCAGTAACCTGTTGCCTAGATATACTTCACCTGCATACACTTGATACATCATGGTGAGCATAGATTTGTACTTCATTCTGAAATGTACATCGTTCTGCAAACTAAGCGATTGCTACAACAAGGCCTCAAGGATGTCTGTCATTTTAGAAACCCTCGACTCGACCGTTTAGTGGGAAAATTTCAGGTGAGGAAGAGCAGGGAGGGCCTGCCTCACCGTCTACTAAGCTAAGGTATCAAACTGTTCGAATAGGATGCTCGAATACCTATTTTGTGTGTCTACACTTCTATAATACAACAGTATAATAATCGATACTATATTATTTATGTTTACTGCATAGTACGAGTATATTTGCTTGAACGCGTTTATCACTGGAACCACCCGTAAAACTTGAAAAATGTTTAATGCGTTTGCAGGCCAATCGTTTAGGAAGGTCACGCTACGTACGACCCTTATCGATCGAATCCGATTAGAGCTATTTTTTTGTCAAATTAAACGGCCTGTTAAACTTATTTATAATTACTTATAAACTATACAAAAAACCCAACACAAGTCCTACTGTACCTAACTTACTGGGGCTGCCTCAATTTATTTATGCTTACAATGTTTTAGATAAAAATAAAATTTTGTATTTTTTTTTGTACTTATAAACTATACAAAAAAGGTAATTTTTTAAAGTACCTACAATATCGCAGAGTATCATGGACTATTTTTCATCCTGGACAAAATTACGTTTTTACGGGATACTCACGGGAGCAAACTCGCTGCAAAAAGCTAATATCACTTATTTCTATGTTATATTCTGAAATTCAATGATATTTTACAACCAAAATTGAGGTATATATATATAAATTAATTTACAATTGTCGCTAAATTAAGTTTAATTGATTATGATTTAATTTAAATAAATTAAATGTCATTGATTAAGATTTAAAAATTTCTATAAATTAAATGTCATGGCAAAGACTTCCTTTTGTACTTCCGATAAGTGTCAAAATAGTCTGTCCACCTTCGCCTAGGCCTGCCGTGGCCTGGCCCACAGTTTATCTGGTATGCGGCAGACATGTCCTGCCCAATCTCACATAGGAATAGTACTAGCGGTTTCCGGGTTTCGGGTGTCTTTAATAGCGGTATGTAAAGAAGTGACATGAAGCCGGTATATATACCGGCTTCATCTCGTTTAAATTGACGAAAAAAAAACGAGAAAAAGTGTTTTTAAAAACCTCATCATTTCAGCCGATACACGTCCACTGCTGGACATAGGCCTCCCCCAAGCGTCGCCACAACGAACGCTCCTGCGCGTCTCGCATCCATCGGCTTCCCGCAATCCTCACTAGGTCATCAGACCACCTTGTTGGAGGCTTTCCAACGTTGCGTCTTCCGGTACGCGGTCGCCACTCCAGAACCTTTCGGCCCCAACGGCCATCTGTTCTGCGAGCAATGTGCCCTGCCCATTGCCACTTAAGTTTGGCAATTCTTTGCGCTATGTCGGCAACCTTAGTTCTCCTGCGGATGTCTTCATTTTTGATTCGATCACGCAAGGTAACCCCGAGCATAGCCCTTTCCATTGCCCTTTGGGTGACTTTAAGCCTTCTGATGAGGCCCATTGTGAGCGACCACGTTTCGGAGCCATATGTCATCACTGGCAACACGCACTGATCATAGACTTTTGTCTTGAGACACTGTGGTATGTTGGACGAGAAGACACCGCGTAGCTTCCCGAACGCTGCCCAGCCGAGTTGGATTCGACGGTTGACCTCTTTCTCGAAGTTCGACCTACCTAGCTGGACTGTCTGTCCGAGGTAGACGTAATCTTCCACAACTTCGAGTGTAGAGTCTCCGATCTTGATAGGAGTGGGCGCTACATGGTTGTTTATCATGATTTTGGTTTTATCCATGTTCATTTTAAGACCCACTCTTTCGGAAGCTCTACTGAGGTCATTGAGTATTGTGCTGAGCTCCTCCATAGTCTCAGCCATGACTACTATGTCGTCAGCAAACCGAAGGTGAGTGATGTACTCGCCATTGACATTAATGCCTAGTCCATTCCAGTCCAGAACCTTGAAGACATCTTCCATTGCGGCGGTGAACAGTTTCGGAGAAATGACGTCTCCCTGCCTCACACCCCGCTGCAAAAGGATAGGTTTCGAGATCTGGTCCTGTAGTCGGACTGACATAGTGGCGTTTTCGTACAAACACTTCAGCACCTCGATGTACCGATAGTCAATTTGGCACCGTTGGAGAGACTGCAGCACCGCCCAAGTCTCAATCGAATCAAAGGCTTTCTCGTAGTCCACAAACGCTAGGCAAAGAGGCAGGTTATACTCCTCGGTCTTCTGTATAACCTGCCGTAGCGTATGAATGTGGTCTACGGTGCTGAAACCTTTTCGGAATCCGGCTTGTTCGGGAGGCTGGAAGTCGTCAAACCTGCGCGCGAGACGGTTCGTGATGACCCTTGAAAACAGCTTGTAGACATGGCTCAGAAGTGAGATGGGCCTGTAATTCTTAAGCAGGGTATTGTCACCCTTCTTGAAGAAAAGTACCACCACACCTCTGCTCCATGCCTGCGGCGTTTTTCCCTCGAGTATGACGGAATTGAATAACTTCTGAAGGGCCTTTAGGACCGGTTTTCCACCCGCCTTCAGGAGCTCAGCCGTAATTCCGTCCTCGCCCGACGCCTTGTTGTTCTTCAACTGCTTCAGAGCCATCCTAATCTCGTACAGGCTGACGTCCGGGATATCTTCAGTGTAGTGTCGAGTCAATCTAGCTCTTGGGTCGTTTGCTAGATTTGTATCGGGTTTGGAGACTGACGTATATAACTGTCCATAAAAAGCCTCGATCTCTCCCAGAAGCTCCGATTTGGCGGATATAACTCTGCCATCATCGGTCTTCAGTTTCGTGAGCTGGCTCTGCCCAATAGACAGATCCCGTGCAAATACTTTGGAGCCCTTATTCCGCTCAATCGCGTCTTTAATCCTCTCGGTATTAAATCTGCGAAGGTCGCGTTTCAGAGACTTCGAGATCTGTTTATTGAGCTGCCGGTACGTGCACACGTCATCTGAAGACTGCAAAGTCATTTCACACCTCTTCTTCATGAGCTCGAGAGTTTGATCTGTAAGCCTTTTGGTCTTACTTGTACGAGTCTTAAAGAACTGAGACCCGACTGTATGGACAGCTTCCACGAACCCATCATTATATTTGACCACGGAGCTTTCTAGGCACTCGAAACGATTTTGAAGTTCGAGCTGAAAGCTCTCGGAGTTTTGGATCTGGATCTGTGCAGGACGGAGCGTAGACTTCATCAGTCGAGTTCTTTCAAGCCTGACATTGATATTCAATGTGCCTCTTACCATACGGTGATCACTTCCGGTTTTCACCGTATTGATCACAGAGACATCATTGAATATTTGCTTCTTCGTCGACATGATGAAGTCAATCTCATTTTTAGTTACACCATCAGGGCTTAGCCACGTCCACTTCCTGTGCTGACGCTTTCTGAAGAAGGAGTTCATCATGTAGAGGCTCTCCTTCTCCATAAAACTAGCCAGTAGGTGTCCCCGGCGGTTCCGATGTCCAAATCCAAATTGCCCCACTCGCAGCTCATCACCGTCTCGTTTGCCCAGTTTCGCATTAAAGTCCCCCATGACCACGGTGAAGTGAGTCTTAGAGCCATGCATGACTCTGGATATATCCTCATACATGGACTCCACTTCGTCGTCGGGGTGTGCCGAGGTCGGGGCGTAAACCTGTATGACCTTCAGCGAATATCTTGATGATATTCTTTAAAAACCTATTTGCAAAATAAATATCATTTATCAATTACCTTATACTCAGCGGCGTCTACAAGTTGCGCGTTGAGGTCGCGTATTTGCGCGCGCGCGTCCGTTAGCTGCACTTGCAACTTGTCGCACTGTCGCGCGAGCTTCTTGTTGCGCGACACCGCCTCGTCGCGCTCCGCCTGCAGCACGGCCCTTACGCGGCAGCTTTCATCCTGGTGGTAAAAAAAGTAGTAGTAAAAAATATGTTTTATTTAACTTTCCAGTTGGTCTTGGACATCTTTGAAGGAAAACATTGTGAAGAAACCTGCATTTATTTTTTTGGTGGGTTAAAATTATCCAAATGATATATCCCTTGAGCGGAGCGGAAGATGGTTTCAGACTCTTACTGACTAAAAAAACCAACCCTGTTCCTTCTTGCCTTTCATACCGGGGCTGGGCTACCTTTCGGAGCTAACCCTGGCCCCAGTAGGCTTCGATCCAGCTGGGCCCCTGCTGTTGTTGACAACTCCTTGAGGCGCGCGGGAACAGTGCGCGCCGTCGACGACTTGGGCTTGGTCCAGTCAGTGGCGACACCCAGGCGTCACTTCCGCACGAATCCGGTGTAGGAACCTCCCAAACTTACCAGGTCCAGTGAGCACCTATGTCATATACCTATTCCAATATATCCTGGTTTCATATTTCTTGTCACTTCTATAATCTTAGAACAATGTAAATGAATAATTTAAGAATATAGAAATTATATAAGAATGGATTCCTACACTACATACCTGCACACTAAGCTTCCGCCGCAGTAAGTCCAGGTGCAGGTCCTTCCTCTGCAGTTGCTCCCGTAGAATCCTGATTCGTCTTTGCAACTGGTAAACTACGGCGGTCTGAAATTCGGAGCCATGTTACAGTTCTAAACACGACACTAAACGACAAAAGTTACTCTATAACTCAGCGCTGTCATGCAAAGTGTGCGCGTGACTGTACTTCGTTTGTTACAATAAAGTCAGATGACATAGCGTGTGCTGCCGACTGTACATTCCAAGACAATTCAGTTAAGGTTACAACAAACGTTTAAAAAAAACTTGAAAAACGTGCACTATTTTAAGAAAATTTCGTTACTTTTTAATCTATATTATTTTATACCATGCGAGTCAATCTAGTACAATGTAGAACTAAGTGCCTATGGTAAAGTCGTATTAGCCAGGGCCAAAAGCCCGGGGTACAACTTTGGCCCACGCTCACACAGTAAACACAGTGTGCCGTGTTTCTATTGATTAGGAAGCTTGGGCTAAAGTCCCAGGCAAAAATGCCCAGGGCCAAAATAATACTTTACTGTACCATAAATTAGGAGCATACCTGATTTTGTAAAATTAATTTAGTGTTGTTACACAGCTACTGTAATAAATACAAAGTTAATGCCATGGTTGGTTAATATTGAACGGATGCCTAAGCTATCTACGCAGCTACGCAATGTAGGATGGCTCGCGTTTAAACGGTATGAAAGTCTTCATGTCTCTTTTGGACATGGTTAGGACCATGGGCATCACCTAAATCAATTCCTGGATAAAAAATAATTGTCGTATTTTCAACTCTGGAAGCCCGAGCAGATAGATCAAATCCGTGAATCATAATTGCAGTAACAAGCTACTTTTATATACACTGTCTCAGTAGTTTCGACTATGTGTTGATATATCAGTCAGTCAGTTTATCCTTTTACGTATGTAAATGGATAAAATCATCATAAAGTTAGCTCACAGCTAGTGTGGCGGTACAAGTACCTATATAAAACTTCCATGAGTGCGTGATACAACGTTACTGTCTCAGTGCAGTGGTGATTGTGATTGAACCTTAAATTTAATACAGTTATTCAAAGAAGTATGGTACCTAGGTGAAAATGATGACGATGATGAAAATGTATAGGCACCAGAATACAACATGTAACTGGAATAATGCACATCCACAAACATCTCAGTTCGAAAATTAAGCTACGCTTAGAATTTTTACTTAAATGTACTTAAGTAGTGCTATTTTTTAAGAACTGCGTTATTCTAATTGTAGGCAAATAATATGGGCTGATGCACTCCATTGGTAGTTGGGTATAATAGTGCATCGGTATTGGTCTATTTACGCACGCACACCCTGGTGACTCACTTTATTTTTATTTATTATTTATTTTCACTTAGATCTAGTAAGTCTATTTTGAACATACCTGCTACTTTCAGGAAGTGCATGTATTATATATTACATGTTGTATACCTACCTACACAAGTATACATAAATAAAAATGTTTAAACTATTAGGTGCACCTGTTGCTTAATGAATTGCATATTCTTTTAAATGATAATAAAACATACCTAATTATGCAGGTAAACTGCACCTAGTGATTCAAATTACCAGCAGTTAATTGTGTGAAATTATTAGTTATTGTTTAATAGTGCTAATTTACTGTGCATAATGAATTAATAATAGAAAATTGTATACTTTTGTACATCAACACTGTAACACTACTCTGATGATGGATGCACGACTCATTAAAATGAAACTGAGAATAATTTGTTTCTTAGTGGTTTCTCAAATTACTGTATGACTGCTTTAATTTCTATTGTATGTAAGCAATGTCATTCCAATTGGATAAAGTGCAAATCTTACTTCTTTAAGATAAGGTAAATCATGGAAAGATCTTTCTCTTCGCAGTCTGGGCAGCGTGCCATAGTATCCGTAATATAGCATCTACACAGAACACATACGGGTTAACACACAGACACACAGATACACAGATGACAAACGCTTTGTACAAGTTGCGACATAGCCTGTACACGTGAACAAGTGTACCGACACGGTAAAGGTGAAGGTAAAATACTATTGTACATGTTATTACACCGCTTGGGTGGCGTACCATAGGGGTTTAATAAGTAGTGGAATTAACATATTAATTAAATCTAAAATGGTATACAAATATAATGCCGGCAGTTAGATAAAGATATGTAAAATAAGGAGGGTACACCCATTAATTTTAGACAAGATTTTACTCTGATATTCAAGCTGGTTGGACCCACTGCTGTGTTTATAATAGGTAGATAATTTGAAGCATCCTTCTTGTTCCATTGTTGTCACGAAGATCCCTAACGCAGGTGTTCCAATGTACGAAGCACCTGCTCAGCTGGCGGTAACACACTGACACTAACCTTGTCGACAATCTTATCGCTCTCAAGCCTCGCCAGCTGCTCGGCACGGTGTATAATAGATTCGGTGTGCAATTCTATTCCGATATCTTGGGTTAACTCGTCCATATTGAGTGTTCTGCTTAGACGTTCTAGGAATGCAACAAACTGTAACAAAATAAAATTCTATAAAAATCACATAGAATGAAATTGCTGCAGAGGACCCTCTGCAAGTCCTACGATGATGCTATTATAAGTGCATGTCTGTTTGTTGTGAGTGTGTGTCATAGATCTGCGTGAGATCACAACTAGCTGACACTATTGATGTGCCTCTTAATTGGCCAAAATGCTGCTATCAAAATACATACCTACATACAAGTGCATCTAATCATTCACACGATAAAGATGATCACGATGCTGTTACTTTATTCATTACAGTTCCTACTAGACTTGTTTCAAAAGCTATAACGCCGATATCCGAAAACGGCCAGATCAGGCTTCAGCACTGTAAAAATTAATACTCACATTAGCCTTATCTTTGCGTAGGTTCTCTCTGGAGAGTTCCAGGGAGGTCAGTTCAGACTCCAGCTTATGCACTTTAGCTTCAAGCATGTTTCTCTCATCCTCCAGTATCCGCACACGCGTCGTCGCCTGGTCGTGCAAGTGTGCCGCCCTGCCTAACTGCTGAGACTCCATACCCAACTTATCACGTAATGCATCTATTTGCTACAATCAAAATAATATCACTTTTAATCGTGGCAGGTGTATTCATTCTAAGCAAATTGAATTACTCTATGTTTTTATGTCTAAAGGATTACACAGGGACATTCAAACCTATTTCTTGCTTTCGGCTTCCTGAAATACCTGCATGATGCTCAGCAATGAGTATATTAAAAGCAATACTATTTTACTGATTTGACAGAAAACGATATGCTTCGGGGGAAGCCCTTGGAGAAAGGTTTCTTAAAATTATGTATTGACATCCGGGTTTAGCTTTTAGAATTTATGATTTAATATTGTACTCACGACAGATTTGTCTTTATTATCACTTAGAATCTCGCGAATTCTATCTTTTATAGTACTTTCGTGGGCCTCCACAAACCTTGTCGGCAAACTCAGTAAAATGGCTATCGACTCCATGGTATTACGGAATTCCGCATGTAACCTTTGATATTTTTCATCCCGATGCCTCAAATCCTCTGAAAATATAATTAGTACAAACAATAGCCTCTAACACAATTGGTTATTCATTAGCAATTCATTATCCTTACCTTTCAACTGAATAATTATAGATTCATTCTGGTTCACGTTATCAGTTACAACATTTAAGTTTTTGGAACAATGTGATAATTTCTCTCTTGCTTCGTGTAGCTCTCGTTCGATAACTCTGTTTTGAACACATAGAGATTCTTTTTCCTGTTTGAGCCTCTCTAGGTCGAGAAGCTGTCCTGTTATTTGCCTTTGTAACATATCTTTATCAGCATTAGACCTCTCTAGTGCATCTCTACAACTCCGCAGTTCTTGCTCGACGGTTGACAAATTTTCTGTTGTATTCATACATCGGTTTTTTAGTCTGGTGATTTCTTGAACGAGTTCAGCGGCTTTTATAATCAAACTTTCCGGCGAATGAGTGTGTGCGGTATCACAAAAATCGGATTCCAATGCTGCGGACATACGCCGAATCAGATCATGAAACTGACAACGAGCATTTTCTTTTTGTTGTTCTTCACTGTGGCATTCTAATTCAAGAGAGCGCAATTTCTTTTCCAAGTCCTTAATTTTTTCTTCACAGTAGCGGTTATCTCTTTGTAAGGTTTGCACTGTGATTTCACTTCGACCGTGCGATTGCTGAAGGTTACGCTGTATTTCTTCGAGATCATGGATCTTCTTTCGAAGAGATGATATGACAGCATTTTGACGAGCATTCTGTTCACGGAGGTGATCGATCTCCACTTGCTGCTCAAGTATTCTCTGATCTCGAGCCAACATCTGATTTTTTAAGTCACTGTTCTGCAATAAGTACACTTATGCTATAGGGATCGATCTATTAGTAGTTAGGTTTTGATTTTACTTTGACAAATAAATATGATAAGAAGTTTAATGATGTGGCTCACTTCAGATATCAGCTTATCTCGCTTGTACTGGAGCCCGGCGAGATCACTGCGAAGACTGGTTATTATGTCGTTACCAACGTCTGCCTCCATCTGAAGAAATTTCAATCCGTATTTACACTAATTTAAGATGCAAATATTTCGATCATAGTTCACATCTATGAAATAGTTTCGTTCAAAATGAAAAACTTACAAAACTCCATATTGAACTAGATCTAGTTATGCACTACAGTAAAAAGAAGTCAGTTTTTCGTGACGAGCAAAAGACGACTAGTCTAGTAAAGTACCTCTCCGTGCTTGAAATGTAGCGTGATCCGGCTCGAGGTTTCATACTTACCTACCAAGAGTCACGATATCTTTTCCACCGACCTATATAGGCAGGTACTAACATGCATAGCTTGGAATTTACATAAACGATGGGGAGCGTACCCCAAATCACGATTTTTATGGACATGATAATTGGTTAAATTGTGATATAGTTGCGATGTCATCACGGCCATCTAATCGAACGGTTTGTATCGGGGTAGGTAGACGACGAAAACACGGAAATGTTACGAGTACTGAAAGGGAAGCTTGTAATCTACGACTTGCTTGGTCTGTTACGTATAGGAACGTATACCGGTGGGGATACTTATGATTATATTCCACGAGAAATCCGTGCGAGGTACGGGACAATGCACGCTACCACCCCCTTCAGCGAACATTTTTCTAATTCTCGTTATTATTATCGAGCTTTTGATTTAGCCTGTTTACTTTTTTTAGGCTGATGAATTATTTTATTGAGCGTTTTATTTAAATAGTCTCTTTCGTACCTAGATGATATATAAATGAGAAACTGAATGAATTTAACTTTGAGTTATTTTACAGAAGGTACAGCAGTGTCGTCCTGGTATAAATTATAATTACCTGGGTTGAGTAGTGTTGTTTTTTTTTTAGGTAGGAAAATCAAACAATGACATCTCCCGCCCTTGGGCGCAGCAGGTCAGACTTTTACTGACTAAAAACCCACTCCTGGCCTTTCACACAACCCGTGGGCCCAGTAGACTTCGACCTTGCTGAACCCCTACGGTTTGCTGACATCTCCCTGAGGCGCGCGTGGAACAATACGCGCCGTCGACGACTTGGGCTCGGTCTGGATGGTTACCGAACGGTCGGACGGCGAGATACCCATTGCTCGCCGTCCGCCAGCTCACACCTACGTTGGCCGGAAATCGGGATCGGGATTCCGGCGACTGGGGCCTCCTCCTTTGCTAGCATTACTGTTTCGCAGAAGGAGGCGTCCTCCGCCTGCCACTTCTCACTTCGGTGAACAGTGTTGTTGTGTCCATTAGTACGAGTAAATTATTTTGAGCAGACTGGAGTTTGTATTAAAAATCTGGTTAGATGTCTAATGATCTAACCAGATTTTTAATACAAACTCCAGTCTCAGCTATAATGAACTGTATAATGTTAACCACAGTGTTCCTTCCGTTACCCTTTTTTTGCGAGACCTGCGGCAACACCTGACTGGCCCCATCAATTTTCCTGACATCTCTTTGAACATGGAATTGAACGCAACGTCGACGCAGACTTGGTCCTTACCGGAAGCTCGGACTGCGAGCTACCTACGGTTCGTCGTGAGCGAGCCCGCGCCTTAGGTGACCAGTAGTCGTCCTAGGCTGTAACTCCTGATACCTGCGGCGTCTCGGACGGCGGCATGAGGCTTGTCTCCACCTCACGGTCACGAAACGGTTTTGGCCGCCTCCTTTGCTTGCATCAAGTACTGCTTCGCAAAAAGCGGTGCCGTCCTCTCACCAGGGTTGGACGCGAGAAGGCCCAGTTCTTAGTAGTATTAAGTTACGCTAGGTTTGACTTTTGGTGCTTATCAATATAGATCTGCAACTAGTAAATAATTTAACGGTTCAAACATCGACTACCTAATTATTTTTATTATTATTTATCTATCTATCTCGGTAATTAATTCATGAATCCCCAAGCGACCACCGGTGGCCGCGCATCTATTGTCTTACTATTGTGTCTCTAATTGACGGTATCTGAAGGGTTAATGAGTGCAATGATGAGACACAATCAATCATTATCATCTTTTGTAACGAGACTAGAACTTCCAGCCTTGTGAGTAGTGAGTATCAGGCCGTTTGAAGTCTTCAACGACTGGACCAGTCTTGTTGCCTGATACTACCCTGTTAAGAATCATATTTGGTTGACAACAGTACAACTACACGTTAGTTTCATTATTCCAGATTAAACAATGTATGTAACAAACCTCTGTTGGACTTTTGCTGCACAGCACTTCGTAAACTTTCCAATTTTCAGCTTCTTCACTTCCTTTGTCTTCTTCCATTTTGATTAGATCACAAAACGGTAAAGTTTACACATACATCACCATACACATTGTAATTTTACGCCGTGATAGTCTACTGACTGATTGCAGCGTTGCTATGGAGTTTGGAAACGTAAACATAATGAAATTATCGATTAGGTATATATTGGGAAGAGTTTCACGTTCATGTTGCGGTTAGGGTGTGGATACCTAAGTAAGTAGGTACCTACTGCATTTAGTACAAAATCTTGGTGTTTTGTGGTGGGCTATGGATACCTTCTTGTGAATAAGGGTAGAGCCAACTGACTCTCAAAGTCTACCTATTGTCATAAAGCCTGCGGGCACGAGCATTCTGAATCTTAAGCTGGGTATCCATTTGAGGCAGCCTCGGGCCGAGCGGTTGCCTCGACCCGAGGCAGATCTAGTGGAGACCGTGCCGCGACTCGAGGCTTGCCGCGACTTGAACCAAACGAGGCGGCCGCGCAGCGAGCTAAATCGTGTCGGTAAATGGCCATGCTCAAAGACGCCACAGTGTGAGGCGTGCGTTCAGTGGAGACGGACGTACGTGTGCTCGGCACGCAGCAAAATGGATAATGAGAAATGTATCTTTTTTTCCAATTATTGGTTCAAGCTTGATACATAGATCTTCAAAGGTTTCAGAGTTCATTCTGGTAAAATTTTTAATAGTTTCTTCTACGCCTTCAAAGGTTATATCTGACAACAATTTTATTGCATGAACATTTCGCTGACGCTATATTTCCTTAGTCCACCATCGATGTTTCCGTTTCTTATGTTGCTTCCTTTTGTAGTGACTAATTATTACTAATGCTGCAGCGACTTTACGTGCGTCCACCATGGTGGTTAATGAGGAATTGAGAAAATCGTGGCTCGGGTTGAGGCTTGCCGCTCGATACGATATTTTGTGTGCTCAAGTGGAGACGCATGTACTTTCCGCAGCCCGCGGCAAGCTCAGGATGAGGCAGCTAGTCACGAGGCTGCGCAAATGGATACCCAGCTTTAAATAGAACCACATCGCCAAATAAATGTACTGAATAGATTACTAGCAGGTTCTTACAAAGGCTTCAGCCGTGTGTAGTTAAGTAAATTTATTCACAGGAAAAATTATTTAAATTTTCAAAGGAACAAATTTTTCCAAAGGAATAAAATTACTCCTGGGATAAAAAATTGCAAAATCATTGTGCTATTTTTAACCATGTCCTAAACCCGGACATGGTCTGTCAGACCCATTTAAGCTGTTTGATTCATTAATTCATGAATCCCCAAGCGACCACCGGTGGCCGCGCATCTATTGTCTTACTATTGTCGTCTCTAATTGACGGTATCTGAAGGGTTAAACCCCAAGCGAACGCCGGTGTTCGCGCTCTCTTACTATTGTGTCTCTAATTGACGGTAGGTATCTAAAAAGTAGCGTGAAGGAGTAACAAACACACAATATTTTTCTATTGCACGAAAAATTCACAAGAATAAAAAAAATACAACCGACTTTAGTGTAAAAAATCTGGGCAAGTGCGAGTCGGACTTACGCACTGAGGGTTCCGTGCAAACTAAAATTCCCGAATGGAGTCTCGAATATTTTTCCGATTTGCAAAAAAGTATTTTTTTTTGTTACGTAGATAACAACAAATTTACTTTGTTTTCAGATTTATTCCGATCCCGATTTCCGGCCACCGTAGGCACGGGCTTGCGGACGGCGAGCTATAGCGACAGCGCCGCTGCCTGATGCGGTCGGCCTCCTCCTTTGCTAGCATATTACTGCTTCGCAGAAGGAGGCGACCGCCTGCCACTTCTTCTCGCTCCGGACCATGGCCTGAACCAAGGCCCGGCGCCGATCGCCCCCACAAAGGCACGGTGATGCTCCGCCCAAGCAGGGTACACCTCGACTGTGTCCTCCACCATGTCCTCCGGCCTTTCCGCACAGTGGCGACACCCGGGCGGTGCTATAAGACCTTGCTTTGTGTCAAATTTCAGGGTTCTGGGTCAACGGGAATTACCCTAGTCAGAGTATCAAAATATACGGTTTTTGTGACATAAACGGTCGTATCTTTAAGCGTTCTCGAGAAAAAGTCTTCACAGACAGATGCACAGACAACAAAGTGATCCTATATCAAAGTATCAAGTTGAAATTAAAACCATATACCTACTCAGGTCTGCGGCCCCTTCAAGCTGTAAAAAAACAAAAAAAAAACAGAAGTGCAAAATAACTTTAATTTTGGAAGTCGGTGTTTCTATAACAGTTATGTCCCGGTTGTCTCTTCGTTGTTTAACACCGACATCCGAAATTAGTCAGTTTTTTTTTTACATCGAAGTCGGTTGTATTTTATTTCGAAAGTTTTATAATTTACACTTTTCAGTTATGGCACTAAAAAGTGCCCCTCAGCTAAACTTAAATACCTTAGGCATAGCCAGAGAGAATCCCATTCTCATACAATCAGGTCTCAACATCAGATCAATTCGATATATCCCCTGCCACTTTTCTTTCAGTCAGTCATCGACAACATCACTATCACTACATAGTATAAAACAAAGTCGCTATCCGCCGTCTGTCTGTCCCTATGTATGCTTAGATCTTTAAAACTCCGCAACGGATTTTGATGCGGTTTTTTTAGTAGATAGAGTGATTCTTATGGAAGGTTTATATGTATAATACATGCATAATATAGTAGAGAAACACTGATAAATTTAGAGGTTTCTAATGTGATGTCGTAAATAAGCACGTTTTTTTGCGCTTATATTGCAAACACTGGCTGTACCCTACGAGATAGACCAAAATAATGTACTACAGTATTGTCCACCTTAAAAAGTTCAACAAAAAAATCCGCGATGGTATATGTCTATCTCTTAGGGATAACCCACCATAATAATTTTTTATCCTTTACAAAAAAAATGGTTATTTACGAAGTGATTTTAAACAATACAGCATTAATCCTTATCCAATTAAGTACTTTAAATAAATTGTGCATTTATTAGGTATAGATCAATATGCTTTTTACAGCATGTAATTTAAGTGAATATTTCCGAAGATATTACAAATTTAAAATGCAGGGACATAGTTGTTGCGGCGCCGCGCCTATAAAAAGCGCGTTGATGGCCGCGCTTCGTCCTACAGCACTTCATGATTTGCAGCGATCGCACGCGTTTATCGGAGCTCTCTAGCGAGGAAAATATCAATCACTATCACTACATAGTATAAAACAAAGTCGCTATCCGCCGTCTGTCTGTCCCTATGTATGCTTAGATCTTTAAAACTACGCAACGGATTTTGATGCGGTTTTTTTTAATAGATAGAGTGATTTATAAAAATGAAGGTTTATATGTATAATACATCCCTACTAATCTGTCTGTCTGTTACGCTTTCACGCGACGTAACCAAAACCGCCTGGCGAATCCCAATCCAAGGTGTCATTCGTACCGAGCCGAGGGATGCGTGGCCAAGGGGGAGCTTGGTTCTTATCGGTGTCTCCCCAGCGAGATGGCAATCCTGGGGTAGTAAATTTTGCCTTACCCGGGCAAGCGGCGCTCTGCCGGGGTGGACTATTTATTTCCCTAGCTACTCGTGGGAACTGTATGGATTCACAGTTTTATACAACAACATCTCAGGACGATGATGAACGTCCGGAACCCTCGAGTAGTCTTATTGGGTCAATACCCGATCTGACTACTCTCTTACTCGGTTCTGAGGGAGACTCCCAAGTCACCTTAGACACCGAACTCAATCCTCCTGAGCTGGAGTCGGCAAACGATGGCACGAGGCCTACTGAGATGGACTCGGAAGTGCCGTTGGGAACTGACTTTAGCCCCAGGAAACGACGGTTGCCAGGAGCCGCGCGTAAGGGCCTGCGGCGCCTCAAGGCTGGCGGTATGGATTCCATTGAGGCCTACAAGCTGGTCACGGAGCAGTGGGCGAGTGCGCGTGCTCCTTTGACTGATCTGGTGGCCGATACGTCATCGGGGAAGAGGCCGGTAAAAGGATTTCGATCCGAGGACGAGTCGCCGAAAGATCATGCCAAAAAGACAACGCGTGTGGACGAAAAGTCAGGGCCAATTCCAATGATCCCTGACGAGACGTCCGCAGCTCAGGTCGGACCACCGCCTGGGACAAGCGTTGTGTCTTTTAAGGACGCCCTAACCAACATCCGAGTGGGAATCCGTAATAGAGCCCATGTCGAACGTGCAATTGGGGCTCCTTTCTAAGGACATATTGAGGGCGATTCTTAACGCCCCTATGCCCAAAGCCCCCGAATTCAAAATTCGAATCGAGGCTTGCACTTCCAAGCCGAGATGGCTGCAAGTTGTAATCAAAAACGACTACAGCCTGAAATGGCTTGAAGAAAAAGTGGGGACACTAAAGCCGTGGCCAGAGGCGGACCTCCTCCCTATTTTATTGAAATTGTGTAACATATTATATTATAATACATTATATATATATTGTGTTTTATATGCAGTTAATTTGTTAGTAGTACACCACAGACTACCCCTTGTATTATTTTAAGTTCTTGTCCATCCTAAGGTTGTCTGGAAGATATCGCTTTCAGCGATAAGACCGCCATTTATTTATTTATTTATTAAAACTTCATGCAACATAAAAGTACAAAGGCGGACTTAATGCCTTAGGCAATCCATAAACCAATTACCAACAACCAATCCATTAACCAATTTATGGGTCCATTGTACCCATAAATTTAATTTTATGTATAAGCTGTGTTACTTTTTGGTGTACAATAAAGTTTTATTCTATTCTATTCTATTATCTCGCTCATTAACGAGAAGGACCTGCCAAAAGCAAAGGTTGGGATCCTCCACTTTAAGACAGAAGATGTCATCAAAACTCCAAGAGATGCCCTTAATCTCTTGGAAAAACAAAACAACCTGCAGACTGGATTGTGGAAGGTGCTGAGCGTCAAGAAAGAAGGGGACGGAATCACGACCGCCCTTTCTATCGATGATGCCTCCATAGAAGCCTTGCGCAAACTAGACTGCAGGCCGCAATTAGGCTTTCGTAAAGTCCTAATACGCATTCGCGGCGATAATACGCCAGCGAAGGCTGAGCAGGTGGCAGGGACTAGCCAATCTGGCGCAAGGTTTTCGCCATCTGCTAAACACGCTCCTAAGGCGGGGCCGAGCGACCGGGTCTCTGGTAAAACGGCAAAGCGACAAAACGCTAAGCCGAAACCCGGAGGCCAGGGCGTCAGGAACCGCCCCCTCGGGGCACCACCGACGAAAGGGGCTAACCGTCCCAATCGATCGAACACAACACAAACACACCATAACACAGACACACATAAACACACAAGTGGTGCAGATAAACCTGCATCACGCCAGAGCAGCCACGGCTGTTCTGGAAAAACTCTCACACAAAAGAACCTTCACATCGCTCTTATCCAGGAACCATGGCTGGCTAATACTAACACGGTGTCTGGACTGGGCTCTGCAGGTAAGGTCGCTCATCATATCGGTGGAGTCAAACCAAGCCACTTCTGACCGGACTTTTGATATTTGGAGACAATGTAGATCTTGGTCCCACGAACCATAGGTAGTTTATATTTAATTAAAGGATAACCATCCTTTAATTCGCATCAAAGCAACATCCTTAAATCGCTATCAAAATAACATCCGTGATGGTGCTCAAGACAGAGTTAGCAACACTGTAATGAACTCAACTTAGCCTGAATGTGCATCACAAGGGAAATTTTCAATAAATAAAACATATTTACGTAATCAAGATATGTATTAGGTACAAAAAGTTTTACACAGTATCAAGAATACCGAAAGAAATTTGTATACCAGTTCTAAATTCAGTAGATTTTAAAGAGTTATATTTCTTAGTAATCAGCAATTGTCAGAAACGGCTGTCGTGAGCTTCTCACCCAGCAAGACACAGAATCACTATATTAATCACACTTACGAGTTACATATGATCAGATCTAGTAATTTTGTAATATATATATATATATATATATATATATATTATAAACCAGTCGAAGACGACGATTTAACCCATTCGCTGAAAGTTATTTTTAATCCAATAAAAGTTAATTTTGTTTCAACAAAACAGTTTTATCAAATTGACCTTTATTGTTGTATAAAGAACAAGAGTCATACAATTAATATTCTTCTAAAAATATTTTTAAATCAGCGATTGGGTTAGAAAACTATCTGTAGGAATGTCAACAGTGTCGTCTTAATAAAAAAATGCACTTTAACTCACTTAAATCTAAAGAACGTATTATATCTGATGCCTGTGGCATATTTTAATGGCAACTCAGTAATGTAAACAGCTCCATGCCTGAGGCAATTTTTAAACTGTCAACTTTATACCCATTCTGAGAATGGATTATTTCTTATAATATCAATAAAGCGAACTTAAGAAAATTCGAGGGCATAACCTTATATGCCTAGCTTATATCACTAAATACGACTGTCGCTCGGTGGTGTGTCATGTGACTAGCACGTAGTTAACATTAAATAACCAACTGAGCACTTTATAAAAAAAGAAACTATCAATAAAAACTTATTAAAAAGAAAAACATATCAAATGAGGTAATTAATACAGTAGCATGTCTGTAAAGCCTTAAAGTTAACTAAAATTTAGAACAACAACTGCGGAACAGAACAGCGTTAATGGTTGCTATTATGACCCATATCTGGCTAAGGGTTTTATAGAGACTTTTACGGAATACTCTAGTGGACTGACCGTCAGTCACTATCTGCAAACTGGAGATAATTTTTATAATAGCTTTACTTCTAACTTAAGACTAGTCTAGTGTGGTCTTGAGTTGGCGTATCTGCCTGTTCCGTTTTTCTTAAAACTAATAATCACAAGGTAAACACAAATAATTCTGGAACTTAGCTCCGACTCAGAATATTTTTAAAATTAGCAACGTTTTGGCACTGAGCATAAGGCTCAGTTCACACATAGACGCGATGCTCCGCGCTATTAACCTATTAACCGCTTGCGTCGGATTGGTCCGACGAGTGTTTTCGCGTCCTATTCGCCAGGGTCGTTTGTTTGCGACTGTGTACTCCATCTCGTTTAGCTCTTCAATCCCCATAGGTGACTGAAGAGTTGACGAGATGCGAGCATTATTCGTGGATGTGCGACTCTTGTGAAATAAACGCGAGAGTGTTTGTCGGATATATGCGACGTAGGCGGTGAAAAGGTTAATAATTAAAAAGCGCGCGCTGCGTCTCGGGTCGGTCTAAACTGGCTCTAAGAAATAATGACTGTTGGCTTTTGGTGACGTCAGTCATAATATAAAATGCTCCTGAGATAAATAATCTACAGGAAGTACAAAGTATCACTTAAGGTATAATGCGGCTGGCTGTGCAGACTATTCGCGGCCAGGAATGCCAGCTTGTGTGCGTACTGGCACACCGACGGGACGCGCACTTGTGATGAACAGTTGAAGTACAAATGGGTTAGTTTGTACGTTAGCCATTGCATCTGAAATCAATCAAAAGATGTGTGATATATGATAATTATATTTTATTTTCGATTTATTTATTTTTGCTTAGAAACTGGTCTTCCCCCTACTTTCAAGTCTTCTGACCATTTGTAACTTTGGAATACGTTAATGTAGAAAATGTAATAAAAAAATAATTTATTATCACGCATTACAATTCAGCATGATTTACGTAACCTTTTTTTTAAGATGGTTTATAAATAAAGTAGTATGACTTACCCGATCAGGATGGAGTCCGGTGGTGTCCTCGATTATGTTGTATGACGTCGGGGATATAGTGCCTTCTCGCACATTTTGCGAGACAAGATAGAAGTCGTACCTGTAATATAAACAAAATATTGTTCAGCTTGGAATGTATTCCAAGATTTCCGAGAATGCCAAAATGCGTAGGAGTCTGACATCAACATTTAACATAACATTATTTTCGACACCTGAGAAGACAAAGTGATATTGAGATGCAAATCTCAATAACGATAGCACGATATGATGATCGATCATTAACATCGAGGGTAGCCGTAAATAATTAAAATATGGGAACGCTGGTAGGGATGTCAACATAAACGAATCTAAAGGAGTACAAGAATTTTATCAAGTGGCGTCTGTATTTCCGGCCACCGTAGACGCGGGCTCGCGGACGGCGAGCCATGGGTATCTCACTGTCCGACCGTCCGGTAACTGTCCGGACCGAGCCCAAGACGACGACGGCGCGCACTGTTCCCGCGCGCCTCAAGGAGTCGTCAGCAATAGGAGGGGCCTAGCTGGGTGGGTCGAAGCCTACTGGGGCCAGGTTTATCCGAAAGGAAGCTCGAGTCCCGGTACGAAGAGGCTAGAAGGAACGGGGTGGGTTTTTAGTCAGTAAGAGTTTGTCTATCTCCCGCTCTACCCAAGAGCAGGGGCTGTCATAAGATGATTTTTGCCCATAGTAAAAAAAAAGTGGCGTCTGTATTATCTGCCTACACGTATGGGAAAAAGTAGTGAGTTAAGTATGTGTCAATTACTAACCGCTCCGGTTGAGTGACGACGTCGTCGATGACGGTGCCGGGGCGTGGGTTCTCGCCGGTGCGGCCGCGGTCCAGGAATATGCGAGTGTTGATTCTTTTAGAAACAATTATGAAGGCCATTTTGTACTCGACCTCGCCGTAAATCTCAGCAAGTTTTTTCTTTATTTCTGCCACCTAGAAAGAAAACAAATACAAGTTAGACCCCCTTGTTCATTAAAGTTTTTATAATACTCTATGTGTATATGGAAGGTGGGATACTATTTTTGTTTTCCTCAACCTTGTTTACATAGCACTCCCAACTTTTTTGATACAATGCCTTTGAATAGTCTCAGAGCAAAGTTTGAAAGAATTATGGGAGTTTATTTAGCTATAGAACCCTAAAAAACATGTTTGACATACCTCATGACTGTGTACATAGGGAATTTGTCCGTCACCCACGCCGTCACGGTAGATGAAAATGCGTTGAGGTAAACTGCCATCTGCAAGAAAATATTTTTTTCAAATGAACTACTCATTGCACTCACTATTTAAATAAACAAAATAATTGCATACTTCCGAGATTCTATTCGAGATTTTAAATGTTCACAGTAATTCACAGAGACGCGCACATTTTAAGAGGGATATATTTTTTGTTAATTCCAAACAAGTGGCTAATTTTCTAAATGACTGAACGTTTCAAGAGTCTTTCAGAACTAGATAGATTATATGGAGTAACTTGGGAAAAATAAGTAAACTAAAAATAAAAAAATTGTGACCAAATGACTTGTGTCGTTTTACGAGTCTGACGCGGGCGAAGTCGCGGGCACCAGCTGGTAAAGAGGAATCAGAAATACATATGTTACCATTTAGTTCTCGGTATCTGCGCAGCGCTGCAGCGATATTGAAACCCATGTGCGCACTCAGCTCCTCGCCGGATGTGTGCGAGTTGACGGCCGAGAAGTAGCGAGTCAAGTGACGGTCCAGAGTCGCCACGAACCCGCCGAAACTCTTCTCCTTCGAGCGAGTGTCGTGGCACACATCGTAACCTATCACTAAGATACTCTGCAGAGGGATATCTACTCTCCATGGGGCACCACCAAGCTGGAAAAGATCAAAACATTAGTACCTGTATACATGAAATTGGGCATTACATACCATTAGTAAACAGAGATTAGAAACAATGCTTACCTTGCAGTTTATTTGTATAGCCACTTTAGTAGCAATTGACATGGCAGATTTGGAAGTCATATTGCGAGCGCATACAACTTGCGTGGGTACGGCACGGTCTACTGTGCACTTCTTTTTAATTGCCTCGTATCTGGAATAGAGAAATGATTATTTTTTTTTGCAAGGACATGCAAAAGTTTAGCCTTACAAATGACGATGTTTATCAGCGAAATGAATGGCGCCGCATGATTAAGAAAGCCGACTCCGCGTAACGGGAAGAGGCGAGGACAAAGAAGAAGACTCACCTGTCCGCAAATTGGCGTGCCAACACGCATAGTATCATAGCAGGATTCTTTCGTGCAATGGCCGCCTCACAAGCGTTTGCATATTCCATAGGGCCATCATGTCGGATGGGAACTGAAACACCGCACATAGTCAAATAGAAGTTAATAATAAATGGTGTTGTCAGTTACTTAACGATAATCTTTACTTACTTATTTCAGGTCTGGGCATTCTGAAACCCACACCTCCACCCGTTTTCATAATCAAGTCAACGAAACCTTCAGCATCGCGTCGCTGCCTCTCGGGTGTAATAACAACCCAGGAAGGCAGTTGCGAGATGTCAAGTAATGGTTTTGACCTCATGTCCCTAGTCCAGCCTTCAGTAGTGTCACCCGCTGGGTACCGGTGGTTGTTGCCCTGCACGATTTGCTCGGGAGGGAGCTGACGACCCTTGAATTTTACTAATTCCTGGGATAGACTTAGTGACCAGTCACCCATTTCCTAAAAAGAAAAAATAATGATATTAATGACATAATTTTTTACCACATTTACAAAAAGAAATCTACAGTGATCAAGACACACACCTTTACCACTTCACGAGATTTCGTCAACCGTTGGTTGAATGCCAAAAGTTTCTGAATACGTATATCAGGTCCAATCTTTGTGTGCACGTCAAGGGCCTTCATGAGCTTGAAATTGGCGCGCATCTCGTCGGTGAGGCCTGTCTGGCGACACAGCTCCGGCACCAAGTACACCAGCTCCGGCATCCCGGCGCGGATGTCGCGCGGCTTGGAGCGGGAAATTAGGAGGGGCTGACCAGCATCATGGATATTGATGTTATATTTCTGAAAGAACAAGAAGAAAATGAGTTTTTTTTTAAACTAGCTCCATACCACCATCGTTATACTATAGGTATGCCATTATAGTCCGGGTTCCCTAGTACATTTTTTCCACTTGATTACTATCTAGCTAATTTTCCGTGAGTAGCTTTCATTTTGATGAGACGCCCAACAATTTCCTCTAAAAAATTTATTACTAACAAGTTTTTTTTTGTTAAATCTCAAGATAATTATCTAAATTATTCGAAAAAGTATTTGTCCTACAAAAGGTATGGTTTAATAAAAGAGTCTCCATCTTCCAACGTTACGTTGACACTTATCAAACCATACCTTTTGTAGGACAAATACTTTTTCATCAAGTGGAAAAAATGTACTAGGGAACCTGGACTATTACATTGAAATAGATATTTTATTATACCTTTTTGTAATATTCAATATATGTCACGTTTTCGTCCCGCATCTTGAATGTTGATTTTGGGGATGCCTGCCATGAAATATCGTCAACTCTATATGTCTTCTTATTATAGTCTGTCATGACGATTTTGCCTGAAAAGATCATAAATATTGTTTGTAATAAATTACAGGAGCAAATTTTTTCCCCCTAAATGCAGAGAAGCACAAAACACAGGCCTCAAGTGCTCGGCGACTCCAGCGGTAGTGCTAGCGTGGACGGGCGTGAGCGCGGCCCTGGGGTCCGGGGTGCTAAAAATCTCCGGGCGGGATCGATAAACCGTCAACGACTGGACCTGGCAACGTACAACACGCGTACACTCAGGTCCGACGAGAAGATAACCGAACTCGAAGAGGAGTTGAGCAGGTTACGATGGAGTATTGTGGGGTTATCCGAAGTCCGAAGACAGGGGGAGGACACGATAATCCTAAGATCTAGTAACCTGCTCTATTTCCGGGAAGGGGACCGGCTGTCTCAAGGTGGTGTCGGGTTTATCGTCCACAGGTCCCTTGTGAACAATGTGGTGAGGATCGAGAGTGTGTCGACCAGGGTAGCGTACCTTATACTCAGAATATCAGCAAGATATTCGTTGAAGGTCATACAGGTTTACGCTCCGACCTCGACACATCCCGACGACGAAGTAGAGACCATGTATGAGGATATATCCAGAGCCATACATGGTCCTAAGACTCACTTCACCTTGGTCATGGGGGACTTTAACGCAAAACTGGGCAAACGAGACGGTGACGAGCTGCAAGTGGGGCAATTTGGATGTAGGAACCACTGGGGACGCCTACTGGCCAGCTTTATGGAGAAGGAGGGCCTCTACATGATGAACTCCTTCTTCAGAAAGCGTGAGCATAGGAAATGGACCTGGCAAAGCCCTGATGGTGCAAGTAAAAATGAGATTCGACTTCATCATGTCGACGAAGAAGCAAATATTCAATGACGTCTCCGTGATCAATGCGGTGAAAACCGGAAGTGATCACCGCATGGTAAGAGGCTCATTGAATATCAATGTCAAGCTTGAAAGATCTCGACTGATGAAGCCTACGCTCCGCCTTGCACAGATCCAGATCCAAAACTCCGAAAACTTTCAGCTCGAACTTCAAAATCGTTTCGAGTGCCTAGGAAGCTCCGTGGACGAATACAACGATGGGTTCTTGGAAACTGTCCATACGGTCGGGTCTAAGTTTTTTTAAGACTCGTACAAGCAAGACCAAGAGGCTCACTGATCAAACTCTTGAGCTCATGAAGAAGAGGCGTGAAATGACTTTGCAGTCTTCAGATGATGCGTGCACGTACCGGCAGCTCAATAAACGGATCTCGAAATCTCTGAAACGCGACCTTCGCAGATTTAATACCGAGAAGATTAAAGACGCGATTGAGCGGAATAAGGGCTCCAAGGTGTTTGCGCGAGATTTGTCTATTGGGCCAGCTCACGAAACTGAAGACCGACGATGGCAGAGTCGTATCCGCCAAATCGGAGCTTCTGGGAGAGATCGAGGCTTTTTATGGACAGTTATACACGTCAATCTCCAAACCCGCTGCAAATCTAGCAAACGACCCAAGAGCTAGATTGACTCGAAACTACACTGAAGATATCCCGGACGTCAGCCTGTACGAGATTAGGATGGCTCTGAAACAGTTGAAAAACAACAAGGCGTCGGGTGAGGACGGAATTACGGCTGAGCTCCTGAAGGCGGGTGGAAAACCGGTCCTAAAGGCCCTTCAGATGTTATTCGATTCCGTCATACTCGAGGGAAAAACGCCACAGGCATGGAGCGGAGGTGTGGTGGTACTCTTGTTTAAAAAGGGCGACAAGACCCTGCTCAAGAATTATAGACCCATATCACTTCTGAGCCATGTCTACAAGCTGTTTTCCAGAGTCATCACGAACCGTCTCGCGCGCAGCTTCAATGATTTCCAGCCTCCCGAACAAGCCGGATTCCGAAAAGGCTTCAGCACCATAGACCACATACATACGCTACGGCAGGTTATACAGAAGACCGAGGAGTATAATCTGCCTCTCTGTCTAGCGTTTGTGGACTATGAGAAAGCCTTTGATTCGATCGAGACATGGGCTGTGCTACAGTCTCTCCAACGGTGCCAGATAGGCTATCGGTACATCGAGGTGCTGAAGTGTTTGTACAAAAATGCCACTATGTCAGTCCGACTTCAGGACCAGACCTCGAAACCTATCCTCCTGCAGCGGGGCGTGAGGCAGGGAGACGTCATTTCTCCGAAACTGTTCACGGCCGCAATGGAAGATGTCTTCAAGGTTCTGAACTGGAGTGGACTAGGCATCAATGTTAATGGCGAGTACATCACTCACCTTCGGTTTGCCGACGACATAGTAGTCATGGCCGAGACTACGGAGGAGCTCAGCACAATGCTCAATGACCTCAGTAGAGCTTCCGAAAGAGTGGGTCTTAAAATGAACATGGATAAGACAAAAGTCATGATAAACAACCATTTAGCACCCACTTCTATCAAGATCGGAGACTCTATACTCGAAGTAGTGGACGATTACGTCTACTTCGGACAGACAATCCAGTTGGGTAGAGCTAATTTCGAGAAAGAGGTCAACCGTCGAATCCGACTCGGCTGGGCGGCGTTCGGGAGACTGCGCGGTATCTTCTCGTCCAACATACCAGTGTCTCAAGACGAAAGTCTATGACCAGTGCGTGTTGCCAGTGATGACATATGGTGCCGAAACGTGGTCGCTCACAATGGACCTCATCAGAAGGCTCAAAGTCACCCAGAGGGCAATGGAAAGGGCTATGCTCGGAGTTTCCTTGCGGGATCGAATCAGAAATGAAGATATCCGCAGGAGAACCAAGGTTGCCGACATAGCCCGAAGAATCGCCAAACTTAAGTGGCAATGGGCAGGGCACATTGCTCGCAGAACAAATGGCCGTTGGGGCCGAAAGGTTCTGGAGTGGCGACCTCATACTGGAAGACGCAGCGTCGGAAGGCCTCCTGCAAGGTGGACCGATGACCTGGTGAAGGTTGCGGGAAACCGATGGATGCGAGACGCGCAGGATCGATCATTGTGGCGACACTTAGGGGAGGCCTATGTCCAACAGTGGACGTCTGTCGGCTGAAATGATGAAATTTTTTAAATATATTTATTTCAACAAATGCAAGTCTAAATATTAGCGATCAACTTGGTACCAATTAAAGTATACTACTTACCAACAATGTCTTCCAGGAATATTTTTTTGTAGTTGCTGCCTTTTGTTGCAGCATACTCACTCAGCATTTGTAGCACAGTATCGAGACGGAGCACCTAGAAATAATATATTTTTTTAACATAGATGTATAATGGTGAGATAAAAATAAAACATGCAGATGCTTAACTTTTTTGAAATAACCACAATAGTTGCTGAAGATAGGTATATAGATACTGTTTGGGTGAACGAAAAATGCCAGCAGAAACTCGAAAATAGGTTCGATGATATACATAGATGGCTAAGAGATTGGCTATCATGTCTATTGAATCGAAATCTGTGTTATGTAGTAGCTTTTCAACACCAATTTTACCCTCCAGTCAATATAAATGCAAGTCCAACTCACAAAGGCTGATGAGGTAACATCTTAGGAGTAGAATCATTATGGAAATAGCATATCTTCACCAAATGTTTGGCAAAGGAACAACAGATCAAGGAAATGTACTGAATGTTAAATAAAATGTTACAGCTATGATTTGTCTGAGCAAAGTCACAATCAGCACTGCAGACTTCATGCATGACATAGCAATTCAATGGTATGAGGTCTATGGTGCTAGAGCCTTTTCGGAATCTGGCTTGTTCGTGAGGCTGCCGTAATCTAAAGAATTGGTTGCAGGGCTGGAGGAGACATTTTTTTTTGAAGAAAAAAAAATTTTCCTCCAGGCTTCAAATGATAAGTACATACATCATTTGGAGAATTTGACATAATCGCCGCGCTTGGCAGAGGTAGTTGGCGAATGGCGATTTGTGTGGTGATTAATTACAGAGATTTCTACTCCATTCTTTGGCGATTCTAGATATTAGACAGGCCTAATTTAAAAAACAAATAAGTATCAAACTATTGTTGAATATTAATCCACATAGATTACAATTTAAAAAAAAAGTTGCTTACCTTGTGCGTTATTTCAGTTACCATCAGTAGTCTATCTTCATACTGATTTATGGTGGTTTTATATCCAGGCCAAATTTGGAGTCGGTACTCCGGGATATCAACCTATAAATATTGAAATAAGATAAAATTTGCAAAAACAAATCATTATTAAGTAATGATTGTTAATTGATCAGTCTTTGAAACTAATAAGAATACATACCTTAGCGATTGGGTCAAAATAGTCTCTGCCCATCAGTTGCAAGTTCAATAATTGGAAACATTTCCTGATTATGATGTTGAATATTTGTATGTAATGGTAATCTCCAGGGCTTACATCACAAGTTAACTGCAAAACAACATAAATAATTATATAACTTAATTAGTCGATTTAAAAATAATTGTCAGTAAACCAAATAATGCATTGTCTGCTTCATACCTTGATTAATATCCTCATACGTGCTCCATCAGTTTTCCTGTCAGAGTATAACTCTAAAGGATCAGGATGCAGTCTTTTAACAGTGTACAATACTGCACCATCAAATAAGTACCTAAAAAAAAAACAGTAGTATTGATAACAGTAACTAAAGAAAACTCTACCAACTATCAATTTTAATGACTCATGTCACAACTGAGGGGTATAGAAGCAAAAACGCCACTGTCCATTTTCGTCAGAATTTAACTATGAATGCCATCTATTAGGTTTTATTGAAATCATTTTGGTGTATTAGCTAGTTTTAAAGCAACGTTGTGTGTGTAGCAAAAATTGACACTGTCCTTCACCCATCAAATGCAAAAGCGCCATTGTCCAAGCGGACCAATCATAAGACGTCGGCCATGTCATTTCTAAGATGGCGTCGAATTCATTTTGTAGGGAAGTTGTTGCTCTTCACATCCATTTCATAAATTAAGTTAGGTGCAAATGTGTCACTGTCCAGAACTTTAGGTGCAAACCTGCTACTGTCCGTCATTGAGATGCAAAATTGACACTGTCTAGAGTTATTTTTTTAATTAAAATTCTGAATTAAAAAATATTTTAATTTAGTTTACTCTATACCCATATAGCCAGAGACATTTTTCTTCATTTTCGCTAAATATTGTTTTTGGACAGTGGCGTTTTTGCTTTTATACTCTTTTAATTCATGAATCCCCAAGCGACACCCGGTGGCCGCGCATCTATTGTCTTACTATTGTGTCTCTAATTGACGGTATCTGAAGGATTAATGTATCCTGTCATAATACACTTACCCTCCAAGGGTGTTTGCGTGGATGCGCAATAGGCCTTTGCGAACTACCGTATTATCCTCCTCTGGGGAGAAGTCCACATGATACTGGTACAGGCGCCATTGGGGTGTCGTTTGGACAGTGAAATAGTTAGCTTTCAGATCAATAACAGTTCCAGTGTTACCTGTAAGGAAATTATTAAATATTTTGTAGCACCTTTATGTGTACAAAAAAAGTTTCATCTAGATTTTTGCAGGTATAACCTGCATTACAAGAATATAGTAATAAGTTTTCTTAATATTGCACCATATTCTAGAACCTTATGTAAAAGTAAACAAACCTCTCTTAGACTGGATTGTTGTTGGGCGCGTTCTTAAAATGGTCATTTGTTCTGGCAGAACCCGTCCACCGCCACGTCGTGACCCACGTCCAATCACCGTGGCACTTGCATCTCCACTAGCACTGGGCTGAGCTTCATTTTAAAACAGAACATGTTATTTTCTTACCTCATATAATAGTTTTTGATTGAATTGAACAACATTTTGAAAGAAGATAGTCTCACCAATTTGCATGCTTTGCATACGTTGTTGGACATCTATATCACCAGGATGTTCTTGATGGGTTGTTGGTGTAGATCTGTGCGAGGCCCTGCCTCCCTGTACGGTTGGCGCAGGCACACCAGCCCTGACTGGAGGAGCTACTGATGGAGGACCCCAAGCTGATGGTGGCTGAGGGCGGGGCCCTGGTTGTTGTTGCTGCTGAGCAGGCCTCTGAGGCTGTTCGCCAGGTCTACGCGGAGGGGGCCCAGCGTTGTCCCCCCCTCTACCAGCCCGTCCACGGGAGCGTCCTCGCCCAGGTTCAGACATCTACAAATAAACAAGCAAGGACATTTTTACAAAATATCTCCAACACGTCTGTCACGGGTGGTTGCGGACTCGGCAATCTGTTGACAGCTGTTGGCGAGTAGAAATTAGGCGATGATTTTTAGGCTCCCGTATCTAAAGGATTTTCTGTCTAGCTATGTATATATATATACAGCCTGGTGTATCTCATGTACCTACCATGATAGCTAAACAGTTGAAATTAGGCATGGATAACTCCGGACACATCTATATCTTCAGATATATATCCATAAGAAGACACATATCAGCTCCTTCTCTTTCATAAAAATCTATATAATATCCTATATCCAAGTAACTCCAACCCACTTCGAGTTCCGACCAAGTCCAAACTGAGAATGAATGCAAGTCTATCCAAACTGAACGCAGCGATGGACGACACTGACGCTTGGGTGTGTCTGACTTTAAGCAAAAAAGACGCTATAAGAAAATAAACCTATTAGACGCACCCGATAAACATCAGAGTTTGCTTCTGTATTAAAACGATAGAGCAGCTTTAGGGACAAAAAGGATAAATTTTCCCGCTTAGAATTGAAGTTTTCTGTTATTGTTTATATTTGCAACTATTGAGCTAAATTACGTGTTTCCTCGCCATAAGTGATTTTGTAAATTAAAGATATTACGTTGAAGCTAGAACTTTTATCTATTTGATAATTAAGTACTTCATTTAAGTGTACTAGACTATCTTGTAAATAATTTTTTTACGAATTATTTAGAATGCCTTATTCCGTGGATCTATTTTCTATCTATCCTAGTCCCTAATGTATTCTCGCTCATTGAAGTTACTTCACTCCCGGATATATTAAGCGGTTTGGAGATATACTACATATCCAATCAGTTAGCCCATGCCTACTTGAAATCTTCACAGGTGATGTAGGTACCTATTTCTTTTTGTTGACGCTAATTTTTTTTGCCGTTTTTTGCTTGGTAGACACTTGAAATATTTAGTTGTATATTTTCGCTTTATAAATAAATACATAAGAGGGCTGCTCCCATAAAACCAACATAATTTTTTTTTTTACTGGTTTTTTGCTCGAAATTAATATTGTAACATGGAAACCCTCAAGTGCGAGTCTGACTCCCACTTGGCCAGTCTTTAACAAAAACTATATAATTAAAGAAAAATCTTTATTTGCCATACAATTATGGTCTAAGTATTACATATTATTATAATAAAAATCATAAGTAATCATGTTGGGTCGGCGACGTATTGAGCTGAGTCGTGGTGTCATGTCACCTTCCACGAAAACGCTGATACACGACACCCGTCGGCCAAAATATCTCTTTCATAAAATTTCTTATCTTTTTGCGACTAAAATCTTTTTACTCTTGAAATTAATCTGTACCTACTCCACTATTCCTCTACCTTCATTGATAATTATGAATTTATGCAAAGGACTGCAGCGCCGCAAAAGACCAACAGTATCGCACGTTCTCACGCAAAAGCGGAAACAACGGTGACAACTTACTTATTTATTAAAAACACACACTATCTTTACAGGCTTGCTGGCCCAATACAACAGATGGAACAAAATAAATCATCTCATGGCTAACTCTTACCTAAAAAAACTTAAAGAACTATAAAAAATAATAATAAAAATATAACATAATACTTAACCCTTCAGATACCGTCAATTAGAGACACAATAGTAAGACAATAGATGCGCGGCCACCGGTGGTCGCTTGGGGATTCATGAATTAACCTACATATACACATAAATAAAATCAGACTTAATACCTGACATTAATTAATTTTTTATTATAACAAAGGAACTTGACTGCCAGTGTGCACTGTCTCACATACACCATCCTCCTCATGGCACATCCTATGAGGTGGTAGTCACCAATGCAAGCGCCTTGCACGCCTAAAAGCACGGGCAAGTCCCAAGCAAGCTCTTGGTTCTTGAACAGATCTTCAGGTCCAACAGCTATAACAAGCCAGGGCATGAAGAGAAAGGCTGACGTATAACGAGCGCTGATACGAACGCAGAAGAGAAAGCAAAATAAAATGCGCCATAGAAGAAACAGTAACTTCGACTGAATCAGCTGGCTTTTTATTATCGTTACTTTAGCAAAAGCACACCATCTCCATCCTGGATCTAGCATCCTAGTAGTTCTGGAGCTAGCATCTTCTCGCGAGCCAGTCAGAGATCCAGAAGCTTACTACTTGACAGTTTTGAATAATAAATGCATAATAATGGTGATAATTTATCATTAAAATTAATTTTAGGAGCTTAAAATTAATAATGTCTGTGACACTAATAAAACTATGATTTTTTTTCTCTTAATGCTTTACCTGTACTCAATCGATGTGCCTAGTCTTTCCTTGCAGATGACTACAATTATTTTTACCCATTATGGATGGCCGACTATTATTTTGAAGATGGACCCTATAGGGCTGCCATTACGAGGGCGGGTCAATAAGTCCGTGACTTTTTGATTTTTCCGCCTCTTAATTGAAATGGCAACACTGCTCACGTCAACAGTCATCTGTCAGATGACTCCTGTCAAAAATAGAACAAGCTGTGACATTTAGTTTGTTTTTGACAGCCGTTAATATCAGACTACCGCGTTGACTGAGAAGAAAATGGAAAAAAGTGAATTTCGTGTGCTCATTAAGCATTATTTTTTGCGGAAAAAATCCATTACGCAAACCAAGGCTAAGCTTGATAAATATTATGGGGACTCTGCATCATCCATTTCCATGGTAAAAAAGTGGTTTACTGAATTCCGATGTGGCCGTACCAGCACGGAAAATGCCGAACGTTCTGGACGCCCAGTTGAGGTCTCCACATCCGAAACAGTTGAAAAAATCCACGATATGGTTTTAGCCGATCGGCGATTAAAAGTGAGAGAGATTGTGGAAGCCATAGGCATCTCGCATGGCTCAGTGGTTTCAATTTTAAACGATCATTTGGGTATGAGAAAGCTTTCCGCAAGATGGGTGCCGCGTTTGCTCACAATCGACCACAAACGCAAACGTGTGACAATTTCGCAGGAATGTTTGGCGTTGTTCAAACGCAATATGAACGAGTTTTTGCGCCGTTTCGTAACCGTGGACGAAACGTGGATCCACCACAACACACCGGAGACCAAACAGTAGTCAAGACAGTGGGTTTCTCGGGGTGAATCGGCGCCAAAGAAGGCAAAGGTGGGTTTGTCAGCCAATAAAGTCATGGCGACTGTTTTTTGGGATACACGCGGTATTATCCACATTGACTACCTTCAAAAAGGAAAAACAATCAATGGCGAATATTACAGCAACTTATTGGGTCGATTCGATGAGTCATTGAAAAAAAAGCGACCGCACTTGGCCAAGAAAAAAGTCCTTTTCCATCAGGACAATGCACGGGTGCACACATGTGCAGTTTCTATGGCAAAAATCCATGAATTGGGCTACGAATTGCTCCCTCATCCGGCCTATTCTCCCGATCTAGCCCCTTGTGACTACTTCTTGTTCCCAAACTTAAAGAAATGGCTCGGTGGAAAGAGATTTGCCTCCAACGACGAAGTCATCTCACAAACAAATGCGTATTTTAAAGACCTCGAGAAATCATATTTTTCGGAAGGGATAAAAAAATTGGAGAAACGTTGAAAAATAAAATAACTTTTTATCTAAAAATTTGTGTTTCATTTAAAAAGTCACGGACTTATAGACCCACCCTCGTATTTAACCACAAATCTATATGAACTATGTGGACTCTGTAGTGTATGCGACTCTTTGGGTTGTCCTCCCCATGAGATCATAGAACCTGAGTTGATTTTCTTATACATTATCACTAACAGCATTACACATATTCCTGAACTGCTTCAACAGATAAACCCTGACGTTCTATATTGAGGTCTTGTAAGATCGGTAAGAGCATGTAGTACTTTTGGGGGCAGTTCTCGCATCAATCTCGGGCGATCTACTCCTCTAAATAGGTTGGCGACATACAATAAGCTTTGCTGTGACAACGAGGATATTGATATATTCTTTGACTCCATCAGCTTAACCCTTCAGATACCGTCAATTAGAGACACAATAGTAAGACAATAGATGCGCGGCCACCGGTGGTCGCTTGGGGATTCATGAATTAAGAGTGATTCAGTCTACCTAACATGCTTGTTCAGTGCTCACTTTTAACTCTCTAGACATATATTTAAATTGTTATTAAATATATAGTTTTAATTTATTGGTTTTTATTTAAATTATTTAGTCTGTAATGTAAATTATTTTAAATTAATTGTATATAGTAATATTTCAATTGATATTTTCAGTTTAATAATTCTTCTGCACTTTAAATTGTTATCTAATCGAAGTTTAACATAAATTAAAAAATACTATGTGTGTACACAAAATTTATGAATGATGAATACTGCTATAATTGGTTTATTGGCATGATACCATCTACTGGAAGTCAAATGAAAAAATCTGTAAACAAAGTGTTGGTGTCTTCTTACTAATAAAACTTAAAAAAAAAATAAAGTCTATGATTTCATACAGAGTACATTTTTTTCCAGCCGATTATTTAGAAAACTATTGTATCAACATCAAAAAATTATCAGTATTGAGGTGCTTAGATAAAAACTAACTATGTTACAAAACCATTAAAAGATATAAATTAGTCAGATATATCAATAAGTAACAAAATAAGATTGATACAAAACATGACATACTTAACCCTTCAGATACCGTCAATTAGAGACACAATAGTAAGACAATAGATGCGCGGCCACCAGTGGTCGCTTGGGGATTCATGAATTAAATTATCATTCTTTCAGAAATACTATTAAAAACTACCTACATTGTTTAAAAAAAAGCTGTGGTAATAATATGCATACTAGGTCACATACACATACAAATACTGCTGAGTAAGGAGTGTGATAATAAAATTCAAGTTATGCTTAGGTAAGAAAAAAGATCATGCACACCAAAGAATGAAAGCAAGCAAAATAAGGATGTTTGCACTTAGTTAGGAAAGGGAAGTCTAGGTTTCAGACCAATTTGGGGAATATAGATACATTTTTAATATAAGTGCATACTGATGACTAATTTCAGTAAATAATGTTTACATAACTCTTATGGGTACTATAAATAAATTGATATAATCCACCAATAACATTGAAAGGAAAATAAGTTGGTTAATACTTCCTGTAATCAGATGTAAATCCTTAAAAATAGGTCAACTCATAATAAGTGTCAGCAAAGCCAATGTATTAGAACATTGTTGACAACTTGAGTGTCTACCTCTTTATTTATTAAACACAAGAAAAAACATTTTGAAGTGCATTTCAAGTGTTTTCTCTCATGAACCAATTCATCATTATCAGTTTGAATTAAGCAGAGTTATTCATATACTGATTTAATACAGTGAAAGAATAAAGTGGATATGCTTCAAATCCCGAGATTAATTTTAAAGTGTAGCTTTTTTTTTACACTATCAGAATTATATAAAAAAAATTCCTGCATTATTGCCGAAGAGGAGGAAGTGTATAAATTTGTTAACCTCACCGCAGTTGACATACAAGGTCTTTTTAAATGAAAATGCTAATAAAAATTGTATGTGTTATTTATTAATGTTTTATTTGTCTTATCCTTACTATTATTTTCAAAAGCGAAAGTGAGTTGTTTGTCTTCACGCCTAAATTGCAAAACCGATTTTGATGAAACTTGGTACATGGATAGACCATGTTCTGGAATAGGACATAAGATATTTTATCCTGGAATTATGTTCCCTTGGGATAATATTCTGCTATCACGCGGGCGAAGCCACTGGTAACAGCTGGTCTTTTTATATTTAATATATTTTTATGATTATTTAATCGTAATATTGTTTGTCGCATGGGATTTTTAGTGAGAAATCCCGGGAAGATCGATATTAATATCAACAACTTCGATGCAAGTACATAAATGAATAACTCTACCTAATTCTGACTTCTGATTATCAAGAAGATTATCTGATTATCATGAATTTAAGAGGTGAAAATGAGACTACTAGAGATTTTATGTGAAAACCAAACTATGTATTGTAATTATTTCATAATAAGATTACAATATGCTACAGTCAATCTTTTAATTAAAATATAGATTTTATGTAGTTTTGGGTAGAACTCACATAGATAAACACAATTAGAGAGCTTAAGAGGTATTGATTTCAGTCTTATCTCAGCACACACAGGTACAGGTTTAACCTAGTACAGGCACATAACATAGTCATACCTTTGTAATTATTCCTAAGATTTTATGTAACTATTTTACTAAATTTAACCCTTCAGATACCGTCAATTAGAGACACAATAGTAAGACAATAGATGCGCGGCCACCGGTGGTCGCTTGGGGATTCATGAATTAATGTGTGATGAATAAAAATATTATTATTACAGCTTTCTTATGTACAGACAACATTTACAGGTACGCTTAATCGGAGCAAACTTGCAGGTAGTAGTAAATTTTTTAGATATTTACAATACTAAATAATAGGTAGGTACATGCATAAAAGTAGTTAGACATAGTTTCTATCTCAGAAAAATTGAGATACCCGACACTAGCATTGGCAAAGTTGAAAGAAAACTTGGACAGGACTGTAAAAGCAGTTAGTGTCAGGATGAATCTTACCTTCTTAGCCCGGGGCATCCTAGCTGCCAAGAACAATGATCTGGGTCTTAGATGTTTAGACCTGCTACCAATCCCTACACTCCATATGCAGATTGATGCGGAGTACTAGTTGATGATGTTAATAGCACCAACCAAATCCATAGAAGCAGCATGTGTACAAATAAGAAAATCGTCAGCCTTATAGGTAGTTTTTCTCCTAGGACTGGGTGATACAAACCGTAAATAGTTACGAAATCTATATATCGGTATAATATCTAGAAACCGCTTACTGGCGCATACGAAAACTACGTGTTTACTATATCTGGATATTGATGTAGGTACCGCTCGAGCAGTCGCATACTCTGCTTTCTCCATACAATTACAAAATATTTCCCAGAATACCTACCTACACAAAATGCTATCATGTGCATTTTTAGTGAACAAGCATAAAAGTTCACGACTGGTCATGACAACAGACAAATGATTAACTGCCACGGCAAATGTTTAATAATAATCGCAATCGTCCATATTGTTTTGTTATATTGTGCACTCAACCGATGTAACCAGGATATTGTGGATGTTTGATATAAATAATATAAAAAAATATAAACGACCTCAGGTCCAGATCTGGTTCGTAACTTGCAAATAACGTTTATAATAACACTCCTGAACAATTCAAAAGTACTGTAAACGGTTATTTTAAGAGAAATGCGGAATTTATCATTCAAGGGTTTTTTGTAATACTGAACATTCTTATTTCATAGGGCTCATAAATTTATCATGCTCTATCCAGTGTTTTGCTGCTTTAAGTGAAACAACTAGGATTTTGCTTTCTGCAAAATTGATACAGAAACGAAAATATTAAATACAAATAAATGTTTACAGTTAAAACAGATACACTTAATACAGAAACAATTTTTCAATTACATAGTAGGTAGTTTATTATTTGTTTCGATAACAACGTATAACGAGTGTCTTTTAGGAAAAGAGTAAAATTCCATTAGAGATAATAGACAAGGTAACTTACCACAATAAACTTCGCTGTATATCTCGTAGGTACTCAACCAAACTTAAGATTTGAGAAATATTATATGAATCAATTTCAATCAACGCCGTCGCAGTCCGTCCGTTTCGTACAATGGCGTCGCCGGGAGAAAATTGGAAGTGCTTGGGTTGCCAAGTTAGTCTACGTGAATTTCCCAATTAATAATTTAAAATTATTATTGAAAAAATAACAATATTATTTATACCAGTCACATTGTTTATTAATAAATAAACAATGTGACTTGGGTCAATGGATCACTAGCGTTGATCAAATTTTTTAACATGATTAGAGTCCGTCTACTGAAAGCGTGACCTGAGAAAAGGAGGTTGAAACCCAAAAATTTGAATAGAGTCCGTCTACTGAAAGCGTGACCTGAGAAAAGGAGGTTGAAACCCAAAAATTTGAATATGGTATTATTGAAATAGTAGGAGAAAAAAGTTTTGGTACTTGAGTATTTTTTTATATATGACGATTGTACAATAGTTGTATAAGAACTTAAAATTGTGTAGATTTATTTATTGGTAGATGTATGGCAAAGGTTAATAATACACAAAATGTTAGTTATTATTCCAAATTTATTTTATCTGTTCTCTAAAATGCCGTATATAATATTCTTTATTTACAATTTGGCATTTTGGACTTCCGACAAGAATACCAAGAGCACAAAACTGCGATAGTCAAATAAAATAGTCATCATCATTCATACCGTAAAAATATCTAGTGGTCAGTCAACAATGATCAAGATCATAGTGTCACACTAACTTAAAAATCCAAAATCGTGTATAAACATTGTTGTTTTTCTTAGAAAACAACTTCTTTCTCTTCTTGTTATTGTTTAAACTCACTGATGATAGTGTGTAGCAGCTTTCGCACATAACTTTATATTGTTTTACCCATGATAAAGCAGTTATTGTTGATAAATAAATATCTGTTTCAAAAATTGCAATCATAGACTTAGACGTGATTTTGGCGGCAAAATAATGTTGCCACTTTAATTAAAAAAAAAAAAACTCCAGGTTACGCTTTCATTAGACAGACTCTAATAGCAAACATGTAAAGAAATCGAATTTCTTACCATTGTCATTCAGGGAGCATCTAAGTAATATGAAAAATTTAAAACGAATGATGTGAAAATAAAACAATTACAGTAATAAGAATTTTAATATTATTATTTTAACATAAATTTTCCCGATAATTAAGAATTATTTCAACACTGATAACCCTTTTCCAACATGGCGCACGGATACGGATTTGAAATGTGAACGAATGAAAATATAGAATTTATAGCAGTGTTGCACCACTTGCACAAAGCTCATAAAAAGTTTATTGCTCTACAGTTATTCACACATTTTTATATCTAAGGGTAGCAAAGATTTTACATAGTAGGATATATAAAATCTTTGAAGGGTAGTTATGGTGACTGTTTCAATGTTTTAAGGTTTAAAATATTTTTTATAGATTATAGAATAACGTAAAGTTCGAATAATGATTGATTAGTATTAATATTTTGCTTGGATACTTAGTCTTTTGGCCAAGTTATTTCAACTTTATCGCGCAACTCTATCGCTGTTTGACTGGCCTGTTGGTCTAGTGGTTAGTGGCCCTGACCTGACTGCTATGCCGGAGGTCGTGGGTTCGATTCCCACCCAGGACAAATGTTTATGTGATGACTATGATCATTTGTTTTGTATCTGGGTGTTATTTATCTATAATATGTATGAATTTAGAAATATCATAATATATATGTTGTTTTGTTTTATTCATGGAACACAACATCCAGTAGAGAGCGCATGCGGCGCTACCGCGGTCTCTAAACATACGTTATTTCAAACATAGACGAAATTTTGGCAGCAATTATAATTAGAATCCCGCGACCCTCACCAAGAGATCGGTCCGCCTTGTGGGTGCGCGAACGATGTGACTATAGATGTAAATGAACCGGTTTAAAACGTTTTAAACCAAAATGTTGCGGTCATTTGAACGAGTTTTCAACCGTTTTAAATGGTTGGAATAATGTATAGACACCGTCCCCTGTGACTACTGGTGCGCGGTCGCTATTCCGAAACTTACCCTCCTCCTCCTTCCTTTTTTTATTGATCCCAGCTCACCGCCACTTAAGTTTGGTGATTCTTCAGGCGTGGGCAAAGCGGCTTCTCACCTTCAGCCTAGCTCCTAATGGGGGTCCTCGCACAAGCGAAGGCTTCCTGGTGCCCATTGCTTCCCTGGCCCACAGTAGCTCTTTCGAACAATCTCGCAGTCTTAGTAGACATAGGCCCTACTGGCCCTCCTTAGCCTTATTGACGTCTCTTTCTCTTTACAACACGCCGTTGACTCGTGGAAGGTAGTGACTGCTTCCTTTCATCTCACTCCCTGGCATGACCTGAACGAGGGCCGCATGCGGAAGATTGCTTCATTAAGTACTAACTGACCCGGCAAACTTCGTACAGTGCGTTTCATTTAAGAAGTTCCTTCGCCGTTGCTGTATAGGGAGATAACTGATATTTCGTCACTTTTAACAATTGCCTTATAATTTTTTTTTTTTTGAAAACTTTAAAAACTATTTTTGAATAAAGTATAGTACGCTGGGCTCCATTTCGTTGGCTTGCAATTCTTTCAAATACCGAAAACGCCACGGCACATCGTATTTCTCCATTGACAACTTCCTTTTAGACCAGCTTTTTTTGAACAAAATCCCATTACCCTCATAATTCTCCAAAAAGTGTTGCACTACGGTTAAAATATAATAAATTTCATTTCGCCTTCGTGTTGCTTTCGGGTAACAATTTTGCTAGAGTAGGCAACTCTATTCTTTTTTCTGTAAACAGACAGGGGAGCCAACAGTACAGTGCGTTTCACTTAAGAAGTTACATCGGCGTAATGTTGGCTCCTCTGTCTGTCTACACAAAAAGAAGGGAAAAAAGGAAAGAGTTGCCTACTCTACCACAATTGTTCCCCGAAATGTGAAACGAAATCGATTTTAACGGTAGCTGCAACACTTTTTGGAAAATTATGAGAGGAATGGGATTTTATTTTAAAAAAGTAGGTCTCAAAGGAAGTTGTTAATAGAGGGGAAGGATACTGTGGCGTGGCGTTTTCGTTATTTGAAAGAATTGTAAGACAATCGGAATGGAGCCCAGCGCCCTATACTTTATACAAAAATAGTAACAATAAAAAAAGGCAATTGTTAAAGTAACGAAGTATTAGTTAATCTCCCTCATATCAAGTAATTTAATTGCTAAAAATATGGCAACATTATTTTCAATACTACCAACATGACAGCAATGTAACTTCTTAAGTGAAACGCACTGTACAGTGCGTTTCACTTAAGAAGTTACTTTGGGGTAACGTTGGCTCCCCTGTCTGTCTACACAAAAAAGAAGGGAAAAAGGAAAAAAAATGCCTACTCTACCAAAATATTTCCCCGAAATGCGAAACGAATTCGATTTTAACGGTAGTTCCAACACTTTTTGGAGAATTATGAGGGCAATGGGATTTTATTTAAAAAAAGCAGGTCTAAAATGAAGTTGTTAATAGAAAGGTACGATATCGTGGCCTGGCGTTTTCAGTATTTGAAAGAATTGCAGGACAATCGGAATGGAGCCCAGCGTCCTATTCTTTATTCAAATATAATTAAAAAATATAGGCAATTGTTAAAGGTAACGAAGTATCAGTTAATCTCCCTAATATTCAGTAATTTAATTGCAAAAAATATTGCAACACTGTTTTTCCGTATTGCCAACCTTACGGCAAAGGAACTTCTTAAGTGAAACGCACTGTACGTCGAATAGCTTCCTTTTAGCTAAGCTGTCAAAATTAACGCCTTCTACAGGCATTACCTACCAAAATTACTTTTTAATTAGAGATGGCATTGTATTCGAATTTTTTTTCCGTGTTTTTTCCTGATTGTCTCACTGTTAAACAGTCTTCCTTGGACTGTCTCGAATATTTCAAGACCAAAATGAACCCAATCAGTCCAGCCATTCTCGAGTTTTAGCGAGACTAATGAAATTGACTCGTCGTTGGTCGACGATGGAGCACGCTTGCCTAAAAGTAATCTATTTGTTTTCGAGTTAAATACCCCCAGGTTATATTATAGGTATCAGGAAATACAAACACCGGCTGGTATTCCTTGGCTGTACGCATACTTATTGTGTTTCTTAAACGTTTTGTGTGTGTGGACCAGGGGCGCACTGCCATATGTCTGGTGGTTCGATTACGGAAAAAGGCTTGGCAGAATTAAATTATGCAGTTCCCAAGCACACATCCCGAAATGGAACCAGTAGAAAACCGACAGTCTAGCAACTCGGCTTCGATGCTCGCTACTTTAAATAAAAGAATAAGCTTCAACTTGACGAGTGCATCCCTACTAATGACCCTCTTGGCTCGATTGTCAATTGACTCAAGCGCATTAAGCTGGTATTTGGCAGATCCGTCCGAAAAATCAGAGCAGTACTTCTCTCTCCTCTCCCTCCATACACGATTGAATTTGCTCTTGATAATGTTTGAGCAAATGTTCCGGCGTGAAGGCCGTATTGTCTCACCTTTGCAGTTGATCGGACGTGCAGCCAATGTTAACCACTCAGATGGATCGGTCACTCAAGAATTTTGCAATCTAAGCTCGCAAGTCGCATTCCAGCGGGTAGACCAAAGGATGGAAATTTACTAATATGGCTTTCATTTCAGACTCTTTCGAAAGCCTTCAAAACGTCGTCTGCAAAGGCTTCTCCGTGCCTCCTAATGGCCTTATTCCAGATGTGGATGGCATACGCTAGCTAGAAGATCCCCAGTTAAGCGATTTCGACGAAAGGCGTATTAACGGTCATTTAGGATATCGTTAGCTTCTAGGTAGTCCAGGAGTAAACTGGAGCTGTCTAGGAGCTTAACTTGGGTACACATTTCATACTTTTACAGAAGATGAACGTTACTGAGATAGGATTTAGCTGGATTAACCCGTCTACTCTTCTTGAGCATGTAGCTTGGAAGCAATCGATATACCTATAACAATCGAAGAAAACTATAAATTGCACTAAGTGCTTTGTTAATACCGGAGATTCTTTTGGAACTTTGGAATATATATGTGCCGAGTACCTCAAGTACTACTTTTCCCTCCTACTTTTTCATAAAATATGCCTATGTACTATGCGTTCCAAATGAGAATAGGAAAGCCAATGAACTCGATCTGTCAAATTTTGATTGAAAAGTAATCGTTTTTAAATTATATTTTATAAATTATAGATTCAGTTTCTGAACCAAATATCCTTCCTTATATTTATAACAATACATAAATGTTCTTACTCGTATGCAATAGCTTTTTTTCAGTGGAAAATCATCAAATAACTTATCTCTCCTATGGCCCGAGTCAGGGCCAGACACGAGAGGTCTCATCCATGAGGACGCAGCAATACTCCGTCCAAGCGCACCACCGCATGCTCCACCTTAACCTTCGGGCGGTAATATCTGGATGTTTCTTCTCGCCGACTTCGAAACAGGAATCTCTCGAAACAACCATGTCCGGTGAAGACCTGCGACAGGTGAAAAAGTGAGGATGCCGTGGCGGCTGCCTTCATAGATATTCATTTAATTCATGAATCCCCAAGCGACCACCGGTGGCCGCGCATCTATTGTCTTACTATTGTGTCTCTAATTGACGGTATCTGAAGGGTTAAAATCTTGATAATATTTATATATGTCGGTTCCGCTTTAAAACGAACGTCTATGTAGGTAGGTACATTATACCTGCCTATCTTATGGGGGTAAGAACTTGGTATTTCAAATGACCGGGAAAGGGACATGAAAAACGACTCTAATGTAGTTTTGATGTTATCGAAAGAGCTGTAAAAGCACCAGTGTATTTTTCTATAGAAATTAATGGTTGTGTGACCGCGTGACGAATCGCCTGGGTTGACTTTTTCGCCCAGAGGGTGCTTGCTACTGCATTGAAGTTTGGCATCGTGCGTAGGTAAGTAGGTATCTACCTATAGTAGGCAGTGTATGTTCGGTGCTCGTGTTGCAATTATCGATAGGTACCGTTGGTATAGTGTAGATATAATATGCACTTATAAAAGCAAAACATTTTTACGACCCAATAAACCTTGTTTTGTTAAAGTAATCGAATAAATAAATTAAAGTAATCGGGAATTGTGAAAGGAATAATAATTATTTTAAATAGTACCTATTCATCCGTGACGAAATTCATCATCATCACCATCATTTCAGCCGACAGACGTCCACTGTTGGACATAGGCCTCTCCCAAGTGTCGCCACAATGATCGATCCTGTGTGTCCCGCATCCATCGGATTCCCGCAACCTTCACCAGGTCATCGGTCCACCAACGCTGCGTCTTCTAGTACGCGGTCGTCACTCCAGAACCTTTCGGCCCCAACGGCCATCTGTTCTGCGAGTAATGTGCCCTGCGCATTGCCACTTGAGTTTGGCGATTTTTTTATTTATAATTCATCTATATCTTTATTTCCTTTTTATATCCAAATATTTTAGTTCACTGCACCATTGTGTCGGTCTTTATGTTGATACCACCATCGGCTCACGCTTAAAACCAGCGCTGTGAGCTCATCAAACGGCCGAAGGCTCAGCATAAAGCTGCGGCCTGAGCGTTCGGCCGTTTTGCGCGGATGTGACGCATATCTTCTCTGTCTATTGATGTTATGTCATGTTTGTTAGTTAGTTTTAAGTTTCCGTCTTTTCGCGTAAATAAAGTTTTTCTTTCTTTCTTTCTCTCACAAACGTCTTGATAACATTAGTGGATTAATTTAACTTTTTTGTTTAGATAATGGTGACATAGGTGTTATTTTAGGTGGGAAATCAAATCATCCACTGACTTCTTCCACTCTATCATAGATAGTTTTGGTTTTGTTTACTAATCGATGCGTATAGGTGAAATAGAAGATCGATATTGTCAAGATAAGAGGGTGAAGAAAGCGTTCAAGTGTTTGCGTACGTTTAATGGGAGGGTGCCGATATTGCTCTGATGGTGCTAAATAAAGACGGTAACTAATAAACGGAACGCAGCTTATCAGGACTTTTTTTAAATCAGTAGGTAGGAATTCCTTTGGCGCTTTCATTAAAATTATATTATCATGCGTATGCTTGGCGTGGGCTTTCTGCTTTGTTGTAGAGGTCAAAGTCAAAGTCAAAGTTAAAATATTTTATTTCACATAGGCCTACATGGGCACTTATAAAACGTCAGAAGCTAGTGCACGGTTCCAAATTGATCGTTTCCTACGGAGAAGAACCGGCAAGAAACTCCATGGTTAGGAGGAGAGGAGTAGGCTTCAGAAATTCACTGTTTTATGGCATAACGCCCGAGCTAGGGCCTTAATTGTGGTAGCAACAGGAATACGATCTCAGGACATTGTCCTTGTTGATAGTGTTTATTTTTTTTAACAGCTAATTACTAACTGCATTCACACACACAAAAATCAAAAAGAAAATGGTCAATTTACACGATTTTTTTTTAATGTCTATTGATATTATAAATAACTGAGGGTCAAATACGTCTTTCAAAGTAAATAAGTAAAATCAGCTCCATCTTACTAAGATTGCGCCTGATTCAATGATTCCATATAATTTGTCCAGTTGTGCAGATACATGAGATAGAAAACTATACCAATTTACATCACAATATCCACAAGGAATAAATTTATAAAACACCGGACTTCCTTAAAAAATATATCGCCAAAAACTGTCCCGAATAACACTTAGATACATGTGTAAAATTGCGTATTATTTTTTTGCAAGAAGTTAATAGGATATTCGTGACAAAGAAATCAGTTTTTTCAACAACTGTTTTTTCTATTCTACCTTTACCTACAGAAGAAGTTTTAATACCCAGATAATCTCCTTTATTTAGTTCTTATCTGTTTCACTTTCCCAGTTCTGAATTTAAAATAAAAACGGATCTTATTTACTTGGCACTGCTTTAAAATTGCACGTTTTAACTCCGGAATTTTTATTACCACTCGTTTTCCTTTTTGTAACGGGAGCGGACTCTCCCTCATTGTTGAAAATTTATTTAAATTCTTAAAAGAATATTCTATTCTCTTTGTCTTCTTACGCTCCTTGAGTTTCGGAAGTCTTGAATGAATTGGGTAGTTTGTTTGTGAGTAAAATAGTTAATTTTTGTTTAAATGAAAATCTCCGCTTAATTACTTTGGTACGTATTTTTTAACTTAGAGTCTAAAACAAACATTTTACAAGTTGGATGATGATAATAGTACCTATCTACTTTGTTCTCAAAGACTAAGTTGTCGTTCTTAAAACCACTACCAAATTTCCAATAATTTTAGGGTACTTACCTAAAGACATATAAAAAAAAAATTAAAATGCCTAGCAAAAACAGCTACTTCCTTCACAAGGAGTTTTCAATCTGGACTAAACAATAAGGCCGTGGAGAGAATCACCGCGTCATATTAATTAAAATCTATTCCCTTCGAAGCTACCCCTTAATTAAGTGCTAGTAGAGTTTTGTACGTACCCTTCCCTCGGGGCCGGGTGACACGGAGCCGCATAAAACATTCATACCCTAAAACCAGTTAATAGCCACAGTTTAGAGCGATGTACTCACGACGCGACGCTCTCGCCCCGTCGCGTTTATGTTGCGATTCATTTTGATATGCATCGTTTGAATTTTATTACTATTATTAGTAAGTAGGTGAACTTAACACTATCTAATGATTTAACTGACCCTAGATATCGTTTATTTATTAAAGTATTTATTTAAACAACTTGATATAATACCGCCAACAATTTATCGTGCGGTTTTCAGCAATATATAAACTTATAAAGCAAATAGAGACGACAGCTGTTCAATCTGCTTTTTCAATAACTCGACGAAATATAGGGAACTACTGATAAAAAAAACTGACAATACATTCTTTATTGTACACCTAAATATGGCCGATTACAACGAGATATTATCCAGCACAAATCATACAGCGGGCGCCTTCAACGCGTTCCGCAATCTTGTCAATTGGACATTATAATATTATGATATTTAGTTGCCTAGTCTTATAATTGTAAGGAAATGATAAAAATAGCAATACAGTTATCGCTAACAGGCGATAAACAAAAACCAAACTGTTTCCTCTTTGATATAGGAGTTTTATCTATTTGTTTGTTCTTCATAACTTTTCAGCAACTTTTGTTTATTTAATTGTATTTCTTACCGAGGATATAATATAGTAAAATATCTAGATCTTTTCATTTTTTGAAATATCTAAAGCAATAACATTACCAAGCCTCTAATCCCGGCCCCACGACATCATTGCAAACAATATATCTGCAAATTAATCAAAGTTTGAAATTATTTAAATATTGATTTAACTCCAGTAAGTAGCGGGGCGGGAGGCCGGTCGTCCAAATATTTGTTGATGGCAAACAGCAATATCGTTGCGCCTCCCGGCTGTTCCCGGCTGCTTCCTCATTCCCGATGTTCGTTCAATATGATAATGACGGATACGTTATACGAATGCTGATGTGTGTGAAGTTCGGCTTAGCGGGGGATTTTATTCAAATTGCGGATAAACTGTTTTAATACCGACTGTTATTGCTAAGTAGCACGGTCTGTATACGCATATGGTGCACGAATTAACGAGCATCGTATTTACCTTCTCATAAATCTTATATTGGAATGTCTAATGGTGTCCATTATCATATAGTCTGATACAATACTTTGCAACATTCAGACATGGCGCGCACTGGTGATTTTTGTCACGGTGACAATATTTTTTTTTCCCTTTTTTTTTAAATGTCACGTCTTCAAGTGCGCGCACTACATGTTGGGTTCATCAAAGATTTTATATGGGTTCATAAGCACGTTGACTTTTTTGTCAAAAGTCACGGTGACAAAGTCACCAGTGTTACTATGGTTTATTGCCATGCTTATGAATAACAAACTACAATTCTGATGCAAAAGTGAATAATTTTTTTTAAAATGAGTCACGTTTATGAAGCTTTAATTTAGGCCTGCCATGCCACCATGTGAAGCTATGTGTGGCACAGTGTGTACTTATTTTAGCCCATAGCTCCACCCATCGGATTCCCGCAACCCTCACCAGGACATCGGTCCAACACTGTATCTTCAAAAACGTGGTTGCCACTAAAGAATCTTTTGGCCTCATCGACCACTGACACTTTTTTTTTAGGTGTTAAAATCATCCAATGACATCCCCCGCTCTTGGGCGAAGAGGGTGATAGTGGCGATACTTTGGGCTATTTCAAAGAATAAGCAAACAACAACAGAATTGATAGCGCTTGAGGTGAAATATAATAATAACTCATTTTTTTTTAAATCTTTTTATTATTATTTAAGGGTATTATTCAGGATATATCAGCCCCATTGTACCCTTTTACATTGATATTACCTACTAAATACCCCAAGTAATGATGACAAGATTCATGCATTTAATAAGATTACTAGAGCTACTTTAGAAAGGATCTTAAACTTTTTACTTATCTTCAATAATGATATAGTTAGACCTAGATGAGGATACCCAGTCGATTTAATTCAAATTCTTCTATAATAAACTCTCGTTTATCTCTGTACTTAATTCAACATTATTTAGCGTCGTCTACCTCCTGAACCAGTAATTATAATGGGTAACATTATCCTATTGTCGCGGTTTCCCTAATGGTTCGTCACTTTTAATGAGAATCCCCGAAGTTATGATGTATTAAGTTTTAACTTTGCTTTTAGAACAAACAACTTTTATAATGACAAAGACATTAAATACATGATCATTTTTTAGTATAAAATGATGGAATTGTGGTATTAAGGAAATCTAAATGACTGTTGTAATGGTGTGGTTAGTTGACTTAGGGCTCTACAAAATTTATATTGGAGCAGGGATAATAATAATATTCCACTACTATCACACAACACCGTCTAGTCCCAAGCTAAGCAGAGCTTGTGTTATGGGTACTAGACAACTGATAATCATAGTTATATATTTTTAAATACATACATATTATAGATAAATGACACCCAGACACAGAACAAATGATTATGCTCATCACATAAACATTTGTCCTGGGTGGGAATCGAACCCACGACCTCTGGCATAGCAGTCAGGGTCACTAACCACTAGAGCAACAGGTCAGTCAGTATCATTAAGCGTCTCTAATACGAAACCTAGCTCGCCAACGGTTCTGCCATCATGGGACCACCAGGTGTACGGTGATGCGACACACATGATGGACATCCTGTACTAACACACAAAACTTTTTGGGAACACAATCAGTGTGCGTACAGCGCCAGCTAAGGAGTGCATATCCCTGTCAGAGTCTGTTTCCTGATAGCTACAACGGGATCTTTAAGTCAAGAGTAAATAGGTTAATTTAAGGCAAGCGCGTTTTATCAGTTCCAGTTTTTGAGGAGTCAGTTAGAATAGAAGAGCATTTATTCGGCGAAAGCAACACAATATACCACAACATAAACAAACAAATAATAATTTAAAAAAAGTACAGAAATACAATACAGTTGCATTGAATGTGCTCGGACCGAAAGGGTCACCAACTCAGTAATTGCTGGGCGTCAAACACCCAGAGCTGATTTTCAGCTGGCACCCCGCAGTGATGCACGGATGATGGTAAATAAAATTAATATTGTTGAATTCTTTTATATGGAGAAGGTAACAAATATTTAATTGTTTAACAAGTAATAATTCAAACAGCATTTATACAGTCTAAAACCATTTGATACTCGTATATGATAGCAAGGCTACACATAGTAAATCAAAATGTTAAGTTTAACAACATGTACCAAAGCATGACACCTATGTATCAATAAACACATTTGACTTTGATGTAAAAACAGTTTTCCTTTCTTTCTTTTTTGAAAGAGTGGAGAAGAGTGGTAGCGGGTGGAGTTTAGTCAGTAAAAATTTGATACTCGCTCGTTTCACCCAAAATATCACGAATATTTTTCATCAACAGAATAAAAACCGTAAAAATAATCAAAATGATGATTTGACAGTTTTTAATGCAGCAGTAGGATAAAGACTAACGGTCGAGGGGAGAGGGTGGACTTGAGACAGGATCATCTTTAAGCAGGGTATCGACGCGTCAAACTTTCGACGCGCCAGCAAGTTTCTCTCAGAGAGTAATGAAGACTTATGAGTCTGGACGTCCCCGAAGCTTCTCCGACTCGATAATTGTCATCTCGGATATTACAAGGAAGAGATCGTTATCATAACTGACGTTGACACATTAAGGTGCTTGCGTTTTTGATTGGGTAATGATTTTTTGTAAATTGGTCGAGAGTTGTTACTTATTTGTTGATAATGCATTTTAATGCATTGATTAGTATTGGATCAATCCTTACAATTAGTTACCTAGTTTCTAAAGGATATATTCAATAAATAAATTCGCCAAAGATTAAAGAAAAACGACAGTATTATATCATATTTTTGTTCACTTTTTTGATATTTGAAATCTTGCTGCTGGTTTAAGTTCCCTCCATAGAGGTTTGTGTATCGGGGCTCTAATGCGAGTACATCGTTCCGTGTGAACGCGCATGATTCATCAGAGCCCATTCACAGCGATCTCTGGATTCAGCGGCGGTTTAGATAGAGATGAGGATAAAAACGATATTTTGTAGAAGGGCAGAGTTTTTTGTTTTGTTTTTTCAAAAGCCTAGATAAGCTGTCTAGGTACGATACGTTTTTCTTAAGGTTTAGCAAAAGGTTAGTAAGTAATTTGTTTTGAATCAAAATAAGAGTGAAAACCAATTTATTATATGTATCAAGCGTACGCGTATCTACTTTGTTTTTCACGTGTAATCTAAACTACCAATTCGTTTCCTAGATTCCTATCTACTTTCGGGTTTTTTTTCCAACAAAAAGTACCCTATCTAAGGCACTCAGCGGACGGCAAGTATAACTTTGTTTATAATTATTATCTAATAGGTTTGCGTGTTCGTATCAGATGGTAAGCTGCAAGGTGGTCGATTAATAGAGCACGCTTGTCTAGAGGTGACCTAGTGGTCATTAGGAAGGCTCTAGTAGGGACTTCAAAGACTCCGCGATTGTTTGGAAGAGTTCCAGTGGCACTGAAACGCAAAGAGCAATGAAGTATCACAGGTGGGTTTTAGTAAGTAGGCGTCCGATACGCCTTCTGGCTCCAGCAAGAGCCGAAAACTTTTTGATGATTTCTTACCTGAAAACAAGGAACTTTTTACCCTTTTTTTGAGAAATTTTTGTAACGCACACAACATGTAATCGTTTCCCTGCACCTACATATCTTAAAACTGAATAGCATAGGTTTACATCTTATTTAAGTGGCAGTGAAACCAATATTGCTATTATTTTACGTTTTATAGAACCTATGAATGATCATTATTATAAAAAAAAATATCAATTATAAGGCTGTATCCCCAGTGTCGCAGCACTAGTTCGACAGAGATTTAGCCGACGCGCCGTCGACACCGCGGATTACCGTGATTTCCCGAGGGGACGTACGAAAAGACACCTCCGTTGCATCCACATTATTACTTTCCCATACCGCGGACAGCTGCTGATGTGTTGGGCACTCGTAATTATTTCTTGATGTAATCATTATTGGTGCTTCGGGATAAATGTCAAGACGTTAGCCTTAATTGCTGCCTGCTCAGGGAGTTGTGGCTGTACCTTGTGTTTATGTTTAATTGTTTTGGGCTGGTACAAGTGGAAGTGGTCTAAGTAGGAGATGGTAGTTCAGGCATAGCTGTATTTACGGTTGTTTGAGGAGAATAAGTAAAGCTCTTGTTTTAAATAACGATAATTTATGCATTTTGGTTATGCCTATATTTTTTTTTAAATTTGACATTCTGTAAAGGTCTCGCTGGTAAAAGGACCAGAGATATTGTGGTAGTAGTACATTAATGAATGGAATGTAAACGCAATTAGCAAGAAATTAAAGGCTTTTTTGTTATTATATGGAAAGTATAGAAAAATACGGGAAGCTAACGTTTGTAGATCTTAGACAATTGTTATGGATAGTCAGAATTCAGAAAACCTGGCGCCAGTTTTATCAAGGGGTAGGTATCATAGCTGGGGCCCAGCTGGGTCGAAGCCTACTGGGGCCAGGGTATGAAAGGGAGCTCGAGCCACGGTATGAAGGCTGAAGGAACGGGGTAGGTTTTTATTCAGTAAGAGTCTGACACTATCTCCGGCTCCGCCCAAGAGCGGGAGTTATCATTGGATGATTTTCCCCACCATAAAAAAGGGGTTAGGTATCATGTTAACTAGGTACTGAATAGTGGTCGTTAGGCAATCAGTGTAAAACACAGATCCATGTAACATACAAACAGCTGCACCAGTTAGATTGGACGCCGATACCAATATAATCGAGAAAAGACTAGGCAGAAAAGCATTCATCAGGATATGCTTTTATATTCATAGGCTTGCACTTGAACACTACCGGATGGAAAATGACGATGTGGTCGACGATGGAACACGCTTGCCTAGAAGTAACCTTTTATGAGGAAGCAGCGAGTCAGGGTTTAAAAAAATTAAATTGGCTATGGTGTTACAGTTTTTTGGTATTTTACATTTGTATTTTTAACAGACTTCTAAAAAAGGAGAAGGTTCTCAATTTATGTTTGTTCGCGCATAACTTCGTCGCTTGCCAACCGATTTGAAAAATAATTTTTTTGTTGGAAGGGGTCCAAATGGTCCCATAGTCACCGAGTTGGAATCTGACGATTCAAGGTGGGATCTGACGATGGAATCTTGGCGAAATCGAGGGAAATCCTCAAATTCAGTTAAATTTTTTAGTGAAGTCGGTTTTTTTGTTTTTTAAAAGGGTTTTTATAATAAACAATAATAATAAAATGCTTTTATGAAGTAACAGTAGCATTAGCAGTAGTAATAGCATTAAATCAGGCCTTTGTATGTTTCTGTTGCATGAAGCTGTAATAAATAAATATCCTACAACGTTATCATCATTACGCAGAAAATCAATCATTTGCTATCCAGCCATTTATTTCGCTCAACGTATCGTAAATAATAAATAAAGTATGGCCGAATGAACATATTAATGTTTGTGATGAAAATAAAAACATCGATGTCCACCCTCGAAGGCGTCGACAAAGCATCAGGAGGCGACTTCCGGCGGATCTGACGTAACGAGGCCGTTGTTCCGCACCCCGCACTCCACACCCGGAACCCCGCTAGTATTTTTCCGAACCCCACTGAGATTATTTGGATAGCATTCAGTGGTGCTCAATGCCGCCATGGTGATGAATACCGGTTCATATTAATGATTTGTCCGCAGGCTGTCTGTCTCAATACGCAGGCATTCACCACCCGTTATGAATGTAATACCCCTTAATAAGCTCGGTTTCAGTTATCATTATTTTAATCTGTAACTGATTGAGTTTACCAACTGCGTATAACTTTTAGGTAATTGGGGTTGGTTTTATTTTCTTTCGTAAATGTTCGAGCGAAAATAATATCTACTTATGTAGGTTTTTGAAGAAATTCTGGTTGTTTCCTGATTAGCTAATGTATTAATCCTTAATTTAAGAACAACTGCAATATAATTTTACTGTTTCATGTACGATTTTTTATTTTATTGGTTTGAAAGACTTATACCGCTATACAATGACTTATACCGCTCTAGGACGTAGCGGGAGACCTATGTTCTTTCTTTGTCTTTTGCGTTCTAGGACTACGAGTAGCCCTTTCAACATCGGCCCTGGGTTTTTAGTCAATAAAATTCTGGCAATCCCTCTCGTTGCACCCAGAGCGAAGTCATTTAATGATTTTATATGAGAAGTACAAACTTTCAGTTGTCCTTTGTTGTTGGCCACGGTTAGTTTTAACAGTAACAACGGTCTTGTGAACCTTGCTGGTATCTCTTTGTAACGCGCGTGGAACACAACATGCTGTCGACCTTGGCTTGCTAAGCACGGTTGGCAGCGCTTTGTGCACCAGACGGTGTACTACCTATAACTCGCCGTCTGTCGCCGTGCAATTTGTGAAATAGTAATTTTGTTATAAGATAAAAGATAACTACTAATGATATGAATTTAATAATTTTAGGTATTTAGAATGATAATTATATCCTTACTAATATTATAAAAGCAAAAGTGTGTTTGTTTGTTTGTTACGTCTTCACGCCTAAATGGCAAAACCGATTTTGATGAGACTTGGTACACGGATTGACCATGTCCTGGAATACGACAAAAATACTTTTTATTCCAGAAGTATGTCCCCTTGGGATAATTTTCTGCTATCGAGCGGGCGAAGCCGCTGGGAGCAGCTAGTCTATAATAAAATCAACGATATATTTTATTTATTTCAAGAACTAAAAAGCACAACTAGAGTAATTTTCTATTGTAACTTTTGATGTTGATAAATATCTTCTAACGAGGCAAAGCTTCTCATAATATCGTTGAGAGCATACCAATTAGACCAGCTTATGGCGTAAGCGGCTTTGCAGTACAGAAACTGTCGGTAAAACGGTTGGTATATACGAGGCGTGGGTCAGTATTACGGGTCGTTATAGGTACCAGCCGTAAGCTGTCTATAGAGTCTGACGTGGTTCCCGCCAGGTAACTAATTAGAGAGAAATCAATTCTCAGTATTTGCCTTTGATATAGATTCGTGGGAGTCTTTGAAAAGATATTTTAGTGATTTTTTGAAACCGAGAGAATGTCTAATTTGATATTTTTATTAGCATATTTTTTCTTTGGTGGGTAAAAATCTCCGCCCTTGGGCGGGGCGGGAGAAATATGACTTTTATTGACTAAAAAAACCACCCTGTTTCTTCGTTGCCTTTCATGCGGGCTCGCGGACGGCGAGCCATGGGTAGCTCGCTGTCCGATCGTCCGGTAATACGAACGATATTGTTGTGCTGTGAACTATATGCTATTATATTATAGTGTAGTCTGAAATGGGTTTTATGTTGTATTATGAAAGTGGTTTCAATTATCTACTGATTACCTAGGTATGGTAAACAAAGGTTAAATATATATTACTATGAAAAAAAAATTTGCTCAGAACATTGACCGTAAATTACACCGTGAACAAGTTACAATATTTTACGGCACAGCAGGATGCAAAAAAGGGTTGTGGGAGGAGTTCTGAATTTAATCAAATGGAACGTAATGCCTACTGTGCAGTTTGTTTGGGAACAGGGATTTGAATTTAGAGATGTCGAAATAAACCATTTTGGCCAGCGTTTCTTTAAGATTATGTGGAAGACGACTATGATGTAATTTTTGAAGTAGGTAACAGAAGAAGTAAGAGGTAGGTTAAGATAGTAAACTAGCCATAGCAAAGTCAGCCAGTGCAAACTTGGAGATGCATATGGACTTTAATATTTTCATCATATGTATAAATTTTATTGGACACCTGATTCGTCAAGTGGTCGAAATGACGACAGCATATTGACCATTGAGCGGTTTATCACACGGTAAAGCATACGGTGTAAGTCTGCACTGCTTGGGTGGAGCATCGCTGCGCCGTGTTATCGTGGAGGTAATCGGCAGCGGCAATCTCTTGCGACCGGCTCAGGTCTGGTCATGGTCCGAAGTAAAAGTGAATGCGAAGCGGCCGCCTATTTCAGCGAAACAGTAATGCGAGCAAATTAGATTACCGCAAACATGAGAAACGAATGAGCGAAGGGTCTTCCGGCCGCCTGGAAAAAAGGGGTCATAAAGCAATTTGACTAAGTCTCTCAAAAGACTGCGGTCTACGAACGACGCTATTGGTATTTTAGGTCAATGAAAGGTAGTGTAAAAAAGGATTTTCCATTAAAATAAGACATTATGTTTATACCAGTGTTTCCATTACAACTGTCATTAAAACTAAATCCCAGTTATATACAGACAGTAATTATGTGGATGGCGTGACAGCCGCCAGGCGAGCAGACGGTGTCGCCGCGCGCCGCTAATGGAGACAGGCCATTACTCACATAATAATTATTGTGCATCTATCGGTTTTTACTGATTTCAGCTTTTAAAACACCTACATTCACCATTTTATTGTAGAGTCTGTCTAAAAAGTCAAACGACTTGGGTAGGTAATTATTCAGATAAAATGAAATCAGATGTAGTCAACACTGGTTCAATAATTAAGGTTGATTAAAAGATCTGTATCATTGTTTACTAATAGAAGAACCTTATAAAAAGTATCGAATATACATATATTTTAAATGATTAAATATTATACACAATTCCCAAGTCGGTTGACATTTTAGACGGATTTATAGTTGCTCATAGCAGATAAAATATTAATAAATACATCAACATTGTGTGTCACACGACTGCGCCAAATAGGTCCAGTAATGAAGACTGACGTCATTTGTTTTTATAATTTCGTACCCAAACGCGACCTAATAGTCTAACACTCGAAAAAAAGAGAGGGTCGATTCGTTCATTGAAGTAATTTGACGATTATCCTCATCTGTACCTGGAAAAGCACGACAAGCCGTTGACGCTGTGCTGCCAATAAAGTTATAGATATGAGGCCGCTAAGTGAGGCCTGGTGACTTGAAGCACAGGTTTCTCTGAAACCTACTACATGCACCAGCTCTCACATTGCTAACTCATATAAATATATAGTTTTAAATTGTTAAGTGCAACAAAATCATTGTGTGAGAAAAATAATGACATTATTATTATTATTTTTGTGCGCTGAGTGCGAGTTGTTTTTACGTTAACGTGATCGAAATGTTTGCGGCGTTTGGCTCTCTGATTGGTAAAGAGCTTGGAGCGGGCCAATCGGAGCGCCGAACGTCACAGACGTGTCGATTGCGTTAACGTAAAATAAACTCACACTAGGCACTCTGTAGAGTTGACAGTGATAACAGATAGTTTATTCCTTTCTTGGCGTGCACACTTTTGATGATTCTCCACATAACAAAGTGCTAGGAAGTAGGCGTTGTAACACCGCCGTACCTTGGAAAGCATTTCAAACACTTGGTTCTACGCTGATTTCTCTTTAGTGAGACTGATCACAGATAACTGGCGTACACATTTTTGGTCTACTTTTGCCTCGTCAATGACTGGTCTCTGAGGAGGACTACTATTTAGGAAAACGATCTAAGACAATAGAGAAAGATTTATGGTCTTTTAATTTGTTATCGATAAAAAAAAAAAAACAAAAAACGGAGGCTTTTTTCAATAGTGAATAAAAAAATCATACTAAGAAGTTCTACATGCCACACAACAAAAAAAAAAAAACAAAGTCTTAATATTCCAATTTGTTAGAAAAACGAGGCAAGTGTTAATATTTATCCCCCCAACTATAATTGGCACGTTAGCACCCAATATAAGAGCTATAATAAATAATTTTCCGCTGCCAATTTACTCGGCGTGAAGGTAATTCTGTTTTTATGGCGTCAATCCCCTTATCGCAGTTTCCAGTTGAGCTGAGGTCCCGGTGACTTGTTTACTGGACTTACTAAGATGTGACTATACAGTTCTGATGTGTTAGTAACAAAAACAGTACCAAAAATTCTGTTGCGGGCAATAAAAAAAAAAGATCCAGTATTTATTTATTGGTCCCAGTACCTAAATATCAGTAGTAAATAAAAAAAAAATGTACTTTAATAACTTTTATTTCCTATTAAAAAAAAACTGTATTTTTTGTCATTTATTCAGGGCAAAGCAATGTGACCTGATTTTAAAAAAGAATGATAAAAAATCTATTTTTCAGGTAAGTACCATTTCAATTCAATGGAAAATACCAGAACATACTAGAATTTTTCTATGGAAAAATTTTCTGAACAGATTTCCTTTTTAACAGTAAAATTGCGAACAATATGACGAGTGGGGATAGGAAGGCGGCGGGGGTGGTTTGCGTGGGACGAGTGGGGGTGGGGGCGCAGGGGATGTAAACACAAAGCTTCAGCGACGCCGGCAGTCACGTGGCGCGCCCGCCGGGGGCGCATCACTCTTAAGGGTGGAAGCGGGAACAGCACTATCTCACCAACAACAACATTCCGACCAACACTTCCACTACACCTACGGAACATCGTTTTAAAAGTGTTTTTTTTAAGTCCAGAATTTTTCCCTTAGGAGTGATGCCCCCCGGTGTGACTGTATCTGAATAAAAATAAAATAATATAAACATATCGAAATTAACATTTCAAATCAATGTTTACGTATTGAATTAGAGTAAATTGTATATTATACAACAACCACTCTAAAGAATATCAATACAGAACATATCAAACTAATTTTAACATATCTTTTAATTAAAATATCATAAAATTGTTGCATCCTAAATTAATTAGATTAGACTATGAGTAGATGTAAATTCAGTGTAGCTAAATATATTAGTAGGTGTAAACTAAGTTGTATTGGAACATCCTTATCTCAGGTATGCACATCAAACTTTTTAATCTTAACTTTATTTGTTTTAGTTGAACTTTTACGTTGTTTTTAAGGCAAAGTCGCTTTCCAAGTCTTTCTGTTTATTTTCTAACTCCTAAAAATTACAACTGAATTTTTATGCGGTTTCCAGTAACAGAAAGAGTTATAAACGAGACTGGTTTATAGGTATATAATTTTCACCCGTTCAAAGTCCAGGGCTGGTCACTGTAAATAATATAGTCTTAGATTCCAGACAGACTCAGTCAGTCGGACTGTATTCAGTGAAAGCATGATAGGTTCTAAAGTATAATAATAAAAAAGTATATTTTATAATGTAAATTGAGTATGATAATTACGTGTAACTAGCTTTTGCTTTTGGTTTCGCCCGAGTACATAAAATACAGCCTACATATGTCACTCAGGAATAAAACAGCGTTCTATCGGTGAAAAAAGATTTGGCAATCAGACCGGTACTTCTAGAGATTACCTTTTATGAACAAAATAACTTAAAAATAAAAAATAAAACAAATTTTACCTATTTATAATATTATAAGTGTAAATGTCAATGATTGTAATATAAATAATTAACACGGGAATTACATTTGCCAATACTCGTATATAAAATGAAGCATTTATTACACTAGGGATAAAAAAAAAAATATCTGCGGCACTTATTTTGTTAATGGTTTTTGTAAACACTTGTATTAGACATTCACTGTATGCATTTACTTATTTTGGCATTGACTTTGGATCTTGAGGTAAACGAAACATAAGAAATCCATTAAAAAATTAACAGTGAATTCTTAAAAATATATTAATTTGATTAACTCCTACTAATTTTTAATATCTGATCATGCATTTAGTTACAACCTTTTTACTAATTAGCTGTTAGACCTACTTATTAGCTATTAGATCATGTCTTATTTTTTAATTTAAAAGTGCTTTTTGTCTTAAGAATAAGGAGTTCGTTACGAAAACTTTATATTAACATCCCCAACAGTTTTTGTTTTATATGTGGCAAATTTTGTGTACAAAAGCAGCGAAAAAAGATCACGGAGTTTATGATAAAAACTTATCAAGTATACTTTGGGTTGTACCAAAGAATAATTATTGGGTGCCCTGTGAGTCTTGTGTAGAATCTTTAAAAGACTTGAGTCAAAGAGGATGTAAAAGGTTTTAATTTGCTGATGATATGGACTAAGTCAATCACTACTATTACTTTTATACAGTAAATGTAAAAGGTTATAACCAGTATACAAAATCTACTTGGCTTTCCTCAGGGTCACAAATCGGTAGTGATAAAAGACACTGAATTTGCAAACCATATTCACCACAAATTGAATCTGAAGCTAGCCATTCTTTTTTTTTTAAGGTGGGAAAAATATCTATTAACATCTCCCGCTCCGCGCAAGAGCGGGGGATGTCATTAGATTATTTAGTTTCAAACTTTTGTGTCAACACTCCTGTTCCTTCGTTGCCTTTCGTACCGGAGCTGTGCTACCTTTCGGAGCTAACCCTGGCCCCAGTAGGCTTCAACTCAGCTCGGGCCCTACTGTTGCTGACCACTCCTTGAAGCGCGCGGGAACAGTGCGCGCCGTCGACAACTTGGGCTCGGTCCGGACAGTTATCTACGGTGGCCGGAAATCGGGATCGGAATCCCGGCGGCGGGCGGCTGATGCTATGTGAGCGCCGATGCCTGGTACGCTCGGCCTCCTCCTTTGCTAGCATTACTGTTTCGCAGAAGGAGGCGACCGCCTGCCACTCCTTCTCGGCGCAAGAGATCGCCGCCACCGATCAACCCCACGAGGGCACGGCGATGCTCAGCCCAAGCGGGGCACACCGCCACTGTGCTCCACCGTGTCCTCCGGGCGTTCCGCACAGTGGCGACACCCGGGTGTCATTTCCGTATGAATCCGGTGCAGAAACCTCCCGAACTTACCATGTCCTGTGAGAACCTGCGTCTTGTGGAAGGTGAGGACGCCGTGAGGTCTTTCCAGCCACGCCTCAAAGAGGGGACTTACCGCCATAATTGTGGCATGCCCAGTTCTAGCCATACTTGATGATTCAATTTATGGTGGTTTGTTTTAGTAGTCAAAAATTTTTTGGAGATTCATAGACCATCTGACTATTTGGTTGGTTGTTTGGAGTCGAAGCTCCAAAGTCTTGAGCATGGCCGCTGAGTTGCTAGCCTGTCGGTTTTCTATCGTCTACATTTCGGGGAGTGTGCGCTGGAATTGCACAATCTAATTCCGCCAAGTCCGTTCCATCATCGGACCATAAGACATACCGCGTTGCGCCACCGATACATGTTAGACATTTCCCCCATACGCACAAAGCGTTTTGGAAACACAATTATTGTGCGTACAGCCAAGGAGTGGAATTCTCTGCCTGAGTCTGTGTTTCCTGATAAATGATGAATGATCTTTATTTTGTAAATAGGTTTTCAAAAAAAAAAGATAGCTATAATTAGGGGTATTTAAGTCTAATAGCTCCTATAGCCTGATAGCTACAACTTAGGGGTATTTGAGTCAAGAGTGAATAGGTTACTTTTAGGCAAGTGTGCTCCATCGTTGACCAGATCATCGCTTACCATCAGGTGAGATGGTGGTCAAACGCAAGCCTATTAATAATAATAATTAAAAAAAAGAATTGGTTGCTAAAATGCATTAAAATTTTTACAAATTAGGAGTTAATGAGCATTAAGTTGCAATTTTTACATAGCCATTTGGACAGATTCCCGGATAATCTAGACGATTACAGTGAGGACCAAAAATAAAGGTTCCTACCTTATTTTCAATAGCTTTGTCACGTTTTACGATGATGTCTGAGACAGCGGCCTTCATTTCAGCATTTAGTTCTGGAGGATCAATCAGCCTGGCATTTTCGGGAGTTAAATATTTTTCTTTAAGCTACTTACGTTGTTCTTTTGTTATCCCCATTGTAGTCCAATGTTGGAACCTAACGATAAATCAGTATTTATATCCTTTCCATATTTTTTGTCTGTTGTAGGATCCGCGCCTAATATGTCCAACAGTTCATTATCAAGGCCCTCTGTTACCGATATGGTTGGACCTCAGGATAATGGAAGAGAGATACCTATTCTTGGACTTTAATAAGGGATTGTCCTGAGCAAAACAATAACAGAAAAGCTTTCATAAATGGTTTTTTGTAATATTTTTTTAGGTATTTGATGAATAGCATATATATTTTTTGTTTTTATATCCTTCTTGTAAAGAATATTATTAAAAAATATTTTTTCAATACATATGGTAATAAAATTAGGTTTTTTCAGTGAAATAGCTAAAAGTCTTTATCTCAAAAAGTAGAGCCATTTTGACAAATCTATTAATTTTCTAGTACTCAGCACACTAGTCTTATACGGAATTGACTATAAGCAACCATGCCACAAAATGACTCCCAGTGTTATTGTTATAGTCAGAAAAAAACTTCTTTTTTTGTTAATTATACGCCATAGTAGTATGTAGGTAGGTTTCTGTATGTTTATTATCGAGTAATTTGCATTAAGTAAAGTGTCCTAAGTTTGCACCTTTTCGGGCAAATAAAAAGATTTAATTTTTTAATTTTTAACACCAATGTTGGCAAAACGTATAGTGACGATGTCTATAGTATTTTTAGTTAGTTTCTGTATGTTTTATGTGAAACCTGAGGTAGGTTTCACTTTCACACTACCCGTGGCATGCTCCATGCTTAGATATGATAAAAATGCAGTCTGTATTTGTATTAAATTAATTTCATTATAGTTGAACGTTGTTCAATGTTGTAACATTATATTTTTTTGTAAATTAAAATGACAGAAGATATTAATAAAGTGCAAAAAAATGTATAAAATCTGTTTCAAAAATAAGATGTAGAGATGCTTTACTTCATTATAAATGATCAATTTATTACTTAGGTAGATATACTTATAGGGTGTCACAAAAAGATATTGTAATATTTTTTTAACTGCCCATCAGATACAACTATTCTCAAGAAAGTCGGGCCTATTATATAAAAATTAAACCTATTAAATTTAAATTAACCAAGGAGTAGAATTCCCTGCCGGAGTCCGTGTTTCCTGATACCTACAACTTAGGGGTCTTTAAGTCGATAGTCAATAGTTACTAGGTAAGGGTGCTCCATCGTCGACCACATCACCGCTTACCATCAGGTGATATGGTGGTCAAACGCAAGCCTATCAATATTAATAATAAAAATATCCTCTAATTCTAATTTTGATCAGCTGATTACTTTGTATGGAACACTCGAGTATATGGGGAAATAACTTATAATTCCTAAGAGACAGGTGTTTACTTCCATGACTGATTACAGTTTTTAAAATATGGCCACACTTTTCAATTATAGTTAGTTCCTGTATTTATCACAAAGAAACACCAAATAACCTATAAATCCCTAAAACGAAATAGTTTTCCCAAGTTATTTGCTTAATTGGATTTATTTTTGATACCAGTCAAAACGACTGCAGCACAAAATAGCAATAAAACATCACTAACAATAGCTGACAAGCTCTTACATCAGATAAAAATAACGTTGTTTTGTGTACCATTTTATTTGGATCATGATATTAATCAGTATGGAAAGCTTTCACATCCCCCTAAACAGTGAACGTATCTAATCTAATAACGATCCCGCCCCTGAAAACGTTTCAACTATTATACGTCAGCAGTTGTTTGCGTCGGCAAAATGTTAATAGAGTTATTAAATTTAGCGTTAATTTATTCAATTTCGGGTGGGCTTGAGAGACAATGGCTGGCAGGGGCGGGGCCACGGTAAGCTCCGCCTCTCCTCACCTGAAATCTCATTAACATATAGCTATTTATTACAATGGTTGCTATGTATCATCGGTCGATATTTATTGAAAACGAGATGCAAAACTGATCGGTCTCCCTCCTGCATGGGACAATGGTCGCTTTCACGTTGTTACTTTGTTGTGAGTATTGATTTTCACCTGATGCAGGTAGTCTAGAATGATTTTATAGCGTGATATTTTATGTGAATATCAAGGTACTGAAAAAACAGAAACGTTTTTCTTTCAAACAGGAAATCGATTATTTTATGTTCTAAATCTCATTCTTTTCGATGCTATAACGGTAATTTTTAGAACCACTTAGGAGTCAGAAATGGCGTTTGAGACCATATTTAGCTACTGATCAGTTACTTTTCTTCATAAAAATTTACCTGATATGTGGTGCTGTGATCAAGAGCTGCTTTTCCAAGTGATTCATATTTTGGTGTCAGGAAACACGTTAGCCGATGCCGCCGTCGGACCAGAGTGGCTACTGATAAAAAATATTCATCCATGATTCCCATGAAAGTCGAAGTATTACTTTTTATGGAAGAATTTGGTAATAAACCAAAAAGCCGGAGGATTCAAACGAGAACTTAAGTTCAAATAATATGAATAAAGAACCTGTAACTGCAATTAGTGATGCAGTTAATTATTACCACAAAGAAAAAACGCTAAGGTAAACTTTACCTATATTAAATGGTGTTTAATTTAACCTTAATTTTTTATTTATCGAAAACAACAGAAAGAGTCGTGAGAAAGCATTTAAATAAATGGTATATTACATACAATACACCGACCGACGGACTGATAAAATAATTCATCTCTTTCATTAAAAAAAAATATTTTTTCGTTTATTGTTCATTTCATTAGTTTACATTTGTTACAACAAAAACACTTGTCCGATACCTTTAAAAGGTTTATATGAGAAAGTGGAGGTTTTTTTTAAGGGTGGAAATCATTCTATGACTTCTCCCGCTCTGGATGGAGCGAGAGGGCGTGTCAGACTTTTACTGACTAAAACCACACCTGTGTCCTTCTGTTGCTCTTTGCGCACTAGGGCTATGGGTTTCCTTTTCTATAGCACATGTATTCAGCAGTAATATACAAAAAAACAAAATAGGAAAATAATATTTTTTGTCAAAATTAGAGCCAAATTAGTATCACAAGGGGTTGTTTTCAAGAAAAATATAAAGATCAGGTTTATTCCGAGACCTATGATAAAAAGAGGTTTAAATTGTGGTATGTGATAGCTTAATATATGGTGTATCGACCACTTTACGTTGGCGTAAATAGACGCCACATCCTGTATATCTTTCTACTACTACGTTATTATTATACAGCTATTGTTTTTTGTTATCGATAGGATTGAGTTAGATCACTATCACTGGATGGGGTTCCCTCTTACTTCTCGAAGTTCAATAAAAATGACGTCACATGTATTAACGTCTGACCCTAAACGCTATTGTAAAACATACTTTCCATACCACAAGAAAGCAGTTCTCACATTTCCACACTAAAATTTAATAATTCAACAACTTGGTCTATTTCTATCAGAGAGTTCTCAATAAATATCGGAGGGTTTAGGGGTATTTTATTGCTTCGTGAGCGAAAACTGGTTGAGTCGCGTCCCCAAGGAGCGATCGGTTGGCAAACATCGCAATCTGGCGCTGGAGGATACGGATTGTGGGCCCGCATCGCTTCCCACTGTTGAAATTCAATACCAAAATAAAATTAACATAAACGTTTTCTTTTACCTTTGCTTTTGTTGGGCTGTGTGGATAAAATGCTTGTTTGTTGGGTTCTATTATTTGATTGTTGTTTTTAATTTATTCATTTCAGATATAGTCCATATTAAGCCCATACATTAAATACAAAATTAAAATTACACATAAAGATTACAGTAACATATTATAATCAATGTCAACAAATAAATTAAAAAATACACAATAATCATGCACGCAATTAATGTGGAAAGATAGTATGTCAAAGTCAAAGTCAAAGTCAAAGTCAAAATATTTTATTTCACATAGGCCTACATGGGCACTTATAAAACGTCAGAAGCTAGTGCACGGTTCCAAATTGGTCGTTTCCTATGGAGAAGAACCGGCAAGAAACTCTATGGTTACTCTTTTAAAAAATGGAACTGTTATCCTCAAATTATATTTAAAACTTACGAATACCGTAATGTGTCTCTACACAATAGAAAAACAATGAGACAACGAACGCCAGCGTTCGCTTGGTGTTTATTGGATTAATGCCAATTGCTAATATTTTTATCATTGCCTACCTTCTTCCTTCTTGCATATTCTTAACTTTCAAGTCTGTGACATTAACTTAGTTCATAAAGTTGAATGATTAATTTCATAAATTATTTAAGATTTTCAACATAAATATACCGCCCAAAATCTTGTGCAAAGAGTCATAAAAAGTTTTAATTTAGCATAAACTGATTTGAAGAGACAGTTACGAAATTAATTAGCTTGCTAGATGAACTCCTTAAAATTGAATCGGCACGTGTATGAAGAATTTAATAAACTGTGTCCTGAGTTATTTCCGCCTGACTTTACAATTTTCTATATTAAATCGTGGAGCGGCGTGGGAGCGGTTGCCATGATACCTTAGAGGAGTTAATAAGTCATAAATAGCGAGTTAGAGGGGGACAGGGCGATGGAATATGTGTGGGTGAGAAAGAGAGGGTGTCACCCCAGGTAGTGGTGGTGATAGGCAATCGTCTGGAAAAAGGTGCGTTTGGAGGAGCTATGAGGTGTCACAAAATTGCGATTTTCGACAATATAGTTGTCTGTTATCAACTGAGTGTTACATTATTGTCCTTAATGTAATTCCGAGCGGAATAACGTGAGGCTGATAGGTGACTTTTTAGGAACAAATCATTTTCTTGCTAAGGATTCTTTCTCAAAGATGGCTTTGGTTAGGGTAATTCAGTTTTCTTGTTGATCATCCTTTATATTATAACGGCCAATGTCTTCTGAATGCACCACTTTTATTGGCTGTTAAATAATTTGCGACCTATACTTTTACTACTATTCATTTCTTACCAATGCTTATCAACTTTATAGACCCCAATAGGTACATGAATTACTTTCACTTTTATCTTGGCGAATAAAGCTTACATTGAATACCATTTTACGTTAGAAACCATAAGTCTTACCTATGAAACGGTTCTCTAACCCTCATTATCTAGGACAGGTTGAAAGTCTCATTGTTTCTGTGGAGGGTCATCGAAATGCACAGCGCTTTAAAGCGGTAAGCGACGGAGGCGATAAGCGCTGAGTGCGCTGTATCGACGAGTGGTCGATCTCTGGCGAGTGCCACTTGCCACTCATAATACTTGCCGATAAAATCACGTACGATATTCTTGAGTATAATCGTACGCCATTATCGGGTAGCCTTTGATTTTGTTTTAAATTCAAGAAATATTGATAACTAACTTCTGTCCGCGGCTTCGCCCGCGTACATAAAATCCTTACTAATATTATAAAAGCGAAAGTGAGTTTGTTTGTTACGTCTTCACGTCTAAATGGCATAACCGATTTTGATGAAACTTGGTACACGGATGGACAATGTCCTGGAATAGGACATAGAATACTTTTTGGATAAAAAGGGAAACATCCTTGCTTCGGCTGGCTTCAGGGAAGGAAACATCCTTGGGATATTTTTCTGCTATCACGCGGACGAAGCCGCTGGGAGCAGCTAGTATAATATAATAGTCTATGTCACTCAGGAATAAAGCAGCTTTCTATTCGTGAGAAAAATTTAGCAAACGGACTAGTACATCCCGAGGTTACCTCCTACAAAAAAAAAACTTAACTTTCTTTACATATTCTTAGTGTAGATATATACGTTTATATTGTTTAACATTTCAAATAAAAAAAAATGACTTATATGTATCTAATTTGCAGTAGAGTTTGGAATATAATTACTTTTATAGTATTATGCCAATATTGAGATAATATGATGTAGCAGTAAAATTGAATAAATGCATACACAAATTAATTTAAATAGATAGGTACAAAACAAAAATAAATTGTAAAATGTTAATTTCATTAGCCTTCATTCACTCTCGTAGCTTTGCTGTGCCCGACGGGGTCCGTATTGATCTTAACTATATTTTTGTACCATCTATATTTATGTACGTATGAAATGCAATAACGTATTGAGTACTGATTGATTCAAAGTTACATTTTACAACGACGGCTATGGGTCGTCTTATCTGCTTCACAAATTAGGTAATTAAAAACATTGCAGTCCACAGTAAGTAAAAAAGACTGGTTCTGCTTCTTGCACTGTTTCTAGATGCATTTATATTATCCCGCTATCTTAACAACAACATTTTTTATCTTCAAGTTCCAAGAGGGCCTTAACAGTTTCAAGTAAAAAACTCTTCTAGTTAACAATTCTTGGGAACTTTTAAAACAGTTCTGGTATAAATTCTTATAAAATTCAATTTAAAAACTAACGTCTTTGAAATTATTCATTAAAACTGGTTTAAGAAGCTACTTGGTACCTACTCTTGGTTTCTTTATAACTTTGCGTTTTAAAACTTGACTAATATTTACTGCTGCTGAGTGTATATTTCAAAAAAATAAGGCACGTGTTAGTCGGATTCTCGTATTGAGGGGAATAGTCTTGAAGATTTTTCAGAATCGATTTTTTTGTGACGTAAGAACAAACTATTTTTCAGATTTATTGCTATACCTGTGCTATAAGATCTTACTTTATACTAAACAGGATTCTGTTTCAATAGGACCCTTGACAGTGTCAAAATATACGTTTTTCAAGAATTTTTTTTTTAACTCGATACATCCTTGAGCTTTCGAGATAAAGGGTCTTGGCAGACCGACATACGACATTATTAGTCACACTTAATTAAACCATTAGGCATCTTTTATGGTTACTTTGTAAGAACTACGCTATTATAAAATACAATTTTTTACTTTCTAAGATTCAAATGCTCTTATCAGTTTTTGTGAATTTATTTAATCGTCATGCAACACAAAGTACAAAGGTGGACTTAATAATAATTTATTTATTTCATCTTTTTACTTAGGCGTTATTGGCACTTCGCAGTCGACATATTGATACAATTAACCTTACAGATGAATCACTTTGTCTACTGGTAAAAATTGCACGAAATTTTATTCAGTACTTTTTGAGTTTATCGCGTTCATACACATAGACGCGGTGGTTAAACAAAGTCCCCTTTGTTTTATAATATGTTAGGATGAAAGCAAAAAGTCGGCTTTTCACTGCAAAAGGCGATTAAAATTGGATAGCCTTCTAGATAGGTCGGTACTGGCCTATCTACCTAGAAGGCTATCCCAATTTTAGTCCCCTAAAGATATACTCTTCAATAATGTAATTTATTCGATCTAATCAGTTTTGACTGACGTCATCTCTACTTGTACTAATCAAGTTGTTCGCTCAGCGGTTTTATAACTATTAAAATGGATTACCATCAACCCCTAATCTGACGTTTCACGGTATAAAAATATACATTAATCGTGCGCTGAGAGGGAGGTCTCGCTTCGTAAGCTAAATTTAGAACAACGCTGAACTAAGTACACAAATTTTTATATTTGGTTTGTTCTTTGTTAAATGACTGTCTTGGCTTCTTCTTCTTCTTCTTTTCGTGTCGATGCTCTCAAACTATACTTTTTCTGACCAGTATTTTGGCAACCTGTACATCTTTATTGTTGGCCTCGTATAGATCCTGAAATCTGCCGGTTATTACGCAGGATGCGCACCATAGCAGGTGGCGCATGTCCTGTGGAGACGCTCCACACTGGCACTGTGTTAGAGATGGGTCGAGGAAACCCCATTTGGCCAGATTGCTTTTACAGCGGCCAACCTAGGTTCGCCAATTTGGAAATCTCTAAACCGACTTTAGAGATTTCCAAATTGGCCACTGTAGTTCGTCTCCAGGGGGAAGATGTTCCAATGGGGCGATAAAAAGTGGAGAGGTTGGATGTGTCTGCCTGACAGCGCGTATCTCTCGTATTCTGCACTGTTTTTTGAAGAGGTCGTAAATCGCATAAAATTTACTTTCTTGGCAAAAAAATCCTTTATATTTCCTTTTTAGGGTTCTGTACCCAAAGGGTAATATGTAACTCTGTTAATAAAACTTCGCTGTCCGTCCATCCGTCCGTCTGTATCTTATGAACCGTGGCAGTTTAACAGTTGATTTTTTTACAGATAATTTATATCTGTTGCCGCTGTAACAACAAATATTAAAACAGAATAAAATAATTATTTAAGAGGGCTCCCAAATAACAAACGTAAAAACCCTTCAACAAGCTTATGTCCGACTGCTACTTGGCTTTTTTTTATTATTGACAGGCAAGGACCACTATTTCTCTTGATGGAAAGCGATGATGTGGTCGACGTTGTTGTTGTTGTTTTGTAGATAAGAATGTTTCTCGGTTACTGTAAAGCTCTGTGAGTAAGTTCTTCCACAGTAATAATACGGTAGCTTGTTGACAAAAATATAGATATTATTTTAATTGCCTTTACGGCATACAAAACAACGGCAAGCTATAATGTGGTTAACAAGGGCTCGAATCTCTGAAAAAAATATCTCGTTTCAAAGGCTTAAAGGAGCTCCGGACTATCATAAAAAGTTAAAAAAGTCTGATGGGCAGATTTTGATTCAAACGCGTTATTCAGCGAGCGTAGCAATATGAATCATGGACCGGAGCTACGAAACGCTACGAAGTAGCTACGACGTGCTACGAATTGCTACGAATAGTTTTATGGTTGGCTAGTTTGACAGAATTTATGATAGTATGAATATCTTTAGCTGTGTCGTGCATCGTTATAATGAATATTGTGGATAAATTGTATCTACGTTTCATAAGTTGTATTTAAATGTTGGGTTTATTTTTTTTCGTTTTATTCAGATCAAGTGATCAGTGCTTGCTTCTGAAGCAATAGATATACCACTACTAGGTATTTCATTTTTACCCTAGGTTATATTTATCGATGCATCAATGTTTTTTTCTATGTGTATTGTTTAAATATTGAAATTTATTTAAATATTGATAATATAATATTCCACAATTTCACACAACTCAAACTAAGCACTCTAAGCGGAGCTTGTGGTATGAGTAATAGAAAACTGATATACACACTTATATATTTCTAAATACTTACTTATTATAGATGAATTACACTTAGACACAGAACCAATGATCATGCTCATCATACAAATATTTGTCCTGGGTGGAAATCGAACCCACAAACTCCACCACGAACTGATAGCTGTCAGGGTCACTGATCTTTATACGAACATGCCTTACCACATTTTTAAGGACTCAAATCAATCAATCTTCAATAAACAAAAAAAAATCTTTTGTTTATAATGAAACTTCATTATGCAAATCCTTCCGAATAATTTGAAATATCTGAGCCATCTTTTACCGCATCCATTTTTCCGATGAGTAATGTAATTGAGAGCGATGGCTTCGTGTTCGGTGGACCGCAGCGACTTCATTTGCGAGCTCCTCTGCCCGTGAAATGAAGTCGGCTCGATATAGTGATCATGTTATATCGGTATCGAGTGCGGCCACGCATGTAACTGAAACGATTATAATCGAGCTATTGCTTCCATTTTGAGGTTATGAATTTTATTAAAATATATTTTAGACTAGCTTCTGTCCGCGGTTTCGCCAGCTTGAGAGTACGAATTTGTCTCGAAAAAACCTACTCCTGGAATAAAAAACATGAGCGAAACTTTTGGCTTTATAATATTAGTGTGAGCTTTATATCAGTATATTAGTGTCGAAGTAAAAAAACATTTGAAGTAAATAAACATTTGAATTTGAATTTGAATTTGAATTTGAATTTGAATTTGAAGTTTCAACGGTAGCTATATCATAAAAAATACTCTGTGGCTTCAAGTTCGCACTTAGCTAGTCGATGTGAATAAGAATTTTGTTGAATTTTGTTGTAGTTGGTGGTGTACTATTTACATGTATAAAATACATAAGTAATAAAATACAAATAGGTACTACAAAAATACATATGTATGAAAGCAGGAAAATACTCGTATATATTTACTACGTTGTGTTAGGAGGTTTAATCGCAAGTTAAGAGGACTCATAGTTTTCATTATTTCTAAAAATACACCGCACTGAAATACAAAAAAAAAACAATAAAGCACTTAAATAGATGAGCCAACAAAACTGTTACAACCTGTGTTGTTGTTGATAGGTTGGCAAATAACGCGGTGGATTGCGAACCTACCCTTATTTTGACAAAAAAGAACTGTTCTGTTGGCATATCTCTTTAGATCCTTATTTTTCTTTTTGTGTATTCAATGCGGTGTATTTTTAGAAATTTTGAATATTTTTAGCATGCCTTTTAGGTGTTCTTTAACGACTATGCATAACAAGAAATAATAATCCTTAAGAGGAGTTAAGGATTATCATCCGTTATTTATCCGTTGTTTATCTATATTATGTATGTATTTAGAAATATATAAGTATGTTTATCAGTTGTCTAGTACCCATAACATAAGCTCTGCTTAGCTTGGGACTAGACGGCGTTGTGTGATAGTTGTGGAATATTATTATTATTATTTCTTGTTGTGTATATGTATTGGGGCAAGCAAGACAATCGGAAATGATGCTGATGGAAGCAGTACTCTATATTTTATGCACTTTTGCTGGATCATATTTTTCTTGTCTCTACTAACTTGATTTTAATTATAGTCGACACCCTTGGACATTCACAAACCACAAGCGAACGCTGGCGTTTGCTCTCTCAGTGTCTTTCTATTGTTACATTAGTTACGGTATTCGAAAGGTTAATTTCGTTACTATGAAAGAGTAATCAAACCAACTGAAATAAATCAAACAGCTGAACGAATTTAGATGAAATTAGGCACACAAGACAGGTAGGTAGGCTTTGGTAGGTACATAAGAGTTTTTATCCTGAAAGTATGTTCTCTAGGGTTATTTTTAGAGTATCGTATCTAAGATGGCCTAAACGGAACCCTTATAGGATCACGCTGTAGTCTATCAGTCAGTATGTCCGTCTATCAAGACTCTTTTTATTAATATCGAAAACTCAAATCTGCTACTTCTTGGAGCAGTGAAAAAACCTAACTTCTAAATCATATGCTTCGCTGAGGCGCATATTTTGTGACTCGCAAGAAAATCAAAACTTATAGAGCATACAAGCTTACCGTTGACCTAGAATCTTGAAAGGCTTCTTGCAAGGCTTTATAGCACTTTAAGGAAAATCTGAAAACTGTAATTGTTTTTTGCGGTATCGGCAATTCAGAAAAAACTTCGAGATTCAATTCGGAAATCAAGTTTTTTTTTTTTACTTTTAACTGGGACTCACCATCACTAGCAAAAGGTAGTAGGGTTCATATATCCCTTAAGGCTCCGATTCTTTTTTGTGAATGTGAGACTGTTGTCGGTTTTGTAGGCCTCATATCACCTGCATAGTTCGATTTGGTAACCATTTTCGATGTTATTAGGCTACTTAGTACCATTAACATCTGCAAAACGGTCAACTTAGAGTCTTGTACCTAGCTGCGGACTCTGCATAATGGATAATTATAGGTTTAGCAAGGAAATAAAATTTTATGAAGAAAAAAGAAAACTAACAAACAACTCGTAAAAATAAATAGGTAGTTTAAAAGACTTACCATGGCCTTAAAACGTAACTGGCAACTGAGGGAACACAGATGGGTTTTAGTTAGAGGTTATTTGATTTTTCATTACAAAAAGAAAAAGGATTAACTAGGTGGTTTCTTGGTGCCTTTCTGTCTGTCTCTAATATGTATTGTTTATATGATAGTCCTGGGATATTTGACAGAGTAAGCTAGACCTATAGCATGTAATGAGGTTAGAATCTCCATGCATATTATATTACTGAGATATATGTAGCTACTTATACATACTAAAAATATAAATGTGAAAGTAACTCTGTCTGTCTCGTCTTGTCTGTCTTTTATGATTAAATGATTGAATCGATTTTCATGAAATTCGGTACGGAAAAAGCTTGAACCTCAAAGAAGGCATAACATAGATAGAGAAGACATAGCTTACTTTTTATTTGGTTTTAACTTCGATAAAACCACCATTCGTACCGGACGAAAACGCAAGAAAAAGCTAGTAGTTTAGAAAAATAAAGATTTTTGAAGAACCAGTCAGATTTTCAGCAATAAGATTAAATTTCAATCATACTATTTCATACTTTGCACAATATGATAAAGGAGTACTGAAATTCCCATCTTATTCAAACGGTATTAAATCTATGGCTGACTATGGCCAGTTATTACATAGAAGCAAAACTATAAAACATGAAACATGAAGCTATTGATCATGCCTACGTCTGCATAGTTACTGACATAGAGTATCGATTACACGAGGAAGTTATACTCTGACAAAGTTATGTACTGTGTAGCTAGTTCAACTGAAATCCCATGTCTGTAGGCGGTAGGATATAAGTTAGCTGTTCAGTGTAACATTACTAGGTTTGACGTCAATAGTAGCTAGATACACATTTTGGGACCTCCTGAAAATTTTCAGAAATGTGATAAGCCCCGCCCGTTTTACAGCAGCGGCTGTGATTCGTCGAGGTTCGTGTACGTCGGCGTTCGTAGCGGCCAATGGCGTGCGGGGCTACGCGCAGCCGTAGCGCTACGCCGTAGCGCGCGCGGGGCGCTCCACGACCGACAGACCTGCGGAGCTGCTGCGCCAGGGAACTGAAAAATGTAAGTACTAATTATTTTATTGCTACAGAATCTCTCTTCTTATTCTTATAACTGTATCTGTGTGTTGTACTTTTATTTCAACAGTGTGTATAAGTGCTATGGCTATAGATATAGATATAGCTACTGCTATACAGGTGTATTCTCATGTATAGGTAGGTAGGTACCCAGTACATACTAGGTGATTATGTAACATGGGGCGGAAGATACGGCAGAAAGATTTTTGGTTTATAATTTTTAGAGGGGTGCAAATCCAATGTGTTCACCACGGCTTTCAAATATGATTTTAAATAATTGAGGTGCTCAGTACGTATTTTTTGCTAGTCTAAAATATTGTACATCTTAACAATTTCTATTAGAACTCACTCACAAACAGTGAAGATCGAAACAATTGTTTAGAAAAAAAACGATTAAGTTGAACAAAGTGAAAATTTTCCTGCCAGTCTGGGCTATCGCAGTAAAAACCATTTATACCCTTGTCATTGCTGCTAATGAGGTCCATACTAAAATTTTGCGGAACATACATTAATAGAGATATCCCCATAATATATTTTTGAACATCATGACTAAAAATGAAAATACTGTTAAAATGCTGATGAAAATGAAGACTGCTCTTTTTTTCTGGAATCGGCACGTAATATGAATACAGCTTTTTCAACTGGGAAAAATTTTGTTTCTTTGTCGTAATACACTTATCAAATGTATTTTGCCCAGAACTCAATGACGTCAATAGCGTTAGAATTTGCTCCGTGTAGGTCTCTAAGATTTCAGATGTTGTTGCCACGAGAGCACGACATGAGGTGAGACATGGTTTGGACTTTAGCTCCGCCATAGCACTCTGGCTCATTAGAGTACCGCCACCTAACGGAGAGCAGTGGTGGCCGAGTGGCAACGAGTGCTTACGATTTGTAGGCCGCGGGTTCAAACCCAGTCTAGCGCATTACTTTATGTAATTTACTTCATCATCACTGCTCTCAAAACGATGAATCAAAATCGTGAAATGTTCTAGAACTAAAAATTCGAACATTCCCCAGTCCTAGTATTCGAATATCCCCCACCCTGGGCCCGCGTTGTGGATTACAGTCCATTCCCTCTCCTAGAGAGGAGGCCTGAGTCCCAACATAGGGAACATTATAAGGCCGACTATGCCTTGCTATTCATCTAACGAATATATAAATATCATATTGGATCTGTGTTTCCCGATAACTACAACCTTCTTTAAGTCAAGAGTGAACAGGCTTCATCTAAGCAAACGTGTTCCACCGTCAACCACATCATCGCTTACCATCAAGTGAGATAGTGGTCATACGAGAGCTTATCAATCATCATCATCATCATCAGCCTTTTTAATGTTCCCACTGCTGGGACTCAGGCCTCCTTTCTAGGAGAGGGAATGGGCCATAATCCACCACGCAGGCCCAGTGCGGGTTGGTGAATGTTACATGTCGTCGAATTTTTGGTTCTAAGACATGCCGGTTTCCTCACGATGTTTTCCTTCACCGTTTTGAGAGCAGTGGTGATGAAATAAATTACACAAAGTAATGCGCCTGGCTGGGTTCGAACCCGCGACCTACAACTCGTAAGTCGGGGCCAATACCACTCGGCCACCACTGCTCTATCTATATCTCTATCTATAGCTTATCAATAATAAAAAGAAAAAGACAATACTTGATTTGCACAAAAGTAGGAACAATTTACAGGTCTTTGTCAAGATTAATGATCCATACTAACTACTTTAGCTAAGGTTTGCACAACACTATAATAGTAACATAAGAAGAAGGATGCTTGTAAAGATATCTTAGAAACCACAGTTCTTCCTTTTTCTTCAATACTGCGCTGGCAGCAAGGCTAATATCTTTGTTTGCAATAAGAACTGTTCTTTGGTGGCAGATAATTATTTTTATTTATTATTTAACAATTCATGAGCTTATAACAAAAGACAAAAAGCAGAAAACAGGTATAAAGGTGATCTTTTAAAGGTAGCATTCCTTTCTCGAACCGACATGAAAAATATGAGATGTAAACTATGTAACTCAGTGATAAAACAGCATTCCACTGGTGTAAGATTATTTAAAATCGGTGAAATAGTTTTGAGCGTATTAATTACAAACAAAAAAAAAATGTGACATTTTTATCGACAATAGCTATTTGCAATAAAAATTAACTTGGGTTTCGTAATTTCTAAAAGCACATAAAAAAAAATACAGTCCAAATTGTTTATGACGACATTGTTTAAAGCAAAGTACCGGACTCGGTACATATAATATTAACCAAAATCAGAGGTCCCGACTGAATGCTATATGATCGCTATATAAAAATACTACTTTTTACTACATTGCTTATTACGGCGACTATATTTAACTTATGTTTTCGTCGTAATTACAACAGAAAATAACTAAATCTAATAAAGAACTTAACCAACTAATATTATACCCTTAAATCAAAAAATCCCAGCGAAATAAGCTCAAACTAGTTATCCTCCGCGGCTGCACCCGCATAATTCGTTGGTACTTAGTTTTGGTGGGTCGTAGCGTCTTGTTATGTAGCATGCTATTCGTGATAGATCTAGTTATAATAGCGCGTTTAAACAAACAAAAAAGCTCTTTCACTTTATTATAATAAACACAATATCCGTAACATCAAGATCCGTAAATTGGCAGATTTATATGCAGCTGACCTAAGCCGTCCTGCAAGAGATGCTAAATGAGGACCCCATTGCAGCCTTGAGTCCAGCGTAATCTTCAGAAAACCGTTTTATGGACAAAAACTAGTTAGATGTCCTAGAATCAAAAATTCGAAGACATGTGACGTTCACCAATCCGCGCTGGGCCCGCGTGGTGGATTACGGCCCATTCCCTCTCCAAGAGAGGAGGCCTGAGTCCCAGCAGTGGGAACATCATACGGCCGACTATGCTATGCTATGCTATGCTACTAGTTAGGTTTTAAACATTCTAACGTAGAACATAGCATAGCAAGCTGTAGTGTACTGTCATTGGAAGTGTGCCCAAAAGACAATTGTTACAGTATAATGTCACGAGACACCTATGGGATCGATATGCACTACTGGAATGTCATGCAATCAATCTCTAACGGTGCGTACAGACTATATAACAAAACATGTTATACAACATTGCTGTATAACATGTTTCAGATAATGTGGACACTGAATGTTATAAAACATGTTATAATAACATGTTATTGATATGTGCAAGAATATTATATACGGATAGCACTGAAGAATGACAAACGACAATGGTTATATAACATTGTTATATTTGACAAAATTCACGCATTCCTATACACAGACATAATAATATACATACATCACCTAATTTAAATAATTTAATATTAATGACGACACCAAATAAGCATAAAATACATGATATATTTTGCTTATACTTATACACAGATATAGTATTATAATATTATACATACATAATAATAAACCTAATTGAATGCAGCAAATTAGATCTACAATCATTATCTATTCAACTCCGTAAATTGCTAATTAGCCCTCTTCCTCTCTCCTACTTTTTGCTGTGCCCTACAGGGTCCATATTGATCTATAAATTTTCAAAACCATCTATGTATACATATGGATTGCAATAAAAAATTGAGTATTGAGTATATTGCATTGTTATTGTAATGTGTACAGTATTGTTTTATGTTGCAATTTCGAATAACAAGGTTACATAATGTGGACGTGTTATATAAATCAAGTTATATAATATGTTACATAGTCTGTACGCACCGTTATAGGTATATTAACATTTCAACGATGACTGTCTCTAAAAAACAACACTTTCTAGTAAAAAAGTAAGGCAGACAGACAGAAGACTTCTACGATTTATTTATTTTTATTTATTACATACTTTATTGATTGACGTCTACTACATGTAGATGTGGTCAACATTTCAATGGTGGTTTTGTTACAGGTGTTAGTGAAGAGTGACATTTGATGAGGGACCTGCGACCGGCATCATGCAGGGGCTCAACGCCGCGAAGGAGAAGGCCTCGGGGCTCTTCGCCAACAAACCCCTTCTGTTCAAGTGAGTCGCATGTTTTTTTGTCCTCTTTTTCATTGCCGAAGATGCCCTGGGCATAATATTCGAACTTCATTGGGATTGATTTTAAAAACTCTATATCTTTTTAGGTTTTACTAAGTGTGATTTTTAAGGTCTCAAGTCTCAAAATCAGAAAGAAATCAATCTTGTTGATAACAAAAAAATAATTAATTAATCGGGGATCTTAGCAAGGGTGAGACGGTACTTTACGCCGAAACAGCTGTTTAATCTCTATCAAGCCCAAGTTCGATCGTGTATGGAGTGCTGTTCTCATCTTTGGGATGGGTCTGCTTGATGCCCTGAAATACCAGCTTGATGCCCTGGAGTCGATTGTAAGGCGAGCTAAGGGAATCATCGGCAATGATGCACTTGTAGAGTCGAAGCTCCAAAGTCTTGAGCATCGCCGTCGAGTTGCTAGCATGTTGTTGGTAGGTTTTCTATCGTCTTCATTTCGGGGAATGTGCACTGGAATTACGCAATCTAATTCCATACGCATAAATCTTTTTGGGAATACATTTATTGTGCGTACAGCCAAGGAATGGAATTCCCTGCCGGAGTCTGTGTTCCCTGACATCTACAACTGAGGTGGTCTTTAAGTCGAGAGTGAATAGGTTACTTCTAGGCAAGCGTGCTCTATCGTCGACCACATCATCGCTTACCATCAGGTGAGATAATGGTCAAAGGCAAGCCAATCAACAATAAAAAAACCTATTATCGAAAATCCTGCTTAAATGAGTTGGTTACCTATTTACGATTCCTAAAACTGATCAACAGTTAGTATAGTATTATAGTATATATACCATAGTATAACGGGCTTTTTTTTTTCTGTCGACGGGGAAAATCATCATTGACGAAACCCGCTCTTGGGTGGAGCAGGAGACAGTGTCAGAGTCTTACTGACTAAAAACCCCGCGCCGTTCCTTCTAGCCTTCATACCGGGGCTCTAGTTTCCTTTCGGATAACCCCGACCCCGGTAGGCTTCGACCCAGATGGGCCCCTCCTGTTGCTGACCACTCCTTGAGGCGCGCGGGAACAGTGCGCGCCGTCGACGCCTTGGCTCGGTCCGGAGAGTTACCGGACGATCAAACAGCGAGCTACCCATGGCTCGCCGTCCGCGAGCCCGCGTCTACGGTGGCCGGAAATCGGGATCGGAATCCCGGCGGCGGCGGCGGGGGCGCCGTTGCCTGATGCGGTCTGCCTCCTCCTTTGCTAGCATTACTACTTCGCAGAAGGAGGCGACCGCCTGCCACTCCTCCTCGCTCCGGACCATGGCCTGAACCAAGGCCCGGCGCGAGAGATCTCCGCCGCCGATCACCCCCACGAGGACACGGCGTTGCTCCGCCCAAGCAGGGCACACCTCAACTGTGTGCTCCACCGTGTCCTCCGGGCGTTCCGCACAGTGGCGGCACCCGGGCGTCTCTGAATCCGATGCAGGAACCTCCCGTACTTGCCATGTCCGGTGAGGACCTGCGTCATGCGGAAGGTAAGGACGCCGTGGGGTCTTTCCAGCCACGCCTCAAAGAGGGGACTTACCGCCATAATTGTGGCGTGCCCAGCACTGGGTTGCGATAGTCGCTGACGCCATTTCACCGTGAGATCCCGCCGGAGCTCTGTCCGCCATACCTCGACCTGTCGCGGTAGTGGACTTTCACCCCGGCGTTGCATCTCCACGCGCTTATCGTGCATGTGTGCAAGGACTGTTGCCTCCAGATCCCACGGTGGTAGGCCAGCCAGAAGGCTCGCCGCTTCGCGGGAGATTGTGCGGTAACCCCGCACCATCCGTATTGCCATGACCCTCTGGCAGGCGTTCAGTATGGACGCCGGTCGCTTTGCCAGCGACGGCGCCCACACCGGCGCCCCGTAGAGGGCCATGGACCGAATGATCCCCGCGTAGAGCCTCCGGCAGGAGGCGTCTGGACCCCCAAGGTTGGGCAGGAGCCGCTTGAGAGCAGCCCCGGCCCGGTTGAGTTTGGGAGCCAAACGTCGGAAGTGTTCTCCGAAATTCCAAGGCTGTCAAGAACGAGTCCCAGGTACTTCATCGTCGACTCGACGCCGATGCGAACTCCTCCTACCGTAAGTTGGGAGTCTGATGGTGGCGCATTCCGAGGGCCGTGGAAAAACATGGCCTCGGATTTGTGCAGCGCCACCTCGAGTCCCAACTCCTGGATTCTACCAACGACTATCGCAACCCCGCGTGTCGCTAGAGCGACCGCCGCCTGGTGCGACTCTCCCTGCGCTAGAACCAGCGTGTCGTCTGCGTAGCAGACCACGCTGACCCCGACAGGGAGGTTGCCGCGCAGCACGTAGTCGTAGCCGATGTTCCACAAGGGTGGGCCTAGAACCGACCCCTGCGGAACACCGCACGACATCTCTCGACGTTTCCAGTCTCCCTGGTGACCGGGGTAGATAATGGACCTGTCCGACAGGTAAGCCTTGACCACTCGACAGAGGTATTCGGGCACCCGGTGGTACCGGAGTGCCCTCCGGATCGTACTCCAGGGCAGGGAGTTGAACGCGTTGGCAATGTCCAAGGACACTGCCACGACGCTCCTGCCCCGGGACACCACAACCCCTATCGTAAGGGCTCGCACGCGCATGACGGCGTCCACCGTAGAGCGCGCCCTGCGAAAACCGAACTGTCCGTCCGACAAGTCCGGCCCACCCGTGTTAGCCGCGCGACGAGGCAGTTTGCAATGACTCTTTCAAAGAGCTTGCCCACCTCGTCGAGCAGCACAATGGGCCGGTACGCGGACGGAGAGTCCGCAGGGCGCCCTGGCTTCGCGATGAGGACCAGTTTCCCCGTCTTCCAGCGAAGTGGAAACTGGCCCCTCTCCATACATGCGCTGAAGAGCCCTCTTAGTCGAGGCCCGAGAGCCTCCATGGCCAGATATGGTATAACGGGCTGTTTTCTGCAACTCTTCAAATTAAGCGCGTATTTTGCGTACATCATATCATCACTGGCCTCATCTAGTTTTAATTGACGTGTGGCAATGTTATTTATGATTAATTTGGAATTTAAAAATCATTTACGCTTACGTTGTAAATTGAATTAGCTTTCATAGAGCCATTAGCTATAATAATTTGACGACAGTCTTGGCAGTTTTGGCACCCTTCACATGAGACAAATCTTATTTTTGAAGCAATGCGGCGTAATGTTGGTGCAGTGAACTAATTAGTGCTGGCAATCAAATTCGAATGTACAATATAGACCGGTCTACACCTTTCTTACATAATATCTATTAATACTGAAATATGGAAATATTGTAAGAACTACTTTTTTTTAAAAAGAGTAGCCATGGAGTTTCTTGCCGGATCTTCTCTATAGGAAATGGCCAATTGGGAACCGTGCACTAGCTTCTGACGTTTTATAAGTGTCCATGTGGGCTTATGTGAAAAAAAAACCTTTGACTTTGAAATGATATTGCGTGCTGGTATTGCCTTTTATAATTACATATTTTTGTATTATTATAAGTAGGTACCTAATTTAATGTAAATGAGTTGTGGAGGTTTGATTGGCAGTTGCTTCATGTAAAACACACATTTTCAGCCTCGCCCGGTGCGACTGGAATCTAACCCGAATCTAGTTTGGAAAAAGGCTAGGGAGACGATGCTGTGCCCACCCTAAAAACTATAACTAAACTATTATTAAGAAATAAGGATTTAAGTAGTTCATAAAAGTTTTACGGCACTTATCGGCAATAAATGAAGCCTAAGTTATAAACACGAGTTTGAGGACAAATTGAACCTTTTCTAAGAGATTTTTAAAATAGCTAGTTTTTGATCATACCTACTAAATTTTTATAAAATTATTGGGATTTCTAGAGATTGAAATAAGAATTGAAATACCCATGACAGGCATAACTGTCCACTACTTAAGAAAAACAAAAACGAATTTCGAAACAAATGAGTAAACGGCGTTCTTTATTTCAAATTTCCCGAAGATAGAACGTGGTTGCTACAAAAAGTCTATGAAAACGGAGTATAAACAAAAAGAAACAATCGGAGGTTGGGCAACGCGCGGGGAATCGAAGCAATTTCGCTGGAAGCCGCGAGACGATCGCCGATAATATTGACAGGCGGATAATACTTGTTGCAATCGAAATAAAATATAAGGGCGGAGAAATCTCGGACGATTCCCTAACAACCATTTTGTTCGTAGGGTCGCATTTTCGGAAATGAAATAAAACAACGAGTATTTTGACAGAGAGCTAGTAGGTTATACTCATAGAGAGCTCCGTTTACACCACAAACCATTGAAAATATATTTAATAGCTTTTGCCCGCGGCGTTGCCGCGTACATAAAATAGCCTATGTCACTTAGGAATAAAGCAGCTTTCTATCGGTGAAAACAATTTTACCCATCGGACGGACTATTTCCAGAGATTACCTACAATAAACAAAAAAAAAAACATTATAAAAAACTTGACCTCTTTATAATATTAGTATAGAAATATAGATTAAAACATCATACAATGAATTAAAATGGTTCAAATAGGGTCTACCTTTTATAGCAGAACTTTTTATGTCATAATGTTATTTTGCATAACAACGGATAGCATAAACTTCACGGTTTGGTTTTGCAGCAGAACATAATATTGACTTTTTAAAAGAAGATACATGATGTATTTTATTTTTTTATGTTTAAACAAGTACCCATACCAAATAATCAATAAGCATTATGCTAAACAAAATTATACGTAATATTAATTATGGCAAAAGTAATAATGCGAAACAAAGTTCTGCCATGATAAAAGTATGCTATAGTAAATTCGGACACGTAAATATTCTGCCAAACAATAGTTATGTTAAATATTTTTTATGCTCTGAAAATATTCGATTAAATAAGATTATGCCAAGTGTGTTATGCCAAACAAAATTCGGAGTATCAAGATTCTGCCAAATAGAAGGAACCCGTTGAAATACAATGATGATTGTAATTTGCCTAGTGCTATTTGCATTTAGTGATTTGTGGTGTTATTGAGACAGAGTAGTTGCCAAGTGGCCGCATTAGTACATGTCTAGGAATAACTAGGTTAACTACTTTTTTGGTTTTATGTCGCAAATGTGCCAAAATGATGTCAACTTGGCATAATGTACGCATTCAGAACAAGCCTTCAGTGGTACAAATCTATTTGATACATACATGGTCTGATGAATACGATAAGTACAGCATACTTAAATTTCTCGTGCGTGTCGTTTACATCTAAGTTAAAACAATGACTACTCCTGGACTATGCATATCATCTTGATACTTTATTTTTGTTTTTTTGAAGTGAAAAACTACATGTCTAATATTTTTTGATAATTTAAGTAACTAACAGCCTAAAGAAATATTTTTTTTTGTCATCAATTATCCAACTTTATTCAAGCCAGAGGTTCTAATAACTTCCAACTGTTAAGTGAGCACCAGCGGCTCACTTTAGACAAGGCCTCTGCATTTCATTTAGCTAAATAGTTCTTCTCTCACTATTTTGACATGTTTTTTGAAAATTATGACAGCAACCGGAAGGATAAGGATAATATACATTTATAGGAGTTACATAATTAAATATATGGTTCAGAAAGAAAAAAAAAATTAGGGGAAGGATAAATAAATCTACTAAAGTTCTACAGTGATGCAGATATACTTGGAACCTCAGATATTTAAGATGTCTGCATTATCATCAATTTCTACTTTAGGGTAGAGACGAGCTCTGTCCTCCTATCCTTATTTAATGTTGATTTATAAACGGCTCCTTTTCATCGTCAGTCTTCATTGCCTTGGTGACTGATTTTCTTTTTACATTACTGAATTTGTTTGATCGGACGTACCGACGGAAAATAAATAGCAAAGTTTAGTAGATGACATAAAAACAACTTTGAATTTGTATCATTGCACATCAGAAATATCAAATCAATATTTCCACTGTCCCACAGTAAGAACAAAGTTCCCTTCAAACAGATCATAATACCAAATGGTCCGGATTCGATAAATAATGCGATTACTGCGTTAGCTGGTGGCAGCCCTAGAGGCATGGAAGTACAGTCGAGTGCTCAGCGCTGATAACAAACAGACATCATCCGGATTTGTGTCGTCATGCGAACGCTCCCGATGCAAGGAGCCGAGTACCTCCGAGCACATAAGTATATTGTAACGGTGATTTGTTCACAAATCTCTGAGTATATTTTCGAGATATGAATTGTTTTGGTTAAGTCGGAACATGCTTTGTGGAGATATGGCAGCGAGTAAAATGGTTGATTGTTTTTTTTGAGTTTTCGATTTAAAATATCATTGAGTTCATCTCCATACCTGTGTCTAAATGACCCATCATGATGATGATTTTATTTCATGACACTATTTCAGATTAAATTATTTATTTAGAAAGTAACTCAAGTCATAGAAATTACAAGTTTTGCTTTAGCCGTGTGGTAAAATGGTCAGGATTAAGAATGTCACAAAGTTAAAAGAACATCGGACACTACAATAATTTTTTCAGCATTTCTTAAAATTCAACATACAAATTCAAAGCCAACATAGTGCACCACACAACATACCTATAGTATAGGTCTTTTATCATAATTACAAGTCACTGGACAAAAAATGACCACTCGCTTTAGCTGCAATCATACATCTGCGTCCCGAGATATCCCTAAGGTTTTAAGCCCATAAATTGCATAGCGAGCTCGGAGCGTGGAAGGGTAGTCGGTTCATTATTTAGTCCGTTTAAATCACTAAGTCCTTAAAAGACATTAGCAGGCTTTGTAGCGTTATCGCAGAACACAAAAGAGATTTAGAGCGAGCAGACAAGGGGAGGAACTCGTCAGTTTTTATTCAATAATATTTAGCTATATTGTGCCGTGTACTGCCTGATTGTACAGGGATCTTCTAATGGTAGGATTAATATTTTAATTGGGTGCTTCAAAATTTAGAGCAGCTTATAGGCCGTTTGCTGTAGCTTTTGTTTTAATGGACAATTGTTGCTATTGCGACGGCTACTACCATTATCACTTCACTTTATCTTCGAGCCACTTTTGTGGTGTTTAGTAGTATAACTGTCATCTCATAATGATCATATTTAGGTATATGAAAGAGACACAAATCATACAATAAGTTTAATAATCGATTTGTAGGTTCATAATTTAAATCTTCTATTTAGAAATTCAGCCATAGTAAAATTCGCTAACCTAGTAGGATTTTAAGTTCTAATTCTTCATAGCAAATTTTATATTGAGAACCAGGCTTCAAACTAATCACAGTTTTATAATACAGTCATTTCAATTTAGAATCTGAAAAATATTAGATTTTTATAAATAAATCTGATATTATAAATAGTGTCATATTTTTTTTTATACATTCTTATTATACAAAGCAAATAATAAAAATTGAAATTGTTTTGCAATCAGTACGGGGCATTAAAAGGTCTAGACAACTAAATACGTGTTCAGCACTTACGCTAATTGTTTCCGCCATTTGAATATTGCTCGCGACAATTACTCGATTGGTCCGCCGCCAGAGGCCGCTGCTGCATAACGGACCCCTAAATTAATTGCTCTCTGCTCACTTTGTTTTATTTTAATCGAGACAAAACGTATTGTTGGAATGTGTTTTGTCCTAATACAGGAAGAATAATAAAATTGTAACGAAAATTATTATTATTTTACAAAAACATTTTTTTTTATAATAATTTTGCAAGGACGCTACATTTTGTGGCAACACCAATGTGTTGCCACAAAACGTTGCAGAAAAAGTACCTCTATATTTGGTTTTTTATTTAGATACATCATCAACATTGCTAAATGTTCTTTGATGAGAATTCATATGTCCTATGCCTAACAATGGACGTGTTCCGTCTGAAAAGATGCTGATAATGATGAGAATTTAGTGTACTGAATTTAGTGTAGGTATGGAAATAATTTAGGGTTTTTTTTATTAGCAATGAGAGTGCAAATGAAGGAAAAAAAAGTTTGAAAATATATAACCTTATGACCAATTCCCTGAACTATAACGTAGGTGAGCAAGGAACGAATAACCGGTAAACTACATTACCTCAATTTTCACCTCTTGCATGACTTCATTATCTGGGGAAACCGGAGCCCGTACTTCCTGTATGTCGATAGCATTTTATGTTATATTGTGATGTTATAGAATGCTTTGAGACAGTAATTTAATTACATTTAGGTTTTATTGTTCGCTAGTCGGTTTCTATTTGTTTTGTTTTATCTTGTCTACGATTTTTAGCTGACCTAGATTGATTTACGATCACAATGACATTATTATTAGGTTAATTTAGGTAAACAGATGATAAAAAAAAAAAACATAAAAATAAGGAAAAACTCTAATGTGATTGATGCATTACACCATTGCAAAAAGTTTAAGTGGAAATGGGCTGGGCATATTGCAAGAATGACGGCCCAAAGATGGATAAACACTGTCACAGCATGGAGTGGATCTAAAGAGACAAGGCAGAGAGGTAGACCACTGGAGAGATAAGAAAATGAAATAAAAAGAATTGCAGGAAGCGGCTGGATGACTAAAGCAATAAATAGAAATAAATGGAAAATCTTGGAGGCTTATCCTCACAATTCGGATCTATGAATCGAAAAAAAAATTCTGATAAGACTAATTTCTTTAAGCATGTTACATGCTTATCTAAACATATTAGATAGTAAGTTAAATGACTGTGTATTTATGCAAAAAAGTTGTTGAATTTATAGGAGTCAATAATAATAATAGCAGAACTGATGACAAGTTAAATGATAAATAAATGATAAATGATCTTTATTTTGTAAATAGATTTTCAAAAAACACTTTTACTCGTCAATTTTGTTTTCAGTCAGTTTTAACGAGATGAGGGCGGTATTTCCTAGCTGACTACCCTAAGAAGAAATACCGAAACAAACTCGGAGATCAAAGTCTCTTTTAAAGTCCATACAGTAAAGAACATGTAATGGTCAAATCATATGAGAACCATGCAGACCTGTGTCTCAGATGGTCTTTTGAGGAAAGAACCACACAGATTAGTTGTAGTTACGTCATGTCTGGAAAATTTTTACTCAAGTCTTGTTTAGTCCAAACATATTCATCATACATACAAACTTTCGCATTTATAATATTAGTAGGATTTTAAAGAAGAATCAGTTCTGAAATAATGAATCGATTGCACTGTAAAATCTTCTTCTTCTTCTTCTTCTTCTTCATCCTGCCCTAATCCCATATTACTTGGGGTCGGCGCGACACGATGTCACTGTAGAATGATTTTTCTATAATAAATATTTGGAAAAAATAATACACAGTAGGTATATTCTCATCAATATGTTTATTATTTATCAAAAATAGGGATATTATATTAACAAGTTAAATTCAAAATTATGAATACGAAATTTGATCATGGTTACATTGTAATCAGACTATTTGGTACAGCTATCGTACTCATGTTAATGTAAGAATAATGTACAAAATACGACCAATTTCATACAGCAGAGGTTTTTTGGAATTTGTGGGCACTAATTGGCAAACTAAGCAATACCTGATTATATTACTAACAAGACAAGCCTTTATTCCGACACAATAGTCTTGTATTATGATTCAAATATTATTAATCCCAGTTTCTCTATAGAATTTGCTGCCATAGTGTTATGTTACTTAACTAATTGGTTGTCAAAGCTTTCGCCTCAGGGTTGGCGGATGAAAATTTAATGAGGAATGCTTTCTGGGACTGATGCGGGTGGACATGGCCAATTAACGACATATTTTGTATGATAAGTACCTGAATAGAGTTGCTGGGAAGTTTTAATGATGGGTTTTAAGAAGTTGGACGCATTCCTATAAAAGTTTCTGACCAATGTTAAGAAATTAGGGTTTTATACTTCTTTTGGTGTGAAAAAATGTGTAACTTCATATATCTCATATCTCTACCTAATGTTGCCTTAGATTTGGCACATATGAAAGTAGGTACTTGTTCTGCTGGATGGTTCGAAAGATTTACCATGATACTGGAACCATAAGGCAACTAAAGGAACACAGGTGGGTTTTAGTTACTCTCTCTCTCTTTCCATCCAGACCGGTATGACTTATTTCATAATTTTCTAGTTCTAACAAAAAAAGGATGCTTGTTCAGGTTGGTTATTGAAGAAATCAACAAATTGTTTTTGCAAGAGTTACGAAAGAGTCGAGTTGAGTAGAGGATATGGGGATGAAAACTCAATCCTCTTTTCCATTTATTTTCCCGACCCAAAAATGACAACAATAGAAATAAGTCTTATCCTCAATACTAAAGTAAACTATGCCAGTTAATCGTGTCGTCATCTCTTGAGATCGATAGCCGGGAGGCGCCGCGGAGTCTGTCCGTCGGGACGGCGCGGCGCCCGGTCCGGCGGCGAGCGCGGCGCCTGAACCGGCGGCACGGCACGGCGCCAAGGGGACGCGAGATCCGCAAATAAATCTTATAAACCGCTACTGCTATAAATTATTTATATTTGTTATGATTTCTGTGTGTCTGTATCGATTAGCCGGTTATTTGGGGTTAATTTAATCAGGTGACTTACAAAACTTAAAATAAGGTATTTTTTTTGTTAAATTGTTGATAGGTTTGCGCTTGACCGCTAACTCACCTGATGCAAAGCGACGATGCGGTCGACGATGGAACGCGTTTACCTAGAAGAAACCTATTCACTCTCGACTTAGAGTATTTGAATTCTCTAAAGCCCACATGCCCCAAAAACTTGATTCAGGTTTAGTTGTGACACGAGGCTGAGTTAGTGTTATCTATTCTTTATCTATACGAATATTATAAAGAGAAAAGATTTTGTTTTTGAATTTTTGTATTGTGGTTTTTAATGAATAAACTCAAAAACTATTAGACCGATCTTAAAAATTCGTTAACTAGTAGGATGCTACTTTATCACCGAGAAACATAGACTATATATTTTCTATTCACGCACCGTTGCCAACGAAGCCGTTGGCATAAGTCCTTATTAAACATAGAAAAAAGGATAAAATAGCGAACACATTTTGGAACCAATAATAAATTAAAGTGACTCTCAATCATCGTCGAAGACCTACAAATTAATTAGTAGGCCCTGACATTTAACATCAACAGTATTATGTCTGACAAAGAACCCACCTACCAACTAAATTAAAAAAGTCCAATCAACCAACGCCCACAACGGCAGACGAATTATAAAAGTATATTCATCGTCCCTTTGACTTGTACTCATTACGGGTTCTAAATTGTCGTAATGAGAATCCTCTGTGAAAGGACACAGATTTAATTTGCTGCGTGGCCGCGACCACACAGGGTGAGGGCGGTTCCTACGCCGGTATTAATCCCACTTCAAAGGACACACTGGAATTACAGTCTCCTGTATATAGCGGTATTATATTCAAATGAGCGTAGTTTGACATGTTCGACTTTAATTATTTCTGGCTCTGATACGGAGTTGATGATACCTAGTTTTTTTTTTATTTGTTATAAACTAGTGCTTGACTGCGATCCCACCTGATGGTAAGCAGTGATGCAATCTCTGATGGTTAGGCGCACTAGTTTATTAAAAGCCTATTCACTCTAGCAATGAAGACACCCAAATTATAATCGGACGGGAAGACCGCAGCAGGCAAATTATTCCAGTTCTTCGACGTAGTTCATTTGGTTTAAAAGAAAGCTAGGATTTTTTAGTAAATTCCGGGTTGAAGACGTTCAAAGCGCGTCTTACAGAGCTGTTAGCATTCATTTAGGAGGTCGATGAAGCTGATGTCAGTCAGGATTGCAGGATAGGTTGAAAGAATTTCCGCGATCCTGTAACGCAAAACGCCGTTTTTCAGTTGCCCTTTACATTACAGAGGTGTGGTAACTCTCACATAGGTTGTTTTTAGTAAGTAACAGTATGACACACAGTCTCGCTCCACCCAGAGTAGAAAGAGTTATCTAATAATTTTCCAAGTTAAACATAAAAGTTTTAGTTAATACGTTTTGACCTAGTTTTTATTTTTATAATGGATAGGCTCGCGTTTGACCACTATCTCACCTGTTGGAAAGCGATGATGTGGCCGACGATGGAACACGCTTGCTTAACCCTTCAGATACCGTCAATTAGAGACACAATAGTAAGACAATAGATGCGCGGCCACCGGTGGTCACTTGGGGATTCATGAATTAAACAATCTATTCACTCTTGACTTAAAGACCCCTAGGTTATAGCTACCAGGAAACACAGACGCCGACAGGGAATTCCACTCCTTAGCTGTACGCATAATGAATGTTTTTAAAACAAAACGCTTAAAAACATATCGCCTAGTCAAATAAATTGGATGATATGGGAAACCTCAGAATGAAAGACATGATTAAAATATTTACAGATATTTTCCTTTGATCTACATTTCCACTGACATTAAAATATGCCGAGATAAAATGTCATTCTCAATGTAATTGCACGCAAGTTATAATAATATTACTTGCGTTATCGAAATTCGGCGTGGTCAACCAATTTTGAACTTACGGAGACAATCGTTTGTCTAAACGTCAAAGATTTTTGTTGCTGAAGAACGCTTTTCCTATGCGCCAAATCACCACAAACCACTCTTCCGACAAACATAGAGATTGAGCGTAAAAACCGTGTGTATTTAAAACAAAGACGAATGTCTGGCGCCAACCGAGGGTAGACGCCGCGGCGCCACTCATTCCACTCTCGTGCGCCTACATAAACTACAATGTTACCAAATAACACAGAGCACTTCTAACTGCCAAGTTTAACGGTAGTTCTCTCTATTGGTGTTGTTGGTTCAGATATCAAGTGTGGCGTTTATTACTTGGAAATAGCTTTTCGAAATGAGGTTGGTAAGTCCAGGATTAAATCTTAATTAGAACACTTTTCAAAGTATTTCAGTAAAATATATACATAGAAATATATGTTTTGTTAAAGAGACTGGGGAAATCTGCTTGTAAAGTGTTTTAAAATACCGATATTTTTCTTATTTTGTTCTAAATTAAAAAAGTGTGATAATAATAATAATAATCTTTAAGTCGAGGTTTCTTCTAGGTAAACGTGTCCCATCGTCTACCATATCGTCGCTTTCCCTCAGGTGAGATAGCGGTCAAGCGCGAACCAAACAACAATAAAAAAAATTATGACTACACTGAAAAACAGAATGATTGATTTTACTAAATTCCGTGTAAATTTTATCAAATCCGCGGGTTAATATGGTCCTAAACACGAAATTGTTGATTTTATCAAATAGAACTGGTTGATTATGTAAATCAACAAAGTGGATTTTAAAATTACTCTTGTTATAGTAAAATTAACTATGAAAAGAGTTGACTATGGCAGTTCATTACTCAACCTACGCTACTTTGGTACATTCAACAATTCTTTTTTTTCAGTGTATTATACAAAAAAAAAATGTTATTGTTAATCTTGCGTTTAACCCCTATCTCTCCAGTTTACGTATATGCAACTCAAATAAATCATACAATCTATTTGAAGCAAAATACAAACACTATATAAAACCGAAAATAATTATTGTCTTCTCTGTCTGTCACTTACTCTGTGGCGCCGATCGACATCCGTCGTTTTGTCTGCGCCTCCACCTCCACTAATGTACGCGGTGTGCAAATATTTGAGTTCGCCAAGACTTATTGATCAGGAGAGAGATCATGACGGCTCGCACTCCTCGCTTCCGTCACGTTTGGAGTGCTTGTAAGCTGGTGTGCGTGCAATTTTGCACTCTCCCCGGCCCTCACACTGAGCTTCGGGGAAAACAATGTTTGACACGAATCGATGCACTTGTTTTGTTCTTGTTTTAGTGAAAAGCTGTTGAAATAGTGCCGAGTTTCGTAACCGTAGCAGTTGGCAATAAGCACGTTTGTTGGATTGTGAAATACTTTGCTTGGTAAATAAAATTTCATAGTAACAATTTTCCTACATTTTTATGACTTCTCTGCTCGAACTCGAACACGTTTTGTAACATTTTTTAACGAAGTTTTGCTGGTATATAGAAACAAATATATTTCTTAACATCTTGGCTAAAGTTTGTGTAAATGTTAAGGAAACCTATTAAAGAAAATTTAGCAAGAATAATTTCTAAATCCATAATGTTTGTAGCAAGTTAATATAAGCTGAACGTTTCAGCACTCGATTGAATTTCCGGGCGGTAACGACGTTGAAGCCCAACGCCAGCGGAAATACCGTTAATGCATGTCAATTGTTGTACCCCTAACTTTGTTGAACACCCACTCTCCAGGCGACAATACTGCTCTTCGTTTTAAATTATGAAATTAAACGTTTTAGGAAAATTTTTGTATGATGCCATTTGTAATTTTGTAAATTTAATGCTAATTTGGCGAGTGGCTTTACTTCCGCTATGATAAGTAAATGTTCATATTACCTTCTGAGACACAAAGAGTTTTCGAACATGTCGTAAGAAAAATGGTCGCTATTGTTGGCAGTTTAGAGGGATCTTCCCCACTCAATAGTCAACCTGACCATGGTTTGAAAGCTTGTGGTTTCATCCAACGCAATGTTTGATGAATTAACAAGGCGAAAAAAAGAGGTAACGCCTGAAAATTCTGTTGGCATACGGAAATTCCGCCATACATTCGAATATTTCAGAAAACTGGTTCCGAAAAATACGTGATATTTTAAAACCTTAAAAGTTTTTGAAAAAAATTTCATCATTCAGAACCTTGATTTTTTTGACGAGCCAGTCTGGGCAGTGTCAGACTCCTACTGACTAAAACCGCACTCCTGCCTTACATTTAAACCACAGACATGGCGTCCGTGCTCTTTTTTGATTTTACATTGTTTGCTTCTGGGCAACTCCACGTGCAAGTGGCGTCACTCCAGAGCACCTTCCAGTAACTATAACAAATCCCGTCAGAATTTCAGAGCTGAGAGCGAAACTCAAGCAGCAACGAGCCATACCCGCATAAAAAATTGGGGAAACTCCCAACCTTCAACACACATACAACCCTCCGCCTTCCATCAAATGGCCCCCCAGCTCCAGACTTAACTATAATTAATACTATATAATATATATTAATAACCTTAAATATCAATAACTTAACTACAATATGCTGTAAATAGAACCTTGATTGAATGTACAAGATATCTATACTCGTAGTAGTATTTCTCTTTTTGTTATTCATGAGTACATTATGAAGGCCCAAAGTTCACGCAATATAAGTCTTTACCGGATTAGTCTTACAGAAATTTATCATTTGATCTCTATAGAAACCTAGATAATATCCATATGGTATCTGTGTTTCCAAAATATTTAGAGAAAGATGTGTAGTAACGTCATAATCAGGCATGAGCTTAATTAAGTTATATGAAAATGTACCTCAGGAAGAAGGAAGATTAAAAAAAAAACTAAATGTGTAATGCAAATTGTAATGCTAACGATGATGATATCTACTTTTAAATTTACATTAGCTAGGGCCAGTGAGTCAATAACTAAACAAAAATTTGTTGAATTTGACCCCTTTGTCCCAGCTAAGTCGCGTCTGTACCGACAGTAACATCTCGTGTAAGTCCAAGAGAAAGCTCGTTACAATTAGTATCAGCATTTCCTCTAGTTTCCTGTATGGTACAGAAACCTGGACCCTCAAAAAAGCTGACCGTTGCCGGATTGACGCTTTTGAGATGTGGTGTTGGAGGAAAATGGCACCCACTGCACACTGGTCAGGTCACCTATGAGACTCACCACCTAGAAGAATCTTTGATTTCTTTGGCCATATTGCCAGAAAGAGAGGTGATAACCTAGAAAAGTTGCTTTTGACAGAAAAAATACTTGGGAAAAGACCCAGGGGCAGGAGTCCGATACTTTAGTCAGACCAAATCCGTGTTACACTGGAGACCACAGTCTGCGACGCCATTCACATCGACGATAGGACAATATAGCGAAATATAGTCCACAGGAAATTTATTCGCATTGAGAATAAACAACAAAGAGGATGAATGACATGTTCTAACTGCAAATTCAGAGACAGGTTAATCCAGGGATGGCAAACTTAAGGCATGCGTACCAATAGTGGGACGTGGCAATAAGACTCGGGTACACCCATAGAATATTACTTAGCATCTAGATTATTAGCAACAACGAAAATCAGACTGACTTTCACTTATATTAAAAAATATATAACCTAGTACTGACACAACGACAGCTTTACAAATTTTGGGATGCAAAAAAACGTTAGTGTACAAAAAATATATTTGGTGGATTTTTTTTTTATAATAGGTAATGACACCGTCATCAATAAAGGTTCGCCAAACCTGGGCTAGACATTCATTTACACAGATTGTACAGCTAAACAAGTGAGGCACGCCACAGCACGTCACCGCACACTGACGCGCTGTCGACGGGGTGAGCCGTGAGCTACCATCAGCTTCCCCGTATGTACACAACAAAGGGTTGCACTCGCATTGCTTAATGGACAGTGAAGGCTGAGATAGCGCGGTGATAAATCACCGACGTGATTACCGAGCCATTATCTAAAATACAATCTCGAGGGCGACAACTTGGAGAAAGTAAAGTTGTTGATGTAATTGACGGTGATGTGCCGCCGTTGTCTTTATTAGATCAGAGTTATGGAAGACTTTTTGGAGCTGAAAACATTTATAATTAACTGTAAACTTTCTAAATTAAATATAAAACATTTATTTAATATTCTACAATAATCACATAACGCCGTCTAGTCCCAAGCTAAGCAGAGCTTGTGTTATGGTATTATACAGCTGATAAATATACTTACTTATAATTTTTAATTACATACATATAGATAAATCAATCCAGACACAGAACAAATGATCGTGCATCACTCTAACATTTGTCCTGGGTGGGACTCGAACCCACGACCTTCGGCATAGCAGTCCACTTTTACACACAATTAGGGCCACTAACCATTAGACTGCAGGCCAGTCAATATTTTCACCTAAACTTATTAATAAAAGTTAGTTGCAAAGGGTAATAAATCATAAATGATATGTAAAGTAAATAGTATCTTATCTTTACCGATAGACGAGAATAGCTAAAGGACATCTCCTTGCAGACGTCTCGTTGCAAAGATAAATCATAGTCGGACATCATCTCGTTTGCAAAGATCATTTCGGACGTTGTTACTACTCGTCGATAGACAGACATGACGGGTTTTAAAGAATGGGTTACAAGCCATCATGTACAAGAAAACAAATTCGTTCTTAATACTAAGTTCGATAAACATTGAAGCATATACGTTGTATCTTGTTTGTTGATATATAAAGTTATTTCAAAATACACGAAAGATGGAAACCACAAGATTGCATTTCAACATACGGAGCCCCCTCGGCAGTCGATCAACGGCAAACAAGTAAGCGTATTGGTACAATCGAGTCTATTTCATGCAAGCCCCTCAAGTGACGCGCTCAAAGAGAAGCCAGAGCGATCGCACTCCTTTGAACCACGCTCACAAACGTTACAAAGACGAACCTTACTAGGTACGTAGATATTTCTACGAGCGACGATTTAATGAAGCAATTAAAAAATTCTGATTGAAAAGTTTTTCTGATCTTTCATTTAGATTGTTGTAAAGAAAATTGGTATTCTCAATCATTTTTATATTTATGGCATGTCTATAAGATTATATAATATATCCGAGAGCAGTGGTGGCCGAGTGGTATCGGCATCGGCTTACGAGTTGTTAATCGCGAGTTCAAACTCAGCCAGGCGCATTACTTTGTGTAATTTATTTCATCACCACTGCTGCTCTCAAGACATCGTGATAAAACCGACATGTCCTAGAACCAAAATTCGAAGACATGTGACATTCACCAACCCGCACTGGGCTCGTGTGGTAGATTACGGCCGATTCCCTTTCCTAGAGAGAAGACCTTAGTCCCAGCAGTGGGAGCATTGTAAGGCTGACTATGCTATTCGAAATAATGGTCAAAGTATCGAAATGATAAGTGACAAGAAAAGCTAGCTCCTAAATACATCAAGAAACGTCAACTCGAAAGACAAATTAACAACGTCGTCTGGGTAATATTCATCAATCTTACAATAAACACTCACATCGCATCGTATTGAAACGTAGGCTTAGTATTTAAATGGGTTCCCATTTGTAGTCCCGAAACATGAAAATAGCGTGGCTCTCAAACTGAGAGGGGTTGCGTAGACTTAATAAAATGCGCAAAGCGTCCGCTGACATGGATGTATGCAAATCAGACGACAGACTTGTGCGCGGGTGCTGAAGAGCCATCCATCCATACCCACTGTGGTAAACATGGCGATGATGAAACTATTTTATATTCATGATAAATACTTGTGAACTTTACTAGAGATTTTCAGCCAGTACAAACCTAATTATGATCTTAATAATATCATATTAGGTTTGTACTGACTACATTCCATATCATCATAAATACATTACTAAAAGGAACGTATTTCTAGTGATGCTCATTCATCGTACACATTTCATAATGCCTTCGTTGGTCACAAAAAAAAAAAATTTCCATCGCATGAGAGTGTCGTCTCTACAGCTTCGCTAGTCTATCGTGGGTGTACTTTTAAAGTATATTGCGTATCCTCATACATACGTATGGTGAGGGTTATTGTTGTTTTTCAAAGCTGGTAACGCTTCGCCCATCTGAAAGGGGTTTTACCGCGGTTTCACTTCGCCTCCAACAGATTTGTAGCTACGCATTGCACATTTAATACGCGGTGGGTGCTTTTATACCCCGCAGTCCGATTTATTGAGTGTTTAGGATTCATAAAAACGTTATGTGAATTCATTAAACCAGTTTATGGGTTCTTTGGTGAATCATAATTCAGAATTTGTCTTGTGATTATTCTTTTTGATTTATAATATCACATTATTTTGATTCTTAAATTAAGACAGCATGAAGTTAGAATAATTTATACATATAACTGTATCACAAAGTTTAAAGTACTTCGCACCAAATTGGATTATACTATGCTAGAGTCTAGACTGCGGCTCATACAAGATCTTATCATGAATATTCCCGAAAGTATTCTGAACTTTGCTCATATTTTATATAAAAACGACTTCTATCTCCGGATGGTTTAATATGAATGTGTCTAAATTGTTTATTCCTGGAGGAAAGGGTCTTCATTCAGCTTACCATCTCACCATCGCGATACGATCAAATAGATGCAACTTAAATAAGCATTAAGAAACATTTTTGCGACCTCCTCCGAGATAAGTTTCTCTTGATCCCCGGCCATTGTGATACTCATCTGTAGAAAAGTCCGTGAAAAGCCCCGGACTCATTCGCCATTCATGGGGCGATTTGATTTACTTAAGATCTTCGGCCTGATACTGTCTATTAAGGGAGTGCTTCACGAAACAGGACGGTCGTTTTTATAAAAGTGGACTATATTGTGCTAACCGAGATATGTGCTATATCTATCTGGATATCGTTGATATCTATCAGATATGATATGAGGTTTAACAATAGAGTTTATTGGGCAAACCGTGATTGGAAAGTGTGTTGTGTGTGTTGTCGTAGGTTCGAAGCTCCATTATGAAAAACTTCAGAATTCAATCTATACTAATATTATAAAGAGATGTGTAAGTTTATGTAGGGGTAATTATTGAAATTTCTGGATCGACTTTAAAAATTCTTTCACCAGTAGATTGCTATTTTACCACTGAGTCATATAAGGTATCTATCTACTATCACGTAAAAAATACTGTTCTTTTTCAAAGTTTGCATTCATATTAATATTTAAAAAAAATTGCATTTTTTTTTAACATTGAATCATGAAAGTTTCATTTGCTATCGATTTTAGGCAAAGTACAATTCTTTTTTTTTCAAATAAAAAGTAATTTCGAAGGTAGTTTTTTTATAGAGTTGGTTTACAAAGGAGATGCATTAGAAGGGAGGGTTAACGCGTGGTTCCGGCCGAGCGGACGGACGATTTATAAAATGAGTTTGCGGTGCAACCAAGCCGTGATACCCCATTGGTTACGTCTCACTTCTTTATTAGTGCCGCTCCGGCTGGGGAGTTGCGTGTTATCGATAAACTGTTTAATAATAAACTTGTTATCGTTTCGTGAAGAGATATCGTAATGATACTTGTAATCAACAGTTGTTTTTTAACCTTTATAATGTAGAGGTATACAATGCTCTTTTCATCCTACTTCCTTATACAGTTTATTTTCTAAATGAGTGATCGACAGCGCGTAAGCCAAGCATCCTAATTGCGTAACAAACTGAATCATGATTTTAAGTACAGCCAAATGTAATTATTATAATTAATTCCTTATCTACTGCTTCATGTTTATAAAATCTCACTTTTCGAAACCGTAAATGTACATAATGAATAAACCAAACGACTTAAATATAAAAAAACTGGGCAAGTGCGAGTCGGGCTTCCTCACTGAGAGTTCCGTGCAAACTACAATTCCCGAATGGAGTCTTTAGATTATCCGTATTTAAGATTTATCCGTATTTTTTTTTGTGATCTATGTTACAACAAATTTACTGTTTTCAGATTTATTCCTATAACTATGCTTTAAGACCTTGCTTTGTGCCAAATTTCAGGATTCTGGGTCAACGGAAAGTACCCTAATAATTTCGATCTTTGAGAGTATCAAAATAAACGGCCGTATCTTTTTTATTCGTAAACTTAGAAGTTCGATTTTTTCACAACATGAAGGAACCGCAGACCTGAGTATGGTTTTAATTTCAACTCAACACCTCAACGCGTTCTTGAGATAAAGGGTCTTGACAGGCAGACAGATAAACGAACAACAAAATGATGCTAGGAAGTAGGTACGGAACCCGAAAAACAGTAAAATAATTTTGATTTCGGAAATCATTGGTTTTAGATTTTGTTTTTGTTATTTTACAACAACACATAACGAAAAAAGTTTTTTATGTAAGTGTTTCCCTTTTTAGTTGTGGTACCCCTCAGTTAAACCTTAGCAAATAGTGTGCAAGCTTATAGAGCGTAAGGTATATGACCAGTAAAATTATCTGTAGTCAGAGTTTCGTGGTCGAGACGTAAAATCTAAATGAAACAAAACTTTTACTTTGTTTCTGTATTCCCAAAAACTAACAAAACATGTAAATACATTCTATAAAGGCGCTCTCTTTTGTGGTCAAATGTATAAAAAAAATATGGGGAATTAAAAAACGAGCGACTAAAAAAAGACTTGGCTACTGATGATGAGATACTGTTTTAATAACTTGAGCGGTATGAATTTGAGTAAGCGACACATTAACTAAACTAACGACAAATATAGATTAACAATAAAATCCAGAACGAGCTTACTAAAAGTGGGTGTTTGAAATCCTAGTTAAACGATTAAATTAGAAAGTGAGTGACTAAAATAATAAGTGAGCGACTAAATTAATAAGTGAGTGACTAGAAATAAAATTGAGGTTTTACATAACGACCAAAAGTTAACTTTAACAAATTATGTTATCACCATTGTCTAATTATCTAGTCGTAGAATCTACCTATTCATAATTTTGAACTGGGTGGTTAGGTTAGGTTAGAACTGTGACTTACCAAGTTGCTCGCAGATTTTATTTTACCATTTTCTAACTATCCGGGTTTTCGCAATATCAGAATTATCAAATTACCTGGTGAAATACATAATACATAAATATCGATATTTAGGGCATTCGGAACACTTCATTTATGATAAAATGCCGCTCAGTATTTAATAAATAAATCCAAATATTGAAAAAAATGCAGGACGTAATGTTGACACTTAAACAAATATTAGGTCGCTCAAATATTATGAAGCTTCATTCATACTTCATTTTGTATTTTAAGTAACTCAAATTATAGTTTGTAAGTCGCTGTTCTGTTGTTTTCTCGTCACTCGCAGTCAGTCGCTCACTTATTATTTCTATAACCCAAAATAATTATTTTTGTCACTTAAAATTTTAATTTAAAGTCACTCGTTTAAATACTACCCTAAAAATATTATAAAATTAACGATAAAAGCAGACAGCGTTACATCACTATTTCACGGGCATTTGTCGCGGGACGTCACCATTTTTCCCTCACTGCGCCGCCATCAGTGGAAAGTTAAAAGCATTGAAAGACATATCGCGGGTTCCTTCCAAGCTCCATTGTTCTCTCGCCCTTTGTCCCGCGCCGAATGTTTTAATGTAATTGGCTTTGTGAGACGATTTTTTTACCCCACTTTCGTTGGCATGTGTGTGTGTAACACACGAAAAGTTTTACTTATATTCAGTCCACTGAGCGTATTGTGACTTAGGCTTAATTATTTGTTGTACTTCCTTATTGAACGCCATTTGTAGCTATGGGGCTTTTTGATTGGAGTGTAAAACAAGGTCACGGAAAATCAGTTTCATTATGTGCTCGCATTAATTAAAATTTTCAATTTTATTTTTAGGCTACATTATTTCATACTATTGTGCCTTCTTATGGCTTCCTCTTTTTCATTCCAAACCAAACAAACAATTCAAAATCTTTTATGTATCGTAAGCCTACAAGGACAATTATAAAACGACACTAGTGCATGAGGTAATGATCAGATACATTACTTAATTATTATCAGAAAGCTCTAAATTAAATTAGACTATACAAATCACGTATCTACATAAGACAAATGAACAATTGTCGCGCTAGTTAATCTCACAATACTAGTGTGTCATGCATATTACTACAACATCCATCCTATTTGAACCACCCCATCTCCACTGACTCCAGTAAGTGAGTTGGATATAAATTGGGGCATTGTCTGTGAATCTGGAGCATTCGCGAGACTTTTAGACTCATTCTGCAACACGAAGAAAAATACTAAAGTCCAATACTGTCCGTGTCTCCTTCCCGTTCATCGAATTTCCTTAAGGACAGACAAGGAGAGATAAGGATTGATTATTATTATCGGCATAGAATATTTGCAGAATAAGATAGCTGATCTTGAATGAATTCCCTTTTGTTTTCTCGCTCTGATGCTGTTTCGTTTCGCTCTGGCGCACAGGACTTAGCACTATATACACTCCTGTCACCAGAATACAGGATCAATCCGCAGCGTGATTCGGTACTTTTTTACAATAAATATTACTTAATATTTATAATGGAAAGTTTCGTGGTAGAAATATAACTAGGTCAGTAAGCTGCTTTCGTGTTGATTAAGTATTTAATGAATAATGAATATCACGCCCCCACTAGCAAAAAGTTGTTTTTAGATAACATGATTTTTATATTCAATTAGCATCGATGCCACACACAAGAGATGACCAACTGATAACCCATGTGTTTTGCTCTTAATTAATAAACTTATCACTACCGGGTGATAATGTTGCATGTGTAAACATGCAACAAGGTCAACAACTTGCTATTGGTATTTTCACAATAAGACTTCAATATGATAAAGTTTTATGAAGCATTTTTACATCAGCATCTATCGCTGGACACAAGACTCTTTTAAAGATGGCGCTTCAAATTACACAAATGTGGCCTTTTAGTAACAAAAATATTAAAGAAATAATTAATGGTCTCGCAAATTATAATTAATAAAATAACTGAGCAACAGGTCAAACGTCTTTGCAGAATATCGCTGTGAGTGAGGACAGAGGGAGCGTGGCACGCATTTCTGGCTAGTTTGATATCAGCTCCCGTCACATCGCTACCGTTTCTTCGTTCCTTCGCTAAAATATACGATAAATTACTCTTGATCAATCGTTTCTTATACTTGACCGAAGTTTGGGCACAATGACCGAGTTCTATTGTGAAATATAAAGTGTTCTTCTGTTTAGTACTATGGAATAAATGTGAATATTTCAGTGCTTCCAGGCTGTGTTTGGAAAAATTCTGTTCACGTTCTCTTAAGTTTATTTATGTGGTGTTTAAAGAAATCCACAGGTTGTTGTTTCATAGTGTTTCATATCCTACGGAAACGTGGTTGAAATTCGGACTTTATAACACAAGTATAAGGTAGTAAGTTGCTCAAGAGACTTGGGGGTGTGAATTCTGATATCACCTGTTGATTTCACCGAGAAAATCCTCAGGGAACATGTTTTGGAGGATACTGTAAGTATTCTCTTAAGATGGAGTAAATCGTGAGGCTTTACTGAGAATTTACACCCTTCTAGGAAATAGTTTTATTTACTGTTAGTATTTAGAAATAGTGCCTGACTACTAAATTTAAATACATGGCATGGTAAAAGAGTAGCTGAATTAAAGTGTGGGATAGATTGACAGATTAAATGTGTTGCTTTGATTGATTGTTGTTTGGATACCAGTCCTACTTTTTTTGTCATACCCAAGGGTAACGGTAAAAATTTTAAGGTAATAGTACATTTTCAGTTTTTAACGTTCGTAAAAATAGGAACTTGTACATCTCATTTGGGAACGTATAAGCATATGGTTATGTTTATATGTTCGTAAATATGATATATGTACACGTTTCTATAGCTAGTTCTTTTTTTAGCCTGTAAAGCTAAGAATTTAGTAGCTAATTTAGTTAAACTATTATTGTACTTTCACATTACTTTTATATATTTTTTTATGAATAGATATTATAAATTGGAAAAATCCTTACAGCATATGTTCATAGTTGAGATAAAAAAGGGAGCCAAGTTCAAATATTTATATTACCTTCGTTAGTACATTTTTATGTGATAACTCAAATCCGATGAGGCATTTCTTCGGAATCGCTGGTCCCTCGTCACGGCACAATAAGCCACTGTTATATTTATGTCTCCATACGTCATCATTCCCCTCAGAACGGTCTCAGGAGACAGCATTATGATGTCACAGGTAGACCAATTTATTTTTATGATTGAACTGTATGAATTGAAAGATCGATACAGTCACACTTTTTTGTGATATTTTTTTCTGATACTTTTGTCAAATTGTTTTCAAGATTACGAATGTAGTCGCAAATTAATAAGCAAAGTAAATAGTTGATAAAGCTTCGAACTGATGAGCTATAATTGTATAAATAAAAATGTCTTTAACGTCATATAAATTTATATTTTGCGGAAACACAATACACAAAAATGTTAACAGGCAATTTCATCTTACATTCCAATATCCGTCACCTTTACACCTATACAGCACAATAAAACCCATTGTGACCTAATAACAGGTTTCAAATTGACGTGAGATCGATACAAGGCTCCCGGGGCCTGCGACACGAATATTAAAATCATCTACAAGTCTTCAACGACTGTCGACTGTGCCGGTCCCCAGCTCTATTAGATTTGAGGGAAAAAATCGCCCCCGGGACTCTTATTCAATTGCCTGACTGTACATTTTATTAGTTTGTTACGTTACTGTATTAAGTCGATCATTAATTAACTACTTACTAACATAATATGGATCATTGTTGTTCGAATTAAAGGGATTTTAATTTAATTTTAATTTAATTATTACCGTGTTTAATTAATTAACTTTTGAGGTTAGATGTTATTTGGAGGTATGTTTTTGTAATCAGTTTTTTTACATACGCAAAATGTTTATTTTTTGATGCAAATAAACCTCTGGTTTATACATACGGGTACGTATGCTATAAATACAGCTAATGCAGTATGCTAATTCGCCTTTTAAAATCAACATTGCCTTCAAAATTACTAAGTCAACCATAATCAAAAAGCAAGCAGTTATCTTCTATATGAGCCACTTTCTGGCTGGTTATAAAAAAAAATACCACAAAGGCTATGGTGGGAACGGAGCGGATCTTAGTACCCTCTACATACGAGCTCGCTTTGCTCACTGTTGAACTAATGTAGTTGGCGTAGTAAAAAAGGCTAGTTAATTTTTCCGTTGTCTAATAATAAAATGAGAAGTTTGATCACGTGGCCAATAAAGAAATGTGAGGCTTGACTTATAATATATTTTTATTAAACCGATTTTATTTGAAATTTAGTATGAAATAAGCTTGAAACTTAAGGAAGGACATAGGCTACTTTTTATCAGGCTTCGACTTCGACGTCACATCCATAATGACCGACATATCGCGGATGAAATCACTGACAGAAGCTAGTTTTTTATTAATGTAAACAGAATATTAATTTATATAATTAACTACTAAATTTATTTCCGTGTAAACTCAACTTCAAAAACGCGTGAAGTGCAAATTCACCCCTTGCAAAAGCCTCCCGATACCCGCGCCAACCATTTCACTTCCTAATCCAAGGTATTTGCGTAATTGATATTTACAACTAACCTGGATTTGAGAACGCTTTTCCCAGGATTAGACGGGATTTGTTTGGATTTTCCTTTTTCGCGAATTCACTTCAATTTATTTACAGCCTTGTACCTCGTCGTGAGCGCGAATAACGTTTACTGATGCCGTTCAGCGTTATAGCTAGACCTTTTCTTGTTTTGCATATTTTATTTGAGAAGGTTGCTTTACCATTGTTTTGATCGTGAGAGAAACATGTTGGAGTATTCGAAAACAAATTCAAAAGATTGTTTTTACCAATAAAATTCAAAACAATACGTATCCATTAGCAGAACAAAAAAAATCTACAAATGGACGGGAAATTCAAGAAACAACAGAGGCGTATCCCGGACGTGAGGTACGCGCCGCCCGACAGATTAGGGCCCAGCAAAGAGAGTAAGAATCTACCGCCAAATACGAATATCATAGCAAATACAACGAGCTGTCTTGTTTGCCTTCCATTTTTATGATATTTGTTGTACGCTGCAAGTTGAGCGAAAATAAAATTTGTATTTGAAATAGAAAATATCATCTAGAGCACGTTCATCAAACTGGTTTATATCCATGCGACTTTATCATATCAGTAGATGCGAGCACTGGAATGAAAAATAACATGAGGACTTCAATATTACATAGTGTTGTTCAACTAATCTCAAACTAATAACATAAATAAACTTAAATATCGTACTGTCAATAACAACTCTCACTCAAGTTAAAACTTAAGATCAAAGAAACACCACTCTGGTTGAAGTTCTTAGCAAAGTTACTTTACATTGTACTGTGCGTCGCAAATCGATGAAATTATTGTTTTATTTGCTGCTATCTCCTTTCATTCGATTTCCCCGACATCTATGAACGGTCATAAAATAAATCTGGCTATAAATAAAAGCAAGGAGACGCTAACAAGCGTCTCGGGTTCACCAAGTGATATTTCTTAGCTGGCGTCGCCATTTTTGTCATAACTCTATTATGTTCGCGAGTGTCGAAATGCGAGATCGTTCACTTGATTTATTTGTCGACTTCGCTGCGAGATGCTGCGATGCGTTGCATGTTGTACGATGAACGAGTGTACACAATAGCCTGGGTGCACAATGTAGGACGTGAGGGCGGGTGCATTGTTGTACAATACTTTTACAAGAGTATTTCAACGTGAGTCTTGAAAATAATGAAAAATCTTTTTGGTGTTTAAATCTGGAAATCATATTAATTATTATATAAACCTCAAAGATTAAACGTCATTTTATACAAATCCCTGAAGACAGTTCAGGGATTTATATACCTATATTTAGTACCTCTTAATAAATTAATAATCAAAATTCTCAGTTGATAATTGCAATTATAATTAATCTGTCAAAACGTCTAGAGATTTTATAATAATAAAAATTATAGTGTCATAAACCAAGTAGGTAGAAGGAAATAGGTACAGTAAAAATCCTAACATACGAACATACCAGGCCCTAGTAACAAGACGAAGTCTGTTAAATCCCTCTCAATAAATGCGTAGCGGTACCGAAGTGCGCGTAGCTGTAATAGGTCGTTACGTTACATTGGTTACATTTATTTATTACATGTTTTATTCACCGCCCGCCGGTTTCGGATCGCTGACAGCCTGGCTTAAAGGCTAGGATCTCAAGTTAGTCAAATATCACATTAGTTTTGCTTCTAACACGAAGTTAGTCTTTCAGTTTGAATTTCGTAGCAGTGCTACGCGCTACGGAAAAGCGTAGCATGAACGCTTTGTGTGTTTTTTTTTTTGGGTGATGGAGTACTTCTGATATTATTATACTTCTTTTAGATTTATGAAAAAGAAATATACGGCGTACCACCAAAACACTTATTGATGTGAAAATTGTAAATGAAGTTTGATTGAAAGTTTGCTGTTAATGTTAAAATCGAGCACTGCTAAAACCAAAAAAAGAAAATACAAATACAAGAAAAGCCTTGTTATTTAATTCAAAAGTCAGTCGTTTACGAAAGTCTCACGGGAGAATGTTTTGTATTTTTCACGGTTCATCAATAGTATCCCAAAATGCATTTGCGATCGGTGATCGCAGAGGGTGGTCGGGAAACAAATTTAACCGACAATTGTAAATCAATTAGAGAGGGTGGCTTTACGGGGTGTAATAGCTACCCCCTCCCGAGCGGCAGGGCCGGAATCGAACATGTTATACTTATTCTGCTACATTTAGTAACATAGGAAAACATGATCTGGCTTTTCTTAAAAAATATTACAGTTTTATATTAAAACAATTTTATCTATAAAATGAGAATTTGTGAACTAAGTACTAATAAATTAATATTACTTGTTGAATTACCCCGCATTTATAGTTGAAGTAGTATATTAAGTTGTCTAAAGGTCAAAGTAAATTACCAAGAACAATTTACAAGTCCTTCAAATAATAGTTAACGATATTTTGCGTTAATTAAACGGGCACTCATATCTCAAGTCTTAATTAATTAAGAAGTCTTCGCGTCCCGCCCTGCCCTCTGTAGGTATTCATAGTGGGGAATGTTGAAGTGCATATTGTGATCTACGCAACAACCCCCTCTCCTCCCCCAAGTCTTGAGCCCCCTGCTCTTCACGTCGGATCCAGGAGTTCTGTCTTCGAGAAGTCGAGAAACCTATACTCATGACTAATATTAGAAGCAGTTTATTGTCACCTACTTTTTGGAAACAGTCTACTTTTTAATACGTTTTCTTTAACGGGAAAAATAAAGATCAATAAATTGTACTCCGCACCAAAAAGCTTTTCATTGAAGAGGACACAAAAGGTTAACCCTTTCTAGTAATAATTCAGGATTTTCAGCTAACAGCAAGACCGTAGCGACGAAGTGCCAAATGACAAAGTTGGCGTAGAAGTTTAAGTGTGCAGTGAATCTCTGACCGAGTTCTATACTCGGTCACTGATTCAATTAGCACTCCAAAATTGTATTGAGCTATGTCTCGAAAATGTGCTACTGGAATTCTATATTAAACCTAGAGCTCCAGTTAGCTCTTATTAATTAAGAACCAAACTGGAACTTATGTTTGAACATCTGGAGGTATGCGGAACAGACAGTAAAGTCCCGCAAACCTCCCTTGAAAAGGGAGGATCCTCCGTCCAGACAGCTGTTATAGTCTGGTGGGCTACTGCCCGATAGCTGATGTCGGGCTGTCGTATATGTTCAAATCGAGCGGAGAACTTTGATTTCGCGATGCAGGATTTCGTATTTTCTTCGTAGTTCTTATGTGGCGTCATAGATGTCGTTACAAACATTTAACAAAATAAATCACAATATTGCTGTAATAGCAACCTGTGCAACCCTTTTAATTTTATCTTTGATAGTTATCTAGATCAATATTTAAATTCGAAAATGACTGTATCCATTAACTTTACGTAGACAAACGGGGACAAAACAATAATTACAGCATTTAGAGTTGCGTCACATAATTATAGGCCCAGTGTATGGGGTGCATTAGTGGCACAATGACGCGCCGCCGACGCGCGACGCTCTGAGGGGTGGGCTGGAGGGGCGACGCTGGCAAAAATGATAATCACATGTTTTTCATGAGTATATCAGGGTATACTCCGCGGTATCTGCATGAAAGTGGAGCTAGTTATTATCATTCATATGCCATGATTTACAGAAGAAATCACTTTATCTTTTGTAGAGAGTATTCAAATCTTAAAAGCTGGCACTACTGCTACTATTGCCAGTAATTGAATGTTTCGTTAATTCAATAGTTAATTATGATAAGAAAAGGTTGAACACCTATTTAGCGGCTGCATCTTCGTAATGTTGTTTTAAAACACAACTTCAAAAATCCTATTACAAAAATCCAATTGTCCAAAAAGCTTTTAAAAACTTGCACTAAAACCATTAAATCACCCTTCGTTTAATCGCATAATTGCGTAATTAGCACAACATCCCTGCAGATGTGTCGGACTAGCGTAACTGTTGACGTCGGCTCTCGTCCAGTCACAGCTAAACGCATTAGCGCGGGCCGGCGTGATGGCGCGCGGTGTGGCGGCTGGCGCTGCTGGGGTGTCAGGGACTCAAACGCCATGTCGGACAACCAACGTCACCCAAGCGCCACGTCGGATACCCCTCTTGGGCGACTGCCGGCTCGGGTAGCCGGGTAGCGTTCGCGCCTCGTTTCCACTTGGTTATGCCTTTTATGCGACGATTCATTACCAACGACGTTAAACGGGGGCCGGGGACAGATAGCCACATTTATTACTTTTGTCAGCGGAAAAATGAATTTACACGCCGATGACTTACGCACTGCCGTTGTCGCCCACAAGTCGTTATATTCATCGCTACATTTAATGGCTTTTGAATTTTGTTGTTTTGTGTACGGCTTTTGTTATTTCCGTATATTTTAAAAAGAGACATTTTAATCGGGATTATGATTACAGGATTATGAAAATGTTTTAGTTACTGTAAATAATGTAAAATACTGCTTGACTGCGATCCCATCTAATGGTAAGCAGTGATGTAATCGTTGATGGTAAAGCGAACTATTTTATTAAGAGTCTGAGAGTGAATACTCTAGCCTCGAAGACACCTATATTATAATCGGAAGGGAAGACCGCAATAAAGTATCATAAAACATCAAAGAATCTGATAGAAACACTGCAGACTTACGTGTTCTTTGTTTTAAAATTGCAAATAGGGTTCATCCAAACGATAAGCGAGACCTTAACGAAGTTACAGGTTTTCCGATAAAAGTCCCCGTAGCTGAGCCGTCAAAAGTGGAGCCTATCAGTTTGCAAACAATGAGCCGTGACGCGACGTCAATGCCGGATAATTCAATTTGCCAACTAATGGGCAAGCCGAGCTGGCTCGAGGGCACGCAGACAGATAAGTCTGCAGTCGCAATATGGTTGGAATACTCGCATGTGTTGTAAAATTAAATAAGATATTTTTGTTACGAATTTGTGACCAAAAGATTGTGTTGTTGTTTTTATTTATAACTAGCTTCTGCCCGCGACTTCGTCCGCGGAAAATTTCTTGTTTTAAAATAAGATTACACTCGATTAGACGATGCGCACGTTCAGCGCTAGATTCCTGAGCACGGGCCTGTGATGTTATGGCATTTTGCCTAGCGAGCCGCAGCGAGCGCTCAGCGCTAGTCTCCCTATCCCTTGTCTCAGAGACATGCTGCCTTAAATGAGATGGACGCTGCGCACGTTCAGCGCTAGATTCCCGAGCACGGGCCTGCGATGTTATGACATTTTGCCTACCAAGCCGCTGCGAGCGTTTAGCGCTAGTCTCCCTATCCCTTGTCTCAGAGACATGCTGCCTTAACTCAGATAGTCGGTGCGCACGTTCAGCGCTAGTTCCTCGAGCACGGGCCCGCGATGTCCTCACATTTTGGCTAGCGAGGCGCTGTGAGCGCTCGGAGCTAGATTCTCTAGCGCGTGCTTGCGAAATATATTCTCTATTTCTCGAGAGGCGCTGCTCATTTTCAGGGGCAGATTCTTCCGTACGGCGTACTCGAGCGGCTCTTGTATGTGATGGCTGCCGGGACAGTTGAGATGTCCTTTTAGACATGCTCTCAACAAACTACGCACAGACTTGAAAACAATTATGAACAAAAGGAGAGCGACTCGAACACCGTCCGCCTTTACAAAACAAAACAATCGTAATATCGAATAACTCGTATCGATTATTACGATAGAACGAAGTACGAAACTACGAACATACAAAAACGTACAACGAAATTACGATATTTTCGATTATGAGGTATCTATCAACAACAACAACCATACGAACGAAACAACCGAAACCAATAAGCAACTGACAGAAGAACTCCAACTAACGACAACGTGGGCATAATAATTCGAGAGGGTCATCAATCCACAGAAAGTCTTAACACCGCGATTCAGAAAAATTACGTAATTGCAGAACGCCATCTATGGGCAAATAGGTGAAACGTTGGGCACGCCACAATTATGGCGGTAAGTCCCCTCTTTGAGGCGTGGCTGGAAAGGCCTCACGGCGTCCTTACCTTCCGCATGACACAGGTCCTCACCGAACATGGCAAGTTCGGGAGGTTCCTGCACCGAATTAAAGCGGAAGAGACGCCCGAGTGTCGCCACTGTGCGGAACGCCCGGAGGACACGGTGGAGCACACAGTCGAGGTGTGCCCTGCCTGGGCAGAGCATCGCCGTGCCCTCGTGGGGGCGATCGGCGGCGGACACCTCTCGCGGCGGGCTCTGGTTGAGGCCATGTTCCTTAGCGAGGAGGAATGGCAGGCGGTCGCCTCCTTCTGCTAAGCAGTAATGCTAGCAAAGGCGGAGGCAGACCGCATCAGGCAACGGCGCCCCCGCCGCCGCCGCCGGGATTCCGATCCCGATTTCCGGCCACCGTAGACGCGGGCTCGCGGACGGCGAGCCATGGGTAGCTTGCTGTCCGATCGTCCGGTAATGGACCGAGCCCAAGACGTCGACGGCGCGCACTGTTCCCGCGCGCCTCAAGAAGTTGTCAGCAACAGCAGAGGCCCAGCTGGGTCGAAGCCTACCGGGTCCAGGGTTATCCGAAAGGGAACTCGTGCCCTGGTTTGAAGGCTAGAAGGAACGGGGTACCCACCCCGTTCCTTCTTTTAGCCAGTAAGAGTCTGACACTATCTCTCGCTTCACCCAAGGGCGGGGGTTGTCATAAGATGATTTTTGCCCACCATAAAAAAAAAATAGGTAAAACGTCTGCACAATGAAAGTTACGCTAAGGGCATTTTGCGTTTTAGTAATTTTATATTATCTTCGAAACTGTATGACCAATTGCTATGCTGTAAATGGCACATCTTATCTGTATAATGTACTTGTGATACTGAAATAATTTATTGTCATAAGAATTAATATTTTGTTGCTCAAATAATCAACCAAACGTAAGTATGCCGAAAAAAAATATTTTTAATGCAATAAAAGAAGTATAAAAGATGAAATATAAAAGATAGAGATATGGTACCGCGGACTTTTTTGTAGAAATAATTAAGACGAACCAGGTAGCCATACATTGTTTTTAATTTTAAGCAACTGTTTAGGCAGCGCACGCAAATAATTCTATTTTATGAGGTATTTTTTTCCGACTTGCTAGACAAAAGTTGTGATAGCTCGGTTAATATACATGCTATAGAAACAATTTATAGCCTATAGCACTCAGGAATAATGTAGCTTTCTGCCAGTAAAAAAAAAATTAGAATTGGATTATTAGTTCCAGAGATTACCCCCTACATACAAACTTACAAACTTACAAACTTACAAATTTTACCTCTTTATAATATTATTATAATAAAGATAAAGATAAAGATAAAGAGGTAAAATTATAGTATAGATTCACTAATTAAACAAACTTGCACTACCGAAGTAAAATAATAAACTATTCTTATTCGAGTGGTCGACATCAATATCTTTGAAAAAAAAAAAACATACGAGATTTATTTGCACTTACCTACCTACTATTTAATTCTGACTTAGCATATATAAACCATTGAAAGCTTTGTGGTTTTTAGCATAAAATATGATTAAAACTCTGCGATTTTGAACATAATTTAAAAAATGGGTGGTATAGGCATAAAGTGCAAAATATACACGTGATTTCAATTAAAGTCAAAATAGCTATATATAATTAAAACAGACTTCACAATTACACCTTTTCATTTAAGTTTTAAGACTTGAAATTTCCACCTTTTTTATTCTGAGCTGTGGCCTGTGAAGTATTTAAAACAATTTCAATAGAAGTACTAAAGTTGAGCGGTCTTCCGACTCTCTGCGAACCCCTCTTGTAGTGCACTATTCAATGGATTACTGAAGAATCTCTGACATGAAACGAACTTGGATAAGTTTCGCACAAGTTGCAGACTTTCCTTTAGCGAAAGATTTTAATAAAATCTTGTGATCTATAATATTCTTTTTGTACTTAATTAAAAGTGTCCTGGATTGAGTTTCGTGCTCAGTTTTATGTTTTATAACTACTAGGTTTTACCCGCGACCTCATTCGTGGAGTTTAAGAACGTTACTCTTCTACTTTATTTAAATCAACGGGCAATCGTAATAAAAAAATATTGAATACAGACACATTCACTCTGAGAATAAAATTTCCCTAGTGAAATTTTCGTCAAAATTTGTTCAACCGTTTCGAAGACTTTTTCGTAGTATGAAACGTCATATTTGTCAAATCGATCTAGCCTTGTCGGAGATTAGCCAGAACAGACAGACAGACGGACGGAAATCTTTTAAAGTGCGTTTTTGTTATACATATCGAATATGCATATGGTAAAAAAAATCGATATTAGAAACCGATGTACTTCAATTTTATTTATATACTAGCTGACCTGGCGAACTTCGTAGCGCCTAACAGTTAATGAATGTAGAATATCTTTCGATATAGTCAACCGATTCCGATGAAACAAAGCCTAAATAATATATCACGTTACACAATTTTTTAATGCATAAAAGGTATTTACGTCAAATTCGTACATTTTACGAGATGCGCGCACAATTAAAAACTTCTACAGATTTATTATATGTATAAATATGGATATTTAAAATAAAACTGGTAGCAATTAATGTTATCGTTGCATGAGTGTTTTATTATTAGTTCCCATTGTGAGCGCAGGTGCGACCGTACATGCTGGCAGCCCTATTAACCGGCAGACGTTTTTAATTTTATTTTCTCGGGCGAGGTGTGTCGCTTCCCATCCGCTTCAATTACAGGGAAAATAGCGCAAAATAACGCGGAATAAACTAATTGAAAGTCTATAAGTCTGTGCTTGATGTTGGGGATATTGTGCGAAAGAGTTCGTAGGGAGATCTTATTTGTTTACTGATGCTGTAATTTGAAAGTATGGCACGGAAATTTTATTGTTGATTAGGTCTTTACTTTAACTAAGACGGTTTTTAAAAATGAACTTTATCAGGAATGAAGTGGACATATCCGAATTTTGATTTATTGTAACTAAAGTTTTTTTTTTGTTACAGAAATACTCAATATGAGAACTTCCACGTTGATCAGAAGGGTTACGATCAGATGTACGACGGCGAAGACTTGGAAACACCACCGTCGCCTGACAGGCCTCCACCACGACCCATAGGTAGGTATCTAACTGCCTAACTATACATCTATCATCACCGGGTACAAAAAGACAACGTGTCAATGAGAGATTAACCCTTAACAAGTGGATTCAGAAACATTTCTTTGACATTCGTTTCGCTGTTGAACAGTTCACTGACAGAAATATTTAATTTAAAATTTTTCACCGATAGAACGTTTCAATGACAAAAACATTTCGCTGACACAACGATTCACTTTTCATTACTTTACCGATAGAACTTTTCAACGATTAACTTTCAAAAATTGCATCGATAGAGGTTCTATAAGTTCAAAAGTGAATCATTCTGTCGGCGAATCGTTAGCCGTTGGAACGTTCTATCGGTGAATTAATGAAAATTGAAACGTTGTTGGCAAAACGTTCAACATTTAAATGCTCTTCTTCTTCTTCTTCCTGCCCTTATCTCGTTTTATTTGGGGTCGGTGCAACACGTTTTTTTCTTCTTAATTCTTTATTGTACACACACATAAATTGAACCATAATACATTCATAGGTAGGTAGTAGAGAATTCATGTACAAAGGCAAGCTTAACTCAACAATGAGTTTTCTTCCAGCAAACCTTTGAGTGACAGAGAGAGATCACATTCGAGGGTAGGATCTAGTGTACAACATGTTTCTTCCATTCTGTCCTGTCGCTCGTCACGCTATCACTAACTCCCTTAAAATGCTCTATCGGTGAAAAAATGAAAAGTAAAACGTTCTGTCATTGGATTGTTCAACGGCAAAACGAATATCGGAGAAATGTTTCAGAATCGCGACAAAGTCTGTCATGGTGTCGTGTCATTTTGCTTTGTCATATGTAGGACTGTGGCGGTTAGAAAGTTAAGTAGTTCCATTATTTCTCATGTAATGCCAATAAGCTCTTCATGGCCAACTGGGAAATTATGGTCTTAAGTCCCAGAAGTGAATTTTCTTGCATTTAAGATAAAATTATTTTCTACTAGATAAGTACGTGCGCGCGGAATGTCCGTGCCTCTCCGCGCGCTACACCGTAGCCCTGCTGGCGTGCTTCGGCTTCAGCATCATGTTTGGCATGCGCTGCAACATGAGCATGGCTAAGCTGAAGATGACTGAGAAACAATCCGTAAGTACTTTGTACAGCCACGAGTAATAAGATATGTATACAGGGTGTCAGGGACAGCCCTCCACTAACTTTAAGGGCTTGCTTAGTAGAAGAAAATTAAAAACCTTCCACAAGATTTTTTTTCAGGAAACGAAAAAATAAATCAGCCTCACCATACAAAATCAAAAACTTGATTTATGGAAATTATTAAACTATTTAAATTTTTGATTTGGGTCTTAGATTTTTTTAAACTTTTAATTTAAAGATAATTTTAACCTAATGTATTGATTTTAACTTAATGTATTGTCTAACTATATTACTCATTTATGTATCTGATAAAGATAGATTTCCAACGAAACCTTGTAATATCTTTACAAAATTTTAACAGAAGCCTAATAACTCGTGTGATAATTAAAATTTATTGTTCATCCAGCAAAACTCGACAGACAAAGCTCCGTTCGAATGGACTGTGAGCGTCGAATCTTCAATAGACTCGTCGTACTTCGCCGGGTACCTCATCACACAAGTGCCCGGTGGTTTCCTGGCCTCCATGTACCCTGCTAACAAGATCTTCGGAATAGCCATTGCCACGTCAGCGATATTCAACATGGCGATCCCTGGAGCTATGTCAGTGGGCCCAGCTGCTGTTGTCATCTTGAAAGTCGCGCAGGGATTTGTTGAGGTGAGTGTACCTTTTAGTGTAACTTTTTCTGGTTTTTTCTAGGAAAAACAAAGATATGGAAACCAAAAGTTTCGGCCAAAAAAAAATTCGTACAATCGTGTGTACAAAACGAAAAAATTTCAAGGTAATTCAAGTTGTACAGACGCATGTACAATCGGCGCTCGAGCGCCGATTGTCAATGTGAGATTAGACGCAAGACCGGCTTAATCGAACCACGATCGGATAGTGCAGTTCTTGAAAATCAGTCTATTCTAATAGATATTATAATGCCTTTTTATAAGTACTTGTTAGTATTTATCGTTATGCATATAATGCTTAGGGGAATATCCCTAAATACTGATTTACGGGAATAAAGTAATATGAGGCACTATCCTAGCATACAAAACCATAAATAACTACCTGTGATTCAACGTTCATTTAGCAACAAAATGTTTAAGTTCCGCTTCAACTATCACTCTTGCAGTCTATATAATGATATTGACAGTCCATTTGTTTTTATAATAATGATAAATTTATTGTTTCCGTAGATATGCAAAAAACTTTTTTTTTGTAGATATTTTTGAAATCGCATTTAAGTTATGAGCTGATAAGTAACATTTGTGTCTGAACTAGACAATAAAATCCATTTGTTGAATAAACTGCAAATAAAGCAGAAAGTATATTAAATCCAAAAATACTTTCACCAGCACGGAACTCTCGTAATGAAGCGGTAGTGAAACACACAGTAACGAGTGAAATGTCACACGTTTAAAATTTAGGACATTTGACGTTCCGGACGTGACGTTGCATGATCAAGCTTATTACTAATGCTCAAATTTTCAAACCGGGATCGTTTCGAATGTCCCATTTGTCACGTTTGTGTTTCAACACTCACCCTCTTTGTACTCTTGGCACTTTGAATGCATATTGCTGTGATATTACCCTTTTGGTTGTAAAGGACGCGTTCCTTTTCCCTTTTCTGAAGATGTTACGTGTCATGTGATGTTGAATATGTTGTAGTTTGGAATTTGAGGTCACATAGTGTGAGTGTGTTTTATACAAGATTTTCTATCCGAGGAAGTGTTGCTCAGTTATTTAGATATATGATAAGACAAATTGAACGGTCAGTGATGTGAGATAGATTTTAGAGGTACGCGGAAAACATGATGAACTAATGGGTAATTAGATGGAAAAGAAGACATAGAACGGGAAAAGACGATATTTATTTTACTTTACCTTGGAACATCTCGTCATATTTAGTGCATTTACGAAAATTTAAACTCACATGCACACCACCAACACTCAAACCTGAAATAACCATTTGCAGGCCCAATATTTGGTCTTTGTGAGAATCGAACGCGCGATATGAAGCGCACTAGATGATCGCTCAGCCACTGTGCCAACCGTGGCATTGACTTCAACATTAAATGAATTTCGAATTACTTTGATTCTGACTCCTTCTATTTCGGTTTCAAAGGAGTGATTTTCAATGATTGCCAGAACGATCAGTATCTATCGACAATCGCTCTTAAGTACAGTCGGCATCGCTTGCCGAGGTACAAAGCCTCTTCAGGATTACCGGCCCCCCGTTACCATGACGACGTATTTGCTCGTCTGCGCGTATCCCGGCTTAGTTGATTCTTCAATGCCACCGCTATCCTATTAAATCTTTAAGATTGGGACCATTGACATAATATAATACTTATAGAAATCTTAAATCCACCTTTTCCTATTTGATTCAATAATAATATAACGGTCTTGGAAGAAATTCTGCGAAACATTTATTTAGGGTTTTCTTATATCATTATTTTCTTTGTAGGGTGTGACATACCCATCTTGCCACGGTATCTGGCGGATGTGGGCACCTCCCATGGAGCGCTCGCGGCTGGCAACTTTGGCATTCTGCGGCACATACGCTGGCATCGTGATTGGCATGCCACTGTCCGGTTTGCTTACGGATTACATCAGTTGGCAGGCTCCATTCTACTTCTACGGAGTGTCTGGCGTCATCTGGTAAGGAAGGCTTTTAATGATGACTAATTATCATGTAATATAATTATATATCGAATTGTTATATTAGTAACTAAAGAACAAGAAACGCTTTCACAATAGTCATTAAGTATTCTATTAGACACGAAAGCTTGTTATTTATTGACATTATTTAAGCGTTTCTTTTTTTGTTGTCATTGCGACTGAGTTAATTAGAGTGGAATGAAAAAAGTCTTAGATATAGATCTACTGGATATGGTTACTAATTCACCCCTGTCATTCAAGGTACGTGCTATGGTTGTGGCTGGTCTTCGAAAGGCCCAGCAAGCACCCTACTATTTCCTCCAAAGAGTTGACCTACATCGAACAGTCCCTCGGCACCGCAACTCAGGCTGCCATGCCTGGATTCTGGGCAACACCCTGGAAGGCATTTGCTACGTCACCACCAGTAAGCTAACACATAAATGTTCTATTGTTTTGTTGAGTCTTTGAAACACTGTTCGAAAATCAAAAGTTTATAGTTTATTTTTCTTTTGAATGGTTTTAAAAAAGTTTAAATGTTTTAAGGTGTACGCCATCATCGTTGCGAACTTCTGTAGAACGTGGAACTTCTGTTTGCTAGTCATATTCCAGTCGTCCTACTTTAACTCAAGATTCAACATGCAAATCACAGAGGTAATCTTCACCCCATATACTTATATGTATTATACACTGTTGTGAGTGTGCCAAAACTAGACTAACTTCGTGTGGCTCTTCCTTTATTATATTCCGTCGTTTCAGTCTGGGTTTGTTGGCGCCATTCCGCATTTGATAATGACGTCACTGGTGCCTATCGGCGGCATGATGGCCGACTACTTGCGCAAGAACAACATCATGACGACCACCACTGTGAGGAAACTCTTCAACTGTGGAGGCTTCGGACTGGAAGCGTTCTTTTTTGTACTCGTCGCTTATGCTAATAACAAGGTGAACTAAGTTTTTAATTAATAAAGATTGTATGCTGTCAGTAAATTATTCAATAATTTCTAGAGTCATAGTATATTTATAGTATTTTTTATATCTGTTCTGAACGTTCTATTTTGCGTTTGGATATGTCATCTTTAGCAGCATTTCCAGGCTGTGCATAATTTCCAGCCAAAAAAAAAAACTGATATTGGCTAGTAGGTAGTACGTTTTGTTCCATATTTGGTATTTGCCGAAATCACAGTGAATCTAAAATAATTTCTTTTTGTCAGTACGTGGCAACAATAGAGCTGACCCTGGGCGTAGCGTGCAGCGGCTTCGCCATATCAGGCTACAACGTAAACCATCTGGACATCGCACCTCGATACGCCTCCATCCTCATGGGGCTCTCCAACGGCATCGGCACTATCGCTGGCTTCGTCGTACCCATCGTTATTGATTATATGACGCAAGAGAAGGTAAGACTATGGATTGGTTTTATTTCAGTATAGGTTGACACCTGTCAAAGTATGGCAATAAGGTGGACGTGGACATCTGTCCAAATCCGGGCTAAATAGTTTCAAAAAACCCGCAAAGTCCATTTTTTACATTTCAAAATATTTTTAATCTCTAGCAAATGTATTTATTTCCGCATAATTTCAATTTATCAGATCTTACCATGCACAGTTAAGTCCAATAGAAAAATAGAAAATTCACTTTAAAGTAGGCTGTAAGTTTCAGAAATAAATAAAATGAACTTTGGGGTTTTGTAACGGTAAGTTATATATTACTTTGATTGAAGGTTTAGTTTCTTTTCTTTTGTGTGTCAAAAAGTACAAAATTTTATATTCTGCAGAAGCTCGTCCACTTATTTGAAGTTGACGAGCGGCTCGTAAAAGAAGAAGTTTTATTTTTAACCAATTGAAATCAATTTTTATTGTAAGCCACCCAGATTATTCAAGAGCCGCCTTAACTAACCGAATCAGTTTTCAAAGAGAAAATGTTTTTCAATAAATATGTTCTTGAATTTTTATTAGATACTCCCCCAATGCAATAGAACGGTATCGCTTTCAGGCGCGAACTAGCGAAACAAAAAGGACATTCGTCCGTGGCTAATTTAAAAAAGGAAATCGAGCTCCATGGAGTCGCGAGCGGAATATACAATGAGTACACGGAATATAGATTGTGGGTGCGCGACGGAGCGTCACGCGGCCTGAGCACTCTATCAACGCCGCCGCCGCGCACGACTGACTGCATTGTGCGCCAACTTACTAGATATTTGTTACAGATATGCTTATCTGAAACTTTGAATGTCTCGTCAGCTTTTCGGCTGTGGATAATGTTGTTATTGTGTTGCGCTTTTCAGAAGTTGTAACAGGGTTAAATCTGTATTTTGTTTGTTCATCTGTAGAATTCTTATGCAACATTTAATTTAGTATATGCGATACCCGAAACACATGTCTAGTATTTTTATGTAAAAATCTATTAAAAAATGTATCATGAAATCACAAATTATAAGCTTGTTATGTCAGCAAAAATACATAGCGATAGGGTCATCCAGGCGACTGAGGGGTTGTTTTGCATTTGCACCCAGCTATATGCTGGGCATGCTGGGCGGCGTCTTATCCCCGTTATGACTTGCCGTGACCTGTGTTGTACTTAGTGTCGGTGGTGTCCGACTTGGGACTTTTTAAATATTATACAAAAAATATAACACAAAAACTATTGAAATCCATTCAGTTCCTGATTCTGAACAAACTATATACAGGTTTCGCATAAACTAAAAATAATGTTGTAAAAAGTGTAACAAAATAACAAAAAGTATGCCCTGATAAAAACTTGTACGAGTACTTACCCTAACTATTATCTTAATATAGGTGATACCATTAGCCTTCATTGGCTGGAGACCTAGCCAACGTCATATTTTCATCAACGATAACGAAATTCGATATCTCCGAAATGTATGGAACTGACGATCTAACATTCCGTTCTCGATTGTTAAAAGAATCAACTGGAGAAAGCTATAACGGAGTGGCGCGCTGTGTTCCTGATGGGCGCGACAGTTCACTTTGTAGGCATCACCATATACGCCATATTTGCGTCGGGAGAACTGCAGCCGTGGGCTGAGACCGCGGTGGACGAGCCTCAGCCTATGAAGTCCTTAGACCAAGAAACTACATTTGTGAGTAAACACCAGCTTTTCAAAACATTAGTTCACAATTTCAGACTGGTAGACTTTCCGATAGTAATATTACTTTTCAGTTCACACACACATATTCACTAAATTGCTTATTCTATTTATTATTCTCAAATTGAAAAACATCACATTTTCTTGCACCCAAGACGGAGAGACCATCAGCGCCTCTAAAAGGTTCAGAGCAAGCTGGATATGGCGCCATCGCGCCTCCACCGCGGCCGCCGGTGCCAGGCGCTCACGTACCGAACAATCCTTTCGTGTCCGGAGCCCTATACCAGGCCGAGCCAATCCAGCCCCCAGCGCACGACTACTATGACGGGCCCGCCGCCAACGAACAACACTACCCTGAGTAGAGGCCAGCATTAACTGGACGACACGTGACGAAAAACTGTTCTGGTTTACATTACGGCATTCCAATATTGATTTCATCCACAAAAGTAAGTTACAATTATCAGTTAACTGAGAAGAATTGCCGTTAGTTTCTTAGCATTTTAGAACCCAAAATAAATTCTTGGAAAAGGTCTCTCAATTTAATGACCGTAATATAAATGCCAGTGGTTTATTAGACGTGTATCGTCCGTTATCGATGTTACCTCTCATTTATTGATAATAGGTAAATATAATATAATACTTTTACAAATAACTTGACATCAGTTCCCGGCCGACTCGCCGTATGGCTCATATTTTTATAGGAAAAGTATATTGTTCTCATCGTTAGCTTGTATGTTAAATCTTTTAGCATTTAGAAGTAAATTGGGTTGTTTTATTAAAATCAAAGATCTTGATGTTTTTGTTACTTTAATCGTTAAAATGACAAATCTGAGCTTTATACTAACATGTCACGCTTGAGTTACATCACAGTATTAACTTACGTACCTGTTTTATTTACATTTGTACATGTACAGGTGTATATAAATTATATTGGCATATCACAGTAGAAATATTTAAATTTGTCACTGGATGGTTTAGCTTAGTAATCAATTTATAGTTAGTTTTGCCTCATGATATCGTATTTATAATAAAATTAATGGTTACTATAACATTTCTAGTCCTTGTTACTAAGTTTCATAAAACTGTTGTAAAATGTTTATAAATATTTATTAAATAATTGAATTGTTCAAAATTTAGAATTGTACTTAATTGGATGCGTAAATGTATATGTATCATAGGAGTAGACATTGAATAAAATGTTAATACTATAAAGGGAAGTAATGTAATCATTCTTGTTGGTGTTTTTATTGTTATTTAATCTTTTTTTTCATTATTTACGTTGATATTACAAATTAAACAATGGAATTAATAAAAAAAAAATAGATCATTTATTTATTTTTATTTGTCACGTGTAAATATTATATAGTGGTAATAAAATATATATAGTATGGGTGATATATTTTCTTTTTATAATTGCTTTGTTTAAAATAAAGATTGAAGAGAGTTAGGTTGGTTGTCTAAAACACATCGCCCTTCCTAGAGTAACGCCACTGGGCTTCAACATATTAACGATAGGTACTCATGGCCAGACATACTCGCATGAAAGACGAATAATAAACTCGATAAATATTACGTGAAAATGATGGAGTCTGCTTTGAACAACTTATATTCCTAACTAATATTAATAATTAAATAAATTAGAGTAATTGTTGGCTGTCATTTCAGAAAAAAAAAATAAAAAAAACAAAAAAAAATATAGTAAGATTATCTCGAATCTTTGTAAATAAGTCATGGGTTTAGGTCGTAAGATTGTACCCACATAATAGTCATGTGATATACATTAGAGCGAATATCATTACTATTGGAATAGCATAACATGCAGCTATTCTTGTCAAGTAAAATATTCGAGTATTTAGTAAAGATAAGTTCGTAAATCCATTACTTTTATATTCATACAATGTTTACTCGTTTCATCGTCGTTGATCATCGTTTACTGTAGGTACCAACTTCTGAATATATTATACGATATATTTTTATTCAATCTATTACTCGTTCTTCTCCTGTACCTTAACAGAAATAATAATTTTGATTCTTTAACTGTCATAATTAATTTTACTTATAGGTACCCGTTTGCGTGTTTCATTTGATGGTCTCATAGTGGCTCTGTTTTGTACCTACTTCTATTTATTTTTACAGTTAGTTAGTTTTAGAAATCGGTATTTAATAAATCTCTTACTGCCGCACTCAGAGACGTCATTTAACTTTAATGTCAATTAAAGCAAAACCTAAGGTACTTAACGTCATAAAGATATAGACTATTATTCAATGACAAAATTAGTAAATCAGAGATTAGCGTTAATGGGCGTCTCTGAGTGCGGCAGTTAGTATAGTAGCGTCTAGAAACGCATTAAAAGTAAGTTCGTAAGTATATAGCATCGCGTGTAAATATATGATGCCAAAACAAAAAGTTTAATGACAATAAATTTGATAGAAAACTAGACAGACACACTGTTGTAGCTAAGTCTCATACTCATGCTTCTTACTGCACAATCCCTCTTGGTTTCAATGTTTTAAGTGGTCATTAGACAATAATTTACCCTCTTAATATATGTATGTATTATATATATGAGTACAGTTAAATCGTGGTTGCAAGCGCGACTGCTGAGCGTGGGGTCTTGGGTTCAATTACCAGATGGGCCAAAAAGTAATACCGGGTTTCTCAATTAGGAGTGGCTGAATTGATGGTGTGATACCCCCGGGCTTCTTTAGGCATGTAAAGCCGCTGGTCCTGTGCCTGATTATTCCCAGGTCTTGTCAGATTGCCTTTCCATCGGACTATGAGAGTAAGGGAAAAGAGAGTCCTCCTGTAATGCGCACTGAAATATGTCCAGCGAAAACAATGTCGAAATTCGGACACAAGGATTATGTGTACGCAAATAGCTCAAAAAGTAAAAATTGACTTCATGACAATAATACCTAACTTGTGGTGTCTGAGACCAACGATCACTTGTTAAAACACGCACTTATTCGATACTCGTTTACTCGTTTCATCGTCGTTGATCATCGTTTACTGTACCAACTTCTGAATATATTATACGATATATTTTTATTCAATCTATTACTCGTTCTTCTCCTGTACCTTAACAGAAATAATAATTTTGATTCTTTAACTGTCATAATTAATTTTACTTATGGTCTCATAATGGCTCTGTTTTGTACCTACTTCTATTTATTTTTACAGTTAGTTAGTTTTAGAAATCGGTATTTAATAAATCTCTTAGTATAGTAGCGTCTAGTAACGCATTAAAAGTAAGTTCGTAAGTATACCTATAGCATCGCGTGTAAATATAAGATGCCAAAACAAAAAGTTTAATGACAATAAATTTGATAGAAAACTAGACAGACACACTGTTGTAGCTAAGTCTCATGCTCATGCTTCTTACTGCACAATCCCTCTTGGTTTTAATGTTTTAAGTGGTCATTAGACAATAATTTACCCTCTTAATATATGTATGTATTATATATATGAGTACAGTTAAATCGTGGTTGCAAGCGCGACTGCTGAGCGTGGGGTCTTGGGTTCAATTACCAGATGGGCCAAAAAGTAATACTGGGTTTTTCAATTAGGAGTGGCTGAGTAGAAGCCTAAAGTTTGGGAATTGATGGTGTGATACCCCCAGGCTTCTTTAGGCATGTAAAGCCGCTGGTCCTGTGCCTGATTATTCCCAGGTCTTGTCAGATTGCCTTTCCATCGGACTATGAGAGTAAGAGAACAGAAAGTCCTCCTGTGTTGCGCACTGAAATATGTCCAGCGAAAAAATGACGAAATTCGGACACAAGGATTATACATGTGTACGGAAATTTTAGCTCAAAAAGTAAAAATTGACTTCATGACAATAATACCAAACTTGTGGTGTCTGAGACCAACGATCACTTGTTAAAACACGCACTTATTCAATAAGGAATGAGCAAAATATAATAATATATTGGTTCTAAATATTAAAAAGAAATTGCAGATCTTTCATATAGTAAGAAAATTAACACATTTATGAAAACAGCTTTCAAAATATAGCTACTAACTATTGAATCTTTTTTGTAACTGATATACTAACCGTTTTATTTATATTTAGCTTACCTATAATATACAAGTATTAGCAAGCTTACATACATAAATTTCAACTAAAACAAAATATGAAAATATATTTCACATTTCATCCGAAGCATCTTCTACGGCGCAAAGTCGTTTCGCAACCTTCATAAAATGTTAATTAACTGGGTAGTAAAAATACTAAAAATATTTAAGAGCATACAAAGGAACCAAATAAAATGAGCAGATTTCCTTCCTAGTGAAAACATATATTTAAAAAATAACGACTTTTCACAATTCACAAAGAATAAGAACACAATTGCAGCGTTTTTTCAAAACTTCTTTTCTTCTCTCAGAATTTAATATAGTATTCTACAATAAAGTTGCATTTTCCGGTTTCAATGTCATTTATTTATTTATTTATATATACTTTATTGCACATCATGTTTAAAATCATTTACGAATATGATCCTTACAAAGTTAAGTCTTGTAAATATAATAAAATAGAAGCATAGGATCTGCGGCAGTGATTGACTAATGTATCCAAGCTACTGTAAATACATTCGCGTAGGACTAAGAGTTAGTTTCTTGGACATGGGTGAGAATTATCATCTCCGATCCGATTTAAATTTTCAGTTATATTCACCAAAATCATTGTATGAAGTACTGAACGGAGTACATGATTAATAAATATAAACTCAACATCTCAGCTTTGCCTAGGCTTTTATTTTCAGATAACTCTTCAAACTATCAAACACATTTTCAGTATAACTCTTCCAATTTTAATATTCCGTGCTTGTATCGCAGACTTCAAACATCGTAGAGTATAAAGTCATTTTCATCCGTTAATCTTTTTTTGAATTTTTATTACATTCATATAAATTATTGCAATCACCATTCAACAAACTTTTCACACAATTTTAAGTCACAAAAGATAAAAAAAAACATGACGTAAAACATACATTTTATATATTTTCATATCAAATTACTTTAATTTTTAAAATATGTCTTAAAAACATTAAAATTATAGACTTAATTATATAGTATAAAACAAAGATCGTTGTTTTAAATAATCTCTACGCCGTCAATTCTGTGATGTAAAATACTTTCGACTAACTCAAAAGGATATTACTTGAGTGTGTAGTGATTCGTATCTATTTATAAATAAATCTTCTATTGTTATTTTAGTGATATAATCAGTTAAAATGGTTAATAGTCGAATGGAAAGTAATAAGTCTGGGTTAGATTAACTGGAGGTCGACCCTTGAAAAGGAAATTGTTTTTGTTAAAATGTGTCAAAGTTTGATACTGATTAAGCAATAAAACCTGTAACCGCATATCACTGAAACTTACTTATAATATCTTACACATAAACAATGGTATAGTTTTAACCTCTTGAATACACTAGTACATATTTTTATACCTAACACACACAACTTTCTACTTCACTATATTTATTTAAAGTATGTTGGCCGGGGCAAGTGCATTGATTATAATAAGTGCTATTTTAAAGCCAAATTGTACATACAAATCTTTATATTTATATTACCTATTCGTATATATCGTTTGTAATGATAATTTTCACAATGTCCAAAGCTATGGCGGAAAGGGTACGGGTCCTCTACGCACTTGTTGATGCGCGCACATATATACTTTGTGATTGAGGAATAATATTAAGTCCATATACAAATAAAATGCTATGAAATATGTATTTGTAATAAATTTGACAATAAGTTCTTTTATAATAAAATTTGACAATAAGTTCTTATAAAATAAAATTTGACAATAAGTTCTTATAAAATATGCATTAATAAAAATTTCTTAATCCAATGGCGACAATGCAGGTGTCAATATTGTAGAAGTTTGTGGGATATTATTACATATATAGTACTACGGTACTCAACTGACTAAATTGCAGATATACGAGTTTAAAACTGGTTTGAGTTACAACTTTATTAATTAGGATTATTAGAAGCTCAGGTATTTCATTTACGCCATTGGAAAAAAAATATATAAATATATAATTTTTGTTTCCAAGCTTGTTTTACTTTGATTTTAAATATTTCAGTTACTTTATATATATTTTATTGCATAGTTACACTAGGGAAAAGTACAATAATATTAAATAAAGTTAACGATAGACTTACATTAGGACAATAAATTTAACCTTTTCGACGCCCACGCTCCAGCGCCACGCAATAAATGTAAAAAAATATTTTCTGGCGTTTTTGTTTCTATTGAATATAAAACAAACAAGAACTTATTATGTGTGAAAAAATATTGCTTATAACAGGGCAATTTTCCATAAAAACAAAATACAAGGTCTTGTAAAAGTCGTAAATTTATTTTCAAATCAACAATCAATCAATCAATTTTTTTTTTTCTTCTAATCAAGTAGTGGCGCTGAGGGAACGAAAATCTAGAACTTGTATACAAGTGATTGGCGTTCAGAAGGTTAAATGGGGTGATCTCACTCTACGAGGCTGTGGCGACAATAAAGCTTGAAAAAGCGACCCTTAGCTGTAAATATTACAATAAATAAGACAATACTGTGTACACTTGATCTAAGACATAGTATAATAATTCGTTTTGATTTAATGTAGGTAGGTTTACTTATTCTGATTTCAGTATTTTTAGGCCATAGTTAAACGTATAAAACATTAATTTTCAAAATAAACTTATAATGGTTGCTTATTTGTTGATTCTCTTCAATAAGTGTTTTTTCCATATACAAAGTTATTTTTGATGAGTTCGATAGAGTTTTTTTTAATTAGTGTACTGGCTGATTTTTTTATCAATCTATATTTATGATTTTCATTTTTAATATGGTATATACTTTTAAATAAATTTATATATTTTAGGTATTATGATTATAATGATAAATGAAGATGGTGAAGATAATAAATTAGGGTTAGTTAGTTAAGACATTACTTGCATGGAAGCACTGTCACAAGTCAATTACTGATTAGGCTCATGTTTAAGGATTTGCTTTCAAAGTCCTGATAGTATTGAAGCTAAATAATTTTGTAAATAAGTTCGAGTCGCTTCTTAACCTTTTACTAGAAGAGCTAAATTTTTGGTTCACTGCTATTTTTGGTTTAGCCATAGTTGCAGAAGTACTTTGGTTGGTTTAGTTTTACGATAGGTTTGCAGTTAGGTATGGCGTTATAAGTTGGAAGTTTTATAAATAAATAGTTCTTTTGGTCTTTGTTAGGTTTAATTGCGATGGCATTGAGTAAGTGTACATAAGTGGTGCCGGATTTAGTGATCTTTAAGTTATTAATAGTACTTATAGGCAACGCAGTTGAAGAGTACTACGTGAGTTCGACAAACGGATGTGCAATTAATGCTTGTATGACAAAACTATACTACAACTCACCATAGTTTGAATGCACGCTTATGCGACATACTGAAGCTCAATATTATTCTAGTACTTCATGAAATATTACCATATAGTACCTTGATACTGAAAAGCTTGTTTAGAAGGCTAATGCGGGAGCAGCGCTCCGCTTCGCTCCCGCATTAAACTTTTCTTTATAACTACCCGGGAGTCCCCGCTCCCGGGTAGTTTCAAACTACTGTAATACGGCACCAACGACAGACGAATTACAGTATTCACACAATTGTTTATCGCACTACCGTAGTGTCAAACTACTGTCACACAATCGTTTGTCACACCAGCATTATTTCGAGCCAGTATGTCACACAAGCGTGTTTTCGAAACTAAGTGAATCGCAGTACAGTTTTATCGCACATCCATTTCTCGAGCTCGTGTACGCGTAGTCAAACAAATTCATCGCTGGCAAGATAATTAATAAGATAGTTGCTATTAATTCATTTTCAATGATGTGGGTCTATAATTTAGACTGAAAATAGATTAATTTAGTTAGCTAAACACATAGTCATTTATGACTTCCAATGCACATTTATTTTAATTAATTTATATATATACTATGTTGTACACGAAGGTCACACACACATTTTGGTTATGCTTATTTTCCTTACAAGATAAAAAAAAACACTTTTAGTACCAAACTTGTTCTAAGGCAAGTACGACGCGACAATGCGACATTGCGTTATCATAAATAAAATAACGGATTATCTCGTTGTCGCATCACACCTGCCTTTGGGAGCCTATATTTAACTTAATGGATTAACTAGTCCGGCAGTGCATAGATTTAGTTTTGTTTATAAAATGTAAATTCGTAAGTTCAGCTGAAGCTTGTTTCAATCTGGCCTATTATCGATTTAGTGTGTAAATGATAGCATAAAATTAAAAATATATTAGTTTTAGTAATGGTTTATCTTCAAGCACTCTCTTTGTAGTAAAAACTAGTGCCAAGAGCGTCGAGATTTTAAGAAAATTTAGACTCTGTTTCAGCTGAAGATATACCGTTAAATCTAATTAAGATAGACTCTATTTGCGATATTACGAAGGATAATATTGATAGTTAGTTTGGGCTCAGAGCGGAAGGAGTTAAGTAACAAAAGACAATAATTGTTATTACATGATTATACAATAATTAGATAATTATAGGTAGGATAAGATGGAGTGAGATCCTTTGTCAACTAGGATAAGATAAATAATGTATAAGTAGCAACTAACCTTTCATAGAACTTGGCAGCTCGAGACAAAGCCTTTGCGCTAACTAACGCATCTTTAGATAGCAAATCTACATGAATACCCAACCTCTTTGAAATTCTGTGACGTCATTTGAGCTTAATATACTCCATACATTTTCATGTTGATATTGACAATATTAGTATGACCTGTTTTTCGATGCTGGCAGTTATCTTTGATCAAATATTACGTCATAATCGATAGTTGTGGCTAACAAATGCAAATACGTGAAGAATGTGATAATAGAGTGTTGCGTATCGTGGCGTTACCAACTAAATAACTAATACTTTTGTTTTTATTATTCTAGCTGTTACTTCATCATTTTAGTTCTAAAATACTTGTAAACCAAAATTTGATTATTTAGTACCTTGTAGTATTCATAGGTACAGATTTAGGAAGGGCAATGTGTGTTTGGGTAACTCCTATGATACAACGATTTTTAATTATTCGTGTCTGATGTGATTAGGTATAGAAATATTAGGATTAATTAAGTGACATTTATTGTATACTATGTTATATATATAATATATATTGTTTTCATTATGATCCGAGTCGTTTCAGCCACCGTAAACGCCCGTTTGCCCTTTTTGTAGAGTGGGGCTTTTGTTTTTCTAATTGCAAGGTATTTATGATAAAATAAATGATAACAGTGACTAGTAACTATTAATATAGATCAGTAATTGTTTAAAAAAAAGTAATAAAATTTTTGAAATGATATTATCATAAATACTTTTTAAATTAGGAAAGCAAAATCTTCGCAGATAAACCGTCGCTTGCGAAGTTTTTTTATAAAAGAGGGTCAATATTTTTACAAGAGATCAGTTAAACTGATTTTCATTTTATTTTTTAGTACTTGATTTCGTTTTGATGGTAGCCCAGTATGAATCTCGTTTTTAAACTCATTGACTATAAATTAACCAGATTGAAGTTTAGTTTTCAAATGAGATCTATACTTAGGCATCCTTTGGGCTATAGGATGTGCTCAGGTATACACAGTATAACAACCAATCATTTACCTTTGGCACAGGCTGAATTTGCATGTATTCATTTTGGAAAATTCTCTCTTGTAGAGAAATTAAAGGCCTGTTTTACATTTACATAAATAATTTTCACACTGAACAAACTGTAACTTGGTTATTAGCTTGCTTTTTACAAATTATATTTAAAATAGTGATGTACTCGTAAGAACCTAATATATTTTAGGTAGGTAGATAAAAATGTAAATACTTATTTATGTGTATCTGTGTCTTATTATTCTGCCGATCTCCGTCTTCCTTCATTATATTACAAAATGTGTTTTTTTGGTAATTTAACTTTTTTTAAGAAGTGGGTTAGAATATATAGGGAAGAAAGTTATATGCGAGAGGAAGGGAAGAAAGTATGCAAAATATTTTCGACTTATTGTTTTATTTATAAATAAAAGTGATTGAATGATATTTATTTATTTATTATAGTAGTTAATTTGTATATTTTTTACTAAATTAGATACTAATATTTGAAACTAAATATGATCTCAAATGATCTCATTCACTAAACTGATGCTGTTTTCCATACAGTCATAATATATTTGTTATGTCATTATTCTGTAGTGCAAATCGCGTGTATATCTATTAAATGTGCTTGCTGTTAAAATTGTACCCAATTGACGTTTTGAAATGGTAACATTATCTTCCCTAATATATGTTTTAAATTTATGTGCTGTTGTTTCAATTTGTGACTGTTCCTAAGTTACCCTGGATAATGGTGGCCTGAAAGCTTGTGGTATATTATTAATTGGAGATACTAAATTATTTCAGGACTTTGACCATCAGAAAGTCGAAAATAGTCTCACAAAAATAATATTATTCAACGTCTCGTTCATCTGGCCTAGCTTTCGTACTTACCTTCTTAATTTGTATCATAAGCCACTGGCTGCTTCGTCACTCTAACCTTTATGATATTCCTCCATCTGTTCCTGTCTCTGGCGGTGTGAAGGGAAACGTATTGGGCTGCGCCCGGGAGGCCTTTTCCCATCCACTTTACCAGAGGCGGAACGTAGATTAATTTAGACGTGGGCAAAGTCAACTCAGCTCAGATCTCGGATGGGCACTCATAAATTATAAAATAAGGTGATAATAAAAGACGGCATTCCCTTTTAAGTCCATGTTTAATCCTAAATAACAGTATTATCACAAATTTTCTTAAATATCGAAATAAATTAACACTCATTTTGAGCAACTACACGATCATATCCATAGATACAATAACGGCGGTGACTACTTCCACGATTATAATAACACAATCTTAATCTATATACTCGTAAAGGGTTATTAGTAAGACACTAACAACCTTGCAGGACTGTATTACTAACATCATAAACGACCACTTTTGTTCTATGACTTTTTACAAAATATAATACTACTGCAGGCTGCTACAACAACAACAAACCTTCAATATTTCGTTGCTTTATCTAACACATTTCAATTTTGTATTTTGCTGTACCCACCGACGTCTCCCGCGTACGATCTCCACTCCCCTTCGCTATTGTACTATCGCTTTCATCGCAAAGCCTTCGTAATATTTAGTACGTTCAATTTAAACATATTTTTATTTTTGTATGAAAATGTGATGAACTAAAATATGATAAATTTTTAAAAGTCATAGAAAAAAAGTTGTTATTCATGATGTCCTTAACATAGTCCTGAGAGGTTGCTACTGTTTTACAAATAACCCTGTATAACACCTACAAACTTAAAATTTGGCAGGTAGGTTCCTTAGGATGTAAACATCCTAAAGGGATGAAACGGGGGTCTTTAGTTTGTATGGAGACAACGACATTCACGCGGGCGAAGCCGCTGGCAGAAGCTGTAAATATATACATACATATTTACAAACAGAACATTACTAAGTTCATTTTTTTAAATAAATATCTATTTTTATTAGTAAACCTATCATCTATTGGTACTTCATTTCTTTTACCATAATATCTTAATTAACACTATTATTAATAGGTACTTTAATTAATTAAAACCCCGACATCAATGGCTAGCTACTTAATATTATAAATTATTTTGGTAAGGTCTATTGTTCTAGTGTCTATGAGGTGACTCATCAGCTGTAGGGGGTGATAGATCGGAGTCTTCTAGACTTGCCAGGGAACCCTCGTGCGTACGGCGGCTTAGCGTTCGTGGTAACGTAGTAGACACCTCGGGCGCTGAAAGACAACACAGAAACATTAATAAAGTAAAACTTTAATAAACGACTAGCCTTCCTTTAGATCATCTTTATCGTTTCAATCTCTCATATAGGCCTCTCCAAGTGTCGCCACAACGCCCGGTTCTGTGCGTTTCACATCCATTAGATTTCTACGACCCTTTATTAAGTAGTCGGTCCACCTTGTAGAAGGCCTTCTTACACTGCGTCTTCCAATATGCGATCTCCAGAACCTTTCGGCCTCATTGAATATCATCTATTTTGCCAGGAATGTATCCTACCCACTGCCACTTAAGATTGTTGATTTTTAGGACTGTTAGTACTTTGGTTGTGCGGATATCTCCATTCTTGATATTTTGATAATGCTTGGAAACTTCAAACATGGCCTTTTGCTACCTTTTTGTAGAGGAAATCGACAATAACGTAAAAAAAGTTGTGTGTTATGGAATTAAAATTCAACTCAAGCAAATATGACTATAGGTAGTTTATAAGTGGCATTATACTTATTAGACAAAATCCAAAGATTCTTCATTTTTCAAAAGTGGAGCAAAGTGGTCAAAGGAATTATATCAATAACTCCTGGTTATGCTGTGTTTGCGGATAAAACAGTTTTGTTAGTTTAAGAATACTCATTACTTTTGATTAGTTTTTAGCTTAGAGATTCCAAATGGATGTGAGAAGAGTAAGAAAACAGTAAAAAGTGGATCTTCTGCAAAAAATCTCCACAGTGACGTAATAGCCGCGACGATTTACCCCAATTGTGAGCACTTACTTGCGACTGACGTGTTCACCCATCAGCACATACTCCGAATCCTTCGGCTCGCACCATCCGATGAGATATGAGAACAGAGTGTTGCAGGGACCCGCCCAGAACCCGGCGCGGCTGTTGATAGACTCGATGAAGTATGGAGTCACCTTTGTGTGATCGCACGAAAGGGTTTCTGCGAAGAAATTGGTGAATAATTACGCCTGAGTTAATTCATGAATCCCCAAGCGACCACCGGTGGCCGCGCATCTATTGTCTTACTATTGTGTCTCTAATTGACGGTATCTTAAGGGGTAATTATTAGGTATTGATGAGATGTTCAGCGCCCTCTATGTTATGTTGGTGAAACTTAGTAACTTTTTATATTGTTCATAGGTGGCGCTGTTGTTGCTTCGAACTTTCGAAGCGACATCTTTGGGTTCAGCCGGTTCGACGAACTAATTCGAAACTGCTATCCTACTAGTAAAGGTTCACGTTATTGCATACAGGATAGTTCAACAAACTGAAGAAAGATGGACATTGTGTTGATGAAACTTAATACAAGGAAGGAATTGGAAACGACGGTTTCGCTGGTGGAGAAACATTAGATGTAATTTAGATTGAGTAGGTCGAGTGTTATAGGATTAACACTATCTTTAAATTGGAATTAGGTAGGTACTATCTTAATTACGTACCTTTTATAGCTAGCATAATGCTACTGCTGGGTAAACCTGTCCCCAATGACTTCTAGCTTCTGGACTTATTAATGGAATGAGCAACAAAAAAAAAACATTTTTTTTTTTATTTATCTGCGAAAAATACTTACGGAAAATGGTATCATGTGCACATCCAGGTTGGCTAGATCCTCCGTTGACGTAGAAGTCAGCATGTCCATTGGGTCCCCACTGGCCCAGGATACCCGCCCCGGTGTGCAAGATGTCCACAAAGTGAGCGTCGGTGTAGTCGAGGTCCCGGGATCGGTTCGTGCCCATGTAGAACAGGATTGTTGGGTCGAGACCTGGAAACCAGAAGCATATAATCTGTCAAAAGCAGACCAATTAAATAATACTTAGGTAAATATTTTTTAAGCTGTGCTAGGAAGCAACACTAAGAATTACAATAGGTACTCTGGTACCGTGGGCGCGTTCACCTATACATCTACGCGAGAAACCCAGACAACTAACTGTAGGTCATGCAAATATTTTTAATTACATAATAAATATCAACAGTAATTGTCAAGTTGCTGTGGCGTGTGTAAAGGACAAATAAAGCAATATGATTAGTCTTTGTCTACAGAAGTCTGACACGGCTGTTCGCTCCATCCTAGAGCAGGTGAAGTTATTTAATGATTTCAAAAAGCATCATCATTTGTACATAGTTTCTACCGACGATTTTGCCCTTACGAAAGTTAGATATCATCAAAATGAGAGCAAAGTGCGATAGGTTAGGACATAGGAGTCCTAAATTAGGACTTCTAGTCACCCGAGTGCAAAGTGCTGTCCAGCCATTAAGATGGGTAAAGGAACCACAGACAAGCAAATTTATTTTTGCATATAATTTTGGTTTGGATATCAGGGGCAAAATATCGTATATTTCGCATGACAGCGTTCCAAAGTGTATTGATTATTTTTTGAGGACCGAAATCATTAAATAGTTTCTCCCGCTGTGGGTGGAGGGAGGGGTTGTGTCAGACTTTGACTGACGAAAACCTACCCCTGTCCCTTCAGTTGCCCTTTGCAGTCCAGGGTCTCTTCCGAACAATCCCACAACCCTTCTTGAATATCCTCACACCGTCATTGTAAAAGGTAAATAAACAGAGGTCAAAGAACTGAGGAGGAAATATAACTTCATTTATGATTTAAATAAAATGTAACCTTGTAACCACTACTTGCTCTGGCATTGCAATAAATGTTAAAAACATTTTTACGACTGTTAAGCATTTACTTATCCATTGACTTGCCTGTTGGTCTAGTGGTTAGTGGTCCTGACAGCTATGCCGGAGGTCGCGGGTTCGATTCGCATCCAGGACAAATGTTTATGTGATGAGCATGATCATTTGTTCTGTGTCTGGGTGTAATTTATCTATAATGTGTCTGTATTTTGAAATATATAAGTACTAGTTTTTGCCCGCGGTTTCGCTTGCGTTAAATTCCCCCATTTTAGGAAAGTGGGGAGTTAGAAAGAGACAAAAAGTAGTCTATGTCTCTTCATCCCTTCAACTATCTCCACTTAAAAAATCACGTCAATTCGTTGCTCCGTTTTACCGTGATAGACGGACAAACAGACACACACACTTTCCCATTTATAATATTAGTATGGATGTTTATCAGTTGCTTAGTACCCATAATTCTGCTTAGCTTGGGTCTAGACGGCGTTGTGTGTTAGTTGTGGTATATTATATTATATATAATGATTTAAATAAAATGTGACCTTGTTACCACTACTTGTTCTGGCATTGCAATGAAATTTAAAGGCATTTTTACTACTGTTAAGCATTTACTTATCCACTATAATTTTGTAAGCAGACTACAACAATGTCTATAATTAGATACAATTAAATACTTGTGTAGAAGTTTCAATGTCATCCAATCCCTTTTATATATATCTGTTTAATATGAATATTGCATAAACTGTTATTTATTTTTTGATTCAGGAAGTTGTTTAAAACCTGCTTCGGTGATCACGCTCACTTTCAAAAAGTTGATGAGTACCGAATAAGGAGAGCGCGGATTCAACATTTACCGGGGCGTTTAAAATGTTACAAGACAGGAGTCCATAGCACAGTTGCTTGAATTGTGTTGACTGAATATTTCAACGGCACGGTTGGCGCTGTTGTGCTGCGTGTCGTGGGTTCTATTACCGTACGGAACAAAATATTTGTATGACCCACAGTTAGTGATCCCTGGTCTTGTGTGTGTGATTTCACATGTTTGGGAAAACGAACCCGTAATAAAGGCGTAATTCCTAAAGTGGGTTTAAAAAATATTCGTATATTTATCATAGAACCCCAATTCTCATCTGGTTGGATGTCCTCACAATTCTGCGCTAGTACACTCGGTCGTGGGTTGTCGATTTTGGCAATTGGGCTTTCTTGAGGTCTCTCTCGATATTAGACCACCACGTTAATGGAGGGCGTCCTCTCCCTCTCTCTTGGTTCGACGTTTCATTAATTTATGATTTAAGTTAGGTGTTTAAAAAAAGCACCACATGTGACTCTTTCTAAATCATTAGAGGCTGACAAAATATATGTTTCACAAACTTACCAGTAATCCTTCCAAGTTTCCCGTTACCCAGGTAGTTGGCGACGAGGCCAAGAATATGGGCTCCCACACTGTACCCGATGGTGTGCAGCTGGTCAGGAGCCACGGATTTCACAGGGTGGTACTGCAGGTATTCCACTAGCTGAGCGATGCACAGACCGGCGAACCGAGGCGCCCACTCTATCTGAAAAGGTCGAAAATATGGGTAAGCACATATTTTTCGAGGGTAAAGATGCAATTAGGAGACCAGTCCTACCCATTAGTAATGGCTACGCTTGACTAGTCGTAGGTTAGGCATACGTGTATAATACATTTCATCACTATTGCTCTCGAAATGATAAAAAAAGATTGGTCAGGGTACTGTCAAGTCCAAGAAATGTGAAATCTATCGACCTGGACTGGGCCTGCTCAGGTAGATTATTACTGATGACCTTTCCAGAAGAGAGTTCCTGTTGTGATTTTATTTTTGGTATACAACTAAAAATACCTATATATCTATTAATATCTATTGATCTATCAATCTATCTATACTTTCACAGAGCAAACGCATGTGAGGAAATCAGTTGAAAAATTTTAAAAATAGTATTTATGAATGGGAAATGGCTTTTAAAAGTAGGAAGTCTAATGTTACGAAGGCAGAATCGCGGGTAGGTGCTAGTTATATATAAATAATATTACTTACTGTTATATGATGATTATTTTAGCGTTTTTGAACATGTAAAAGCCTGAAGGTCTTACCAGTGTAGTATAATGACCTCAGTGGTTGTTACTAACTACATAAATGGTAATATTTAATTTTTAAACGTTGTATAGTATGTATATCTCTTGTGGATCTAGGTAATAAAAATTATAATACTTATAAAAAGTAGGTAAGCTGAATTATATAAAAATGAAAATCATTTTTATGAATAGATCGTAAAGTTTAGCTTTTCCTGTCTCATTGTTTGTTTTTTTAAGTTGCGTCGTTATCTTAAATTATAAGAATTTTGAACTCAAAATTTTGAACTCATAAATTTATAATAGTAAGAAAAACAAAAGAATTATGTTTGCAAAAAGAGCATGACGGTGCACAGACCTCAATTGCTAATAAATTGAGAACACAACTTAATAAGTTTGTTACATAATATTATAATATACTTAAGTAAGTAAATTTGGTATCTCTTTCGCTGATGCTGTGTCATTGATGACAGAGCTTGTTAGAGTCTAATGCACTTCATCTAAATACGATACTGTTATGCAATACTTTACACACGTTACCGGTGAAGTGTTAATGAAAAAATATGCTTGTCACGTATCGGTTGCTTACCTACTTTCAGTTTCAGCAAGTAGGACAAATCGGATAACTAAAAAATATTTGCAAAATTTTTGAATAATTTCTGACTGGTTATCACACTTAATATTAAGAACGTGAAAGTCTTGGTGGTGGTGGCGACTACGTACCGGAAGACGCAGCATTGGAAGGTCTCAACAAGGTGGACTGAAGACCTGGTAAAGATTGTGGGAATCCGATGGATGCGAGACACACAGAACCGTTAATTGTGGCAAAACTTGGGGAGGCCTATGTCCAACAGTGGACGTATTTCGGCTGAAATGATAATGTGATGACGAAAGATTTGTGTTTTGTTACTTCTTCACGCTCGAACGGCTGAAGAGATTTAGATGAAATTTGGTAGACGACCGGGTAGAGTGTCCTGGCACATAGGATACGTTTTACTACGGGAGTATTTTCTCTTGGGACTATTTCCTACATTCATACAAGCGATGCTGCTTGCAGCGACTAGTGATATATAAAAAGGCAGAACCTTTCTTGTCTGCTTTATCCTACTTACTGAAACGAAAGCAGGCAAGCAACCGATCATGCATATTTTTTCATTACCACTTCACCGGCAACGTATATAAAATATTGCATAACAGTATCGTATTCACATAAAGTGCATTAGACTCTAACAAGCTCGGTCATCAATGACACAGTATCAGCGAAAGAGATACACTTATTTAAGTGTATTATAATATTATGTAACAAAATTATTAAGTTGTGTTCTCAATTTATTAGCAACTAGCTTTTGCCCGCGGCTTCGCTCGCGTTAAATTCGGGGTAACACGGTTCCTCTGGGAAGTGAGAGGTTAGAAATAGACAAAAAGTAGCCTATGTCACTCTCCATCTCTTGAACTATCTCCACTTAAAAAAACACGTCAATTCGTCCCTCCATTTTGCCGTGAAAGACGGACAAACAGACACACACTTTCCCATTTATAATATCAGTATAGATTGAGGTCTGTGCACCGTCATGCTCTTTTTGGTACATAGGTAGAATTTTTACTCCGGGAGTATTTTCCCTTGGGACTATTTCCTACATTCATACAAGCGATGCTGTTTGCAGCAACTAGTGATATATCAAAAGGTTCTGCTGATGATTTCAATGAAATTATTGACCATTACAATGAACTTGAACGTGTACAATTACTAGTGTAGCTATATGTCTATACATGTATGTATATGCGATTACTAGTATTATATGTGTACGTAACAATTTAGCTTTACATACTAAAGTGCACATTTTTGATGTTTCGTAGGAGCAAATTTTTAATCGAGGCCTTCCGGCTAAAAGTAATTTGATGCAACTCTTAAGTGAGATTTACTAAATTATAAGTTTAAATAAGAAAATAATAATAGCGCGGTATTTGGATATAATCATCGCCATAATTTAAGGACATTTGTAAGCTTCCAGGACATGGTCTAACCATGCGCAAAGTTTCAACGAAATCTATTCAGTAGTTTTTGTGTGAAAAAATAACAAACATCCATACGTCAATAAATCCATACATACAAACTTTCACGTTTATAATATTAGTAGGATAATAAAGCACTAATTATTGAAACAAAGAAATATTTACCTGACTCAAACAAGGCTCCTTCACAAGAGACCCATAATCCACAATGATAATATTGTAGTTTCCCCTTGTGAAGTAAGCCTTCCTCATGTCGGTACTCGGCGAAAGGTTCCGACCTCCTCCGAAGCCATGGACCACCACCTTCGTCGGATGCTTGGTGTTGAACCTTGAGTATGTCAGGGAGTCGTTGTCCAAGGTGTTTATTAGTTCACCCTTTTCTTGAGTTGTCCTGAAAATTGATTGAAATTTTGTACAGTACATTAAAAGTTTAATACTGGCATGACATCTCATGACTGTCTAAAAAAAGAAGCAGTACAGATGGCAGTATCAATTGAATATCCCTCTCACATTAAAATAAGTTAAAAAAAAAGCGGCCAAGTGCGAGTCGGACTCATCCTTGGTTCCGTAGCAGTAAGTAACATAATATATAATGTTCTTGTAGTTCGTTGTAGCTTTGATCGATGTTTTAATAATAGTGTATTTTATTCGATTTATTTCCTATTAAAAAAACTACTAACTAGATATCGTTCAAACCAATTTTCGTTGGCGGTTTGCATGGTAATATATTTATTTTTTAGTTTTATTATTCTCTTATTTTAAAAGTCACAGGGAGGGGACAGACATTTTACCTTTTGATGAAAAAAAAATGTTGAGTTTCAGTTCTAAGTAATATGGGGAACCCTAAAAACTTATTGTTTTTTTTTTCTATTTATGTGTGAAAATTTTAATGCGGTTCACAGAATACATCTACTTACCAAATTTCAACAGTAAAGGTTTTATAGTTTCGGAAAAAAGTGGCTGAGACATACGGACGGACAGGCAGACAGACAGTCATGACGAATCTATTTGGGTTCCGTTTTTTGCCAATTGGCAAAAATTGGAATGGATGCTTAATTCTTGAGTGACATAAACTATATTTATGTGCGCGAGCTAAGCAGTGGGCAAAAGCTAGTTATCTAAAAGACAAATAGTGTCATTATTATGATTGCATCCGTGTGAAAACTAAATGTGAAAAAAGATTATTGCTAATTTCCTATTAAAATTGCAAACTAATTTCCTATACAGTACCTATTAATTATCGATTACACGGCTACATCCGATGTTTTGTTTATCTAAATCGCAAATAATTTTAGCCAATTCGAAAGAATATTTGAAATATGTTATGGTCGTTGTATTTTTTTGGTAACAGAACCATTTTTAGCAAACACAAAATATCCCTAATAAAAAAAACAATTAAGGCCTAGAACCGAATTGAGAAACTCCTCCTTTGAAGTCGATTGAAAATAGAATCACTCTGGTAGGAAAGTGCTCAGCTACTTACCTAGTATACAGATAAAACTGCATCTTCGGATGTGGACACCGATACGGCGGCGGTATACATGATGTGGTGTTCAGAAGATCTCGTACTGACTGCGGTTTCTTCTCACGAGGAGGTTCCTCTTGACTCTTAGAGACTGAAACAAGGAGAAAAGAACACTTTTATTTGTATACTCTGTTACGTGGCCCTAGAAAACACAGAGAAAACGTAGGAACATAGGTGGGTTTCTAGTCAGTAAAAGTACGCCCTCTTGGTCCAGCCTAGACTAGGAAAAGTCATTTCATGACTTCTAACCTCAAAAAAAGTGCATTAATGTGATTATCCCAGAAAAATGGTGTTGGAAAGCGTGCTCTATCGTCTACGTCATCATTTACCAGTGGTCAAGTAATCAATGCGAGTTTGTTTATACAAATCATAGAATAACTAGGGTCTAAACAGTCAAAACATAGAAAAATGCTATAATAGCAATCCTTGCTCCCGTGACCCTGGAACGCAAAGGGTAGCTGGAGAAGCACAGATGACTTTTAGGCAGTAAAAGCTGACTTTCCCTCTCGCACCACCCAAAGCGAGAGAAGTAACTGATTAGATACAATCCAACAAAAAAATTGTTTGTACTTTATTCATATCATCATCATACATCGCAAGGCTTTTATATTTCACTTTCTTTTCAATTCGTTCTTCACAGTTAGCTCTCAATAATGAAAAGATGCGTATCGGAGTTAAATCACCATTTTTCCATACATCGTTAAAAAGAAAATATTTTTCCATAAATATAGTTCAAGAAAATCATATATTAAAGTGAAGGTCGTTATAGAGTATGTTTATATTAGCAAGCAAAGAAGCGAATTTCATGCTCTGATTATAGTGAACAATTCTAATTTGTAAACGTTACATCTCTTGCATCGCAGACATATTCTGTCATTGTGTCAAGAATTTTGTACAAATTTTCGCATTTACATTGGGTTGTAAACCATAGTGTTAAGACATTCTACGTCAAGAACAAAAGATTTATGTAATACGCGAATGCTGTTTTATGTTATTTTGAGAGAAACAAAGTGACACTAGTCGACATTTTACTTTGATGGCTGCCGGAAATAACTATCATAATTTTATTTAAGTGAGAGTGTTTCGATTCTTTTTGTATCGGTCTCAAGCGCAAGTTCCGTTTCCAACAGCTCGAGTTCGGGGATAAGTAAATTAAGGTTTGATTCAAAATCAGGCAAAAATTCATCATGATAAATCTACAGATTGACTACAGTCAAGGTAAATTTTTAAAAGACATGTAACAGTTCTCTTATCTTTCCAACATTTAAAGACTTCGTATGAAGTATATGCTTGCTAATTTATCCCTAAGTACCTACTTTTATACAAAACAGAAAAAAACATTATAAAAATGAGTAACCCAGTTGCTTATCAACTAGGTTACTCATTTTTATAATGTTTTTAAAAAGTTTAATGGCAATAAACCACCATAATACCTCTATGCACATTTCGTTCCTACATGATAGGAGACGTTTTGTGAAAAAGTTTAAAAATGGAATGTTAAGATTCAAAAGTCGAACTGTCATTTATTTTGTTTTTGTAATTAGTTCACATCAACTCGATAGATGGTGTTGTAGCATTTGCTGAATGGCGATGTTAAGATTTTCCGCGGTTTCATGACCTTGCTTGTATATTGTAAATAAATTTACTCATTCCGAGCTTGGCGTTTGATTACCATCTAGATGCCTTGCAGGCTCTTCATACTTTTTAGGGAAATTGTACATGGAACGTTTGACTTTATTTGCAATACGGGGCAGCCATTTTAACACTTCAAACAAATTTTAAATTTGCTATCAAAAACATAAATATTTTAATAAGAAAATAATTAATTCAATAAAACTAACCAATTCGTGTTTTATAATTTGCATAACAAAAACGAATAAATTGTATTAATATTAATCCCGATAACAAAAGCATGAGCAGCCGTCAATGATGTTTTATAGTCAGAAATACGAATATTTTATACATATCGACTGTGTGGTAACTCTCACATAACGTTTTATTTTACATAGAATTCGTGTGACCTTCATTTCAACGCATATTATTATTATATTAATTTTTAACGTCTATATGTCGTTACTTTGGTTATATGGTTGGATTTCTATGTGTGAAATTTATAAATAGGGCGTGATCAATTTGTTTTTTTTTTTTAATTGGAAATTCAATGACATTCCCGCTCTAGAAAGCGTGTCAGAACTTTACTGACTAAAATTACACCTTTTTTTTGTCGACGGGGAAAATCATCTTTGACGAAACCCGCTCTTGGGTGGAGCGGGAGACAGTGTCAGACTCTTACTGACTAAAAACCCCGCGCCGTTCCTTCTAGCCTTCATACCGGGGCACGAGCTCCCTTTCGGACAACCCTGTCCCCAGTAGGCTTCGACCCAGCTGGGCCCCTCCTGCTGCTGACAACTCCTTGAGGCGCGCGGGAACAGTGCGCACCGTCGACGTCTTAGACTCGGTCCATTACCGGACCATCGGACAGCGAGCTACCCATAGCTCGCCGTCCGCGAGCTACCCATAGCTCGCCGTCCGCGAGCCTGCGTCTACGGTGGCCGGAAATCGGGATCGGAATCCCGGCGACGGCGGCGAGGGCGCCGTTGCCTGATGCGGTCGGCCTCCTCCTTTGCAAGCATTACTGCTTCGCAGAAGGAGGCGACCGCCTGCCATTCCTCCTCGCTCCGGACCATGGCCTCGACCAGGGCCCGGCGCGAGAGGTCTCCGCCGCCGATCGCCCCCACGAGGGCACGGCGATGCTCCGCCCAGGCAGGGCACACCTCGACGGTGTGCTCCACCGTGTCCTCCGGGCGTTGCGCACAGTGGCGACACCCGGGCGTCTCTTCTGCCTGAATCCGATGCAGGAACCTCCCGAATTTGCCATGTCCGGTGAGGACCTGCGTCATGCGGAAGGTAAGGACGCCGTGAGGTCTTTCCAGCCACGCCTCAAAGAGGGGACTTACCGAAATTACACCTTTAACCTTCAGTTACCCTTTGCGTTCTAGGATCATGAGTTTCCTTTCTAGAAAATTTCCATGTTCAAATCGTGCGTGCTTGAAAGGACAGCTCTCCAGAGCAACCGGGTGCAAGCCGGATAGGAAGGTCGCGGCTTTATGGAAGATCAATTTGTATCTACTAAACTGAAATAATAATATCTTGGGCGATGGACTACGAAAGGGAAGGAAACATTATTTGTAATAATATTTTTTTTTTTTCTTATTTGATTGGCGGGAAATCATCAAATGGCTTCTCTCGTTATTGGTAGAGCGAGGAGTGTCATAACTTAAGTTTTTTTTTAGGTCCCAAACCAGCAATCGCTCTTTAATAAAATCCCGTAACTTAGGAATAACAAATTAACTTAATAAGTAATTTTATATACCGCGATATCCTCCTAACCGATAAAACTAGTAATTTTGTAAAATTGATTGTTATCTCATTTTATAGCGTGTTTTATAGAATCTAGATAGTCAGCCATTTAATTTATTAGCCTTAGCCCTTTTGATGGAGGAAAATCTTTATTGGAAACATCCGCCGGAAGAAGCCTTAATCATTAGATAAAATACTTTTATAAATCCGGTATGAAAAAAAAAAAGTAGTAGGAAATTCATCTATACTTAAATGTGATTAAAAAATTTTTTGTCTGTCTGTCGGTCTGTCTGTATGTCTGTCTGTCTGTCTGTCTGTCTGTCTGTCTGTCTGTCTGTCTTTCTGTTTGTTCAGGCAACACACAAAAACTACCGGTTCGATTACGATGAAACTTGGTATAACTATTCTTTAATATCCCGGGCACCACACTGGGTACTTTTTTGTCCCGGAAAAGTATATACAATATAAAACAAACTTAATTTTGCGATTCGATCCCTAGACCCGATTACTGTACCAACCGAAAATAATAAGTTTGTCGTAGGTTACGTCACCCGCAGCGGAGTTCACTAAGGGGCACTGCACACGGCTAAGATACTGTAATATTTTATCTTAAGATACTATGTCGCTCGCCATACAATTCAATGGACGAAGATAATAAATAATATTTCATATTTTCGTATCCTAAGATGATTATTTGTATGACGAGCGATATTGTATCAATACATGCGTCTGTCTGTCTGTCTGTCGATAGCGTGATTCTCGAGGAAGGTTTTAGTTTATTGCTAAGTTTTTGTATTTATTTCTGTGTACATTAACGATATTTGTTGAAGATATCCTTAAAAAAATAAGCTGAAAGGGCAACCGTGTATCCCAGAATTTAACGCGAGCGAAGCCGCGGGCAAAAGCTAGTCCTAGAATAATAAAGAGAATTTTATAACTTATTAACTTTACATACTAGGCTACGCAATAAAAAACATATTTACATTTAAATAACAACAGAAACATCAGGATCATGCAACATCGTTCCACTAGAAATGAATACCGCTTTTCCTGAGCAACGAAATAATATATTGTGTACATAAAGCAATTACAAAACTGTATACCTAATCCAGCAAGTGTTGCGATTTCAAGCTAATTACGTTCTAACCGACGAACGACACCGAAGGAATGCGACTTAAATTACTTTAAAAGACATTTCGAAGTCAAATAAGTGGTCTATGGAACTGAAGTAAAACGGAACGTTAATACATATATTTCTGATGGAAAGTGTAACGACCTTGCTCGGGAATTGCATGTGTTTTCATAAATATATGGAATTATAATATTTGAGTAATGTTTGTTGTTACACGGGCCTCAAAATAACGCCGCTTCATTTTGAGACGGCCTATTTTTGTGGCTCGTGTGCGGCGGTGCCGAAACAAAAAAAAAACGCTTGAGGCGGTTTCAAACTTCTCTTCTCTTCTTCTGTTTTTTGCGGTGGCTTCTAGCGTTTTTTTGTGGCCGCTACTGGAGTTTTTTTTGTGGCGGCGTTTTTTGAGGCCCGCGTGCGGGGTCAGATTAAGTTTAAAAAAGTCGTCTAGTGAGTTTAAAGTTCTATGACTTTCAGTCCTTGAATTTAATCCATGTTTTGCATCTTTCAATTAACATTTAAAACAGCCCAATTTAATTAATTCCCTCTCTATGATAATTGGTTAAGTGGTTGACCTCGATGTCCTATAAAATATCAACTATAATTATATGGAAAATCGAATGTCGCAATAGTGTTTAATATTATTAATTTAGACTTTCTATATTTAATTGCTAATCTTTAGTTAATTGTATGACACGGGGTTACAAGAAAGTCATCTTGACGTAATTAATTAAATTAAGAAAAAGCAGCTGAATGACGGAAATTCAAAAGATAATTAAATGTCCCCGCACACGGGCCTCAAAAAAACGCCGCTTCTGTTTTTAGTCAGTAAAAGACTGACAAAATCTCCCGCTCCGCCCAAGAGCGGGGGTTGTCATTGGATGATTTTCACCACCACAAAAAAAGCTTCTTTTTGAGGCGGCCATTTTTTGTGGCTCTTGTGTGGCGGTGCCGCCACAAAAACAACACTTGAAACCGCTTCAAGCTTCTCCGGCCACAAGCTGTCGCGCGCTTCAGCTGTTTTTTGCGGCGGCCTCTAGCTTTTTTTTTTTGTGGCCGCTTCTAGCGTTTTTTTGTGGCGGCGTTTTTTTGAGGCGCGTGTGCTTTTAAGAATCACTTCCTGTCTAGGTAAAACCGTCACATAATAATTAAACGATAGCGTTATTGTTAGTTTCTTAAAAGAATTTTATATACGGATCAATTTCATTTTAAATTATAGGATAAGATTTCACAACAGATCTATGTAAACATTAACATTACACTCGAATTCTTACTTACGTAAGTAATCGTCATAGATGTATGATGACCTTTCAAATAGTCGATCGTATCGAATGAGCCATTAAAACATAAAAAGAACGAGATTCCGCTTGTTTTAACATAGATATCTGTTCATTTACTTTTTGAGACGGGCAGTCATCAAATAACTTCTTCCGCTCTGAGTGGAGCGTGAGGGAGTCAGACTTTTACTGACTAAAACCTATCTGTGTTTTTTAGTTGCTGATACTTACTTTTTACATTCGAGGAAAATCTTCAAATGCCTTCTTCCGCTCTGGATGGAGCAAGAGGGAGCGAGGATTGTCAGACATTTACTCAGTAAAACCCATCTGTGTTCCTTCCATTGCACTAAGGGCCTGCACTCACTTGAGACAAGCCTGTCTTATAAGACTGTTGTTCATTGAATATTAGGCAGTACGAGGTTCGCCGGTTCAGCTAGGGTCATAAAATTCAGATTACCCATTATGTGGTATTAGGGAAGAAGAATATCTAAATATTTAAATTTAAATAAGTCGCAAGTTTTCCGCGTTTCTCCTTAGTAATATTCATAACCAGCTGTTTGTCGGTATCAGTTTTCAATAGACCTGGATGGTAAGAAATACGACAATAGTGGAAAGGTAGTAAGTGCATCGATTGCATAATCATAATGGACCAATTATGAGTTCATCGATAGCTCGTTGGAAAGTACAAGTGAATCGAATGAGCAGTGAAAGTGTCACCACGCTTGTAGCCTGGCGCACTGTGACTCAAACCTGACCAATTAAACAAAACCTTTACCTCCCTTCAATCAGTACGTAGCCAAAGATTGAGTTACATTGGTCATGTTATGCGTTGTTTTGTAAGGAGTAGCCGACAATGTTGTTACTTCTTGTTCCCATTACGTGTGAGTACTCATTAAGTTATGTATCGTGATGTAGATCTTTGTTTAGTGGATGAGAAGTTATAGCTGACTAGCGTTTACCCGCGGCTTCGCCAGCGTTTATTAATATACTTTAATTTAATAATAATATTTGTACTGGATTACACTCTTTTATCACTTAAAAAAAAAATTGCCTATGTCCGTCTCCAGGGTCCCAACTATCTCTGTACCAAAATTCATCCAAATCGGTTTTGCGATTTAGGCGTAACAAACAAACAAACAAACAAACTCACTTTCGCTTTTATAATATTAGTAAAGATTCATATCTTTGCGGTTACAACTGCACGAAACACGGTTATTTCATTCTTGTGAGATATTGTCTTATTGTCTTGTGCCTTATGATTTTTATTTTATTTTGTGAGAATCTTGGAACCTTAGTAGTTTCACAACTTGGTTTTAAGCTGGTATCTGATGACTCTTGTAACGTGCGTTCACAAACATGTAAGCTCATATACACAAGTTAGCCAGACCCGGAAGTAATTCTTGTATCTGTAGGCCTTACAAATATTTGTTACGTGCGGTAATCGAACCCATAAAATGCAGCACAGCAGTCAATCGCTCAACCACTGCGCCAATCATGCCATCAACATTTTTGGAAAACTTCGTTAAGTTGTAAAAGCTGTATGCTAAGATTACTAAAATTACAATTTGGAATGCTGCTAAAAGTTATCTATGTAATCAACGAGCAATGTCGTTTGGTTAATCAATATGCTAGCAATGTACCAAACAGTCGGGTACCTAGGTCAAGAAACTCCGCATTCGATACTCCAACATCACTTTTTTTGGAGGTGGGATACCTATCATTTTATAAATTACTAACTGCTCCCAGCGGCTTCGCCCGCGTGATAGCAGAAAATTATCCCAAGGGAACATATTTCCGGGATAAAGAGTATCCTATGTCCTATTCCAGGACATGGTCTATCCGTGTACCAAGTTTTATCAAAATCGGTTTTGCCATTTAGGCGTGAAGACGTAACAAACAAACTCACTTTTGCTTTTATAATATTAATATTAGTAAGGATTCCGTTGTGACTGGCAGACTATAAAATAAATAGCTTCATTCATTCCAAAATACCACGCAATTAGCACCTTGGTTACTCCACGGACGAGTAAATGTCAAATTATATCTAAAATCAGCTAATAGAGGTCAAAACTACGATTAGGCAAGATAAGAAATTGATGGCCTTAGAATTTAAAACATTCATGTGAATGCAACATCCGATATTAGACGACACGACAAATACTTGTGATGGATATTGCGAAAGAAACCGTGGATGTTATCAGTGGCGTAGCTACTGAGGGGCTAGGCGGGGCAGTGCCCTGGGCCCTCAAGCTTAGGAGGCCCAAAAAACCCGATTAACAAACCGCTTATTTAATGAATGAAAAATTTTACTCAAAATATTTCTGTTGATAGTGAATCAGAATGTGACCACTGCAGCATTGGTTGAAAAACCTACTCATGAAGATTCAGTGATTAAGGTTTGAAAGATATCGTTGCCGATCATATTAACGACGACTATGTCTCCATATCATTGTGTGCGCAATATGCATATAAATATTTTTTAAATATATTGTTAAAAAGCCTAAACAATTTAGAGGCCCCAGTTTGTTTTTGCTCCGGGGCCCTTGGTCACCTAGCTATGCCACTGGATGTTATGACCAGGCTTATTACATTAACCACAGGGCGACCATGCGTGCATTCCATTTACGCAACTTGTTCATTAACAGTAACTGCAGTATGTATGATGTTACGGCGCGCTGTGTTAAACTCGCCTCTAAGAGATGTCAGCTAATGGACTGGGACCGGTAAGGTTGAAGTCCAATTGGCCGATGGCTTGCAAAGGCCGCTTTCAAACACTCTTCAAATATTCCCATATTTGATAGAGTTATCGTTGCCCTGGCACGCAAAGGACAACTGAAGGAAAATAGATGGGCTTTGTTAGTAAAACTCTGACACTCCCTATCGGTCCACCCGGAGCAAGAGAATTTATGATTTCCTACTCTAAACAAGGTGTGAAAGATTTTCTCAAAATTCCGATTTATAAAAATACTTTAAAACGGTCAGAGATTTTGAAAAAATGATTGTTGTAGTTTTAAGGTCGCGTATATGGATTTGCAAGCACGTGTACAGCTACACTTACTTGGTTAAGCAGCTGCGATAGGTATTCATTTGACCGCGAGTTTACATAAAGTTAATAATTTTATGATTCATAATAGGTACCTGTTATCCGACGCGGACGTAAAGATTATAATCGGAGTACCTAAATCTCAAACGATTATTTCGTTACATTATCATGCTCTGATCTATCTACATGTTCACAAAAAAATGTTTGCACTTGTTACAATAAATACTTACAAATACAGTGTTATTTAATTGGTAAACTAAATAAGTACATGATACTATAAGATTTTTTTTTTCATATAAACTAGTGCTTGACTGCGATCCCACCTGATGGTAAGTAAAATATATCAATAAATATATCAACTTCATCGGCAGTTATATGTTCAAGCCATTTGGGGTTAAAATTCTTGACCTCGGGGTCGAAGTGTTCATAAGCTTTTTAAAGAATTATCCAAACGTCTGGTTGACACTTCGCGTGACCCAAGGGCTGGCTTTTACCTCGATCAGAGATTTAGTATTGCAATAACGCCAGTCTTTTGGCCACAATTCTAGTCGACAGTGTTGCGCAGAAATGTTTCGATGCCATTTCAGCCTTTAGTGCATATAGGTATATATACTTTGACTGGCCTGTTGATCTAGTAGTTAGTGGCCCTGACTGCTATGCCGGGGGTCGTGGGTTCGATTCCCACTCTGGACAAATGTTTGTGTGATGAGCATAATCATTTGTTCTGTGTCTGGGTGTAATTTATCTTTATATGTATGTATTTAGAAATATATCTATAAGTATGTTTATCAGTTGTCCAGTAATCATAACACAAGCTTTGCTTAGCTTGGGACTAAACGGCATTGTGTGATAGCTGTGGAATATTATTTAAAAAAAAACTTAATCTTCCGATGAAGTCATAATTTATTGCTCTATCGTAAAGAAATAAAACTAGTAGTATAAATTGACACCTTACTCATTATGAGCCTATAACCGGTTTCTAAATACCAAATAATGTTGCAAGAAACAAACGGTAAGATCATTAATGTAATAAACATTGAAATTATTTAACAATTACAACACAATCAAGACACGTTGCGAAATGCCGAACGTTTTCACGGCCAGAGCACCAATGATGCAATTTGAGGTCAACTAGTCATATTTGAAAAATGTATGGGTATGTTAATTAGAAAAGAGATCGTTTTGTATATCAAAAGGTTATTTATTATCAATGAAATATTTCTTGTTGAGGTTGACTACTTTTTTTTTACAAAATTAATTATTAGTACATCATTTTTTGATGTGGGACATCATCCAATGATTTCTTCCGCTGCAGCGTAGAGCGAGAGGATGTGTCAGACTTATACTGACCAAAACCACACTTGTCACCTTCTGTAAGTAAGTAGATAGTGGTATATTTAAGGCCCCTAGGGTATGGGATTAAACATGACTGTAGATATTGTTAGGACTGTAAGGTCGCCTGCGGGATTGTCCAAAATAGTCACCACGGTCATGAAGCGCAACTAAAGGCACAGATGGGTACTGACTAAAAAGTCAGTAAAATCAGACACTCCCTCTTGCTCCACCCAAAGCGAGAGAAGTTAATGAATGATTTTACTATTTTAAAAAAGGGGCTCGAGATGTAAGGCTTTTGGTGTATATGAAGAAAAGCTTTGGAGACGATATTTTAATACTTATTATTTCAGGCATATCTGTTAGGTTTATCAGATACAAACTTAAAAAAAAAAACAAATTGGAATTCAATTCCTATTTTATTTACACGCTAACAATTTGTATGCGATCTTTTTCGGTATCACAATCACAATACTGTTAGTGCACCTCGGCATAACCCTTATTTTTTTTTCTTTCAAATCTTTAATTAACTCCTCCCATTGTATGTGGAGCGATATAATGCCAGACTTTTGTAGTGACTAATATCCACCTGTGCTCTTTCGATTTGTTTTTCCGATCCAGGGAGTCTACTCGCTTTCTCCGAAACTAAACTTTCGTAAACGAACGATATTCATTTGACGTTAAAATTGCAAACAATCCTCTGTCATAATAATTATTATTTTTTCGAAACATCACTAATTTAGAGTAGGTTTAGAGATTCGGTACGTCAAACAATTTTCGTTCGTGCGAAATTTTGGGAACGAAAGGAACCGTGGCAGGAAACACGCGTAATTTCAATCAAAACTTCGTTTTTCGGAGAAAGCGAGTAGACGCCCAGGGCCGAAGTAACTTTAACGAACCACCCTGGTAACTCTACAGAGAACACGTTATTATGTATATAGCCCACGGATATAGCCCCATAAAACCTTAGTTATAGAAACTAATGCTTGACTATGATCCCTCTTGATAGTAAACAGTGATGCAATCGTTGATGGTGAGACGCACTAGTTTATGAGGAGCCTATTCAGTCTAGCAATGTTATTGTTACAAATTGCCACAGTGCATGCTACTTACTTGTATAATTACTACTACGTCAATTACCTACAATTCGTCCCAATCAAGCTGTCCAAAACTGCCAGCCTTCAAGTGGCTTCATATACATAATTTCCCCTATTGTAATCACACATCATTTGCGACGGCTAGCCTTGACCCAAAGACATCTGTGGCTCTGTACTTACAGAAAGCCGTGTAAGTACTTGTAAGTCTTGTAACTTGTTTTTTGTATTATCTACTTACAGGGATCAAAAGTTTCAGGTCAAAGGGCCGCGCTTGGGTCGTATGTCAAGAAGAATATGATGAAAAAAGAAAAGACAATTATGTTACATAAGAGTAATGTAATCGATTAATGCAGCATATAATAATGTGCATCAATCGTACGAACGTAATTTATTTCTCTAGAGAGACAAATGACACAATCAACCTAGATATCATAAATGTACTAATGCCGTAGATAGATTAGATGCGGTAGGTCATAAATAATTGCTGAGATTGAAAAGGCTGAAAAATTTCAAGGTTTTCAGAGCACTATACTAGGTACGTAGGTGGCAATGTCTGTCGAAGCAGCAATCCTTAAAATACAGCTCAGTCCAATATTTCACGAACTAAATTGTTTTTAATTAGGTATACGTACACCAATTTTTATTTAGTACAAATACTTAAAGGGCTTATTAGAATAGGTCTCGTTATTATTTAGGTAAAGTTTCAATAAATAATATTCTTAAACAGCGAAGTTATTAGAGTTTGTTTATATCCCGAAATGTCACTCAATTTATGAAAATATTGTATAGGCTATTGATAGTAAATAAAAAACTATAGAAAATCACTGCGTGTAGTATTTCCTCGTAGTAATAGTTATGAATAAATGATCTAATAATGAATTTACCAATTATGAACATTTTTGTGGCCAATTTTGGAATTTAGTTTTTTTTTTTTACTTTTGAATACTTACACAAAAATGATTAGTCCCACTTTTGTGTACTAATTAAAAAATAAGGGTGTATATATAGAAGTAGCGTAATAAAAATAAAGGTAAAAAAAAATGCTCGCCTATTGTCGATAAACTTTGTTTCAATAAGCAAATTCATTATTCGATCTATAAGTTTTACACCTATCTCAAAAACACCGCTCACGGGCTATTTACATAATTTGTTATTAGGTTACCTTTTTCACAGCTATCGTACATAGTAATCAGTGCAGAAATAATAATACTCACTAAAATGTTACCCCAAAAAGTTAAAACAATAATTCATCCCATTTTCCTCAAGACAATAGAATACAAAAAGTAAAGTGGCACCGTTTATCAGCCTAATGTGACAAACAGACCGGATTGGGCAAGCTTGCTCGCGAGCGACGCGTCGTCAGTCGAGAGTGGGTGAGCAATCTTATGCAACGAGAATGTCGGCCGAGTAACATTTCGGAAGTAGCCTATTGTAAGAGAACTCACCTGCGATTCATGCTTCGAGAGACACGCGGTTCACGAGTTGTGGATTTTTTAAAAGGTGTGAAAGACCTGCTTATGTTTATAATGAATTTTTCTCATAACTGAATAAATTTATTAATGCGGAAGGGTATGTCGGAAGTCTTTAGGTACGGTTGCTTGATTCAAAGTTATACGCTTTAGATCATTTACAATTAGGTTGAATTAATTTTTAATTTGTAAGTATAATGTAATATGATTTTATAAACCACAAGCATAAGGCATGTATAGAAGATATATATTTCAACCTTTTGTAGGTAGGTACGAGCAATTGATAAGTTTTTTTTTAATCTCATATTATCAGTATCTACTTAAAATTAGAGATGGCTCGATTTCGGGGGCCGAATTTTGTTTTCTATTTTGGCTGAAAACTGTGTACTGGGCGGTCATCATTGAAAGTGAATTAAGTAAATTAATATTCAAATTTAAATAACAATGTCACATGATATATTTCGAAATTACCTTTCATTGTTGAAATTTTAAGTAAGCGAAGAAAAAAAAACAACCACATTTTAGGTGTCTCACCAATTCGTGTACCCGGCAACATCTCTACACGGATGAGGAAGCTGATCGGCGGTTACAGCAAAACAAACTTACGGCTCTTATGCAATGAGTACTTTATCAGTTGTAGGTTATGTGTGTCGGTGCATTGCTGTCGTGTTATGTACTGCAGCTCGCGAATCTTCGTACAACTTGTTATGACATCCAATTAAAAGTTTTAATTTTTTTTTTGGTGTAACCCTTTTATTTTTAACCTAAATATATAGTAGTTAAGTAGTCTTTTTGGTACATTATCAGTCGACAGCGATGCGGAGGAATTTTTCGACGTCTTAACTTAAATTGCTTTAGTTTTTTTTATTTTTATTTTTTTTAGTTAGTTTAACCCTTCAGATACCGTCAATTAAAGACACAATAGTAAGACAATAGATGCGCGGCCACCGGTGGTCGCTTGGGGATTCATGAATTAAATAAGTTAATTCATGAATCCCCAAGCGACACCCGGTATCTGAAGGGTTAAGTTAAATTAATTGAAGTTTTTTTGGGTGAATAAAGATAGTCAAGTATAATAAACTATTTATTTATTTAACATACGGTTTTTAGCTTTAATAAATTTGCATCAACTTCCGTTTTAAAAAACGATGACCTAGTCAAGTAAGTATCTAGGCGTTGCTTGTATTATCTGGATATGTACTATCTGGAGTCGAGTTATAAACTATGAGATGTGGTTCAGACGATAATACCATGTGATAATTTTAGCATCCCTAATTCAAATCATGATTAAAAGATTTCAACCAGTCTGACCGAATTATAAATTATTAATAATTGAACCTTGAGCTGGATGATATTTGATCATCCAGTTTTTCTCCTCTCTCTTCTCAACTGACGTATAATTACAACAGATTTAAGACATATATTTACTTATGTTTTTGTTAAAAAAAATAACTAGAGTAAATAACAACACCCCCTTTTTCTTCGGGAGTTAAAAACAGACCTCATGGTTTTGTAAACATGACACAAGATGGGCATGACATTTTGTTTTTCTGGGAAATTTCTCCACAATGTTTTCTGTCTAATAAGGAAGAAATAAAAAAAAAACTGTGTATAATTATTAACTTACCGGATATTTGCAACGCAGTTATTCCAACTAAAATTAGCCACTGTGCACTTGTTATCATTTTCGTTTTCATTAATTGTCATTAAAAAAAAACCAACAACTTAAACATAAACAACTGATTGTTTACAAAATAAAAACACTACAATTTTGTTTAATTAAAAATATTTCATTACAATCACAGAAAATATATCATAATAAACAATATTAAAAGTATATTTTTATTTATAAATGTTCACGTGGTTTACGTTTATTATTGTTTTACTTGTCTGTGGGCCTTAAATGCGTGTGGCACGTGCGTATTCCGTACGGGTACTGAACAAGCGAAAGTGTTTGCATGATGTTGACCCTCGCTCGTACCTGACTTCCCCCCTTTTGCATAAGATGACTGCGAATTCGACAAGAATTCGGTCAATTTGTATAATTACTGCACGCGTTATTTTTAATTAATTTGATATTTTTACGATTCACGGGTGACATATAGATTCAAAAAAGAAATGTCATGCTTAGCATTAGGTATGTTATATTTTATATAGGTAGTTATTTTATGAACAAGCAAAAAATTTCTGATGCCTCAAAAATATGCACCGCTGATTTTGCTAAAATAAATGAGTTCAGCAAAGTTTCTGCCAATAGATGATTCGCATTTTTATGCAAATCATCCCCTCGAACCCTCCCCTCTCCTCCCCTCTCATCGGACCCTTTTGCATAATATGACTGCGAATTTGACAAGAATTCAGTCATTGTTTATAATAATTCGTGCACTTGTTATTTTCAATTAATTTGATATTTTTACGACATAACGACGGTCACATATAAATAAAAAAAACGACATGCTTAGTTCCATTAAGTATGTCATATTTGTCAAAATTATGCTTATAACAAACAAAAATATGTGATGCCTAAAAATATACACCGTATCTGCCAATAGATGATTCGCATTAAAGGCGGAACCATTTTTGCACAATATGAATACGAATTCGATAAGAATTCGGTCATTGTTTGTATAATTCGTGCTAGTGTTATTTTTAATTAATTTGATATTTTTACGACTCATGGATTAGAAAAAAAAAATAGTTGACATGTTAATTCTATGTATAACAAACTTATAATGAAAATATGTTTTTCATAGCAAGCTTTTATAGCTCGGTATACCTATATAATTGATACACGTCAAGACGAATCAAACGAGCCCAAACTCGATGGGGTTGTATTGTATCGTTTAACTACCAAGTTCCTATAACTTCCTTCCGGTTTCATCATCAGATCAGTTCCATGTCATAAATTTTGCATTGTCATCTGATTTACACAGGCATCCAAAATTTTAGCTCAATCGGTAACCGGGAAGTGGGTCAAATTTAATTTACAAGATTATGGCACTTAATTACAGGCAAAGACTATGATATGATTACAGACAAACATCGGGCCAGATGAAACTAAAAAATAAAAGCTTGTAAAAACACTCGACCTAAAAAGGTTTTTATGTCTAAAAAGTTTGCATCGCAATGATTTTGCTAAAATAAATGAGTTCATCACAGTGTCTGCCAAAAGGTGATTCGCATAAAAGGCGTGGTCCAAAAATAACCTATTGGCTCTCCGAGTAAAGAAACTAATTCGGTTACATAAAGCGGAACGATTGCGGAGAATTCCGACAAAAACACAATATTATTACATAAGTTACTATATTAAAGTTTATGATAAATGGCCCCACTTCAATACGTGACGTGATAACTTACTCTTTGAAGTCAGTTTAAAAAAAGAAGAACGTAATTGAAGTCTTAAATCAACTAGGTATGTAGAATACTAATCTAGTTTAATTCAAATATCTAGCTGCCTGAGTTATGCAACTAAGTAAAATGCATATCATTATTATTTATTAAAGACCTGAAACTTTAAACATTTAGTCACGTAAAATTACATTGAGATAGGTCAAAAAGCCTTGAAATATGTTTGCTAGTTCACGTTCTGTTTCAGATTTCAGTTGTTTTTTATGTTAGTCGGTCCTTGGCCAAACCCATATGTTATCGGAGGCGGAGATCTCTCGCGCCGGGCCATGGTCCAGAGCGAGAAGGAATGGCAGGCGGTCGCCTCCTTCTGCGAAGCAGTAATGCTAGTAAAGGAGGAGGCCGACCGCATCAGGCTACGGCGCCCTCGCCGCCGCCGCCGGGATTCCGATCCCGATTTCCGGCCACTGTAGATGCGGGCTCGCGGACGGCGAGCCATGGGTAGCTCGCTGGCCGATCGTCCGGTAATGGACCGAGTCCAAGACGTCGACGGCGTGCACTGTTCCCGCGCGCCTCAAGGAGTTGTCAGCAGAAGGAGGGGCCCAGTTGGGTCGAAGCCTACTGGGGACAGGGTTGTCCGAAAGGGCTCAAGCAAGCTCGTGCCCCGGTATGACGGCTAGAAGGAACGGCGCGGGGTTTTTAGTCAGTAAAAGTCTGAGACTATCTCCGGAGACCCGAGACCGGTCGTTGTGGCGACGCTTGGGAGAGGCCTATGTCCAGCAGTGAACGTCTTTCGACTGATATGATGATCTCCCGCTCCACCCAAGAGCGGGTTTTGTCATAAGATGATTTTCCCCGTCAACAAAAAAAAAATACCTTTATGTTCGATTGTGGGTTTGGGCCCAAATAGATAGGCACAGAAGACAATCTTATCTATGTACTTCACTTTTTATACCTACGCTTGATGGACGCACACTAACTTTGAGCCGGAACTGTTTGACGAGCGGGCCGAGGCGCTCCGAGATATCGTGTCCGTGAGCAGTGTTTATGTGTGCGTTGCTCAAGCGAGCTTTGTATGTAGATTGACTTCTGTACCTATATATTTTGTGGTTTGGGTGTCTTGTGCACGTGAGCTTAACTATTTGTGAACGCACCCACAGTAAAGTAGCAGTTTCTAGTATGGGGCAATGTTTTTTTAAAACATCAAAATAGAGTAAGTAGGTTTTTTTTTACGGTGGGCAAAAATCATCTTATGACAACTCCAGCTCTTGGGTGGAGCGGGAGATAGTGTCAGACTCTTACTGACTAAAAACCCACCCCGTTCCTTCTAGCCTCTTCATACAGGGGCTCGAGTTTCCTTTCGGATAACCCTGGACCCAGTAGGCTTCGATCAAGTTGGGCCCCTCCTGATGCTGACAACTCCTTGAGGCACGCGGGAACAGAGTGCGCCGTCGACATCTTGGGCTCGGTCCGGACAGTTACCGGACGGTCGGACAGCGAGCTACCCATGGCTCGCCATCCGCGAGCCCAAATAGAGTAAGTAGGTTATACTTAGATATAAATAGCTACCCGCTAGTTTAATTGCCAACAGCGTTCAATTCTCATCAATGATTTGTAAACGTCTATGAATATAAAGATGAGCCATGTTAACGAACGTTTAGATCACAATAGGCATTATTATAAGACACGCACTGACACGGTAACCTGTGCACCTGTCGTGGTAGACATTGCCTAACCGCAGGAATAATCACGAGTTAACGACATCTTCATCGAGTGGTAATATTAATATAATAATATTCCACAACTATCATACTACGCCATCTAGTCCCAAGCTAAGCAGAACTTGTATCACTGATAAACATAGTTATATATTTCCAAATACATATTATGACTGGCCTGTTGGTTAATGACCCTGTCTGCTAAGCCGGAGGTGGGAACCCTGGACAAATGTTTGTGCAATGAACAGAATCATTTGTTTTGGCTCTGGGTGTTAATTTATCTGTATGTGTATGTATTCAGAAATATATATAAGTATGTTTATCAATTGACTAGTACTTATAACACAAGGTCTGCTTAGCTTGGGACTAGATGACGTTGTGTGATAGTTGTAAAAAAAGAATGTAGATAAATACGAGTACACCCAGACAGAACATGCCCATCACAAAAACATAAATATTATTAAGCCTCAGATATATTAGGGGACAAACTGTCCCCCAATATGACGCGCAACACTATCAAATTGTCCAAAAACATATCCTGCGTCACTTGAATGCGTTGTAAAATTGTTGGGGGCAAGTTGCAGGACACTGAACAATGTTGCAGGGTCACTTATATTGAGCGTTGTGCGTCATGTTAGGGACATTATGTCACTTAATGTATCTGACGCTTTAGTTTTAGACCAGTAGGCTTGTTTACAAATACATGTATTAAATATGTTGATATTGTCTGATTTATACGAGTAGATATATTTTTATAAGTGTTTATTTAATAGTTTAAGTAAGAAAAATAAACACAGCCATTGCACCCATAGATTTAAGTTTCTGCGAAATTGTTACCATTTTGGGGTACATTAAAGTTTATTCTATTCGATACTATTCTAAACGTATTGATTTTATTAATGAATGAACTATGTATACAGTGTATAACAGAGTAAAGTTAACTGACCGATTATATCAGTCGCGATTTACAATCTACTGGAAAAACTAGCGGGGGTTTTACTATGCTGAACCTTGACTGATAAAATCGTGAACATTGATTAGATTATTAGAACTAAAATCTGAAAACACTGTTTTCATATAATTCAGATTCTACTGAACAGTTGGTGGACACTTATATATTTCAAAATACTACATTATAAGTTGCTAAAATCGAATCTTCCAGAGGCGTCAAAAGCTTTCGTCATAGACATCGTGTTTATAACTTACGGCAATAAACGATAAGGCCCGGAGCACACTTGTTTGTAACCCACACGGTGTTGCCCAATTCGCGGATGGCGGCTAAATAAGGCCATAGATGCAACACGAATGCTGCGCGGTGTTGCAAGCACCAATTGAGGATAGCGACAAGGATGTGGGGAAAGCCCATACGAATGTCCGCTTGTCTGCTCCGTCATTATCAACAGCTCGGTTGTCCGGTAGCACGGTTTGGAAATATTTAAATATAGCCTGCTTTGATAGCATCCTGGTTTTTAATGTCTGAAGGTGAAACATTGACAAGTGTCGTCGATATATCCGATAAACACATGCGCGTTTATACCGCCAGGGTCGCATCCACGACAAGATACTCCATCTCGTCAGCTCGTCTTTCACCTATGGGAATTAAAGAGCTAAACGAGATGGAGTACCCAGTCGCAAACACACGAACCTGGCTAATAGGACACGAAAACACTCGTTAAAGGGTTACTGCGGAAAAAACCAACTTCACACCGTAATATGTGGTATTATGAAGAGCTTGTAGCTAATAATAGTGATACGGGTAGATTTCCAAGGTTAAACAACGCTGTCCGAGGCCGCCAGTCCGATGGCTGACCATTTATTACACACTGAGGCTACTCCTTGCCTTGGAAGCCACCTTCAGCAGTTGGTACTGGCTCTCTTTGGAAGATCATTGACCGTACTCTATAACCCGAATATATTTCGACCATACATAAAAACACGATAAAGGGTATCGTAAGCAACTTCCATAATTGAGTTTTAGGTATTTATAAAATAAGCTAATAGTATCTAACTATTGAGTAAATATTAAATGAATAATATTCAATAGTTATATTAATAATAAGTTCAATTTATTTAGAATGATTGTATCATTAATACTTTTTAATTATGAAAGGGAAAATCCATTCCTGCAAAAAAACGCAAATTAACGCTAACAATGTTCTTTCTAAAAAGGGTCGACATATCAGATTTATTTATAGAATACGCTGCAAAGAAAGACAAATGTAGTCTGTACCCTAGATTTAAGACAATCTATATCTATACTTATAATAAATCTGTAGAGAGGTCAATTCTGTACATGAAATATATTTCCAAAATAACTATCAGGGGGTGATTAGTGATCGATACTGATGCCAAAAATGCAAACAGTAAAATTTTTGTCTGTCTGTCTGTCTGTATGTTCTTTATAGAAACAAAAACTACGCGATGGATTTTAACGAAACTTGGTACAATCATTCTTTATACTCCTGGGCAAGTTATAGTATACTTTTCATCACGCTACGATCAATAGGAGCAGAGCAGTGAAGGGAAATGTTGGGGAAACGGGAAAAATTACTCAATTTTTTAAGCTTCCGTCGCTTTTGCAGCCTTTATGGTTAAAGCTACACAGAAACCATGTATGACGGAAATGTTCTCCTTAAAATTATATAAAAAAATATCCCACGACAGCATGTGTCTATCTTTTATGGTTGACTCACAATAACACGTGTAACTCCGTGTCCGTCAGAATGAACGGTCACTAGGCGTATTTAACGTTGAATTTATGCCCAAGAAATGCTTCCCTATTGCTTCTATTTGCTTCCTACTCTCAAACACTTGCTTCCATCATATTCTAGAAGAAAAAAAAAACATTTTAAGGGTGACCGTTCATTCTGATGTCAGGACGGCCGGTCATCGAGTCGTAGGGTCCCTGATAAATAGAAATATTGAAGTTCACGGTGGCCATTAATTACTTCCCGTTTGCTTCTCTCAATATTTTACAACGACAATACTGTACCTATCACGGCAACAAAGATATCAACAAAAGTGTTGTTTAACAAAATCTTTAGCGCCTGACAAAAAAAAAAGCAGCCCTCTTACTGAACATTGCAGTTAGGCTTGTGTAGGCGATAAATCTATCGTATTGTACTGGTGGCCTACAGCTAAGTACCTATTATGTTATTAAGTACCATGGAGCATTTTTGTTAGGTTACAACTTTTTATTATTTTATTTTTTTGACATTGCGAGCATGGCAGTTGAGAGTTTGACATGCTCACTCAATTGTCTCGCTGTTGGTGGCGCGTGTTATTGGGTCATTCGGTTCCCTTCAAAGTGGTTGAGCTGAGTGGGGCTGATGCACGCGTCATGCTCGTGAACGGGTGCCGTCAGATGAGACTGGTCATCTCTTAGCTGCCAGTGGCTTAATTCAGTTTTTATCTTTTAATATTTTTTTATTATTATCTACATTGTGCTCACATAATAGAAGCAACAAGAAATATGTAACCAAACACTATATGTAACACATATGATTTAAAAGAGTGTCCATGGAGTTTCTTGCACGTTCTTCTCCATAGAGATCTACTCTTTGGAACGTGCAATTTAGCTTCACTTGTTTGTTTGACTGACCGACATTTTGACAATTCAAAAGTGCCTGTAATTGGTCTATTTGAAATAAACGTTTTTGATTTGATTTGATTTGATAAAAAGAAGGCCCTATCGTATTTAGTGTCAAAAATTCTGAAAAATATAATAATTAAAGATAATATTTCAATTCTTAACTTCCTAGGGAGTGTTCTTATAGGCGTGTGAGTCTATCTAGCAGGCCCTAACGAGATTTATCAACAGATGTTAGCTTTTCATAAAGACAGTATTTTGTACCTAAAAAAAATTAATAAGATACATTTTGTACCTCGACAGTTTTTGATTTAATGACGATTCTATGAAGTGTCTAGCTAGCGGGCCCCATAAGATATTTTTTTTTTTGTTATTATAATTTCAGATCGCTTAATAGTTCTCGGAGTTAGCAACTATTATGTACCTTACAAATCCACAATTTCGACTTTCTGTGAGGAATACTTTAGAAGATATTCGTTATTTAGACAAACGTCCAGCCAGCGGCCCCTTTTTTAAATATTAGTCTTTTATATTATACAATAGCATTCGGAGCTTGATACTATTATGTACCTTACAAATCCCAAATTATGACTTTCTGTGAGCTATACTTTAGAAGATATTCGTTATTTAGACAAACGTCTAGCCAGCGAGCCCCTGTTTTTAAATACTAGTCTTTTATATCATACAATAGCATTAAAAGCTTGATACTATTATGTACTTTACAAATCCAAAATTTCGACTTCCTATGGGCTTCATAAGGTATTCGTTAATTAAATAAGCGTCTAGCTAGCAAACTCTTTTCAAACATTATACTTACTTTCATAATTACCCAATAGGGTTATAACTTTTAACACCAAAACTGGGATTTAGAAAAAGAGTTGATATTTTAAGTAAAGAAAATGTAAAAGTAATTATATAGTAACTATGTAAATTAAAAGAGAAAATGTCATAGGAATAATAATCTTTAATTAGTAAATGATGGCGATGTCTGTCTATTGACAGAGAAGAATAAGGAAGAAACGAGCTGAAGCAAAGAAGAATTCACAAGTACCCTCGTTAAGTTACAAAATGAAAACAAACTAGACACATCTGTGTTACTACCCTTACTATAAAGTTATTATTTTTGTAAGTACATTACAACAATTAAATACTTATTTGTTCTTATAAAACAATTCGCAAAGATAAAAAATATTTAGTAACGCAAATGTGCATAACGAGCAAGGTATTCTGGGAACGCTTTAACTAGGTCAAACAAAAAAAAATATCTTATGGGGCCCGCTAGCTAGACACTTCATAGAATCGTCATTAAATCAAAAACTGTCGAGGTACAAAATGTATCTTTTTTTTTTTTAGGTACAAAATACTGTCTTTATGAAAAGCTATCATCTGTTGATAAATCTCGTTAGGGCCTGCTAGATAAACTCACACGCCTATAAGAACACTCCCTAGGAAGTTAAGAATTGAAATATTATCTTTAATTATTATATTTTTCAGAATTTTTGTCACTATATACGATAGGGGCTTCTTTTTAATAACATAATAGGTACTTAGCTGTAGGCCACCAGTACAATACGATAGATTTATCGCCTACACAAGCCTAACTGCAATGTTCAGTAAGAGGACTGCTTTTTTTTTGTCAGGCGCTAAAGATTTTGTTAAACAACACTTTTGTTGATATCTTTGTTGCCGTGATAGGTACAGTATTGTCGTTGTAAAACATTGAGAGAAGCAAACGGGAAGTAATTAATGGCCACCGTGAACTTCAATATTTCTATTTATCAGGGACCCTACGACTCGATGACCGGCCGTCCTGACATCAGAATGAACGGTCACCCTTAAAATGTTTTTTTTCTTCTAGAATATGATGGAAGCAAGTGTTTGAGAGTAGGAAGCAAATAGAAGCAATATGGAAGCATTTCTTGGGCATAAATTCAACGTTAAATACGCCTAGTGACCGTTCATTCTGACGGACACGTAACTCCCGATAGCTTAGCAGTTCGGAGCTTTTTGTTTATTTTTGTCTACTCTTACGTTTATAACACTCTCACTCATCTCTAATTAAAAAAAGTTAACATTATTATCTATTCAATAAAAAAAGAAGAAATCGGTATAGAAACACCAAAGTTATACATGAAATACGCTAATAAGCCATCGCGCGTGAATACTGAATCATGCTATAAGGATAATTTTTGTGTAACGGTCGCCGCGCTCGACGCGGCTCTCGGCGGCAATATGATGCTGTTGATGCGAATAGACGTTCAGAGTGTTCGACCTTATTGACAGAAAATAATTGATTTTAACAAACCGTGCTTATTAACGTCATTATTTTTAGATCTTTGGTTGTTATTTTATAAAATAGGTATTAGTTATTTTGGTAGTGTTTAAATATTTCTTAGTATTAGCTTAATTATAAATTAAACTTTTTATTTATTTATTTAGCTGTAGTTTTAAATAGGTAAGTACCTAGGTATCAAATAGGTTATTTCATTCTATTAGACGTAGTCACGATGGACGTAGTTTAGGTACCTACTTATCTATACTTATAATAAATCTGTAGAGAGGTCAATTCTGTACATGAAACATATTTCCAAAATAACTATCAGGGGGTGATTAGTGATCGATACTGATGCTAAAAATGCAAACAGTAAAATTTTTGTCTGTCTGTCTGTCTGTCTGTCTGTCTGTCTGTCTGTATGTTCTTTATAGAAACAAAAACTACGCGATGGATTTTAACGAAACTTGGTACAATCATTCTTCATACTCCTGGGCAGGTTATAGTATACTTTTCATCACGCTACGATCAATAGGAGCAGAGCAGTGAAGGGAAATGTTGGGGAAACGGGAGAAATTACTCCATTTTTTAAGCTTCCGTCGCGTTTGCAGCCTTAATGGTTAAAGCTACACAGAAATCATGTATCACGGAAATATTCTCCTTAAAATTATATAAAAAATATCCCACGACAGCATATATCTATCTTTTATGGTTGACTCACAATAACACGTGTAACTCCCGATAGCTTAGCAGTTCGGAGCTTTCTGTTTATTTTTGTCTACTCTTACGTTTATAACACTCTCACTCATCCCTAATATTATAAAGTTAACATTATTATCTATTCAATAAAAAAAGAATCATAGAAATCGGTATAGAAACACCAAAGTTATACATGAAATACGCTAATAAGCCATCGCGCGTGAATACTGAATCCAGTCCCCCGGCTCTTAGAATTCGATATCAGACGTTTCAGATCTTTGATTTTGACGACCCCGTTGTCGCTGGCATAAGCAACAGGATCCGCGTACGAAGTCGCTGGCAGAAGCTAGTACTTATAATAAATCTGTAGAAGTGAAAATTCTGGACACTGAAAATATAAAAAAATGAACGGCAGGGGGTGTTACTAGACCGACACCAAACCCAAAAATGTGATTAATTTTTTTTTGTCTGTCTGTTTGTTTGTTCAGGCATCACGCAAAAACTACTGGTCCGATTACAATGAAACTTGGTATACTTATTCTTTAATATCCTAGGCGCCACACTGGGTACTTTTTATCCCGGAAAAGTATATACAATAAAAACAAACTTAATTTTGCGGTTCGATCCCTAGACCCGATTACTGTACCAACCGCAAATAATAAGTTGGTCGTAGGTTACATCACCCGCTGTGGAGTTCACTAAGGGGCGCTGCACATGGCTAAGATACTATAATATTTGGGTAAATAATATGTAGTTTCCGTTTTCTAAACATTTCGTAAATGGCGTTGGTGTCGAGTTATATCACGCTATGGGAACACTTTTAGGGAATAAAGGAAGGAGCGCGTTTTCCTATAGCCCATTTATTAATTACATCGAACAAGGAGACATTGTCACCATGTCTAAGGTGTGTGCACACTGTCACGCGCGTAAGTGGAAGGGAGAGATCTGGAACGTCTCAAATCGTCTCGCGCATCACGTTGTTTTCCAGTCCCCGGGCTCTTAGAATTCTACATCAGACGTTTCAGATTTCAGATTTTGACGACCCCGTTGTCGCTGGCATAAGCAACAGGATCCGCGTACGAAGTCGCTGGCAGAAGCTAGTCTTAGAATAAGCATAATCAACCTTTTAATGTTTCCACTGATGGAATTTAGGCCTTCTCTCTTAGATAAAGAATTTGCCGTAAACCACCACGCTGGCCCAGTGCGAGTTGGTGGATGGCATGTCTTTGTATTTTTCTTTCTACGACATGCCGGTTTCCTCACGATGTTTTCCTTAACCGGTCTGAGAGCAGCGGTGATGAAATATCTTACACAAATTAATATAGATACCTGGATCGGTTTGAACTTTTTTTTCTTGATATAAACAAGTGCTTGACTACGATCCCACCTGATGGTAAGCAGTGATGCAATCGTTAATGGTGAGGCGCACTAGTTTATTTATAGCCTATTCACTCTAGACTTGAAGACATCTAATTTAAATTGGACGGGAAGAACGCAATAGGCAAATTGTTCCAGTCCTTCGATGTACGCCGTATAAACGACGAGGCGAAACGCTTAGTCCAGACCGAGATGGTTACCACTGGTCATCATTGCTCTGCCTTTTTTACTTCATTACAATAAACAAGGAAAACTTGTTCTTTATGGCGTCTGATACGAAACTGTTTTTATGTGGAGCACACACTCACGGATTATACCGGTTCAAGACTCATATTAGGCAACAGACACACCGACTTGCAACTAGAGTTTCAATGAATTTTGATGAAGACTTACATAAACGTAGGATTGAGTAAGAAAGGTTATCAAGATTGGCGAAATACGGAAGAAGGAACTGCACATATTGGTTACCTGTTACCTTGCTACAGTACCTAAGTACTTACCATAGTGGTTAATATTAAGTGGTTAATATTAAACTTTTAAGTGCATGTTCTTGAACAGTCCAGTTTGGATTTGGAATAATCATTAGTATGCATAACTGGCTAGTTAGATACTTTATTAGGTAGGTATTTAATATACAACATTCTTTTTAGGATATGCGAAACCTGAATAGGTATAGTTTGTTCGAAATTAATAACTGAATTGATTCCAATAATTTTTACACCATGTTATATTTTTTCCCAAAAATATTTAAAAAAGGTTACAAGTTGGACACCACCGACACTAACTACAAAAACTGTCACGGCAGGTCATAGCGGGCAAAACAGTAGCTGGATGTAGAACAAAACCACCCCTCAGTCTGCTGGGTGGCCTGGTGACCATGTCTTTATGTCGTCACCCAGATACCATAGGTATATGTATGTCAGATGTAGCTTTGGAGGTTCAATTTCATCAACGTATAGGTTAAGGTGTGTAAAACTGACCATAAAATTGCAGCGATCATAAATAACGTAAGAGCATAATAAAATTACACATCAAATGAAATGCTTAAAATGTCTAAATATAGTCAAATAACCTTGTACGTACTACCAGCTTGTAACTGCAACGGTTGTAAAGCATCATAATTTATGGTAAATGATTTCAGTCTTTCATTAATTATTTCTTCTGCAACATACCACGAGCAGTCCTGATGTATACTTATCATGAAGATTAGGTATTCTCTGTAAAATATTATGAAAGATGTATTTTTTTTTTAACTTACTACACTACGAATACTTTAGTAGACCTTGCAAATATTTCTTCTGTGTGTGAATCGTACCAGTGACACGCAGCGGACCAGACCACTTCGCCAATTATGCGGACTGTATGAATTGTTATAATACCTAAGGTTTGCAGTAATACTGAAGCTCTCTGCGCACGGTTCAGTTTTATTTAGGGTAAGAAGCACAAAAAAAAAATCAAATAAATTCTCCCACTCTGGGTGGAGTGAGGAGCTGGATACGAGAGATCGCCGTCAAAGTCAAAAGTTTTTATTTCACATAGCTTACATGGGCACTTATAAAACGTCAGAAGCTAGTGCACAGATTGCTTCCACAAAGACATGGCGGTGCTCTACCCAAGCGACGCAGTCCTCCACTGTACGCTCTATAGGGGTGACCTCAGGGCGATCCATATAGTATTAACACTTAGACTCTTCTTCCCACCGTATCCGAAACAGGAAACTCTCAAAATACCTTTCGCTCCAGTTCTGGAGGTCCCTCTACCGCATGCTCCACAGTCCACAATGGTGACACCTGGGCGTTTCTTTCGCTTGAATTCGGTGCACCCTCCCAAACTTACCATGTCCAGTAAAAATCTGTGTCAGACAGAAAGTGTAACTGTGGACCACTCCTCTAGGCCAAGAGTTGAACAAGATGGCAAGTGGAGTTGTCTATGTCACTTGTGAGTTGTGGATTGTCAAAGGCCTGAGATGATGATATCACATGTTATTTATAGACGGAGCCAGCCACAAGGTACAGTCGCAACAGGAATCATATTTTTTTTTTCTTTGTATGTTTAAAAGAAATATATATATATTTGAAGAAATAAATAAAGACATAATTTCTTCTATAGCCATTTAATTCCTCGTCTGAAGTAATTCGAGCTTCGTTTTCTTCTGCTCTTGTCCTTCTGGTTGGAACCGCGCGCGTACTGTGGCTCAGAGTTCGTGCTGAAGAAGTATAACCCGTGCGCACTGAAACAACAATTTAATTAATGCTTAATTCACTTAATTTTTAGGCTTTACAATAACATTTTCTGTTATCAAAATGACAGCAGTGACGATGAAAATTTGTTTTTTTTTTTATGCGGCATAGATACGTGATTGTTATTGATGTCAAATGACGATACTGTCACGGGTAGTGAAGCATTTAAACATTTCAATTAATTTAAGCCCGTATAGAATTGGTTATATACGTAACAAAGAATGAAGTTAAAAATAGTTTTTAATACCCACACACTCGTAATTAATTAATTTGCCATGCGTAGGTAAGTTACATCACGCATTTTCTGAATGAAAATGTCATTAGGTACTCTCAAAGTTTTAGAACAGTTGCTCCCACCATATTGTAGGCTAAAATTAAAATATGTTCCGTGAATGATAAAAAAAAAATTTTAACTGCGATGTATGTAAACATTATACCATTTTGCACCAATGATAGTAACCATACTATCATTGATGCAAACTGGTTTAATGTTTTCGCCTTTTCTATGAAAATGCTCCGTATTTTTAATTTTAAGAAATAGGTAAGCTAAAAGTTTTGGATTTACAAAATTGCCTGTTGCGGTTTTACGGTGTTTTTTTTTCGTCTTATAAAAAGATAGTTCTAAAAGTAGTGGGATCACAGTCAAGCACTAGTTTATATATTATTATTTTTTTAAAGTGTTCTTGTGGTATACAAACACACAGATAAAACAAAAAGATTGGGAAACATTGTTTTAGACGGTAAGCGCTACGGTCTTATAGTATAGATCCGCGTAAAATCCCTTATATTGCCGAACCGTGATGTAAGCTTAGAAATAACTGGTTATGTATATTATAAAGGCAAGTTGAACTTATTATAGCATCATATAAAGACGAAATGGAAGAAATGTTCGCTAAACTAAAATCACGGTTAGCTACTACACAACAATGTACATATATTGTTCAATGAAATTATTGATTCATTACTATTGGTAATGAAAATCAAAAGGTCATCGACCCAGTTGTCGTGTTTAGTGTCATAATACTTACGCAATAATATAATAAAAGCTTGTAATTATATCGTCGTCACGAGAAGGAAGCAAGGCTGATGAAAGGGGAACCATTTGCAGTGAAAGTGTTTCGGTGCCTGCACTAATCATAGAACTGAGAAATTGCTCACAATGCTATTCACTATTGTTGGGAAAAAGGAGTTTATTAGTAGGTAAGTGAGGTATAACTATGCCTTTTTTTCGAAAGGAAAACTAGGTGGTGTGGGAGGGAATGTCGGATTTATATTGCTAAAAACCCGCTTCAGTTGCCCTTTTACGTTCGAATTACGGCTCTTTCGAACAATCCTGGAACCCAAGTCCAACTCAATCCCGTAAGCTATTGTGAAATACCTATTAATAATTTGTTAAAATATATTCCTGTATGACTATAGTATACCCTAAGGGCGGGACGAACTTATCGTCAACAACATTGTCAATTCAGCCGATATACGTCCAGAGTTGACATAGGCCTCCCCAAAGTGTCGCCACAACGAACGATCCTGTGCGTCTCGCATCTATCGGTTTCCCGCAACCTTCACCAGGTCACCAGTCCACCTTGTTGGAGGCCTTCCAACGTTGCGTCTTACGGTACGCAGTCGCGACTCCAGAACCTTTCAGCCCCAACGGCCATCTGTTCTGCGAGCAATGTGCCCTGCGCATAGCTACTTAAGTTTGGCAATTCTTTGTGCTATGCCGGCAAACTTAAGTTCTCCTGCGGGTACAACCAATACGACGGACGTACAATTGTACTGATCAATTTAAATTTTATGACCTGTATTATATACAAACTTATGAGCCACGATTAATATATTGAAGCATTGTAAATAAGAAGGATTTCTCAAACGCAAGTACGATTTATCTACCACAGTATTGGACTTTCTTTTTAATATAAACCAGTGCTTGACTGCGATCCTACCTGATGGTAAGCAGTGATGCAATCGTTGATGGTGAGGCGTACTAGTTTATTAAAAACCTATTCACTCTAGCCTAGATTGAAGACAACTAAATTATAATTCTCTCATTCGCGACCCTTGTGAACTACTTACTTCCTAGGAACATATTCTCCGAAGAGTACTTCATCAGCCGAGTCGAAGATCTCGCACCAGCCGATCATGTAGATGATCCAGGAGTAGCACTTGGTTGCATAGAAACCAACGTCTGTGGTAATGGATTCTGCGTAGTACACCGGCGCTCTGGCGTGGTTGCAGCCAGATTTTGCTGGGGAAGAGAAAGATTGAAAATCAAGAAAAAGAAGAAAAAAAAGGTTTTTCTTGTGCTTGCGTGTGAGTGAGATACTGATTATCTCACTTGGTGGTAAGCAATGATGGTGCCGGCCGTGGAACATGCTTGCCTAGAAGTAACTCACGACTTTTACAGCATTTTTTTTTAGGTAGGTAATTATTCAATGACTTCTTTCGTTCTAGGGCGGAGCTAGAGGGCGTGTTGTACTTACTAAAGCCACACCTGTGACAAACCTCCCGAATGTCCTGTGAGGACCTGCATCATGACCTTTTGGTTGTAGTAATCAGGATACAGGAACTGCGACAGGGAATTCTACTCCTTAGCTATGCACAATGAATGTATTCCCAAAACGTTTTGTGAGTATGGATTAAAACCCCACTATGAACCAGTGGCGCATCACCGTATATCTGATTGTATGACAAAACGGGATAAACGGGATGGCGAGTGTAGGAATAACAAAGACTTTATATCCTATAAGACTCTTGAGGAATACTAATTTAAACTCTGTTTGGTATAAGTATCATAGAGTTTGTTGTTCCATTTGATAATCATCTCTAATTCTGAATTTAAATATAGGTACAGGTACTCACTTTGTTCTTTAGTAGCCTTGCAGCCAGGCTGTGTGATGCCCCCGTTGGCATAGAAGTCGATATGTCCACTGGCTTCCAATTTACCCTTCTCCAGTGCGTTTGTGTGAAGAACATCAACAAACTTGGCATCACTTTTATCTACTTTCTTCTTAGGATCGGTAGTCACGAACAGAGGCATGGCCGGGTCCAGTGCTGTAAAATAGTGTTGGTGTAAAATCCATGGTATTTAAATCTACAAATGTGTAACTCCTTATGAAAAGAAAAAAAAAACTTGTCGAATACATAACCTCTTTCTTTTTTAGTCCTTTTTTTTACAGAAGACGAATAAAAATAAGGTTTTAATCAAAATACAGTATTATTTTATTTAATCAATGTTAGTAGTGTGATACAATAAGCACGAACCCCTCACCGTGCCTATAGAAAGGAAATGGCAAAGAGTTGTACAGATGAACTTGTAAAAACTATATTATTACTACCAGGCGTATAAAAGAATAATTGCTAGTATAATAATACTGGAGTCTAGGCTCTTGGATCTTTTTCCTTGACCTTCTAATCTTTCTGTTGACATGCTTGTCGATAGGACTGGAGAAAATGCCTACCAAAGAAACTTAGAGTGTATGCCTTAAAAAACGGAATTGAAGGTTTCCGTACATTGTCAATCAAAACAAGTTACCACAGCACAGTCCTTTGCTGGAAAAACCCTTCAGGGTCCCAAGCTACCCCAAAACATCTGGTCTTGAAGAGGAAAGTGGTTTTCCACCTCCAGACCTCATGTGATTGGTCAAACTAGTTGCGAGGAGTACCGTCAAACGGAGTAAATAGCAACGAAACTTTAATTAGGTATTTCAGTAATTTTTTTAAAGTGGGTTTCTAGCAAAGTTTCCATTATTATTGTATTATAATGCAAAAAAAAAATGCACGGCTTAAGTGCTGGAAACCAATTATTAATAATGTAGAAAATCCTCTCAAAGTTTTGTTTCAATTCTCCCCCGTTCCTTTTCACCCCGTTTGACCCACAATAGGCATGTTGATATAATTATGATCTCCACTTTAAATGAGTCCCGTTAGGAAGGTATCTTTAATTTTAAATTTACCAGTAATTCTTTCCAATGCACCAGAAGTGACATAATCTCCAATAAACCCAGCCGTCTGTCCTCCGAGACTGAACCCTATCACATGAAACTGTGTGAGGTTGAAGCCGTATTTTTGAACCAATTGGTCAATCAGCTGGGCAGTACACATGCCTACCAGCTCCGTGTTGCGGGCAGCCTCGATGTAGCAGGGCTCCCTGGCTATCGGGTTGTAGTCCACTGATATTATGTTGTAGTTGCAACATGCCATGTATGCTGGAAGTATTGTTATGGGTATTAATATTTTAGTGTTGTATCTTGGACCTTGTTAGAGTCAGACAACGCCCTAATGAACAAATGAATGCATATTAAAACAGAAAACTAGAATAATAACTATCTGTTTGGTAGTAATATGTATGCAATTGTTATCGTTTAAATTATCAATTGTTGTTTTTTCCGTTCTATGTACCGTAAGTAGGTCTTGATAAAACTAATTTGTGTTCATACTTAAATTTACATTTTATTGTAATAAAACGTACACGTGAGGTAATTTATTATACAACAATTCAATCACCAATTGCGATAAAATAAATACTATCATAGATTGTTGGAATAGCTTTTTGTATTTACTGCATCATTTAAAAAAAAATCGTTTGAAACGTTTTTGAGTTCTTAATACAAAAAACTGGCCTTTCAGTGTTAAAATATTTTTAAAACGCCATTAAAGATTTATTCTTTTTTTTATTTTTCTTTAAAGAAAATGGCATCCATCCAATTATTTTTGTGTTTTTCGGCCAGCACCTTTGGCTAAAGTGAAACATAAACCTTTTTAGATTCAATTAGGTGAATTTAATATACTGTAATACAGAAAATGAAGATATTTATTAAGTTATAGTAATTTTATATATTTCTGAAATTGCCATGAAAACTTCTTATACGATGCATGATTTTCAACAAAACTAGTTTGTCCTCAAGTGAACTTTTAATTGAATTGCCTTAAAAAGATAAGAGTTATCTTTCCTTTACTCGTTAATGGAGCTGTTTATTTTAATGAATAATGAATACAATTTATCAGTATTTTCTGAAAATTCTTAGAGATCTCGGGGTTACAAAAACAGCTCACCTGGTCTTATTTCTGTGTTTGGCGAGAAATCTTTATGCCCTGTATATCCATGAATCAGTATTTTAATAGGAGCATCTTGTACCCAGGGTGCAGACTCTATGGATTTCTGATCCATAGTCAGCACTTGATGCGGGTTGTCTTCATTTTGTCTAGATCAAAAGTGTTATAAAATTTAACAAAACTAATAATCACTAATATTAAACTGATAACAAATATCCTTTGTTATTGTTATATCTCACTCACTGTTTTGATTTTTAATATTTACCTATAACCATGTTCTCTCTATCGGATTATAAATTACTGTTAAGATGTTACTTAATATAATATCTTACACAATTAAGTAACGCATTGAAAAATAAAATCCAAACAGGCGGTCACCTCCTCCTGCGAAGCAATAATGCTAGCGAAGGATGCGGCTGCAAGAGAGATGAGAGTGGGATGGTGGACGAATTGCAATGGGTTGTTCTCCATCCTGCCTTCCGGTAACAATCCGGACTGAGCCCGAGTCGTTGACAGTGCATAGTGTTTCATGAGTGCCTCAAGGAGATGCCATTAAAACCCTAGGGTCCTACATGGTCTAATCCTACTGGGGCCATAAGTTCACTTCTGAAAAGAAAACCTGAAGTCCTGGAACTCAAGGCAAAGAAAGAACGAAGGAGTGGGCTTTAAAATCTGTAAAAAACTGACACACTCTCCCACACAGAAGACATTGGATGATTTCTTACCTAAAAAAGCCTAACAATATTAAATTAATGATTAAATATGAAAGTAACTCGGTCTCGGTCACGTTTTGACGGCGGAAGGGATTTAAGTTAAACTTGACATTCGGGTAGACCATGTCCGTGGAATAAGATAAAGTTGCGCCGTTGCGTCACCGGTACATGGTGGTCATCCCACGCATACGTACAAAGCGTTTTGGGAATACATTAAATATGCGTCCAGCTAAGGAGGGGAATTCCTTGCCGGAAACACGGACTGTCTCCTGATAGCTATAACCAAGGGGTCTTTAAGTCAAGAGTGAATAGATTGCTTCTAGGCAAGCGTGTTCCATCGTCGGCCACATCATTGCTTACCATCAGGTGAGATAGTGGTCAAACGTGAGCATATGCGTAAATTAAAAAAAGGATATTATTCATCCTGAGAGTATTGGTCGCTGGGATAATTTTGACTTTGAAGCGGGCGAAGCCACTGGTAGATACTATAATTGAAAATGATTTGAACAGGGTTACTGGGAACGTAATTTACCAGTTGTAGGTCGACTTACAAGTTGTAGGTAGCGGGTTCAAACCTAGCCCGGCGCATTACTTAGCGTTGTTTATTCCATCACCACTGCTCTTAAAACGGTGACGGAAAGCATCGCGAGGAAACCGGCATTACCAAAAATTCGAAGACATGACATTCACCATCCTGCACTGGGCTCACGTGGTGGATTACGGCTCATTCAATCTCCTACAGAGGACGCCTGAGTCCCAGCAGTGGGAACATTAAAAAGGTGGATGATGATGATGTTAAGAACATTTAGTGGCTTACTTTATTGCATTTTAATCCTACTATAACCTTCTGCAAGGAATACGTCGAGTTACCAGTAACCTTTTATTTAACTGTAAGAAGTGTAACCCAGAAGAGACCCACCCAAGACCCTTACTAACGTAGACCGAGTAATTAGCGTTAAAAAACAATGCCATGAAATTAGTTACGTTTTGCCTTATTCTTATAAATTATTGTTTTAAATTTATAAATTCTTGTGACTCAAAATTTACATGGCGATCTTTACATATTCGAGTAGTTGCGATTTAGGTATGAATTATGAAAGGACTGACGGTGACACAAAAGACTGAGGGATATTAGAAAGAGTTGCCATGACCCTAGTCCGCATAGGGCGTTTGATTTGTCCTTATTTGCATGGGTTAAATATATAATATATTGTATTGTTATATTAGTACTAATATTAGTTTGTTTTTCGTTTGGTAAACATCATCCAGATAAACTCCTCCGCCCTTGTGCGGAGCGGAAGATAGTGTTAGACTTTTACTGACTAAAAAACCCATCCGTTCCTTCGTTGTCTTTGATACCGGGGCCGAGCCTCCCTTTCAGAAATAGACCTTTGGCCCCAGTAGGCTTCGACCCTACTGGGACTTCGACCCTGCTGGGCAAGAATATAAAGTTGAGATTTTCAAAAATATGAAAAATTTCTGAAAATTGGTTCCGTCATCAAACATAACATCCCATTGTGTTGCCGAAGGCAGTCTCTCAATGTTATCGTCATTATGTCACTGGTATAGGATTCCGACACCACATCTAATAAAACTAGGTGAATTACAAATTACCTAGCAAAAATATGAAAAGTCATAATTAAGGACTTACCTAGTGTAAAGCCAGAATGTTACATTTTCATTGGGACACTCCATTGGCGGTGCAATGCAACCAGAATTAATGGCTATAGTCGAACCTTCAAAAACACTTTTTATATTAAATTGTGCACACATTTCGCCATTTACGGTTAACTCCTATAAGTGTTTCAGCACTTGAATAGTTATATAAATGATCCTGTAAATTCCCAGTGCCTGTAATGTTGGCGATCCTAATAGTAATAAATAAATAAGTCCTATACCTACTACATGTTGTTGCTACCACTGGAGTCTCATCTGGAGTTACTTTAAAACTTTCTACGAAGGAAATCTTTTCTTGTTTGTCGGTTTAGAAAGGAACTATTAACCTTATTTTTTTATTACACCATTAATAGTTTTCACTATAACCTTGTTTGTATTAGGCGTTTAATAGTTGCCTATCCATGTTCACCTATTATTAACTTAAGTAGACACTAAACCACTCTAGAAATAATTTTAAAATAATACTCTTACTCAGGTTGATTTTATGGTAATAATTAAATAATTATAATAAAATAATATAATTTTAAAACAACACATCCAAGCACGACAGATTATTCAGACAAGATGATCGATGATCTATCGGAATTACTATTGCTAAATGAGAAATACATTTTTTAATTTTCCTAATTGTGAAGATCGGAAGAATTGATTTCAATACTTACATATGCAAATGAAGGTAATAAACAAAACAATGAAAACCATAGTTACGACAACATAAATAGACTATGACTATCGTTTAGGGCTCACTGGTACATTTATATAGACCTCGTTCGGAGTGCCTTCTGAGCCGCCAAACTTTCCGACCAAACAGCTGATTAAAACAATGAAAACTGTAGATACTCCTATCAGACTTTTCACCAACTCGATGTAAAGTCGAAACAAGACTGTGCCGTTACGAACATTACATGTGCTTATCACTGAACTAAGTACTAACTGGCAAATTTACTCAACTGCAACAAGCGAATAATTTTTGATAATATTACAGACTAATGCAAGTTGTTAACGAACTAAAACAAAAAAGTATAAAATTCACAACGTTATTCGTACATTTCTGTTGTCTAATAGTATAATTATAATGGTCAAAATTTACATAAATCCGACATCATAACAGGCGCATATTTAAATCAACCGAGTTGATTCAACTTCAGGCACAGTTGTGAACATCATTACTGTTTTAGATCTTATATTATCTGAAAAATATCTTAACCCTTCAGATACCGTCAATTAGAGACACAATAGTAAGACAATAGATGCGCGGCCACCAGTGGTCGCTTGGGGATTCATGAATTAATATTACTTCTGTGTCTTCTTATAAAGGCAGTGTTCACCATATAGCCATGATTTCGTGATTAATGGTTAAGTCTAAAGATAGCTCGTCCTCTACTAATCAGAGTTCAGTTGTTTTGGTTAAAACTCTTTACTTTGGCCTCATTTCGTGAAAGTTTTAAGTAATGTAGGTACCTGAACTCCTGGTCTATTAAAAAATGTTCTCCTTTACTATTTAAACATATTGTTCAATAAACTTCTAGCCGATGATGGCGTTGAAGGTGTGCCCGCTTGCGTGGGACACTGTATTGTCCTCGTCGAGATGATCGGCTGCGGATGACCTCTCGCACTGGGCCTTAATGCACGCTATGGTCAGAAGCGAGAAAATAGGATGTGGTTCCCTTTTTCTGCGAAGCAGTAATGCTAGCGAATGAGACGGTCTCACGGGTAAGGGAACGGACATCCGCATGTCCCAGTCACCGCGACAGAAGAAGCTCCGTTCCTGATTATCGTAAAAGTGGGCCTGTGGATGATAAGCAACGGGTAGCGCGCCGTTCGGCCACCCGGTAACTGGACCATGCCCAAGTAGTCAATGGCACGTAGTGTTCCACGCAAGCCTCAAAGAACTGTCGGGAAAACCGTAAGGACCTGACAGGACCCATACTCGCTAGGGTCACGGGAAATTACTGACAAGGATACTCGTGATCCTGGAACGAAAAAGGTACTGAAGGACACACAGGTGTGGTTTTAGTCAGTAAAACTCTGACACCCGTTTCACTCGGGAGAATTCATGATGTCCAAAATAAATTAAAAAATCGATGATGACGTACACTTCACTACTAGCTTCTGTCAGCGGCTTCGACCACGTATTATGTTTGTGAATTGATCCAGAACGCGATCTACTCGTTTACCCATCTAAGCACACCAACTGCAACGTCCACATCAACATACGTACATTATTAGTGTGATTATCAGAGGCGCTTGATTTGAAGTTTGTATATTATATTTAATTTTATAGAGACGCGTAAATTATTATGGCGATTATTGAAACATTCATGCTTGTTGCATCCAGTACTAAAAATATTTGTGGTATCCTTATCTCACTACGGTTAATAGTGCACACTATAATATTATAAAGGCGAATATAATATGAGTACTTTGTCATGCTCAATCGGCTGAACGGTTTTGAATGACATTTGGCACACAGGTAGAACATGCCTAGCAATAGCGTATGTGCTATCCATTATACTTGTATATTGAGGGTATGTTGCCGTTCCCTTGGGACAATCATCTACTTTCACGCGAGCGCAGGACCACGTACCGGAGGACGCAGTTTTGGAAGGCCTCCAACAAGGTCGACCGATGCCCTGGTCAGGGTCGCGGGAATCCGATGGATGCGTGACGCACAGGACCGGTCGTGTGCCAACGCTTGGGGGAGGCCTATGTCCAACAGTGGACGTCTTTCGGCTGATATGATGATTATGACGCGGGTGCAGCCGCTGTTAACAACTAGTATACCTACAAATAAAGACAGTAACTGTTTTATTTCAGTTAAATTACTCAAATCGGCCTTGACATAAAATGTCTCAACAATAATTATCGTTGACGTTCGATTTGATATAATTAATACGAAAACTTTAGAAAACAAACAAAAAAGTCTTTTATTGCAGTAATTTCAGTTTCATCGAAAAAATAAAACTTAAAAAACAACTCCTCAGCGCTATTGTTCCGAATTATTATGTAAATGACATTGAAATTGTCGTAGGGAACAAGCATGTATTATCATCTTATCTGCGTTTGGTGTATTTTCCTGTGTTTTCTTTATACCTAATTACTGTGGAAAAGTGCGTTGATAGTAAATTAAGGGCATTCTAGTTTCTGGTTTACATATTGTTTGCTTTTGCATTCAAATCGTAAACAGCCTTGTTTTTTGTTTAAAGGTACTGGAATAATAACACCATCGTTCTGCTATTATGTTGACTTTAGCTGTGAATGTAACAGTAGGTAGGCCCTTTTGACTTTATATCTTTGGATTATATATTGATACATCCGTGATAGCAATTAGATTTATAATAAGTGCTCAAAATTTGACAGAAATAATTTCAGCATTAACAATCCGATGTCAAATATCAACGGTTTCAAAATAACTTGTAGTTAAAGTTTCATTGTTACCACGTAAAGATTCTCATAAAATCCAAGACATAAAATGATCTATAATAAAATCGAAAGGCAGCTGAAAGGCAGGCCTTGGCCTTTATAAAATATAGCCTATGTCATTCAGGAATAAAGCAGCTTTCTATAGGTGAAAAAAATTTTGCATTCGGACTTTTACTTCTAGAGATCTTTACTCCAGAGGTACCTTCTACAAACAAAAAAATAAAAACAAACTTTGCCTCTTTATTATATTAGTGTAGAAAACAATGTACAACGGAACTACTTTAAGAAAATATTTAATTATTGATAGCTCCATACTTTACTTAGTAGGTAGTACTTAGTGCGGGCACTATTTTAAATTTATTACCATCGAACACTAAAGCAATGCTGGTGCAGATCCTAATTTTTCCAATCATCGATTATGGTGACGTGTGCTGCAATTGACCTGAATGCAGATCTCTCTCGCTTACTGCCTTGTTCTCATTTTTAGCCTCTCCAAATTTCCCTAGTTATCTAGCCCCTCACTTCCAATACATTTGCGCCAATCACAACAAAAGTCTACGGTCATCACATAACCGTATACTCACCGTACAGACTTTATTCACAATTCTTTTTATGTCCAAGCTATTTCTCTTTGGAATGCACTACCCCAGGATATCAGGATGGCAACCAATCGATTGTCTTTCAAAGTGAAGGTTCGCGAGTATATTCGTGAGAAGTTGGCAATAGTTTCATCACAGCGCTAATTTGTTTCATATTATTTGTTTGCACCAATTGTTCCTTTGGGTTTGTGTGTTCTTCTTTTCTATTCTTTTATTTTTCTGTTCGTTGTTGTATAAGTGTAATTATATATATTATGTATTGTGTATCTGTATGTTATGTATTTACATGAAGAATTGTATTAATATGTAACGGATAATATTGCACCTACCACGATTTATTTGTCTCTGCATCACCCAAAGGTTGACTGGTAGAGAATGCCTTAAGGCATTAAGTCCGCCTTTGTACTCTTTTGTGCATGAAGAATAAAATAAATAAATATTTCAGGTTGAGTAAATAAAATAAATTTAATTTAAATTATGTTTTATTTATGAAATCAGTCAGTTATTTAAAATTATTTAAAGTCATTTGGCACTTTACTAAATAATATGGCGATAATATCGGGAACGAAAGCTCTGACTGTTTTTCTTTTCCGTCTAAATGACAAACTGACAACAAACATTTAAATATGATTATATGTAGATACAAACATTATCACATGGATTTACTTGATTCCATTAAATAAGCGTATTTATATTATTTACAAGAGACGGTTACACATTATTATACCTATTCAGTCAGAGCTCCAAAAATTTTGTGTTACAATTTGAACCTAAAATAATTCACTGTTACATATTTACAATCAAATTATTTTTATTCCGATAAAATTATATTTACAACCTTTATGTACAATGAGGTTTTACATGTTGAAGCTGTAATAAACCAATAAGGAATTGTGCAAATTGTAAGTTTAACGTTCCAGGATGTTTTAACTCATATTATTTTAAGATTTGTGTTTTAATACCAGCTTCAAACGACGATAAACAACACCGTCTATCATAAGAACACTTTTATTTTGGATACATTTAGTGTTACATTCACTACGATTAGACGAGGCTGAAACTGATCGTGTCGCTACTGACGTTAAAATTTTAATAAGAACGTCAGCAATTTTACACTAAATATATCCAAGATATAGTCATCTAATTGTGAAATCATATAAACAATATATGGCAAGAAAATATAGAGACCTTGATACAAGATCACAACAATTATTTTACACTATCTTAATACAAATATTTAGTACTATATACAGTCTAAGTTTATTCTAACACATTAAACGTATTCTTCTGACGGTTTTGGGGTGCCGTTCTGCAGTCTTAGCGAGGAAGACATTCTTCCGTTCACCGAGTCAGGTAATTCAGCTATATCCTTGAATACATCGATCATACTTTCAAAATTTGGTCCCCAGTTGAATAGATCGAGAGCAGCGGGCCCCCAGCCAAGTGCCGCTGATGCGGGAGAACCATTTGCTTGCCGGTACAAAGCTGAACTTACATGAGGGGCTAAATCATCATCAGATGCGACTAGAGTGCTCAGCGAGCCACGGAACGAGGAATCAAAGCTTTCGTAAGGTGGTGGCAAAATAGGTTTTTTTGGATTACTTCCACTACTAACATTTTGTCTTCTAACGTCTTCTAACTTATCTGCGTTTATACTATTATTATCATACTCTATTTCAGAACAAGTAAAGCTATCATTTCCACTCTCATCATCCGACCCGGTAGAGCTTCTGTTATCGTCTGGAGGTGAGTGATGTCTATGCGACATGTGGTGACCGACTCCTCCTCCCCGAGGTGCTTCACTTGAACTTGACACTGCATCTAATGTGGACACTAAACTAGAAGTTCGCTGCCTTGCATTCATTCTTTCTATTTCTTCTGCTGTTAGCCCTACTGCGCCTGAACCAACAGACACCACTTGTGGCACTTGTGGCGGAGCACTGGGTGTTTTTCTCCCCGCTGAAGAACTTTGCCCACTCAGTTGTGACATAACAGGGCTATTCAAGCTTCTTTCACTATTACTATGCAATGCATCTTTACCAACACCACCAGAACTAGACGTAGTGGCTAACAAAGCGCTCTGCAATGGTTTGCCAGATATATCATGAAGAGTTAATATTCTGGGTTGCTGACTGAGTTCACTACTTGGAGATAATCGTGCTAATGGTGTAGTTTGATGTTGTCTCGGTTGTGGCGGAGGTTGTGCAGCTTGCGGAACTCGAGACGGGTACCCGCTCGGGTGATGTGGTGAGTGACGATGTTGAGGGGTCTGGTGTTTATGGTGGTACCCTGCGATGGGTGGTGGAGTAGCTTTGTATTTTCGAACACCGGCTGCTTCCCGAAATCCTTTATAATGATAAACAATGTCTATGTCAGAAGGTGCGATTGAGCTAGCGTTTTCAAGATCATAGTGTTCTGGCACTTCTGAATTTAAGTCCATACCACTAGGGTGATCGTGAGTGTGGTGCGATGTATTAGTAGATGGTGGCGGTGGAGGGTGATGATCTTCCCGAAGAGCTGGACTTTTGCCAACGACTTCACGCTCTATTATATCTGGCCGCTGCGGTCTCGGTGGATCAATATTCATTATTTCTCTATCTTTGTACTTCTTTGATAACAATTCAGGACCAACGATATGGCCGACATTGCGTGTTATATCCGCATTTTCTGACATGTAACTATTGAGGCTTGTGTCATTATTGTGAAGATTTCTATTCATTATGCTGTCATTTGTACCTGCTATTAGATTTGGTGCGTTTAACATAGCTGGACCTCCATTTTGCTTGGAGTGTACAATATTGCCTTTGCTAGCAGATCCGTTGCCTTTTTCTTTTTTCTGTTTACGTAGTCTATAAAAGATTATTGAGACTGAAATGGCGACTAATAAAATAACGAAAAACACTATTACAAGTGTTATGCCAATACGCAATGGATGATTTTGCGCTGCACCAACTCCAAAGGCACTATGACAACCATTTAATATTTTACCTCTGTGAATTGTTTCTTTGAATATGCTGCCGTTTCCATTGAATGGTTGAAGTTCGTTGTTGATTGAAAAATTAGCCAAGCACCCTTCAAATTTGTTTTGGCTTGATGTAGTTATCCATTCAGTTTTAACTCCTCCGATTGATATAACAGTTAAATAAGGGTCTAAAAAGTCGTGAACGCCTGCAGAATCAAGTTCTTCGCCAACATTTTTGCTGTCCACGAGTAAGCGTATACTTCTACCGACTGACACTAAGGTAATATTATGCCAATTACCATCAGAAACATCATTTTGCTCTGATTGACTCATATTTACAATGGTGTTCTGTTTTGAGGTGTAGCAAACTTTTCCTTCTAATAATTCAATCACAGTGTAATATTTATCAGTTGCTGCATAAAATAAGACACCATCTTTTCTGTGAGTCCTAAAGAAGAACGATAAGCTCTTTGCTGGACTGTTGACTTTGGGAATAACTTTGCCAGAAGATTTGCTAGTCTTCTTCAACCAACCAGTACTGCCTCCGTAAAAGGTTTCCAATAATTGCATTCGTCTATGCTTTTCAGATATTATGTAAGTAATAAATCCATTTTCGGCCACTGATATAGATTGCATGGAGAGGCTACAGTCAGGAGAAATTAAGTCACCTTTGCACTTGCACAAATTGGCTTTCCATCTATCCAAACACCTTCCAAGCCCACAAACATCTTTTTTGAAACAGGCGCCTCCTTCTGAGCGTTCACACTTTGGTTCTACGCTTCGTGCTTTTATGGGGTTAGTGAGGTTTAGCATACGCCCGTTGATGGTAATACTGTGCATACACCCAACGAAATCATCAGAATGAATTTGTCCTGGACGTTCTAGGACTGGGTCCGCTTCGTGAAGGCCACCGATGAGTAATGGTTCGTTGTTGAAATTTAAGGTCCTGAAAAGAAAATAATACAATGATCAGTCTATGATATATTTCATGAGATGAACTTGGCTAAAGCTAAGAAATTAGATTGCTCAGGCTCGCACACAGATGAATCAAATTAATATCAGAAATATGATCTCCTGGTATTTATTCATAAATCGTATCAATCACCATTCTTCTATCAATCCTTCCGCCTCACACCAATAATCCTCTTCTTATAATTTGAATGAAAATATATTTTTTTAAAACTTAATATCTGCCGAGGAATCGAACTCTAGACTTCGCCAGTCATGCCAAGGTCAAGAAATATGAATATAAGGATAAATATTAGTACATACCCTGCTTGCCCAGTGTCGTCATCATAACATGTATCGTCTCCAGGATCACATTCTGTGCAGCTGTCTCCATGGTCAGTACAAGTCGCCACACTCAATGATATCACCCGTCCGTTTCTTGTAGCAGTAAGTTTATACCAGTTTCCATCAGATAGGTTTTTCTTAGAATTCATGATGGCGACAGAAGTAATGGATGTTCTGGCACCGCCAAATGAAAACACTGGCTTTCCACCCAATAACTCAATTGCTATAAAATCTGATCTTCCACCAGTCTGGCCTCCATAGTTATACAGCAACAAAGCATCCGGTTTTGTAGTGGCGAATATTATTGTTATGTCGTTGGTTGATGCATCAAGAGATGGGAATTGCATATAAGATAGTTCACCAAAACCGAAAGTAGTACTTTCACAGTGTGTTCCGTAGCGACCATTTGTGCAACTGCATTTATAACCTGGTTTTAGACTAATACATATTCCTCCGTGCATGCATGGGTTAGGTCGGCACGAGTCAACTAAAGCTTCACAGTGATTACCACGATATCCAGGGCGGCACAAGCAGAAGAATGAATTCCTATCAGCGCTTTCTTTGCAAGAACCTCCATTCTTACATGGATTACTACTGCACACATCATCTCTTTCCATCTCGCAAGTTTTACCATCTCTGCGAGCTGGACATGTACAAGTAAAGTCGTGACCCTGTTTTCGACAGATTCCTCCAAAGCGACAGGGATTTGGTGAACAGGGATCTTGGCGCTTTTCACAATTTCCTCCAATGAAACCATCTGTACAATGGCAAGTATATTCGTGTCTGACCAATGGCGAAGACAAAATCAGGGATGGGCTTTCTGTTATTTTTGTATCATCTAATACTCGGATTGCATCCGTACAAAGGCCATCATTTTTGCATTTTTGAGAAGCACACGGAAAATAGGCTACGATAATTTGGCTCTTTAGTAACTTGGTTATTTGGAATTCTTTAGCTTTTAAATATTTTTCAGTCATTTCCCTTTTCCAAATGGAATGATTACTCTTCGTTGCTATGGTCAAATCTAAATGACCATCTACTTCATTTATGCTGTATAAATAAATGCTTTCATTGTTTTTCAGACTTTCTTTTAATATTTCGAGTAAACTTCGATAGTAGTGAGTTAAAAAGTCTGATGCAGTCATGTTCATTATTCTTAGAGTGATTGATTGCTCTACGGTATTATTGTCAAAAGAAAAATATTCTACACTTATTGAAGATAAAACATCTTTGTGAACACCATCATTTCCTGAGACCGAAAATGAATATCCTTGTCCAGGTTTAACAGCGTTAGTGTATAAGTTACATCCAGATCGGATATTGAGAAGTGACAGTGTGTTTTCAGAAGTTGACTCTTTGATAATCTTGCATCTGTAATCTCCTACGATATCTGGATCATTAGGTTTTACATCAGCGATTTTGCCTCGTGGAACTTTATTATTGAAAGCAAAAACAATAACGTGAGCTGATCTTGGCGTTGGTGGATTGTCATTTCTGTCCAACACTTTTATAAATATGGTGTAGTTCGATTTCATAACTGGAGTACCACTATCTTCAATTTGTATCATAACTTCAAGAGTAGGCGTTATTTCTCGGTCTATTTTCTTTGTTGTCAATAGTACACCTGTATGTTTGTGAACTTTAACGTAGCTTTGATGTTTTCCGCCAACAATTGCATATGAGAATGGTGCTCCATTAGGTGGTAGATCGGGGTCGTTAGCAGAAAGAGTTGCAATGCTGGTGTTAGGAGGTTCATTTTCGTAAACAGAACCTTCAAATCCAGAAGCATCGAATATTGGTCCATTGTCATTGATGTCTGATAAAGTTATTTTAACTGTTGCTGTGCCAGTTTGCGGTGGAACACCTGTATCTATAGCACCAACAATCAAAGAATACATTGGCAAAGACTCTCTATCCAAGTGGCGAACCACTTCAATTTCTCCGGTTTGAGGATCTATTTTGAAGTCTTGATTGGTATTTCCACCAAGTATTGAGAAACTAAACTGATTGTTCTGTGGTCGAACATCTTTATCCACTGCTTTTACTTGAATAACTTCTTGTCCAATACTAGCACCTTCGGAAACTGTAGCCTCATAATAATGGCGCAAGAATTCTGGAGGATCATTTCCGTCTTGAATTGAAATAATAACTTGTGCTTCATCAGTATCGTTTCCACGTATACCACCGGAATTTTTTGCAAGAACTGTTAACACAACTCTATTCTGTGTTTCTCTGTCTAAATAACGAGCCACTCTAATCACACCTGTTTGTGAATTGATGCTAAAACCCTTGTCATTACTTGAACCTACAAACAAATAGTATATAATACCGTCATCTCCACTATCTTGATCAGTAGCTTGAATAACACCAACATTCGCTCCAACTTCGGCAGATTCTGATACATCGAAATGGAAAACAGGTTGCTGGAATTTAGGATAGTACTCATTCACACCCGTTATGTAAACAATAACTTCAGTAGTATTACGCATTATTGAATCAGGATTCTCAGCTCTGATTTCCAAGGTGTAAAGTTTATTTTCTTCATAATCGAATACTTCTTTAGAGAATATTTCTCCAGAGTTGACATCTATGTGAAACAGTGAAGCCATATCATTATTTATATAATATTTAATTATGGCATTTTTCGGAGAATCTATATCAATTGCAGTAACTTTGTATATGAAACTATTTACAGGAGAGTTTTCTGGCAAATATGCAAAATATTTCGTCTGGTTGAATTGTGGAGCGTTATCATTGATGTCGGTCAAAATTATGGTTAGCGTAGCAATAGCTTCTTTAGACTTAAAACCAAGATCTTTTGCAGTAATATTTAGTCTATATTCCTGGATCGTATCAAAATCAAGCGGACGTAAAATACTTATAGCTCCTGTTATTGGGTGAATTTGGAATTCTTGTCCTGCATTTCCAGATGAAATGGAATATCGTACGATGCCATTAGGTCCTTCATCTTCATCGCTTGCTTTTACTGTTAAAATTGGTGCTCCTACTGGTTCGTTTTCGGGTACAATTACTTGATAGCTCAAAGCCGTGAATTTGGGACTGTAAAGATTTTCGCCGGTCACAACAAATATTACTGTCGTTTCATCAAACTGAGGAGGTACTCCACGATCAACGGCTTTTATTTTGAGTTCATAGTATTGACCTAGATAATAAAATTGTTTGCTCACAATAATCCAGCCACTTTTTTTCTCAATAGTTAAATAAGCAGTACCATTTCCGCCGGATACATAATATTCTACTTCTGCATTTATTCCAAAATCAAGATTATCTTCTGCTGTCAGTTTTATAATTCTTTCTCCTGAAGTAGCATCTTTTGGTACCGGTACAAACTTTTCATGATCTTTGAATTTTGGCGCATTATTGTTGGCGTCAACCACATTAATTGTAACTAAACATTCAGAAGACATAGGAGGTTTTCCATTATCTGTTGCCACAACGACAACAGAATACGTATTTTCAGGTGATGAATTGATTGATGTTCTTTTATAATTCATCTTGAATTTACTGAGTATTTCTCCTGTGGCAGGATCTATTGAGAATAAGTCAGATGGTTGTTGTAATGAATATGATATTATAGAGTTAGGACCTTGTTTGTCCCTATCAGTAGCAATGACTTGGCCAACAAAACTGTTTTTCTGTTGTAACTCTGGGAAATTGAAACTGTAGTATGAATATTCAAATTCTGGTGCATTATCATTTTGGTCTTGTATCGTAATAGTCAATGGCGTTTCAGAACGCCAAGCACCGTCAGTAGCCGCTACTTTTAGAATGTACTCATCTTGTAATTCTCTATCAAGAGGTCGAGCAACTGTGACATTTCCGCTTATTGGATCTATAACAAATTTCTGTCCAGGATTTTCAACAAAATTGTAAGTAGCGTTTGCGTTAGGACCAGAGTCTAGGTCTGAACTTGTAACTCTTATCACAAATGACCCGATTTCGGCATTTTCGGTTACATTTACACTAAAAAGCCGAGTAAATCTTGGAGGGTTATCATTTTTATCTAAAACAGTCACAATAACTGTCGAGGTTCCTATGAGTTGAGGTACTCCATGGTCCACCGCTTCTACAATCAATTCGTAAAATGGAATGGACTCTCTATCCAAGGCTATGTTTGTGTATATTTCTCCCATTTCTGTATCTATTCTGAATGTCTCATCATAGTCATTGACTAGTTTAAAAGATATTCTACCATTTTCGTTAGAATCGTCATCATGAGCGTCAATTTTAATTACCAGTTGAGGTGGATATTCTTCTTCTAACACAGTGGCATTGTATAGAGCACTTTCGATCACAGGAGGATTATCATTTGCATCTGTCACTTTGATTTCAATTTCAATGAATGATTTTAGTGGAGGATTGTCAGAATCCCTAACTTCAAACCACACTTCGTATAGAGGCATCGTCTCATAATCAAGTCCTTTTCCAGTAATGAATACTTCTCCGCTCATAGGTTCTACTCTCAAAGCATCACCAACATTTCCTCCTGCAATACCGTATTGTAGTAGTCCAGTCGGGCCCTTTTTTGGGGACGTTGCTGATAATCTTGTCACCAAAACACCTTCTGGTGTGTCTTCCGAAAACGTAAATGTTAATTTGTTTGTAACTGTAAACTTCGGAAAATTCTTTACTGACTTTGGAATCAGAATCAACTCTGCTGTGCTTTGCTTTGGGATTTCACCACTATCGGTTGCTATTATAAGTAGATTAAAAGTTGATCCATTCTTATCCTTATACTTCATAAGATTTTCGTTGGCTTTTATAACTCCAGTTTCTTTATTTATAATAAATAAGTTTTCATGTTCACCTTTTAAGTCATAGACTATCTTTTTGTTTAGTCCAATATCATTATCACTTGCTTTTACTCCAAAAACAAAATCTCCTTTAACGGTCCGATCAGATATGTGAGCTTCATAAACCGGATGAGCAAATGTGGGTGTATTATCATTTTCATCTTCAACTATTATTGTAAGGTTGGCAGTAGCGGTTCTTGGGTCAGTGGTTGATGAATCCTGCGCCATTATGATCAGATAGTAAACATCCCAATCTTCTCTATCTAATGTTGCATTTGTTGAAATAACGCCTGTAGCAGAATCTATCTGAAATCTTTCCGATTTGTCACCGAGAAGACTGTATCTTATCTTAGCATTGTTACCAACATCCTTGTCTGTTGCTTTTGGACTAAGTATAACAGTTCCAGAGGGTAAATTTTCTTTTACGTTGGTTCTGTAGCTTTGCCTTTCAAAGTCTGGACTGTTGTCATTAACATCTTGAACCACAATTTTTACTGTTCCTGACCCAGTAAGTGGAGGTGACCCTGTAAATATAAGAAACTAAATCAAAAACATGCTTAAAAATAGCAAGTAGTTGAAAAATAAAATTGAAAACTTATTCGAAATATTTTCGTTCTAGATTATATTCCTATGAACTATGACTAATAAAGTATATGTTTAAGATTATACTCCCAAAGTGCTACAAATTACTGACTAAGTACATTTTATAGCTGGGTAACTTACCCGTATCCATTGCCACAAGTGCTAAGGTGTATTCATCCTGTACTTCACGATCTAATGTTCTTAACAAGGAAATTTGCCCAGATGAAGCATTTATTTTGAAAAGATCTGCATCGCCTTCCTTTATGAAATAGCGGACTTGATTATTAAATGGAGGTGAATCAGCGTCATAAGCATGAATTGTTATTATGTACCCGCCGTTGGGAGGAATTACATTTTCCATTACGTACGCTAAGTACGGTGAATCAAGGAACGTGGGTGGGTTATCGTTTATGTCTTGAATTGAAATAGATAATTCAGCCGTATCGAATCTGACATCGTCTTTAGCACAATCCTCAGCTCTTATTGTTAGCAGATAACGGGATTTTCTTTCAAAATTGAGATTCTTAGCAACCCTGACAATGCCAGTATCTTCACTGATACTGAAATCTCTATTTTCATCGCCTGAAGCAATTGCATATCTCACTCTGCCATTTACGCCTTCGTCTATATCGGTAGCTGAAACCTGGGAAGAAAAGATTGTTTAAATAAAATAAATACACAATTTCTATAATTTATTTTAAATTTATATTTTAATTGAGATTATCATAACTATTCTATATGACACTTACTTGTAAGACGCTAGCTCCAATACTGGCATTTTCTGGAACTGAAGCACTGTATTGCTTCGGATCAAACACTGGACTATTATCGTTCTCATCTAAAATATTTATTTTTATTTTAGACTTGGTGACGTTGGGTGGATCACCTCTGTCCTTAGCTGTGACAGTTATCGTATAACTTGCTTTTAGTTCTCTGTCAAGTTTTCCTGTTGCTCGTAAAATACCATCAACATTTCCCAATGAAAAATAACCATTAATTTCAGGATCCGGTGTCATAAAATATTCCACATATCCATTTCTTCCCTCATCTTTGTCGACAGCTTTTATTGTCATTACGACTGTATTGAGTGGAATATTTTCGGACACTGTTGTTATATTGGGTGTAACAAACTCAGGTGCCATGTCATTGACATCCTTTAGTTGTATCGTAACCTGTAACAATAAAACAGTGCCATAAAAGTGTGTGAAAACGAAACATACAAACATAATAAAAATCAGATAAATGAAACTAAAATCTTCTCAGTTGGGAGACGTTTTTGGTATCAATGGAATATAAAAGTGGCCGGATGTAGCGTCAATTGAATTTTATTATGTTTTTTGAAAACAGCATCTTGCATTTCTAAGAAAGTTAATACAAGTAAAATAATAAAGCAAAACGCGTCCTATGCTTCCGTCTGCTCTCATCAGGCGCATATTGTGGAATATAACAATAGGCGCACCTCACAATAGCTCGTAATGAACGTGATTTTTAAGGGTTTGGAATATAACATTTAAGTGCGCTAGATTAGTAATAGTTTCAGAACTGTTTATGTGACTATTTATTAAACGATAAGCAAATGAGCATTTGAAAATAAATGTTAAGTTATAGATACCAAAATATTGAACTTAAGTAATCCTTTTTTATTTAAAAAGAGAGGCAGAAGTAATCCACAGTAGGGAATACTAGTTTATTTAAAGATATTTCTAGTAAGAGCTTTCTAAAAGTGACATGACCCTGTTAAGGTAAATATGGCGTCCCACTCCCATGTAAACATAATGTAAGCTGTTCGAAAGTAAACGTTAGAACTTAACTTCAAAAATATGGTAATAAGAATGTGCGAGACGAGACAACGCGTTTATAAATTGCCCGTATCCACTTGATCGATGGGACGTTTACTGGTAAACATTTCACAAGAATACTTCTATGCAAGTGCATTTTAACGAACGCAAGTACGAGTATTAAGTTTACGAAATGCTGCAGAATGTAGTTGCATTTTAGTAATGAAAAAAAAAATATGTCTAGTAGTAAATAAGATTGATAATATAGGAGATAACATGAAAAACCTTGTTAGCATGCTGGCTGATCAGATAAATATACTTTTAAAAGGTAAAGCATAACCTGGCAATACCTAGCCAAGAGCGCACCCACTGTACGGAAAACAAATTTACACAGTGGCGTATCTCTCTAAGTCTATATAGTCCAGATGGTAAGCAAAGATTTTATCGATGATAAAACACGCTCTAACTTAAGAGCCCCAGACACAAACTATCAAAAAACAGATTACGGCAAGAAAAGTAATGCTGTTACATTTTATCATGCGATCTCTTTCAAAAACAATATGCAGATTTCTTCCAAGAGCAAAATCTAAAGCTATTCAAAATATTTTTATATTCTAAACAAAAACAATCATCATATCTTTACCTGTACAGTGGAAGACAGTTGAGGCTCGGGTGGCTTAGCCATATCTTTAGCTGTTACGACAAGGTTGTAGATCGGAAGAGTCTCTCTGTCTAACAGTCTTGCGGTGTATATCGTACCGTTCTCAGCTATACTGAAGTCCTGACCCTCATCACCAGAGCTGATGCTATATGTCACTTTGCCATTTAAACCTGTAAGTTGATAGAAAATAGTTTCAAATGCAGGTATGTGACATACTATGATCAAAAATATTTGTAGGTTTACCTGTTTTATTCCTCTGCTTGCATAAAACCATAATATACAGAATTAATATACAATTTTGACAACCTATAGTTACAGAGTTTTTGTCAAAAATCTATTGAATTATTTACCTGAATCCAAATCAGTAGCGCTAATGGTGACCACTGAAGTTCCAATTGGGACGTCTTCTAGGATTTCGTTTGAAAAGCTCATGGGATCAAATATTGGTGCATTGTCGTTGAGATCGATCACGTTGACGTACACTGTGACAGTGCCAGAAAGAGAAGGGTGGCCATTGTCCTGCGCTTGCGCAACCAGTATGTAGTGTTGTGTCTGAAATAAGAGATTTAAATGTTATAAATACAATACAAGAAATATTTCAAGCCATTTTATTAGGTGCTTCAATCGTATCCATAGAAGTATATTTTACGAGTGTGTTTATTTTAAGAACCAGTCACTATCATAACAATGTTAAAATACAAAACTATCCCTGAAATAACGCCGTAAGTATTCAACACATAAAATTTGGACTCTAAAACAAGGCATTACATGAAGTACGACGGTAACATTTTACGAATTACGGCGGCATTCAGATTTTCCATATAATAGGACACCGAAGCTTCCCAGCTATGACAAGCTCCCTCATTCGCGGATCGTGGAGCGAGATGGCGATTTAAAAAACAAGTAGTGGTCGCGGAATCCGGCTCGGGGATGTTTTGCGGACGGCTGCTTTGTCAGACATTGTTCGAGCCTTAATTTCGATGGCGGATCGAGCGGGCAAATGCCGAATATGATGCGCGACGCGAAAAAACTGTACTGGGATGAAATTAGCAGCTCTCTAGCGGGGTACGCGGAATTGGCGGGCGGTCGAGAGAACGAATGTACCCAGCGAATTGTTTTTACTAATTAGCGGGGCCGGCCGACTTGATGAGTCCAGTGCGGCAGACGGCTCGCGAACACCGCCCTTATGTGCGCTGGAGGCACGTCCAAGCATATACACACGGCACACGTAACGAGAAGATAATTTTTTAAAACAATGGAACGAGTTTCTTTTAGCTCCAGCCTGAAAAACTGTCCGCTACATTGTTGATGTTACGGGGACTCCGCGGGAGATAAGTAGGCTACCTAGTGACTGATATCAGGAACCTGCTGGCAGATTACTTCTTTATATACTGTATTGAATTGGGCTGTTGTTCAAAAATATTCGAATACATAGTTTTAGTAGAGTCATTGTCATCATTAATCCATAGTAAAAAAGGGACAATGCTATACATCCTACATAGCTCTGTATCTCTCTCTCTTTGACATAAATTGTGACGGTTTTTAGACGTCGTAGTAGAATCTCTGATTTGTTTAAAACAGTCATCTGTAATTTCGAGACAAACAAAACGCCTATAAACTTCATACGCATAGCTGAGATGCATCGTTCAAAATAAACGTTATAACAAAAAAAAAATCAGCCAAGAGCATGACAAGGTCAAATTCATAATGCTTTCCTACATACTTAGTTATGTATTTGTAACAGTTTTCGTAAGATCAATGACCAAGTTTTAAAACTACCCCTTTGACCTACGTAGTAAATATTAGTTTCAAATATTTTAGAAATATTGCACATATTAAAATATGAAATGCCGTTCTACCTAAAACCGAAAAATTACAAAACGACCTTTGATTTATGTCCATAGAGAATTTAACGACTTGTTTGTCATTTTACTGCAGCATTGATGAGCACAATAAGGCGGTTGCGACTTGCCGCAAAAACATGTTAAATAGGCTTTATGCTGGGCTTGTGAGAAAGAACTCGGTGCATATAACATACTCGTAAGTTTAAGGCGTACCTCGCTTTGTTCAATCACGGAGTTTTTTTTATGATTGTTCAGTTAACATGCAAATGTTAAAGAACTCGATAGCTGCCGTCTTCAGAAATTCACTTCTACATAAAAAATGGCTTTTCTGAATTTGTTTCGTGTTGAGGGATTGTACCGTTTTATGAATCTCGAGATGTACATTGGTCCCTTAAAATTAAAGTGGTAGTATACCACGAAACAGCGTCACAAAATAAACTTATTTATTTTAGTCAATAAGAAGTTACGAATAAGAAGAAAGTATGACAATCGGAATTTAAATGGGTTGTATTGACTAGATATAAAAGTTGCCCAAAAAATCAATTTAAAAACTATTTAAAAATTATTTCTCATTCCAATAATCGTTTGACTAACAATGAATTGGAAGAACATTAATTAATCAGTATCCCAAAAACAAACATTGTTAAGGTATGATATTGCCAACGCTAGAAGGAATGGGGTGGGTTTTTAGTCAGTAAGAGTCTGACACTCTCCCACTCCGCCCAAGAGCGGGGGTTATCATTGGATGATTTTTCACCACCATAAAAAAGGACATAAAATGACAATTGTATTTAATCGTGTTTCCACTACCCTTTAATATGTAAATAATTATATATTTATATAATTCCTTGGTTTGCCAAGTTATACTAGGGTGAATTATATCAGTAATTTATCTTTCCTTACTCTGGCCAATATCAAGCAAAGGTATGTAATGTAAGTAAATTACTTAATTACAATTTTAGAATGTCCAAATTACTCTGAAATTGATACTTGCAATAATTCTGCGGTACATATAAGCCAATATTATTATCAGGCATGCCAGTGCATACTGGCTTCATATTAAATACCTACCTACCTAGCCTGAAGGCAATATTGTCCCTACTTAAATTGCGTATATTATCTACAACATGCAATATTTTTCATGGTCCATAATAAATTTTACTCAGTCCTGTCTTATTTTTGCGAAAAGACATTAATGTCCAGTGTATATCATGTCCGTACACTACTGGTTGAAGATTATCATGCAGATAAACTGATAAATGTGGAATAGCTTATCATAAATTAAGAAAAGTGAAAAAAAAAAACGAGGAATTTATCTGTAATTAACCACCAGTAGCTTCAAGTGTATAAGCTTAAAAATTTAAAAACGTAAAGTTTACAAAAATATCCTGAAATATTGATACAAGAACCTGTCTGCACTTTCTAAAATAAGACCACATCCTCGTTGACATCTTTGCTTAGCGTTTCGTTCATTATGCCCAGGGATTTTTGAAATAGTTTTTTAGTAAGTAGAGCAGTAGTGGCTCAGTGGAGGCCAATTTCAAACTCAGGCTCAAAATTACCGAAAATAAATCATCTGTATTTTTTTTCATCTGCTCTCAAAACGGTCAAGGAAATCATCCTGAAGAAACCGGTATGTCCTTGAACCAAAAATTCGAAGGCGTTTGACATCCACCAACCCGAACAAGGACCACGTGGTGGAATTCCGTATTCCTTTCCCTCCCCTAGAGTCCTCTCTCCTGGCGTGAGTCCCAGCAGTGGGAACACTACAAGGCCATTTATGTAACGTTATACGTCAAGGCCTTTTTACTTTGAATAAATGCCAGATCATGTCATGTGATCATAATGTGAAGAATAAGTATCTTTCAGTGTTTTTTTTTTTATATTTATGCGTGCAGGCTATTCAGAATATCATCTGCAGAATAAATGTGAATGACATTCTCCAGTTTATATTAAATTTCAAGTAAATAAGTCGAGTGTAAATGTTGAGCAACTTTACGAGCCAACCAAAAGTTTAATCGTATTTTTATGTCAGATGTAAACCTTGGATTAAGGTATCTTCTAATAACAATAACTAAACTAATAATCTTATGAATATAACTAAACTAATAATATTATATTTGGAAGTAGTTAAAAGGTGACGTCGCGTAGAGGCCGAGCGGTCAGTGACCTCATCAAGATCTATGTTACGATAACTGTTTCAACCGCAATGTATGGCCGCGAGCAGTAAGGGGCTGGCACATGTGAATCGGTACAAAACACTATAAATAGTTTAACCACTTAAAAAATTGCAAGGTATGTACATGAAATTATTATGAAATGTAGCAGGCGTGGCAGTGAGCGATGCATGCCGGAGATATGTTATTGAAAGGGATTTAAGTATGTGCTATCAGCAACTTGCAGATATCATGAATAAAATTAATTGATCTAGCTTTTTTCAGCCCAATGGCATTAAAAAAAATAGCCGACACGTATTTGGCTACACTATGAAACTTATGTCCTTTATGATTTTCCATTAAAATCTACTTAGTTCCTGTGACACGAGGTAACCATGACGTTGAAAGTAAAATAGTTTTAATCTTGTTTCAGTGTGAGTAAGAGATGGCGCTAGACATGCTGTATTGCTCTATCTCTTACCCACACTGAAACAAGATTAAAACAATATTACTTTAAACGTCATGGTCTAGGTCTTAGACGCAAAACATTATTTTGCATCAAAGTCCAGTTAAAAAAAAACATCAACATTGATTTTCTTGGACATGATAATCAACGTAAATACAAGCTGTATTCTCACTCATCAGCATAGCTCACAAAGTAGTGTTTTCACATCTGAGTATACATCTCAACAACTGACTTGAAGCCTCATCAACGAGGCGCCAATTTTCAATATTGTTGTATGAAATATGCAGATGAAAGTATTAATATTTTATTATGCTAGAGTTACGGTGCTCAGCTCATTTGCACCCATACAAAGCTCTCAACAATGTCCGACGCAGACAACGTTTATGAATTTAAAGCCAGGTCTTACTAGCGGTGTATAGTCGTAAATAATCCTAAAGTAGACGAACAAAGATAGTGATCTTTATTATTCGCTGTAATTTGATAAAAAAATAACGTAGCCATGAAACGCAAAACACTGATATTTATCTCAGCAATACACATTTTAATTGCAAGTTTGAGCCGCGAGGGTTCTCTGAAAAGTATAAACTATATGCTCGAAATTCTCTCCATGTTACATAAATGAAATACAAAATTTTGTAGATACGTCTTTTTTCCGGAATAAATAGAAATTACAGAGAGCCACTTTTTTTTGAGATGAGAAATCATTTAATGACTTCTCCCGCTCCAAAAAGGAAAGAAAGGACGTATTAGACTTTCACTGACTGTAACCTTCCTACATACCTTCATTTGCCTTTTGCGTTCTAGGGCTATGTGAACTCTTTCAAAGGTTCTCGCAGCCCTAGCAGGGACAGAATGCCACCTGATCCTAACATAGTCGTTTTGCTTCGTTTACGTCAAAGTTTTAATGATTCATAAAGTAGGAAACGATGTACACGGTCCTTATGTTCATACACCTTGTTACGGAATTTACAAACAAGATCGAACAGTTTCAAGGAGGCTTTAGTTAAAACAAATTGTAAACTGTGACTTAGTTGCAGGTCTCAAATTACAAGTTTGTTGAGGCCATGTTTTAAATAATAAATCGCCTATCATGGGACGATCGTGTTTCTGTTTTAACTTCCTATGTAGATAATTTTATAATAAACATTTTATTACCCTATATACTTTGATGAAGTATTAACACATTATTTAAAAATTAGTGTCGTTTATTAAAATTATGGCACATTTTTTTCATTACGAACAAGCATCGTCCTGTATTTAAAAATTTAAACGAATGCAGATTAAATTGATTATACCTTCAGAGTGTAGGTCGCATGTCGCTTCAGAACATATACAATTTACCGCCACAATTAATTAAGCTTTAATTAATTCCGTATTTACACAAGCAAATGTTTCAAAATAAAAATCTTGAAATGCAACATCTACCTGATACAATTGTTATTTATTGCCGACTAGTAATCAACGATTGGATTGGAATCAATCAGACTATTTTAGTACATGGAAGGGCAGTTACATTAATGTAACTGGATGCTCGGATGCTTATCAGGCAAATACGAACTTTAATTCGTCTCATTACAGCTGAACTTTCAACGGGGTTCCAGTAATGATTATTCGCAAAAATTGCAAATGTGCTATTCAAAATGCGTATTTGTAGTTCGGTCGCGATATGCCAAGGTCTAGGAGTGCGTTCAATCAGCTTTGTTTTTTGATCGTTCGCAAATGTTTTCCACGTTAATCACTTAATCTATTTTAAGTGTTTATAATTGCACATTTGGTCCGTTTTTACGACGGTGTCGCGCCACTTTACGAGTGTTTTTAAACTCTTGCATCCGCAGCTCGGTGCTCGCTCGCTTGCCTGCTGTGAGCTTATTGTCAATGTACATTTACTACTCAATCGTTTTAAAGCCCAATTAACATTCGCTGTCATTTTATTTTCGGTTCGGTTCATCGAGACTTGAGCAATAAGCATGCGTAACGTATTTTATACGTGACCTTAATCTCTGTCTTATCTTTGAAGGTTCTTTTTTAGCGTTTCTATGGTGCGGTTGTTGTAAGAAGTTTTTAAAGAAAGCAACCGTTATGCTGCTAATGAATGCCCATGAAAAAGTCTTTGGTCCTAATCTACTGCGATTTTATTAAAGGTTCCATTTTAAAAATAATCGCATAACCTTATCCGAAAAATGTGTAGGTAAGTAATGTAGCTTATTATGGCCATCTTCATGAAAACCTACAACAGTGCATACTAAAGGGAAGATACAAAATATTTCTACTAGTTTACACTATCCTAATACTGTATAGAAAAAGAAATAGAACCATGCTCAACTAAATCTTACCTCTTCGTAATCCAGCTTCGCCGTGAGTGTGAACACCCCTGTCTGAGGGTTTAGTGAGAACACGTCATTAGCCCAGTCCGAGATGACGGTGTATGTGAGCTGGGCATTGGGTCCTGAGTCGAGGTCAATGGCCGCCACGGTGCCGACCATGGCTCCTCTCGCAGCGTTTTCAGAAATGTCGAAAGAGTAGGCACTTTCCTTGAAAACTGGTGGATTGTCGTTTGTGTCGGTCACCTGGAAATAACATCAATGCATGGAAATTACGAAAATAGCAAGGGATCTTCGAACTTAATTCTCTCAACGAAGGTACAGATGATAAAAAATTAACATAACTGAATATTTGAAAGTTAATGTAATCGTAAATAAATAGCAAAAAAGTGCTTAGATATCGTAAACATTAGGTAGGCTCAGTGATTAGTTAATCGTTGGTCATACGTCGAGTTGACAAGTGGATGAAGCCGGGTGATAAGCACTCTACTGATTTGAGCCGACGAGCCAACGGCCCGCCGCCATGCAGATGTTTGGATTCATGTACAGGCAGTAACAAAACGGTTTATGAAACGTTTAATAGCGTGCCAGAGTTATTTCCCACGATTTTACATGACAAAAGATCGTTTGCTTACAGTCAAGCTGAAATGTTCGTTATTCTATATTGTGTATTCTCTTGGTTTTGATGGAACTGGCTTTGTTGGAAATTACTACGAGATTTGGTATTTCTCAAGCAAGCCTAATATGCAAATAAAATTTAACTTGTAGTTACGATGGAATAATATAATAATCAATTACATACACACTTTTCTATTGAGATAGAATGATTTTATATAAAAACTGAAACATACAAGTTTTATTACATTTTAAGTGTATTACAACACCATAATCTCTCTCATTCTAACATAAACCGTGAAAGTATTCTGTTAACGAGTGTACTTTCGAGATCTAAGTATCTTTATCACTGCGACTGTACGTAATTCGAGTTTCTCATAAGAAAAAAGCAACAAACCTGAACAACAACTCTGACATCCGTGAACTGGACCCCATCGTCTGCTCTTACGACCACCTGGTACTCAGAAGTCGTTTCCCTGTCCAAGGGGTCTTTGAGAGTGAGCAGGCCAGTTTGAGGATCGAGAGAAAATGGCGTCGGTTCATCGTTCTGGATACTGTAAGTGATGCTGCCGATGGTGTCCGGGTCTTCAGCTGCGATGGTCGCGATGCGCTGCCCGGGAGCCATGTCCTCGGAGGCGAGGTATGCAGGGGGAATGTTCTTGAACTCTGGAGGACTGTCGTTCTTGTCCAGGATAACGACTTCCACCTGAAAAATAAAGGAATTGTTAGTTTTTTTTTATAGATTTTTGTATTATCTGATGATCTTGGTTAGGTAAAGTCAACAGGATCTTACTTTTTATATAGGTATTTAAAAAAATATTATATAGAGCCATGAAATCATGACGTTCTTAGTTTGCAATATCATAAAAACAATGCCTTTTAAAGTAAAACAATGCAACTTAATAATAACGTATTTAAGCAACCGTCGACTCCTATAAAACAGTCGCAAGAGAAGGCTGGTGATGTTTTATTTATGAGCTTGGCACAAAATCGGCCACTTTAACACAGTATAAGAACACGAACCAAATTAATAATTCTAAAAATGCAGCCAGCGAGCGAGTGGCTGGACAAATGTGTGACTGGGCTGACCGCCGCCGTCCGGCCCGGCTGTCCGGCTGTCCGGTGTCCGGACCCGGCTGTACGCACGATGCGCCGGACGACCGACAGGATGACAAAATACGCATGTGGCTCTTTTATTTGATACTCTCTAACATCGATAATCGACATTATTTAAATTTATTTTTCGTAGCATGTCCAAAAACAAGCGCTATGCGAAAATTGTGAAACAGCTTCGTTTATGTCAGGCCCCATGTACAAATTACAATGCGGACACAAATATTTCTCTATCATTAGCAATAACCTTTTCAACCAAAATAATTACACAACAAGAAATGAATGATCGTCATGTGTTAATTAAACAGTCACCTCAATCAAACCGCGATTCGAAACATCATTACGTGATGTTTCATTTTCCAAAATGTAACGCGAGAGAACATGAGGGCATTATTAAAATATTTCGGACAACTTAAAAGGGTTGAATTGAAAGAAAATCAAAAATAATGTTCCGAGTAGGATGCATCGCATTCGATGTTAGTATCTGTGATACTAAGTGCATTCATCAATATGATTAATGGACGAGTTTTTTTCCTTTTTTGTAATTTAAACTTTTTTTACTTTTTCGGTGGGTCCCATTTTTTCATTCTTCATTTTTAAGGAGTATTTTGATGAGTTTTTGTTTGAATATTTCGCAAAGATTGATTACATCAGAGTATAATTACGTATTTATTGATCAACATTAATGAATGACTGATAGACATATTTTTTATTAATGGTACCACTACCAATGGACGAATGATTTTTTTTTTCTAACGTTTGTACAGTTACTATTTTTTACTTAGTGATCTTAAGACGAAGGTACAAGGTGTTTAATTCTCGCTTGATGCGATGAATTAGATAAGATTTATGAAGTCAGAGCAAGCTTTACAAGCGTGGCGGTTGAACATTTACAAAAAACCATTCGAAAAGAACTCGACAAGTCAACAAAGACAGAGAAAAGTAAAAGACTAAAACGTAGCAGTATTTCGTCATTCGTACTGTGAAGCACGAAGTATTCGGGACACAATGATCGGAGCCGTCACAGATAAGAAGAGGCCGATTGTGGCGAGTTCCCTGCCCTCGCAGCCTCGCCGCCCGGCTGCCCGGCTGGCCGGCGCAGCGAGCCGCCGGTGAGGACAGCCTGCGCATTTGTTATGATGACTCAATCTTTTCTTTGTATCTGGACGAGGGTGCCGTCTTAAGAAGCCTCCATAGAGCTATCCTCACGCCCACGACGCCGCACGTAAGAGAAGCAGCAATTAACGCTGATTGTGTGATCTTAGCTCTCGAGGAAATAAATTGAAACGTGTTAATAAAATTTATTGTTCACGAAATGAGAATGCATGAGAACCGTAGGGGTCGATTGTAAACATTGACTTTATAGATGTTACTGTACAAATTCCAAACCGCTTTATACATTTTTGAACGGAGGCAATATAATACGGAAATGACAACGTTTGTACATTTAATTGTCTTATTGATGGACGCAGCTCCCTCAGCGGGCCGCCACACGGCCACACTTGACAGCCGGCAACTCGCATATAAACTGAGTAAAGTGTTATAAAATCAAACAGTATATTAAATTGTATGAGATAGCAAAATATGACTGTTGACCGCTGTCGGTAGTGGCGTGTAGCGAGCATAAACAACGAACGGTTGAACAGGCAAGCGCTACACACTTCACAACAAAAAGACTAAAAAGATTTATTATGGACAAAAAGGTTAGGTACGCGATGGGTACGCGGACGGCGTAGCCTGCACTGCGAGCTCTGTGAGCGCTAGGGGACCCCCTAGAGTTCATGTTTGAAGTAATCGATTAAGGGAAGAGAAATGACAGTACGTCGGTTTATTGGGATCGTCGATTAGTCAACTTTCGATAATTGATTGCGGTTCGCTACTAGATTAATAAGAAATATTGAATGTTTCCTTGTAGCGTGCGTCTTGAATAATGACCCGTACTTAATAGACGTAAAAAATTGACAATATCAAAACTTGAACAACTTATCGGTGAAATCTATTAGGAAAATAAATTATAATATCATTTACATAATACTTAGTTGAAAAACCATTAAGATTCTTATGTAGTGACACCTACGATTTCTGTAATCACTGGACTGAACAAGACTCTATGCAATCATCATAATTTAGGTAAACGAACGCCGCCATTGGTTGGTAGAGCTGCGAATGGAATGTTTCCGTTGTTGGTAAAAATACGGTATGTTCGCATTAGGAGGCAGGAGGCTCATGAGGAGCATTAGGAGACGGTATCAGACAGGTACAGTAAGAACAGGTTGAGCTTAACATAACAATAGCGCATAAGTAGCGACAGGACGCCGACTCACCGACTTGTACTAGTGAAATCACAGACAGACGTTCTATACATAACTTGATTCTAAGGACTTTCATGATCGCTTGATTTCTTTTTAAAGAATGCATATGATCATAAATGCTCATCCTTATTTCAATTCTTTTTAAAAAAATCCAAAGTATTCATGTCAAATTGTAAGTAAAGTTTTTTACAAAAAAGTGAATGCTCAAAAAAAAACCCAGCTCCGACAGAAACGAGATGTCTCTCAAATGATCAATAATAGTAAGTAATAAAATAATAACCAGGTATTATTGTGATCCTTACTTGCAAACAAAAAAAAAATTGCAAGTTTTATTAATCAGGCGTTGACTTTAAAACTGCTTAATTACAATTCAATATTCATTCTTTTTAACTGAATTTAAAAAAAGAGGATTTTCTTAACTCGGTTGAATTTTTTATAGTTATTTGTTTTTTTTTTTTATGTTGTTACCTCGGAACTCCGTCGTTTATAGACCGATTTGCAATTTTGTTTTTTCTCCTAAAAGGATATGCTTCCAGATTGATTTTATATTTTTTTAATCCATATCTGATGATGGAATCCATGAGGAATCGAGGGAAATCCTCAAATATTATAGGCAACTATATGGCGATTTTTGTATTTTTATCGAGAACTTGAGCATTTACAGTCAAAAAGTAACATATATTATTATAAAGTACTTTCGGGCTCCATCATCAAATCATTGCGATACTGTACTGTTTGATGTACCTACAATTAAGTTATTCTATTCTATTCTTATAGCCAAAGTACATCTCATGATAATTCTAATAAGCCCAAACACGGCTAGTATACATTGATTAATTACGGAGTTCCAGTGCATACCTTCCGGCTCCATCATCATCATGAGATAACTTCGATGATACGATTTCTTCTTCATCAGTTCCACTTCATCAAATGTTACTTTTTAGCAAGTAAATACTTGAGTTCTCAATGAAAATACCAAAATCACCAAATGGTTGCCTATAATATTTGAGGAGTTCCCTCGATTCCTCATGGATTCCATCATAAGAACTGGATTTAATAAAAAATAAGACCAATCTGGAAACATATTCTTTTAGGAGAAAAAACAAAATTGCAAATCGGTCTATAAACGACGGAATTCCGAGGTAACAACATAAAAAAAAATATTTAAAAAAAACAAATGAGTATAAAAATACAACCGAACTGCCTCCTTTTTTTTTTAATTCAGTAAATAAGAATAAATATTAAATTGTAATTAAGCCATTTTCAAAGTCGACGCCTGATTAATAAAACTGGCAATTTTTTTTTGTTTGCAAGTAAGGATCATGATAATAGCTGGTTATTGTGATATTACTTATCATTATTGATAATTAGAGATACATCTCGTTTCTGTCGGAGCTGGGTTTTTTTTCTATGGAGCAAGAGCATTCTCCTTTGTATTTGAGAATTCACTTTTAGTTACTTTCCTCTAGATTTCATGCAGTTTTTGGTGCGATGCATAGTCGGTCGCTCGATGGCACTCACAAACTTGATTTATCCGCGCTATAACTTACACAGATTATTATTGAAATGGAAATTACGTGTAGAAAACGATAAATGACTGCTATTTGTCTAATTCAAGCCTTGTACGTGAGTACGGAGAAAAACTACAACCAGTTTACATTCCTACGATTTCCCTATTTAATTTCGAACTTGCAATTGCAAGTAAACCTGTGAGCTATGGACTAAAGACGATTTGGTTTAAGTTAATGTGGCGAATGAATATTTGGGTGTTGTGTGAATTAATTAAGACATAATCCATCTTACGCGTGATTAATGTAATCTCATTTTCAATATTAATATAAGATTAACATTTTTCATATAATTACAATCCGGATTCAGCCCAACGTGAACCTTAAGGTCTGAAAGATGACCACACAACTCTGTCGTTTTTAAAACAGTGTAATTTTACGAACATCAATCTTTCAAGTCGTTTACCTCCAAATTTTACGTCACTCCCTTTATTACCTCATTCCATTTTTTAATGCAATCTCGTCTTGTATGCAATAAAACTGTTTAAACTACAAAGAATTTATTTTTATTGATGATGTGAAAATGAGAATAAGACATTCAGAATTCCTGCTCAGAGATACGGATCTGTTTAAAAATGAATGAAACTAGATCATAATGTTGTACAAGTATAAATGTATGATGGAAGTATTAACATATTCTGCTGCTTATCTTGCGGTAAAAAAGCTATTGGCTCTTATTATCGTCGCCAACTGAAATGTCAGGCGCTCATCTACCAGCGTACCTACTTAGTATTCATTACTGACCAACCGACTTTTATTGACATTCTGCCACATCTATACATACATATGGATTATATTAATTTCACCCAACAAGTTTATATTGTTGACCAAAAGCAGTATTTTAATAAAAAAGCCAATATAAGCTGAAGGAATGTTAAGAATGTTTACAATATTGTTCGGTTTCAGAGTCTAATAATAATAGGGTAGTTTCCAGGGTCAAATTAACTACATTTTATTTAGTCCGTATTTTATATAATGAAATAATATTGGACACTTATTTTTTCTTTTTTCGATTAAACAAAAAATAAAAAGATAAAGCCCATTAAAGATTTATGTGTGACGTCACTCTGTGCAAAAAAATGCAGCACTGCGTTACGTTACGTGTAACTTTAATAGGCTATATCTTTGTCATTTTTGGTTTAATCTACAAATAAAAAAATACGTGTCCCTTATTTTTGAATAATTTAAAAGACGGACTAATTACTTTTTTTACGGCAACTAGCCTTTTAATAATACCTACAATATTTTGAACAAAAATAAAGTGGTTACACAAACAGCCATCACCTTTAATGTCTCCGTCTGAACGTATTTCACTTTAGAAAATACGAACAAGCTACTGTCTGAACTTGCATAAACTCATCGTAAACGAAATTAATTTTCCGCATAACAAAATAATAAACTTGTAGTTCGATTGCCTATTGTTGCACAAGAAACGAAACATTGTAAGATGTTGTAAACCGTACATAGAGCTGTAAAACATTGGACAAATCTTCAATACCGTTGGAAAATGCAGTGTGTTCAGTAGATGTAGGTAGGCAGGTATATGTCGAGCTAGCCGTGAGCCCGAGAGCCCGTGAGGCTGGGCTACACGAACTTATGAGTGGATGTTGTCCGCCGACGGATATGGTGGCATCGTTTAGGGCTAGACTCTATGTTTAGAGCACTTCGTGACCGCAGCGAGGCCGCTATCCCCCCGGGACTCTGCACAATTATGTTATGGTGTCAGAGATTAGTAGCCGAGAGACGCGATACTGATCTTTATTGCATCTATTTATTTTGCGTCTATGTATTACGAGTTTGATCTATGTCTTTTTGAGCGATATTCAGATATGAAAGTGAGTTAGCAGCGCGTGTAATCATTGCTCGCTTAACTAGTATTTTTTTTAATAATTTATAGGATCTATATTTAGCATCGTTATAAGCAATATGTAAATCTAGTTAGATAAGCTAACACTCAGTACAGTATGATCATGTAAACGTTTAATTTACCAAAGTCCGAGTCTGCGCTCGCTGCATTAGCATGCGGCCGCTGGGTCCGCCCACACCGGCTATCGGCCGCATCCCCACAAATATATGTAAAATATGCACAAAAGTACCCCGGATAAAGTGCACCGATAACAGGCGACGCAATTTGCATCGCCCTGAGCACATCGATCGAAACCGTTTCGGACCTATGTTTACCGAAAATAATGTCCACTATGTAACTCAATACTTATACTTATATATCTAACTAGCGGTCACGAGAGACGTTATTCTGTCCAAAAACTGGGTTTTCGTTAGAAAACAAATTGATGACCCGATTGTAGCGCCATCTACTGGGTTCCATTAAATTTTCAAACCGTCCAGAGATCTATTCAAATAATTGTGTATCACATAAAATTACATTCAAATCGGTCAAGCCGTTAAGAAGAAGTTTGGTGACCAACAAATGTTCAGAAGAATTATACACTATGAATTAAGTACTTAACTTCCTATATACATACTTCATACATACAATCAACTTTGATTTATTATCGAGACAATAAATGTTAATTAGAGTGACTCATCAAAAAGTGTGCTGTAGAAATATTTGCAATGTAATAAAGTTTTTCAAATACAAAACACCGTTATGTATTGATAGTTGGGTAAATATATATCTGTAAATATCTCAAGTTCTTGATCTGTTTCAATGGTACCGTTGTGTTACAGCTCGGATATCATGTTTGAGACAAGTAATCATGACGAATCAGATTGCGCCTGGACTAAAAGTATTTTGATTGTATAAATCGTTTCCCCCGTGCTATATGATCTTGGTGAATAACATTTATTATTATGCATGCATGCAAGGACTGCACAGCTCGCGGGAAGGCACGCAGCACCCTCAATTTCTCCTAAATTCGCCACCCGAGGGCACTATCCTCGTATTATTGCCTGATCGATAGTATAATTTCGTAATAACTACGCGCGTCTTAAATATTTTTGGAAAAACTTGAGTAACAAAATGGTTCATATTATACTAACACTTAAGTTCATATTGTTCTGCATTTGAGTTCCATAGCGCATGGAACACGATTGCAAAAACCGCCTGATTTTAATGGTATGCAGATAAGATTTAACAAATAAGTAGGCTGTGGAAATTCAGAACGGTATTCGACGATTATACCATTAGTTAGTAGTTTCTGAAAATGAGCTTAATAGTTTATGTCAGGAAATTAAGTTTTGAAGCATGAGTCGCATTCCTTTAAAATGTAGAGTAGGTACATAATTATTATGAACGTTATATTCTATAATGCAGTCAAAGTGAAAGCCGGAAAGCTCTGGAGTGGTGCAGTAAACAATATTCGCCGTCTTCGTGCAAATAAATGAAGTACACGAACGAAAATCACGAGCTCTGAATTTTTCAACGTCGCTCGCGCATCGAGATGGCGAGCGCGAGCGGCGAACACAAAGCACGTAACGATTAACGAACTGAAACCAAATGAGAGCATATCATTTATATTTCGGGTAGATATGATTTTTACTTTTTTGTTCTCTCACGTAAATTGGTATAAACTCCAATGATACTGCTCTCTACCTACTCAATCAAGTAATAAATAAGCTACGAGGCAATCCTAGACATTTCTCGCCATAATGTTGATTTGCTATAGCCATTTGTTTCTAAATAATCTTTTGTTTCAAATCAAATCCTTTTAAAATCATCCGATATTATCTCCAATCTCCGAATGTATTAAATTGACGAGTCATCGCGATGAAAATAATAGCAATAGCAACAAAAGAATTATAATGTCTGCTGCCAAAACCGTACAATAACAGCGGCGGGTGATGGTCGCGGCGGATCGCGGCTCGCAGGTGGTTCTAGCGATTTATCGGTGGGCGATACACCGTTCGATAATGACGGGGCACTCCGGCCGACAGAGCGATGTCGCAAGCACTCGCCGATTTCGGTCTGCCCGTCGGTCATCTCTAACGATGGAGCGATAATTAAGATCGGACGTCGGCATTATTTACGCCCGCAGCATCCTGCCTGACCCGAGCCCGAGACGGTCACGACTTTTTCCATGTCGGGCGAGACTATTGTTGCTTTTACTCGTGTTTAGTTTAGCTAGATCTGCCGGTGCACGGCCGATTTGTACGTCGCGAGTTTAGCTATCGAGCGGCGACTCAGCCGTGTACTCGATGAAGTTTATGACTTTTGAGTTGAGATAAACTTATCTCTATTATAGTCGGTGCCTGATGCTACTCGTTGGCTAACTCTGAGTTTAGTCATGGTGGTGTGGAATGTTGGCATTTGCGGCGCTGATGCCAACACAAACGAGTATTTGGCTAAGAAGTACCTACTCGGTGGTATCTTCATAATTTACATTGTTTCTAAGTTCATACTAATGTGGCATTGTTAGTGCGGTTATCAAGCATCGGGCGCGACACTGGTCGCTGCTGCTTTATGATAATCTCGCTCTCAAGTTAGTACCGTGATCTGCGCGCAGATACAACTCATCTCGCCCCTTTACGTTTGCTATTAACTAATAATATTTCATTTTATATGTACAGTTTCTAGTTACGTTTCGTACGGTAGTATTTAAGTACCTATGTTTATAAAATGTTGTTAAATTATTTTAATGTTCAGGCAGTTTGTTATTACGCGAGATACGGGAAAATGGAAAACCATATACAGTTTTATAACTTATAATTCAATCAAAGTCTTTATATTCAAGTCATATTAAACAACCAGCGTACTAAAAGAAAATCAATTGCAAATGGAAATGGCCATAAAAAAAATGCATTATATTTGCTCCTATTCAGTATAAAATAATAGGTAAAAAGCCAAGTACATATTCAATTAAAATAAATATGAGCGGAGCGTCGCTAATAATGTTTGTGTATCTTTTAAGGTAATACCAGTAAATATTGAAAGTGTCTTGTAATACGAGTCGCAGTAATCTATGAAGCTGTGGTGTGCCAGTGGTGGGCAACTGGCAACTGGGCACTGGGACCGCCTGCTGCGGGCCAGCCCTCAAGCGACAGTAAGCGCATTGCTCACCGCGCACTTTTATATTTTATACACTGCGTTTTACTTTTAATAAGTTTTCAAGCAAATAGTCCTTATTGTAACTGCTACAAATTCCAGATAAGAAAACAAAAGCTATTAATGCGAAATCTAAACAGCTCGGTAATAAATCTTAATAATAATTATTGTTATTGTTCGTGAGATTCATGTATTAAAAAACCTGTATCAAAAGTGATTAATGTCTTGAAAATAATGTCATGATGTTTACGTCTTTCCTGGATACCGATCTCTTTTGTTGAGTGTATATCACACTATTTCTATTAAATAACTTGTAGTAATATCCCATGTTAATAAAAACAGAGTAAACTTATATGGAACATAAACCAAGAACTCTATGATTAATCCAGGATAAACTGGTTTTGGTATGCAGGATTATTCACAGATTTACTTTTGCCCTGGGATGCAAAGAGTAACTGAAAAAAAAGGTAGATAAAAGTCAATAAAAGTCTGTCACTCCCTTACTAAGAACAGGAGGAGTCACAAGAAAAAAAAAACATACTGGTTAAATGAAACATTTCACCACACCCCTCCCTCCAAACACATTCCCGTAAAAGCGCAAAAGTATTATTAACTTTGATGACTACTATCACAGTTATAAATAACAAACCTACTTATATAAAATAAATAAAACATTATATATCGTCTTTTTGCTATGTTTATAGGCCAGCTAACAGCCAATGTGTTAAAAACACAGTTATGGGTGCTAAATTATGCATCGGTATGTAGTTGTTTTTAATTAAAACATTTCTGAAGGGACGACCGCTGTTCAATTCGTTTTCTTCAGCCTAGGTGGTAGGATCTTATTGGTATGTTTCTGTGATCAAAAAACTGGATCCGAGTGCAAAAGCTGCATATCAGATATAACCATAAAATAATGTTGTAGGCGAATAAATAAAATTACATTCCGATCCTATGTATTGTGTCTGTAAGTCAATTTATATTATGATTTTTAACACAGAATGCGATGTTTTATAGAATATCAAATCGGAAGGAAAACAGGATGTTTTTAAGTGGGATATCATCAAATAGCGGGAGGTATCTCAGGCTCTAGATAGAACAAGAGAGAGAGCCAGATTTTTACTGACTAAAATCCATTTCTATTCCTTCAGCAGCCCTTTACGCCCCAAGGGCGCGGTAACTCTTTCAGGCAATCTCTCAACCCACTAAAAACCAAAAAGATTTAAAAAAAAAACTAAAAACCAGACAAAACCAAAACTAAAAAAACTGAAAACGACTAACAACGACGACTGAAACTAAAAAAGACAATAAAACCATCACATTTTTCACTTATCCACATTCTCACCAAAACGGCCGAAAAAATGCATTAGACATTATATTTATACATTTTATAATCTTGATTAATTAATTATTATCGTGGTAATAAAATTGTTCAGGATTATTTTTGAGAATTGTCAAACTTGAGAATAAAATATATACAATTAATACAGCATGTGTCAAATGGACGAAAACACGTTCTGTCACACATCTCACGAGAACTGTATCAAAGATATAATTTATATTCTTTTTATTATCTCCTAAAGTTTATAATAAAGGCAAGTTTTAATAGCCCGGCATTATTACAAGAGATCTCGTTCAAGTCAACTTTGAAGGTGAATAATAATAGATAGGGTTTTATCCCTTACGATTTATTGCTCAAATAACTAGAGACTTTACTGTGATAACTTCATTTGGTAAATGTAATTGGTTGTAAATTTTAAAACATTTATGATGTCCATATATTATGACCAATGTTTAATTGAGAAACTAATAAATAGTGTGCGTTGTTAACTCATTAGAGGCATGCGAAATAAAACACAGGGATTGTCATGCGTCCTTTATTGTGGTTCGAATAACTTGGAATAATTAGGCTATTAAATGCCCCGTTATGATTGATACCTACACGTTCTGTGCTGCGAATATATTGCGAGTACAACTTCGTCAGCTGTTGTCAAGGTATTTTCATTAGTAAGCCTTACAGAAAATTGATCTTCGCAGTTAAATATGAAGATCAATTTTAGTTTTAGTCTTTTCTTAGTCTTTGTTTTTGCTTAGGCGACGCTTACCGAGACTCTATCGTGTCTTGGAAAACATAGTAAGCCGTTGATTCAGGTTGCCATTTCGAGATCTTTGACAATCGATACGGATGGTCAGAAGCCACATCAGTTTTGTCAAAGGGTATTGCGTTACTCGATCACTAGGTTGTGGAAGTCGAGGCAGTCGCACCATGTGAAAAGGCAAGAAGGGACAGGAGTGGGTTTTTAGTCAGTAAAAGTCTGACACTCCGCCCAAGAGCGAATGTCATTGAATAATTTAGCCAACGCGAAAAAAAAAACATGTAAAATACTGCTTTCAGCTACATCACGTTAGGCTAAAAGCAGAAGCCGAACAAAAGCTAAACAAATTGGTTTCCCAAGAAAATATCGTAGGAACCATTTTTAATCGAGAATTAATCACCAAGTTCAAAATAAGTTAATTGAATTCTAAATGCAGACCAGCATTTGTGTGATCAGTAATTCCAATTTCTTTTGAATGACGGTCTAAGGAAAGATCTTTTGTCATGATAAGTCTGAGGTTGTCTAACTCATCTAAACTGTAGCATTGTACAGTTTTCTAGACTTGAGACTTTGATTACTTTAGGAACACGAAACCTTCGAGATCATATAGCTGTTAAAAAATTATTACATATTTTAGAGTGTAAACAGATGGAATACTTTGAAATTTATGAATAATCGTCGCTTACCATCAGGTGAGATGGTGGTCAAATGCAAGCCTATCAATAATAATTAAAAAAAATACAGTATAAATTCTCATAAGTCCAAATATCGTTAATAATTCTGTTTTTAGAGCGACTCGAAGTGTAACTGTCTCCGCGCACGGGCCATAAAAAAACGCCGCTTCAAGCTTCTTTTTGAGGTGGCTTTTTTGTGGCTCGAGTGTGGCGGTGACGCCACAAAAAAACGCTTGAAGCGGCTTCAAGCTTCTCCGGATACAAGGTGTCGCGCGCTTCAGTTGTTTTTTTCGGCCGCTTTTAGTTTTTTTTTTGTGGCCGCTTCTAGCGTTTTTTGCGGCAGTGTTTTTTTGAAACCCGTGTGCGGGGACAGTAATCTGTGATCAAAGACAGTCAAAGAAAAACATATTTAGGCCTTATTGAGAAATAATTGTAAAATTATTGATTCAGTTTTTATTAATTTGTGTAATTTTATAGTCATAATAAAACTGGAGTGTTAAACTGTAGAATTTTCAATTACAATTTTGTTGATGGAAATAAAACAATCAATAATAATGTAGTAGTTTTTGCTATTTTTATTCCACACACTGTCAGTGTTGTTCTAAACAGTAACCAATTTCATCGTTATACCTACATATAAACGCATATTGTATGCATTGCATATGTCTATCGTTAGCCGAGGTTCTAACAGACAGTCCCGTTTGTTAGTCGGAATACAATTAAGACTAAAATAAACATTAATTACAATGACAGAAGTATAGTTTTTTACTCTACACTTGAAACGACTAACATCCTAGACAGCTTAATATAATAGGCAGCAGATTCATATACGTATGAAATATATGGTTCCGTGATTAATAGATAAAGAAAGAAACGAGGAACAATTTAAATTGCTGAAAGCAAAATTTAGGTTTGATTAATTCATAATCCACTTTTTACAGGAAAAATTACAGTACAAAAACACTCAAAATAAGAAGTTTCAGTATTTTAAGGCTCGGGAACCTTGGAAAAAATCTATTTCTACAACGAACCTTTAAAACCTATGCTATCTTTGCATGTACACTTCTATAATAAAATATTATAGAGAGGTAAAGTTTGTTTTTATTCCTGAGTGACATAAGCTATATTTTATGTACGCGGGCGAACCTGCAGGCAAAAGCTAGTATTATTATGAAACTTAGTCTCCTAACGGGTCGGTCTGTCTGTAGGAAGGGCATAAACTCAAAAACTACTGAACGGATTTCCATACGGTTTTGGCTTTTAGACAAGGTTTAAATATATATAATAATATTAAACAGCTAAAGTTGGTTTCAGGATCTACTGGTTCAAATTATAATTTATATTTTATTGATTTATTTAAACTTCATGTACAGTAGTGGTACATAGGCGAACTTAATACAACAAGGCATTCTCTACCAGTCAACCTTTTCAGTCATTATTTTAGTGTTAGTTAATTTTTCGAGGAAGACTATATAACATCAGGTTATGAACTACGAACGGCGGGAGCAGTAACCAAAGACGCTGGTGAAACCGCGGAGGATAGTTATAAATTAAAGTTTGATACATTGTGTGTTCCAAACCCACGCAAAGTCACGGACTAAAGTTAGTAGCAAATGTTAACTGCAAAATATATGTGAATGACCCGCGTAGCTACAAGAACGTACTTATAGTCAACAATAACTTAGTAATTAATAATAATGACTCGAGCTTCGATCACTTAGGAGGCCAAACTTTCTAACGAGCCCCATCAATCCATTCCTTGGCCAAAATATTTGTACAAGATGAAAAGTGAATAACTGTGGCTTTCTTTGTGTCTGATCTTAACAATTACTGACTTTAATTATGTACTTGTTCTTAATTAATACCAACGTGATCAAACGGAATCGCCAATTCAATACTTATTTGGTATTTTAATTTTATTGTATAAAATTGTATGTATGGCCTTACAAAAGTTTCAAAATTACAGTTCGAAAGTTATTATTGTGAACAACGGTTTTTTTTTTAGGAAAGATTGAGTCGAAGATTTCTTAATAATAAGAATTAAGAAATATTACCATCGTAATAAAAATCATAAATCTATAAAGTCCGCATGATTGTAAAAATCTGTGAAGGTGTCAAGAGACCATAATGTCGATGTTTTTATATACTTTTTCACATTTTCGTATATTAGTGATGTGTGATATTTTATTAGCGGACACACCTAAAGGCATTGACTTTTGTTTGGACACTTGCTAATGGACAGTCAAAGCATTATTGCAAAGAAAAAAAAAACGTATCTATCGACAATGGACCGCCATTAGTGTAATGAATAGGTACCTATTCTGTCCGCATGCGGAATCAATTTGGCTATCAGTGTTTGTCGTTATTTGATGGATTGTTACTTAACAGAACAATCGTATCGTAGCGTAGATACATTTGCAGGATTTTCAATTTAAAAAGATAACACTCGAATTGTGTTACGTAATTCCTTTCGGTACTTTATCAATAGCCAATGCCAACATAAAAAACTTCCTATACTAATAAGTTTGCATATAATTGGATCCTTTTTTATCTTATAATAAACATGTTTAAAAATAGAACATAGCTAACAAGATAAGCAACATTTGAGAGGCGACTTTTTTTCTTGCACAGTTTCATTAAAATTCTCCTTTTTAACAGTAAAGTAGAATGTTATCAAGTTCCAAAGTACACAATGGGAGCGAGATCGTTGTCTACGGCTGGCCACGACGGCCGCGGGCCCGGGTTCGATTCCCGTTCGACGAAATTCAGGCTAACGAACGGCCCTCCGATAGTGTTGTTACCTAAATACCGTTTTTTTGCACTATTCTTTTTACATAAGCGATGAACTGCTAACAAGGAACCGTTATGAATCGGTTCGTAGTTTTTTATAAAAAGTCTACAGAACGGATTTTACTAGCACTTTATTAATGGTACGGAGTTATGGACTTGGACTCTTTTGTAATGACTAGTTACATTGTTTGTACACCAAGCTCGGAGAGTACGCTTTCAATCGGCTTAAATCAATTACATTGACATTGACCGGTAGACCACCTAAGGTTATTATACCAAGATGCTTAAACTAATGATTGTTACCTGCGCAGACATGCATAAAGGAGTCACGACATTAATATAGCTCTATATAAAGCAAATATTTGGCGTAGATGTGGCCTATAGACTTCTGCGAGGTTTTCTTTCCAAAACCTATAGAGGCTCTATTCAAAGATCATTGATTTAGTTATTCCTTTGTGTGTAACAACAGATCCTGTTGTCCATGGAGTGGAAACCCTTTGCAGTTTTGCAATGTTGCTGAAATTATTTAGACAATTCAAATTGGATATAGACCTACAAAACGCAGTTAACAGGCAAAGTAATTATTGTGATTCTATACGAGATTCTCATGAGAGCTTGGTTTTTTAATTACCATTTTTTTATGAATTAGGGGCTTATTTTTAAAGTTTAAAAGTTTAAGACTCTTACATATTAGCGTATCACAGCATTTAAAAATTCAAATCGTTATTCAGTACTCAGAACAATATAATGCCGAATAAAAAATGTGATAAGGCCTGCCTAATAAATTCGCCGTGTATATCCAAGCTTCATTATCGTGCCCTAAACTTAATCGAAAAGTTAAAAATTGATGAGACGTCACTGTGGAAATAATTCACACTCATTTCAACCTGCCGAAAGCTAAGATGGCTGCACACTGCGCTAAGCAAAAATGTAATAATATTATTGATATTTTATGAGAGTATTTAAACAATGACTTTTTATTGGAACCACAGAACAGATGAAAGAGGTTAGAATGGCCTTGTGGGTGGGGCAGATGTGCCACAAAGTAGAGCGATGCTCATAGTTCTACTACCAATAGCAAACTTGCGATCTAAGTGAGCGTGGTCTGTTTGTTGCGTAATGCACGTTTGTATTGGTTTATTTTAGTAGAGTTAAAGGGTGTGAGACAAGCGGTGACACTCGTTGTAGTACGAATCGGAAAGTATTTCCTTTCTAACCTCTTTCATTTTTTCTATGATTTTAACTCTATTAAGTATAGGTAACTAAAAATACTTTCAAATTCTAATTAATCTTATAAGCAATGTAATAGCAATAACCTAAAAATAAAACAAAAACATTTTGCTTCACAATTCTATGAACCGCAGTCATTTGTTTTTTTTTATCTGAATAGGTCCATATGAGAGTTCAATTGTTTTACGACTAACAAACAAGCTCGGGTTAGCGTGCACGGTTCCTAATTCCCCGTATTATATTACCTAAGGGCTTAGCCAGTTCATTAGGGATCGTTCAATCATTCTTTAAGGGGAGGTAGTGAATATGAACCAATTTTTTCATTAACTCATGGTATTAACTCACACGGATAATGAAATTAAGCTGAAAGTCACATTAGCTTTTATTTTACATAGGCTAATAAAAAAAAGTCGAAGATTTCCAATCAATACCTATTTGGATTGAAAACATATCTACGCTAATACTATAAAGAGGGAATTTTTTTTGTTTATTTCTGAAAGTACTGGTCCGATTGTAAAATTTTTTCACCGATAGAAAGTTACTTTATTTCTGAGTGACGTAGCCTATATTTTTTGTGCACGAGCGAAACCACGGGCAAAAGCTAGTCTTGAATAATTTAATAACGATCTTCGTAAGTTTATGGGAGTGAATAGTTGTTTTGAAACAGACACCTACCTGACCTTAACTAGTAAATAAGAAGAACATAAGTACAAGCGGCTTATCGTTCCGTGTCAATTCAGGGAACAAATAGTAAAAGTCAATTCAGGGAAACAAGTTCTGTCCCGTCTCTCATGATGTACCTACTTACAAATTATATTTATTATCCTGCAGAACATGGTTTTTAACATGCTCTTATTGGCTGGATTCTTAAAAGTTAAATATTTTAGGTATAATTTTGAAACATGACCGCAATTACCCCTACGTATAGCTATTTTATCAGCAAAACTTCGTAGGTACATCTATTTTAGACACACCTCTTGTGGTCATCTTTTATCGAGTTGTTTGGGGTTGAAACTCTTACGTCATGGAATTCGATTAGGTACTTGTGCACTATTTAAAGATTTAGCCAAGTTTAGTTGACAATTTGCGTAAAATGTAAGCTGATTTTAACCTCGATCAGAGACAAAAGATAGTCTTTTGGGCACACCTCCAGTCGACAGCGATGAAGAGAATTTTTTAACGTCATTTTAATGAAATATACTAAACATTTTTTGTTTTAAATGTGTGTAAGTTTAGGTTTTTTTTTCTGTAAAAATAAATGGTATCACTTTTGTCTGCTGTTCTTCTGGCATGTGAGTTGCTCAATGCAGTAGATAGTATAAATGGAGTAAATAGAAGGTTTTTTAGTGCATAAAGTTTAACAAGACAGCTATTTATTAAAAAAAAAACCTTTTTATTTAAAAAAAAACGAATTAACTAAAAAAAATAATTGAATTTGAGGAGTTTCCTTTAATTTCGCCAAGATTCCATCATCATATCCCAACTTGGTGCCTATGGGACCATAATAACAAGAATTTAGTTATGCGCGAATAAACATTAAAACAAAAATACAAATATCCGAATTGAGAACCTCTTCCTTTTTTAGAAGTCGGTTAAAAATAATGAACTCTCTGTGTTCTAAAATCTACAGTTAAGGAGACCGGTGCGTGGAAGCTGCCAAGAATTGATTCAACTTAAATTACCATCGTCGCGAAGATAAAGACCAGAATTTAGCAAACCGATACACGAGCCTAGTGAACCGCGAATCATAAACATAATATAATACTTAGCTTGCTTATTAATAACTTTCAAGAGCGTTGTTTCTCACGGTCGTCACGTAAAACGAAGTGGAGCACTGAGCAAGCGACGCCGACGGTGCGGCGCGGGCGCTCTCATAATGAACTGTGACGCGTGCGCCCCAGTTGCGCTAAGATACCATCGGCTAATCACTGCGAATTAATGAGATACCCATCGACTGATAAACGACATGTTTCGTACAGATATTTCGTAGAGGTCAAACTGTTTAATTGGGTTAAGGAGAGTTATTACTAAACTCTGTGTAGATTTACGTACTAATAATACCAGCTTGTAGCTATAAGGGAAAGGCTTCTTGTATAGAGAAGGCACAATAATAAACCACCACGCTTGTTCAAGGTAGCAGAGGCGTAGCGTGGACTAATTTAGATGTGGGCGAAGGCAAATCAGCCATATCTTTCATAAATTCGAAAACGAGACTGTCGCAGCTCAGTGTTCCACCAAGTTATCGCTTACCATCTGGTGAAATAGTGGTCAAACGCGAGTCTATCTGATGTAATAAAAAATCCTCTTTCTTAAAGAGCCCTAACTTGTGCGAGGCCCCTTTGGGTACCGTGGGCATGGGCCTACTTCGTCCAAATCTAGCTACAGGTCTAAATATGCCGCCTAGGTAGGATGGCATACTTAGACCTATGAATAAATAATACAGGTCCAGGTTTCCTGATGCCTTTCTTTACTAATGCAAGTATGTTCAAAATAAACTTAGAAAGTCATCAACTGAAGAAGTCATATTATTACTCATCTCTTTGGTTATTGTACTTATTCTGATTTTGACCAATGACGTCATGAGAGGCAAGAACTTACTACGGATCTATCTCGACGTCATATTTATATAAGAATAGAACACATACTTTATTATACACCAAAATAGTAAAAAAACTTTAACCTAACTTAAATCTATGGGGTAGGAACAATGGCTGTCTTATCGCTGACAACAACATCTCCCAGACAACCTTAGGATGGGCTGTAAGATTTAATATATGCATATAAAAGCTATCTATCATATTGGCACATTATTTAAACCAATGCAGTTTAATGCTAAAACAATCGGCCACCCAGGTGACAAGGAATTTCGCAAAGATAGTTCCATCAAGATATGAAAACCCGGTTTGCCGACGTTACGGTTAGTTTTAATGCCAAAGTAGGCAATAGGCCGTTTCTAAGCGGTAAGGAGGCTCAGAAAAAATATTTCGAGAGCTTTTTTAACAAGACTGAGATAAGTAACTTAAATACATACCAAAAGAATTAGGTTAACTTGACTTAAATAAATTTATACAATTTATATGCACCCAGTGCCTTGGAAAGCATGTAAAACCGTTGGGCCTAGTTGCCCTCCGTAAATCTTTAACAATCTTTACAAATAGTCATGCGTCAAAAATTCTAACCATAAGGTCTATTCAAGGAGTATAATGTTGCCCAGTAACAGGGTTATGGAGGTCTGATAGTCAGTCGCACCATAGAAAACACGGGTATTCAAGCGTATCCCGTTGGACTGGAAGGCGACGAGCTTTTGGGTCTGTTAGGGAATTGATGATAATGATCGCTTTACTAAAAACCACTCCTGTTCCTTCTTTGCCTTCGTTTCAGAAGCCTGGGTTTAGAACCGAAGCCAAAATCGATAGCTGACAAGCGCGTGCAGCACGCCTTATGGCCTTTACGATAACTCTCATCAAAATGAAACAAATATTTATTTTATTAAACAGCTTCATTTTATCATCATCACAGTCACTTTAAAATAGGGTACGCGAACGTTTGAGAAACCCTACAATTATAGAGCATCATAGACAAAAAATATGCCCTGAGAAATCAAGTTAGTAACTTAATTAAGATCATGTTCTAACCACGTCAACAATTTCAATTCATACATAACACGCATTACCAATAAAAATCAATTAGAAATATATAAGTTAATGTGTCTATAAATACATGTCAGTCAATCAAATGTCAACTTAATTTGGTGCGCCAAATATTATCAATTGGTGACTGTCGCAGTATTGAGTGACACTTGATATATTGATACAGCCGGTGCACTTAAACCTATATCGACAGCTAGATCGAATATTCGCCCACTGTAATGTATCCTGCTTCCACGAAAATGGTGTTAGATTTTCATTCGTCATTTTTGATTGATTTATAGATGAAATTTAGTGTCCCATTTTCTAGCTCTGATACAATATCGAAGTTACACAACCAGGATAATTCAAATCAAAATAAATAACGAAACTGTCAGTTAAGAATCGAAGTTTTTCAAATTACCGATATGTAGGTATTGTTTGATACTCCTTCACGTGGCCTGGTAGTTTCGTGGTTTCACGCGCGACTTAGTAATGGCCTGGATTAGATTCCCGGGTCGGGCAAAAAGTGCTATTAAGTTTTTCCATTAGAAAACATTCAGAAGCAAGGTCGATGGTGGTGTGACACCCTGTGCTTCGAGAGGCACTTAAAACCGTTGATCATGGCGCTTGATCTGTCTCCGATCGAGTTGAATTGCCGGCCCATCTGACTACGAGAGTAAAAGCACAAAGAGTGGACTAGTGTTGGCGCACATACTAGAGCACTATAACTTCTCCAGCTTACTTGGCTAATCTCTGTAAAGATTAGTCACCGTGAAAAAAATTCGATGGGGAGAATTATCTTACAACTTCACGTTCAACCCGCACTCGGCCCACGTGGTAGATTCTCTCTCCTAGAGAGGAGGCCTGAGTCCCAGCAGTGGGCACATTAAAAGGCTGATATTATGTTTGTATTATGTCACGTTCAAATGGCTGCACTGATTTGCTATACGGGTAAACCACTTTCTGGAATAGCACATACGATACTTTTTGTCCCGGGTGAATGCTCCTTGGGAATAATTTTGCTCAGCCGCGCAGGCAAAACCACTGAAAGAAGCAAGTAGATTACAAAATACTATCTTTCTCAAACGTTTCGCAAACAAAAGATTTTACGAAAAGTTAATTCGACCGTTTATGCAAAGCTGTATTGTCAGTCACTGTACACGCGAACTCAAGCAAACCATTAGGGCAACACGCCCTTTTATTGTGTAAATTCAATTAGCCACAGCCTAACATAGTATCAGTAAGTAAGGGGCCTTTCTCTATCAGTGTAGCGGTATGTCCAGGCAGGCAGGACTCAATCAAACTTATCGTCATGCATCAAGATCGTCGTAAATGTGTTGCGAGCTTTTATCGCTTTCTTGTATAGCGGCGATTGAAGTATTTACGTCCATATTTACTGGATTTATTATATGTGATGGATCCATAAAAGTCTGATTTATGAAATTAAATGGGGTAAGTGGCGCAATATTATATTAGGTTAATAGTTGTGTTGCTATTTAACCGTAAAGTTATAACGATTTTCTTAATAGTCTATATTTGTATAGGAAACATTTTTTGGCTGATATATCAACGCAGAGTCAAAACTACTAGGTCTATGTACGTGAAATCTTGCACAAGGCTTCCTTTTACTAAGTAAATGAGTAGTAAAAAAAGGGTTTTTGAAAATTCAATTGGTAAGGAATTGAAAAGTGGGAAATTCGTTTGTATGCAAAAATTTATTTCTTGAGCCCATATACTTAAAACTAAGCGTAAATAGTAGTAGCTTTTAAGGGGGTGAGAAAAGAGGTAATTTGTATGCAAAATTAAATTTTAAGTTAAAGTTTTTATAAAAACACACATACATTCTAGCGAACGAAATCTTTGCAGCTACTGGTCTTCGCACATGTCAAATCTCTGTCTTCTTTTTTTAATCTGACATATCATTAAATGACTTCTCCCCCCCTTGGGTAGAACGAGACGACGTGTCAAACTTTTACTGACTAACACCCACCTGTGTCCTTCAGCCGCCCTTTGCGTTCTAGGACTACGGTCACTCTTTCAAATGTTTCAGCTTCCCGCAGCACTAGAAAGCTCTGTAATAACAATGTCTTCATTCTAATGTTTATGGAACAAAATTAACTTATATCGTCAATACATCAAAACTTTACTATTCATAACATTAAGAGAATAGCTCGTCACTATACACAGAGTCCAATAAAACAGCGCACTTTCTGTCCAACTACAAATATGTATAAAACGAGATGTGCAAGAGCTAGTGTTTATAATAAAATTAAACACTGCATTGTTGTTTGGTTGTACTAAAAGCGAATTTATATGCAAAAGCATTGTTCCCTAAACACTAATTTCGCATTTATTGATTAACGACTAAACTTTCAAAGGATAGGAAATTGCTGTATGCAAGCATTGCCAACGAACTAAAATATCCGTCTCCATTAGAATACGCATATAAAGTCTTTTTGTTAGTGTGTACTGCAGCTTGGTATAGTTAAGCTCATTTATCGGCTGAATGCAGAGAAGCATGTCTGTGGTGAAGTGTTGCAGCGGCGATATATCCGCCTTTCGGTTTAGTTTGTTTTAGATAATTACGGCTAGCTGTCCGCCCTCGCCTGGCCTTGAGTTCCCCACTAATGGCCGTGCCATCGTTCAAACCGTGCCACTTCTGTGACGGCGACATGGGTTCATTAGCGCTATCACTGGCCCGGCCCAAGATTGTGAGGATGTGAGCGTGTGTTATCTTTCAATGCTTTTAGCGAACAGATTACTGTTTCAGATTCTTTAAACTTGACTCGCTACTATAGTTTTCGAATGCCTAGATTTTCTTATCCTTTTTCTGTCGGTGAATCAACATAATTGACTACATGCGCCAGCACACACAAGTGCGCGCCGATTTATACGTTACGAACGGATTACGTCGCCTCGACTCAATATTATCTTGTTAATTAATTAAGTAACACGGATTAAATCATTTACATAATCGTGAATAGATTATTAATAGTTTAGAGATAAAAGAAGCAATTAAATCAATTGCAACTTAATATTGTCATTCAAACAGCATAATATCGCATGGCGGTGATGGCGATCGCCAGATGACTTCGGGCAAACAATTTGTTATTCAAATGTAAATTCCAACGAGCCAAAACATGAGCAGCTTTGACAAGTCGTTGACAAGATACGAGCACCGACAAAAGATGTGACTACCTAATATACATACTTATCTACTGTCTAGCTGGACAAAATATAGGAGCTAGAACCTAGCAGCTTACCTACCTCCATCAATCTTCGGCTGACATTTCGAACAGGGCAAAAAGTGGGTAGTTTTGCAAAATGTCGTGTGTTTTTGGTTATTAAGTTGAGATGACGAGGGCCGCGAGTAGTGTTGTGCGTTGCTTGTATTGGAAGTGAGATCGCGACGCGACGCGTAAAACTGTCACGATAAGAATCGATCGCGATGATACGGATCGACTCTCTCGATCGGAACTCGGTCTTCGATTCGTACGACAGTTGCCCGACATTCCAGAGAAAGCACCCCGTCTAGCAGCACCCGGAACATCAACCTTAATAGACGTGACATAGAGCGGATATTTATTGAACACGACCGCAATACAGTTCATTTAGAACAGAATAATTAAACTGATGTTGTGCTGGTAATAACATTATTGGAAACGTAATTAGAAGTTGTGTATTAATTAATATAATTGCTTATTGGTTTAGCCCTGCGATAGAGTATTTATCTAGTGAAAATGTGAAGAAACGAAATTGTAAATCTACAGTCTGTCGTCACACTGTAATTACTTGTTAGATCTTAGTCATTAGTCCTGAAGATGACAAAACATAGAGCTTAGCACTTTATGTGTACAATATGATACCTGCTAATCGACATCGACGTATGAACTACAGAAAAAGCCTGATTGAATGTTATAATACGACTTTAATGGACATTGCCTCTTATAATGTAGATTATGTCATAATATCTATCTTATTAGAGTTAAGTTTGCAATATAAATTTTAAACAATTTACGTTTTAATAGATAGCTATAAGATTTCTTTCTAATTAATTTTAATTAATTAAGATTTGGTTCTATTTAATGATTTTTTATTGTTTTTTAGCCATAAATATGAACAATCGGCCTCTATCTACAGTTTGGTTTTACTTTATTTGTGGAAAGATTTTTTCAAAACCAACAAAACTCAAGTAAAAATTAAGAAATAAAAATATTCTCATCAAGATGGAGGGCTAGAAGTTTATAATTTAAACTTAACTTTTGTTGAATGAATGTCTCGATTTGTAATAATACGGAATTGTTTTATGAGTGCAATCAATTTCCATTTACGATCAATTAATTGCACTTCATCTTATGGGTTGAAAGCAGCGCATCGAGTCCGTAATGAGATAGGCTGCCATTCTATTACCTGCTAAATGAATCTTGATTAATTTACACGTTACTGGGAAACCTTTCCAGCTCTATACTTACGCAAAGTTTATTTATTTAATACAAGTTGGATGCTCACTGGTTCAAACGACTTCTATTTTAATTAGTTTCAAGCCGAAGTTAGTAACTTTAAATCACACTTTCTCTACAAGGCCGGCTGTTAGGCTTAAGAAGTGAAACATATTTGACAGCAAATAAATATTCCCGTGACGCCAGTTTCAGGGAGTAGTTGTCGGGGTCTGGCGCGGGTCGTTCACTCGATCTCGTCCAATTTATTTACTTTTTTCCCAGGTGTAGTGTTACGGCTATAAAATTCAGTTTTTGTTGGTCGGGCGCATGCTCGGCTAGATCTCCCGTCGCGAGATATGTTGATTTACGTTTAACGCGCGTGACCCCTCGTCGGAGCCGATCATAGACTCGATAGACGATTCGAACTGGCGCGCACCTAAGATATCGCCACATCGCACTCGTGCCGATGTATCTTGGGAAATATTTCGCGGTGTATAGCCTCCCCGCCGGCCACTCGGACAAACATTAGTAGATTTCTTTGTGTTTCACACGATTCATTCTGTTATTGCTACAGAAATACATTTTCAAATACCATTTTCTCGTTCCTACCAGTTTTATATGATTTATTTGTTTTACTGGAATTTCTGTGTGGATACAAATATCCTAACATCGAAGTGCATATGAGCGGCTGAATCACTAAGAGCTATTAAACCCTTGTTTTCCATTTCCGGGAGATTTATGCCGTGGTACCAGATTGTAAAGGTTAAAATACGACTTTCGCAAAGATTTAACTGCGTAGTTAATTAATGTACCTACATCATGTGACAGGACCTTTAAATTGGATATTATTTCAATTAGCTTGAGACGTAACAATGTATTATTGTATGGAAATATTGGACTCATTACATTAAAAGTGGTAGTTGCGTTCTGTTTGAAAGCAGCGACAATGTTTGACCTTTTCCCTTCATGAACAACAATAGTATCTAGTGCTGTATACCTAAATACGATTCAATTCAAAGACCTACGAATGTAATAAGTGCAATCTGTTCCCGGAACTCTTTCAGAGAATACCGTTCTGTAACAAGCAGAAGCGTATTACGAGGAGATCGAATAAAAACTGTATTTCATTGCATTGAGCGGTAACTGTGTCTCTAAATGAGACAATTTACATGTACTATTAACGAAGTCTAATTAAGAATTTGCAAGCAAGTATGGGAGTGGTAGAAAAACAGTGTATATAGTATCACACGAGAGTGCTGAGAGTCAGGTGAAGGAAGTGGGATGCTGCGCAGCAACCGTTATTAGTGACGTAGGTGCCCATGCAGCATTATGTGCCCCGAGGCTGAAATCACTAAGTGAATAAACTCGGAACATGTAAATATATGTAAGTTTTCTATCTAAGTAAGTTTATCATCTGGTCGGTATCTTAGAAACATGGTAATTTTCTTCATGATTTAGACGATTTTTTTTCACATCTTGTTTTCTACATTATAAACTTTAATAAAACCAATATTTAAAGGTATTTCTTGCCAAAAGCTACAAGTCATCCCGCATAAGTCAAAGTGAGATAGCGTTAAAGTGTTGCAATACAGAAACGTTGCGCATTACGGGCATTTAAGAGCAGAAGGTAAAAAACAACGCGAGACAACATCAAAACTTGAAGGTGAACATATCTTTAAAACACATTACGGGTTATCCGACAAATAAAAAGCCTCAACTCAGATAACCACACTTCATTAGCATTTCGCTTTCTGCTTAGTTAGCGACCTGTGTGATACAAGCAAGAAATATATGCAAATATAAAGTAAATGTACACATTTTTTACATTGTAGACGCTGATATTTATTCAATAGATCTGCCTGTTTATACAAATTAGGTGGTGCCAAAACTATCATGACTGCTTTGGAGCGATCGTTAAAATTAAAACTTATAGACCCAGCTTTATAAAAAAAATCAATCGATACCTTCGTTGAAATAATATTTATGAATAAATATGCTTTTAGACATTTGTTTTTCACAAAGTGCTCAAATAAAGCAATTTATAAGTATTGATTTACATTATATTTAGACATTTATAACGTATTCTTTTATTTTGAATGTCGCATGTAAATTATGGATCAAAAAGCGATTTTAGATATTATGCAAATGTGTGAGAAGCCACGAAAATTGCAAATACACACCCTGCTGTGATTATACGAGACATATTTATGGCGCTGCTAATATTTTCCCTTTACTGCATAAAAAATTAAAACATATGAAATTATTAATGTTTGATTTATACTGGAATGTTATAAATATTTACTTTAATAATTTTATAATGCATTTATTAAACTGGTCTGGCACCTGTAGGCATTAAGTAAGTAGCTGCTAATATTTTAAATCGAAACAATTTTCTTTATAACATGTTTTATTAGAATCTCTGAATAAATTACAATAGAATCGTTCCCGATAATCAAACTGTTCTCACAGATGCGATTCGCAACTATTTACCACCGTCCAATCGCAATAAAGCACAATAAAGTTGGACGTCTTCCGGCATCCGTCAGGCGGACTGTGCCGGCCACTGGTTGCGCAACCCACCACCCAACTAGTCGGCTCGACAAACCACCAAGTTGGGACAATTGAGCGATTTGTCAACTATTGCATTAGGTAACCGGTCACCGCGGGCAACTCGAAATCCTTAAAGCGTCGCAAATATTTTCCGTTCCTCAGCCTCTTCTTACATTACATCGATTCTGATAAAAGTGGGTTCGATGCGGTAATGGATACTTTGTCAATCAGCAGTGACGAGCTGCGAGCGTGGGCTGCGAGCCGCGGAGAAAGCGACGCTGCAAGCATCGCATGCTCCTTACGCAAGATATATCTGCAAGGAACACAATGGACGCGGAATGCTTGCAGAACAAGCTTTTTGGATATTTATTGGATAGATTTTGTGTGGGATGGATTTACTTTGGTGAGTTACACGCAGACACTAACGCGTTTATAGCAGTAATAGTTTAGTTGATATCTTGCTGAATAAAGTGCCAACAGACAATCGGAACTGAGAACATTGATGTGCAATATGATGGAACAATTGAATGGAATAACCAAACAAAGTGACTGATCAATGCTGATTATTTCACATAAGTTACATTTCAAATGAACCCTGCCTCATATAACGCTACACCATATAACTAAAGACTATTCCGTGCAACGGTAAGTTAATTCAGTACAAAGTTGGTAGATAATTATATAAATAGGGTCGAGATCTGGCGAGTTAAATAAAATACATAATACATAACATAGATGGCGGTATCGAGCGCGGTACAATGTTACAACATTATCGGGTCATGACGATCGACGCCGGGTGTCACTATCGGTACAGTCCTCGCCGTAAACGTATAAACGGTGGACTGGTTCTAGGATTGGGAGAGAATGCTTGACACTTTGATAGTATGAAGAACGCGCCGCAGTTATCGGCTTACACACTTTTATGGCTTTTTATGTATTAATACTTGGAATTAAGATGTTCTCACACCGACCTAAGAATTAAAAAAGAATGACAACGGAAATGAGTCAGTATGATCCTTCTCGAATAGAGTTCTCGCAACTGTCAGCTTTATTATCCCGACATGCTACGGCGAAATATTTTTGGCGTTTTTTAAGTTGTATTCCTCACGCGATTTATATCTAAATCAAATTAACATGAGCCTATCATATAAAACTTTCACGTCCGTATCGATCGTGAAAGAATATCTATCACAAACGGCCTCATTTTCAAAACATTTCAATATAACTGCTGCAACGAATGAATTGTACATGGCTATAATTTGCAGAAAATGCATTCGAATAAGCCCAGATCATTGATAACATATTCCGTTCTTTTTATATTGTGTTAAAAGAAGAACTCGAGGAAACGGGTCGGTCTGGGCTAGGCAATATTTTCAACCAATTATGGCAAAGACAAAATGAAGGTGATGGTCTTCGCACGTGTTTCAATTTATTTAAGTGGCTTTTTCGTTCATTCACATAAGTTTCATAAATCGTGCTACTTAAGAATTTCCAATAGAACAGGTTTTATTGATTAATTGTCTCCATTTTGGGGTCATTGAAAACTGCTGCTAATCTTAGAACGAACTCAGACAAAGCCTCCAAGTTCACTTCTGCCAAAGGCTTAGAATCCTTTTGAGGCATGCAAGGCAGCGTCAAGCATGTAAATCAAATTTATTCAGCTAACAGCTATATCTATTAAATCACAAACACGGCGAGCAATATATATCATTGTATATAAGTAGGAAATATTTATTCGTTTGCTTTGAGACTCTAATTTATACAGATTATTAATTTGTCCCATGACAGCCGCGATGGGAGTACACGCTTAGGTCTAAAGCAAATCCGATGTGCTTGACTTGATCAAACAATTTTATGGTGCTGAGATGCCCTTATATCGAAGATGACACTTAACGTAAAATTATTACAACGTGAACAATTTTAATTGATTGAAAGAAACTTTACAGTTTGTTCCTACCTTACGGATATGTGGTATTGGTATATATATAATATCAATTTTGTTCATTAGTTAGTTGCGACCTCGGCGAACCGCCTCGCTACCCGACACCCGGCTGGTACTAGTCGACATAGATGCTCGGCTCGCGGTGCGAACTATTTGTACCGTTCAAGCCCACAGTTAGGGTTACACGCGTGCTAATCCAATACCAGATAAATGATACTCTGCTATGTAGGACGACGACATTTTGCCTCTAGGACAAACAAATGATGCGGTATGCTGAACACTTTGCGCATAGTATCATTTGGTAAAACATTGTAGGTACTGCTATTCTTGCTATGTGATTTTAACACATTGACATTTAAGAACAAGAAATAGGAGATCGAATCTTGTCTACAGGTATTTAGTGCGAGAAGGTGTAAGGTCGGCTTGGCGCGAATTATGTAAGCTTTTTTAGAACACTGTCGACGCGACGTTTGCAATGTGCTTTGTTCATAATATAAAGAACACACTGTCATTACTGCTCGTGCAATAAGAATGGTATTTAGGGCACAGATAAGTCATAAAACTGGAAGGTTACTAGTAATTCTGAGAACCAATTCGATCTGCACTTATCCCAAATTGGATATCTTGTTTGAAATGCCTTTGATGTTTATCGTAGGAAAACAAAATCTGGCGTGAAACAAAGGCAGTGCCGGAGCTGAGAATAAATAGGAGGGTGTAGGTAAGTGAAGGCTTGTGATCCCCGAGGTTCGTATGCCCCGGGCGCGCGGGCTAGCGTCTAACGGTGGATGCGCCCACTCCGTAGGTGTCGCAGGCTGCGCGGCCATCCGTCCCGATGTACCCACGATTTACGAGACATCTCCTACTTTATTGGCTAAAGCGATTCACATAAATCCACTAAGTACATCTCGGGTATAATTTTTAATGCAAAGGGTAATTTATACTTGGTTCTTTATAAGCATCGTTCTAATTTATAATTTCGCGATAGTTGTTAATCTTTACCAACATTTGTTCGCTATAATAATAGGTTATATATCACGTAATGGAATGAGTAAGATCTACACAGTTTTACGAGTAATTTCGCTTCTTCTTTTTTTAATTACATCCAGATATGTCGAGTCGTTTACAGACCAGCGCTCACTAGTAAGATGTTAAGGTTGATGTAAGGGTTTTTTTATTTATATTCATTTACTACGGGTGTCCTTGTTTTATTATCATCCAGTTAGATTATTACTCTTGGAAAATGATTTAAGAAATTTTATTTTATTTTTCGCACCTCAAAAGGAAAAAACGGAGCCTTTATAGGATCACTTCGTTGTCCATCTATCTGTCAAGTCTCTTTATCTCGAGAACGCGTGGAGGTATCGAGTTGAAATGAAAACCATATACTCAGATCTGCCATTTCGAAAAAAAAATATACAGCCGCATATGTCGCAAAAAATGAGTTTATCGACAATTTCAAGAGAATGAAAATTCATAAGGTATTTCCCGTTGATCTAAAATTCTGAAATTTGTATGAAGCAAGATCTCATAGTTCAAGTAGGTATATAGGAAAAATCTGAAAACTGTCTTGCAATTACGTTACAAAAAAGTTTTTTTTTATTCGGAAAAATATTCGTAGCTCAATTTCGGAATTGAACTGGTATTCACAGGTAAGTCAGTACGGAACCCTTAGTGCGCGAGTCCGTCTCGCACTTGGGTTTATTTTTGAAAATGTGGGGTAGTCAAAAACATGACACCATGGGAGCGTATTTGTTAAACGTCGGGGTATCAGTACAGTTATTTGTTAACTTGGCTTATAATCGCCTGAAAGATTGAGTGACAGGACAGACGGGGCCCGGCCGTCACCGCGCACTACCAAGTCTAGACGTAGACGCGTCCGTTAGGCATTCAGGCTCACACAACGTACCCGGAATCTGACTAGATATCATCTGCTCGCCGTTCGTTATTTGTTGACTTGAGAATAGATGGGGCTAACTGCCCAACAACTAAAATTTGTGGACGCGATTATACATTAATACATATATATTATGCAGTTTTTTAATAATTATTAATAAAGCTATTGTTTATTGCCACTGATGGGCTCTTCCAAAGATTCTTTTCTCGAATCTCCTCGAACCAGATTTTATATACGACTAGCGATACTGACAGACGTTGTCCTGGCAGAAAACTGGCTTATTATAAAAAAAATATTAAGAAGTCGATTACAGCACAATCTACTGGATTTAGTTGTATCTTCAAACCATCCAGAGATCCACTCAAATATACACACAAAATTTAATTCAAATCAATCAAGTCGCTTAGGGGGACTTAGGTAACAAACATGTACAGAAAAATTATATACATAAACTTTATAAGAACATTTCCCAAGACCAGTAACTTTCGGCGGCGGAGACCTCTCACGCCAGGCCTTGGTTCAGGCCATGGTCTGGAGTAAGGAGGAATGGCAGGCGGTCGGCTCCTTCCGCGAAGTAGGAATGCTAACAAAGGAGGAGGCCGACCACATCAGGCAACGGTGCTATCGTCGCCGCCGCCGGGATTCCGATCCCGATTTCTGGCCACCGCGGGCTTGCGGACGGCGAGCCGTGGGTAGCTCGCTGTCCGACCGTCCGGTAACTGTCCGAACCGAGCCCAAGACGTCGACGGCGCACGCTGTTCCCGCGCGCCTCAAGGAGTTGTCAGCAACAGCAGGGGCCCAGCTGGGTCGAAGCCTACTGGAGCCAGGGTTATCCGAAAGAGAGCTCGAGCCCCGGTGTGAGGGCTAAAAGGAACGGGGTGGGTTTTTAGTCAGTAAGAGTCTAACACTATCTCCCGCTCCGCCAAAGAGCGGGGGTTGTCATTGTATGATTTACCCCACCATAAAAAAAAACCAACTTTTATCCTTTTTAGAGCAGCACCACCACCTCATCCTTGCTCCGGGCAATGTCCCCGACATATGAGTTATAGGTCGCAGGTTCAAATCCAGCCAGGCGCATTGCTTTGTGTAATTTATTTCATCCCCACTGCTCTCAAAACGGTGAAGAAAAACATCGTGAGGAAACCGGCTTGTCCTAGAACCATAAATTCGAAGACATGTGACATCCACCAGCACTGGGCCCGCGTGGTAGATTACGGCCCATTCCCTCTCCTAGAGAGGAGGCCTGAGTCCCAGCAGTGGGAACATTAAAAAGGCTGATGATGATGATAATGAACTTTTTTCCAGGCATTAGGTATTATCAATCATAGACACGATTTAACAAAAAAATTACTGGTAACAAAATCACATGTTCACCACATTCTTACTCGTATAACTCGACCAGACGGGGAAGTTGATTTTGTGTGACCTATGAAAAAATGAGGTTTAACTGTTACCCACATAACGCGGTTCCTAGAAGAGAAACCATTAACAGAGAGAGGTAATAAAGTTTGTAATGTTCAACTGTAAACAGGCCCGAGATATTTTAACTGAAACCTAACAGTCTATGGCCGTATAACGAAGAAATCCACTACTTATCTTTACGGATTTAAATTAAACTTGTACTGACTGCAGTTAGTATGTTACTTTGTTTAAATAACCTATTGTGTGTCCCACTGCTGGGCAAAAGCATCCCCTTTCGCCTTCCTAACCACCCTGTCTAGGGTGATCTCTGGTCAAGTTTGCCCTGATTTTTTTTAGGGTGGAAAATCATTAACAAACATCTCCCGGGAGGCGTCAGACTTTTACTGACTAAAAACCCACTCCTGTTCCTTCGTTGCCTTACATACCAGGGCCGAACCTTCCTTTCAAAAGCAGACCTTTAACCCCAGCAGGCTTTAATCCTGCTAGGCCCCTACAGTTTGCTGACATATCCTAGAGGCGCGCGTGGAACATTACGCGTCGTTGAAGACTTGAGCGCGGTCCGGATGGTTATCGGTCGGTCGGACGGTGAATTAATCATTGCTCGCCGTCCGCAACTTTTATGTATATTAAGATAGGAGGGGCTCAGCTGCGTCGAAGCCTACTGGGGATAGGGTTGTCCGAAAGGGAGCTCGTGCCCCGGTATGAAGGCTAGAAGGAACGCGATGGGGTTTTTAGTCAGTAAGAGTCTGACACTATCTCCCGCTCCGCCCAAGAGCAGGTTTTGTCATAAGATGATTTTCCCCATCGAGAAAAAAAAAATATATTAAGATTAGTTTAATTACACATTAATTTAAAGATAACGTTTATTAAATTCACAGGAAACGAAGCACGTACGGTTTCTAAGTTGAAATTGTAAGGAGAAGAATGGAAAGTATTCTGGCATCCGTCTATTACGGAAGTTGATCGTAAACATGTTATTATGCTGTAGGTAGTTCACGTTAGGTACCTGTTGCGATTACACTTTATTATTATTTAATGTCTTTATACGAGCGAATAAGGTTTATAAGTCGAATAAATGTGTGTGAATTGCTTTTTTTATTGACCAGAAAATGATTAAAAAGGTTATCGGAGAAATTTTTTATGAAGTTTAAAATACATCTTTACAAAAAGTAAGGTATACTGTACTTACACTAATTATATTACGATCCTGACCTGGTTATTTGAAGGTTATAGAAGTATGTTAAAATATAAATACTTTAACATTATGACTGATAATATGGTAGCAATCTTCGATACCAAGTAATTATATAGGAAATCGAAAGAAAGGAATAGATTTCAGTACTGTGCACCTCTGTAAATGATGAATCCACTATGCCTAAAACTTTCTGTGTCAGGATACTTAACCGGGAACTTATCTGAAAGTGGTACAAATCCGAATTTGACAGTTTTATTTTAAAAGAGGCCCCTCACTCGCCTATCGTCAACGTGGTTATGGTTTAAAAACTAGCTATATCATTTAATTAAATCTAATGCCAAGTTTGATAAAAAGGCTACGCGAAAAATGAAAATGAACGCTCTGTTGGTATTCGGTAATTGTGTCATTTACTAGAATACATTTTTCAGGAAATCCAATCACAATACCATTTAAATCATTCACAATACATTTTTTAGGAGATTTATTCTTAATCTTAAATTTTTTGGAAAATAATTTAGTCTTTCAGAATCCCGATTAAATTAGTAAGGTTTTTTTGCACATTATTTTTTTATATATTTAATTTATGAGTACATTATGAAGGGTCAATGCCCACACAAAATATTTTTTTAGATTAGTGATTTAATTTTCAGAGGTCTTTACTGGATTAGTTTTACACAAATTTATGATTTGATTTCAATAGAAACCTATTTGAAAATAAAGATATCTTATGAATATTATCCATAAGATATCTGTGTTTTCAAAATATATAAAGAAAGATGTTTAAGAGTGGATGTATGGAAATCTATCTCGTCTCGACTGCGCGTTGATGTCTTTTGTCTTGCGTTTATTTCTAACTCCACAAAGACAATCTTCATTCTTTTCTTTTTTTTTTATTAGTCAGTAGTGTTTAAACTTCAACACAGGTGATATACCGAGTAATGGCGGTATATCACCTGTGTTGAAGTTTAAAAACTACTGACTTCTGAAAGCTTCCCATGCTATAAGAGGAAGAACTAACAAAAAGCATAACCGAACAAATTTACAACTCATTTAGCAGTCATAAAATTAGACTCCAACGGATATCATTAATAAAAACAACAATCGGATCTAATCCTACGCTAAATTCATGTACGACGGCGACCCTTTATCGAAGAGATTAGTTTATAATACTCTAATAAGTCTAACAATAAGTATAGCCATAGATAGAACGGTTTAAATGCGTCTATAAATTGGTGTTTCGCGAGACATCATGATAACGCCACAAATCAAGGGGCACGTTAATTACTAAACCTCGTTCAGACGTCTATGCTCTAGGGATGGGACACCTTACGACTATCGACTATCGATGGTTTCACTTACCCGCATTAAACTCGACCATTAAGCAATGTTTCGCATCTAAATTTAATTTTCTTAACAATAACTTAATGCCGCCATTTATGGTCGATTCCATAGAAATGTAATAAATATAATGAAAATGTAATTAGACATATATTTTTGTAATTAGTAAAAATAATTAATATTTTATTGCACTGGCGTACGTCTATTCTGATTTTGCAGACGTCATTAACAAATATTATTATCTATGAATTTGTGTGAAATGTTCTATAAATTGATCATGTTCTGTGCGTGTTGTGCGTATTATCCTGCCATATTGATGATACTACTGATGATATAAATTGAAATATTAATGTAAATAGTATGTGTATTAGAAGTACTAACCTGCTTCTGTTTTGGGTTTACTCTCCGAGGGGACGCCAAAGCTGTCACTCGAACGGTGGTTGCTGAAAACCAGCACCGTAGATGGCTGGATTTGCCCAGCGTCACAGTATATGCTGAGCAACGGCCTATTCTTGCTTAGATGCGACGCACAACTTAGATTTTTATTAATTATTATGTTTTTATCTTATATTTTTGGTAATTTATAGGTTAAGTTTGGTTTATAATGTTTGTCTCTGTTGAGGCTGGTGTGTGAACCACAGATTATAGTGGTCAAAACCACTTAGTTAATTTTTTGTGTATGGTTATAAGGCGTAATACACACATGGCCTGACAGGGTTGTTTCTGTATTTATGATGTTCTGTGCGTCTGTTTGGGCGGAATAAACGTGTTTTCTCTCTTTCTTCTTATATTAGATATGTAGCAAAAAATCTTTGATATGTAGTAACTCGTGGACGGAACGCCAAGTTGTCACTAGAACGGTGGTTGTTTAAAATCAGCATCTTATATTGATGGAGTTGCCCAGCGTCACGTTTTTTTTTGTGGTGGGAAAATCATTCAATAACAGCCCCCGCTCTTGGACGGAGCGGGAGATAGTGTCAAACTCTTACTGACTAAAAACACACCCCGTTCCTTCCAGTCTCAGTAGGTTTCGATCCAGCTGGGCCCCTGCTGTTGCTGACAACTCCTTTAGGCGCGTGGGAACAGTGTGCGCTGTCGACGACTTGGGCTCGACGGCCGGACAGCGAGCTACACATAGCTCGCCGTCCACAAGCCCGTCACGTCACAGTTATGACCGGTTTACATATATGGCGACAGATTGTTGTATATTATTGTGCATCTATTTGGGCAAAATAAAAATATTTTCTTTGTATTTTCTTTCTTTCAAATTCTGTTTCCGATATTTTGACGACCAAATTGTACTTAACTAAACGTCTAATTGTATTAAATTGATTCTGTCGTTTTTGCTTACGATTGTTTGTTTTTTTAATTTGTATGCTACTACTAGCAAAACTAGTGAAATATAAACAGCAATGTTAGTAGTGTAATCCCAGCCCTAGCGTACTAAATAAATAAAGATGTGAGGTTCGTTTGTACACGACCGACTCATACTGGAACAATTAACTTGTATCTGGACAAGTACCTAATTGAGAGACAGCATCCCGTCGACCCAAGAGTCAAGCGTGACTATCGCACTTCATGGACATCTAATCCTTTCCGATTGCTACTTATCCAACTTATAATGACTATTGTAAATATGACAGTTCAGATGGTGTCACCTTTTTAAGAGAAATAGATTTTATTATTCAAGGATTATAAATAGCAATATTTAAAAAATATAATTGATTATATAGAGCGCGAGAACGTGGCAGTGTTTTACTGACTAAACCCACAGCTGTGTCCTTCAGTTGCCTTTTTCGTTCTAGAATTACGGGTTTCCTTTATAGAAATTTCCCGTGGTCTTAGCTGGGCTCCTACGGTTTGCTGACATATCTTTGAGGAGCTTGTGAATCACTACGCGCTGTTGATGACAGGGCTTGGTCCGATTAATTTACCGGACATGCGGACAGCGAGCTACCCATTGCTCGACGTCAGCAAGCCTTCTTCTACCGTGGCTGGTAGTCGGGGTTGGAATTACGGCGGCTGGGGCATGAAAACCTTCGTTCCCATCACGGCCTCCTCTTTCGCTAGGCTGAGGCTAAGGGATGACTTTTATCTCGGCAGGAGATTCACCATTGCCATAAAACATGGCAATACCGCCAGTTTTTGGGGGTTCGTTTGACCTTTCATGAACTCTTATTTTTTTCAATTACACCTTGTTGGATGAAAGACATAGAATACTTTTAATCCTATCAGAACGTTTTCATAGAATAATCTTTGACATACAAAATCTAGTTTTACAAATATGAAAGTGCAAAAAAAAAAGAATTGTGAGTCTAATCAAGCATCAAATCTTCCTCAGAAATTATTCTGTATAGTAGTAAAAAGTGCATAAAAATCAGTTCAGTAATTTTTAAGTTTGTCGCGTTTATACAGACAGGCAGAGGATTTTGTTTTATAACATGTTAGAATAAAACCTAAAACAGAAAAATTACCTTTGTTATGACCAATCTGACGTCACACTTGATTCTTAAAGGCGTGAGAAAGCTCCTTCGTGTCAAAATACATATGTTGACGAGGCCTTCCAAGTAAACGTATGTTCCGGTAGTAATGTTAGCGGTAACTAGAGCGTTTTCACAACCGGACCGCTAATAAAATAACGTGTGACAAACAGCGCAATGGGCTCATAACAACTATAAGACTTCCTTTCAAAACCCAACTTAATTTATTACTATCAAAGTAACGAAAAGTTATCACAATAATATCATTAAGATGAAAGTTTCTTTGTATCTAGATGTATGTGCGTATATATTTGATTGGCCTGTTGGTCTAGTGGTTAGTGACCTTGACTGCTATGCCGGAGGTCGTGGGTTCGATTCCCACCCAGGACAAATGTTTGTGTGATGAGCATAATCATTTGTTCTTTGTCTGGGTGTAATTTATCTATAATATGTATGTATTTAGAAATATATGTACCCATAACACAAGCTCTGCTTAGCTTGGGACTAGACGGCGTTGTGTGATAGTTGTGGAATATTATATCAAATTATTTGTTATTTTTTGACGCAATTTAAAGGAATATTTAATTTGTAATTTGGCACACGGGTGGGCTATATTCTGGAATGGCGAATATAGGATAATATTTATCCTTCGAATATGTTCTCTTGGAATAATTTTCTACCTGTACGGGGGTGAGCAGCTGGCAAAAGTTATAGATAATTATCATAAACTTCAATAAGAAAAATTCAAATTACCAGAATCGAATAAAAGACGACAATTAACACAAACAGGCCCGTATAATCTTGAAAAGTAATATTAAAAAATTAAGTAAGTTTTTAAAGATTGAATCATAAAATATAAGACATTATTTTTTTTTATTTCTCTTTTTTACTTATTAGATGATGAAAAAACACCTTACAAAATAACTTTACGGGACATATTTTATCCCGAGTTGAGCATAACATTTCCAAAGTTCTTTTAATGAGATCTCTGTTCTCATGACGATTATAATTGAGTATATAAGAAGTTAAAAGTCGCACGGTATCTTCATCTCGATCAGAGATAAGCGACTTTCTAATCGGGTCAAGTAACGTTTATGTTTACAAACTAGTTAAGCAACGGATGTATCTTGTTAACTGTAGTGACAAATGTTGTCCAATTGTTTCACGCAAAACCGCTATATCTCTCAAATTAAACCGTATATTTTCATTTTCTTGTATCGTTTACCTTGTTAACAGCTATATAAGATAACTTCAATTAAAATATTAATAAAAATTTGAAACCAACAAAGAGTAGATTGATAAAAGGCTGACCGACGAAAGTTTGAGATAAAACGACACTTTCCGTGTGATTTGTGGTATTTACATCCGAATTCCTTCGTTAATATTCTACGAGCGTTCGCCACTAATAAAGTTGTCGACATATTGAGATACAACATCGACCAATACCATTTCGCCCCAGTTTTCACGCATAAAACGTTTGGAACAACTTTTACTCAACACTTTTACCAAACTTCCCGTATATATCAATTACAGACACGATTGCTTATCTGTGACTCGGAATTATTGTATTAAATGGTATTTTTACACGACGCAGCACAATTTATGGCGTCTTTCAATGTTCCCAATAAGCGCGCACACGCAATGGCGCTGTCACGTCGCAAAAAGAATCAAAAGACGCCACGCAAGACGCAACAAGGCCTGCGGTTAGCGATTTTATATTTATAATCATCGTCGGCCGTAAAATAGTAAAAACTAAACATGCAGATATCGCTTATTTACATGTACGATGAATAAAATTGTTGCGGAATAAATAGACGCTATCACGAGCTTTTATTGCAAGTTTTTATCGAATTTTCGATGGTATGCTTGGAATGAGAAGGGCTTTATAAAACATAAAATATGTAGAGTTATACGCCCACTTGAATATTGACCGATGCGTCTTTAAAAAAATATTATCAAATCAACACAGCCGCTGAACGACAACCTACTTCAGAATGTCAATTAAAATCAGAGATGCCATCTCAAAATTAAAATCAATAAATTTTTATGCAGCATCCACATTATTCATAAGATATATCTTAATATGATTCACATATAAGGAAGCTTTGCTAATAAAGCGTGATTAATTTCCGTGTTTAGCCTGTGGGCACGGTACGGACAGCGCGCGTTAGGTGCTGCCCGGGGCCAGCGTGGCTCAGCGTAACCATAGATAACAATTTTATAAATGGAATAGTTTATTTCGAATTTAGTCGCATGAATAATAATTTAATCGTGGAACAGAGTGCAGGAATTTTATTAGAAAAGAAAAAAATATAGATTCGCATCTCATTAAGATTCTAAGTTGCTGTATTGCAAAGTACTGCTATCACTATATTCAATTGGAATTATAATATACTCAGTCAGTACCTAAGGACGATAAACATGAAATCTAAACTCTATTGTAAAAAGGTTTTATAAGTTTAACACGTTATGGTGTACTACCTGTGGAGCACGGAGTATTTGTTGACCTGGTAGGGTGTATCTATGTCACTCTAGACTAGAAGTCTACAGCAACAGCAGGGTTGAAGCTGGGTCGAAGCCTACTGGGGCCAGGGTTATCCGAAAGGGAGCTCGAGCCCCGGTATGAAGACTAGAAGGAACGGGGTGGGTATTTAGTCAGTAAGAGTCTGACACCATCCATCTAGCCAATGACACCTTTAAGGCCACCGACACAAATTTGACCCGCGACAGTCAAATGTCTTATTGTTGATATATTGTTATAATAAGTTGAAGAAGAACACACAGAATGGTAATTACTCAGTATTATATACTTGCAAGGTTATCGTCAGATAGAAATGAAGATGCAGAAATCTTAACTTAATTATCTAAGCGTGTTAATAACAAATAAAGAATTGAAATGAATCCGATTAATCACAGTAAAACGAGAAACAGTAATGAGATTTATTTGATTGTGATTTTCCACCAACAATAGTTTAATGTTGTGGATTAATTTTACTTGCACCAATTATATTAAAAGGGATTTAAGATGGACATCGCGCATCGGTTAACTTAGGATCTAAATTAAGTAACACGTGGTATTACTGCTCACTAAAGAGGCGGCTGCAGAAATCCTCAAATGACGCAAATATTCGCAATATATAATCCCATCAATATAGGCAAGTGTTTATTTGATTCATAAAGGGCTAAGCTGTCATTGAACATGATAGGCAAGTTTGTATATAATTGTAAATCGGTCATATAATACACATGGTACCATCGCGATCATGTCTGCCTGATCATTAAAAAAAAATCTTAAATCCTACGGCGCGGTGCCAAACCAAACTCTTTGAAGTTTGCGTTTCAAGTGCAAGTAAAAATGACCTTAGCGGTGGTCAGACGGAAGGCGGAAGTGTCTTTGATGGTACCTGTAAGAAATCACTAGAGAAAAGCTGCTAGAAAACAGTTAATTTATAATATTTTCACATTCAATTCCAATGATCAAAGCCCTACAACACTCAGTCTGATTCAAAATCTAGGACGAACAGGACATAATGAGGCCGCTTAGCATTGTAACTGAGTACTTCAAACAAAGACGCGCGTACTTCTCGCGTGACGTTCTCCTAGAGATGGCATAATAATTCATGCAGCTCACTAACAGAACACTTTATTATCTACACAGATGGACAGAAGTGTGTCGGTAGTAAATAGCTTTTCGTGATAGCAGCGCGTGTGAACCCTGACATGGCTCCTAAGGCATTGTTTATACTATCGAACAGGGATCATCGAAAAAGTATCGCACCTAACTTGATCACAATGATAAAAACTTTCTTAATTCATAAATCCCCAAGCGACCACCGGTGGCCGCGCATCTATTGTCTTACTATTGTGTCTCTAATTGACGGTATCTGAAGGGTTAAATTATAGATATAAAATCACCGTCATCTTCCTGCCCTTGTCCCGTTTTATTTGGCATAGGTGTAACATGTTTTTTTTTCTTCCTTTCTATCTCCGTTTCTTTCATATCCTTTCTCACATAATCTTCCTCTACCTCTTCATCCATTTACATACATATTCCCAACTCTTTTAGTAACATGCACATCTACTATTGCTCTTCACATGGCCTTACCAAGACAAACTCCTTTCAACTTTACAGTCACAGGCACTACTTTCAAACTTCCTCTAACATACTCATTTCTCACTTTATTAATTTTCGTCACACCACACATGCATTTCAACATTCTCATCTTCGAACGTTACGTTGGTCTGACTAGATCCGCACCGTTCTTGACTCCACGTCATACAATGTGCTTCACTCCACCTGAGACAGAAACATATGGAGGAATACCATAAAAGTTAAAGTGATGAAGCAGGGAGGTCACGACCCTCAGCATTATTAGCGTATTCTTCCGACGCAAAGAGGAGGACTTTAAACACTTCTAATTGAGCCCGGAAAATTAAAGCAACACTCTCGGAAAATGGACCGTTACTCATATTTTATTTATATAACTCCTTCTAGAAGGAGATAAAACAAATAAAATATTTAGTACAATATTACATTAGTTATAGAGAACATAACTTCAGTTAGATAAGGCTCATTACGACAATTCTCAGTTTAAGATCGAGATAGTGACTGTCGCCGATAAATGTGATATATTCCCCTGTTATCATATAGGAAACTAATGCTTTTACCGACGTACTGTGTGTATGAGAGTACCTATAAACCTACTTTTCATTTGCTCTACGAGTTTGATTAAAAAACAAGGCGTTTTTTTGCAATACTGTTCAGAAATATGCTCACAGATATTACATATGTTGTTCTGAATTTAAACAAAGTCAAGAAGTCAGCATTAATCCTAACTTTTTAATCTTAATTAATATTATAAATTCAAAAGTGAGTATTGTTATGGTTTGATATAGTTTCATGCTTAACCCACAGAACCGATTATCATTATTTTTTGTATACCTATATGTTTACAGCGATATAGAAAAGGTATAGGGTACCTTTCATTCTTAAAAAATGCTACATATACCTGAGGGAAAGACCAATAATTATCGACAGCCATAATTGCGCTAAATGCTTTTCGAATTGAAAGTAAACAGGTAAGGAGTGGAATTCCCTGCCGGAGTCTATGTTTCCTGAACTGTACACCCTAAGAGTCTTTAACGGTGAATTGGTTACTTCCAGGCAAGCGAGCACTATCGTCGACGGTTTGATAGCAGTCAAATGCTTTAAATAAAAATGACATAATCCAAATTGCCGCGTAAATATTTGAAAAAAAAAAACACATCTATCTGGGCATTTTCGTTTACTGCATATGTTTTAATAGTATTTTAGCTTGCATCGGGTCGGTAAAGACACGGTCGACTGCGGTGACCCAGAGGCTAATCTCGTATTCTACAAACACCACATGCAATGTCTCACTTCCAAAAAACTGGTCAAAACAAAGTCATTGACATCAGTGGTAAGCATAACTTGAGATCCGCGCCTTCAAACATATCTCACGGAACCTTGTTAATAATAATAATAAGAACAAACATATTTGATACTTAATAAATAACAAAATAACACACTACACACATACACTACATACCAATACACATTACGCTACACCACTATTACTACTATATAGTATACTAGGAACTATAAGTGTATACTTATAATAGTTTCTAGTACCTTTTGATAAACTCGTATTAAAATTAATCCTCAATTCCTACCAAAGCTTTCAAAATTTTTGTTTTCCCATTTCCCATAGATTCTGAAGTACAATACTGTAAGTGAACTTACTAACTGTTGGATTGATAAAGCGAGGATCAAGTTAAAAAGTACAGATAAGCCGACAAATTATTGAGAAACTAAGAGGCTTAGGAAATATGTGTAGGTATCACATATCTATTCTTATAGGATTAATAATCAATTTTCTAAAACGTTTTTTCCGACGGCTGCACGCGTGGAATCGTAACGGATATCCTCACGCCCCAGCCACCGGGACCCCGACCCTGACTACCAGCCACGGTAGGTATAGGTTTGCAGACGATGAGGAAACGGCCGTCCGGAAACCTTCCGGGCGAAGTAGACGACAGCGCGTAGTGTTCCACCTGCGCTTCAAAGAGATCTCAGTAAAACCGTAGGGGCCCAGCAGGTTCGAAGTCTCTTTAGACCATTGGTCGACTTCTGAAAGGGTTACTTGTGAACCTGGCACGCAAAGGGCAATAAAGTAAAGATATGGTTTTAGTCAGTAAAAGTCTGATACGCCCTCTCACGCCACCCTAGAGCGGGTGAAGTCATTAGATAATTTCCCATGTTAAAAAAAAGACTTGATCACAATAAGCTCATCTATGTTGAGTTTTATCGTATGAATAGCCCACGACCAATAAGCAGTAACTCAGCTTTCAATATTCTTCTTTGTCTTTCATATGCCTACTGTAAAAGTTCGAAGAATGCAAAAGAAAGAAATTGTGCTCATAAATAAAACACCTGGTGTATGTTGGGAACCTATTTTTCAACGTAAACGCACGCAGGTGTTAATTCAATTAGCACTAGTGCTACAAAGTGATATCGAATGTATTGACACTTGTTCTTCATTGCGTCATAGATGTCATATAATAAACTATTCATCCGCTTTGTGCAGACCGAAAAGCAGCAGAAAATATTCGGATACTACAATACAATGTAGTAGATCGCCGATTTTATTTATTTTACCGTGAGATGAATCACATTGGCAAAAATTACTAAATTTTATAAAAAAAATCTTTCCCAGTTTAATCCATTTAGATCAGGAATGACGTACCTAAGGCAAGCGTGCTTGTTACCAAGTTCGTAACAACAATAAATCTAATCACAATACGAATATCGGTTTGCAAGCATTTAATTTCAAAGTTTATCCGCCAAATTACAAAGTCATGATTCTTTACGGCTTGTCATGAGTTCATGACCACCACATTTATTTTTTTCAAATGTCTACACGGATTTAGACTAGTAAAGTCATCTTGGTTGGGACGTTGGTTTACAAGTGCAAACTTCTGGTCACCCCTAAAGTAAGCTAGTGAATTTATTTTATTTTATTTTATTTGGGAAACAAACAATCGTACATCATAATATAAATTCTAAATACACAGTATAATATTAACAAATGCACAATCCACTACGTTTCCTCATGTTACTAGTTAATATTTTTACAGTTTGGTTAAATTCTATAAAATCAATACCAAAACCACAATAATACAGTGTTTCGCTATCTTAAAATCTAATACTTAGTTAAAACCTAACACGTTACAATAATCAAGAACTTTCAGCAAAGCGCTTTGAGTCTTTTTTTTTGGTAGGGCAAAAAATCGACATCATTAAAATTAAGGCACATTTGAGAATTTTATGAACTACTTCGATTTATTAGAATAGTTTAAATGGTATACTCGAAATCTGTTAGAAATTCCATATAGAAGTCGACATATGTCTTGTATTGTCACAGTCGTGCGTGCTAGCCCTTGCTAAGTGAAAACTAAACAGACCACAGTTCTAGGTAATGGCACATTATACCTGACGTGTACCGTTAAAAATCATTTGTAAGCGTTAAGCTCGTGTGTTGCATTCTTTTGAATAGCGAACTCAGGTTTATTCCGTGGTCCTAGTACAGTAGCGTGGCTAGGCCATCAGGGGCCCCGTATCAAACATTTTTCTATTTTTTTAGTTCGTTTATTGGAGCATTCTGGACTAACATAGATTAAGTTTTTATTGTGATCTTATATTGAAAATGCTAGAAAATGCGAAGCTAGCTATACACTATTAAATTAAAACATTATATCATCTTTTCAATATTTATTCACTAGTAGTCTCTTATCAATAAAAGAATATAGTGTTACGAATTTTTGCGCACGTCACGTCAGGGATCCTGTAGCGCGGTGGCCCCTGTAGCGCGGGGGCTCGTATCATTGATACGGCAGATATGGCGGTAACTGCGCCCCTGTTCTAAAGATGCCCGTGGTCCTAGCAATTCCCGTGGTCCTAGCGATTCCCGTGGTCCTAGCACCGCGGGAATTATTAAAAGAGTTACTCTGTTCCTGAACCGTAAAGGGTTTTAGTCAGTATTAATAGCCATTGGAAGATATCCTATCTCAAAAAAAAATTATTACATGGTGTAGGGTGAAGGCAAACTTATGTAACTACCTACACTTTCTACATTGTATGAAGCAAGAAGAAATATGTAACTAAGATTATATGTAACTCATAATATGATTTAAAGGAGTGTCACCGGAGTTTTCTTCTCCATATACTCCTACTCCTCCTACTTCTACGTTTTGGAACGTGCAATTTAGCTTCACTTTTTTTTTGGACTAACCGACATTTGACTATTCAAAAATGCCTGTAAATGGTTTATTTAAAATAAATGTTTTTAATTTGATTGATTCCATTTAACACTTTTTGTTTGTTGAGGTTTGAGAGAACCTTCTCCAGGTTTTAGTGAAGCAGAAGGCCAGACTTTTAGTGCCTATATCCCATTCGTGTTCCTTCAGTTTTCCTTTATATACCTACATCAATTAGATGTAAAGGTTATGTTATACCTGCCAGGGCTGCGGTATTGTTCGTAAGAGTTACCTTGGCCCTGGAACGGAAAGGGCAATTTAATGAACACGGGTGAGTTTTACTCAGTAAAAATCTGGAGCGAGAGAGAGCTCCACACAGAGTGAGAGATACAAAAACCTTGTTATGTAAACACTTGTTTCACTTATTTTGTATGTATGTGTTAGTCTAAGTATACCACTTGATAAATCTTTTGTCTTGTTCCAGATTCTTATTCGTAAGATTGACTACTGCAAATTAAAAAATTAAGTATACATGAAAGATAACATCATTTGGTCCACAAGATTTGGAATGAACGAGTATCTCAAAATATGAGTGACATGCAAATAGACAACGAAAACATGAGTAACCAGTGTTGCAAGTCACAAGAGCACTATCTCGAGGAAAAATCTCAAAATGGTGGCGGACCAAAAATTGATGAATCACAGCGAGCCGGCGCGGCGCGCTCAGCTCTCCGGCACTCGCTGCACTCGCCTGCAGTCGCCACCACGCGGCTCAACCATTACCAATAACAATTTCCCGGACGCCATCTTTGTTCACGATTCAGTAAGCCACAGAATCATAAAGCTTTACGTCCTCCCAAACTTAAAATTGTCACACGGAAATAGTATGTTTTTCTAATTACAGTTAAATACATTACACAAAAATGTTATAAAACTCTAACCATCAACATTTTATAGTTCATTAGCGTCCCCAACCTGAACAAACAAAAATGTCTGGAGAAATCAAAATGATTCAATCATAAATTGATACTATGCCCATGTACGATACATGGGTAATAATATTACTGATAGACATTAACATAATGTGTATGAATGGATAATATAATATTTTTCCAGTCACGATTTCGAAATAAGGTAATGTGCGAGCGTATACGTAACTCTCTGTGTAGATATTCCTGTGCTCAACGAGCGATATGATCGGACTCCCCGTCGCCTTATTGATAAGGTTTCCATACTTCCCGTGTGTATTGGAATGCTTCTGAGTTTATTTAATGTAATTCCTATCTATACAGCATTCATATACGGCATTTAATGTGTACGTAGTCGCTTAGGATGTTAGCATTAATATAAAATATGTTCCTCATTACGTTGTATTGTTCTAGTAATCAAGTAGTTCTAGTACTCAAGGGTTAAAACAATATCGAACAATAACCAACATTGGAAATCGAACGGTGCTATATATCAAGCGATAGAATAGCCACCGTAAATTGAAAGCAGCGATTATGATGGGCAAAATAGATTCGCCCGGGGTCGAGGCGACATCACGAAGCGAGCCGAGGGTTAAAGAGCGATCCTTCTAAGCTGGTTCGAGTTATGGGCTCAGCCGACACAATGGCCAATTTCATAGAATTTCCTTTGATGGATACCAGTTAACCTGGAGCAGTTAACGGTGTTTTGCAATCATTTTAAATTAAACACACATTTAAAACCTTACACCGATACATTAAATTTCATTATACTATTTGTCCGGGACTTTAAGATACTTATCTCTTGTTTTGATCATAAACAGAAGTTTATTATTTGGTGAGATATATTCGATAGCATTTTTAACGTCCCGGGGAGCCTAAGGACGGAATATTTCTCATGCATTGTCCTTTAAAGTAACCAAACTCGGAATTTATTTAATAATGAAAACATGGTGACTGTATTTGACAATAATTCACTCGTATCCATTTATTAAAGGAGTCTTATATTGAGTAGTGAACAGATATCTTGATGTATGATTACACATACAAACACACCACACATATAAGTATTTACTAACATACCTTAGGTCTTATCTTTTACAAGCTGAACAAAATTGTACGCATTACTAGAAACTGGTGCTTCAGTAGCTGCACGCAGCAGCGGGACTGGCTTCTCTATGTTTTGCAATAAAATAATTGTGCAATAGCAACTGGGCTGTAGGCTGTAAGATCGGTGGCGAGGCCCACAGGTATTGGGTGAGGGTTGACCCAAATTTACAAAGATATGATAGGGCTCTGTATGGAAATTTGCTTGACGATTACCTTCAAACCCTGAAGCGAGACATAATGATGGAACTAAAATAATCATATCAAAATGTTTGTCCTGTAGAAAGCTGTTGACGATTTTTTCTAATGGAATCCCTGGGCCTATCACTCTTTCAATTTTCCTTATTTACAAGATTATGTAACTCAACACAGCATTGGAAATCCATAACGAGCGCTGGTCTGGGGTATGGTCATCGAGGAGAATTCGTCACGGGCGCGACACGACTCCGACACGCGGCGCTGCGCCGGCGCACCGTCACGAGCGCACCTCCCCCCTCCCCGCCGCACCCGCTACGAACTTAATGAATTTCAATATTCACTGCAACACATTTCCTTTTTTTTGTATCGACACGAATATTCTTCGTAAATTATCGGCCTCAAAGAATATTTTACATCAATCACGGTACCGTTATAAAATAATAATTTGAACAGTTTACATAATTATATCGAATTAAGTTGCAAATCTTTCGCCATAGTTGTTTTAGAAAAAAAAGCAAGAGAATTCTCGTAGCGCATTGAAAGATCGAAGGTCGACGACGTAAAGAGCAACTATAGGGATCACATGGCATCCGTCGCGTCGCGATCCTTGTAAAACCTTGTAAAATAAAACTTTAAAGAACATCACAACGACAATTCGACACAGAGTCGACTTGTTCAGCGATCACAAAGCTTTCTCATTAAACCGTCACCGGTCGAAGCCGTGACACTAAAAGTCATTCCGACTAAAAAAATTCTTCAACCCGTTTCGTTACATTTCTCAACGCTCGGAAAAAGAGCACAAAAGATTTTCTTAGTTGAAGCGTGACTGTCGTAATTAGGTGGCGAGAGCAGAGCTCGTGGTAAACGTTCAGCCAATACATAATGCAGGGATCATCAGCAGTTTGTCACTGCATTATGCTCGCATGTGAGTGTCAGGCGCAGCCTCGCAGTGTGCATCACGCGAGATTATCTCCGTTATTAAATAGCTGCTCGTACTATGCGCAATTAACTTACATACTTTATGACTTCTTGTATGCAATGCTGTCTGCGAAACATTTTTCTTCTAAACTCACTGTAAGCCTATGAGTGCCGATCGAGCTTTTTTCTCTGAAGTAAGGAGAACTGTAACTACTATGCAGACATGTGGATTGTTAATTTATGTAATAAATATTAATCGATATCAAGATTGAAGTTTTTGTAATATAATATTCGTAGCTATAATTGGTAGCGCAGAGCTCACAAGCCATAACAGAAGTATACATTTCTCGGGTAGCTCCCGTTAACTTTAACGACAACTGTTAAGAGATTTCCCATCTTAGATTTTCCACTTCCCCGTATAAGAACATAAACAAAAATACATGCGTCGAACATATTCTAGTTTATGTGACTCGAGCGCCGATACACTGGGACCGCCAATCATTTACAATGTCCCATCACATAAAACTCCAGTTTAATAAGTTGCTTCCAATTTAAAATCAAAATTATTTTTAAGTCCGCTGTCTCTGAGAAGAGGGGACCCGACGGGGGCCGGATTATAAATCATAAATGCCACGTTAGCCCTGCGCCCTGCCAGACGGCCGGCCGAGTATCGAAATTATCGCCCGAGAGCCCGCGTAAAATATACAAAACAGTTTCAGGTTACCGCGTCAAATATTTCTTTTGGACAACTAAAATAAAATGCGCTGACTCATTAGCGCACAGTTTTATCGTTCTTAGATCTTTCCTAAAGCGATCCGTTGTATAATGAACACAAGTGAAACTATAAAAACTGGTTTTTATGATAATAATGGGTTTATATTTAGAAATCCGTCATACCAAAAACAAGTATGTCGATTAACAATCTGCAAGCTATTGAATAATTAATTGTGTTAAACGAATGTTTCGCTACATTATAGAATTATTGATTGATTCATTACATTACAGATAAAGATGATTAAATTGAACAGTGTCATTAATCTAAGAATAGACCTCCCATACGGCATGCAAAGTGTAATGAATACATATTCTCACAGTGGTCGGACGCACGCCACGCCACGGCTGAAACTGGCGCACTACTTCCGTAGCGGACTACTCAAATAGGAATTGAGACATTTATACTAACAAAATCAACTAACATGCAGACATGAATGACAAACTCACTCCAGTTTCTGTGATCCAAATAAAATTACTTACTTCCTCTAGTATCACTCGAAATGTCGCATGTCACCGTTGACTAATTAATCCACATCTAAAAGGCTTTTAATTTAGACAAATATATGTATATAGGTCTGTGAATGAGTAAACGAAGTTCAAGAAAAAGAGTTGAGTGTCTTAAATCTACATAGAGGTACGGTTAGCTGTAATTAACGAGTAATTAATGTTTTGCATAAACTTTAAAATGGAATTCTGTGAATTTGCTATTGGTGACAAACCAACTAACATTTTCTACATTGATTACTGCAAAGTGTACCTTCTTAATTCATCAAGTATTATCGCAATGGAAATATATTTCTATTTCCATATTGATAAACAAATAATGTCATCGCAAAGCAATATGAGTCAGGATAGGCCAAGCAATAAATAAGTAACAATGTGTGCAAAATAAAGACGTAGAGGACAGACGTATGTAAGCACAATCTACAAATGTCAAAGATTCAAAATCTATGTCGTGCATATAACGAACACGGCGCTCGTGTGGGCTAGAAAAGCAGTACATAAATTATTCTCATTGTTCCGAAAGGCGAATGATAAATGTATTTGTGTTCTTAATTTAAGTTATGCTATTGGTAAAAGTCGACTGTACCGGTCCATTCGGGAAATCTCGAAAGTTGCGTTACACGCCGAGTTTGGTCAGCGAAGCTGGAGCCCGGATTGGAATTAGGTGCGTTAATTGATCTATGTTTATCATGCTGCAGAAATAACGGCGACATTTCTGCAATTGTTAGATTACGAGCGACTACTGTTTGGAATTGCCAATCCTAACTGTAATTGCTTGGTGTGTGGTATTCAGCATGAAGCGGTATCACTACAACATTGTATATCAAAAAGCTCTCTACCTCTTCTGTTTTGCGTATTGTGCTAGAACAGTAACACTAAAGAAGGTAACCGTGTTGGTGAAAAGAAATTAATGATGTGTGCTAACAACTTATAAATTATCAGTATAATATTTTTAGGTATTTTGCAGTCGTCGAAAAGTTGATCTTATTGAATTCAGAACGTAATTTACTTTGAAAGCAAAATCTATGTAGGCCGGTGTCCGGCCGGACCGCGGGCGCAGCGTTCACGTCTAAACCTACAATATATCATTCGGAAGTAGCAAAAACTTGGTGTCGGATCGTTGCGACAGTAATCACAGGTGCAAAAACTTCTCCACAACTACCTACAATTACAGACCATTTAAGGCCGACTACGTGACTTACATAATAGTTAAAATCTTAGTGTTTACATAAAGAAATACTATCTGAAGTTTCTATCGGCTGTTAGTCTACAAACAGGGACGTTAATGTATTGACGCTCTTTTCAACACTAGTCCTGAAATAGCTCGGAGCAAGTTCATAGTGGTTAATACGAGTGTCACAGCGGACTGCTTATGATAATTACACTTACAGACACTTTGCCAACGAGATAAGTAATAACTAATTACAAGTAATTTCGTAAAACATTAATGTTTAGTGAGTTTACAAAAAGGCGTCGTGGGAGATTTCAAGCAGATACAGTCAATTACTCTATCTGCTTGAAATCTCCCACGAATTAAGTAAGAATGTGATTTAGCTTAGTATCGGCAGTGTCGCATGTCGTAAGGACAGCACACACGACCGTATCAAACACAGTTTGCAGGATTACTATTCTAGAAAAACGGCTGGGGGCGAATAGCGTTGCAATTACAGTCGGAGCGTCTTCTCGTCCGTCCGTCTGTCCGCGGATCCAAGATGGCGGCCGCATGCCTGCCCAAGATTGACTAGTAGCTGAATGCTTCTTTGCCAACGGCGATCTAGGTTGAGCCGATCTATCTGAGGGCATGTTGGCATGCAGGAATGAAGCTCTTGCCCCTCGGTAAATTAAAATACTTTTTGTTTGATAAGTGTTCTGTGATTATCTCGTGTGTTGGATATAATGCAGCCGTGTGAGACATGTCATTAAAACGCGAATTGTTTATTAAACTCACCGCTCAATAGTTGAGAACTTCTAAGTACTGCCGCTGTACATACCTGGAACATAAACGTTTCGCATATTAACCTCATGTGCATAATACATGTGTGATAAAACCATCTAGCACGAAGCCAGAGATAAAATAAATTTATTTTATGTAACACTACAGAATACATTTATATATCATATTAATAGCATTTTAAGTATAATTAATAGTCTATTTCGAGATTATGCAGCATAAAATACAATTGTCCATTTACGTGCTTTCGTAATTAATACTAATGTGTTTATTACCGAATGAGCTGTTTATGAGTTGGAGAATGAATGAATGAAGCTCATCTCGTAGTTCACGCGACCGCTCAGCTGTGAAACGTTACGGAAACCCTAATAACAACGTTCACACATTAAAGTTTAAACGCTCCCCGCCCGTTGTGCACAAAACCCATCATTACACAAATGTATTCGCTGTTAACCCAAAACCACATAAGTCACATTTATCGCCACATCAAAAAGCAATCAAGCGACAAAAGTTAAAGCGAGTCATCGAATGGAACTCCGTCGAAAATATGTTGGAAACGCACCTAATCGATTCCACGGCGAGGCCACAGGTAAGCTCTGCCCTAACGTAATTTACAAAGGTGCCCTATAAAAAGATGGGGCGTCAGGAGCTGCATATAGAATTTTATTAACAACAATAAAATGCATTTATTTATGTCTACTATCCGCAAGTGTATTTACTACATAGCTGAGTGAATAAATACCTATTGTAATGATCCTTGTTACTTAGAGATGAGATATTGTTTGATAAGAGATTAAATATGTTGTAGTGCTCTTATTAAATCTGGATTACTAAGCTCTATTCTGCTGGCATCATTCATTTATCGTAGGAACATGTTATTATTTTAACTTTGTATTTTCTAAGCGCATCATGCCTTAGTGAGTTCCTTTAAACTGTGTAACAAAATATTCTATTTGCGTAGCAATTAGATAGAAAAACGGTTTTGTACATAGTTCCATGTTAATTTTTAACATATCACGCAGTCATTAATGTGTCACAGGTGTGCGAGACATCCTCACTACAGCCAGAGAATATTAATCGAGATTGACCGTAGACTCGGTTTTGCATTTTTAATTTATGCTCCATCTTACGCAATTTATAATTGAAAATAAACTGCGGGCATCTAAAACATTCTTAGCATAGCTGTACAAGGAGCTGTCAACTTTGTTAAATGTCATTTTAATTCCATTAAGTGCACCATAAAAAAGAAATCAAGAACAAGTCCTAGACAGCTAATCTATACAAAAAAATCAGAGCTCCCAGTTCCTAGCTCTATAACTTACATCATTTCTCATTGTTACTATTGTTTTATAGCTCTTGGGCTAATAAATTTGATATGGTATATATAAGTAATGCCGCCCGCGCGTAGAGGCACTCCTGCGCATCCTTAACTTTGCCCCAGACACCCCCCGCTGTCACGAGAGATATGTTACCTGCCCGCCGATGGAGGAAACAAACACTAACGTATAGACGATGCTATAAATTACTAAAATGACCGTGGCATTCTGATTAAGAAACTAATTTCGGTGCCGAAGCTTAGATCTTGTTTGTACCTCCGTTTTTTAACAAGACATTCCGTGTTTATTTAATTTAACTAAATGTTCTTTAAACTTGATGATTGTCGTTTTTCAAATTACATAGCTCGCGTGGTACCGTATCTAAGTATCCTGCTTCGCCGGGGTGCTCTTACTTTCCGTTTGGAGATTCGTAAATTGATTCGTGACAGATATACGCTGGTATTATACGATTTCCGCAATATTTTAATCGAAGACATTGAATAAATACATAATACTCGTAATAAGAAGCATTGCTAGTAGTTTACTATTGTATTGTCTGTTATCAATAAACAGAAGTATCTATGTATCTCCTTATTATTTAATCTTGAATAATTTAATCATAAAATAACGTGTCTTGAAATTTACGATGGCACATAAAAGGCGAATGGCAGTGAGTGTGCCGTCGATGTCGTACGTGAAAGCGCACGCGCCGGAAGCCTCTCTCCTGCCGGCCGCGGAGTGTCTGCGACTTACTGCGCTAAACCGACTTTAACTACTGGTTCACCCGAGTTAAATAAATTAATGCCTTACTTTTGATTAGACGGTCATTATGTTGTTGATTGGTAGGTAAAGGCGTCGGCTTGTATTGAGGCTAAACGCCGTGGTGGCTGAGGAGGCGGAAAGTTTCCAACGTAAGCCGACAGCGTATGACTCTGTCGTGTTGCCAACTATCGCATTCTCTGCCAGAGAGTAGGCAGTTTTATTACGTTAATGCTGAAAAGTAGCCGCGTGGCCGGCCCAAGCGGCACGTTTTATTTGATTGCGATCGCTACGGGGCATTAGTAAAGCCGATCGCCGAAATAGGGGGACATAAACAAACAACTTTATAAATGCCATAATCAACAGTCAACCGCTTGACAACAGTTACGCAATGTTAAGAAGAAAATCGTAAACCAAATCCGAAGGAATAGGCTGGTTACACTATAAAAATGTTTATTGCTTTTCTTCCCACTTGTCCAAGAGTTCATTGACATTATATTTTAGATTGAATTAACAATACAGCTAAATATGTACATATGATTACCGTCAATTAATCAATGTATTAGACAGAAGCATTGAAATGTGTGCGGCCCTGTTTGTTCTGACGCGGTGCAATGCCTACAAAGAATTTTCCGAACTATGTGTCTTTTAATCTCACACTATCTCCTTATCTCTCACTCTCTTTCACTCTCTCCAATAAATTTACTTTTATGGAAGTACGCCTTTCTGAATAATTCGACTTCCTGTCCTAAAGATGTCCTATTAATATTATAGTGAAAGTTTGCGACGATGGATGCATAAGTGTTTGTTACTTTTTTACGCAAACTCTACTAAACGGATTTTAGTAAAACATTACACTAACCTTGTTTTAATATTAAAAAGGCTAGGCGTATGTGAGTACGAGTACATTTATAAGTTTGTTATTTCTTCAAGCTCAAACGGCTGAAGGGATTTGGTTGAAAGGCACATGGGTAGACCATGTCCTGGAATCATAATCATAATAATATGATTTTTTTTATCCCGGGAGTATGCTTCCTTGGGACAATTATTTACTTTAATGCGGGTGAAGCCACTGGCAACAGCTAGTGGGTTACAACTTATATGACCCCTTTATTAGTACTTCCACAAATACTAATTTCACGTAGGTTAACCTATTAGCTGAAGCTAGTGTTGGCATGTTCGAATTAGCTGTGTCTTGTAATAAAGATAAATAATAATAATATTCCATAATTAAAAACATTGCTCAGGCAGGGGCCACAGTCTTAACATAGTTCCTGGTAACCAGTCCACTTAAGACCCCAAAAACCATAGCCTTAAATTCGTTTTCCACATGTTGCAATAGTTTCACTACAACCGGGGGTTGTACTTGGATGCACTAGCATAGCACATACAGGGATAATCACTGGTTGGTACGAGTACCACGTTCCATTAAAAGCGTCTAAAAGGGTCGTCCGCGAGTTGGTTTCGGCTTCTCGTACGCCTTCCAAAAGCCCAGGTTCTTGAGGTAAATAAATATTTTCCACAACTATCACACAGCGCCGCCTGGTCCCAAGCTAAACAGAGCTTGTGTTATGAGTACTAGGAAACTGATAAACATACTTATATATTTCTAAATACATACATATTATATATAAATTACACCCAGAGACCGAACAAATGATCATGCTCATCACATTAACATTTGTCCTGGGTGGGAATCGTTTCGAACAAACATTTGAATGTTCAAACACGTGGGTACTATTCCTGGGTAGGAATCGATCCCACGACCACTAGACCAACCGGCCAGTCAGGATTTGTCCGAAATACCATTTTATTTAACTCAGTTATTTTAGAATAAGAATTAGTTTTTTGGTACGAATTGTGGTCATTGTACTTATGTACATGTAACCTACATTTGAAAACCAAATTTTATAAAATATAATAGTTTTTCTGTTAGTGAACGGATGCCATCAGTTAAGACTAGGTGGCCTATTTTAATTTTTATATTGAAATAGTTTGTTTTATTTATTTACATCGTTCTCACATTATAGAAATGACGAGAAATATGCAAAGAGGTGAAGTTTTTTTTTGTTTTTTTTTATTGTTTGTTGGAAGTAATCTCTGAAAGTACTAGTCTAAATGCTAAAACTTTTTCACTGATAGAAAACTACTTTATTTTAGATTGACATAGGCTTTATTTCATGTAGGCAGGCAAAGCTGCGGGCAAAAGCTCAAAATCAAAATCAAAATCAAAATCAAAAACGTTTATTTCAAATAGACCAATTACAGGCACTTTTGAATTGTCAAAATGTCGGTCAGTCAAACAAACAAGTGAAGCTAAATTGCACGTTCCAAAGAGTAGAACTCTATGGAGAAGAACGTGCAAGAAACTCCAGCTAGAGAGAGATATCCAAGACACAGGAACAAGGAAGCCCCGATCTCAATTAGACCGCTATTCACATGATTACGCTGTTATACGGAACTCTCGGCACATGAACTAATGTCACGCTTGCTTTCTAACTTTATTTAGTTAGTGTAGGCGATCTATTTGACACAAGATATTTGAAAAGCGACGTGATAATTATTATTTGGTGTCAAATAGTGAGAAAAGTCGTGAGAATAACATCAAGTGACGTGAAACGTGGGCTCGTGTCGGTATGGACAGTCTCGCAGTGTCGGATACCCGGACACTCGGACAGTCGGACAGTTAGACGCGGGCAACGCCACGCGGCGTACACTCGCTTGCTGTCCAAGTTTATAACTTCCCAGAACCTTAAATTGACAACTTTATCTTTTACAACTAACACAGCCGCACATTTTCAAATTTTTATCTAGATAAATATCATAGCCGTGAAGGATTTACCCATAGTTAAAGGATAACGGTTCTCGTATTTAGTAATGTACCGTACAAAGTCTAAGCTTAACTTGAGGATTTGCTGAAAACTATTAATTTTAATGACCTATGACTCATATACGTTCACAGACGTTAGCGGTACAGAGCTTGTAAAGCCGGCGTACAATGAAATATTCATTATAAGCTATCGCATGACCACTCTGATTGTGTTAGTGCGGCACTAACATGACTGAGCCAGCTATTGACCCCACTCCCGGCCAAACTTATAGGTTAATAATAAATTGTATGGGAAATACGGGATCCCATTAAATCACATAGCTCAAAACATGCTACTGGCGCCGACGACTAATTGAAAATAGCAAATACGCAGTGCCTAGATTCAGCGTATTAATTAAAACCAAAGATTCTCGCCTCTCCTCGCTTACGCTCAAATACTTAGTTGCTTGCTACTATTGGTACATGCTCATCCCCACCCATGTCACTACAAACTGAACATTAATGCCGTGTCGTAAGGGTTAAGTTCCAAAGTCTGCGCTCAAATGTTTCGTACACAATTTTGGACTATAAACAAAGGGCCTAAAGTCTACTTTAAGGTAAATAATAATAAGTATGAATGTAAAATCAAACAAGGAGCGTAGTTAATAATTTATTGATATAAGACATGCGAAGCCCATAAAGTTACCTTTGGCACACGTCTCGGTCTCTTTTAATTTGTAACTCGTTAGCATTAAGCAGCCGCGGTGAGCCCGCATGCTTAGATTAAGATTTTAGCCGCGGTCAAAGAACATTTTCAATATTGTTGTATTTTATTGGTTCCAAGTTCCAATGTTATCGGGAGACTTTCAATTCGAGTTGATCAGGCCCTCGATTGCTAATTATTTAAACGCAATATCTCGTCGCGACGCCTGACGTTTATGACGATACTGAACACAACAGGTCGGCGCTAGCAGCTCCGTCGCTTGCCGTTTTGTAAGGCAACACTGAAGGTGATGACTAACACTAATGTGTATTTGAAATAAATAAAGAGTCATTAGAAGGATGAGGTAACAGAGCTTCATTAAGTGAGTAAACACTCAAAGCGAGCGTAACAAGCATCGGTGTGTCAAACAATAGTCATAACTGTTGAACAAACAAAAGTTATCGCTCATAAGACAGGCGTTTGGCCGAAATAGAGGGGGCGGTGCAAGCGGAGAATGTTAGAAAAACTTATAGAAAATGACAAGCGGCCGACAAGGACGGAAATAGCCATAACGTAGAAACGAGCAGGACGGATACAAAACTCGTTCTCCGGCATTCCGCCGCATGGTAGATTTAGGAACGGGGGCAGAACGATACGATTAGAAGGTTATGTTGTATTATTTTTAAGGATAGTTTAAATAATTAGATATCAATAAATAAATGAAAAATTATAGCCCAAAGCTTTGAACAAGTTCACGGGGTATTATTAAAATTTATTTACGAGGCGAGGGAGCGGTTCGCAAATGCTCACAGACACAGTGCTGCCAGGTCAGGATACGATCAATTTGTTTCGTTGACAACTAAATTGATACAATGACTGGTCGTTGATCTCACCTGATTGAATCATGCGTACAATAATCTTCCTATTGAGCTTACCTAAAACCAATATAAGGCTTTTTATCTAAAATAGTCACGATTTTCGTCAGATGTGTATACGAGTATAATTATAATATGTTTTATTTAATTATATGTGTGTACTTTAACCGTGGCTTGAAAGCGTATAATTTATAGTTTAGAGCTTTCAACGTTTCTTAAGTATTACATCAAAAATACAAAAATAATATTTGTTATATGGAGTAATTGGAAGCATAAATAAATTGAGGCAGGCCCAGTAAGTAACATTAGTATTTTTGTTGCTAAACAATGTTCATATTATCAATGAATTTTATATTCTTAACATACTAAAAGCAAAAGAAGAAGGAAAATTATAAAAATAAAACATAAAATGAATACAATTATTTAATTAAGCAGCTCTTTTTTTATGGTGGGGTTTATCCAATGACATCGCCCTCTCTTGGACGGAGCAGGAGATAGTGTCAGACTCTTACTGACTAAAAACCCACCCCGTTCCTTCTAGCTTTCATACCAGGGCTCGAGCTTCCTTTCGGATAACTCTGGCCCCAGTAGGCTTCAACCCGGCTGGACCCCTGCTGTTGCTAACAACTCCTTGAGGCGCGCGGGAACAATGCACGCCGTCGACGACTTTGCCTCGGTCTGGACAGTTACCGGACGGTTAGACAACGAGCTACCCATAGCTCGCCGTCCGCAAGCCCGCGACTACGGTGGCAATTAAGCAGCTCTTAATGTGTGGGGTATGCCCGTATGATGGTGTGTTTGTGCGTGTGGTGCAGTGTTTAATTTTTTTATCTTAACTTATCCTTATGTACCTATACTGTTTCTTCGTATGTGAGGAATTTATATCCAAACAGTTATTGTTTTCTTAAAGTCGAATAGTAGCAGGGGATATAATAGTTTCTGTCGTAAAAAAATGGTAGGATTTCTTTCACAGTATATCGAAACCATGATGAAACAAATCCAGTTGCACACACAAACGTTTATTGATTAAGAGGAAGAATGAGCTTTAATGAGCTTTCATTGTTCCGCCATTTCTGTAGAGAGCTGCCTCTGTCTAAACCATTACTTTATACAGCAATGTAAGTTGCATACTAGCTATATCTTAACTAGTATTCTGTAGAGGTAATATTGATTGCGTACAGCTAAGAAGTGGAATTCCCTGCCGGAGTCTGTGTTTCCTGATAGCTAGAACCTAGGAGTCTTTAAGTCAAGGGTGAATTACTCCTAGGCAAGCGTGCTCCAACGTTAGTAGATCATCGCCCATCAGGTGAGATAGTGGCCAAACGCGAGCCTATCAATAATTAAAACAAAAGCTACAACATGTTAATATTATAAAGGCGAAAGTTTGTATGCATGTATGTTTGTAATAGAATAATGTAATAGACTAAGCAGAGCTGGTGCTATAAGTGCTAAACAACTAAGAAACATACTTGTATATTTCTAAATACATACATGATTTAGATAAATTATACCTAGAACAGAACGAATGATCGTGCTCATCACACAAATATTATAGAATACCTTATCTTGGTACTATGTTCCTTCAGGATAATTACCTACTTTCATACAGGCGAAGCCGCTAGTAACAGCGGGTATGTTAATAAAATGTTATCTCTAAATACAGAATCGTTTATAAAAAACATTTTTTTAACAGAAAACTATCCTATTGGCGAATATCTTATCTATATATTTATTTAATTAAACTTTATATACAGTAATCGTACATAGGCGGACTTAATGCCACGAGGTATTCTCTACCAGTCAACCTTTGGGTCAAATGAGACTACAAGGTGGAAAGTGCGCACAATAAAATAAAAAATAGTTATTTCAAATAGCAAGAAGTATTAGAGTTATAAAACAAGAACAAGGGGATGAAGTCGCGAGGGGAAGCCATTTTTTTTAAATAATAATATGTATTATACTCTAAGAGTAAGTTGCACCAACCAACTTTAACGATAACCACTCTTCTGCCGTCAAATCTCAGATTAAGCAAAGTATAGGTTGCAAAAATTTAACAATGTTTAAAATGACATCACAAATAATGATAAAACTAACCAATTAACCACTTAGATTTTGACGGTTTAGGTTAATAGTTACGTTTTAAGCAGATAATAAAAAAAACCGTTTATAAACAAAAATTTAACGTTATACTAGTGTGCAGCCGATGTGAAAATTTAGTGGTCATTGTTAACTCTTGGTGCCACCGGCTCTAAGAAAAGAAATACTTTTATGTGTAAATTCAACCATGGAATAATGATATATGTTATGACGTTTACCGTTAATCAAAGTTAAGCCTACACGGTTAGTAAATCCAAATGACAGATCAAAAAGTTATATTAATCTCGCTATTTTTTCATATTTTTTTTATTGTGAAAAACTGTAATACAATATTTATAGATGTTTGACAGTATTAAAATATATGCATACATACCAATTAATCCCAATATATTGCCTTATTATGCAAATAAAGTAACAGATTATGACAGTTTAGACCTACGAATATCAACAGAATAGGCAGATTCATACGGCTTTACATCCTGTTTGGATATCAAATCTTCAGATATAAAAATAATAATATTTCACAACTATCACACATCGCCGTCTACTACCTAGCTAAGCTGAGCTTGTGTTATGGGTACTAGACAACTGATAAACATACTTATACATACATATTATAGATAAAATATACCCAGACGCAGAACAAATGATCATGCTCATCACGTAAACATTTGTGCTGGGTGGGAATCGAACCCATGACCTCCGGCATAACAGTCAGGGCCACTAACCACTAGATCAACAGGCCAGCCAAGGATATGGCAGCAAATATATGGAGATATTATGGAGTTTCTTGCCGGTTCTTCTCCGACGTATACATAGGAAACGACCAATTTGGAACTGTGCACTAGCTTCTGACGTTTTATAAGTGCCCTTGTAGGCCTATATGAAATAAAATATTTTGACTTTGACTTTGAAATTGGAAAAATCTTGTTGTTAAATGGCATTTTTCCAATTTCATGGAAATGTCTTCTACATTCGGAATCGGGTAAGACATAAATGCTGCTTTTGGTTCGTGTAAGATTGGTTACATCTCCGACAACACTGACGTCCGTAGGGTTCGGAATGTAGTTAGTAAGTGATACGTGTGCGAGGGCACAGCCTCGTGACCTGTCTTATTTACGCAGATTATTCCGCTATTCCCGCTGCGTGAAACGAATCGGTGCTAACACTGGCTAGTGGGTATATAAGGTAGCATTATTGGTTTGTTATTGTTGTATTTTGTAGGGAGCTGGGGTACCGCCCACCGACGCATGCAACACGCAACGCGGTGTCCGGTTGCTTGTCGTGTAGCGTTACCGCCGTGTAACGAGCCGGCCGCGACAAGTTATGACACGCCAACAAACGCCGACACTACCCGTGATAAAGGTTTTTTATTTATTTTTGATACCGACTCCTGTTAAAACGTTTTTTGCCAATACTTCGATCTTGATTCCGTGTTTCTAAACTGACGTGTTAGTGTAGCACTTATAAAGGGAAAGAGGTTCTTAGCTAGCTAAAACTTGTTCAGGCGATATTGTATCAAGAACAGGTCCCTACCCTGTGTTTTGTTATAATTTCATTTATTTCAATTTGAAAAAGTATTTGAAAAAGTTCATAAATACATGCTATTCGCGAAGTCGTAAAACAAAATTGCACACATTTACTCTCTATTACAACTTTTATTATATGTAACTGCTACAACAAGTGTTGGTAATTATTTTAAACAGTAACTTTCATGTTCATTCATTGATTTATATTTGACGAACAATATATTTCTTTCGGCAATGCTTGCTAGACACTACAAATTGAAGAAGTCCCAGTTGCGCGCAGAGGTTCTCGATGAAACTTTCATACATGCAATCATAACCGTGTAACTACATATTTATTAAATTAACATAATATAATAAAAAAATACCCATCATAAACTCAATCGATCGTACCCTCAACCCTCGAGCAACAAACACGGTATTTTAAAAAATTTAAAAGCCATACGTTATATAAATTCCGAACATGGGCGCGACAATCGCCAACCAGAAAAGTGTCGTAATAATATGACTATAAGTCATAAAATTCGTTGAAATAATTCCATTCTCTGATACTCATTATGAATAATTCGTCTGCGAAACTTTTTCGAAAACTGTGTACACAACAGGAATTCATAAACAGCATCTCCTTTTTATGCTCATTAACCGACCTCACCGTGAAATAGTTGCTGTTTAGTATTAGTTTTAACGATTATGTATGCACATGTAGATAATCTGTACAACTTGTTCGGCACACACGGCCTATTGGCTCGGGATGCCTAAACAAATAGTATAAAGGTATGAAAACTGTCACAGTTCCGTCGTATTTACCTAGCATAAGCAAGGCTCGACGTTTTAAAAAAAAATATGGAAGAAAGAAAAACGCAGCGGCTTGAAACTTTTTTCTCGGAAGTGTCTGTGTGGACGCGCGAAGTGATAAAATACATGGCTGTATACGGTAACAAGTCTAGAGACAATGCGAGTGTTTTTGTGGGCAGTAGCAGCGCCTAGATCATTACAATAGCATAAAGTAGCCAGTTATGAAGCAGCCGTACGTTGTGAGAACGCGGTTTGCAACCGGTTTATATGGCTTAACGCTTTTTATAGGAAAAAGGATCCATCGTAACCCGAGCGATTTCTGAAACACTTGAGAACATTGAAATAGTACCAAAGCTGCTCGCTTATTAGTAGCCCACAAATCAATGTTACAATGTTGTATTTTAGAAGCAATCGGGAGCGATGCAGAGCGAGCGCGGAGCATCGCTACCTGTATAGAAATTATAACATAAAAGACCGATCTCGAATTATCGATACACCGCGAACAACCGATCCATAAAAGTCAGAAAAAGAAAAATCGAATATCGTATAAAATCGTATCGGCAGAGATAAGGGCGGCGACGCGTTCGTGCCGCGTAGCCCACGGCTGCGACTCGATATTTCATGAAACACCCGATTTATATTCGCTGCCGTGGTCCAGCAAAACTTTAATGTTCACCGTTCGTAATTACTGGCGAAAAAGGTAATATAAAAAACATACGAACGTTATGTTCTCATGTTGATGCTAAACGTTTACTTGTGATTGTACACTGTGATTAGTTAGGATATTCATTAAACTGCTTCAAAATAACGAAGACGACATTCTTTTATAGACCGTTGGAAGAGATTTCTTCACCATCGATTTTTAGATAATCATAAAACGAAGACCATGAAAGTCCTGGCTTTCCATACATTAGGTATTAAATACCAACAATACGTTGAGCTTACCGTAATAAAACTAATGTCCATTGGTCGAGAGCCACGGGTGATCACTAGTTTCATAATAATTTATAATTATAAAAATCTCCCAAATGACAAGACTTGTAACGTTGCCATTAAACTTAATCCCGTGTTATTCATTAGGCAATTTCAAGTTTACGAGCATAGATACCGAAGTCCCCGCTCATAGTAAAACTCGGATTGTAAAACTATTATTACTCGTATTATTTTGATGGCAATAATAAATTTAAGTCTCCTTATGGTAATTCACGTCATACGCAATATGATTTCCTTCTAATTATCTGGAATGATATTTTGCATTGAAATTTTCTTTGCGAATAAATGCGTTATTTATGCCGCATTCTAGTTATTATCGAGGCTCTTACAGATAGTGTTATCTCTAATGAAATTTGATTACATGTAACAAGATTTTCTCATCTGTAAATGCTGCTTGGTATAATGGGTACTTATCGTATATTCATACAAATGATACATAAGCACTTTTCACTTCCTTAAGTATCGCATGACGGGCTCTGTGGAACTGCTACTTACTAATTAGTGATTACATCGTGAATAGAGATTTTCTCATTACAGTTTTATGAAGTTTAGGAACGGTAAAATTTTGATTTTCATCTGAAACTTAGGCAAGGTTTCTTAACACCCATTTGTTACTTACGGGAATTGACGGCAAAAACTGTCCACCGACTAAAGACCGTTTTGGGGTAATTGAATTTCAGATAAAATTCTACTCAGTTTTTCCATTCAAAATTTAAATCTTTCGATTAGTTTAATTTGGAATCACGCTACCATGATAAAATGGTTTTATTACACATTATTTTTGCCGTTTGCTCCCAAAACTTATTCGATTTTTGCTCCTTATTCTTTACGGTTCACAAAAACATAGTAACATAGTACATTTGACAATTCATGTACAAAGGGGGCCTTATAACCCTTTAAACAAAAATTATGTCCATTAACAAAATAAATGCTCTGTAATTTTGATCAGGGGCTGTAGATGTCTTGCTTTTTTTATGTGGGTTTATTGCTAATCTTGATCCTTGGTCTCCCGTTCATAGAAAAAACATAGAAAACCAAAGAAAAATAGAGCCAAAAGAGTGATAGCACAATATTTAACTTAAGATGTCAGAGCAATATATTAACAAGAGTAATTGGAGCGCTTCATTCAAGTAGTGGCCGCAGTTGTCAGTTACAACATTTATCAAGCAACGAGTATCAACAACATACATTAGTTGCCGCTACAGCTTTTTACTTAAGATGCGTATCTTGCCGCTTACGGATTTTGAGACAGTTACTTTCAAATGTCGACAAAAAATGTTTGGGTTTAGTGAATCAGCGGGCAGCAATTTGTCCCAACCTAGTGGTTAATGAACGAGCTTCGCGTGGTAACCTAACATTACTGCTGTAGACTTTAAAATTAAGCGTTCAGGGAAATGACAAAAAGAGTAATGTTCTCATATACATACAGCAATTTAGCATTTTAAATTTTCCCACAATTATTTATCATATTTCCCGGACAAGTTATTTGTACATTGTCGGTATCTGAGAACATTAACCTTTATCTACTTCTTTGATTATACTATTTTTAAATCGATAAGCATCAAGTAAACACTATGAATAACTTAATAAAAAAACATGTACAAGATCAAGACATTAACACCAGTCTCCGATCTACTTACCATTTTGAGGAAAAACAACTTGAACTTGACGATAAGTAAAGAATTTACGAAGAAATGTAACGAACATACCGCGGGAATCTACTCAGGTGCATTGAAAAGGTGCCAAGAACCGGTCCCTTATGACAGTTAATACGAATACCGTTTTATTTTTAGAAATACAATAATATAAAGGTAAGCTTATGTGGCTTTCGGGCCAAGTGTTAGGAAATGTTTGAATAGTTTGAGATTAATGAATGTTTGATTTATGTCTAAGTAATGTGTTCGTTTGGCAACTTCGTAGCACTTGCTACGAATTGTCGTAGCGCACTTTCGTAGCATATTTTTACTCTCATAATAGATATATTTTGTTATTACGAAATTAGTGAAAATCCACAAAAAACTGGTTTTAAAAAACACCAAAAAATTTCCTGATCAAAATGAGCATTTAAGTTTCGTTAACATGCAAGAATTTACACACCCACCAAAAATATTGTTTTGTAATTGTATGTATTAATCAATCGAAAGCTCCGGCCGCGGAACCCAGACCATTACAAAGTTTTTTTTTCTTTTTGTATGATTCAATCTTTAATACTTATTACTGTGACAGGTATATGCCCTTATCTGTGGCCAGGGTCTGATGGATCGATGTTAAAAAGCCTCTCTTATTGCCGAGGCTCTAATCGACTGCCCTTTAATGGTCGCCGCAAAGGTTTTTTAGAATTTTTATTTAAATGTTTGTACAACAGTTCTGTTCTCGTTATCTCAGCACCTGTTTGTACACCGTTTTCTAGCTTCGAAGTAATAAAATCGTTGAGTAAATAATTATATAAATATACTATCATTCAGATAACAGTGTATAAACTTTTTTATTTATCTTTTTGATTCGGATTTGAAAATTTTAACAGGTTTTATGCTGTCATAAAGACTGTCAATATTTATAATTGTAATACATAAACTTTATCTTTATTACAAAATAAACACATAACTATTATACGACCCCACTAGATCCTATAGGCAGTCCTCGCCTCCTATAAAATTGATTAAATCAAATCCGATGTTCCGTATTTAAAAGCATTCAGGTAAATGATCAGTTCTATACAGATATACTGGCCATATGTTGTACGATAATAAATATTCGTAGTAACACAGCCGGGCCTCCCACTAAACCCATGCCAGCGCCGACCACAATAGAACACGTCAGATTAAAAGATGAATGATTCCAATTTTGGCGTCCCACAAGCTCGCGCACCGACTCTACCTGAGATAAAAGCCCTTTATTCACTTCTCCCACCTTCGTCTGAGCACGCACTACCAACTTCCAACGATTTTAACATCTATCGAAGTCGGAATGCGCTTTAATAAACACAATTTTTAATTAAGCTGTGTTCAGAATTTTTAATGGCGGTTCGTGAATTCATCAGTTCCATAGCTAATTATGGCGGGATTGCGTTTATTTAGGATTGAATTGTGCAATGGTCGGCCGAACCAGGGCTGCATATTAAAGTACGAGTGTCGGATATCCGACGGCGAGCTAGGAGTACAGTCGCGAGCGATAAAACTCAATCCACCATTTTATCTAAATCAATTAAGAATTGAACGTGAACGAAAGTTGGACCTTTGTTCGACACTAACTAGATTTGTTCAGGAATATTAGTGACGGATTTATTTGAAATGATTCATTGCTATCACTTAGTAAACTCGTGTACTATTGTTGTTAACCAAACGGGGCATAAATTACGAAAATAAATAACTTGGCATGTTTTTGAATGACCAAAAGCTCATGGGCTCATGTGACAAGCGGGCTGCGTCTGCGCCGTCGCACCGCTGTCGACTGTACCGAGCAATCCCGAACAATGGCTGCTAATAATAAGGGACGTCGTATTTACGAGCATACGTGCCCTCCGAGCTGAGACGAGCTAGCCCTATTGTGCTCAGACCTCCTATGATTATTTCAGTCCCTTGCACTTTTCCAGAAATCCCCTTTTTAAGTTTAGATTTTATAGCCTTTAGATGGAATGAATCAGGCGTCCGCCGCGTAAATCTAATTTACGCTTTACCGAAACATTCATTGAATAGGAATTTTAAGCTGTAGCCGGTCGTAAGTCATTTTTAAAGCTGGCACTTTACTTGGTAGAAACACTTATGGGATTGTTTTTGTATTAAAGTTAGTACCTGAGTAAATGCTGATATTTTATTAGAGCTTATAAGTGTATGTTTTATTTGATAAAAACTTCTAATGATGATGGGAACTGGTGAAGTTTTTAAATAAGCGATTATAAAAATGGTCATCGCACTTTATATGCATCTATGTCATATAAGTATCTTCTGCAATAGAATTCTGACCTGACGAACCTTAGATTGCATATAGGGTTTTAATCAATCATTTCATACACGTATAACGACGTCAATTATATAATTGTGACCATTGAGATAATTACTGACATAAGGTTAGTAATTGCTGTATGCTAGCTCTGTTATAAGAGCTGTTGCTAGTCTAGACCCACGCGGCGCGGTGACCTAAATACATGCGCCAGAGTTGCACCCGGCCTCCGCCAATCACACGCCGCCATTCAAATCGCCGGCGCCGATCCTAGTGTCTATAAATCTGCAGAGATACATAACGCAAATTATAGGTAAGCAAGCTATTAAATAATATTAGCAAATACCCTTTGTGCTAATGTATTTGGTTCCTATTAATTCTGTTTATCGTAAGTCTTGCCAGGATGTAAATCATTTTAATAGTGCTCTTTATGATAGACTCGTTTCTACAGCAGTTTTGACGGATCGAACAAAAATTTATAAAGGCGACAACCGTACCTACTTAGTTAATTTTTTATGTGACTAATTACTGACAGACAGTTTATGTAAAGCAAAGCGTATGATTTTACGTTAAGTTAATATTTTTATGATAAACGATCTTTATTTTGTAAATAGGTTTTCAAAAAACACTTTTACACGTCAATTTTGTTTTCAGTCAGTTTTAACGAGATGAGGCCGGTGTTTCCTAGCTGACTACCCTGAGAAGAAACACCGAAACAAACTCAGGGGTCAAAGTCTCATATGAGAACCATGCAGATTAGTGTCTCAGTGTGTCTTTTGAGGAAAGAACCACACACACATGTTCACAGAATATTCCTTTTCATTTTACTTTAGTATAACTGCCATAATCCATGGCGCTTTAATAATAAAGTTCGTCTGTGGCAACCCTGAAAAGTGAAACTGCATAGTGAATAAGCAGTAACCTTGCATGGCGCCTATCTCGTTTTGAAAACCCCACTATCTCTGTCTCAAGACATGATTACGCTCAAAAATAATAAACCGGTTCAATAAATTATGCAAAAAACATAATGAACGGATTAGACCGAGCCTTGAAATTAAATCTCATAATCGTAATAATCATATAAAATTGAATTTGTTCAGAAATCATATAATTACGTGATAAAACGGTTACAAATTATGATAACTCCTTTTATAACGTTTGATAGATAAGTATCTTACGTGTTGCGTAAAAAGCCTTTTTTAGTCATTTGAATTAATTTGATCAAATCTCCAGGAGCGATATGTCCTTGTATTTAATGTATTCGTATTATATAAGAGCATATACTTAAGTTGCGGTGCTATGATTGTGTGACTATATTAAGTACAACTTTGAATGCATGATTGGTTAGAAAGCACATAGCTTATGTACCCGACATTAATTTCACTAATATTATAGAGGCGAAAGTTTTGTATGTATGTTTGTTACTTCACGCTCGAACGGCTGGCCGGATTTAGATAAAATGAACTTGGTTGGTACAAGGGGAGATCACTTTCTAAAATAACACATGTTTGTTCCCTTGGGATAATTTCCTACGATAACGCGGAACCACTAGCAGTAGTATTGACATATCAAAACAAATTATTCGTTGATCATCCTGCCTTATCACGCTATAAATCTAACATGAGATGAAATAACGACCGCCATCTTTATCTAAGCGGTTATTTCCGGTTTAATATTTGGCGCAATAAATCTGGGCGGGTAAAAAAATAAAGTTTGGTACACGGTATCGTTAGGAACAGGAGAAGCATCTTTCGACCGACAAAGCGACCCAAAGCGAATTGTTACATCTTGACCGACGACGGTTTAAGCTCCTCGTAAAATGCGCAAGCGGGACACTTACTAGCACCATATTAAACAGGCTCTAAAGTACACACTAAATGGGTAAAGGAAAAAAACTAGTATTTGTAAGCTAAGTGGTATAAGAAGGATTTGTTAGTCTTAAGAAAGAGTTTTGTTTAAAGGTTCAGGATTCAAAGGCATACATTTTTACACGACTTTGATGTTGCTCGTAAAAGGAGGGTGGAAACTGGTTGTACCTTAGAATGACTGCCTGCCTAGCCAGACTACCTACAACTACTCGTATATTTCTTTTTTTAGGTGGAAAAATCATCTAAATGACATATAGCCCTTGGGCGGAGCGGAAAGGCGTGAAAGACTTTTTTATTGACTAAAAACCCGCTCCTGTTCCTTATTTGCCATTGTTCCAGGCCCCGGAAATCTCTTTCGCATCACCCATGGCCCCAGTAAACTTCAAGCCTGCTGGACTCCTACGGTTGCTGACAACTCCTTGAGGCCCGCGTAGAACACTACCTACGTCCAGACGGTTACTGGACGGTCGGACGGCAAGCTACCCATTGCTCGTCATCCGCAAGCCCGCGCCTACCGTGACAGGAAAGAATGGTAGCATTACTTCTTCGCAGAAGGAGGCAACCACCTGCTACTCCCCCTCGCTCCAGAAGCCACAACTATGTTGTGGACGCCTTTCAGTCTAACTTGATGCAGCTGGATACCAGTATTTTACATGGAGCCACTGCCTATCTGACATTCACATGTCAGACTGACCCAGCCATAGAGTAACACGATACCTTTGACAAGACTGGTGTCAGATTTCCTAACTTCTGACTATGCGTAATGACTGTCAAAAATCATCAAATGACAGTCGAGATCAACGTACTTTCCGAGGCTCGGAGAAATATCAATATGTCGACATGGTCACCCATCCACAAACCGACGTCTTACCTTGAAGATCGATACAAGTGACCGTAAACATTTAGCCACGACCTCTTCATGAACCTTAGCAAGCAAATTCAGGTAAAAAAATTGGAACATGATCTAACCATGGCCATTCAAATAAAAATCTAGCAAAACTTGATCTGTTATAGAACGGCCCGCCCAGCGAACAGTTAGCAGCGTTTGAAATAGAATTAAATCCACGAAGTTGATGTATCAATAACCACAGAATAAGAAATGGAAAACACCCAATAAATATATTTTATAGCATTTTATGTATTATTATACAGTGTCTAATTTTAGTCTGTATCATCACCTACTGGGACTCAAGCCTCCTCTCTAGGAGAGGGAATGGGTCGTAATCCACCACGCGGGCCCTGTGCAGGTTGGTGAATGTCACATGTCTTCGAATTATTGGTTATAGGACATGCCGGTTTCCTTACGATGTTTTTCTTCGCCGTTTTGAGAGCAGTGGTAATGAAATAAACTACACTAAGTGATGCTCCTGGCAGGGTTTGAACAGGGTTTGTTAAGTAGGACCCATTACCACTCGGCCACCACTGTTCTATAGTCTATAGTCTGTGTATATATCCTACTAATATTATAAATGCGAAAGTTTGTATGTATGGATGGATGTATGGATGGATGTGTGGATGTTTGTTACTCTTTCACGCAAAAACTACTGAACGGATCTCGATGAAACTTGGTACACGAGTAGACCATATCCCAGAATAACACATAGGATACTTTTTATTCCGGGATTATGTACGCAGGTGAAGCCGCGGGCAAAAGCTAGTATATAAATAAAACGCAAAGTCCTAACTCACTCACTGACTCATCAACGCCCAGCCCAAACTTTTGAACCTATGGAGGCCAATGTCCAACAGTCAATGTATTTCAGCTTTAATGATGATGACGATAACCCCTAAAGGGCGTTATGCACTCATGAAACCCTTAATGTCTTAGGCATTTTCTACCAGTCGACCTTAGGGTGTACTTAACAGAAGACAAATAGTAAAGTTAAAAGTACAACAATAAATATATACTTATATACATACAAATAAAGAATGATATTGTGAAAAAAAAACAAATTCAACAAAAATCATGAGTGAGATGATTTTACCAACTTCTTGCTGTGTTCTCGTACTTTGGCCCAAACTTTGTATGAAGTAATTTATTTAGACACGGGCAAAGCCGCTGGCAGAAGCTAGTATGCTATAAAATTTAATTTAGCATAAAGCTCTCTCTCGTAGGTCGGATTATCGTAGCCGTTGACAAGAAAGATTAAGCCAGGAGCCGATTAAGGCGCTCAGTAACAGTGTTAAGTGAGAGATTACGTTTTATGTGAGCGACGGTGTTCGTGTCAAGTAAAATATTTAAGTTATGATACACTGTAAATTGTTTCATGTGAAATATTAGGCTCTATCATTTGCTAGAGTTTTTTTTTGTATACTTTACGACATGTTTTCTGATTTCTTTAATTCATTAAACCCCAAGCGAACCGGCCGGCGTTGGCGCTGTCATTGTCTTACTATTGTGTTTCTAATTGACGGTATCTGAAGAGTTAACTGATGATTAGAAAAGTGTTAAAAGTCTTTGTGAATCTAATCTGCATTGTGAATCCAATCTAACCAGAAAACTAAGAGTAGATTTCATCTAGGCCAAAATTCTTTATTGAAAACCTAATGCTCCTGAGCTGCATGTTGAGTTTTCTCAACTTTGTGCCCCAGTTAAATGCCTGCGAGTAACCCTGTTCCTTTAGTCCAGTCTCCTATCCCTCACAGTCTATCTACGCTCAACTCGAACCAATGAGGTGTTCCTGGTCGAATAGAAGACGTTCATGTCAGTATGTCTAGAGTTCTATGAGATGACTGTGTGAATTTTGTATAGTATATTCTTTAAATAATGTAATTGGTTAATAGTCGTATTTGTTAAAGTAAAACAAATATGCAAATAAGAACGATACCGTTTCACATCAAGTAAACTTTTGATCATTGTAGAAACCGAAACAGCTGTAAAAAAAACTCAAAATAGCTTCAATGCCTACATTTTTTATTCAGAATATTCAAATTACATTGTAGTGTACTTTAAATCTCCTCAATCATCCTTAATGCGGGAATTATTCCCTGCTCATCTACATTTAAATATGGCTACTTATAGAACAGCGGTGCGATACTCCGGCATGATACCATGACGTGGAGCTGCTAACCATTCACTTATAGGAATGCAAGCATTCACAGCGAGGTAAAGTTTAAAATAAAAAACTATAACACGTGAAGACTTGTATCACAATATGAGCTTTCGTCGCTCGAGGGATGAGCGAACCTTTTAAAAGCTTTTCCGAGGCCGTACAGGGCATTAAGCTCAAGTGAAGATAAACCTGGTAACAACCTCCGGACGATATGTTGCCTGCACCATAAATATATTTATCTACTTTGCTTTTGTTGCCAAGATAAATCGGCTCGTTTGACTAGTGCATCGTTTCCAGATTGAAATATACAAAGTGTTACCACTTTGTCTGCGCGTTCCACGGCCGTTGTTCAAGTTCTAGTTCGCTTATTTAAGCTTTCTTGCTATTTGTTAAATACTGAACGTAAAGTGCTAAGTTCATTACCTCAGTAACAGTGTAAAGTAATTGAAATGCGGCTGTAATGTGGAAATGGTGCTCACTTCTTTAATTTGTTACTCAGCTGAAGGCTGAGGAGACGTACATGCTTAGGTACATAATACGGTGAACACGATGTAAACACTAAACAGTCTGAGCACTGCGTGTCAAAACATCGTCAGTTATTAGCCGAGTCTCGCTTAAAGTCGCTTGGAACTTTTTGTACAAAAACTTTATGTTTAAAAGGTTTTTTCTTTATTATAACATAATTTGGGTGCATGTTTTAATGTTGTTTCACAAAACATTTAAAAGTATTCACGACCCTTGTCAGGCGTGTTCCTACACATTTGTCCAAATGCAACTTTACAAGCGCCATTATATAAAATCACCATATTTTTTGTAGACTGCATTCAATTTATTAACATTCGCACTGCTCAACTTCCAGGACTTCACAATGACGAAGCTGCATACTTTACATATAGTTTTTGCTGCTAAAGCGTCGCTTTGATGACATTCGCTTATTTGAATGATTACCGTGAATTTAGTTCGTAATTATAAGAACTATATTTTCAATTTTAGTTTCTAAAAGGTTTGACATCGCTAAGTCACATGTTATACGGTATGTAATCGTTAACAAAATAAAGAACCATAAAACCTATCTTCAATGTAGGTAAATAGCGTGGCCATAAATAAATAATTGTATACATTACAATTGACGCTTACAAAATAAAATAATCCCGCTTGAGAACCAATGACAAAACCTCGCTCGATCCGGAAACATATTCTTAGTTCAGATAATATATGAGTGTCGCTTAAGCAAAAGTAACTTCGATATTTCAAGCGGCAGTTAAGTTATTGGCCGTTATTAATAATGCGCCTTTCCTAACTTAATCTGACTTGAAAGGCATTGAGTCGCGCGTCGTGCAGGCGAGGCATTGTTCAGACAATACTTTAGCCGTGTGTGCATATAATCGTGTCCCTATATCCCTTTACAGTCGTAGGCATTTTTACATTGAGTCTATTAAGCCGCAGTTAATCCTCTTCAATGTTATCCCCGCTTAAAATCCATTCTTTGAATTAGAATGATCAAATAGAGCACGTCATTACGGACGTGAAGATTCTCTAAGTCACAAGGGTTCACTATGAGTATGACTGCGGAATTATTCGAAAGAGTAACCATGCCCCTAGAATAATTGAAGAACACGGATACGTTTTCATCATATCAGCCGAAAGACGTCCACTGTTGGACATAGGCCTTCCCCAAGCGCCTCTACAACGACCGGTCTTGTGCGTCACGCATCTATCGGATTCCGGCGACCCTGACCAGCGGGGTTACCATGACGTTCACAGTAAGATTGTTTTAATCTTGTTTCGGTGTGGGTAAGAGACAGTGCTATACAGTTTGTCTAGCGCCATGGTCTAGATCCAGGTCATCAGTCCACCTTGTTGGTGGCCTTCCAACGCTGCGTCCTCCGGTACGTGGTCGCCACTCCAGAACCTTTCGACCCATCGACCATCTGTTCATCATTGCCACTTAAGTTTTGCGACTCTCCGAGCTATGTCGGTAACATTGGTTCTCCTGCGGATATCTTCACATCTGATAGGTTTTAGTCGGTAAATTTCTGACAATCCCTCACGCTCCACCCAGAACGAGAAAAGTTATTTGATGTTTGCACTGCCCAGCCAAAAAGAGGCCACTACAAGCATCCGGTATGTTCTAACAACCTCTTAAGGCGAAGAAGACTTACAGCCTAAAATATAATTATTTCCTATAAACTTACGATCGTGTCAACGTTCACTTGGAACTTAATTTGCATTCTTGATAAGGTACATAATCTCTATTACAACATACTTTACTCTGAAATATTAATGTACCGTTCAAATAGTAACACAGCTAAGATAAAATAGCGTAAATATGTTAATTATCTTCTTAATAGATAGATAAAGAAGTAATTAATAATATATTCATGCTTATTTAGAATATACATTTTCCATTTTCCGTCTGTTATTAAATGCGATGATTGCACATCTGTCTCTCGCTGCCTGAACGAAGTTTGACAGAATGATTCGTTTTAATAACTACATTATCAAACCGTAATATAAACATTTATTTTAAGTGTATATTGGTGCAATATGTTACAAGTAAAACTGCTTGTATTAGTACATTAATCTATACAATTAATATGTATTATGAGCATGTTGGCTTGGCTCATGAATCTCTCATGAAACTGGTAACCTGTACACATACCGATACTATTTTTAATTTTTTTAGACGATTGTACAAAGCTATGGCTGTGGACCTTATTTGAATTGAATGTGGAAAAACATTGCGTACATGTGGCGTGGGTGTGTCCCTCGTCTGGTCCAAATTTGAATGTTTGTATTTGATGAACATTGACTTCGAATAATTAGGCGCAAGAGGAGCGTGACTTTCAAACTGTGATTGGAAACAATTCAACTTATTTAAATGAGTAGGTACCTGCCTGTCTTGTCAAGTTTATTTAAATAGTTCAAGATGAATAGAGATTTTTGTAATTTCGTATATTCTCTTACATCATACACAGACTTTAACGAAAAAACCTCCAGTATTTACTAAACAACATTCATCGACTCATTGGACATAAAAAATGTTTCAAAGCGATACATTGTTTATTGTTTCTACATCAAAATCATTATAAATCATTAAGGCGTCGGGTATGTACTTGAAAATACTCACGTCAATCGTTACTCGTTAGCTAGGCTGGCTCAAAGTTAACTCCTAAAGAATCCAAGTATCTCTTGAGAGTAAGCGCTGTGTCATTGCTTGAGCCCAGCAGAACACAAGTGCTATAAGGTAGACATTACTTGATATTTTATTTCCTTAACGGATTATAATAAACTTTACGACCGTTTTATCATTAATTTCTGCTAAAATCTGACGTTTTTTAATTAACACATCACCTGTTAAATTCTGAGAAAGTATTCGTTCGTAAGCTATAAAAATATGATATTAAAAATGTTGTTATACGCTTCATTTATTGCCATTATTATTGTAAACTATGCGTAGAACGTAAAAAAATATATTTTATTTTACGCTGATTTTAGATTAGGAAAAAACCATTAAGACAGTCGTGACTGTCGTTGTTATGAGAGTATAAAAAAATGTATAAATGACGTTAAAATCGTCTCCGCGACTTTTCCTATTCCGCTAGAGGAATACGAACGATTGAGTGGCCATAGGTTGGCGTGTGGGCCGTGGAGGACTATTGAGGATTTTCTCTTTTTTCTGCGTACGCGCGTCGTGCGGGTCGCCGCGCCGCGCCCGACCCGCGCCGAGCCTCGCCCGCGCCGCACCGCGCCGCTGCTATGCCGGGCATTGTCCACCCTACACTAAAATAGCCCGCATTTTAGTGCCACAGCAAAACGTTGAAAATACATAACGAATGAGTTATGGAATTTGTATGAGTAAACCTAAATGATTTATTGGGACTCTATTGCGTACTTAACAATAATTGAGTTTGCCAATATGAAAAGCTCGTATAATTAGTTTATGTTTTATTGAGCAAAATCCATAAAAGAGTGAATTATCCCTAACTGGTGTAAAGTACTTGTAACTGTGAATATATTACGTTAATTATCATAATTAAAAAAACAACCTTTATTAAGTACCTATTGCTCTTTGTTCTTCTGATTGTAGGAAAACATTTATAAATCTGACTCTATCTAGTAACAAGTTGAGCCAACAAAACATAACCAAAGCAAAAGCTGTAATAAATCGCACTAAAACATAGCAAAATAAAGTCATATCGTAGACATGTCGGGGAAACATAGGTATGTAATGTGCTAAATGGGTTACAATTCATATTACAATCAATATAATAAATACATGTGTCGCGTTTGCAAGCATTGTCTGCTATAAACAGGCACGTTAATGCCTCGCGCAGACTGTAAAAATCACGATGGCTTCACGACGAAGATAGCAACTATCTGAACGATTACTCAAGGGGACACGGTGCGAATAAAGCGCACCCTTATCTTATGTTTAGCCGTTGTCGTAAACCTGGCCATAGTGTACTTTATGTCACGCTAGGCTGACGGCTAATTTACAATTTAATAATATTAGTTGCATTTGAATACGCTGGACAGCAAACAAGTTCCAATGAAAGTAACAGTTGAATGAACTTAAAATTCTAATCATTATAAAGTCACAAGTTATTGATATGAATAAAATAGCGTAACAAGTGAACGAGCCACGGAACTTTATTTATTTGTTTTTTACATAAGAAAGTTATGGATGCCTGTTGCTGAATGTCAATTAATTCCATCATTCTTCTAACAAAGTTTGTAAGAATATATTAAGTAAGATGATGAGCAAATTAAAATGGTTAACCAAACTATTATGCTTGCATAAAATAAACGAGTTCAATTAACAAATAATCAATAGTTTATTAAAGCTTCGCCTCATTAAAGCTCTTGAAAAACGAACGAGAAAAACGATTCTAAAAACTGTCGACAAAAACTTAATAAGGTTTAATTTATCTTTGACTTGAATCAATATAAATAGGAGTTTTTTGCATGACAATGTAAATAAACTATCGGAATATTTGTGTAGAGTATAGATGGAGGTAAAGTCTGCACGGCCTCAGAGAGCTGTTCCCAGCAAGGTGACGTAGTGGCTCGCTAGTGGTCCTACCATATATTACAGCCTACAATATCGTTACTCAAATACGGTTACCTAAATTAAATTTTAATTAATAGCATGGAAGTAATTACCCTACTACAGCGTAGTTTAACAGACCTCTAGAGAAATTTAAACTATGCATGTTGGTAAGCCTCGATAAAATCAATTTTGTACTTTACTGTCGGATGTCATAATAAATACTGCTATATAGCTTTTCATTTCCAGAATTATTTCGATCTAACTACCGTTCCACTTGTTAACCGAAAACAAGTCTTACATACTTTTATTTTAGACCAAAATTGAGTTAGCAAATGTTTCAATATGACGATATTACCTTTCTCATGTTTCGTGGACAGTATTTATTTTTGTATGAGTCCAAATTCTTGTTAGAATCGAGTGGCGAGAAGAAACTGGTTTTGAATTGTATCTGGTATAAATATGTAGATAGTAACGCCCCCGAGGTGATCACTAGTTGTTATGAAGCATTTTAAATATTGCCTCGCATTTCAAATAATATGATATTTTGTATCTCTATCAGGGTTGGGAATGTTTATTTTGATTTGCTCTTTTAATTTATCGCGTATCGAGTTAACGAAACGATTGGACGACTCGTAGATTACTCAAACGAACACTCGAACAAGATGGTGGGCCGATAGCGTATCAAGTTATAACTACTTGTTACAAATAGCCCCGGCCATGTACAGCCACTGACATTATATATTTTTATCGAGACTAAGAATATAAAATGACTAGCAATAATATAAATGAGGCAGAAATATTGTGAATCCGACCAACCTGTTGTAGATCAATACCGTTACATTAACATACATTATTGTCCATAGACAACATCAATAAAGACATTACATGAAGACCTAACATCTGCAGTACATATACAGGCCGTTTTACTAACCTACAGATAATTATGCCAAGTGTGTGCGTAATAACATCAATTTAATTTCTTATAAGCTCAATTAATACGATCAAAACAAGGACAAGTCTTTTTTCCATTGAACAGCGACTGTCTGGAAGATTATAGCAGTTATAAATACAAGCTGTATATGTCACTGTTCAATCAGTATTCAGAGCTCATGAGGCAGTGAGAAGGAATTAAGAGCGACATCATGTGATCCGACAGAGAACAATAGAGACACTGTGGACAAAAAGCAGGCAGCGAGCACAGGCGAGCGAGCGTACCTGCGCGAGCGCCGAGCACGGCCGCGGGTATTAATTAGTAGCCATAGGGTGACAACGCCACCCAAAAAATCGGGAAGTGAACGCTTTATGAGCACTGTGCAAGAATTTCTCATTCGAAAAATACTTTTTGGCGGAGGTAAAGTATTCTTTTTATGAAGCCTTCACAACTTGCGTTAAGGATAGGTATTGTTTGAATTGAATACCACTTTTTGTCGCCGAGTTCGTTGTCCGGAAAATTAGTCGTAATCATGGTTCTCCTAATTAACGAAAAAGTGTCGCCATATCGAGGCGCCAGAAAAGGATGCCCGAATTACTCGTGCATTGGCCGTCGCGAAACTCAAAAAACCGTTTAAAAATCACTCGCTCCGCCCCTGGTCCGCCCAGCGACTCCTGCGCACTTATGATTTATCGTTACGAGGACAACCCGCCCCTCGCACTAACTACCCGGCTTCCGCACTGCTAATTATACGTACACATAGCCCTCTCAAAATCTTAAATCGCATTCTCGATTCTGTCATCGGGAGCTGGCAGCGAGCGCGCCTCGCCATAATCGAATTCGATACGGCTTATTCGTCTTAATCGTTTAACTTCGATTCACGTGCTATATCCGTTTGTTCCTTCGATGCTACTACTATTATTTATATTCTTACCTCAAAATGTTATACATAAAACATAATTTTAAAAGAATTTATGAATTAAATAAAAGTTTCTTTGTGTAAGCAGCAGGGGTCAATGAACTGTACTAGATTGAGTCTTAAAAGTTCCTTCCATAACGCAAAAGCTGACTGAGTAGATATTGAAGATACTATGTTGATAATTCATAGCCGGTAAACGGATTGTTTTTTTTTTTATTATTGAAGTAAAAGAAAAAATGCGATGAACTACAACAATAGTGCGCGATGCACTATCATCGTCGAGGTATGATCGCGAACCGACATTTTATAGATAAAAGGTACTCTGGTAAGTACGTGCAAAGTAAAGTGATACACACGTTGTGCTGTATTGTTGGCTGCTCGCTGATTCAGTAACCGGTCACGCATCAAGGACGAGGATCGAACGTATTCAGAATAATTTGGAAGTGGACACGGACAGTTCTCACGCTATTGGCATTCTTACGCGGTAGATAAGCTATTCATATGCCTGTGTCCACGCATAATGTCGCCATATATTTCTCTTTAATTCCTTTCGGTAATCTGCCTCGAGCCGAGATTGAGATACACCTACGAACCGCGCTGTCAGTGCCAGCCCTAACCTTCGGACGTTTTCGTTACGTCTATTATCTAATAGTCGTTTCAAAAGAACTGGTATTACTATAATAACATCATCCGAATAGAGAATCGTTTGAATTATGAAGATATTATTATCTGCTCTTAGGTGATCCGATAGCTTGGACCTGCTGAATCGTTTTCATCTTCATATTTTCAATTTTATGAAATAGTTTGACTTGTCTGTTGGTCTAGTTGTCAGTGACCCTGACTGCTATGCTTTCGTTTGGGTTCGGTTCGATTCCCACCCAGAACAAATATTTCTGTGATGGACATGATAATTTGTTCTGTGTCTGGGTGTAATTTATCTATAGAAATATATAAGTATGTTCATCAATTGTCTAGTACTCATGTCGCACGCTCTGCTTAGTTTGAGACTAGATGGCGCTGTGTGTAAGTAAAAAATAAGTTTATTACTAAAACTCTATAAGTATTTCGACTGTTAATAGAAGGTCATGATCCAACTTATTTCACATGGAAAACAAGCGTGACCCTAAATTACAGATGCAAGTTTTGATAAATCGATCATTCATGGAAGCAATTACGTCTAAATATCAAAATGATTAAGTATTGCGTGTTGGGGCAAGTGTTCATCCAATGTAAGTAAATGTAACAATTATTCAAGAACACACAAACGCAGCGGGTAGGTACCTACGGTGCGTTAAACTAACACACAGAATTTGTCCATGACAAATTGGACGCTTAACCGACCGACGACGTTCTGAATAAATTATTTACAAGTAAAAAAAAAGTCCTGTTTGCTGTGACTACAATGATCTAACGAGTGTCTCGTGTTCTTGTCTCGATACGATGCATAAAATTAATATTTATTCACATAATAATCTAATAAATTAGCCGGCTTTATTATACAAAAAAAAAAGAAGAGATTTTAGAAAAATTGTCTATGCAAATCTGATTCGACATTGATGTTTATTCAAATTGTATCCTAATGATGTGTATTATTAGTATGGCAACAATAGCTTAACGACGAGCTTTGGTTAGGAATTGCGTGGTCGTCAGGTCAAACTGTTTCTGATAAACTTTCCACACATAAAATGGAAATTTTTGGAGTAATGTTTTTAAACCAATCTATAAGGAGAGGCTTTGAACTTAAGGACCTTTAAATTAAGCTTATATATCATGATGCATGTTACCTATTGCCTCAATAAATATTTAATATAAGTACCGGCTTTCCTATCATTAGTATCATTACAGTTTTCGTCATGGAACCGTAAACAACAAGTATTATCCAGTAATGAAGATATAAAGAAAGCAGTAGACGAGCATTTCGCAAATATATTGAATATTATTTCACTGGTGCAAAACTTATTTTAGAAAATATTTTTTATATATTTCAATCACCATTTTTAAAACCCTAAAGCTTTGGATACTCGTGGTCCTAGAACGCAAAAGGCAACTAAAGGATCATAGGTGTGGTTTCCGTCTGTAAAAGTTTGACTTGGCCTCCTGCTCCGCCCTAGAGTGGGCGAAGATATTAGATGATTTCTCTACTTTAAAAAATGCCCAAAGTTTACCTAGGAAGGAGTTTTGAGCTTTTGTGCATGGTGCACCAAACGCTAGATTTTCCTAAAATAACAAAGGAAATTCCTAAGACACAACTAAACAAATACTTAAAAAATGACACAAATCTAATCCTAATTTATAGTTAAACACCATTTATTTTGCAAGTCTAACCTTGTATTCTTGAACAAAAAATATTCTCACTATAATAGAAGACAAGACAAATGACAATCCACTTTTGTTTTTAATCTTCAAACATAATCTCTGACTTTAACTAATAGACTTCATCAGTCGAGATTAATTCACTTCCTAAATTCTTTACTCGTTTTAAAGAATTCCTCAGAAAATTAGAAAAACACTCCACGTTTACTTTTGGTCATCTATCTTTCTCAAAGTCACGACCTTTTTCTTAGTTAACATAAGCAGGTGTTTCTAACAGTTATAAAATAATTTTGATTCTGTTGAACGGTAAAAGTAGCTTACAGGTCAACGTTAATTGGGTAAAAGCTGTAAGAAGAAACTTTCATTATATACTATTGAAAAATAAACCCAAAACTATGAGAGATCGTTCTCAGAAGCTGTCGGTTTTCGGTATAAAAATGTGCATTCTAATCTAATATAATTTACTTATTATGTCCCAAAGCTGATCAAAGGCCTCGCCATTGCTGACCAATAAGATTCTAGTTTATCCGTCTACCTTCATCTAAGGGTGTTTTTAATATCGCGCAGATTCCATCACGCATGCGGGTTAGCTCTGCATGCAGATGATTTCAAAACGTCGTGTCCCGCGTGCATATTCCACGTATTAAAAAAAATACTTGTATGAAATGGACATTTGCGGGGGCTACGCGTGCGGGGCGATCCCGCATGCGTGATCAAAACCGCACGATATTAAAAATACTTTTAGTCTGCGCCATCCGTGACGTCAGATAATCAAGCAAGTATGTATATATAATTTAATACATCAGTCCAACTTTTAGAGGCAATATATAAAGTCATGAGCTATCTAGACAGATAGGGATTGGTATAGGAATCAATATAAATAAATTGCCCAATAGAATTGCCGGAGGAACACGCCTGGCTTCAGATCAGATACTATAAGTCAGCACGCAACATATCAATTAAAGGGTGTATTAAACATTCTCATCTCCATACACAGAGTGTGATTTAAATGCGAATACTGCATACTATTTTATTTATTGACTTGTTACTTGGCGCGACGTTGCAATTGTGTCAAGTGTGAGTTAGTGTTAGCTGTTACAACAAACGCTGTAATATCAATGCTTAATTATAGACATTAAAGCGGTTTGATCATTGTTATTGTTGTCAGAAACACCTTATTATTCCTGATAAGTGAGTACCTTAAAAGCTGTAGTCTCTATCTCAACCAGTATCTACATTTCACGTTAATATGATAATAATTACATGTACAGTTACGTCTGTAAGTGAAAAGGCAATATTATTATGCGTTTATGTAGTTGAAAGCTGACATTTCCATCAGATGAAGGAGCAAAGGGTATCTGTGTATACGTAGTATCTTACACGAGCCACTAACGCCGCGAGATATCTCTGTTTTGTCATAAATCGCAAGTTTATTTACGATCAATATCTCCACTTGATTTATAACGACAATGCTATTACGTCCTCTCGATACTTATGCATGACCATCCTTTGTCTTATTATGAGAAACGATACTTAAAAATATCGTATAGAAATGGTAAGCTTTGCGCAGCTTCTACGAACATTTGAAAGGGCTCGGGAGAGTGTCTTTTGTGAACATCCTGTTGATACTCATTCTTGGTAGTGGTTGGATAGCGATTCTTCTTCTTGTTAGGTCATAATGACTATAAGACAAATTAATATGGATGTTTAAAGGTAATGTATTCGATGCGAAATATATTTACACTTACTAAATGATCATTAGGTACATTTCAAACAATTAACACACAAAATAGAAAACAACGGTAGAAAAGATTTTTACAATTGAAATGTGCTTAAATGTTTCAGATAAAATTCTTAATAGGCGTCTTGTAATAGATGTAGAGATTCAGAAACGGTTATTGCCGTAGTGCCATTATGAGCAAAGCCGTGGGAAGTCCGTAGTATTTAAATTTTAAAATAGAAGTCGTAAAAATTATGTGTATGTATTTCTCTTCGAAATAAGCCCGCAGATAAGACCAAATACAAACAGCTATGATCTTGTGGTCATAAATATTGATTGTCTTCATCAATTTTCGCATTCAGTATATACCAATATGTACCTACCGCATGACGGCACAGTAATAACTTCACAATGGCCTGTAAACGCACAACTTGATGGATCCGTCAAGAATTAATTTATTGTATCGTTTTAATACTAGCCCGCGATCAGTGCGTGTACAGCCGCTAATTAAAAATGGCTGGTGTGTTCTGGAAACCGATCGTACTAGTGTATCTAGTCAAGTTTTTTTTTAATTCCTTGATGGGCAAAGTACCGTTGACCCCTGTGGACATAAACTATCCGCGGAATTGGAGGAATCTACCTGAATTAGCTCCACGTCGTACGTCATTACAGCATTCTGAGCATTTTCTAATTTGCACCTTTTCTGGTGAGACATAACGGGTCAGTTGCCCATAAATTGAGAATATTTTACGTATATTTGTAAGTCGTTATCGCATGCAATCACAAAATTCGCACTAAGTTATTTTTTCCCAAAAATAGGTGTCTATTTACATTTCAGACAAAATAGCGTTACACACTGAATATAAATTGCTTAATCAAAGTAAAAAAAATGGAATTTATGTTGTAGGAATATTGTATAATACGTACTTTTATAATAATGCCGGTGCACGAGTGTATGCGCGAATCGAATATACAAATAAATTGTTTAGGTAGGCACAGACACAACACAAACAGCTGTAAGTTAAGCAAATTCAGACCTTATTGCAAACGACTGGTGCCCACAGTCTATATTCTTATTTTATCTTATGATGCCTAAACATAAAGTGGGTCGTTATTTTATGCAATTTACTCCAATACCTATAAATAATTCATACACTCCACTTTGCATTTCATCATAGTAGGCAGACGTACAAAAATAAAAAACTCTTTACAAAATGACGAAACGAGATTTAATTCTAACTTTTTACTTAGAACTTGCACGAAATAACCTTTAGGTATATAGAAAATATTTAGATAATTTCTTTATTTAAAATTAGCTTTTGCCCGCAGCTTCGCCCGCGTACATAAAATATAGCCTATGTCATTCAAAAATAAAGCAACTTTCTATCAGTAAAAAAAAAAATTGCATTCGGACCATTACTTTCAGAGATTACCTCCTCATCATCTTCCTGCCCTTGTCCCGTTATTTGGGGTCAGCGCAACACGTTTTTTTCTTACATTCTGTCCTGCCACTCATCACGCTATCACTAACTTCCTTTCACTTCTCACACAATCCATCCATCTTTTCTTTGGCCTCTAAATTCTCCCTCTCCCTCTCCATCCATTCACTTGTCAACTCATGGCTCTTTTAGCAACATGCGTTTCATCACTCAGAGATTACCTCCTACAAAAAAAAAACAAACTTTACCTATTTATAATATTAATAATATAGATAATCTAAGTCAAATACTTAACTATTTACTTGGCTTTTCGTCAACCAACCAAATTCCGAACAGCCCCGTTTAGCCGCAACATATTGTTCCAAAACTAATTTCCCAGCGGTCCATCACTGTCTAAGAGTTGTGTTTAGAGCGAGTTAGATAACTAAGATAGCATAATTATTCAATAATACTGTTACAGCCGCTTTGAAGATACTTGTGCCATTATAAGCCTTACATTTTCATTACAAGCTGTTGAGTTGGGGTTGTAAGGTTATCGCTAAGTCACGCCTGCAACTGCGATCCTTGTCACCGTCCTCATAAGTACTTCTTGTCTAAAACGGTCAGCATTAGATCGTTCTCGCTGTTTCGAAGCGAATTGAGCAACGTTTACGAAGTCACTGAGGAAATTCTCGTGACTTATCTGTTTAAGCCTGAGAGGGAAGTTGGATCGTTGTTTCTATGTCACATTATAATCTTTCGCCAATATCTCGAATCATCGGATGATATTTTTGAAGATTCTCTTTTCAGTTTTCAATGTTTAGTACAATTTCGAAATCAAACACTGTGTTAAAAATGAAAAGGACTGTAGACAACACTGTGACAAGTTAAACAAATCATTATTCAATGCTTTTCATACATGACTAAAACACAAAGAGAGTGCCCACTAACCATGCAGCTAAAGGTGCTTACATGAATTTATTCATCTCCATATTAGAAACCCGAGTCAGGTAACAATATAACGTTAGTCTATTCTTAGGCATAGACACACAGCATACAGCCTCCAACTACCTAAATATTGCGTGTCCAGACAAATCTTGGCTGATCGAAAGCTACTCGTATGTTAGTCTATCAACATCTTAATGATTCTAGATAGACTCAATTAGAGGACTGATGAATTATTTACTGTGAATTTTATCGGACAATTTACTTTTATTGTCCGTGATTAAGTTTTGAATAACTGATTAATTCAATAAATAAAATTAATTTAGAATCAGCCCTTTCCGACCGCGTGACGTTCCGTTATAGTCTCACGCGCACTTATGAGATTTGTTTATAACTTTAATATCTCTATCAAGTTTAATATATGCGTTTAGGATTTGTAAAGGGAAGCGTTCTTTTATTTGTACTCTGTAGCGTCGTATTTTCCAATTTATTTTATTTTAGTGGTCATTAAACATAATTTATTACCGAGAGGGCGCTATTAAAAGGCTTAGTGGAAGTTATCTGTAGCTTCGCTTCCACTTGTCATTTTTATTGATCTAAACACACTTACGAGCTGGTCTGCGCGGTAATAAAAGCTGTTTTTCATATGCACTGGAATACCTGGGTTTTGTGAAACAATAACATACATGCTCAAGGAATGAGCAGCACATATGTGCTGTACTTACATAGATGAGAACAAAGCGCAGTTTTGTGTATTGCAATTTTTACCTGGAACGAAGAAAGGAAGTGTTAGTTATTTCTAAAAGTAAAATCATGGTCATAAAGTTAAATCCGTTGCATAAAATACTTTGACACGCACGTCTTCTTCTTCTCAACATATGACCATCGACAATAGCTTGTAAAACAAAGACAAGGAAGAGGACATCACTTACATTTAAAATTTAATTTCAAGTTAACAAAGAGAATACTTATTTATGAATATAAGTTATCTTTAGAAATTTACTTACTAAAACTTGTGAAATTTTATTATTCATGTTATTAGCTGACTGAAGATGTAATTGCTAAATCTGATATGCTGACAATAATAATTACCAGTACAGGAACAAACTAGTTGGAAATCCTGCTGTTATCCTCTGAAGATGAAGGATATATGACAAAAAGAGGCTCCATAATCAAGCAGTCTTTATACCCATCACAAAACTGATGAACAACCTGTAAAGCGGCCGCTAATTAGTACAACACTAGTTCGTCATGTTAGTTCCTAACAAATTCCTCCAACGTGTCCTATTTATTCAGCTCACATCGAACAGAGTTCTCCTTTATAAAGCGATCCTCTTACTGACTACTTTTTCCCTTCCAACAATAAATTGGTATCAGGAAGCCTGAATTGGTATCAAGAAACCTGATACCAATTTACTGTAGGACGAGAAATCATAAGAATCCGTACGACATGGACCTTGATTAAACATTAATGAGGACGAGTTCTAAACTCAGTGGTTATAATAAAATTTATCTATTTCCAGAGTAAGTAATTCAAGAAAGTTCTGCTAGAAACCTAGTAGTTTTAGTTCAAGTTCGCGTCCAACTGGTTCTTCTATTAAAATAGTATCATACTAGAGCTTCCATCATCAGATTCCTACCATGCACAAATCGAATGGAGCGTGCACAATTACTAATTGTTGTAATTGTCAATACCAAGACAATCAATATTTTGTTCTTTTAATTGTCTGTTACAGATTGAATTGACTGAATGGAGAATTTAACCTGCTATGTATGTGAAGAAGTAAACAGTGAACTTTTTATACAGTTTGATTCTTGTGAGTGAAAAGAAAATTATGAAAATCCTAACTAAGCGTAGATTTACATTTTAGAGCAAAATTAGACTATTACAATGTAGTGCAAACCATAAACATGCATCTATACATATTAACATACATGATTATCGTGACTGGCCCTATATCGCGTGGTCATTTAGATCATAAAACAATAGAACAGTTGCAGCCGAGAGAATGCATTGCGCAGTTATGCAAATAGTAGGGGTCGCGACCGTAAGCATGAATATTGATACAGCATTGTCGAGATTGCAGATTTCTACCGCGATAGCCCGGGCCCTTACTCTCTGCCAGCACGATTCGTAAACGAATTAACCTAAACTGATTATCTGACAATGGATATTAGATCTATGAATAATATTCGTAAATCTCAGAGAAATTTGAGCTAAAAATCCATTCCGTTGCAATAGCATAAGACTTTAGAATAATAAGAATGGCACGGAGACGCTGCGGAGTGGTCACGAAGCCACAATGGTCGGCCCGGCTAAGAAATGGCTTCAAAAACGTATATAACTTCGTCAAATGGTCATAAAATGAGACCCGTTTTATGGCGCACCTTTATAGCCGCGAGCTACGTAAGGATGAGCGGCGGATGCCACGCCGACTTGGCCCCACTGTTGGACCAAACTTTGTTCACCTCTATATACTATAAGAACCGGCATTTCATACAGCTGAGTAAGAGACACACATAATAGAATTCTGGCTTGTAAACGATTTGTTCGATAGTTTTGACACAGTGCCATTCTTCAATGAATGGATTGGGTTTTCAACTGTTCAGGTACCAACAAAGCATGCCGTCAACTTATCAATTTGCCCCATTGAAATGGTACTAAAAACCTGAATGTGTCATTGTTTCTATAAAATTTCCTCACAAATCTTTCACTTAAAATAACTAATATAATGTGCTGAAAATACAATTTGAAGTGTAATTACGGATACAATCCCAAGACAATTCCGAATGTTATTGTTTAATAGCGATGTAATTTAGTGACATTCTAATGCATAAATTGTTTTGATTTAACGTCTGTTGAGGCACTTGAACTCGTAATTATTTATAGTTTAAATGAAGCTATATCGTAAACGTCCTCTGTGATTTATTTCCGACCTAAAGTCATTATAGCAGGCTCAAATCGTACAATCTACTTTTCCCGTATATGTAGATACATTATAATGATTTTTTTGCTGAATATTTATATATTTACGAGCGTTTTAAAATTGATATCCTCGCGGTCGAAGTATCAAACCTGTTTGCTTGGTTTATGTACAAACATCATTGATATTTATTAGATTCAGGGCTTGTTTCACTGCCACTATAAGATAAAGATAACAGATATCTCTCAGATAACAGAATAATATAACAGATTTTTATGTTTTTGTGATCATTATCTACGACAGCATGTTATGAAATAAATAAAAGTGATACCTTATTAAATTGTTAGTCTTTTATGTATCATAAAATCATGTTTGTAATTTTAATTGGTCACGTTTTTGGTTGATGACATTTTTTTTTCTTCACAGAGTTTGGTGCAATTCAAAGAAAATACAAATATTTCGTTTGATAAAAATGCGGACAATATTTCTAAGAAGCTACCTGACAGCCTGACTCACGTAACGGTGTACAATGCTCGAGTTAACAGCCAAAAAAAAAATGCTTTCAACATTTAAAATGTCCCAAATTTTCGACACTTCGCACAGGTACATCAATCTTTCGTTCATATTTTTTTCTAGCAACCCATTCTCGAATTCAAAAGTGAGAATTTTTGTGCCTTAGTCATGAAATTCCACCTCTTATATCAAAGCACTTTCCATAGAAAAATAAAAAAAAAACGTTTAAACCAAACGTAAATGTGAACACCCAATTTGTAAAGAATGATTTTATCTATTTAGGAAATATTCATAGTGACAATAACCACAATTATTGCACTATAAAATATTTGACTATAAACGGTCGTGTCATCGACCTCTGTGCTCCACAAGGTCATTCTTTAATAATTAAGTTCTTTTCATCTTCGCTAGAATTAAAGCACTTATACCGAACAAAAAGTCGAACCCCTTTGCTTAACTGAATTATTTTATTGAATGGGCTTATTACTAAAGGAAAGGAGGGTTCATGTTTAATAGTGTAGAATAATTCAAGTTCTCACACTTGTTCTAGAACCTGCAAACAGGTTTCAGAATTTCTAATTGGTTTTAGTAAGCCATCAATACTAATGAAAAAACGGAGTACATGCGAAACTTTTTTGAAAAAATCGAACGTATCAGAGATATTGTATCAATTAGAATCGATTCAATCGGTTTATGATAAAACGATAAAAAACTAGCAGCTATGATTGAATTAGTATTAGTTGCAAATAACTCTTAAAATACTTTATGGTTATTTTTCCTCGTTGTAAAGAGTACAGATATGACGCATGCATGTAAGATCGCTTGTTCAGGACTCAGGTCGCTGATAATTAATTTAAATGACCAAGAGGCCGTAATTCACAAACAAACCAACAAGCAGTCGAGTACATTTCTGTAAACATTTCCAAACCACTTGAGCAGTGGATTTACTCACAGGCTGTGGATCGTGAATAACTATGTAACAGGTAATTACGGGTTACGCGCCAACCAAATTAAATATTTTTAACGGCCCGTTTCCTCAGAATAGTGATGTGTCAGTGCACGCGGTATTTTTTTTATTGTTATCTAAAAGATGTCATTGATCTCTTTGATTTTAACTGCATTTTTAATATATTTTTCTTTCTTAAATAATTTATTACACAGTCATTACCGCTATGTGAATATGTACCAGTTAGTATTTATGTATTTTACAATTAGCTGTCATGTCTTAATGGTACCAGACACTAATATTTGTCGCATGATTCTAGGTTAGGAATTTGAGTAGGCATTCATAAATAACTCGACTCTGACAAAAGACATACCTACGTGTCAGGATTGCATAAATTATATTCTGTTGTACAACAGATAAATCTACCCCATTTGACAATTAAGTGATAAATGTAATCGTTAAATTTTCGTGTGTGCCTTATTAGTGAAAGGACTGTTGATAATATACATTTAATAAGTCTTAAACTATCAATAACGTATCGATATAATAAATAATAGTGAACATTATCGATGAATCGCATCCCTAATAACAAAATGGCGTTTAGCTGCCGTTCGGGGCGCTTGCGCATCGACGATCGACTCACGCGCCCTCTACAATTATCGGATGAAATGTAGTCACTGCTATAGTCTATTGTCTTGCCCTTCTAGATATATGGACTCCACACTCGGCTCTCCCATCACATTCAAATTGCTACGTACAATTATTATTTAGATATATTTTTATAGATTCAAGATAATTTATTTAGTGGAACGCAGTTGAATTTTCATATGAAATAACATTATGCTTTAGTTCATAACTCAACATTTTCTTACCCTACGTCACTAAGTACATAATACTCATTTCTAGAAAGTTACAGACATTTTTACGAAGGATGTTAAGCAGGCTTCGATGAATAGATGAAAACAAAGAGAATTACCTAACTTAAATAAATAAATCTTAACTCAGCATCTTTATACTTTGTTTTGTATTTTCAAGTAAAAACATTTATTTAGAGAAGTTTAATTTTTATTAATTTAAATTACATGTCCCTTCTATCTCCTACAGAGGAGGCCTGAGTCCCAGCAGTGGGAACATTAAAAAGGCTGATGATGAAATTGCATGCACAATAATGGGTCATATACGGACTAAATACAATAAGGCAGTCTCTACTAGTCCTTTTTTTTTGAGGTAAGAAATGTTTAAACATCTCCTGCTCTGAGTGGAGCGGGTGGAAGGAATGTCAAACTTTTATAATCAAAAACCCATCTATGTTCCTTCAGTTGCCCTTTGTTCTCTAGGGTCATGGAAGCGCTTTCAAAAGATCCCGCGGTTCATTCTCAAACAGTCCTAAAGGTTGAATAGTAGAGATTAAAAAGAATACATTACATATTCTTATTCTAATGGGAATTCCCAGAATTTGAAGAACATACACTAATTATATGCTCACGCTAGAAGAGGTCCAGTAGTGCACTAAAATGTCACTAGGTGAGCGATAAGGATGCTTTAAAAGCTGTTAAGCAGAAGTCGTTAAAGCCGGAATGTCTTTAGAAGCCAAGCCGTCGGGGCTCGGGAGATTGATATATAGACAAGAGCAATTATAAATAGTAGTAAATCCTTTAAAATATTATGGCTCAGGCAGGTCGACATATTGCTATTTGAGCTACTTCCAACTCCTCGGCTAACAAAAGAAGAAATTTAATACGTTTTCTAGAAACTTCGTTAATTTCTCGTTTGAAAATGAAAATAGTGAACCCTGCATTTTATTGGTAAATTGTATGTCAACAGGGACTGACTATAAATAGCTGATATTTAAACCAAATGCAACATCTTAGATAACATTTAACGTCGAACTAAACGGTTTGTCCGATAAATTGATGCGATACCATGAGAAGTGTGAAATATATGTGAAACTCTTTATCTACATAAAAAGTACCATTATTATATATTTATTTGTGAATACGAGAAGTTAACGTAATGTGTGAAAATATATATGTATGTGAATAAAGTAACGGTGCTGAGGGCGTGGGCGTAAGATTCTTAACATTTCACTAGTCCCATTTGCATTTTACAACTTTTATCGATGTACTAAACGAGATTCTGCCGCGGATGGCGAGAATCAGTGCGTCTTCCATATTGCTTACATTTTATCTTATATCCCAAGCCTTTTAAAAGGATTAGTGTCTATATTCATACCAGAGGTTTTAATTAGGCGATTTATTTACGTTTCTCAATCAAGTATTTTTTTATATAGAAGCAATTTTTTTATTATTATTTGTATGCTCGTGGGCAAAACTTTTTGTGCGTATAGGTGGGATGTTCACCACATACTGGGGGTGCATCAACGTACGTCTGGTGGTTCGATGATGGAACGGGCTAGGCGGAATTAGGCTACGCAATTCGGACGCATACTACCCGAAATGCAACCGGTAGAAACCGACAGGCTAACGACACATCGTCGATGCTTAAGACTTTGTTGCCTATGATCCTTGGCACGCCTCTTAATTCATGTAAGCATCCCCTAAAACGTACAACAACATTCAAATGATACCGAATATAAAACACGTTACTAACAGCAAAGCGACAACAATCAATAAAGGCTCATAATCAGCTCTACTAAAAAACGATATAAGCATAAAACATGCCAAAACATGCTCACCAAAGAAAAATAATAAGCAAAGAGCACGCTTAAATGTAACACGATATGTCAAAAGTGCAATCCTAATTGTAATTTAGTAGGTAATACACGCGAGAGATATCGAGATCAGCCAGCTATGCTTCATTGCAACCTTACCAAAATTTATTTGACTTATGCGATGCGAGGGCTGAGCATAACACGTACAATAACGCACTAAATCATATCAAATCGTAATGCGACGGAGGTGTGTCGGGAACGGAATTAAAACGCAGTAATATCCCAGCCTTGCTGTAATTCTGGCCTGTCTCAGATCTCCGAAGATTATCGTAAAGTATTTATTTATCCAACGTTCCCTCGGGAGGTTAGATACCATCAGGAAATCAATTTTGCAATGAAACGTCGTGGAGGCGTAAGGTTTGTAGCCTTTTAGTTACAGGTGGCGGTATTATGTCGATTTAAAAGCCATTGAGCTTCCAAATTGTATAGAATTAGAACCAACCCTTAGCGCGATTAGCGCAAAAACTTATGTAGAAAACTAATGAAATATTAAAAATCAAATTACTTTCTGCTATGCCTTTTTTAAAAGTTGAAGCTTCATAAAGGTATGTTGCAGTAAATATTTTATAGCCTATAAGACTGCTCTCATGATCAAAAAATTAAGTTGCGTAGTTCACAATACACCTGCAGGCTGGAAGGCAACTATAATTCTACAATAAATCTTTCGAATCTTAAATCTCGTTATACATTATATCGATACCTGTGCAATGTACCACGTACGTACATAAACACACTATAATTTTTTTGAACATTCAGATTAAAATTCCATGCATTCGGTTTAGCTAATTTGAATAATCAATACACATAAATTACTCTGTAAGGGTTATTTTCGTGTTTTTATTTCTTTGGACAGCTTTACATTCTGAAGTTTGTTTAACGATATCTCAGAGTAAGTTATTTGACAAGTTTAATAAAACATTTTCATATAATTAGATGCTAGATAAATATGACTCGTCTTCCGCAGAAACGAGCAGATGTGTTCCGGGATGGAAGAGCTACGACGTCGCTGCATAATATTGCATTGCGTACATCTCTCGCGCAGAAGATATTAACATAATAAAGACGACAGCAACATGCTCGCCTCAGCTAAACTCCCATCACGCCTCCGCCAATGATACACAAATCATAATAAACTTCACACAACTTCAAACTTGTGAACTACATACACACAGCGGCCTCATAAGTATCCCTACAGAAACACCGATGTATGACGTAGAAAGCAACAGAACCACTAGGAACCGGTCCAACTTCACATGAATGCACACACATAAACTGTCCAATTAAGCAAGGCCTATGACAGCGCGATCAGTGTCCCCGCGCAGGTCTCAGCGCAGGAATGTAGAAGCGGGCAGGACAGGTCATGCTTCAACGGTCGTTATAGTCAACAACGATAAGAAAGCGGACTCGGGCGAGGGACTGTCAAGAAACAATCTATATTGTGATTATAGACAGATATTGAAAAATTGTTGCGAAAATAAATGCTAATAGAGATAGCCCATACATTCCCATATTACGAATTCCATAAATATGACCTATAGATAAGTTGGATTCATTAGACAATATATGTATGCATGTTCTAAGGGTGGAACAATTATTACAGTAAGGCTGTATTTTCATCAGAAGAAATACATTTTGCAGCAACTCTGTTGGCGTGTGGTGTAAATGTGTATTTTTTACAATGACTACATGCTTATTGAATACTTAACTAACTATACTAAATTTAATAAATCGTTGGATTTATTTTGATTTAAATCTCAGGAATAACCAGACGGTTTGGAAAAAATGTTTCTGTATGGGATAGCTAGATTTATGACTAATAACATACAATGTAACATTACGCAATGACCCACGAAAACGGAGCAGTAACTAAAGATGCAGTTTAAACTGTTGGGGACAGTTACTAATTATAATATATACCCTATAAACAACTAACTAAAAACATTCTATGATCGTGGCGTACAAAAACTCTTCCGTATCGCTGTCAACTGGTAATGTGCCCAGAATTCGGTGGATTTTTTCCTTGATCACCTTCGTTCTTCGCAAAGATCTGTCTGATGGAATTTTTTCACAAGATGTTGTATTTTTTAGCGAGACCACAATTAAAGTCACCATCTAAATTGAACATCAATCAACTGAATAAAGTATCTACAATATTTGGTAATCGATAAAATTATGATTTTGTCTTCAATTTCAAACTCATTAGAGATTCATTTCAAAACGAGTATCAGACCATAAAGCTTGACAAATTAAACACCTAAATGAGAAATGAGATATTTAATTATTTCACGTCGCCAGCTATTTATCAATGTTAAGTGTTATATCGATTTTTAATAAACGTTATTTTAATACCAGGATCTCAGACTATATACTAGATATTTTTATATCAAATACCGCGAAGTTAAATATTATTAAAAAACAAATATATTCCAAGATTATACATACCTATATGATAGTGGCGATACATTGTTCTGAGACATGTTCGCTCACAATGAGCCTCATTAGAAGGCTTAAAGTTACCTAAAGGGCAATGGAAAGAGAAATTTTGAATCGAAAATGAGTCAGAAATGAAGATATATCCGAGAACCAAGGTTACCGGCATAGCCCGAAGAAATGCCAAACTTAATTAGCGCAGTAGGCAGGGCCAATTGCTTGTAGAACAGATGTCAATGTGGCCGATAGAGTCTGGAGTGGTGACCGCGAACCGGAAGACGCAGTGATGAAAGGCTTTCCACAAGGTAGACAAACGACCTGGTGAGGGTTGCGAGTATCCGATGGATGCGAAACTAATAGATAAAAAAGAATTTTTCTATAAAATAGCAGTTGCTGATACGAATTTGTGGAGAATACTTTTTAAAGATAGACTTGTGATCGACTACTATCTGTTCTGATGATAAGCGATGATGTTGTCGATGCTAGAGCACACTTGCACTGCAATAACCTGACTCAAAGCAAGTATGTATTTTTCGTTCACACATCACTTTTGCTAAAGTAATAATAATATAATTTATTCCACAACTATAACACATTTAAAAAAAAAAAGAACTCTGTCTAGTCCCAAGCTAAGCAGAGCTTGTGTTATGGGTACTAGACAACTGATAAACATACTTATATATGTCTTAATACATACATATATACCTAAGTAAATTACACCCAGACACAGAACAAATCATTATGCTCATCACACAAACATTTGTCCTGGGTTTTTTTTTTTTTTTTTTTTTTCTGTCGACGGGGAAAATCATCATTGACGAAACCCGCTCTTGGGTGGAGCGGGAGACAGTGTCAGAGTCTTACTGACTAAAAACCCCGCGCCGTTCCTTCTAGCCTTCATACCGGGGCTCTAGTTTCCTTTCGGATAACCCCGACCCCGGTAGGCTTCGACCCAGATGGGCCCCTCCTGTTGCTGACAACTCCTTGAGGCGCGCGGGAACAGTGCGCGCCGTCGACGCCTTGGCTCGGTCCGGACAGTTACCGGACGATCGGACAGCGAGCTACCCATGGCTCGTCGTCCGCGAGCCCGCGTCTACGGTGGCTGGAAATCGGGATCGGAATCCCGGCGGCGGCGGCGGGGGCGCCGTTGCCTGATGCGGTCTGCCTCCTCCTTTGCTAGCATTACTGCTTTGCAGAAGGAGGCGACCGCCTGCCACTCCTCCTCGCTCCGGACCATGGCCTGAACCAAGGCCCGGCGCGAGAGGTCTCCGCCGCCGATCGCCCCCACGAGGGCACGGCGTTGCTCCGCCCAAGCAGGGCACACCTCTACTGTGTGCTCCACCGTGTCCTCCGGGCGTTCCGCACAGTGGCGGCACCCGGGCGTCTCTTCCGCTCGAATCCGATGCAGGAACCTCCCGAACTTGCCATGTCCGGTGAGGACCTGCGTCATGCGGAAGGTAAGGACGCCGTGAGGTCTTTCCAGCCACGCCTCAAAGAGGGGACTTACCGCCATAATTGTGGCGTGCCCAGCACTGGGTTGCGATAGTCGCTGACGCCATTTTACCGTGAGATCCCGCCGGAGCTCTGTCCGCCATACCTCGACCTGTCGCGGTAGTGGACTTTCACCCCGGCGTTGCATCTCCACGCGCTTATCGTGCATGTGTGCAAGGACTGTTGCCTCCAGATCCCACGGTGGTAGGCCAGCCAGAAGGCTCGCCGCTTCGCGGGAGATCGTGCGGTAACCCCGCACCATCCGTATTGCCATGACCCTCTGGCAGGCGTTCAGTATGGACGCCGGTCGCTTTGCCAGCGACGGCGCCCACACCGGCGCCCCGTAGAGGGCCATGGACCGAACGATCCCCGCGTAGAGCCTCCGGCAGGAGGCGTCTGGACCCCCAAGGTTGGGCAGGAGCCGCTTGAGAGCAGCCCCGGCCCGGTTGAGTTTGGGAGCCAAACGTCGGAAGTGTTCTCCGAAATTCCATCGGCTGTCGAGAACGAGTCCCAGGTACTTCATCGTCGACCCGACGCCGATGCGAACTCCTCCCACCGTAAGTTGGGAGTCTGATGGTGGCGCATTCCGAGGGCCGTGGAAAAACATGGCCTCAGATTTGTGCAGCGCCACCTCGAGTCCCAACTCCTGGATCCTACCAACGACTATCGCAACCCCGCGTGTCGCTAGAGCGACCGCCGCCTGGTGCGACTCTCCCTGCGCTAGAACCAGCGTGTCGTCTGCGTAGCAGACCACGCTGACCCCGTCAGGGAGGTCGCCGCGCAGCACGAACATTTGTCCTGGGTGGGAATCGAACCCATGACTTCCGGCATAGCAGTCAGGGTTACTAACCACTAGACAAACAGGCCAGTCGAATAGTACAAAAACCAAACCGAGAATTAGAATAAATCGCAGAAATGTGGTCACTAAGAGTTCCAATTAAATAAATAAATACAAAAAGAAATTAAATGATCAACCCGATATTTAATATACCTACCCGATATCTAAAACAAACAAATCATTAGTTTATAACATTCTACTATTACTATAATTAATGTCCATTAATTAAACGCTCGTTCAGAGTTATTACACAAACTGTAATTTACTTATTCCTTTTATGGAAATGAGGTTTTTGATAAATATGCTAGCGATCTAGGTCTCTCATAGCTACACGATAGATATAAGTACAGTCACTGTAAAAAACGGTTCATCTCCTTAAAAGAGGGTTCTAGTCACTGAGTATTTTGTATGAACTCCGCCCGGGTCTATGTCGATATCGTGGCCCTGTAACAGCGGTTTTCAAGCCAACTAGTTTATATCGTGTTTCGATTTTAGCCCGGCGCGGAAGTTGGTCATATAGTCAATTTTAGTTTATTTTTTTCATTTTTTATTTTTGATTTTCCAGAGGTTTAATTCGTTAAACTCTAAGCGAACGCCGGCGTTCGCGCTGTCATTGTGTTTCTATTGTGTCTCTAATTGACGGTATCTTTAAAAAAGTTCAAAATGAGTGGAACATGGCCTTAAAGTCTATTAAGATTTATTGAAGTTATTTTTATTTATTTAGCAAGTAACTAAATACAGTGTTTTACGAAGTAGTCCACTTAGTGAAGTAGTTCCAAAAAATCTTAAAAAAATTGAGAATGTAAAAACTGACGCAGATATTACCGACTAGACTGTACTAGTTAGTTCTTGCTGGGCGACTATAAAGAGGTTCGATTTCTCTTCTCGCGACGTCTACGTCGGTGACACAAACCGATTTTCTATTTCTATCGTCATGAAAAACTTACCCAACATGTGAACCACGCCTCATAGCTATATATCACTGCGCTATGCTTTATAAAAAAAACGATACGCCCCAGCTTCGCACGGGTGTTACAAATTTTTAAAATTGTAGGCTTTTCTCAAACTCTCCTCATGGATCACTCCGTCTATTGATGGTAGCCACATTGAAGTCATTTTTGAGTTTATTGCGAGCAAATAGATAGACAAACCCGGTGGAGGACTTTGTTTTATTATATATACATATAAGGACATGTTAACTTAGCTTGAGAACTAAGAATGACTGATGTTTTTTTTTTTTAATTATGGATAAGCTCGCGTCTGACCAATATCTCACATAATGGAAAGCGATGATGTGGCTAAAAATGGAGCACGCTTGCCCAGAAGCAATAAAAACCTACTCACTCTTGACTTAAATACCCTTAGGTTATAGCTTTTAGGAAACACTGTACGCAAAATTAATGCTTGAAATTAGCTTGCTTGATGAAGCTTGGATCATTGTAAAATATAATTTAGGTTATATTTCTAACCGTCTAAGAGCTTAGTGCAAGTTTGCTTAACGTTAGCGCTATAAACGCGTTTATGACGTTTGGCGCTTCCATTGGCTCGCTCTATGCTCGTAACCAATCAGAAAGCCAAACGCGGTAAACGTTTTGATCGCGTTAACATTACAAAAACTCGCACCAAGGCTTCAGACATATTATCTACTTAGCATAAAACAATTTCCAAATGTCTAGTTTATCTTATTGAAATGTACAAGATAAATCAATAATTTGATACAACAGAGAAGATAAAAAAAATACAATACATTAATTTAATTGAAACCCAGTTATCCTTGAAAGTATCAATGTCTGTATTTTATGTGGTAAACAATAAATCAGCGCTTTAAGAATGTCTAGACGAAGATTTGGCTTTAGACTTTTTCTGCAATTTAAGAATATTTCAAGGCACTAATAACTAAGCTATCGAAAGCAATCAATATAGACTGAGAGGCTTGTAAATATAAAATGATGATTCAATTTGTCGGTTCACAACATTTTATCTCATCTTGAGAAATATGTTTTTTTTTTTAATTTCTTCTCTTCAGTCTTAGTTTTAGGATTAGATTGATAAAAGAGATTATGTTTCTTTAAATAAACTGAACTGTTATGACATTTCAATTAGTAAAAACAAAAAATTAGTACTGACGAGGTGTCAGTGTTAACAGGAAACCGTTACGATATAGTAATCATTTGCGTCAGCACACGTCTATAACTCTTGTATTTTATTGTTTGACTAAACCTGTCGAACTTCTTAATCGTTACTAAGTTTGACGATAAAATACTACTTTTCGAGATTGACTGAATGTTTAATTTCATTTGCTCGTTGATGGGCTGATGTCGAAAATGTTAAGAATAAACATGAACAAGAACACAGACACCGAAGCTTTAAATCTTCCAACACAAACTAACAGAAGTGTTATTCTGCAACCGTTATAAACTATTTTAAATCAACTCCAAATAAAACAAAACTATCAAATTATTGCTAACCTGATTGCTCTACAACCTCAATACATCATTTACTAAAACATTTCCATCAGAAGCGTTTTCTTCCAATATATCTTTTGAGTTAAGATTGCAGAATTAAGCAACTAGGGCTGTGTAAGTAATTTGATACCGAACTAAACTTAAACCTCGCACGATTTCGCTGATTTACGCAACTTACTCAAATGGTACAGCGTAGGATTTCACTTAGGATACTGCGACTCCAGTCACGACTGACGTCTTTCGGCAACTTGTCCGTCACCAGTTATCTACCCGATTATACCAATATAATGGCAAATGCGGTCGTGTGACACGAGCTTTATAATTGGTTGATTATTGTCACTGTTAACTCATTAGTGACTGTAAATCTGGGGGCGCCTTTACGAGCTTAGGTTAGTTAACAGTGAGATCATACACGCCAGTACAAATTGAATGGATAGGGCTATGCAAGCAAGAACAGATTACGTAAACGCCTACATTTATCCAATTTTATCCATTGACTAAGGAAAGGTTGCAGATTATAATTAATTTGCTACCGGTCATCTCCAAAGGCGCAGTCATCAGTCATGTCGGTATGTAAATTTAAATCAAAGAACGGAAATCACTTAATGCTTTTTAAAGATATAACAAAAAGCCATGTTTATTTACCTTTGAAAACGCATGGTGAGTGATTCTTTTTTCAATGATATCAATTTTAGTGGACGTGCCACCCAAACTCGTTATCAATTGCACCTCGGAACGCATTTAGGCGGGGTAACAGGTTAAAATAAACGTTGATTTAACATTTAAAGTTTTCGCCCAATCGGCACGTTTGGCTGGCCACCAATAAATTCAGTGATAAAAACCGAAACGCTAATAATTTAAAAACGGCCGGACGCTAAATCGGCAATTCCGAACGACGCGCTTGTCGATCGAACTCATCGATTTCTGTGTCTTTTCCGCAGAATGACATTTCTGTTCTAATGTGGGAATTAGAGGACATCAATTGACTTTACAGATATCACTGTCTTACAAGCGAGCGCTGTTTTCTGTTACAAGATGTAAAAACACATTGACTTCGTAGAAGGTACATCAGTGTAAACGACCGTTACAAGTCATCAGCTTTTCCTTGTAACTCTCATTACACCAATTTCTGAACTCTGCTCGTATCCATATGGATACAAGAGCAGCATTTATTAACATAAATTCTTGTTTGCGAACACAATTTACTGCGGCAATGTTTAACTTTCCTATCTGTTTCACATTTAGCATTCATATCTCCAATATTTATTAACTTCAGCCGGTGAGAAAAGAAGAATAAAGAAAACACTACGCGAATGGGGGTTAACCGCGGCGCGTAGACACAGGACTATTAGTATTGGCGTGAAATAATGAAAGCCATTTCACAGTATAACGTAACGTTGTACGTTCATTAAGGCGGGTGTCGATGGCCGCGCCGGCGGGTGCAAGTTGCATAAATCAGTCCCGGGAATGCAGCCCGGCGCCCTAATGCGCTTTCGGTGTCGGTTGATAGTCACCCCCCTCCCCTGCTTACCTGAAATCGCTCCTTTTCACACAATCATACCCCCCCATGATTTTATGGCCTCCACGATTAAAAATGCAATGATAATTGAGACAAACTTAACTGCGCACAGACAGTTTAAAAAAACCGTGCATTCAGCGAATTTGAAGGCTACGCAAAATGTGGTGTACAGAACGTTTTATATTCTAGGTAAGTTGATGCACGGAGCAGATAATAACGCAACAGATACCAAAATGATGATTCAAATCAATAGCTTGTAGGTTCATTTAGTGCTGTGTATGCGGCACGTTTTAGGCTCGAGCATGGGGTCTATCATTTGAGATCTGAAACGCATGAGTAATCTATGAGATGGTTATCTTTTTAAACAAAACAACTCTCTACGAAACTTGTCTTAAACAAAAGGTTCAATTTGCCAGTAATGGTTGGTTCACATCGTTACGCGATATAGCTTAATTAATTCAAATTTGTCGTCAGCTGACCCGTAACGGTTGCGTGAACATGGTCGCGGGCGCGTCGTGCGTCCGACCGCTCCTGACCACTTTTCAGATTACGATCATAAAAATAATTAGGGTCGTTTTCTTTAACTTGACACTTCTAACTTGAAGCTCGTGCATTGACAAGGACGTAACTTTAAGCTCACTCATGTAGGTAAGATTAAGTTTTTACTCACCCAAAGGTATGGGTTCTCCGAATGGATATTTGCACTGAATTACATCAAAGTGACATTATAAGTTAATGTTTTATTTGTTGGCAAATAAGTACGATGACGCTGTAGTAACTAGGAAACAATTTCAAAATAATAATAACTTAAGTTAACTAAATTATTTAGTAGTTTCATTAGTATGCCAGAATCTTATCTAAAATACGATTTTAGCAACTGATGTCTATAATGAAACAACCAGTAGGTAGTCCGGTTCCAGTATGCCCACTGTGAATTAAATGCCCCAGAATATCAGATTTCAATAATATTCCACACGATGTCCTTTTATCCATACATAAAACGAAATACAGCCTAATAAAGGTACCAACTCTTAATTGTATGTAAATCAGCAACCTGAAATAACGAGATTCCGCATTATAAAATAAAATGTTGTTAAAAAGTACGGTTTTATGACAATATATTGAGTAGTAAATGTGACACTTCTCACTCGACGACCAATCGTTTGCCGTCGATTAAGTAACATATTCGATTCGTATATTCAAATAAGCAAGACTCGAGTTTTAATACGCTTTTATTATTTCTCCGATTCATACAGTTTTACTGTAAGTACGAGGACGTTTCGGACACCCGTTAAAGATAACGGCTTTGCCGACGTAAAATATACGTATCCCTGCCAATTTTATGCGTTGCTTGATGACAAAAATGATGTGATTACTTAAAAAACTTCCTATATAGAATAATTCGTATGCTGTGACATTTACGACACTCTGGCAGGATTTTAACATTGAATCACCCTGAAGTCACTGTTTTATTGATGTCGTAAGAAACAGCTTTATGACAAAGCCATTACATTCACCGCCTGATAACATCTACTGAAGTATCTCCTAACCATGTTATTCAGCCTTCAATCTAGTCACACTTTATTTTTTTATAAACAGCTTTTGTACTAAAAACGACACTTGTGTATTTTATATAACAAGCTGAATTTATTTTGATGCCAACTTTTATCTGTAACGAAGCTTTTACGTTTTATTTTATGATCTTAGCAATTAACAAGCACTCTTTATAGTAATAATAATGATTTTATAAGGTTCGCAGTTTATAGTCTAATTGCGTATTAGTATTATTTTCACTTTTAAGCTCAGTTTCTTCTCAAAGAAAAACATTTACAATAAAACGGGTGGATTGCAAACGGCCGGTGTAAAGTGGGTACATGGCCACACCCGCATGTCACAGGATCAAAGTTTTATTCGTCAAAAGGTGAGGTACAATATCGTAATCGTAATGTGACGAGATCTTTTACGAGCACACGACGAGTTTTAGGTACTTTTTATTTCTCTCGCAAATAACAAAATTGCGCTCAAAACTTGTGAGTCAAAATGGCTTTTTCGGATCGAAGGTTAGATTATTATTGAGGTGTATTACGTTCAAAGAACTACTAAATATTAAGTCTCATGTATTGAAACCAAAACATAAGCTGTTATGTGAAAAAACAAAATGGCATTTGTGTATAATATCGATAGAAATACCAATGGGAATGATATTAATGAAATGAAACGTATAACAAACAAAACTCATGTTTCACGTACAGTTAATCTTTAGAAGGTTTCAGAACGAGTGTCCTGATATCGTTTGCGAGACGCGACTTATCGTAATTTAGAGCCCCCGATTAGACTGCGCCGGCCGACATACGCTAACGAGCATACATTTTTTATTTATTTTTGTTTTAACAACAGTACGGTGCCGATGTTTTGTCTCTACCGGCGATTGTGCCAAGTTAATTGGATTGTTCGCTTTGAATTGTTAACTGTACAACAACGTTAAAAATCACTCGATACGACCATACAATCTGTCCAATTAATTATATTATTTTATTTTCATCTTACCTTAGTCGTCGTCGTTTTAAGTGGAGTTCCCGATGACACTGCGCAAATCTCCACTTCGTATCGGTCCACGCCAGCTTCTCGGTCCAGAGAAACAGCCGTTGAAAGTATTCCCAACGAGGAATCTATGTCGAACAACCTGTCCACTTGCCTACCATCACCAGTCACATTCACTATGTAATATTCTAAACCTGATTTATAGTTATTAGTCAAGTTTAGCACTGCTGTACCCGCAGGTTCGTTCTCAGCCACGGATACCGACCCTACGTTAGTCCAAGTGACCCCTTGTAATTCTGTGCCCCCCATGATGACCGTGAGGTAAGCCTCAGTACTTTTCTGTTCACTCAACACTGCCTCGTCCGTAGCTTTTATGACCAAATTCCAACGTGCCTCCGGTGTCGCCGGAGGATAACGTAAAGTCAATGCACCGTTACTTCTGTGCAGATCGAATAGATCGTTGCCACCGTGGATAAGCTTGTAAGTGACCAATCCATTTGTTCCTGAATCTAAGTCACGGGCTAATACGTTCATAATAAATATTCCACGGCCTGCACTTCTTCCTAGTCTCTCCGTGTTGATCACAGCTGCGTTCATAGATACAAAAACTGGAGCGTTGTCGTTAATATCTTCGACGATTACAGTAACTAATTTCTCAGCAGATAGCCGCGCCGATGGTGGCTCGGCTCTATCATAAGCGACAACAGTTATTCTGAACGTGTCAATACTTTCTCTATCAATAGGTAATAAAGTATGTATGACCCCGGTGATGTTATTTATGGCAAAGTGCCGCTTGCTGTCATTAGGGTCTTGGTGCGTGATCGAATAATAAACTTTGCCGTTTAATCCAGAATCTGGGTCCTCTGCGGTGACTGTCACTATAGGCGTGTGCTTCGGAATTCCTTCTCGTATTTGCCGCACAATAGCTGTGTTCGTAAAGATGGGTGCGTTGTCATTTGCATCGATTACATTTACAGTAAATAATATGCTTGAAGATAAGCTCGGGTTGCCGTTGTCTGTAGCAGTGATGTTCAAAACGTACGAAGTTAAATCCTCATAATCTAATTGTTTGTGTAAAAACAATTCGCCCGAATAACTATCAATGAAAAAGGCTTCTTTTCTATTACCAGATGTAATTGAGTACTGCAGTTCCCGATTGATACCCAAGTCAGCATCGGTCGCGTGGAATTGAATTATTTTTTTATTTACTGGTTCTGTTTCTAGCACTGACACTTTCATTTGTGTCTGAGCAAAAACTGGTGCATTATCATTCTCATCAAGCACATCAACTATGATAGTTGTTGTGGCGGACAGGCGAATTATCTGACCTGAATCGTGAGCTAGTATGGCGAGCTTGTAGTGATCCGTAGTTTCACGATCTAAGGGTTTGTTGATGAGTAGCTGTCCAGTGGCTTCATCTAAAGTGAATTTTCCTAAATCGTCGCCTCCAATCAGTTTGTAGTAGATGTCACCATTTAGACCTTCGTCAGCATCTGTCGAATACACTCGCATAATAGAAGCTCCCACAGCGGCACCTTCGGATACCTCAACCTTATAGGGAGTTCGCGTAAAGACGGGCGGGTTGTCATTGACATCTGTTATGTAAATCGTAACTCTCACAGAATCAGTCAATTTAACTTTACCGTTATCACTAACAGTCACTGTTAGCGTAATGTAGTTTTGACCTGAATTTTGTGCCAAGCTTTCTCTGTCAAAAGACTTTAACGTTTTTATAAAGCCATTTCTGGAATCTATTCTGAAATCATTTTGAGCTATAGGTAAAGAAAACGTTAACTCAGCATTACGTCCAATATCCCGGTCTGTAGCTGTTAATTTTCCAACAAACGTATCGGGAGGTTCATTTTCCTTGATTTTGAATATGAATGTGGTGTTAGTAAATTGAGGGCTATTATCATTTTCATCCAGAACATGGATAACGACTGGCACTTGAGATGATCTCGCTGGTTTACCGTGGTCTGTTGCGATTATCGTTAATGAGTAGTAATCGCGTTCTTCCCTGTCTAGTAGACTTTTCACATACAAATAGCCATCAGGAAATACTCCAAACTTGCCATCTGTATTTCCTTCTGCGATATAGTAAGAAATCCTACCACTGGGACCTAGATCAGCATCCGATGCTGAGATCGCAAAAAATCTTGTGTTCACCAATGTAGATTCCAGCAGAGATGTTTCGTATGACGTATGATCAAAGACTGGAGTATGATCGTTGACGTCATCAACAATAACTGATATGGAGTGCTTTGCTGCTAGAGCTGGACTTCCATTATCAGTAGCTGTTACCTCAATAAACATCACAGAGCCTGGCTCGCTAGATATTGGCTTGTTTAAATAAATAACTCCTGTCGTTTCCGATATTCGAAAGTTACTTTCAGGGTTGTAACTTAATGTATAAAATATTGTTCTGTTAGAGCCTGAATCACGGTCAGTAGCTCTAGCAAAATAAACCTCTTGTCCTACTGCCATATTCTCCGGAATATGAATTTCATCCTTGTCTTCAATAAATATAGGGTAGTTGTCATTGACATCTAAAACTGATATGTTGACGGTAGTGAAACCGAAAGCGACACCAGTCTTTGCCATAACTTTCAGGTGATATGTCATCTTATCTTCGCGGTCTACATTAGAATCAGTTGTTATCACTCCTGTTTTTTCATCCATTTTGAAAATATGTTTTGGGTCACCTTCTAAGATAAAGTAAGAAATTGTGTCACTAGATATACGAGCATTAACTTTTCCTACAAAACGTCCAATATCTGCCTTTGTGGTGCCTTCATCTTCCAAAATTTTAAAAGTATAACCGTTATAACCGTCAAATTGTAGATTTTTGCGTTGAGATGTCTTTACAATTTCAACTATAGCATCTTCAAATGCTCGTCTGTTTCCTTTATCTTTACAGGATATTTTGAGCGTGTAAACTGTCTCAGGAGCTTTCCTGAAGTCTTTCTGAAGTACTATATTTCCTGTCCATGGCTCTATATCAAAATAACCGTCTCCACCGCTCTCAAGCCTATACATGATTCTAGCATTTTCGCCTTCATCTAAATCCAAAGCTTTAACTTGTAACACATTACTTCCAACTGGCAACTCTTCATTGATGCTTTCGATGTATCTTTGAGGATAAAACATGGGATCGTTATCGTTTACATCCAAAACTTTCAGTAATATTGTAGCAGTAGAAGATTGTGGAGGAAATCCTTGATCCTTCGCCAGTACTTGTATTTCGTATAAAGGTATTCGTTCCCTGTCTAATTCGATTACTGTACTAAGTTGTCCTGTAATGGGATCTAATATGAAAGTATTCGGGTATTTTCTCTCTATACTTGAAGGTAAATAATATGATACTGAACCATTTGTACCCTGATCGTAATCGGATGCAGTTAGAATTAGTATTTCCTTGGTAGGTTTTATGTTTTCATGTAACGTTGCATTAATTTGAGGCTGAGAAAAGCAAGGTGCTTCATCGTTCTCATCTAAAATAGTGACTTTTAGTCTAGTGTATGCCCATTTAGGATTAGGACCTCCATCTCTTGCTGAAACGTTCAGTTCAACAGTTCCTTGAATTTCTCGGTCTAACATAGATTTTGTTGTTACTAAACCTGTCAAATGATCTATTGTAAACCATTGCTGTTGGTTTCCATCATAGAAATCATAAAATATTTCAGCATTCACTCCTGTATCTTCATCAGTAGCAGTGATGCTGGCCACGTACGATCCAGAAGGGGCGAGTTCTGTCAGAACCGTTGAATATTCTGACTTCTCAAACACGGGTTCATGATCATTTACATCATTTACATGTATAACTAAAAATGAGGTAGTGGTACGTGGAGGAGATCCTCTGTCAGTAGCAACAACAGTCAAATTATACTTGCTAATCTCTTCCCTATCTAAAACACCATTTACATGCACAATATATACACTGGATGAATTTTCCAAGCGAAAATGGTTGAGCTCATTACCTGCAACTATACTTATGCTAGTAATGCCATTTAAACCTGCATCTAAATCAGTCACTGTAATAGCAGCTACAAGAGAACCATTTTTGGCATTTTCGTCTACAGTGGCGAAGTTAGCTGTCGGAGGAACATAGGTAAACGTTATTACAGGATCGTGATCATTGGCGTCTATGAGATTGACAGTGACATAGGTCCGTGCATCTTGCCGCGGTACGCCATGATCTTTCGCGATAACAGTAAGAACGCAAGTCATATTGCAAGTCGTGTTGCTACAATACTTAGGGCAATTCAGCTTCTTCGTGGTTGTAATCACTCCAGACTCAGGATCCACTGCAAACTGTCTCTCTGTATCGGTCACTTCGTAAGTTATTTTACTATTATCACCTAAATCACTATCCGTGGCTGTTACCTTTAGAACTGTAGTACCTGGAGGTACACTCTCATTCAAAGACACTGAAAAGTCACTTTGATCGAATATTGGAGGATTATCGTTAACGTCTAAAATAGAAACATTCACTTGTAAATACCCGTATTTAGGTGGATTACCACCATCACGTGCTGATATGTTCAGGATGTAAAAGTCGGTGGTTTCTCGATCTAACTTTCCCGTTGTCTCTAGATGTAAGTAAGACGTTTGACCGCTTGGATTCACGGTGACGTTCAACCTAAACTTCCCCTCAGTATCACCATCAACTATTCTGTAATCATTCGTGATACCGTTTTCTCCTAAATCCATATCGGTGGCGGCATCGAGCAATAACTTTGTCCCGGCCGCGGCACTCTCGGAAAACGCAACCGCTATACTCGGTTCGGGGAATTCTGGATAATTGTCATTCACATCCGTCACTCGTAATCGCACTTCTATCGGATAAGTCGGTTGACTGGACAACACAACAAACGCGTAACGGTCTACGGCTTCTCTATCCAGGACCAAGTTGGTCTTGATCTCACCAGACACCGGGTCGAGGATAAATTCCTTGGGTGGTTCATTAAAACGGTAAGTGAAACCAGGTTTTGTGGGAATCCTGCCAACGATGGTGCCGACGGGCTGGTCTTCGGGCACTCGAAGGTCGACGCCGGTGTCGACGGCGCGGGACTGCATCTGCTCTGCGGCGGCGCTGACGCCCGCTAGGAGCGCCGCCAGCGCGACCAGCGCCACGTGCCATCGCCCCATCCTCGTCATGACACACACAAAAACATTGCAGGGTTGTTCCTCGTCAGGGAAAGTTGACGCGCGCCGGGAGCGCTCGCTGTGTCCCGTTCGCGCAGACTCGCGCGCTCGCTCTCGTCAGGTATGCAGCATGGCCGCGACGACCTGCGCGCGCACGAATATCTCACGGAGAGTGCGACCCGCCGCGGCTGCGCCTACGCCGTCACATTCATTCGTAAACACGTGACAAAACACTATCTTCGGCCGTCACACACGTATGTCCCGATGTGCACTGAACTAGACTCTTGTTACGAAAGTCATCCGATAACACGCAACACAATTTGAAAGCACTGTTCAGTTATGTTTTTGTTATGTTTGACAAGTGAAGAACGCGTCGTATGCGGCATGCGGGCGGCGTCGCAGTCGGCGCGGCACTGGCGGGCGGAGGCCTCCACGCCGCCCCGCGCCCCTCCCTCCGCGCGCCGAACCTCCCCCGCAGCTTTGAAAGCTCTCGACTGTAGCTGCGTGATGATGATGCCGAGATAATGGACGTCGAAGGATTCTACTATTTATTGTTCGATACGAGTCACTTTACCATTCCAGGAAAGCTTACGGGTGCATAGGTAGGTAGCAAATATAGTTATTTAGAATGGAAACTTGTTTTTTATCTTCTAAAACGTAGCTTATTTATTTACAGAACTGCATTAGGTCCAAGTCTGTTGCAAACATACTTTAAAATTATCTTAATGGATCAGACGGAAACCTACATACATTAAAATATCCAAGAATTTATGGGAATAACACATAGTCAACTAATGGTTAATGCGCTCGTAAATTGTATTTTTGTTATTTAATGTTTTTTTAAGTCAATATGAAGCTAAAAACAATTATACAAAAAATATTAGAGGTAATTAAAGTATTTTCCACGGTCGGCACCTACACGGGCGTGCGTTGATGTCTATTACATGCGGCTACGCGGCGGCGGCGGCGGCGCGTGCGCCTGTGCGTCTAACAGCTGAGCTTGTAACAGTTAGCTCCGTGTCAAGTTGACAGAATGCAAGCTTAATTGCTACACTGTTTATTTAATTGCCGTGTTTACTATTCGTAGCACTTCTAACATATACTTACTTTGAAGTACCTGAAATGTTTGACTTGTAGATATAATTTTATGACTAAGCCTAAGATATAAGGAGAAATAATTGTTAAGCGGAACTTGTGCTATGAGCTCTAGACAACTGATATATTTCTAAATACATACAGTGAATAAATGACACCGAGACACAGAACAAAAGTGATCGTGCTCAACACACAAACATTTGTCCAGAGTGGGAATCGAACCCACGATCTCTGGCATAGCAGACAGGGCCACTGACCACTAGATCAGTTAAAGTTCAAACTTTTATTATTACAAAAAAAAAACTTTTTTTTTAACCATGTTTATAGTAAACTAGGAGTTTCCTGCTCTTTATTATTATTGATACCATTTATTTGTTATCTGACTGAGATAACAAACATTCAATAATATTAATATTAAAAATGCTTTTTCAAGACCTAATCAAAGGACAGCCCATGAAGGCATCACCTCGCTTGTTTGCCTTGTTGTTGGAGCTTTGTAAGAACAAAGCTCTAAAAGTATATCATTTTCAAAAACAGTAAAATTCTATGACTATTCAAATTCGAAAACGCTGAAAGTCTACACTGACCGATCAAAGAGAGATTACTGAACTGGCGTCGAGTTCTTCTCTTCCTAAAATATCCAAACAAATAGGAAAATTCTACACCCTCAATCAAGTGAAATGTGTTGGTATCATCCTGGTGACCCATATAATTTAGTAGAGTCAAGGATACTCACATTCGCATACTATCCGATAGTTTATCTTACCTTTATTCCCTTGAACTTTATAACCTCGAGACTCATGCAAGATTGCCCCTCTTTGCTAAAAGCCTCACAGCGCTCAGCAGAAACACTGTGACACTGCAATGGGTTAAAGAACACAGCGGTTCACAGGACAATGACACAGCTGATGAACTGGCTAGGAGAGGATCTGGTGCGATGGTGTTCGGACCCGAACCTATCTTCATTCTCTTTGGTCAGCAGCGAGGTTGGTACGTGCCACGCTCACACACAAGCGCTAGGCCAGTGGTCCTCGACAGAATGTAGGCAGGCCATAGGAGGCGATGCCATATCTAAATAAGATTGCTCTGAGATAAGCTAACTTATAGAGACTATATCATCAAACCATAACTACCTCCACACCACACTGAAACGACCTCCTTATCACACAACAATCAAATTTTTGTTTATAATTATTACTATTTATTTTTCCAAGCAGCCTATTTTTTTAAATATGGCCCATTTATGTATAAAAATATAGGCTGCTTGGGAGCTGGCAATCTATGAGACAGGATTTTCTAGAGCAGATGCCAGTCCCTCACAAAGAAATAATAAATTGTATATAGGTGCCGATGGATGCGAGACGCACAGGATCGTTCGTTGTGGCGACGCTTGGGGGAGGCCTATGTCCAACAGTGGACGTATATCGACTGAAATGATGATGATGATGATATAGGTGTATTACAAACTAACATTACATACTTTGTATGTCTTGTGAAAGTGACCCTAACTAAAGGCCTTCTGCAACTGGATGGAGGCAGTCAAAGCCTGGTGGACCATCATTGGGCACTGCTCATCAAACAAACATTTTTACCCAATAGGCATCATGTTATGCATGGAGACAGAAAATACAATCGCACTTGTGCTCTTTGAGTGCACAGCCTGTGTCACTAAATAGAAACCTTAGGATTACCGAATTCCCTTACAGACGCAAGCTGAGAGGCCTAATCTGTTTTTGAAAAAGTGTGCTGAATAGGATAAAGCCCGCCAAATGATGGTCACTATAGCCTTCGTACAATGGTCCACATTAGACTCAGTGTGAACACCAAACTCTAATAGATGGATAGATATTACTTTTTAATGATGCTTTGGAGGTATGCGGAATGAGAGTGTAAAGTCACACAAACTTCCGTTGAAAAGGGAGGATCCCCGACCAGACAGGTATTATAGTCTGGTGGGCGACTGCCCGATAGTTGATGTCGGGCTGTTGTATATGTTCAAATCGCGCGGAGAACTTTGATTGCGCGATGCAGGATTTCGCTTTAATGCAAAAGCTTTTAATTTTTCTTCTATAGTTATTGAAAAATAAGCCCCGTTTTGATATTTGTATTTTGACTACCTAACGGCTTGTCCGATGTAGTATAGCTACTACTAAAATAGATAAAATAACTACTACTACCACACTGGATCCTCATTATTATTTTATTGTTTCTTTAAGTTTCGGTCCAAGTTATATTCTGGGGTTGAAACACTAGGGCCATGGGGTCCGAGCGCTCATCGAGTTTTTAAGGATATCAGCAAACGTTTGGTCGACTCTTCGCGTGACCAGAGGGCTGGCCTTTTCTTCGGTCAACGAATCAGCATTGCCATCCAGCGTGGAAATGCTGCCAGCGTTCTGGGCACTTTTCCCATTGACATCGATGTGGACGAATTTTTTGATGCCCTTTGAGTTTGCCCCGTTTTTGTGCCTTTTTTACTCGTTTGTACATATTATTATTTTAAGTTTGTATATACCTATTAATTTATAATATTTAATAGTTAAGATGTATATAATTATAAAATAAATAAATGTCCCTTTCATCATTATAAAAAAAAAAAGTTATAATCTAGAGTTTTTCTCATATGTCGGAACCTTTTATTTTTTAACCAGTTTACACTATGTTATTTGGTATATGCTTAATTCAACACAGTATTACTCGTAGTAAACCTCACTGGAATAAAAGCTCTGTAACATTCACAGACCTCCATCTATCGGCCGCAATAAAAATCTGCCTTCGTTAACGAAAGCCTTAAACTGGTTTAGAGTAAGTAACAGCGAGCTTTTCATTGCAAGCTCTTTCAGTGGTAGCATGTTTACAACTGCCTAGATGGCGCTATAACACGTTATTTAGATCTTGTTTTTGATGCTCTATACTCGTAAAATGTATGGATTTTAATATGAAACTCAAAACGTGACAATTTGTTCTATACAGTATCTGAAATTATTAATATTAAAATTACAAGGGTATGTCAAAAATAGCTTTGTGGTACCAGCAGTAGAGAGTCGTACAAAGTGTCAAGAAATATCATGAGCTTTTACATTGAACCCATCAATATAGATGGCATAACTAAGCCTGCCTAGATATATTTGCAACACTATACTACAAAACATACCGGTATAATAATCATAACAAAATAAATAGACAGTTATTACGTAAAATATGTTTGTTCATTCCATTAAAAATACAACGTTATGAAAAGTTTTCGATGTTTTCTTTTAAATGGGAAGTCATTAAATAATTTCTCCCTTTCTAAGTTGAGCGAGAGTGGGTGTCAGACATTTACCGACTAAACCCACTTGTGTTTCTTCAGTTGCCTTTTTCGTTCCAGGATCACGGCAAGTCTTTCAAACAATGCCACAGTTTAAGCTTTCGGTGCTACGTCAGTTACCATTCGCCAGGCTTTCTACGTTTTTTTGTGCTTTAACCATAGATGGCAGCACTATATCTAGTTCAACCAAATACTTATCTTTCTACTCGTATATAACGAATTATCATCTCATTCAAAAAATTTAACATGTAAATGTTTGAATTTCGAAATTAATTTTCAAAAGTTAGTAGTTGAATTTTGTATCGTTTTTTTTTTTGCTCGTTGCTTATTCAAAGGACGCTCTTCAAGCCAGTTCGATACTGTGAAGGGCGGTGAGGTGGCAACAAGGAGGGATGGGGGTTTCATGTCTCCACGGAATCACAATAATTGCGTCTACATGTAACGATCGACTGGATTCTATTTTTAAATTGCATTTTGCAGAACTAGAACCTACTTACAAATGTTTTATGTCTAACAGTTCGATCGGTTATTTAGTGCTATTTCGGTAAAATATTGAGGTCGAGCCGATATTTATAAGTTGACGCCTATATTTAGTCGAGTTTCATTTATAAATCTAGACTATTTTTACCTGAACGAAGGTCAATTTTATTTTTGACCGGCTGGTTCAGAATTTGACTGATTTTCGTTATTTTTTAGTTAGTATGGAATTGTAAAGGGTTGGTCAAGAGTAACAAGTCAACTTACTATCGAATAGTATAGATAATTTAGGCTCACTCTAGAGTGGAAAGAGTCATTTGATGAATTGCACCACAAAGTTTAGGCCTATATTGGTCGCGTTTGTGCTTATATTTCTGATGAAGATACTACACTAAATTTACAATATACATAAATTTGCTTCATTTTGGGATAGTCTGTCTAACAGCAAATGACTTCGAACTATTTGGCACAGACACCAGACTTACAAGATAAGAATGACTGTAATATTAGTATTCTTTCATTCGACCTTCACAACCCAATTAGGATAACGAAATGTATATGAACTCCGAATCATATTCCCAAAGGAAACTAGTTATCATTCATTCGGATATCAAAAGCACACGTAACTACATCATTCAGCATCGCACTGTGTAATCTGAACCCAGTTACAACACAAAGGTAAAACCTTTTTCGGCAGTCTAAAAATAAACTGTGTCCTATACCTAGGCACTTCTCCATCGGCACTTGTTGCATGAAGGTTTGACGTCACGGCCTCCTCCCTTTTTGTGCGCTAGTGCTGAGGGGGGACCGCGCCTCCTAAGGGGGGAGACTGCTGACGTAAGCACTTACATTCATGAATGGATTGAAGCCCGAGCTCGCTATGGCTTGATTAGTACCTACCCATACGTGAGTTGTATTGATTATAGTACCCATAGCTTCATAACATAGTGAGCTTTGAAGTGGTTTATTTGTGGCTGGAATGATAATGTATTGTGATATTATGTAAGTCATAAAATAAACCGTATGACAATCTACTGATACGTGTCATGATGTTAATGAAATGGCGCAAAACAATAATGATACAGACATACCGCCTGACTGATTGCCGTATATTGAAGCAAATCTTATCACGCACGAACGTTTTCCTTAGGCATCCCACTGTTAGAACGGCCAAGCCAAACTAATTAGAAACTATGCCCACGCTCCGCCAACTGGAGTAACATCAAACAGAACTTATATGAAATCTTATAAGCCCGGATTCCAATATAAAACTATCTTCCAGTTCCTTTTGAACATAGGATCTTTATAACGTGAACTTCAAAGAAGGAACTTGCTTCAAAGGTTAATTGATAATGGCAGTTTCAGCTTGAATTAAGACGACTATTGACAACACGGAAGAAAAAGACACCTACATGCTACACTAACCCCAAGTAAATTGGGGTATATCAGCTTAAAGACGTCCACTGCTGGACGTAGGCCTCCCCCAAGCGTCGCCACAACGACCGGTTCTGTGCGACACACATCCATCGGATTCCCGCGACCCTGACCAGGTCGTCGGTCCACCTTGTTGGAGCTTTTATTTATTTAATGTTAATTAAAACGACACATGTCAAGTTATATTCATTAACATGCAAATGTGATAAACATTAAAGTTAACTATGTATATGTTGGCGGTTGCTTAGAATTTTATAATTTAATTCATTTTGATTATTACAATTACATTATTTGAATAACATAATATAGTATTAAATATAATATAATTATCAAAGTATCAGTGGATACTAGCATACTGGAATTGTTCTCTCACATAACACCAGACAACGCGCATTATTTTTGGTCCATTTGTCTGCAAACACATCACATCACATTCAGTGTCAGCAGACAGAAGGGCAGATCGGCAGCTGTATATATCTCTGGAAGACAGTATATTTATTCTACTCCCAGTTCTATGTACATTCTATTAAATACATCTATGACGTGGCCAGATCATAAAAATTGATAACTTTGTGATATAGGCAAGTAAAACTGGCCAGATCGTTTGATAAAATATCAATCCTCATTTATAACCTACTTTCTTAAATCTTTAAAATTATCATAGAAATTCTACATCAAAGATGTGGCCAAACGAGGATTGACTATGTCTGTGACTAGGCCTCCCCCAAGCGTCACCACAACGACCGGTCCTTTGCGTCACGCATCGGATTCCCATATGATATATCATCAAATGTTAACGTTTAAACGATTTGGCCAGTTTTACCAGGCCATATTATCATTAATTGATTCTATGATCTGGTCACGACATCTACATAAAACTAGGACATCAGCAAAAACATAGGCTATACGTAGTTGCTACCATCCCGTGCTAGTTTGAAAGTGGATCAAGGAAACGGCCCGGTTGCACTGTGGAGCTGTAGATAAGCATAGGCTGTACCTATCACTATGTAGTGCAGCTTTATCGATTTATGACCTACTTTGCCAACCTGCTCTGGTTACCTTATACACAAATATACTATGCAAACATAACAACGAAGCTGTTTTAATTACGTATCTAATGGAACATGTTTTGCGAAAATGTTTGTTGTTTTCCCGATATTTTCATCGGCTCTAAAAATAAACTCTAATAAATTCTGAAACCAGGCTCGTACCGAGCCTCTTATATCGTGTTTTGTGCGTAAATTGATCGTAAGCTTTGATAAGTGCCTATTATTAGAATATGGGGCAGCGATCTGAGAACACTTGCTTGGCTCAATAACATGGTACTCAGTATTTCAAGGCAAAAAATCTCCTTATTTTTTTATGGGAAATTATCCTACTGCTTTGAGTGGAGCAAGAGAGAGTGTCAGACTAACCAAACTCCACATATGTTTCGTTAGTTACTTTTTTCATTACAATCTCACAGCCTTAGCAGGCACCGGCCTTAGTGGGCCCCGTCCATTTTGCTAACATCTCTTTGAGGCAAGTGTAACACGCTATCGACCTGGGCCTGATCCTTATCACTTACCCAACAGAGTTGGGAATCTAAGGAAAACTCATAGGTATTTTTTAGACTAATTCGCAAAAGATATATGATATCTTAATAAAAACAAAAACCACACTTCATTTTTGGAATGAAAAAATTAAGTGCAGTAGAGTTAAATAGGCTGAAAATAAAATAATATAACAGTTCATGAAATATTAAGCCCTGGGAAATGTCTATAAATAGCTTCTAGACATTATGACCTTTTATTGTTGACAGGGAGGAGTGGGAGCCAGGCTCGTCTAACAGTAGCGCGTGGGCAGTAGCATCCCCCTTTGCTATGCAATAACTAAAAGACGTAACTGCCAAAAATTTCTACGCGGCGCACTAGTGCTTATGCAGTACAATTTTCTTACTATTATGATTTGTATAGATAAGGACGTCGTCTGTACTGATGAGGAAGGTCTCACAGTCTTAAATCAGAATATTCCACAACATTATCCATTGATTGCGCTAACAGAAACTGACGCTTCACATAGTTTTCAGGCACCCAGCCAAGACTTCGCGCCAGTCACTTGTTTGTGGGCCATGCGCCATCACTACTACGCTTGTACTCATTGAACCATTCATATAGTTTAAGTACTATATCTATAAATAATACAAAACCATAGGTTTTATATAATACTATACTATATATATAATACTATACTACACTCAAAAAGTCTGCCATTTTAATTCATTAAACCCCAAGCGCTCGCTCTTTATGCTCTCTCATTGTCTTTCTCTTGTGTCTCTAATTACTGTATTCAAATGGTTAAAACAATGTAGGCACACCTGATAAATATAATAATTTATTCAAAGACCACTTTTCGTCCACATTATATGTTAGTATCACTTATGTCTATGTTGGTTCAGACGTTAAAATATTTGTTTGATATTCTTCCCATAAAAAACATAGTTATTAAAATTACAATGGTCACTAAATTAAATAAAACAAAAAAAAAAAAAAATTGTAACAAAAATGTTGTACATTTTATAAACCCACCAGACTACGTAACAGTTTAACAGAATTAGCATTTGTATGTTACAATTGGACCTATTTACACAAACAGGAACCAATCCACAGATAGTTTTGCAAAAAGGAACCAACGAGTTTCATGAGTATTGTACTTGTATACCTACATAGAATAAAATTATGGTACAATAATGCAAATAAACATTACAATTACACTATTACAATATTACAATTTTTTTCAAAAAAGGTTTTTTCTCAAAACTGTCATTATGTGGGTTGATTCTGTTTTGCATAAGTAGGTCCAATTGGTTCAAATGCGATCTACTAAATCTAAAAAATAAATTAATGGGTATTTCGACATCTTGCGATCAGTCTTTAATTTATTTTTCAATCTTCGTTTACACATTCTAGTATTCTTTTTTAACCAATCGGAATGATGAGAAGTATAGTAATCAAATAGTTGTTAGTTCGTTTAACATAGTTTTTTTTTTACTGGTGGTCACACGAGTTTACCGTCTCTAACGCTTCTAGTTTTATATATTTATTTTGCACATGTACTTAAAATAAAATTGTTAATTGTAGAACGGTTTAAGAACCAGCAGATTAAAGATTTATTGATGCACATAACACTTTTAATTAAACAATGGTCAAATTAGATATGGCGTAGTCAAGGAACAGTTGGCATAGTAGTAGTTTTTAGCTAGGCCAAATTCTTCATCTTCTTCTAAAGTATTTTTTGTGTGGGTGGGAAATCAAATAATTATAATTAGAGAATAGATAATTATCTAATTATAATTATTAATTGCCGTTCTGGATAGAACGAGAGGGAACCTCAAACATAAACGACCTACCCCTATTCGTACTTTCCTATTTGCATTAGAGGTCCGCAGTGAACCTCGCATCAGGAGTCGCAGGGCGATTCTCAACCACCGTAGGTGTAGGCTTGCAGACGACGAGCAATGGGTAGCTCACTGTTCGGCCAGAGTAAAGATCATACTCAGTTCGATAGCGTGTTGTGTTCCACGCGCACCTTAACGAGATTTCAGCAAAATTTATAGGACTAGTTAGACCCAATGCCTTCCAGGGTTGCGGGTTATTCGGAAGAGTTATCGTAACCCTCGCAACAATTAGGAATTCTGAAGGAACACCGTGGATTGTAGTCAGTTAAAGTCTGACACCATCTCTCACGCTCCAGCCAGAGCGAAACATTCATTTGATGATATTCCACGTAAAAAGAAGATCACGATGATTTTTCCGGACTACCCCACAGCACAACTATAGTATATCTAAAGTTGTATTAATCTTGCTTGAATAAAGTTGTTTTTTTTTTTAATAATATAAAATGTAGGGCTTGATTGCGATACCACCTGATAGTAAGTAGTAATGAAATCGTTGATGGTGCGACACACTAGCTTATTAATTCATGAATCCCCAAGCGACCACCGGTGGCCGCGCATCTATTGTCTTACTATTGTGTCTCTAATTGACGGTATCTGAAGGGTTAAGAGCCTATTCATCGTGGTTGTTCGTGTATTACTCCAACATTGTTAGAAAAAGGATCATCTTATGAATGAACTTTTATATGACGTAACATTACTTCAGTGAAGCAAGCAACTATTCCTTTACTCACTTAATTGGATATTAAATTAATTGCTTTTCGTCTAACTGCCAGTGCGCTATTACTTCGCAGAAACCAACATACATACATAAAAATATATATCAAGAAACCTTTATTGAGTTAAAGGTATTTTATTTTTAGTATCTACTTATTCCACGAATTCTATTTTAAACCTTACTGAGCTAGAATAATGAATAAAGTAGAAGTCCAATAATATTTCAGTGGATGTACCAGCCAGATCTAAAAATAGCATCAGCTACCTCCTACGCAAGAAAGAGACGGAACTATTTATAAAGGTTGTGTTGAAAAGAGATAGATGTCTTCTACCTGCGGAACTTTCATGTCTAACGTGAAAAGTATTTTTTCCCACAGTTAATTTCGATATGACATTCACGAAAAATATAATTCTTAGCTTATTCAGTTACGGAAATAACCGTGGCACAATTTTCATCACATTTTCTTTCATGATACGTTGTACAGTTAATAGACTGTACAACGTATCATGAATATGCTTATTTTTTGTTTTTTTTTTTGTCGTTAGTGAAGTCTAGTCTTGTTGAGATATAGAAATTCACTTGGTTTTGTGGGATATTTTATTTTATTTTAGTGTTAGTGTATAAGTTTTTTTTTCTCTTCTTTTATTTCTTAGTTTCTGTACAACGCATTAGTTTAGGCTGTAACGTTGTACAAGTAAGTTGTAAATAATTAAACTAATTAATTAATAGGTGCTATAAGGAACTAGCATCATGTTAGTAATTACAACTGAAAGGCGACATCAACCAGGCCCATTGTTTTATCCACCCTCACCAGGTCTTTGGTCTACCTTTTTGAAAGCCTTCCAACGCTTCGTCGTATTGTAGTCGGTCGCGACTCTAGGATCTTATTGTGAGTAATATGCCTTGCCCACAATTTTTCTGGCGGTGCTTGTTTGATGATTATTAGTTTAATTATTCGATCACGTCGCATAGCTCCAAACATACACCTCCTTTGTATTTTAGATAACGTAATCATTTAAGAAGACCCATTGTGAGCGACTATGTGACACTACCATACTTTCATATTTTATCACTGGAAAGTCAAAAATTTTAACCTTGAAACACTTAATTGTTAGATATTTATCAAGCAAAACCGATATAAGTCATGTAATTTAGACATAGGGTTTAAATAAAATTAGAATCAATTGAAGTAAATACCGGTACATGCCTACACGTGTGACCGACCGCAGTTCTAGGCGTTGTTATTTAGGCACGCTCGTAGAGGTGGCCTGACCTTTTCCCTAACGCAGGCAACCGGGTACGGCAAGTTCGAGAAAAAAAAGTTATAGAAATATATATATATATATCTTTTGTAGGAAACTGGGCTAGTCCAATAACAGGAATATAACACTTTTCAAATATAGAATGTTCATGGAAAAACTTATTTACATTTCAGTGAGCATTGAGTTGAGCCAATTGGCCAATAAAGTCATGGTAGTAGGCCACACTGGAATTAAATCGGTTGATGCTTAGACGTCATTGTCAAAATGTGGAATACTTTAGGCGTTTCTCTGTCCAACCCTCCTATGAATACAAGCGAGATGTTACGTTGTGTGTATTTTATTTGTAGCTTATAGATAGCTTCTTCATCTTTTTATTCTCGAATCGATGGTCTTCTCTTCCTTAAAGTTTGTGGACACAGCATGATGCCACGTTTTTAATGGCATCAGTGGCATTTTTAAGTCCTCCTTCTCCTTTATTTTTATTAATACTTTTTTATTGTTATTATTTATCTACACTGTGCTCACATAATAGAAGCAACAAGAAACATCTAACGAAGATTCATGTAACTCACAATATAATTTAAAAGAGTGTCCATAGAGTTTCTTGCACGTTCTTTTCCATAGAGAAGAACGTGCTGTCTACGCTTTGGAACGTGCAATTTAACTTCACTTGTTTGTTTGACTGACCGTCATTTTCACAATTTAAAAGGGCCTGAAATTGGTCTATTTGAAATAAACGTTTCTGATTTCTGTTTTTTTTATTTTCTCCTAAATGCAAATAGCTATATAAATAACTATAATGATTTCTTGGAAAATGAACACTGTATAACAGTGTTCCTTTTCATAAGTAAACAAACTGTTTCCACAAACAAATTACAGCTGAAACCTTTTGAGGCCAAAGCATGAAAATTCTCGTTCACACATTCTGAAATGTCATAGGTTAATTATATATGGTCCAATGATTTACGTTTCAACACAAATTAAACCCGCAGAAACACAATTTTAGCGTAAAATAAATCAAAATGCGAGTGTTATTCAATTCGTCAATTTGAAATACGTCCGTCATTTATCCATGCGTATCTGATCGGCTGCTATGCGAATAAAGGGTATTGGTATATTATTGTTGTTACATAAAATATTTTTCACACCGTAATTATGGTGGTAGGGTTCTCCTTTGTGTCCTCTCGGTGGATACCCATCTCTTTGAGGAGCGGATGGAAAGACGTCACGGCGTCCTTACCTCCCACATGACGCAGGTCCTCACCGGACATCGTAAGTGTCACCTTTGTGTGGATCATCTTGAGGACACGGTGGAGCATACAGTACGGATGTGCTTCGCTTAGGTGGAGCACCACCGTGTCCTCGTGGGCCCCCACGACAACGACCTCACGAGCCGAGCCCTGGTCCTGGAACGATTTGGGTTCGCTTCTGAAAGGAAAATATGTAGCCTGAGAGCGTGTCAGGCTACATATTTTCCTCGCTCCCGTAAAAAAGTAAGGAAGAAGACTAAAAATTAGATGAGAGTTAAAGAATAATTACTCAAAATAAAACTAATTTGACTCAGTTATTCCACTAAATTGTGTTTTGCAACTGTACTTTTTCGTCTTGTCCTTAAAATTAAGATTATCTTAATCTTAAGAACAGAATGAAAAAGTACAGTTCTTTTCCAAATTTAATGTCAATGAAAACTATTTTTCTTGTAGACATGCGCTAGAAATGTTTCTCCGAAAGGCCGTTAAGTTTTAAGAAACTAATAGTCAAGTTCGTGTGGGTTTAACAAAAGCCAACTCGACTTAATTCAACATTCAGCACAACCTCTTAAATATTTTACTTGGGTAATAAAACTTAACACTTTTTTCATTTGACCAATCTGCCTGGCTTTTTCCTAACGACTTCCAGTCTAACTAAATGCAACTAGGTACCAGAATATTATACACTAATTTTTGCACGCGACTTCACCCGCAAGCATAACATGTCAGATATTACTCAGGAATAAAGCAGCTTTCTATCGGTGAAAAAATTTTCGCAGTAGGTACTTTCGGAGATTACCTCCTACAAACAAAAAATCAAACTTTACATACTTATATAATACTAGCTTCTGCCAGCGGCTTCGCCCGCGCAAATGAAAATAAATCTCAAGGTGAGTCTAGACTAGATGCGTCCAGCACGAGAGTACGAGTCGAGCTCAAATTGTATTGTCAGTCGTATTCGACTCCTCTAGAGTCGGTCCACACTACACCCGGGTTATGGAGATCAGGTAGACAGTCATTCCATCTTCTCCAAGCCGCTTCTTGCTTTTTTTTTGTGGCGGCGTTTTTTATAGTAATGACGCCGCCGAAAGCCATTTTCCTATTTAATCCTTCTTCGTCAGAGACCATTATGATACTACATACTACACGCATGGCCACAAGCTGACGCGCTCTTCAGCATTTTTTTGTGGCCCGTGTGCGGGGACACTTGGTCCTCATACTTAAAACAAAAGTGAACTAAATATAAAACAAACAAAACAGTTGAATAATAATCGATAAGTTAAAATATAATACAACGACCTTCTCGAAGATGTGCGTAGGCGAATTTTCTAATAGGAAGCGAATAAACATTATGAAAGACATGACATTGATATAACAGTAATGTCAGAGTCATGCCTGCTGCTGTCAATTTCAAAACTTTGATTACGAGTCTGTTTTTCCTCAACTTGACGTAGGTCCTCCCACTACTGAGTAAAAGCATAAAATAGATAGGTACTGAAGACAATCTCATGTATATACTTCACTTTTTATACCTACGCTCGGTGGACGCACACTAATGCGCGTTTGAGCCGGAACTGTTCGATTAGCGGGCCAAGGCGCTCCGAGATATCGTGTCCGTGAACGGTGTCTATGTGTGCGTTGCTCGAGTCCGCTTTGTATGTAGATTGACTTCTGTACCTACATATTTTGTGGTAAAAGTCTCCCCTATAGCCTTTCACTTTGTATGTTTGTAGGTGGCAATCTCATACAAAAAAAAAACATAGACGGGCAAGGATCGTCGTACTTTTTATTCCAGAAAAATGCACTGTTTCTGTGGGAGAGGCCCCAGGAGTTTGTAATAAATACCACTAGAATTCAGAAATAATTTAATGAAGTATTAAACAATAAAAAAAAAGAAAAAGACGGATGAAAAAAGATTGCACGTAGCGGGGATGAGAATGTTGAGATGGATGTGTGGTGTGATGAGAATGGATAAAGTGAGAAATGAGTATATTAGGGGAAGTTTGAAGGTGGCGCCAGTGACTGAAAAGTTGAAAGGAAATCGTTTGTCTTGGTATGGTCATGTAAAGAGGAGAGATGAAACGATGAAACACATGCTGCTAAAAGAGTTATGAATTTACATGTGGATGGATGGAGAGGGAGAGGGAGGCCAAAGAAAAGATGGATGGATTATGTGAGAAGTGATATGAATGAAAAGGGAGTTAGTGATAGCGTGACGAGCGACAGGATAGAATGGAAGAAAAAAACGTGTTGCGCAGACCCCAAATAAAACGGGATAAGGGCAGGAAGATGATGATGATGATGAAGTATTACACAATAGAGTCGTTAGTCGTTACACTGGCCTTTGTTACATCCCATAAATTTTAAGTTTCTTTTGCGTGTATTTATCGATTATATGTTTCATTTACCTACTTACAACCCTCGTAACGAATCAAGCATGAATTTAACAAGACCTTCATTTTATGACAGTAATTTCATGTGGGTACCTCTAACAGCGGTTTTTAAAGGTTAACAAAACCTTTCGTGTTTAAATTACAGCTCTATCTATGACCATAAGTTTCAATTTATGAGGAATCGAATGAAGTTGTCAGCATATTAAAATTGACAAAAAAAAATTACCGGCCAAGTGCGAGTCGGACTCGAGTACAAATGGTTCCGTGCCGTCCATAGCAAAAAAAGTTGTTTGAGAGTTCCCCCTAATATTTAATTTATTCGATTTTTTAGTATTAGAAACAGAAATACCTCATCTGTAACAATTTCAACGGTCTACGAGTAACTACCACGGTTCAAGAGATACAACCTGGTGACAGACGGGCAGACAGACAGACAGACAGACGGACGGACAGCAGTCTTAGTAATAGAGTAATAGAGTCCCGTTTTATAAAGCTATTATTGAATTTTGAAACGACGTGAAACTGCTTTCAAATCCTAACTTCACTAAAAAATTATTCCAATAAAATTTTAGCTATGTTTTTTCAGGTCTGATAGCTGTTCAGGCACCTAAATTGCTGCTCCAATAACCGTCACACAAAATCAAAAGCTAAATATTATAATGCTATGATCACACAGAATTTTTTAATAAATATTTTTAGTTGCCCCAGGCAGACTAGCTACAATCACCGAAGAAAGTCGAACGTAGGCGTCACACAGGGCTCGTTTAAATGAAAAGAGAATTTATACTAAATTAATGGCGGGCTTTATCAGACAAGTTAACATTAAAGTTAATTAAGTATTTCATACAAGTCGGTGTCTGTTTAAGGCTCCCACGCGCTAATCTTTGGGATCATATTCAAACACGACGACCCTCTGAGAAATAATGTAATGGTACTGAATCACATGTCGAAATAGGGGTGGTTAGTGGCTTCTAGCAATGGGCTAATACTTTGAATTATATATACTTACTACTTCTACAGTGAGTCATCAGCTTTATTAAAATTAACGTGTGCTCACGCCCCCGCAATACAAGGTAAATCGTCTTGTAAATATGTAGGTAAAGAAATAAAAAATTCATTTTGTAAACCTCCTCTAAACACATTAAGTCGTGAACTCTCATGAAAGCGCGGTGACTGTCGGATTGCATATGAATGAAAGTGAATAGTAGAAATAGATTTTCTGCTATTCACAATAAAGCAACCACGTTTGGCATTAAAATTTGTATTACTGTCCCCGCACACGGGCTTCAAAAAAACGCCGCTTCAAGCTTCATTTTGAGGCGGCCTTTTTTTTGTGCTGCCACAAAAAAACGCTAGAAGCGGCTTCAAGCTTCACCGGACAAAAGAGGTGTCGCGCGCTTCGGCTGTTTTTTGCAGCCCCTTCTAGCTTTTTTATGGCCGCTTCAAGGGCGTTTTTTTTGAGGGGGACAGTTAGTTATTTGCTTTACTGAATTATTTATTATAGGAAATTTTCGAATGTCTCAGAGGTAAGCTTGACGAACTTTCCTATCAAGTTTATTTAAACTTGTTGTGGAAATACCTAAGCTCTTAGAAATACTCATAGCCAAGAATTCGCAAACAAAATTAGAAACCAATATTTTTTGTGAATATCCGCGTCTTTATGGCCGAATATATTTTTCTAAAGACAATTCACTTAATTAAGTGATCCTTTCCAGGGCCTCAAGTCTGCTATTACAATAGTGTCAGAATGATAGATCATTGATTTCATAATATTTGATTTTGACAAGTTTTGGTAATCTACTAATATAATGACGTCATTATGATTTTCCAATGTTCAACCACTGACACTCCATTGAAAGAAACGGCATAGAATGGTAATCTCGTACATAATGACAAACGAATATCTGACGTATGCGATAATCTGCAAAACTTTTGACAGTTCCTTTAGTAAGTGACCTACCATTACGACGTCATTACGCAGTTAGTGCTTTTAATAAACTCGATATTGTCATTCTATTACTAGACCATTAACCGATCAGTGATCGATCATTATGAATTAGCAGATTATACTTAAACTTTTAACAAAATGACAATAGGATCGTGTTGGAATGACGAATTTATAAAATAGCAGACTTGGGCCCTTGGATCGATGCGAATATTACTTTATACGAAATCAGAAAATGAACAGCAAGCATTAAACGTATAAATGTTGTCACTACGCCATTAAGTAATAGGTAGTTCCAAGTAAATCGTCTGCAAAGCCGAGGGCGTTGCTGCAAAGTCTCCCACGTTCAATGAATCATGCCTCATATGTTTGGCTTTCCTAGGACTACAGCCAAGCCAAAATTTACTGCGGGGTATATTGGAATGACTGAATCCAACTGATTCTACAAAAAGATACACGTGAGTAATATTGAAAGTTTCTACATTAAAACGGTTGAGATTTCTAACGTTTTCAAGTACACTTTCTAAGAGAACTCGAAACCAATCTGTAAGTAAAGTAATAAAGGAAAAATATGGAAAGAAATCCAATACTTGAAATGACCGTAACGCATGCTAAAGATCAATACTCGTGTCGTTCGTCAATGTACAAGCGATTTTCCCTTTCCATTATCGTAACCATTTCTAAGCGCGTCAATAAAGTAATAATGTACATATCCTTGTACAGAAATTTTCCTCCCAATTTGTAACTCTTTAGACAAAATTTTATGAATATTGTTTCCTTATTTGTTTTATGGCGAGTATTTCTTAACATACTTATATACATCTTAATTATTAAGTATTATAAACTAATAGGTATAAATACAAACTTAAAGTAATTATATGTACAAACGGGTAAAAAACAAAAGGAACTTTTAGGGCGTCAAAAAATTCGTCCACATCGATGTCAATGGGAAATTGTTTTATTAAAGTTTGTGATCAACAACATACTATGAACTAAATTATTCAAGTAATTTACTAATTCTGACCTCTCTTAATATTTCGAAGACATATTTTAATTTGTTTTACGCTTCACTTATGTAGTTTTTATATTTAATTACAGTTCAGTTAGTATTTCCCACATTTTATTTAATTCTAATCTCCTATACACTGAAAAATGTTCAATTGGAAAGCTCTACAACATCAGATTGCATATCTAATGCATACTAACCAGCCAACACTCAAGCAGGCTCGGTCTTTGCTGGACCTGTGAGGTTGTGACCCAGTTTACCGACCTGACACAGTTTGCTGACCCATAGGACACCTGGAACAAGCCCAGGCACTTCCAGGTCAGTGCTCTCTTACGACTCGACCTGAGATATTTGTATAGGTTAGTTTTATATTGCGGTATCGAAGTAATTGAATTTTGTTGTCGTAGCAAATTTGTACAGATCTCAATTTTGACTTGATTATATTGGTAAACTTCTATTGAATATTACTATATATATATTACTGATAAAATTTCAGAATTTCATTCTTAATTCACTGGTGATGTTAGCTACTTTTTTTTATTGGTGATTGGTGGTTTGCGCTGGACCGCTATTTCACACTTATTTGACATATACTTATTTAGGTCTTTGGCTCCAAATAATCCTACAGAAAGAAATCCAATGGTGTTAAATGACATGATCTCGGCAACCAATTCTGTTTACCGAAACAAGAATATATTTACGGGTTTTGTGAACTTTGTATTGTTCAACAATTGCGTTGTTATTTTATATATCTACTCTCTATTTTTATTACTGACCCGAAACTGTCAAACGTTTATTATTTTCTTTTATATTTTAACACTTCACTCGTTTTTAGGACACCTTTCAAGGGACTGAACTCGTTACCTAAACTAGTAATTAATTAAAATATGAGAACGTGGTTAATTCTGAATGAAACCAAAATGACTGAACTTACTTAGGTCAAATTAAATACAGAGGTCGGAGTGTTTGCCTTAAAACTGTGTAACTTCCCACGCCTACAGGGCCCCGGGCATCGCTAGTTTTGTTACAATTTTAATTAAACCAAAGACGAACTTTTAACAATCTTTAACAATCAATTTTTTTAGCAGAAATTACGAACCGACTTTAATATAATAATAATAATAATCCTTTATTTTCAGGCATCTAAGGCCCATAGATAAAATACACAAAAATAATCATTACAGAATAATAAACTAATACATAAAAGATACTATAACTAATTATTATTAAGCTAAACTATTGTACACGAAGTGACGGCGTTGTGTTCCGCTGCGAGGTCGGTATCTTTCCGCGAAATCGTCGATACACGACACCCTTCGGCCAAAACTCTCCTTTGAGGAAGGTGTCCAAATGTTGAGTCGGCACCCGCACCACAAACGACTTGAAATTAGTGTTAAAAACTGGGCAAGTACGAGTCGGGCTCGCGCCCTGAGGGTTCCGTATAAACTTACCTATGTAAAAAGTTCAATTCCGGAATGGAGTCTCGGAAGGATTTTCCCACTCGCAAAAATAACATAACTGAGCAAGTGCGAGTCGGACTCGCGCCTCGATGGTCGCGCCTTGGTACAAACTACAATTCCCGAACCGAAATGGCAGAATGGATTTAGATGAAATGTTTTACTCACATAGACCATATCCTGAAATATCACATAGGATAGGATACTGGATAATTTTCTTCTAAAAAGCAAAGCCGCTGGCAGCAGCTGGTGTATCATAAATATCAAACGTTAATCGGACTTGAATAAAAATATCTAGTGTTTACATACACACAAGTCTTCAATGAAAGTCATTATTTCGTAGCAAGATTTTATAGCGTATATATTTAATACTCATCAAGACCATACCGAAAAGCTCAAATAAGATAGGGTTATCTAAGTTCCTATGGACACTTTTCGGTTACATAATCAGATCAGCTCCATGTCGTAAGAATTTTGCATTGTCAACTAATTTACACATGGTTGATGTGTTTAATGGTATATTAAATTAATATACTCTAGAGTAGGGTAAAGTGGGGTAGAGTAGGGTAGAGTGAGCTAGGGTGAGATAGAGTAGGTTAGGTTACTGTAAAGTTGGGTAGAGTAGAATATAGTAGTCAGTTGACGGGGAGCAAAGCAGCGGGCAAAAGCTAGTTTCTTTATATTCTTACTAACTTGTTTTTGTGTGTTAACAAATTATTGTTATTATTTGCAAGATTTGATTACAGACAAACATCGGACCGGTGAACATAAATAAAAGCTTGTGAAATAACCACACAAAAACAACGGCTACCTCTGTAAAAATGGCCGACATACTGGCAGCAGGTAACTTACAACGCTGTGTATGTCACGTCACTCGCGATAGTAAACAAACAATGTATTCTACTCCGTGACCAGAGGCGTAAAGTGGACTATTTAGATGTGGGCGAAGTCACCACAGCGAAGTCATTTTCTTTCATAAATTCGAAAACAAAACCGCGGCTGTCGCAACCCAGTCTTCGACCACATCGTCGCTTACTATCAGGTGAAACAGTGGTCAGACGCAAGCCTATCAATTCAAAAAGAACCCTCGTTCCTAAAGAGCTCTCGCTTGTGCGAGGCCACTTTAAAAAAAAAAAACAATTTACTTTCAGGCATTGAAAAAATAGATAAAATAATGTTAAATAATAATAAACTAATACATATTATTATAACAATAAAACTTATTTAATAAATAATTATACACGTAATATCGGCGTCGCCTTCCGCTGCGTGAGGTTGCGTAGCCGTCCTCGGAAACGTCGATACACAACACATTTCAGCCAAAAGTCCTCTCTCAAAAAAGACTGCAGATGGTGAATTGGAACACGTATCACGAACGACTAGAAATTGGTGTCAAGGCGCGAATTCAGTCTTTTGACACTCAGAGTCCAGTCCCTCTGGGTGCAAGGCCTTGGCGAGGCCCCACATAGCCCACGCCTAGCTACGCCACTGTCCGTGATGTTCTAGTGGTTGTTTTTCCGGTGGACTTTTCCACTGGCCTCGAATGATTCACTGGTTCAGCTAGCTTGCGTGGAAACAGTACCTGGAACTAATGCTGGCACCGTTAACAAGTTTTCTTGGAATTTTATGCGCTGTTACGTTGTAATTCCACCACTTTATATGCTACTTTACGTAATAATAAACTTTCATGTATGATTTACTAGATGTCCCTTGTGGTTTCTTCCCTTGTGGTTTCCCGCGTTTTTGGTTCCCTGCGTGATAAGCCTCTACTATTTGTAACATACTAATAAACCTTGTTTTTCAATCCGACTGGTACTTCCAGAGATAAGAAGCGGGTTTAAACAAACCAAAAATACTCTAAACCAAAAATAACTCTATGGCTTTATTATATTAATCATCACCATCATCATCGTCATCAGTTCAGCCGAAAGACTGTTGGACATAAGCCTCCCCATAGGGGGGTTTTCCGTAATCGCCACGATCGCACTGTGGTTGTTATAATGCACAAAGAATACTGCTGCCCATTCTCTGGTATGTCCCTTAATCACCTCTTACGACACCCACGGGAAGGAATGGGATGAGATGGGATGGGATTATTATATTAAATTTTAAAAAAATAGTATAGTACAGATTTTCACTGATTTTATTAACAGAACTAGAAACCGTAAATATTTAACCCTTCAGATACCGTCAATTAGAGACACAATAGTAAGACAATAGATGCGCGGCCACCGGTGGTCGCTTGGGGATTCATGAATTAAGCTACTTAAGCTTAAATATTTACGGTTTCTAGTTCTGTTTAACGATTGTAGATAAACATGGTTCCGCTCTCACGAAAGTTTTGCGAATAGTAATACTTATTTTGTATTATATTATCGAACAGGTACAACACATTATTGTTATACAGTAAATACGCATATACTTAATCAAAACTAGCGCTCCGTTCCGGCTTTGCACGGGTGGACATAATATAGCTTATGTTACTCAGGGTGAATGTAGCTTTCCAATGTTGAAAGAATTTTTGAAATCGGCACAGTAGTTTTTGAGTTTATTCCTTACAAACATACACACACACAAAAATACAAATCCCTCTTTATAATATTGTGTAGATTGGTGTTTTTATGCGAAAAACCTCATTATTGGAAACTAACAAAGAATAGCATAATAAAACAGCTAATGTCAAGAAAAATGTCGAGCAGTATTTTGAATGTATCAGTTCTGTCTTTTTTTTAGGTGGGAAATCATCCACCCACTTACTTGACTTGGAAAGAAAGAAAACAGGTTTATTTGGCACATAAGTAACACAGACTTCTTCCAACTTAGAGCAGAGCGAAAATCGCGGTGGCTAGAAATCGGGATAAGGATCCCGGCTGCTGGGGCGTGAGAGCCATTCCCTCGCGCGTGCGGCCGCCTTCTTTGCTACCATTACTATTTCGCAGAAGGAGGCGACCGCTTGCCAAAGCCCAGATCGAGAGATCATTCTTCGAGAGAACCCCCTGAACTTACCATGTCCGGTGAGAACCTGATACTGGTTCTGCGAGTGGTAATGCGATATCGTCGCCCATGTCTATCGACCACGCGGCCTCTGATGCGTGAGGTGGCCTACAATGCTTCTTTGGTCCTTCATGTATATCGACCACGCTGCTGATGCGTGAGGTGGCTTACAATGCTCTGTGTACTTTTTATTTCCTTATTTAGTCCTGATTCATATAAATAATTCTAAGAAAAGCATATCTTGTTTTTTTTTTTAATTTTTTTTACCATTATGATAATATTAACAATCTTTTAACAATAAGTACGATACAATCAATTGCATGCGGTTTCAAGTAATGTGTTTACAACTAATTTCATTTTCTATATTATAGGTGTAACTAGAGAAAGATAAGCCAAGTGGAGTAAATATTGTATTTCTATTTTCTATCATAAAGAATATAACAGCCTTTTAATAACTACATCTATGTGTGGGTGGATTGTCAAGCCTAAGCCGAGTAGAGATAAAACACAATATTAATATTTGAATGACGCAAATACCTGCAATTGTGTGGTGTAAAGTAGTACTGCAAGAGATATGATATCTAAAAATAAAAGTTAGTGTAAAAATAAAACACGCACATAAAAAAGTGTACAAGTTGCAAATCTAATACATAAAATTTTCGTGTCATAGAGTTGGCTAAACCGATTCTCATGAAATTTTGTGTGTAAATTAAGCAAGTTTGAGAATATATTATATACTATTTTTTAAAGTCCTACCTCTAACCGCAATTTTTAATGAATATTTTTTGCAAAAAAAAAAAAATTTACAAAAAAAATAAGTACAACCAACTCCAATATAAAACAATAAAGATTAAAAAGTACAAATAAACTTTAATCTCGAAAATCGGTGTTTCTATAATAGTTTTGTCTCTTCATTCATCAAAGACGTTATTTTGCACTTTATAGTTTTTTTTTTACATTGAAGTCGGTGTACGTCTTTTTTTGTAAAAAGTTTTTTTATTTTCCACTTTTTAGTTATGATACCACCACTAAAAAGTACCCCTCAGCCAAACTTAAATACCCTATACTTACCCATAGTGCATCTTATAACAATTCTAATAATCCCAAACACGGATCGATTACATTAATTTATTACAGAGTTCCGGTGCCTAACGTCAGGCTTCATCATCAGATCGATATATCCCCCTTCTTTTAGCCAGTCATTGACTACACGTACAAACAAAGCAATTTTACTTATTACGACAATAATAATAATCCTATATCTGAAATCCTAATCTAATCTATATCTGGATATCTGTAATCCTATGAGGAGTTCTGTTTCTATATTTTCGAAGTTCATGATCAGATCATAACAATATTTCTATGGGACCAACTAGGAACATAACCGATTTAATAAAAAAAAAAATTGTCTAAATCAGTTTACAATTCACCGAGAAATCAGTCAACATACATAAAAAAGTCATTCAACAAAACATAGAAACTACTTCTTTTTGAAGTCGGTTAAAAAATTTAACTAAGCAACGTTTACCAGGTAGCCACTATACATATACTTACATCGAAGTCGATCACGTTGCCTTCCTTAATTGATTACGTCGTTAACAAACTTTTTTAAACAAAACAATAATTGTTTTTTTCAGTCGTGTGGTTTCAGTTCTATTTCGTCAAGAATATTGTTATCGTTAATATTTTTTCGCAATGAGTTGGTAAAGTTACGTCGTGTAAACGTGACCAAAATCACCCAGTAAACAAATTAAAAACGCGGCTAGTTACGTGAAACGTTACTGTTTCAAAACGAAGCCTCAAAAACGTCCTATTATGATTAGTTTGAAAGTTTCACAGACTTTTTCGCAACGAAGTAGTTCAGAGCGGGTGTTTTTGACAGGCTTCCAATAAGTACAAGAATACTAAAGGTAAATTTTCGCTACATATCGACTGTAGATCGACTGCAAGGCGCCTGGCGGCCATCGACCCCTTGTTTGTGACGACTTCCGCTCCCAAACCTGACGATGCACTTCGAATGCGCCGAATTTCTCCCGATTCGACCCCCTCTCCCGACCTACCCCATGGAGCTGAGGAGCCACCCGTGGGAACTTGCAGCGATCCATAACGTTACGAAACCAGTATCTGTGAATCCATATAACCGATTGCTTCATAGTTACCGATAAGATCCTGTACAATACCTTTGAACTTTTGGCACGGCACCTGAAATAGAAATCACAGAATGGCTATAGATTAAAAATTTATAGTGTGTGTAGCTAGGATCATAAAACAGGGTGTGTGGGAAAAGTACCAAATGCTATAAACCTCGGATTACTCTCGATAAAAGTAGTAATAATAATAATACTGCACGTCTAAAACGACCTGCAGATTTTGATGAAATAGAGCTTTATTGCATTCGGAAATCACACTAACATAATGAAGGCAAAAGTTTGTATGTTCGTGACTTCTTCACCGTTGAACGGCTGAACCGATTTGAATGAAATTTTGCACACGGGTTGACCATGTCTTGGACCACATAGGATACTATTTTTCCCTTGGGACAATTTTCTGCTGGCACGAGTATGCGAATAATAATTCCTGTGTGAAATAAAGTGGTTTCCTGGAACGAATTCCTGGCGAAATTAGAATAGACTAGAACACCTAACTTTCTCCACGGGGAATACTTTCAGGCGTAATTTTACCTATATTTAATTTTACAGCTTTCATTTGGTTCTCCCACAACAGTCATTTGGGATTTGAACAAAGTACCTGTTATAGTAGTTATAAAGGAGTTATGTATTCCACGTGTACGAATTAAATCGGCTAAAAAGCATCCATTTGCTCGTAAATATTTTTACTACGTATTTTATGGGCTATTACTGGCTTCCGTACTTGTGCTTCAGAGTTTTATCAATCACTATTTCCTGACAACGGAAATGCGGGAAAAGCTTCAATAGCTAAGAACCAAGAACGCTGAAATTCTAGCAAAACAAAAAAAAAGGATTTTTGAAAGTTCATTCCCTAAGGGGATGTGACGGAGAGGTTCAAAATTTATATGGAGAAGCCTACTTTCACATAGTCGGAGCCACAGGCACAAAATACTGTTTCTATAAGATGAAAAAAAAAGTAGAAGCCACAGTTAAAAATAATAAAGATAGTCTTTGTTCTAAAAGACACTAAACAGATAGTACTTGGTATTCAACAGGAGACAACGCTCCCTCAACTTTTTAGGCGAAATATCTGCCATGACGTAGGTAGACCGTCGACTCTTTCCTACGCGTTGTTTCCTTTATCTACTTGAAATTAGTTCTGTCTCGAATTTTCACGAAAGCTGCCACACGGAAAAATACTGTAGGTGATTGTACGACGTTCCAACAACGTTACCGTAAACGTGATTCGTTAACCTTTTGCAACCTTTCATATCGTAACACCAATTATTCTTTAGTGAACAAGTTCCTAATTAGTTTCCCCAAAAATCAATCTGTTCCAAAATATTAATTACTAGCTTTGGCCCGCAACTTCCACCGCGTATATGAAATTTGAAGAATATAGGCTACCTCAAGAATAAAGTAGCTTTCTATCGGTGAAAAAATTTTAGCAATCAAACTAGCACTTTCAGAGATCATCTCTTACAAACCAAAAAACTTTACCTCTTTGTAGATAAATATCAATATGTTCAATAATAATAATAATGAACCTCTAAACAACCATACGTCCTGAAAGACAATCTCAATCAAGTGGAGAGCGGCCACACGAAAATACTGAGAAATAACTCATGTAGCTAACGTGGCTCTGGAAACCCATTCAACATGCAGACACATCAAAAATGTTAACATATAGGCTTAGAAACTAGAGAGTGTTGGCTTAAATAAGAGCAGAACGAAAACCGAATACTTGTTTTGCGATTTCGACGGTCTCTCCGATCCAGTGCCTTAAGCTCTTGCCGGAACGCTCATACCAATCTGCTCCGACTTTCAGTACCTCGGTTCGCAGGAGATTGCTAGGTAGACCGAGACGTAATACATCGGACCAATTCAGGATGGATGAAAATGGCGATAGGTCACTAGAACAACTTATGACCCTCGGATGCCCCCCAAGTTGAAAGGTGAAATCTACAAGTCCATGATAAGACCTGAAGAAATAAGATTACAATGTAGCGGAGATGAGAATGTTGAAATGAGTGTGTGGTAAGACGAGAATGGATAAATTGTGAGTATATTAGAGGAAGTGTCAGTGACAGAAACGTTGAAGTGGAATCGTTTGTCTTGGAATGGTTGTGTAAAGAGGAGGGATGAAACGCATGTCACTAAAAGAGTTATGAGTATAAATATGGATGGGTAGAGAGGGAGGTCAAACAAAAGGTGGAAGGATTGTGAGAAGAGAGACTTAAAAGAAATGGAAATTAATGATAGCATGACAAGTAACAAAGCAGAATAAAAGAAAAAAACGTGTTGCGCCGACCGCAAATAAGATGGGACAAGGAAAGGAAGATGATGTATAGGCTTAACAGGACATCTGTAGCTACAATAAGCCTGATATAAAGTTATATATGATAAATAGCATCGAGAAGCGTTCAAAGATTATTGATATAAACATACCTACTACATGACGTGAACCTTATGAAAGCCGAAAAAGATAATCAAACTAAATATCTTGACTTTGGTCACGGGGTGGTTAACATGTGGGATATGGACTTAGCAATCATTCTACTGATAGTCGTATCAGCCAATGGCTTGATAGCCACAAGCCTCGACCAACATCTTAAGAAAGCTCGTTAAAGTGCTTGATTCTGGATAGGGATATTATTTAGGAGATTTCTTTGTCTGGAGGCCCTGTTCCTGATACCGGTGAAATATAATGTATATAGTGTTTAAATGTTTTTATTTAGTGTTTTTTTTAGAAGCATTGAAAACGCAAAGTAAGTTCAACTACACTAATATGTATAAAGAGATAAAGTTTTTATATATTTTTGTTTGTAGGAGTAATCTCTGAAAGTACTGGTGCGATTGCTAGTTTTTTTTTAACTATAAAAAGCTGCTTTATTCTTGAGTAACATACCCATATTTAATGTGCATGAGCGAAGCTGTGGGCAAAAGCTAGTGAGATAATAAAAACATGAATTATCCAGAAACTAACTAATAACATTAATTATTTTCTCTCACTCAAAAGTCCTGAAACATCAAATATGTAGGCTTTCGTTATAACTTTGGAATTTATTTTTAGAGCAGATCATATTTTCGAAGCTCCATTCGTCTTTGAAGGCAAGTCAAATTGATGAGGACTCAATAGTATAGCAAAGGAAAATCTAGTTTATTAAATTGGACATTATTTTTTCCTTCTAGAATATTCATGTTACTAGATAGACTTATTTTAATGAATGTTATTTAGGTGTAGGCGTGCTAGCAACGTTTATTTATATATTTAACAATTTATGTACACACAATAATGAAAGAAGAGAAAAAGGAAACAGAAGAATAGCAAAAAGATGATGCTTATTTCTAAAGAAACCTCTTCCAGCAAACCTGCGAAAGGAGAGTTGGAGAAGATAGATATGGAGACACTGTGTGTAAAAGTAAAAGGAAAATTAGTACACACAAAACACATAATAAACAATGAAATAATATGACATGCTTAAAAGATATACTATTATAATTATACAAGGTATTACGTTAAATGCGCAAAACCTGAAATTATTTTGATCATAATAACGAGCAGAATCAATTAAACCACTTTTTAATATAGGTTACATTTTTCAAAAAAAAAATAAAAATTACGACCTGTATATTTATGAATAGGTCGAGCCATCACGTGCGCAAACCCGCTGAAATAGGTAAACAAACACAAATAGTTGTAATCCAATCAAATTTTCTCCTACACGGGATAATAAAAGTTCTTATTTCAATGCAGATATGAATTTTAAACAAACTAAAACTGCTCATAAAACCTTTAATTTTTTGTAAATGTTATTTTTTCTCACGTAATTAGGCCAATCGAATTAAAAATCATTTGGCGTGTCTAAAATTTTGCGCATTTAACGTTACACGTTGTATACATATACACATAATAAAATTCTCTCTCCTAGAGAGGAAGCTTGAGTCCCAGCAATGGGAACATTAATAAGCTGAGTATACTTATGCTTACATAGAAAAATGAATACCACAAAAAAAACAAAATGTAACGTTGCATACAAAACCATCCCAACTGTATAATGTTACGTACTTAAAATGCTGAATAAATTTAAATATTGCTAAATTTAAGTATTATATTATTTAAGTACCTAACTACTTTCGTTTTCATGTTTTATTTATACAGACAGGATCAATTATTAACAATTTAAACACTACGATATTTTCATAAGCTTTTATACTTTCAAACTATTAACTTTAATCGGTAAGGCTGCTTTGCCTCGGGTCAATATAAAAGGTGAACTGTGGTGACTTATTACATATATCTCCGGCGGAGTCTATTGGGCACTCTATAATCATGGTGGTAAGTCCCCTCTTTGAGAAGTAGCTGGAAAAACTACACGACGCACGCCATCCGCATGACGCTAGCTCTCACCAGACATGGTAAATTGGGAAAGTTCTTTCACCGGATTCGTGCATATTGTACAGTAGAGGTGCGCTACGCTTGGGCAAAGCATCTCGCTGTGTCCTTCTGGAGGCGATCGGAGGCAACGATTCTCCTTTTAAGGGGGGAGGCCTTAGTCCAGCAGTAAACGGTTTTTGTCTAAAATAATGATGAGGATTATAACATGTAGGTACACAAGTGCCATATATAAGCTCTAAGTTAGAATAATATCAGCTGCACATGTCGATATCCAAGGTTGAACAACGCTTAGCGAAATTGGAGGCTGTGAATAGAAAACAAGTTAAGTCTTTAGCCCCGGCTGTGTTTTGTAGACCTTAGACAGTAGGTACGGGTAGTCAAAAGTCAGGAACTATGACCCCAGTCTTGGTTAGGAGTATCATGTCACCCAATTACTAAATTGTGGAGGTCAGATAGATCCAAGTAAAATATTGATATCCAACTGAATAAGATTTGTGTGGAAACCAAACGGCTGGCCATAGAGAGTGGGCACATGAAGAGTATGCTCCCGAACGGAATAAAAACTTTCTACAAACACGTCGTTTCTTCACTCATCGTCCTTCAAGAAGATTCCACAAAAAATTCAAATAGACCCAAACAAACAGAAACCAACAACAAATAGGTCAAGTTAAATAAAACCGTTTAATAATACAGTAAGCTCCTGTTACACATCCAATATTCTTCCTTCTGAGAAATAAATAAGTCACACGAACCTCTGAATTTCAAAATCAATCATATAAAGGTTCTTATCTGAGAAATTAGAAACGTCTATTTCAAATAAACCATTTACAGGCAATTTTGAATTGTCAAAATATCAGTAAGTCAAAACCGTAAACGCATATTTAAATAATCTCGAAAAATCGTTACACAATTTAAATAATCGCGAAAAATCGTTACACAATTTAAATAATCGCGAAAAATCGTTACACAATTTAAATAATCGCGAAAAATCGTTACACAATTTAAATAATCGCGAAAAATCGTTACACAATTTAAATAATCGCGAAAAATCGTTACACAATTTCGTACTGTACTCATATGATTCTATAAATCGCTATAGAATCATACGAGTACAGACATATCGATATAAAAAACCCTAAATTATTGATAATATACTCGTACACGGATGTAAATGAACTGATAAGGTGTACTGAGTATAATTTTGATTTAACGAAAATGAACGTCTAAAATCTGTAATGGATTTAAAAGTTGGTGTTTTTTTTTTCAAAGTTGGTGTCAATCAACATGTAAGCATTTGTATAGATCCAAGCAGACAATGTCACGGAAAAACATATCATAAAAACATAATATATCATAAAAACATAGTACTAACTCCGCCTCCACACGCAGACAAAGTTGACGCAACCTTCACGTACAGTCGACAGCATGTAAGTGCGAGCAATTTGACCTTGAGCCGGTGTAGCGTAGTACGAAGTATCTGCTCAGATGTCAGCTTAAACTGGTACGTGACTTCTGGCATGTAGACTATTGTACACTCGTGAAGTCGTGAAGCATCTTCCCCATGACGCAGAGCAGTCATTACGTCCTACACAAGTTTATACTGAACTACACTTATGTCGGAGTACGGCTATTACTGAAGGCACTTGGGGTTAATTGCCTTGCCTGCGTCATACATATGAATGCTACGACGCATTGAAGAAGCTGAATGAATATTACTGTATGAATGAAATTAATTCATATAAATTGACTAGTGACCCGCCCTAGCTTAGCACCAGTGTTAGAAGTCTTTGAAATGTATGGCTTCCTGTTCCTGTCTATTGATGAAAACTGTATCTAAATTCAGTATAGTAGGTTTTGAGTTTATAGCGTTCATGCAGACTGACAGACGTAGAGGGGAACTTTGTGCAAAGTTAAATGGTAAAATTGATGCCTGAAAAGTTTTTTTTTTTTATTGTTCGTAAACTCGTGGTTGATCATTTTTTACCTGATAGTAAGCTATGATGTGAGTGACGATAGAACATGCTTGCCTAGGAAAAGGAAAATATACCAGGCATTTCTATTTATGAAACCGTAGACCGACGTTTGGATAAAAACATCACAAAAAACTATCAAAATTTTTATACCGTTAATTTACCTTTTTATATCTTTTTTTATTTTTTAGGTATAATTATACTTTACCTCACAAGGTAAATACTTTATTTATTCTCCCTCTTCAAAATTCTAAAGTCTACCTCTCAAATTATAGTACAATTTCAAAAAGTTTAAACTGTAAACTATGTTATGTAGATAGAGCCCAAACTTTCACGATCTTAAATTCAATAAGATTCCTAAGAAACCAGTTAGGAATTCTGTTTCAAAGACTATGTTGCAAAACTAACAATATCAAGAGGATCTGAAGAACTTCATATTATTTTAAACATTCTGAACCCGTCCTTACAGATCCTATTCTAAATTTAACTCGTAGCCTTATTATAGTTTCTAGGTATAGGTACATATGTATCTAGCATGTAAGTGCGTGCGACATACACGCGCGCGTGCAACGTATCTATGAATGTCGTAGGTCCTCCGTTCTGGTAGGCAAACATCACCCTTCTGCCACACTTAACCCATATCATCTGCATCGATATTTCTAAAATGTAATTAAAAGTTATGAAGGAACCGCTCGTCAAACCGTCAACCGTTTTCTAGGAGTAAAAACAGTGTCATAGCAAGATGAATAATCTGTGGGCGCGATCGATAGCAAAATGCCGCGGGTTGAGGGTAGGTAGAGGGGGCGAGTTGCGGGGCGACGTGGGGTCGCGGGGCGGTGTGGGTCGGGGTTCACCGGGGGTGCTCGGGGAGCGCTGTTTCATTGAGAACGTGTGGGCGAAGCGCGTGGGCGACCTGCTTATAAAGCCCGCTGGCCCTCCCCTCCTATTTGTAGTCGTGTTCTGATCGCGCCTTGACTAACATCTATCAGTGAATTATGTGCAACATGCGGCTTTCGAGCTTAAGGTGAGCTTGCATTTGAATATTTTTTTTTAATATAAATAATGCAAAAATTCAGGAACAATCTAAACAATATTTTTTAATTAAAATCTTTTTTTAAATATTAAATTTACCTATTGAAAAAAATAAGAAATAAAGTTCTTTTATAGAAAACTTAAATCTAAATGTTTTAAAGTGCATAGTTAACGGTATTTATTTTGTTTTAGGTTATTATCAGTCTTACTTGGCTACTTAGTAGCTCAAGCAAAGGCTTACCCTATGCAGGGATGGCCAGTGTACCCTGTGCAAACCTCTAGGGAGTACCCAGATGACGACTACTACTACGCGCCGAAAGTGCAATACTTTTACGATGCCCCAGCTATCAGTGTCCCTGAAATGCACGCTCAAGTGCCATACCCCTACTTTTATGACCCCTATGGCCACTTCATTGCCAATGAAGCGCCAAAAAGACAAGAAGAGAGACTAGCCGCGCTGCCTATCGGACAAGAGACTTGGTTCGAGAGCGACACCACGCCCCGCTGGCAAGCCAATGATGTCGATGACGTCAGTGCAGCCTTCCTCGACAATTTGATCCTTACGCAAATGGCACAAGACGCACAGAGGCGGCGCGAGAATGCCCGCGCAGCCTTCCCGCCTGTTGATTACGAGGACCACGACACCGAGGACGAAGATGTTCGTGAACTGAAGGCCTTAGCAGGCAAGCCTCTGTATCATGTCCCCAAGACCGTGCCCAGGATTGAAGACGAAGACTATGCATCAGACGACGGGTTCATCAACTGGAACGGAAACAAGAGAAGCGTAACTACTGCTGCGCCAGAAATCACCACTGAAGCACCTAAAGCTGGCGATAAGGAAGTTGTGATGCCGCGACCTGCAAACAACCCATTCCACCGACACCAGAACACTCAGAACAAAAGGAGCAATGCCTTCTACGATACTATTTTGCAATACTTCGCAGACAAGAAGACAAATAAGAACTCACAAGTAAGTAGTCATAAACAATTTAAGAATTCTTTACTCTTTTTTTCCCTAAAATTTTTAGGTTCGGCAGATTCAATATAAACATTTATTAGTAATAACTGGTTAATGTTACTTCATAAAAAAGGTACTCTATATCAATATATATAAATGTTTCATTGTTTGGGAACGCAATAAGACTGTGGAAGCTCCGAAGTCTAAAAATAGCCTGGCTGGGCCGGGGGTGGCGGAGTGGAGTGGCGGCCTGGCGGGTGACACAGTGGGCCCCGAGGCCGGGTCAATCGGCTCCGGGGGTGTCGCCGGCACAAGTACTGACACCACGTACCTTGCTATAAGCGACTCGACTGAAAACTGTTCCAACTTATTAATGAACATAGACTCCCAAATGAACATTATGTAACCGTGTTAACAGGATCCAGCAAAAGGACGAAGAATTGAAAAACGTTTCATCGCAGACGACGCCGATCTTGTTGGAGAACTTCGAGGCCTAAAACACCGTATTGCCACTTAAACAAACACTTCTGAATTATCGCCAACAAATATGAGACTGAGTAATAAGTAGACTTAATAGTTACGCAGCGGCGACATCATGGAACGTTCGCGTTAGGGGCAAACAAAATAACAAAAAAAATATTAACATTTGTCACGCGTATAATGTATCCATTTCATAAAGTTTTGTCGTCCACTTCGAATAATAAGTAATTTTGTGTCACTGATTATAAAACAAAAAAAAGTTTAGAAGACCTTTTTCTATCTCTATGAACACTTCTTCCGGAACAGAACTTGTGGTAGTTAAGTTAAGCGTGAGTCGAGTGTAAATGATGGTACAAAATGTGACTATAATCTCCATTTAGAACAAATGTGTCGTTGACTGAAAAATGCATGATAGTATAATAATAAAAGTTGCTCCTTCAAATGGCAGCTACTATGCCGCACCACGAGTGCAATTTGTAAATATGGGTAGGTACTGATCGTCTAAGACTTATAATTATTTAGATAGAAGTCAATACATCAAAAATCTTGAAAATAAGAAACATTAATCAAAACTATTTTTCAGTTTTTTATAAAAACAATTTTTGGGGAATATCTGCTTCTGCAATTGAATGTTATGATACAACCATGACGAAGCAACTTTCCAAAAATAATTCTTTACTTTACTATTCATAATATTATTTTGTGCTTGCGTTATTGGCCTATTTGGTAAACATTGTATTTTTCTCTCGGGTGCTAACTCATTATTTTAAGTTAAACTTACAAACGGTCTATGCAGACAATACCAGAAAACTAACTTTTTGCAAAGCAAAAACGTACACATACTTAGTATATGAATATATCTATTTATCTGTAAGGGTTAAGATTCTCTTGGAAGCAGAGGATTACGTGATATTTTAGCTTTACTGCTTCTCATCTAAAGTGATTTAATATGCATCTGGTCTATGAGACCGATAAAAACACAAAAAAAAATGATAATCTTTGTTAACCCCCTTTTTCTATTTGCTATTTTAACACGAAATTTTGCCTATGTTCGTCGATAAATCATTTTTTGTACCCATTTCTGACATTTCAACTTTGTCTTAATTAAGAAATCACCATTGATAAGGTTTGATAAGTAATTGTATCCTTCAAAAGTACATATCTGTTTAAAGTAACATCAAAAAATACTTTCCTATGTTTGACGATCCTTGAAATTAGTTGTAATGTTATGTAATATACCTGTAAAGTATTACTAGTGGATGTTAAACATTAAAGTTAAAATATATTGTAAAGTACATTTAGAGTTCTGTACACATTTCTGTTTGATCACAGCTATATACTTTTGTATTTGCAAGCTCCTGAAATAGTTGAAGCCTAAAGAGTAATGATGTAGATCAAATTAATTTTGTATGTAACTTGTCCAAGCAGGTGTTTAGATACTGTTTTGCAAAGTATTGCTCAGAATATTGTCTATCTGTAGGTACATACATTGCTATCTGTGTATTTGAATTTTATATAGGCATTACTGTATTTTAATAGATAGGTATTTTTTTAATTATGGCCTACTTGTAATTGAGACAAACCTATGGATACAGATCCTGACCTAATCGAGCTATGAAATTGTATCAATATAAACGAGAAAAAGTAATTAAAATCATTACATAAATTGTATGAGCATCTTTTATTGTATTTTATTTTATTGATACTTCCTTAAACTATCCTATTATGTTCCTCTTTTTAACCGACTTCGAAAAGGAGGAGGTTCTATGTTCGGCTGAATGTATGTTTTTTTTTTTTTGTATGTATGTTCACCGATATTTCGGTGGGGAGGGGGTAAATTCATGTAATATAACCGTATTTGGGATTATTAGAATCGTTATGAGATGCACTCTGGCTATAAGGTAATTTATGTTTAGCTGAAGCTGGTAGGTACTTTTTAGTGGTGCTACCATAACAAAAGGGAAAAATAAATAAAACTTTTTACAAAAAAAAATAAACCGACTTCAAAAAGTACAAAATAACTTTAATTTCGGAAGTCGGTGTTAAATAACGAAGAGACAAGATTAGGTATCTATTATAGAAACACCGACTTCCTAAATTAAAGTTATTTTGTACTTTTTGAAGTCGGTTTAATTTTTTTTGTAAAAAGTTTTTTTACTTCCAAGTAATAAAAACCGAAGGAAAAATACATCATATCAATAACAGACACAGTGAATACTAAAAATTAAGGTCACTACCTACATAACTGGCAATGATAAGTCCTGATGATGACGACACCTCTCGACAGACCTATCTGTTCCAGTTCAAATCATCAAATGAACAGGTCTGAAATCTACTCTTAAATAATTGGCAACTCTAAAGAGCTCTTTCTTGTCTTGAAGATGAATTTACCAGCATAAAAAAATATGAATGAAGACCCAGTTAGAGAGGTTTGTAGCTAACTAATCTTAAGACAAGTTACAGGTAGCTCTTTCTATATAAAAACTTGTAGTATAGTCTAAGTTCTAAGAAAAATCGATTTTCAGCGGATGAAGATCTTTAGAGAATAAACCAGCCATTGATCAGCCCTATAGGCTGATAAATTTGTAATCGCTGTATATTGTTTTTCGTATGAAGTAGGAAAAAGGCACAGGTACTTTTTGGACGCTATTGGTGCCTTGAGTCGACGTCGTCTCGTTCTGACAACCTACAGACACACAGAACAAGATGACGTCTTACACTACGGATATTCGCTTCCTTGCGAGGTTCAGTTCCACTGACCTATTTTTACTTGTAAATGCAAAATAGCTCTCGAAACTTCTGGAACCTGACTCTCGAAGCTAAGATAAGATACGCATGGACGGTAGGCAAGTAAAACACGATAGAATAAAGAACGTGCGCAACATCATTTCTAAGAAAGTAGAAATTAGATACACCAGCAACCCCGATCAACATAAACTCATGGAAACTTCTAGTAACTGAGTACCTTCAGCATGTACAAGTATCGATTCAGGTGATTTAGGTGCCTGTGAATTTTAGATAATTATTACTAACGAAAAATGAGAGATTCAAATAACTACAGTATAATGAATAAAACAAGACGAGTTTCTTAAAAAAAAAAATATTTTTCTTCTAAGATAAATACAGAAAATGGGATGAAATAGGCTAATATAGCAAGCCTACGCGTTTTACCTTTGACCTTTTGCTAGAACGCCCACCAGCGCCCTTTATTTTCATACTGCGGAATTTCTCGTCTAAATTGAATAATCAACGAACGTGACTTCAGGAGGCTTCTCTCTCCTTTGTAGAAAAGAGTTTGAAGGTTTTTTTAAAACAATTAAGAGAGGGGAAGCTGTTTATTTGTGAAAAGGTTCACACAAAGACTCAAGGTGAAGTACGTTGTTGTTTACTTTTCATCATAAATACAAAATTACATATACTCTGTTCCAATGAATTAGACTCTTACGAATTGTTTAAAATATAATAATATATTGTAATGGAAATTAAAAGTTAGATACCTATAATAAAAAAACAGATTTGGATATTTTCGTATATATTTTGTTCTCAAAGTAATTCTCCTTTCTACATTCTATTACAATGTCTGAATATTTCATGAACAGCCCACGGGATGCTCAAGGCTAAGATCGTTGTCTAATTAAAACCAACAATCCTTCATAGCTTTTGCAATTACCGTCAAAATCAAACAGAACTCAAACAGGGTTCACAAAGGATATCCTAACACAATTTTAATTGTAGGTTTGTTACAAGTAATTGAGAGATTATTGTTTTAGGCAAAATATGTTTTCGCTTTTTATTAAAAAAAAAAAAATTGCACTGCGCTCGGAATTACAACTGTATCGTGGGTGCGATCACATACATGTAGACTCACACACGATTAAGACACTCAGATGAGAAACAAACCTGCGACACGCAGTACAGCAGCCAATCGCTCAAACACTGCGCCAACCGAGCCGTAAAAAGAAATGTTCCATAAGAAGCAATTACTCCTATAAATGGTTTTTTGAGATTTTTAAGAGCGTTCATGGTCTGGTATGGTCTACCATAACCAACACAATTATCAACTATTTAATACAGAACAAGCAAAATAAAGCGACGTCTACTTACTTACTATCTACCAGCAATCAGCACAACTATATCTATAAAACTCGCTAACCGTTATCATGCTGAGTTTAAATTACGAACCTAGCAGGTTCTAAATTAAATTTGGTCTATCAGTTTTTTTTTTAGTATTGATAGGCTTGCGTTTGACCACCATTTCACCTGATGGTAAGCGATGATGTGGTCGACAATGGAACACGCTTGCCTAGAAGTGACCTATTTACTCTTGACTTAAAGCCCCCTAATTCATGAATCCCCAAGCGACCACCGGTGGCCGCGCATCTATTGTCTTACTATTGTGTCTCTAATTGACGGTATCTGAAGGGTTAAGTTGTAGCTATCAGGAAACACAGACTCCGGCACGGAATAAACTAATGTAATTAAGGTTTTTTTTTTTATAAATAAGGCCCAAATGACTTACATAAAATATACATATATAAATTATATTTTTGTTATAATAATGTATTGCTTTCCGTAGCATGCTACGACAGCGCAACACAGCGTAGCCGTCACGTGGAGAGAAGCTACGGCGTAGCACTCGTAGCAATAGGGATTTGATGAATTTATAAGAAGTTTTTTTTTTCATTTTATAGATAGATACGTAATTATCATGAAATAGTACATTGTTACCCTAGGGGTGAAAGTTACTTATTTCGTCCCGAGGAGTTGAGCCAATTTGAGGTTTGCATTAGTAGTGTAGTAGAGATTTGTATTAACTCTTCAATCGTGATAATTAAAGATACAATAGAAAGACAATGGGTGCGCAAACGCCGGCGTTCGCTTGGGGTTTAATGAATTAATACGTAGAGAGTTAAATCCATATGACACCGGGCACCGTAGGAACGGCCCAGAATCGGATCGGGATTCCAGCGGCTGGGGCGTGAAGGCTGTTTCCTCGCGTGTGCGGTGGCCTGCTTTGCAAGCATGACTGCTTTGCAGTAGGAAGGAACGGATCACCTGCTACTCCTCCTCGCTCTGGACTATGGCATGTACCAAGGCGAATCGCCCAAAAACCCACGAAGGTACGGCGGTGTTCTGCTCAGGCACGGCACACTTCTATCGTATATTCCACCGTGTCCTGCAGGTGGTCCACGCAATAGACCTGACACCTAGGCGTTTCTTTCGCACGAACTGGTGCAGAAACCTTCCGATGTTACCATGTCCGGTGAGAACCTGCGTCATGCAAAAGGTTTGGACGCCGTGTTATCTTTCCAGTCGCTCCTCAAAGAGGGAAGTTACCACTATAATTGTGGCGTTCCCAATCACAGCCCTGACGTGACGTCGCGTTTGGATCAGCGGTGCTATTCTTTAAGAATACAGCCTTGAGCGCAGCGCTGGCTGTAACCTTAACAGATATACCCCATAAGTCTTCAGTGTTTTTTGTGTTTTTCATGATCAAAATCGCTATTAAATTAATGAGCCAAAAGCCATTCCAAAAAAGGCAATATATAATTTTTTATTTGTTATACTAACAATATTAAAGATTTTATCGAGTATAAAACTTCAAAGCTTTGAAAGAGAGAAAGAGAAAGAAGGCGTTTTGACGTAAAAATCGTTACAGTGCGTTTCACTTAAGAAGTTACATTGCTGTCATGTTGGTAGTATTGAAAATAATGTTGCCATATTTTTAGCAATTAAATTACTTGATATGAGGGAGATTAATTGATACTTCGTTACTTTAACATTTGCCTTTTTTTATTGTTACTATTTTTGTATAAAGTATAGGGCGCTGGGCTCCATTCCGATTGTCTTACAATTCTTTCAAATAACGAAAACGCCACGCCACAGTATCGTTCCTCTCTATTAACAACTTCCTTTGAGACCTAATGTTTTTAAATAAAATCCCATTCCTGTCATAATTTTCCAAAAAGTGTTGCAGCTACCGTTAAAATCGATTTCGTTTCACATTTCGGGGAACAATTTTGGTAGAGTAGGCAACTCTTTCCTTTTTTCCCTTCTTTTTGTGTAGACAAACAGGGGAGCCAACATTACGCCGATGTAACTTCTTAAGTGAAACGCACTGTACATTTACATTGATATTATATAATATAGATATAAAATCATTGTATATTTATTTAAAATTGTTGTCTCGTTTGCGTTTTAATATTGTTTTCACAGATAATATTCTATTTTTGTGCATTTATTCATCTAGTTATATAACGCCTTTTGATTGTTAAACTAAACACTTAAAAAAAACACCTAGCCAATCGCCTCGAAAAGCATGTACAAACGCTTTTTAAAACTCTGAACGCACTCAAAAAGCTCATTGCACTAACGCTAGTGATGTGCCAAGGCTCTTTTTTAATGGACAGAGTCGAATTGAATCGGTTTTCATGGTATTCTATTTATGACTGGAATCTGCAATTCGAGCCCAGTACTCGAGTTTATGTTTAGTTGGTTTAATGCTCTAAGTGTTTGGTACCCATATGACGTTCCCCACCAACCGTGTTCCCACGTTGTCGTCGTGGTGGGGCTTGCGTGTCTCAATGACCTTGAGGGCTATGCCGGTAGAGCTACTCATGCCGGAAGGCCTCAAGCGAGAGACCAGACCAAGAGGAACACACGGCGGAGTCCAGTTGGACCGCCCGGCGGGTGCGCTGTCCAGGAGCGCTGGCACCAACAGCTGTTGGCGCCTTCTGGACAGCGATTTTGGAGAGTGGGTTCGCCTCGGGTACGTGTCTGCTCATCAGACACGACCACGATGGCGAACGTGTATTGGGGACCCCACCCCATAAAAAAGGCAAAGCTGTGTTCAGCATACCATGGCCGCGTTCCTTAAAAAGACACTACCCCAGGAGGGTACCGCCTGCCCCGCAGGCGGAGAATCCCTCCCCGAGCAGAGCTCGGGCTGCCCCTCGTATTCTGGGGGGGGCAAAGAGCGCGCCAGGTCCGTACCTAACCGTACCGACCTGTTACCGTCCTTCGTGGACGCATTGAGCCAGGGTGGCTCACTAGCCGGCAGCGCGGAGTCCCTGGGACCAGTTCCCAGCACATCCGCGACGCCGGTGGAGGCCGGGCGTAGCTTCGGCCTCAGGGAGTTGAGTGGAGACGCGGCGTCGGACTCTGATGCCGCGTCTTCACACAACTCTGACGTAATGGAGGTGGAAGAATCCACCTCCATCAAAAGGAAGTTTATGCGCTCCGTCTCGGACGACGAAGCGTTACCTGCCCGGAAGGTCTCGACCTCGGGGCGGGGCACCGCCCGAAAGATGGGCAAAGGGAGAGGGCTCCCCGCTGAGAGCGCCAGCGAGGGACGCCAGGCCAGCCTCATACCGCCGGAAATCCCTACCGAGCTGCCGGAGGGAATGGAGGTGGCCATGGCCAAATTTAAAGAGGTCGTGGCAGCCGCCATCATGAGCGTGGCCAACAAACGGGAGAGGGTGGCCAAGAAGCGCTCCATCGAGCTGGCCAATGCCACGATTGGGGGGGCTCTGGGGTTCGTGTTCGAGCCCTACGAGCTGACCCTGAAAGGGAGGATTGGCCGGCTCGAGGCCTTGGCTGGTCTGCAGGACTCCCCTTCTGCACAGTCACCGGAAGGACGGAGCACGGAGGCGGAAAGCGAGGTGCTGTCCCTGCTGCGGCAAGAGCTGGCTGCTGCCAGGGAGCAGCAGCAGCAGCAGCAGCAGCGCTTCCAGGAGCAAATCCGGCGCCAGCTTTCCGTCCTGGAGAGCATCGTGCTGCGTCCCCCACTCGCGGCCTCCAACCCGAAAAAGGTGGCGTCATATGCCGCCGTCGCCGCGGCCACGACGACTACTGCACCCAGGGCAGGTTTGCCGGGGCAAGTCGCGCGCAAGGCCGCGGCGCCGGAAGCGGCGAGGTCGGGTCCGGTGACCAGACAGCAGCAGCAGGGGAAGCCTGCCGCCCCCCCGAAGGGCAAGGTGGCGGCTGCCACAAAACCGGCAGGGCCTCCTGCCGCGGCGGCGACTAGGTCGCGCCTGCCGCCTTCTCCGCCCGAAGACTCCTCGGCTGGCGCCGAGTGGACGGTCGTCGGCGCCAAGGAGAAGGCGAGCAAGGCGGCTAGGGCGACCAATAGGCGCAAACGGCAACGGGAGCGCAGGAAGCGGGCCATGGCTGCCAGACTTCGCGCCCCGACTTCCGCAGCTGTAGTGATCACACTACAGCCGGCTGCGGAAAAGAAGGGTGTGAACTACGACGTAGTCATGGCCAAGGCGAAGCAGGCGGTGGTGGGCCACCTCGACGAGTTCGGAGCCTCCGGGGGCTTCCGAATAAGGAAGACCGTGACCGGAGCCCGAATTTTGGAGGTCCCCGGGGCGGACAGCGGTGAACTCGCCGACGCTCTGGCCGACAAAATCAGGGCGTCCCTGGACGTCGAGGAGGCCCGAGTGTCCAGACCCACTAAGAGCGTAGACATGCGCATTATGGGTCTGGACGACTCTGTCAGGGTGGAAGAAGTGGTGGCCGCCATCGTCAGGGCGGGAAGGTGCACGACCGATCAGGTTCGGGCGGGCACCATCCGCGGTGACAGCACGGGCATGCGAGCCGTCACGGTGAGCTGCCCCGTGTCGGTGGCCAAGGCCATCACGACCGAGGGCCGAAGGCTGTTGGTGGGCTGGGTTTCAGCCCAAGTCAAGATGCTGGAACCCAGACCTCTGCGGTGCTACCGATGCCACGTCGGGCACCACGCGGGCGCCTATTGCGCCGCAGAGGTGGATCGCAGCGACCGCTGCCACCAGTGCGGACAGCCTGGTCATAAGGCCGCCGAATGCCGTGCATTGCCGCACTGCTACGCATGTGCGGCGGCCGGCAAGCCGGCCGACCACCGGGCTGGGGGTAGGTCCTGCGACCCTCCCACCAAGGCCAAGGGCAAGGTCAGGAGGGGCATCCACCCTGACGTCCTCACCGCCGCAGCCACTACCTTGGCTGCCGCTGCTATCGCCGCCGCTCCCGCCGCCGCGGCAGGACCCTCACAAAGGGCTCAGGAGGAGACGATAATGGAATGTCAATAACGACACCATTACGTCTCCTCCAGGCGAACATCAACCACTGCGCCGCCGCTCAGGATCTGTTGCTCCAGAGCATGGCGCAGTGGTCGATCAATATCGCCGTCGTCGCCGAGCCGTACTTTGTCCAACCCCGTGGAGACTGGGTTCAGGACTTGGACGGCTCGGTGACGTTAATTTCGTCGGCCGCCGCCGGTACCCCGCCCCCCGAGTCCGTCACGAGGGGGCGGGGTTGCGTGGCAGCACGGTTCGGGGACATCGCCGTAGTAGGCGTCTACCTGCCCCCGAACAGATCTCTCGACGAGTTCCAACTCTCCCTGATGGAGCTTAATTCCGTCGTCGCTGGGTTCGGTTCCCTCCCCGTGGTCGTTTGCGGGGACTTCAACGCCTGGAACACGGCTTGGGGTTCTCGGCGCACGAACCGACGGGGTCGGATGGTGGAGGACTGGGCCTTGGAGCTGGGCCTGGTCGTCCTGAACCGGGGCTCTGTCCCCACGTTGGTGCGGATGCGGGGTACATCAGTGGTGGACATCTCGTTCGCCAGCCCCGCTCTGTCGCCGCGTGTCGTCGACTGGCGCGTTATGGAGGAGGTGGAGACGTACTCCGACCACCGGTACATCCGGTTGGACGTCTCCGCCGAAACCTCGGCCGCGCCGGTCCGACAGAGCCCTTGTGGTCCGCGGTGGGCGCTTAAGCAGATGGACCGGGAGCTCCTCCTGGAAGCCGCGACGGTACAGGCCTGGGTGCAAGCACCGGACAGGCCTGTCGACACCGACGTCGAGGCGGAGTGGTTCCAGGAGGCCATGTCGCAAATCTGCGACGCGGCAATGCCCCGAGTCCCTCCAGGTCGTGCTAAGCGCCGCGTGTACTGGTGGTCGCCGGAGATCGGCGCACTGCGCAACGCGTGCAACCACGCGCGCCGCCGGTACGACAGACACTGCAGGCGCCGCAACCGCCAGCCGGATGCGGAGGTCAGAGAGGCGGAGCTGTATGAGGGGTACAGAGAGGCAAAGCGCACCCTCCGAACGGAGATAAGGCGGGCCAAACTCGAGGCCCGCAACGTGTGGCTGGGGTCTCTGAACGCGGATCCGTGGGGGCGCCCGTACAAATTGGTACGGGACAAGCTACGCCCCTGGGCTCCACCGCTGACTCAGAGTCTCCGGCCCCAACTCGTGGAGGGTGTGGTAACCACTCTGTTCCCTGAGCGAGGGGAACACTCCCCCCCGCCCATGGCTCCGCCCCCGCCAGCAGTGTCTGACGTGGACCACAACAGCGACGACGACGACAACGCTCCAGAGGTGACCGAGGTAGAGGTGAGAGTGGCGGTGCGAAGGCTGAGTGCCAAGAACACCGCCCCAGGACCCGACGGCTTGCCAGGGAAAGCCTGGGTCCTGGCCATGGAGGCTCTCGGGCCTCGACTAAGAGGGCTCTTCAGCGCATGTATGGAGAGGGGCCAGTTTCCACTTCGCTGGAAGATGGGGAAACTGGTCCTCATCGCGAAGCCAGGGCGCCCTGCGGACTCTCCGTCCGCGTACCGGCCCATTGTGCTGCTCGACGAGGTGGGCAAGCTCTTTGAAAGAGTCATTGCAAACCGCCTCGTCGCGCAGCTAACACGGGTGGGGCCGGACTTGTCGGACGGACAGTTCGGTTTTCGCAGGGCGCGCTCTACGGTGGACGCCATCATGCGCGTGCGAGCCCTCACGACAGGGGTTGCGGTGTCCCGGGGCAGGAGCGTCGTGGCAGTGTCCTTGGACATTGCTAACGCGTTCAACTCCCTGCCCTGGAGTACGATCCGGAGGGCACTCCGGTACCACCGGGTGCCCGAATACCTCTGTCGAGTGGTCGAGGCTTACCTGTCGGATAGGTCAATTATCTACCCCGGTCACCAGGGAGACTGGAAACGTCGAGAGATGTCGTGCGGTGTTCCGCAGGGGTCGGTTCTAGGCCCACCCTTGTGGAACATCGGCTACGACTACGTGCTGCGCGGCGACCTCCCTGACGGGGTCAGCGTGGTCTGCTACGCAGACGACACGCTGGTTCTAGCGCAGGGAGAGTCGCACCAGGCGGCGGTCGCTCTAGCGACACGTGGGGTTGCGATAGTCGTTGGTAGGATCCAGGAGTTGGGACTCGAGGTGGCGCTGCACAAATCCGAGGCCATGTTTTTCCACGGTCCTCGGAATGCGCCACCATCAGACTCCCAACTTACGGTAGGAGGAGTTCGCATCGGCGTCGGGTCGACGATGAAGTACCTGGGACTCGTTCTCGACAGCCGATGGAATTTTGGAGAACACTTCCGACGTTTGGCTCCCAAACTCAACCGGGCCGGGGCTGCTCTCAAGCGGCTCCTGCCCAACCTTGGGGGTCCAGACGCCTCCTGCCGGAGGCTCTACGCGGGGATCGTTCGGTCCATGGCCCTCTACGGGGCGCCGGTGTGGGCGCCGTCGCTGGCAAAGCGACCGGCGTCCATACTGAACGCCTGCCAGAGGGTCATGGCAATACGGATGGTGCGGGGTTACCGCACGATCTTCCGCGAAGCGGCGAGCCTTCTGGCTGGCCTACCACCGTGGGATCTGGAGGCAACAGTCCTTGCACACATGCACGATAAGCGCGTGGAGATGCAACGCCGGGGCGAAAGTCCACTACCGCGACAGGTCGAGGTATGGCGGACAGAGCTCCGGCGGGATCTCACGGTGAAATGGCGTCAGCGACTGTCGCAACCCAGTGCTGGGCACGCCACAATTATGGCGGTAAGTCCCCTCTTTGAGGCGTGGCTGGAAAGACCTCACGGCGTCCTTACCTTCCGCATGACGCAGGTCCTCACCGGACATGGCAAGTTCGGGAGGTTCCTGCATCGGATTCGAGCGGAAGAGACGCCCGGGTGCCGCCACTGTGCGGAACGCCCGGAGGACACGGTGGAGCACACAGTTGAGGTGTGCCCTGCTTGGGCGGAGCAACGCCGTGCCCTCGTGGGGGTGATCGGCGGCGGAGACCTCTCGCGCCGGGCCTTGGTTCAGGCCATGGTCCGGAGCGAGGAGGAATGGCAGGCGGTCGCCTCCTTTTGCGAAGCAGTAATGCTAGCAAAGGAGGAGGCAGACCGCATCAGGCAACGGCGCCCCCGCCGCCGCCGCCGGGATTCCGATCCCGATTTCCGGCCACCGTAGACGCGGGCTCGCGGACGGCGAGCCATGGGTAGCTCGCTGTCTGATCGTCCGGTAACTGTCCGGACCGAGCCAAGGCGTCGACGGCGCGCACTGTTCCCGCGCGCCTCAAGGAGTTGTCAGCAACAGGAGGGGCCCATCTGGGTCGAAGCCTACCGGGGTCGGGGTTATCCGAAAGGAAACTAGAGCCCCGGTATGAAGGCTAGAAGGAACGGCGCGGGGTTTTTAGTCAGTAAGACTCTGACACTGTCTCCCGCTCCACCCAAGAGCGGGTTTCGTCAATGATGATTTTCCCCGTCGAGAGAAAAAAAAAAAAAGAAAAAAAGAAAAAAAAAAAAAAAAAAAAAAAACCCATATGACGTTGACTCAAGTCTATAGTCTTAAAATTCTAGTACATAACTGGGGGATTTAAAATAAAAACCTGTCTTTAACTTCCCTGGTCGGTCGAATAAGATTTTTTGTACTCATTAAATATCGTCATGATTATAAATTTTACAAAAATTATAATTTGATACTATATAATTTGATACTATTATAAGTACCGGCATGAATCTTTAACGCTGACCTTCACTTGCGCAGAAGTCAAATATCGGGCCTATTTAGTGGTATGAAGTGAGACGCGGGGGCGGGGAGCGTCATTGATTGGCTCGCCGCGCCATCGCGTCATAAACATCACTCGTGATTCATTCCTGCGGTTGCTGCATGTATCTAACAACGACGACGATTGGTTCGCCAATGTATGGAATGCGCAAAGCGATCCCCACTCTGACGCCGAGCGCTAAAGATTCGTTCCGGTACTTGTACGCATCTCGTACCATAGAGTATTGCTCCGAAATCAAAATTCAAAAGAATTTTTCAACAATGGTATGTCATTATTAGGGTACAGCTGAGCTCCTTTATTTTCAACGACTTGAAGTGATTGAAAATCAAAACCATTCTCAATAACGTTTTAACCACAACATGTTTTGAGTTCATCTTCAAACCTTTCCGTTTAGGGAAAGATCATCTGAAGTTACTTTTTTCATGGTGCTGATGTTTCACTGTTTGCGATTGACTGGGACAGATTAGAGTTCTTGTTTTCTTTAAAGTTTTTAAATAGTAATCAAAGTTTTTGCCCTCCGTTATCATCCACTGACTTTTTTCATTTTGTAATACATTTAAAATTGCAATAAATTAACTTCACTACTAGTAATAAAAAAAATAACGAATCACACATAATAGCAGCTTACTAGCACAAAATCAAGAAATCAAAACTAAAAGTCGCTGATTCAAACTTGTATTATTAGGAAACACTTTATTTCTTTTTGTAAGTAAACACGGAGCGGGTAGGTACGAGAGTGAGTCAACCTAAAGCGAATACTAGACTCGACTACTCGAGTCAGTTCGACTCACATAATAGAATCGAATTAGCGAGTATAGAGTTAATTTATCCTGAATCGAGTAACGGAATTTATTATTAAGTGCGACGACTCAAATCAAAATAAATTGGTACTCGAGTAAGCAATACCAAAGTATGAATCGAGTCAAGCCATACACGGGCCAGCTCTAACTCACGTCATTCAATGTCAATGTCATTGCAAAAAACTTCATAGCAGTCAAAACAAACTAACTTTAGTTTCGTTTACTTTTTTATTATTTTAGAGACTGAATGTATGTGAAAGTAATTATATTGTGCATTTGCTGCAACATCCCAGTGAAGCTGGAGTATTTTGGTGCTGTAAAATCTTAACAGTTAAGTGTTTGATCGTAAAAACCGCTAATATTCCCGTTACTCGGCGTTCGTAAGTTCGAATCCACGTCAGAAGTGTATTCTTGTCTTTACAGGCTGCAAAGATGGGTCGGTCTAAGGGGTACCAGGACTTGGATGACAGCCATATCAGGCCACGTTCCCCGGGGCCACCTATGCCTCCACCCCAAGAGATTGAAATGGCTTCAGTGTCGGTAGTCCCAGACGGTACGCTAACTTTCATTTACTTATACGAACGCTTCCTTTACAGATTTGATAGCCTCTTAAAAATATTGGTATTCATAACGCGTTTTTATTAATCATACAATTCTGTTCTGATGCTAATTTTTCAATCATAATAACCAAGCATTCATGTTTACTGTTTAGAAATCAGCTATGCATCAATCATAAGTCACAAAAAAAAAAAATTATTAAGAGAGCTCAAGATGTTTGTAAAACAGTAATTAGCTGTTAGATTGAATCAGCTCATAAAGTTGTGAATGTTTCAGATACTTTCACTGTCACTCAAGCAGTGAATGCACTTGGCTTCGGTTGGTTTCAAGTTAAACTGTCACTCTTCACTGGCCTGTGCTGGATGGCTGATTCTATGGAAATGACTATATTGAGCATTTTGTCACCAGCTTTGCACTGTGAATGGAATATTAGCAAGTTAGTATTGTCATTTAGTTGTAGTGAAATTTAAAATGGTACCTATAGCATAATGCTTGTCCAAATTTTTGTTTAGCTATATATTGGTATAACACAGTTTATAATACAGCTGGAGCTAGGGAATTCATAAAATCATTCATTATTATCATTATCAGCCTTTTGTAGAGGGAATAGGCCATAATCCACCACACGGGCTCAGTGTGGGTTGAATATCAAGTCTTCGTCGAATTTTTGGTTCTAAGACATGCCGGATTCCTCAAAATGTTTTCCTTCACGGTTTAGAGAGTAGTGGTGATGAAATAATTTATACAAAGTAATTCGCTTGGCAGGGTTTGAACTCGCGACTCGTAAGTCCGGGCCATTACCACTCAGCCACCACTGCTTCATAAAATGCATGTACTATTTATGCCAATAAAGATTATTATTATTATAATGCAAAATATAAATCTAAGCTAAATTCTAACTGGGACAATTATTTTTTATTTCTTAACCTCTGTTTTATCACTGCTAGCAAAGGATGAAGGAAAGACTTACATCCTCAATACAATAACAAATAAACAATGTTAAGAGGGTCCTTCTCCACTCGCTTATCGTAAACATCGAAAATGGTTTAAAAGCTTGTTACTTCATTTAATGCAATCCAACGCGACGTTTAACGAAAAGGCAATGCAAAAAAAGAGAGATAATGCCTGGAAACTCTGTTAGTATTCGGTATTTCTGAGATTTACTCGAAAATTTCACAAAACTTGTATTTATTTATTTATTTATTTATTATTTGCTGACATGTAAAACACTGGATATAAAGCATGCATTAACTTACTTGCTCCAGGAAATAGCTGTTTTTTTAAACCCTTAAAAGTTTTTAGAAAAAGTTGTCATCATTTAGAGTCTTAATAAAATTTGCAAGGTCTCTAGAGTATTACTTTTTTGACTTTTTTAATTTTTAGGGAAATTATGAAGTGTCAATGTTCAAAAAATATGCCCTGAAAATAGGACATTTTCAGAGGTTTTTACTGGATTAGTTTTACACAAATTTAGAAATTGGTTTCTTTAGAAACCTAGATAATATCCACAAGAAACTGTGTTTCCAAAATATCTAATGAAAAGTGTGCAATAACGTCATAATCAGTTATGGGCGGTATGAAAAACAGTGAAAATGTGAGTCGTGATGCCTTAACTGTTTTGTTTGTTCTTTCTCTCCCGTTTGTATCTGTCCTATTTACAATTAAATGGACCCACCTACAAGGGAAGAGCGCTATTGTCAGAGACACAGATATTTATTTATCTAGTTTAGATACAGATGTTCATTGTATTGTATATTATTAAGCTGTATCTCAAAGTTAATAAAAACAAAAAAAAAAATATCTTATTAACTTTCCTTTTTTTTAACTCTCCTTTCATTGGTCTCCTAGAAGAGAATTCTATAGAAATAAGCATCACCTGTGTATTTATTTTTCACTTTCCCTGTCTTTTATTAAGTGTGTACATAAATAAATTACAGATATCAGCAAGCACTGACCACCACTATTGTGTTTATGGGGATGATGTTGAGTTCCACATTCTGGGGAAACATCAGTGACCGCTATGGAAGAAAAACAGTAAGTGTATCCAAACAAATATTAAAATATCCTACTTACATATATGTATTCATGCTATGCTCAACTGCATTAATCAAATAATTGAACCTATTCTAGACATGTTAATGGAAACTATAACAACATCATCATCATCATCTTCCTGCCCTTGTCCCGTTTTATTTGGGGACGGCGCAACACGTAATAATATATAATATATATATATTACGTATACTATAACTACTACTATACATACTATAACTTATTACATTATAATTTTTATATTTTTTGGTATAAAATCTCATTTCAAATTCCTCTTAGGTTCTTAAAATCAATCTTGGTCTAAATTAACCAGGTAATAAAGTACTGTTTGTGGAAAATATGTACTATCACAATAATACAATAAATGCGAGAATTTGTATAGATGTGTATGTTTATTTTTCCTCAGGTAATAAAGTACTGTTTGTGGAAAATATGTACTATCACAATAATACAATAAATGCGAGAATTTGTATAGATGTGTATGTTTATTTTTCCTTCATACCTAAAAGGTCGAATGAATTTGAGAACACACCTTTTTATCTCATGGTTATTTTTTTGACTGGGGTTAATGACCCAGACAGCTATGCCAGAGGTTGCGGGTTCGATTCCCACCCAGGACAAAATATGTTTTAGTGATAAGCATAATCATTTGTTCTGTGTCTGAGTGTAATTTATCTATAATTTGTATGTATTTAGAAATATATAAGTATGTTTATCAGTTGTCTAGTACTCATAACACAAGCTCTGCTTAGCTTGGGACTAGACGGCGTTGTGTGATAGTTGTGCAATATATTATTATTTTCCCTTGAGATAACTTTCAACTTCGTGAGCAAAACCATTGGCAGGAGCTAGTTATTTGCAAAAAAATAAATAACTAGCTTCTAAATAATCAGTTCAATACTCAAATGAGTAATGTGCAAGCAAGAACCTTGAATGTACAAACATTTATGTTGTGCAACCAGATATGTATCAGTTTACTTACATTCCTTTTTAATTTGTTTACAGGCTCTCAGTATGTGTGGAGTGTTACTGTTTTACTACGGTTTGCTGAGTTCGATAGCGCCAAACTTCCTCTGGTTATTGTTTCTAAGAGGTCTTGTCGGATTTGCTATAGGATGTGTACCACAGTCGTAAGTTTATTTCTATTAAATTCAGAGGTCTTTGGCGATTATCACAATGCCACGCACTACGCAGCGTAGCGCGTGAAAACGCACCTACGCACCTACTTGCGGGAGTTCAGGTCTGCATCATCGTGGAAGGTTTTTTACACACTCACGTGCGTAGGTGCGTTTTGTGAATTGACGCAGGCACTCACTCATTTCATACAAAATCACGCACGGTACTCGTACTACGAGACTCAGTGTGCCATACCTTGCGTGTGGCCCCGCACCCACGCACGTGAGTGCATGTTTCACCGCATGTAGGTGCGTGATCTGCATGAACGCGTGGGGATGCATTTTCGGTGTGTTGGACTGTATGTGCTTTTTATACGAACGGAGATACTTACAAGCAAGGTCATCAGATAGGACCAGAACCTTTCTGTGGTATCTCAAAGAACCAGGCCATGCAGACCCTTAAGGGCAACCTATTTGGCGATTCAAAAAATCACTGGTTGTTACAACCAGGACTGCTACACGCCAAATCTCTTATAGAAGGCTACTCACAAAAACGAACTGCCGAGCTTCTTGAGCTTAGCAGGACGAACATCTGTGCGATAGCCCGCGCCTTAACCGGCCACTGCAAATTAAAGAGGCGCCAATTTCACATGAAACTGAGTGACACTGATGTTTGCCGGTACTGCAATCAGGAGAGGGAGACGCCTAAGCACCTGTTGTGTGAATGTAGGCCCCTTATCCACAAACGGAGTATCTTATCTGGGTCGACACATTATTCGCCCAGAGGAGATTAAAACTCTTAAAGCTAGGAGTATTCTAGACTTCCTGGAAGCCTCCCGGCTAAAAGAGTTACTCTAACAAGGCGGCGAGTCACAATAGATCTTTTAGGTCGCAGTGACTACATCTCCTACACTATGGGAGATGCATAGCCCCTTATCTTTAAAATAATAATAATACTTACAAGCAACGTTAAGACACCCATTCAAGCGCTGCGCTGCGTGGTGCGTGGCAGTGTGATAACCGACTTAGTTAAGTTGATTATATAATCTACAGTCGTTAACTCAAGTAGAAAACTTAGAATGTATGGGCACGACATCATCTCAACACTAAGTCACGTGGTCAGAACACAGGAATCGGAGGCGTCGCCGACTCGAGGCGATCGACGAAAGAGATTCGAAACGAAACGATCGTAACTTGAGTAGTAGTAGGTAAGTAGTAAGGCGCGTATTTTTGTACGCAAAATACGCGCCTTAGTCGTGGAGTTGCGGACAACAGCCCGTCTTACCTACCTAACTTGGCTAGGCCTGCTGATGATAATCCTATCCTACTTATTACAACTGAGAAAGTATGTTTGAATGTTTGTTAATCAGAACTAGGGAGCCTTTTTATCTAAGTTGTTTGTTACCGTGTGATAATTTTCGACATTCACGCGGGTAGCCAATGGCGAAAATTATTTGTCGATGTTATTTTTTTTTACATATCTACACATATAAATAAGATAGAGGTGTCTGTTATATCAAAATATATTTTTTTTACAAAATATATTATTTATGTAAAGTACCTATATCAGAAATGTAACATTTAAATTTTAGTCTGACTGTATGTTTGTCACAGTGAATCTCCGAAACAGCTGGACATATTTTGAAGGGACTTTCACTAGTAGACAGCTGTAATTTAGGGTAATTTTTTTTTTTTAATAATTAGATTTTGAAGCGGTTTTACGAGTCTTACAAGTTAGTAATAATATTACTGAAAAATTAAACCAGAAATATTTAATTTCAGTGTCACATTATATGCAGAGTTTTTGCCGACAAAACAGAGGGCAAAATGTGTTGTGCTTCTTGATGTAAGTATTGGGAATTATTTAGTTATTCAAGTACTTATAAGTATTCCATTTAGTACACTCTCGATCTCTTATACAGACTGTGAGCTTTCGTAAGCCCCTTAAGAAGACCCAAAAGCCCTCTTAGCTAGTGCTAGTTAACTATTTAAGAAAAACTTTGCCCTACTCTAGCAATTACTCCTGTATTGTACTTACAGTTATGTTTTCTGTTCATATCTTTTGTTTTGTTGTGATTGTCTCTAAGTGTTGCAGCACTTGAAAAGTGTTATAAAGTGAACCTTTAAATTCCCAGTGCATGTAATGTTGGCGATCCTAATAATAATCAATAAAATTCACAAACCTCTAATCTCAAATACATGAGACACCCAAACCAGGAACAACTATTTGTAGGTAAATATTTGTTCCGAGTTGGAATCGAACCTGCGACACGCCGCTCAGTAGCCAATTGCTCAACCACTGTGCCAACCGTACCGTCAGTTAGCAATCCCTCTTCAGATTTATCAGTACCATATTTTCAGGGACGGCGCAAACCAAAAAAATGACGACGAAGCGTGTAATTCTATAGCACGAGACTCATCAAAGTGGTTTTATTGCTTATGACTGAGATTTGTATTACCTCATCATCATTTCAGTCGAAATATGTCTACTACTGGATATAGGCCTCCTCCGAGTGTCGTCACAATAACCGGTCCTGTGCGTCTCGCATTAATGATTCATGCGACCGTCACCAGGTTGTCGGTCCACTTTGTCCGTGGCCTTCAAACGCTGCGTTGGTATGTGGTTGCCCACTCCAAAACCTTTCGGCTCCACCGACCATCTGTTCTGCGATTAATGTGCCCAGCCATCTGCCACTTAAGTTTGGAAATTCTTCGGGCTATTGATATAGCAATCTTTGTTCTCCTTCGGATATTTTCATTTCTGATTCGATTACACAAATAAACTCCGAGCATAGCCCTTTCCATTTCCCTTTGGGTGACTTTCCAGCCTTCTGAGGCCCATTGTGAGTGATGTCATATGTCATCACTTGCACAACACGCACTGACAAGACTGTCGTCTTGAAGCACTGTGGTATGTTGGACGAAAAAATACCGCGCAGCTTCACAAATGATCCCCAGCCGAGTCGGACTCGACGATTGAATCGTTTAGTTCATTGAGAGTTTAGGAGGGTACCGTTGGAGCAGTGTTTGAGCGATTGGCTGCTGCACTGCGTGTCACGTGTTCGATTCCCGCACGGAACGAATATTTGTATGACCTACAGACTCTTGATCCGGGTCTAGGTGTCTTTCATGTGAGCTTACATGGTTGTGAACGCACCCACAATGGTACAGGGGTAATTCCTAGTATGGGGCAACGATTTTTTTTTTATAATAACTAAAAACTTAATACAAGGACCATGTAATAAAAATAAACAAAGCAGAGCAAAGTAAGTGACGCCAGGAAAAGTGATTCAGAGTCGCAAGGTGTGGCGTCGCGAGAACCTTATCTATTATGCAAACTGACAAGATACATCTTTTATTTTCCTTGGACTTTCATAAATCCAAGAAAAAAAAAATTAAGTATTTTAAGTTTTATTATTATAAAATTAGTATATTATTTACCAATTTCTATTTAATATATTTCCAGTGTTTCTGGGCGCTGGGCGCTTGTTTGGAAGTAGCTCTGGCGCTGGTGGTGATGCCGACGTTAGGTGTTCACTGGCTACTCGCGCTCTCGACTATACCTCTACTGCTGTTCGCTCTTATATGTCCTGTAAGTACTCTATTATTATACTACTCTGTCAAGAAAGTACCGGGAAAAGATCAATAATACACAAAATGTCTGTTATTCATCCAAATTTATTTTATCACCTTCAAAGTATGCTCCTTTAGAAACGATACACTTGCGCCAACGAATAATCCATTCATCAAAACATTTTTTAAACGCTGCTTCCTGAATTGAGTTCAGTTCTCGCCGCGAATTCTCCTTTATGTCTTCTATCGATTGAAAACGGGTGCCACGAAGTGGTAATTTGAGTTTAGGAAAAAGAAAAAAGTCAGCAGGAGCCATATCTGGTGAATATAGTGGTTGCTGGATGGTATTTGTCGAGTGTTTGGTCAAAAATTCGTTCACAATGATAGCCTTGTGCGAAGGCGCATTGTCGTGGTGCAAAATCCAAGAATTTTCTTTCCACAAATCTGGCCTTTTTCGTCGAATTTGCTCTCTTAAACGGCGCAAAACGCTCAAATAATATTCTTTATTTACCGTTAGACCTTCCGGTAAGAATTCAGAGTGCACAACACCGCGATAGTCAAAGAAAACAGTCAACATGACTTTGACTTTTGATCGACTTTGGCGTGGTTTTTTCGGTTTCGGATCAGTTGGAAGGCGCCACTCCGAAGCTTGTTGACTAGTTTGCATGTCAAACTCGTAAACCCACGTCTCGTCACCAGTAACAATGCGTTTCATGAATGTTGGGTCCGAACTGACTCGTTCTAGCATGTCCTCAGCGACTTTCATGCGATTGAGTTTTTGGAGAAAATTCAGATCTTTTGGGACTAGCCGCGCAGCAACATGTTTCATACCCAAATGATTAGTTAAAATGGTACGGATCGACTCGTGAGATACAGAAAGTTCGGCGGCTATCTCTCTCAGAGTTGAATGGGGATTTTCAGTCACTATTTCCTTCACTTTTGCGATGTTAACTTCAGTTGCAGACGTTGACGGCCTACCAGAGCGAGGCAAATCTTCCATCACATCTCGACCGCTTTTGAACGCTTTGAACCACTCATAAGCACGAGTTTTTGATAAAGTCGATTCACCGTAAGCCTTCTGTAACATTTTCAGTGACTCCGAACACGAAATTCCATTGGCGATGCAAAATTTAAGACAAACTCTTTGTTCGATATTTTTGTCCATTATGAAATTCGCAATACACACTATATATGATATTACTAAAACCAGCACTGTATTTAATATAAATAACAGATGCAACTCAAACTCCGCGCCAAAATGGAAAACAGTTGTGCCAATCTAACAACTACAAAAAAACAAAAATTTGAATTTGGAACCATAAACAAATCATCCATTCCCGATACTTTTTTGACTGAATGTGTACTCCTAAATCAAGATCTGTGAGCGTATTTTTGAATGCACTATTTTTTATGGTTTTAAACCATAAGAGTTATGTTTACGAAGATCTGTCGTAGTTGACGGCAGCTTTAGGTTGCGTTTATTCTTGAATAAAAAAGACGCAGCGGTTTAAATGGCTCTTTTATCCTATACTCATCATCATATTTAGACTCAGTGAGAGACCTGGATATTTATTAAATACCAAGTTTTTCAACGATAGAAGGCTTCCCTCAAGTTGGACTGACGACCTGGTGAGAGTCGAGAGAATGCGGTGGATGGGAGACACACAGGTTCGGTCGTTATGGCGACGCTTGAGGGAGGCCTATGTCCAACACTAGACGTCTTTCGGCTGAAATGATGATGATGAAGTCTTTTACTTCATCTCTCTTAATCCTATTTACATGAACAAAGACTTCTCTTGAAGTCCTCAGTTTAAGAAAGTTGGCCAAAAATTGTTTGTGATGGTCTAAAAGACTCCTCCTTCTTGCCCTTATCCCGTTTTATTTGGGGTCGGCGCAACACGTTTTTTTTCCATTCTTACCTGTCACTCGTCATACTATCATCGACTCCTTTTTCTTTCATATCACTTCGCACACAATCCATCCATATTTTCTTTGGCCTCCCTTTCCCCTTGCATCCATCCACATTTAAACTCATATCTTTTTTAGCAATATGCGTTTCATCTCTCCTTTTCACATGTCCATACCAAAACAAACGATTCTCTTTCAACTTTTCAGTCACTGACGCCACTTTCAAATTTCCCCTAATAACTCATTCCTCACTTTATCCATTCTCGTCACACCACACATCCATCTTAACATTCTCATCTCCGCTACGTGCAATCTTTTTTCATCCGTCTTTTTCACAGCCCAACATTCTGATCCATACAGTATGACAGGCCTTATCACGGACGATATATCTAAATTCTTGTTGTATTACAGTGGCTGCCTGAATCTGCAAGATACCACGTTGCGAGCGGCGAACCTGACAAAGCATTAGCTACACTAGAGCAGGTAAGCCTATTATCCCTTTTTTTGTTCAGAATGCGATCAGTAAACTACACATCATAACACAACCCTTCATTTTCAAATTTCATAGCTATATCCTCTATTGTTGAGAAAAATGACGCCATTCGCTCTATATAGCCAATCTTACCCTCCCTCATAGACTCATCTTACCCTGCTTCCTCGTAATCAGCCTTATAATGTTCCCACTACTGGAACTTAAAACTTCTATCTAAGAGAGTAGGTCGAATCTAATGTTCAAATTGATCCTACATAATTTATTTAATTATTATATAATCGATAATTTTCAACATGATTTTGCAAGACATTCATAATGTGATAAATGATCAAAAATTATTTAATTCTATGTGGTATATAAATATGTAATGAATTCTTGTTTGCATTTAAAGTTACTCTTTGTACGCCCTAGAGGCAAAACATAGCGCCCACAATATATTAAATAAGATCTTATAATGTACCTATGTTTACAATGAATAAATGATTGATTGATTGATTGATTGATTGATTGATTGATTGATCCTTGGGCATGCCGGCTTCCTCACGATCTTTTCCTTAACCGTTTTGAGGGCAGTGGAGATGAATAAATGACACAAAGTAAAGTGCCGGCTTGGGATTTGAACTCACAACATACTCATAAGTCAGGGTTACAACTGTTCAGACACGACAATGAAACCTACGTCGCCATGCTATAACTAGATGGCGCTGACTCCACAATTTTTAGATTATCTTGTTTTTAGTGCATTATAGTCATCGAAATTGTATTTGTTAAAATCTTACATTCCACTTTATTGAAATTAGTCAAATTAATGCCTCAAAAATCAACCTAATTCACTAAAAATACCTAATCTAACTATAAATGTCGAAGCATTATAGTTAGATTCGGGTCTTATTTAAGTTACATCAATAATATAACATGTACTTATGATAGAAAGAACAGGTATATACCAATAATGCGATAGGTACACAAGACACCCGGGCCCATAATAACTACAAGTTCGAGTTAACATATTTGTGATACAGAAGTGATTCCTAGTGTGTGGGACCCACAATATAGAAGTAATTCTTAGTAGGGAAAACTGTAAGTATAGCGGAGCAGCTAAAATAAATCATAGCCTAAATCTAAAGCTTAAACTACTGAACCGATTTTGATGAAATTTGGTACGGAGTAAGCTTGAACCCCAAGGAAGGACATAGGTTCTTTTTATCTGGCTTCAGTTTCAACTTGGCGTCCACATTATAGCCGACCGACTAAAGTCGCGGCAAAAAGCTATTACGTAATAATTAACATGTATATTATCATCATCATCAGCCTTTTTTAATGTGTCCACTGCTGAAACTCAGGCCTCCTCTCTGGGTGAGGGAATGGGCCGTGATCCACCACGCGGGCCCAGTGCGGGTTGATGAATGTCACATGTCTTCGAATTCTTGGTTCTAGGACATGCCCTATACCGCGTATGCTAACGATTCTCAATGCGCTCGTGGAGACCAACCCTGGATTGGATTTGTTTGCTGATACTTGGAAGACGATATTATTAGAAAGTTTGCGATTCTGTGAGAAGACAGAGTGAAAGGTTTTAATATAATTTAGTGTTAATGGCTATTTTGCTGTACTAAATTATAATAATAAATAAATCAAATGCCGGTTTCCTCACTATGTTTTCCTTCACTATTTTCGAATGAACATGTACGATGATGACTAATGTGTCGTTCTTTCATTATAGATAGCAAAAGACAACGGCAGGCCTATGCTGCTCGGTCGTTTAGTGTGCGACGACTCCGTGGGCATCGGCCAGCGGGGAAGACTTAAACATCTCCTGATTCCACATCTGAGGAACACCAGCTTGCTGTTGTGGTTTATATGGTTAGTTTCATATGCGCGCATATGCGTTTTAATTTATTTCTTCACTAACTTCTGTCATCACAGCGGCTTCTAAAAGCCGCATAAAAGTAGGTTTCTCCAAACAAACTTTAGATCACCGTTTCGTAAATGTAGGAGGTGAATTTTGGAAAATCCTCTATTAGTGCTCGTCTTCATCATAAAATAGTTATTTGTCATACAAGAGTGCAAAGTTGCTTTTTAACCGCGTGCTCAATTTTAATGACCGAGCAAGCGAAGAATTCTAAAATTGAATCACGAACGCAGCGAGTGATTCAACAATTAGAATCCTGAGCGTTAGCGAGAGAATCAAAAGAGCACGAGGTGAAAAATGTTTGCAGTCGAGTGCAACACGTAACTTTTCATCCCACCTGAGCGAAGAAATGACTAAATGCAAAAAAAGTACACCAAGGAGGTCCTGAATCAAAGTTTTTAAAAAATTAAAAAAAAGTTGAATGACAAATATGGTACCATGGAGGTAGAAGTAAATAGGTTTAATGATGTTTTGAATTCATAACATAGTGCACGCGATGTTCTAAATTCAATTTACTTTATCTCTCTAGAGAATAAAAATGGCTTTTGCTCTCAGATATCGAAGTGCACAAATATTCTTACCGAGATGGGGGGATGAAAAGAAAATTTCACGCTTCTAATCCTAGTAGTTTTGGCTGTGCGGTGATATGTTGGTCAATCATGTTCTCCTTTTATAAATATAGATTATGTATGTGGAAACAGTAATAAATAAATACATTACTTTATTATAAATACAAATTAACTGTTCATAAACATTCCAAAATTCATAAAAACTGGTTAACTCGTTTCAGAGGTGTTCTGTAACAAACACTGTGATACTAGATTTTTTTATATTAATGTAACAAATGAAAGTACAAACCATTTTTTCAGGATGTCATGCGCATTCTGTTACTATGGCTTGGTGTTGATGACGACAGAACTCTTCGAGACTGACCCCAGCGGCTTGGAGGAGCCATGCGCCGCCGACTGCAGACCCCTGCAGACTACTGACTATATGGACCTGCTGTGGACGACGCTTGCCGAGTTCCCTGGTAAACTATTAAATTTTTCCACTGAAACGGCGGATTTTTTTCCTACTATAATATGCATGTATTATACACCAAAAGATGGAAGGAGCGGTGGTTGTCTTTGCCTAGGAGTGGGACAGAAAAGGCTAACAAATAATAATATATTCACCCAAAGTCGAGAATGAATAGGTTTCTTCTAGGTAAGCGCGTTCTATAGTCGACCGCATCGTCGCTTTCCATCAGGTGAGGTAGCGGTCAAGCGCGAACCAACAACAATAAAAAAATACTTAAAGCTTCCTCATGAATCACTCTGTCTATTGGTAAGAATTGTTTGAAAATCTGTTCTGAAGTTTTTGAGTTTATCGTCAGACGCAATGGGTGAATTGGTTTTATAATAATAGTCACAATAAGGACTTGATCACACGTACCGAGCAAACGGGCAAGACAATGCTCTTGACCGAGTACTCGGTACGTATAAACATATCGCCGAACGAAGTGGCCAGACAGTAGCTCGGCACCCGTGCTACCTACTAGGCCAAGTGTCCACCCTGTCTCGCTAGCTCACTCGGCAGGTCTGAACGTGCATTGTCGCTCCACTCAGCCACATAATTATCACTTTTTATGTTTTTTATAACCTTTTTGCGATCCATCGTATCCGAATTGTAGTCGCAATTGACTGTGAGTCTGATCTGACTGAGCCAATAACAAAACAAGTGTAAACAGCTACTCGCTTACATCACTGTCTCGCCCGTTTTATTCGGTACGTGTGATCAGGACGTAACACCCGAGTCCATATGGCGGTAAGTCCCCTCTTTGAGGCGTGGCTGGAAAGACCTCACGGCGTCCTTACCTTCCGCATGACGCAGGTCCTCACCGGACATCGCAAGTTCGGGAGGTTCCTGCATCGGATTCAAGCGGAAGAGACGCCCGGGTGTCGCCACTGTGCGCAACGCCCGGAGGACACGGTGGAGCACACCGTCGCGGTGTGCCCTGCCTGGGCGGAGCATAGCCGTGCCCTCGTGGGGGCGATCGGCGGCGGAGACCTCTCGCGCCGGGCCCTGGTCGAGGCCATGGTCCGGAGTGAGGAGGAATGGCAGGCGGTCGCCTCCTTCTGCGAAGCAGTAATGCTTGCAAAGGAGGAGGCCGACCGCATCAGGCAACATCGTCGCCGGGATTCCGATCCCGATTTCCGGCCACCGTAGACGTGGGCTCGCGGACGGCGAGCCATGGGTAGCTCGCTGTCCGATCGTCCGGTAATGGACCGAGTCCAAGACGTCGACGGCGCGCACTGTTCCCGCGCGCCTCAAGGAGTTGTCAGCAGCAGGAGGGGCCCAGCTGGGTCGAAGCCTACTGGGGACAGGGTTGTCCGAAAGGGAGCTCGTGCCCCGGTATGAAGGCTAGAAGGAACGGCGCAGGGTTTTTAGTCAGTAAGAGTCTGACACTGTCTCCCGCTCTACCCAAGAGCGGGTTTCGTCAAAGATGATTTTCCCCGTCGACAAAAAAAAAACACCCGAGTCCACATTCCATTTTTTATTTTTATTTTATTTATTAAACTTTATGCACAAAACAGTACAAAGGCGGACTTAATGCCTTAGGCATTTTCTACCAGTCGACCTTAGGGTCGTGCAGAAATAAATCATGGTAGGTGCAACATAAAAGCAAACAAACTAATAAAAAACTAAAATAAATATATAATTATATAAATAAAACTTATATAAATAAATACATATATATAAATACAATCCATATGTCGTCAACCTCGTATTAATTATTATTATTATTTGTTAGCCTGTTCTGTCCCACTCCTAGGCAAAGACCTAGCGCCGCTCCTTCCATCTTTTGCAGGCCCGCGCTTCCTTGCTCTGGTTCTTATTTACTAATCATATTTTATTTTCTCTGCAGGTATTTTCACTACAATATTCATCATTGAGAAATATGGCCGCAAGAAGACAATGGCTACACAGTTTGTCATATTTGCTATGTGCATCTGCGTTTTAATATACAATGGAAAGTAAGTTCTTTAGTATTGTAATATACAGGGTGTAAGGGACAGCCCTCCACAAACTTTAAGGTTTTGCTCAGTAGACAAAACTAAACAACCTTCAACAAGATTTTTTTCAGGAGATGAAAATAAAAATCGGCCTCTACATACAAACTGTTCAAACAAGTTTTTAATTTTGTATGGCTGTTTTTTTTTTCGTTTCCTGAAAAAGTCTCGTGGAAGGTGGTTCAGTTTCGTCTACTAAGCAAGCCCTTAAAGTTTGTGAAGTTCTGTCCCTTACACTCTGTATAAAAAATTGTACGTGAGTAATTTAGTTATTATAATATTTTTATTTTTATTTACAGCCGCACATTCTTGACATGTATTCTGTTCCTTGCAAGAGGGATTATAGCTGGTTTATTTCAAGCGGCTTACGTTTATACACCAGAGGTAAGCTTCAATTTAGTGATCATACCACTCATACTGCGAAAGGTTTGTGAGGAACTTTTACAAACATACTTTATATACTTTTAAAAAGTACCTGTGCACATATTATACACTATTGCAAAAAGTATTTTTTATCCAGTAAATGTTCAGCTTCGGCAACCAAGCCTCTTATTTATTAACTTTTTATGGTTTGTTTTCTGCGATTCGTTTTGCAGTCTCATTAAAGTTTAATTACCTTTAAAAAAAATCTACGATAATACTATATTGGATTTTTGACCTAAGACAATAAGATATTTACCTTTTCAATACAGGTAGGTAAGTACTTTGCGGTGAAATACTCGTAATATATATATGCAATGAAATCAAAAAAAGTTTTTTAATACTTCTGAGTTAGTATTATACTAGGTATATTATAGCCCTTTTTTCGGTATTTTAAATAGGTGTATCATTGTACCAGCCAACATTATATTAACCATAACATTCTTACAATTTACTAGCTGCTACCAGCGGCTTCGCCCGCGTGATAGTAGAATTATCTCAAGAGAACATACTCCTGGGATATAATAATAATAATAATCGTTTATTGTTCAAGAAAAAGTACTCTTTTACATCCAATACTTCACTGGTCTCCACACACATAAAGTATCCTTTGTGCTATTCCAAGACATGACCTACCCCGTGCGTTCAGCCGTTCAAGCGTGAAAAAGTACCAAAAATCACACACAATCACAAACTTTCGCGTTTATAATATTAGTGTGATTAAATTGCTAATCGAAAAAGTATTAACTTATTCTCTGTGACTTTCAGGTGTACCCAACAGCTCTAAGAGCAACTGCGGTAGGTGCATGCAGCGCTGTAGCAAGACTGGGCGCCATGGTCACGCCATATGTAGCACAGGTAGCCATTTTTTAATCGGTACATCATCCGGCTCGAAGGACCAAATGTTACTGAATGGCTCTGGGAGACCAAGAATTTTAGGAACTTGAGGATGAGAGGGAATGAGAACCACACCGTGCAATTGACAACCAAAAACTATTTTGTTTTATTACTTATTTTTAAAATATATTTACTAAAACAAAATAGATTTATCAAAAAAGGTTAGGTTCCATTGCGAATTTCAGGTGATATGTTTTGTTTCCCGGTACTAATATAAGAAGGCTGTGTAACTGCACAGGCGTAAATACGCCTACACTATATATTGTCGCTAGTCATTCGGAAAACCCAGCAGTTTTAGAAGGAATACAAACTATACAGAATTTTTGTATTAGGAACGAGGCTGGGGTCCGGGCTGTTACGGGGTAAATCCCTTACGGGAAAACCAAACGTGATTGGTGAACCCTTTGCCTGACCTGAGAATCGCATATTTTTTAAACGACGCAGCTTTTAAACTCATGGCTTGCTAATAGAAAGAATAAAAAGGGTATATACATATAAATAGTAAAATAAGCAATTAACCTTTCGAAAACCGTAATTAGAGACACAATAGAAAGATAATAAGAAAGGGAGCTCTGGCGTTCGCTTAGGCATTATTTGAATTAATAAGCAATTTTTGGGCCATGAAAATTTGAGTAATTGCAGTTACAAATCTACAAAGATTGTCCTGCCATTCTGATATCAGAATGGATGGTCAACTGAATGGGTAAATGTTTGAATTGAAATGAAATAAGCAATTCCTTCACCATAGTAAGCAACTAGTTTAAGTTTTAATGTTACCGGAGGACGAAGATAGACGTGAGTGGGAAAGGGAGAGGGAGGTCTTCACCGCCATTGGGACATAATGGGCTAACTAGCCTTTGCCACGATGTCAAAACTTCTAGACCGGCCATTCTAACGTTCACAAGAATCGAACTCTGCAGTCATGTGTTGTTAATCAATCCATTTTTGATTCCAGGTGCTGTTAAAGAACTCAATAGTGATAGCAACAAGCGTGTATTCCCTCGTAGCCGTGCTGGCGGCGGGGGCGTGCCTCGCACTACCCATAGAGACCAAAGGACGCGAGATGAGAGACACTGTCACGGTCACAAACTAGACCAAAATGGTAACCGGCCTAGTGAGATTCAGCTGGATAAGAGGCCAGATAATACTGGTTCTGTAACTACGGTATTGCGGCCTTGAACTGTACATTCGTACATTTATTAAGTCACAAATACTATTGTGTTTCATATACAACATGTAACGTTAAATGCGCAAAACCTGAAATTAGTTTGATCAGAATGTCGAGCAATGAATAGGTCAAGCCATCACGTGCCTAAACTCGCCCAAATACGTAAACAAACACAAATAGTTGTAGTCCAATCAAATTTACTCATACACGGGATAATAAAAAATCTTATTTCAGTGCAGATATGAATTTTAAACAAACTAAAAATGCACATGAAACCTTTAATTATTTTATTTATGTTTTTTTTCACATAATTAGGTCAATTGAATTCAAAATCAATTGGGGTTTCTGAGGTTTTGCGCATTTAACGTTACAGGTTGTATACTTTTATCATAGTCAGACTCAAAATCTGACCAGAGAAACTTAGTTTTTCAAACTTAGGGAAGTTTTGTTAGCATAACTACCTATTTTGCTACCTAGCAGCAGCACTAAGTATTACACGTTTAAAGCTAAGCGTCCACTGCGTCAGGATCGGAGCGGACGGATTCGTTGCTTTGTATTCATTTTTATGGTACAGCGGGACCTGGGGGTCTATTCGCATTCTACGAAAAACGTAGTTTCGATTGAAATTTTGGGTGTTTCCTACCACGGTTCTTTTTGTTCCCGAAATTTCACACGAACGAAAATTGCTTGACGTACCGAATCTCTAAACCTACTCTAATTAGTTATGTTTCGAAAAAAAATATAATTATGACAGAAGATTGTTTGCAACGTCAAATGAATATCGTTCGTTTACGAAAGTTTCGTTTCGGAGAAAGCGAGTAGACCCCCTGGATCGGAAATTGCCGATCCAAAATCCGAAAGCAGTAGACGAGGTGCGTCATTGGCATTTTGTAAATACTGTGTACGACTCGAAAACTGCGTACGCTCTGATTCCGACGTGGTGGAAGCTAAGCTTAAGACGTAGGTCTTCTCGGAAAATGGATCTATAATGTTGTAGCTTGCTACCATTATTTTAAATCGGAGGGAGCTTAATCTCAGCCTTCGGCTACGCTCTATTTAACAAAAGTATGTATAAAAAACTTTTAACAAGTAAAATTTTATAAAATTTACGTAGATATAAGAATATTATCAATTTTATACTCAATGCTGGTTGCTTCCAGCAGTTTCACCCGCGTGATAATTATCCTAAGGGAACATATTCCCGGGGTAAAAAGTATCCTATGTATTTTCTAGGACATGGTTTACTCGTGTACCAAGTTTCATCGAAATCTTTGCAGCTGTTCAAGCTTGAAGAAGCAACAAACAAACAAAATATACACACAAACTAAAAATCAGGGAACAATTATTATAAAGTCAATTTTATATGCATTTAAATCAAACCATATATTTAAATGTACTAATAAGAATTTTATAATTATTTCCTAAAAATATTCTCAATATTTTGTGGATAAACTGAGTGAATTGAAGTGATTGTGTTCTGAACAACTCTTTTACTAAAATACTGCGATTGTATCGATACTGGCAACACCAATGGATATTTTTAAACAACAAATAGCATAAAAAAGAAAACATTTTCTGAAAACAGTATTAACATGTGTGAAACAGCAATTAGCATTTCAAATATTGATATGAGGAACAGTGGAAGCGTAATGGGATCATCTCGCTATCTCTTTTCTATACGCGCAACCTTATGGTGATGACGTCATATTTTACTTTATGCGTCCTATTTCTACTATTTGACAGTTCCCATTCCAGCATATATAAAAAGTTGCTAACTTAGTTTCGTACAAATTCAAAAATTCTTTTGTATTAATGATTTTGGATAAGGTTACTTTTTGATACAAATAATAATATATTTTTTTAAGGGATAACGACCCAATTGCGAACAACGAACGTTCCGCCATTTATGTATAATCAAATTAATTTTGAGAAATTAATTGGATTAAAGGAGTAAAGGAGTTGTTCTTAGATCTTAAGTCAAAAGACTGCTTTTTGGTAGCTACGTATATAATCTTACTAAGTTATAATGCATCATAATAATCAAAATGCAAAACGTACTTAAAATACTCAATACTAATGAATACTCAGAAATTCATCCGTCCTATTTACGATCTATATGTATGATGATGATGATGATGATGATGTCTTCCACTAAAATGTCAGTATTCAGATTATGTAACATATATTATATACTTAGTATAACTTAGAGATCAGACATACAATGAATTTTACTTTTATTGTAATACTAGATAGATAGATACTAGCTCATGCCCGCAGCTTCGTTCACGTGAAACCCGTTTTAAACCCGTGGGCAGCGGTTGTCTTTTGCGAAGCAGGAATGCTAGCAAAGGAGGCGGCTGCATGCGTGAGGACGGCGAGCAATGGATAACTCGCAGTCCGGTAACCGTCCGGACCGACTCGTCGACGGTGCGCAGTGTTCCACGCGCGCCTCAAAGACATATCAGCAAAACGATACAGGGCCAGCAGGACCGAAGCCTACTGGGGCCATGGGTTGACTTCCGACAGGGTAACCCGTGGTCCTGGAACACAAAACACAAAGAAGGAACATAGGTGTGGTTTTAGACAGAAAAAGTCTGAAACGCCCTCTGGCTCCGCTATAGAGCGGGAGAAATCATTAGATGATTTGACTGGCCTGTTGGTCTAGTGGTTAGTGACCCTGACTGCTATGCCGGAGATCGTGGGTCCAATTCCCACCCTGGACAAATGGTTGTGTGATGAGCATTATCATTTCTTCTGTGTCTGGGTATAATTTCTCTATAATATGTATGTATTTAAATATATATAAGTATGTTTATCAGTTGTCTAGTACTCATAACACAAGCTCTGCTTAGCTTGGGACTAGACGGCGTTGTGTGATAGTTGTGGAATATTATTATTATGCATATTATTTCCTACCTTAAAAAATCCCTTAAGTGTTAAACGAATCGAAACAAAAACTCATTGTTTACCCGAAATGCTTACAAACACTACATAATATGGCATTCCATACTCTATTTATCAATCGATAATAATTATTACGTGTCAGCTGAATGTTAATGAAAGTAAAATCCGTGATCAGCTGAATGTCCGATAAGTATTCGAATCGCTTAATCAGTTTACAGAACTCATACATTATCATAAGCCCATTATCTATTTTAAATACCTACTAATTTCATACTTGAATGTTTTAGTTATCAACACAAGGGCTTTATTTTTGTATTAAATATCAAGCTAGTATTTTCTCATACACTTCTTATTCTTTATTTGTTTTGAAATTCATCGCAATCAATAATAATAATACGAGTAATATTCCACAACTATCACGCAACGCCGTCTAGTCCCAAGCTAAGCAGAGCTTGTGTTATGGGTACTAGACAACTGATAAACATACTTATATTTTTCTAAATACATACATATTATAGATAAATAATAGTGGTAGGCCAGGCAGAAAGGGCATGGTAAAATGGGGTGAATAGAAACAAAACTTCAAAGGGTATTTTTTCGATATTTAAATGTTTTTTGCAGCATTTGAATATATCACCTTATCAATGAATTGTTATTCAAATAAGTCGATGCTTTGTTAGAGGCTGATAATATGGTTGGTATCAAAGTGAAAAACCAAACCAAAGTTTTGTTTCTATTTACCCCTGAGTTTCTATTCACCCCGTTTTACGGTATGTCTAATTTATTTTACTACCACTGCCATCTAACAAAGGAGATAGAACTAAACATTCGAAGACGTGAGATACAACACAGACGAAGTCCCAATATCTGCATGCTACGGTATTGTTCGAATAATTTACCGTAACCCTAAAATGAAGGCACGAAGGAACGGGTGGGTTTTTAGTCAGTAAGAGTCTGACACTATCTTCCACTCCGCCCAAGAGCGGGAGTTGTCATTGGATGATTTTCCCCACCATAAAAAAAGAACCGTGACCCTAAAACGCAAACGGCAAACAATACATCGGACACTCCCTCTCACTCCACCCAAAGCAATAGAAGTTATTTGATGATTTCTCCATTCATAAATTAATTCATAACCTTATTCTTTGAGGTGGGAAATCAGCGCTCTAGAGTGAAACGAAGGCGTTTTTGACTTACTGACCAAAACCACAATTTTTTTCAGGTAGAAAATCATCCAACTACTTCTCTCGCTCTAGGACTGAGCGGAATTTTGTGTCAAACTTTAACTGACTAAAACCAACTCTCCCGAGGTTCTTTTTCGCACAACCCATGACCCCAGTAGGCTTCGAAAACCACCAAAACTACACCTGTATCCTTCAGTTCCTGTATCCTTGAACCGCGGGTTTCCTTTTCAGAAATTGCCTGCGGCCCCTAAGAGCGCCTTCACACTAGTGTTTGTGCAGCGTAGGCGTTCGATAAACGTATGCGCAGCGCAGGTGTTGCGTTCAATTGAATCCAGAGGAAATGCCGCAACAACGCTGGACAAACGCTAGTGTGAAGGCGCCCTAAGAGTATCGGCCTGACTACGACCCTACAGTGTTGCTGTCCCTAAGCTAAAAAATCAATTTGGCAATTAAATTCATTGTATGTTTGAAAGCTCTTGTAACATTTTGTAACTAATTAACATAAGGTTGTGATATCAAACAGTACTTAAGCGAGGTGCTATAACGGTACCTACTTTTGAGTGGAGTAATATTGTTATTGATATTAAAGATTTATAATATTTACATTTTAAGAATCTCATATTATTGCAGTTTTCTGACCTTTGTAGATATACATGATTTTTTTACTAGACTAAGTAATTAATAAAATTATGAAGTTAAAATCTATACATTTATAGCAAAATTAAGAAAGGTGATTTTAATAATTAGGTCTAAAAATATGTTACAGGCAGTTTTAACTAAAGCCAGTCAGACAAAACTAGTTCTGACTGGCTTTAGTTAAAACCGGTTTTGACTGGCTGCAGTCAAAACTCTCATGAAGTTGAAACGCGATAGTTTTTATTTGAAAAAAAAAAAAATTACGAAACGTGTGAGCTATCTTAAGTATCAATTTTTTTTAAATGGTCTCAAAAAACCGTTGCAGGTTTTTGAGTACTTATATGTTAATAATCTAAAAAAAATAGTTTTAACTAGTCGAAAATATTTTTGACCAATTCTTGTTTTTGAAAGTGGTTTCAACCAATTAACAATTTTGGCTACAACAATTCCATGACTAAGATAAGGTGATTCAATACTTTATCAATTTAACGACAAACGTTCGTTATTATAATAAAAAGGCGTTAGCTCGTGTTTCCTGAAAATTATGAATTCTTATGTTTAACAATTTTTTTTAATTTTAGCCTTCCAAATTTTAATTAGACAGTTGTTTAAGCGAAAAATCTGTCTCGTTAGAATCAGGGTTTATTGTGTGTACAAATAGAGAATGTAAGGGCCCGTCTCCATCACGGCCGCGAACGGCGCGCCCGGCACACCGTTCGTGCGTTCGGCTCCGTGTGACGGCACGGATCCGTGCCGTTGCACGGTAACGTCGCCGTGCCGTTATACGATGGCGACGCCGCGCCGTGGTGATGAGGACGAGCTCTGTCAGTTTTTGTAAACCTAGCTCTTGCTCATAACGTTATCATTTATTTTGTAAAAAAAACGCGTTTTATAAATTCTTCTAAATTGTAATGTATAAAATGTATTAATAAGTGTCCATTTTTACAGGGACATTTAAAGTAAACACATTTTTCCCCTGAACAACATATTCGGTAGCCTTCTAAAAGGCGGAAATAAGTTGCACGACGCGTCCCTCATGCCGAAAACTTCGTGAAAGCAAATCAAGTATCTTGACTTGGGTCGTGAGGTAGTCGACTTGTGGGATGACTCAGCGATCATTGTAGGTACTATAGACGCGTCGGCACATGGCTTAAAAGCCCTAAGCTGTGAATAACACACAGGAGGAACTCGATAAACGCCTGAATCAAGGGGTTGATGCAGAAAGCGGCGGGTACTTCTGGACTCGACTCGTATTGTGAAAAGTTTTCTCGAGTCCTGTCTATATTTGTCTGTTTTTTTTTTTTATATAAATTTAATTTAAAATGTATAGAATAAGTTCAAATGATTAATAATCAAGATAATAAGCTTGTAATGGTAACAAACTCATGTATTTTTTTTTTACTGTGATGTAATCACGACTATAACACCAAATATATTTATGCTTATTTATTTTGTTTAATGTTAAGTTTTACACGATTTTAATAAATAATACATGCACAAGTCGCTTTTTATTTGTTGCTAGAGGTAAAAAGGTTCAATAAAACAAGTATATAATAATATAAGAATTTAATTAATTGTAACTATATCGAAATTAATACTCACACTCTTAATTATTTCTCTTACAGATGTCAGAAGCAAATAAAATTTTGGAATCACAGTATAAATCACACAACTCGAAAATAATTTACTAGTCACATTTCACTGTTCACTAATATTATAACATAAAGAACTAAATACCTACCTATGAATACAAGCAGTCAGTCAAAAAAATGGAGTACATCTTTATTGTGTTAGCCTATAAATTACATGGAAACAACTAACTATTAGGGGTGAATTAAGATGTTTGTTACGTCAATTTAGCTAAAACTGCATAATCAATCAACCCTTGATATACCGTAGTTCTTATTCACTTAATTATGCGATCTAAGTGAATTTCAAGTAAAACAAATATAAACCTGACCATCAACCAGCTTTCATGACTCAAACACTAAACTGTAGCAAAAGCCAACATCAACATTTTTGTAATCAAACTAGGGATGGTCAGATCAATAGTAGTCATACTTTATTTGATGGTAAATCTTAATTTAAAATTTAATAAATATCAATTTGGCTATTTTCTTTTTGCAGACAAACGCACAATATTCTATTCATTTCATAGCCTTTAATACAGTTCAACATCACCTATATATAAAAAAAAACGCACTAACTCTCATACAATTTCCACACATCTAATCTAGTGTTAATCAGTAGCTAAATAAGTAAATAGACCTACTTCTGACTTTTACTGTACCACTCAGTAAAGGTGAATCAATCTTCATTCATGTCCAAACATTAGGTATTTTAAGACTGTCTTATTGAACAGCCCTCACAGTAACAAGTGAAATCAATATCAATGGAAGATACATATCTCTCTGACCTACACACCTACACAAAATGGGCAGAAACTTTTTCAAGAAAAAAATACATTACAAGAGTACCTTCTCAACTGCTGCACATAGTGCGTACCTAATCACTGTAACAATTTTATAAGTATATATCTATGCTTATAATTATCCTGATAAACACAAACTTGCAAATCCTATTAAATATTTTTTTCAAATGTGTACACTTTTTTCAAATGTAACATACATAAATTAGTACAGTATTCTAAACAGCATAAATATACATATTGTGCCTTATTGCAAGTGCATAAGGTTCATTAATAAAGATTGTAATTAATATTCACTGATTACATATTTATAACGCTGATTGTTTTGAGATCAACTCTGCTGCATTTTTTTTTTAATATTCTAAACTTATTTAATCAATGTTGCAGCTACTTTTCACTTATTCAGTTGAGATATTAAGAAGAACTTTAAGTGCTTATCTATTAAACAATTTAATAGATCTAGATTTATGTTCATTAAGATTGAAAGATGCTTATGTATACTCATATTTTATCTCCCTCTCCTACTGAAATTGAAGGTTCTAGGTAAACTTTGTTACATTGTTACTGTTTACATTTGCAGTTACGTTTACATACATTTTAATTACATGGTACCCATAATTTAGAATCCATTAACACAGTGTTCTGAGAGGATGGATACTTAATTTGGGGACCGTGCATACATATAAGTGTATTAACACACTTAAACAAAAATATTAATGAGCTAGCTTCCAAATTTTTGCTCAACCATAAATCAATTCAATCATTATCTTACATATTAATAAGAATTAAATTATAACATTCAGTTGAAAACTAAAAAAAAATCCTATTATTATGATACGGTGGGAAATCACTACTTTAATATGATGCAACAAACCTACTTCAATAAGACAAAAAATGGAAAAGCTGTAATATTTACATACTTCCAATAAAATAATCTAATCACTTGTCTCAAATATACATTATATTCATTGAAATATTTTTATTATATAAAGAATATACATAAATATAAACCTTTCAAAGTAATGACACTGAAACCTATTTGTATGAATAATTCATCTTAGATAATTAGATATACAGACTTGCTTCTGTTCTTAAATTACAAATAAAAAAAGAAACGTATTTATATCTGTTTTTTTTAAACAATCTAGTTAGAGCACACCATACTGAAAGCTGCCTTATATTGTGATGAGAACATAAATTAATGTGATAAGAAAGTAGGTATGTTACTTATAGCTATGCAATACATATTTATTTGCAAGATGTTGGTAGTTACATAATATATGTAATAAAAGGGATCAAATGTTTGTAACTTTGTACTAAACCAGTCTGATCATAACTCAATCATCATCTAATTCTATAACTATGGGTTCAACATTTTCTGTTGCTTTTGTATACTCTCCCTTTAATTGTGCAAGCAATGCACACTTTGGTATTTTGAGTTCCTCAGCTTCATCTATCAAACCTTTTAATTTCTGAAGTCTCCCAATATCAGGAGCAGTGGGAAGAAGTATGTTCTTAGTTTCAGTCATCCATTTGTCAAAACTATTGACTCTAAAATCTATAGTCTGTAGCATAATGTGCAGCTCATCCATATCATAACGATAGTTCAATGTCTTTTTCTCTAAGGGGCATTGACATAAGTTACTTGCATGCTGCAAACAGACCATGTGCTTACATTCGCTACATGAAACTGAAGATAGGAAACATGTTGTTTTACACACTTCACATAGCCGCTCATCATCACCGAGTAACTCAAACGCAGTCCTACGCACACTCTTAAGACCTTTTTTGGCTATTAAAGCCCTTAAAGATCCTTCTTCTTCGGTGGCTCTCAATAATTCTTTTTGAGTTTCTAGTGCAGTTTCCAAGTCTAACCGGTCTCCTTCTAATGCCATTTTACAAATCAATTCATCATGGGAGAAGACACAGAACCTCTTAAGATTTTTGTAATGGATTATACACTCACGTCCAATTTTTAACCAGTCTGGTGGGGCAAAGTTAACAGCTTCGGCAAAGTTATATCCTTGGTTAAAACCTGCATGGTACGCTCTGGGAAATGTGACTACAAACTCACCAGCATTCTGATCAGTCCTATAAATTGGTACACCAGCTGCCATCAAAATATTTGGATTCATTATTGTCACAAGTTGATGTAATAAATCTGGTTGTGATTTAAAAAGATCTGGTGCTGCTGCTTTCATTGCTGTTTCCAATAATTCGGCTCCACTACCTGGTACCCCATACCAAGTTTTGGCCTCACCCCAATGCAGATAATTAATTGAATAACTCCAATGATCTTCGTTATGCCAACAAAATGCTGAAAAACACATTCCAACATACATCCAAGGCACAGTCATACCAGATATGTCAGCATTTATAAATCTCAAGACAGACCCATCCAGAACAGGCAGATTATTTAAATTCCATCCTGAATCAACATACTCTTGATCACCTGGATAAAGGTTTAATGATGATTTTGTAGGAAAACCTGATCCATGATCCATTGAGTGAAGATCAGCACCATACTCTACAGTTACATCTTCCTCCACTGAAGAAATAATTCTCCAAAATTCTTTTTCAGCCACTGTCGTTGGAACTAAATGCCCAGACATAGTGAAATAGTCGGATTTAAACTTATCTGCCATTTCCCCAAATTGTTGTAATGTGTATTCCCTTTCTGCCTGAGCAAACCCAAACGCTTCAGCAGGTTTGTGAACCTCTTCAGCAATACAACAGGGGCAACGCCAATCTCCATCAGGTACTACATTTAGCGGAGGTCTTAAGCAAAATGTATGATAGGTGTCAGAACAACCATTACAAATTAACAGCAAATCATCCCTATGGTCTTTTTGGCAAATAGCACACTGGTAAACTGCTAATGGATCAAGATCATACCGAGGTCTCTTCCTTGATTTTGTAATATCAAATTCTTCATCATTTAGTCCAGGCATTTTTGGTCCAGGTCCATAACAAGCTAACCTTCTTAGTTCTCTGTTCCGTTTTATCTCTTCAGACTCAACTTTGAGCTTAGAGCTATCCACATCAACTCTGATATCTGATCCTGTCTTTGTTTTCTTAATACTTGTGTGAGGTTTTTCATCTAAATCTACTTTGATCTTTGTTATCCTTTCTATTGGTACTTCTGTAATCTGCGGATTTCCAACTTCATCTTCCTTTATTTCAATTTTGGTGTCAGTCTTCTTAACAGTTTTTAAGATATCCGCTTTACTTTTTTCAAATATTTCGTAAGGAAGCAATATTTTTTCGTAATTGCTTTTTAGAAAATTCATCGTACTCATGTGCTGACTGTAACCCATGGCATTTGCAATCTTACGCCATTTTTTTGGAGTGTTACAGGCATCAAAGCCGCCCTCTTCATCTACCCAAAATTTGAGACAGTACAAATCCAATGTTTTATTTTCAATCATGGGAATTTTTAATGGCGACCCTTGAAGTTCCCAAAACTTCAAAATTTTCTCAAGGAACAAAAGTTTTAGACGCGTGATGGCTTCCAACTCATTCACTTTCTGTATCCTCGGAACAAATTTTAATTTGTCCACGTCTAATGAAAAAGGTGGCTGCCAGCGTGACGGAGGCTTTATTTTGCAGATGCCCGTTTTCTCTGCAACTGGGCGGATTTTAGCTATGTACCCAAGTGGATCCAAAAATTCTTCCGGCGTAGGTTCAAAAACGGGTGCCTCAGGTGGTGGCGTAAAAGTAAATTCTGCACTTTTATGCATGGCATTTTTCTGTATGTTCTTGCTATCCATTTCCGCTGAATGTCCACGCTAATTAATAAAATACTTTATCTCACAATATCTCACGTACCTCCGTGAAACATTTCACTGACTGTAAAAGTCTACGTGACTTCTCGCCATGTGTAAATGGCTCCTTATATTTAGAGATAGTAAAATTCACTAAAACACTGCCATTATATTGTTCCGCAATAGGAACAGTAGTGACGATTTTAAAAGCAAAATATAATCAACACGGATTGCCTTGAGCATAAGCCGTAAGTATTATTATCACTATTGAAACAAAATTAGTATTGATTATACGATTTCGTTTACAAAAGCTGTATCAGGCTATGGGGCTAGTCACAATCTCACAACCAGCCAGTTACTTGATAACTCACTCGACCACGATTCGTTCATTGATGCCTCGTTCAAACGCAGCTCGCTCGTCAAAAATATTACGCACACATACACGTTAAAATAATATCGTCGACTTGCTCTTCGGTTCTTCCTCGATCCCATTGGTCATTACGTCGGCTCGGAATTCGGGATGTTAGCGTCCATGCTTGCTTCAGTCGGTCGGGTCGAATCTCTGCGAGACTGCGACTTAATTTTTTGAGTTGAGCCCTGTGTTGGTATCCTTTTTCTATTATTTATATTAGACAGAGAAAAAAAATGTTATTCAGCCAATCAATCACTGAGGCTTTGTATGAAATTTTATTTTATTTTATGGTTCCATTTTGCTATATTTCCTTTTCATGTAACATGAAATCTAATATAGGTAATGGCAAAGTAAGTTGGAAGTTGGAACAAGAAAATAAATCGGATAAGAGTAGACCGTGATTAGTAGTGACTTGTGATGTGACCGAGTAGTCATTTATATTTTGTACGTTCGTTTATTTACTACAAGAAATCAAGTCATTTTATGAATTCAGTACTTACTTACGTATGATACCTACCTAAGTATTTTTGGTTTCTAGTTGTATGTAACTACCTATATTGAAAAAAGATGGCGGATGAAATGGATTGTTTTGATTGTATGGCGACACGAGACACTTAGGTTGGCCCATGATGCTCAAAATACCAATAAAATTCAAAATAACTTATGTGGTGGATTAAAGAACAATAAATGTTCCATCAGTAGCCAAAATCTTCGTTTATACATTTATATTGAACTATATTTTAGAGTTATGACTATACCTACTTTCGGTGGCCTTTGATGACCCTTGACCTACTTAACTAACTAACATAAAGTTAGCTTTTTCAGATAAAATACATGACATAATTCCATGTTACACGATCTTGTCAGGCTTGAGCTCAGCTGTTGCAATTCTGCGAACCTAAAATTTTATTTTGCTAGAGAAAGAACGAGATACCGTGTGACGTTTCAAAAGCATTATGTAACAAGTTATAAATATCATATAAAAAGCCACCACATTCAAGCTGCAAGTATTTAGGCAAGCCAGCAAGCATAGACAGCCTGACACATTTCATATAGGCCGATTGATTAATTATAGCGTGTGTATTAATCGATCTGCTTCAATTGTATTCTCTATCATCAGAAGCATCATTAATTAAGCACAATAGAGTCACTCTATCTATGCATACCTACAAACATACCGGTACTGAATATTAAATTACTTTGTCTTTAGATCAACAACATATTATTATTATCTCATTTGGAAAGAATAAGTACCTAAGAAGTGTTTAAAGTAGGTAAGTACCTACATAAACATTTTGGTGTTTTTTACGGTACGGACTACGGTAAATGTAACCGAGTTCAAATCTAGCTAGGCCGCCATATTGTTTACTGACTGTCTTATGGATAGGTTTGTTGGTCTTAGTGTTAGCAAGCACTACTACTGAGAATCCTGATATCGGGTTCGATTCCCGGGTTGGAAAGCGTCAATGGGTCTTCTATCTGGTATACATCAGCATGTAATCTACAGATACTTTTACTCGGCTGATGGCAATTTATGTATAACTATACTATAATTATGTATATCTTAATTTTTTTTTATGTAAGTATAATATTTATAATGTAATAAGTTTAAAACCTAAGTGATTAAAATTTAAAACTGTTACACAACATATTTTTTACGGATATTCTAGTCACTCAAAGAAAGTGACAACTGCAGAACCTTATTTCATGCGTAGTCTAATCACACTTTGCAAGGTTATCGTAATAGTAAACATTTTTAGAAAACAGCTGTTCTTTTACTACTGACCTGCGTTGTAAATTTTAAGTCTGTTAACTCTGAAATGAAAAGTCAGCTGTCATTTGAGATTGACAAAATTAAACATAACCTCAATCCGCGTCAATCGATGTTTTGTGTTTTAAATTGCAATTTGTGAATTAATATTTAACTATGTTAAATACATTTCGTGGAGTTTGGACAGTTAATGTTCAATTACAGCAGATAAGATGTGGACATAGAATAAGAGGCAAAGCTCCTATTTTCTGTCGCACTATAAAGGAACGTCTCGATGAGCTGAATTACAAAGATGAATTGTATACAACCAGAATTGATATCGGTCTGCCCCGTTCCAAGTGAGTATAACAAATAACTTAATGTGTGAAGGTTCATTCATAATTATGAAAAAACTTAAATCTTATAGCTTTTGATATCTGCCAAGCATGTAACCTATACAAAATCTTTAACCTGTATTTACACCTATTCATTAATCAGACATTTCCTTGAACAAATTTCAAAGTTAATACCGTATTTGTTGTCTTCGTTAATTTTTTTTTTAAAAAAAGAAAAAGGTGGATAAATGTTGCTAAAGTGACCAGTGCTGTATATCATTGTGTTCCTTGTGAAATGGACTAAAAATTGATGTATACTACACCTCTGGATTCCATGGGAACCGTGAGTAATAAGTGAATAACTTTAGCAAAAAAAACTGCAATGACTTGCGTCCCTGACCTAGGGCAACCCGCAGATCGGCCGCATCTACGCACACATGCTCAACGCTAACACATACACTAGACGTTTTGTTTCAACATCTTGAGCTTATGCGACGTGTTTACACCAGACTTAGCTTACGCCACGTTACTGAAACTTTGACAACCAATACGAAGTGAAACTCTTATATAAAACATTAGTGCTGTAAACACAAGTGTTTTTCTTTTTGAACATTTATAATTATTAATTCCTCATATACTGAAATATTATAATGGCGAGTGAAAATAACCATGCCGATGGTAGAATAAGAACCAAAAAAATCGGATTATATGTCTAATAGTCCAACAATCAGTCACGAAAAAACATATACAAATAATATAACGATGAGAAATAAATCTAAGCAAATTGCTTCTAATAATAACTCGTTTGAGGTAGTAGTAGACGATTTATCAAAAAATGACGAGTACGCATCTCTTACTTCGACGCCCTCAAATGATCTAAACCGAAGCTACCCGGATATGTATTTTCGACCTAATGACGATGTAAAAGAACTGAGAAACAGAATATGTCAACTCGAAGAAAAGTTAGCAATTGCTGAAACTGAAATTGAGAATTTACTTTTAGAAAATAGTACTCAACTTAAACAAATCAATGACTATAAATTAAAAATTGACAAATTGACACACATATGTACGAGCACAAAAATAAAGACATCCTCAGCCAAAATAAAGCGTAAAAATCTTATTAGAACAAAACTAGACTTTAAAAATGTTCAACTAAGTCCTGATCAAGACACTGGAATAAATAAAATACCGTTTCTAGTTTCAAACACGATTGAAGAAGATTCAAATGTTGTCTGCTGTGTACCTCAGTTGCAAGTAACGACAGTGGGTATTACAGAGAAAATAGATACATCAGATACGAAGTCACAACACGATCCCGGCTTCAAAGAAAATAATTCGTACAAATTATGTATAATTAGTGATAATAATGTGAATAATATACTAGGTATTGCTGAAAATACTTTTCCAAACGCCAACATTTTTCACTATTGTATGCCAAATGCAGGTACTGTGGAACTGTTAGAAAAGTTAGAAAAAAAAATTGTAAATTACAACTTATATGACTACTGCATTATTCTCTTAGGTGAAAAAGATTTCTTAGCCTCAAACAACTACGATGAATTGGTGAATCATATAAAATGTAAACTTGAGAATATAACGCACACCAATGTCATCTTATGTTCTCCTAACTTTAAACTAAAATGGAATGTTAATTTATTTAATACAAGAATAGAAACATTCAATCGTCTCTTATATCTTAGTAACCAGACTTTTGAATATGCATATACGTTTGACACAAATAAACATCTAGAATATACACAAGAAATGTTTAATAAATATACAGGTAAAGTAAAGAATAAAACTATGGTAAATATTTTCGCTGACTTAAAAAATTACATGGAATTGTTTCAATGTGCAGAAAATTTTAATGATTTATACAAACGTAGTGAAATAAGTCAGTTGAAAACCGGCACTATACCTTACTACTTTAAAAAAATGTTTGATAAAGATAAGAATAACAAAAGCAGCAATAAGCCTCAATCTATTTCATCGGATTCTTTAATAAACCAGACTGTAGAGCCTATACCGACATCGAACTTTTTTCGTGAATAATAACTTAGTAAATGACTGTTTTTTAAACGTATTTCATCAAAATGTTTGTGGAATTAATAACAAGAAAACTGAACTAGAAGTTTATCTACATACTCTTGACAAAAGGTTAGACTATATATGTATAAGCGAGCATTTTTTGAATGAAAACACAGCAATTTATTTTAATATAGCTAACTACAAATTAATATCATACAATACCAGAAAAAGTAAAAAGAGAGGAGGCAGTCTAATTTTAGGACATGTGGATAGGGAAACAGAAATTATTGACGCTGTAAATAAGTTATACAAAATTGAATGTTTTGAAGTATGCGGTGTTAAAGATGTTTCCACTGGATTGTACATCTGTTGTTGTTATCGAAACCCTGTAGACAAAAATTTTGAAATGTTCTTGGATCACTTGGAGAAATTACTTGATTACTTGTTCAATAAGAAATCTATAATTTGTGGAGATTTTAATATTGACCTACTAGTGGATAGTAAGAAGCGTATGGAATTTCTTAGTTTACTTGGGTGTTATAATTTCAGGCATCTAATTGATTCTGCTACTTTCATCCGTAACGATTGTAATTCGTGTATTGACAATATAATTACCAACTTGTCCGATTCGTATATTCTGGGATGTGCTGTAGATCATAATGGTTTGGCAGATGGCCATGGTGGTATTTTTGCAGATATTCGTTTGAGTAATGTAGGTAATTCAGCGGGTGGTAGAAACCAAACTGTTGTCACAAAGAAGAGAATATTTAATTGTAAAAACAGTGCGCAATTTGTACAGGGTATTCTTGAAAACGATTGGAGTAGTATGGGCATAAATACATTCCTCAAAACATTTAATAAAACATTCCAAAATAGCTACAGAAAAAAAGATTATAAAATAAGCTTTAAAAATAATATCAAATTAAGGTGGATCACTAAAGGAATTCGAACATCAAGTAAAATGAAACGTTTCCTGTGTGCACATAATGGAAACAAACTTGAGTCTAGTGTATTAATGTATAAGAACAAGTATGTTAGACTGTATAGACAGGTTGTAACAAAGGCTAAAAAACATGCAGTAATGGAGAAAATTAATAGTTCTAAAAATTTAAGTAAAGAAGTGTGGAAAGTAGTGAACAAATGTACTAATAAGGAGAAAGCGATACAACCAGAACTTCGTCTCAAAGTCGATGACCAAATAGTAGTGGATCCATTAGTAATATCTGACATCTTAGCCGAACAGTTTGACTACAAATGCATCACTAGGGCAAACGAAAGTGATCAAAATACAGTATCCTTTAATATGTATGCTAACGAAATAAATAGTGAAATGATAATTGCTTCGGTTACTCCAAATGAGATCTTAACCATAGTAAAAAGTATGGAGAATAAGTATTCTTGCGGTCATGATGAAATCCCAATATCTGTAATTAAGGAACATATCATAATACTAGCTAAGCCTTTATGCGACTTTTATAACGAGTGTATAGAGGAATCTATCTTCCCAGACCAGTTAAAAATTGCGAAAATAATACCTGTATATAAAAAAGGCAGTAGGAATGATCCTAAAAACTACAGGCCGATCTCCTTGCTACCAGTTCTGGCAAAAATATTTGAAAAAATTATTAAAAATCGACTTCTTTCTCACTTGCGCGCGAATAGAATACTGAACAAAAGACAGTTCGGTTACCAAAGAGGTGTTGGCACTTCAGACGCCATATATACCTTACTTGACGATGTAATAGAAAAAATAAATAATAAAATGAGAGTTGCAGGGATTTTTCTCGACTTAAGTTCCGCTTTTGACACCATAGACCACGAATTACTTCTTAAAAAAATGATGCATTATGGAATTCGAGGTAAGGCCTTGAAACTATTCTCATCATATCTGAAAAACAGAAAAATGTACGTAGAAATTGACAAAATACAAAATGGCTACAAAAAGGTTTACAAATCACGGACAGTAAACATGACTACGGGTGTTCCGCAAGGATCGATATTAGGACCAATTTTGTTTATATTGTTTATTAATGACTTAATCAATTACATGAATACCATTTTACCTGACATTGATATAATAATTTTTGCAGATGACACAAATGCCATTATAGCGGCTAAAGATATTAATAAATTAACACAAATGGTAAATGACGCATTGCAAGCATTTCACGCGTGGTTCACAGAAAACAATTTATTAATTAATACTGCAAAGACCAAAGTACTATTATTTAGAACCACAGCCCGTAATAAGGACAATTTAGATGTTGTTCTAAATAATGACAAAATTGTTCTCGTGAAGGAAGTTAAATTTTTAGGAATCCATATAGATGAACTGCTAAATTGGAAAACTGAATTAAATGCGATAAACGCATCAATTTGTTCCGCATGTTACGCGTTAAGAGCTCTAAGAACAGAAATTGATATTGAACAAATGAAATTGGTATATTTTGCGTTGGTAGAATCAAAACTTAGATATAGCATAATGTTTTGGGGAAATAGTTATGCTTATAACATTAAAAGAGCGTTTGTATTACAAAAACGAGCAATTCGCACTATAGTTCGTATTACGCAAAGAGAGAGTTGCCGTGAATACTTCACTAAATTAGGTATACTTACAGTACCGAGCATTTATGTACTCGTGCTTCTAAGTAACATGGCCAAATATATACACGATTATGAGACTATAGAAGAACGAGAGATTAGAGAAGGCACGCGTAGGCAAGATATGAAACTTTACAAGATACAACCTAATTTAAATATTGTGAAGCACTGTCCCAGATACCAATCGGTTATTTTATTTAATAAACTGCCTTTAGATTTGAAGAGTGCTATATACTCTAGCTCTTTTAAAATAAAACTAAAAAGATTCTTATTGAACAAGTGTCTATATACTATTGATGATCTTTAAGGTGAATACAATGTTACATTAATTGTGTGTTGTTGTACTATTTAACTTGTTTGTAATTTCAGACACAATTTATTGTTAATGAATAAATGACTATGACTATGACTATGACTATGACTATCTAAGTACGGAAAAAACTGCCATGTACTATTTGAGTATTTCATAGGATGTAAATAGTTGACAAATAAATTGATTACATACTTGATGGTGATATTAATTAACTTAATCTGTTTTAGGAAAGCATCAGGTGGCAGCCGTATCTCTAGACTGGATCATCTTAAAAACGTAAAAGCGGATAAAAATCTAGAACAGCTTGCACGCAATCATAAATTAGAAATCGACTTGAATGAAGTAAAAAAGGAATGGCTTCAAACTTTAGGTCCTCAGCATAAAAAACAAATTGCTGATCACTACAGCATATTTGAACACTTGTATGGAGAAGGGTACTTTGTACCATATTTGAATTTGGAAGTGTTGTATGATTTGAAAAATGGTTCTTACCTCCCAGTTTACACTGGTAATGACATTAAGCCAGCAGAAGCTCTTGAATATCCTATTGTTAACTATGAAACTGATGCTGATACATTATGGACACTAGCTTTGACAAGTTTGGATGGGCACTTAACAGAGAGTGATAAGGAGTATGTACACTGGCTTGTGGCTAATATCCCTGGGAGCTCTATTGAGAAAGGAGATACCCTTGTGGAATATTTGCAACCCATCCCGTTAAAGGGTACTGGATACCACAGATATGCCTTTGTTCTCTATAAGCAAGATGGAAAAGTATCTTATGATGTGACAAAAGGTAGTATTTTTCAATAGAAGACTATTATGTGGAAGTGGGTAGTTGACTCAATACTTTTTCATTTATATCCAAAAACCTCAAAAAAACCATTTAATATGTAACTTTGAAACCTTTCAAATCTGGTGTGAGGGTACACTATCAAGCAACAACAACATTTGGTTACTAACAAGTAACCAAAGATGTTGTTTGTTATTTAATATAAAATGTTGCATAAATGTAAACACATTTTTTTCTAATTGATGTAATTATTTCCAGTAACTGCATCATCACCTCTGCAAGACAGGACTTTTGTAACAAGGGAGTGGTACCAAAAATACCAGGACAACATCACTCCTACAGGACTAGCATTTTACCAAACCAACTGGGACCTTTCAGTTAGAGATTTCTTCCATAAAGTGCTGCAAAGCAAGGAGCCTGGTAATTAGTTGATCACTGTGTTTCATTTTTTTAAAGGTTTTTGCAAATTGTTTTTAAAATTACTTTTTCCCTTTCAGTTTATGAGTATGACTTCCCTGAGCCCTACATAAGGCCCCAAGAATGGTTCCCCCGAAGAAAACCATTCAACCTATACATGGATAAGTACAGAGATCCAAAGCAGATCAACAAAGAATATTTATTGCGCAAGCTGAAGAACGAGGACCCCTTTAAGGCACCTCCACCACCTCTTCAGTTCCCCAATGCCCAATCTTTCCCCAAGAACATGCCATCATGGTTGAAACTGCATGAGAAGAAGATAAGGTTGAACTGGGGCAGAATTAATGATGTTTAGATTAAAATAAAGTTTTAGGTAGTTTAGATATTGTTGTATTTATTTGTGACTAGGGACCTACCCCAGGTTTGCAAAAAGAATTAAAAATGGTCCCTCACCGGCAGGGCGTGTGGTATGTTCACTAGAGTTGGCCACTAGCTTGTATATCAGCTTGCATAATGCACATCCCTTTACTGAATTACAGACCTAGCTGCCCGCCCCGGCTTCGCTCGGGTAATATAATAAATATTAAAATATTAGCCATGTTACTCAGTAAAGATGTAGCTTTCTAGTGAAAGAATTTTTAAAATACGCGCAGTATTATAATGGACTCTGACGAAGGTTTAAATGCGCGAGTGGCGTGTGACGGCGTTTTATATCGACGTAATGGCCAATGCGGGCCACAAGAAGCGAGTAGCGTCGATTTGTAGCGTGTGGCGGCCACCGGCGTCAACAGTGCGGTGAATCCATATAAAATGTATGAAATCTACAGATAATATGCTGGTGGCGGCGTTTTGAGGTTGTGGCCAGTGCGGCAACCCTATCAACAAAAACCAGACGTCCTTTCCGTAAACTCTGCACGGCATCACTAACTGCTGAACGGCTGATATGGCCGGCAAACGAGGTCCAGGTTGCTATGTTCTTATGCAGAGGTGGCTCTAGCCTTCGGAGCGCCCTTGTGCAACCAATATCTTGGCCAGTAGCGAGGCAAGACTTAAATTTGATGTAGGCAATATATATTTTGCGAGGCCCACTGATGGATGACGCAAGAGGACGGATTTTGTTGAGAAAAAAGTTTTTGATACGCAAATTTTTATTCATTAAAAAACGAATGTAGTAAGTTATTGTTGCTAGATACTCGCTAGCAAAGAAAAAAGAAAGAAAGAAAGAAAAACATTTTATTAGCCGGTTTTTTTATTATTTGTTGGTAGATGAGTATATCAGAGATATCTATATTTGCATTCGCGGGCCTTCGAGGCGCGAGGCCGTAGGTGGTGGCCCACGTCGGCCACGCCTTACGCCGCCTCTGACCCTGGCGCTCTCTGGTAGGCATACAGACAAAATGGAATACTTAGTTTCTTTACCCAATTGGGCCAGAAGTGTTGTTTTTTCGAGTAACTATGTATATTTCTTTGGCACGCTTGACTTGTTGCATTTTAGCTCGTAAAATGTCTTACATTCATTAATAAAGGTTAAAAAAGCACAACTATGTAACTACAAAGTTGTGCTATTCATGTAATATTTCACTGTAGCGAATGGCTTTCGGCGCCCCCTAAGATACACACACTAAATACCGTGTACTATAGATAAAACCGGCCTAGAGCGTGTCGTCTGCTGCTCGTAGCTAGTTCGGCACTAACGGTGTGCATGTAGTCGTGTCAATGGAGAACTTTAATGAATATTTTACGTAGCGAAATGGGCGCGAGGCGCGGTGAGCTGCAACGGAGCATTTTTGTATGGTACCTCGGGCCCATACAAAATTATGCCCTGTCTATTTAGTTTAATTATTATTTGAGCAGAGCCAATACTTTAGGGTCGACACTGAGTAAAGTGGACGCCCGCGACGGACGGTTGTGTGACAAAGCGCGTGCGTTCACACGCACGGTCCTCGTTGCGGAATCCGGATTATTATTTATGCAGTGTCGCTAATTGGTGTGCATGTAGTGATGTCGATGGTATATTACTATGAAACGAAACGGGTGCGGGGCAAGAATCCCCGCGATGGTTCCCGGTACGGAGCACTGTTCTATGGGACTGCGCGGGCATCCGCTTTCCACAGTTTCAGCTCTAATTAAATTGTAAAACTAACTTTTTCGGGTGTCGGTATCTAAGGAAAAACAAAACGACAAACATTGCGTTTTCCGAAATTGGAGATGGTCGAGAAAAAACACAAGTTCCGTTACGTACTTTTATTAAACATTAAAAAATAAAATTAACTTTCTTAAAGCAGACATTTTATACACAGTGCAACGAATTTGGTTTGTTTCTGTACTTTATTATCGAAATTCTACACCTAGAAAAACCTATGCAGTCTATACATTCATATTCGCTTAATAATTTTAAGGGTGAAATTGAGCAGAAACCTTCGTCTGAATATAAAAAGCAATAATAAAAATAATAACATTTTACAATAGGGCGTTTTTGTTCTGTGTATATTTTTCGTACAATATTTTATACGAAAAAACTTTTTTCTTGTCTATATTATAAATGCAGCAGTTAGAATTAAAAATAAGTACGAAGAGTGAGGTGTGGTAGGAAACTTGTATGCGTCTGATTTAATTGCGGTGACGTTACATCCAAGTTTCTGCATTCTTTTTTATTGAGTTACCTCTTCCACCAGAATTTTAACGAATTTTGAAGAATTCTGTTTTCGATTTTAGCTAATGCTAATTTAAAAAAAAGTCATTTATCGACCCTATTGTATCTTTCAAATATATAAAAAAAAAAAAACAAATAAACGAGCGTGCCCCTGTTAAATAACAACTAAGACTGCAATTTATATTTGCCATTTAGATTAAAAAGAAAATGATTGTCAAAATAAATTTTGACTCACTATTTTGACACACTCAAATTAATCACAAAATTTAATATGGCAAAACGAAATCTAAATAAGTAATTAATCAGAATACTTAGTTACAATAAATGCATAAAAAAAACTTATAATCAGTATAACTATTCAGTATTGAACGATCCTCACGAACAAGCATATTGCTATTGGAATATACGAGTAATATGCTTGGTATATTGCTATTGGAATATATAGTATAATGACCTTTTCCCTTCTGATTTTAATAAAAGCAAGGTCTTTTAGTGATATCATAATTATAATATTTCGCATGAACCTTAAAGTGACAAGTAGCAAGCAGCTTTGCACTACAACGATGTTACAATAAAAAAGTCCAATTTTACTTAAACATTGCACAAGAAGTGGAAATTTTTTATGAAGTACAATTTTATTATATTAATGTTTGAAATATACACATGGGTTCGTGTTTACGTAAATAATTATAATACCCACTCCATATTATACATGTGTTATATCTTTATATAACTAGTGAATTTTGCAATTCTGATTACTAATTTAATACCAAATATTGCATAAGAAATAGTGCAGTCTAGTCGAGACCAACGTCGTCATCTGTGGGAGCTTTAGGGCCCCCTGCGCCGGGTGCAGCGCCGCCGAAACCTGTGAACACAATTACACAATATAGAATGGTGAGTGAGCGAAGTATGACTTGTGAAGTCAAAACTCCAAAGTCTTGAGCATGGACGCCGAGTTGCTTGCCTGTCCGTTTTCTATCGTTTACATTTCGGGGAGTGTGCACTGGAGTTACACAATTTAATTCCACCAAGTCCGTTCCATCATCGGACCACAAGACGTACAGAGTTGCGCCACCGGTAAATGGTGGACATCCCATCCATACGTACAAAGCGTTTTGGGAATACATTCATTATGCGTACAGCTAAGGAGTGGAATTCTCTGCCGGAGTCTGTGTTTCCTGATAGCTATAACCTTGAGGTCTTTAACTCGAGAGTGAATAGATTGCTTCTAGGCAAGCGTGTTCCATCGTCGGCCACATCATCGCTTACCATCAGGTGAGATAAGTGATTAAACAAAAAAGCGTCAGGCGTCTGAAACGGGCGAAAAAGTAAAGAATAGAGCAGCATTTGTTTTATTATGGTTTGTGGGTAGTGTCAATACAATAATGATTCAATTATTTGATGCTTTAAGCATCAACTTAACAAATATTACAGAAGTAACCACATGTGTCGAGAAAACGAATTTGTAAACAATATTTCGCCTCGCCTCTCTTACGCAGGCGATTTTCCGCAAAGATATGCGATGCGTATGGAACAAAAAAAATTATACACGCACGTGGATGCGGTGCGAGAAAGTGAGAAACGAAGAGGGAAGCGAAGCGGACGCGAGCAGTTACGATGTTTCGCGGCGAGCGACGAACGCACAGTTTACATACATACATGTGTTTGTGCTTTGATACGCAGCTCGCCTACATGATTCGCGCTTATGTGTTATACGAGTGTAAGATAGACTTGAAATTAATAATATGAACAAATAATTGTCTACATTATAGTTATAATTGTCACAAAATATAACTTGCAATGCAAACCTTACAATTTTTAAAGCATTTACCTGGAAAACCGCCAGCACCACCCTTTCCGAGTTTAGACTGCAATTTCTCTATGACAGCCGCAATTTTGGGGTTATTCTGATACTTCACAAAGTTTGCTGGGTTGGACGACACATCTTGGAATGCTGCAGCAACCTCTGGGTCCTAAAAAATATTTAGAGTAAGAAATTGTGGCACAATAAACTGTTCTATGTGAACCAAGCTATGCTAAGCTTTTGTTTTCTGTTCATGTATATTTGTTTGTTTTTGTTTCTCAAAAATCTCCCTATTTTTCAGGACCAAAAGCCTCTTAGCCAGCAAATTAGTAAAATGGGAAACCTTGTTTCAGAAAACCATACTTTTTAGCATATCTTTCTTGTTATTATGTATATTGTGAAATTGGTTCCACACTTTCGGTCTGTAAGACTGCGGGTTGGAATTAGGTGCAGGTATAGGAAGATTAAATATGAAATTACCTGGAACGCCGACATGATTTCCTGGTCAAAGAGCAGATTGCTGAAGTCTTGCGGGTTCATCCCAGCAGGGAGGCCACCGCCAGATCCGGGGAAGCCGGGCGCGCCGGGGAAGACGCCGGCTCCGGGCGTGAAGCCGGGCGGCGCGCGCGCCTGCGCCTCGGCCTGGGCACGCGCCGCGCGGGCGCGAGCCTCTTGAGCTTTGCGAGCTCTGCGCAACTTCTCACGGTGCTGAAATATATCGTTGGAGAAATGTCTACAATAAAGTCTAACATCATACTTTTGTGTTAGCTACAGTAACATTTACTACCACAGAGTAAATAGTTCGGTGGTGTGTACAGTCCTCACTGTGCTGCCGTCTCAACATGACACTAGCAGAATAGTCGCAACTGGCTCAATGCCATAACAAAATACTTCTGTGTTCGATAAAGAAATGATGCAAAACAGTTTCTGGTTATACTCATCAGAACAGAACAGCCTGTCTAGGTAGAAACTAAAGATTGTCATTTGAAAGAGTGCATATGGCTCTAGGGGCTCTAGAGCAACTGAAAGACACTGGTATAAGTCAATAAAAGTCTGATATGTCATTCCATCCTTAGAGCAAAGTCATTGATGATTTCCCATCTCACCCTACTACATTCTACTATCTTGTCACCCCGAAATTTCTTGTTTGTCAAAACAAAATCGAATGTAGCAAAGTTGCATAAACCAAAGAATTTGTGATGTATTTTCGAGTCGTGAAAACCTTTGGGAAGCAGGGACACGTCGCTAATTAATAAAATATTACTTCTTTGAAATATTACCTCCCTTTCTTCCTTCTTGCGTTGAGTACTAAGCTTGTGTTGACGCAGTTTCTCAGCATTAGGTTTGACCTCGCTCAGCCATTCATTGGTTTGGTCATCATAGTCAATTTTTAGAGATTCACAAAGATCGTGCGATGCCTCTTCAAACTTTCCTAATAACCTGTTGGAAAGATTGCAAAAGAAGAAAATGATAACGAAATTGCTAATGATTCATACAATATAAAATTTCATGCAATTTAAAATGCAGGTAAAGAGTAATAGTTTCTATTGTATATGTTTGTATTGTATTGTAAGATACTTGCCTGTAGGCACGTCCACGGAATTTATATGCAGCAGCACTGTCGCAGTTGAGCTCTAGAGCGCGCGTGCAATCTTTGATGCAGGCATTTGGTTTGTTCTGCTTCAGGTAGATCTGGAGAAAAAATAAATACACCAATAAGTACCAGATAAAATAAAAATATGTACCATCAAAGACACTTCCGCATGACCACAGCTAAGTTCATTTTTGCTTGTACTCGAAACGATAACTTCAAAGGGCTAAACCCTTTGAAATTTTTAGCGCCGCGCCGCAGGATTGAAGCGAATATTTTTTTTAACTGATCAGGCAGAAATAACCGCGTACCGGTACATATGATAAAAATTCATAAATATGCAGTGAAAAGTCACATTTGAACTAAAAACATTAACAAAAACAAGACAAAAATTATGGAGGCTTACCTGTCCCCGTTTAGCGAACAGTAAAGCACTTTGAGGGTTTAATTGTATAGCTTCATTGTACAGTTTGATGGCTTCATCGTACTGCTGCTCTGAGAAAGCCTTCATAGCCTCAGACCTCTTCTCATCAGACTGGTCTCGTTCCTCGTCCGTGACCTCTTTTGTTTCATCACCCATTACTTGAGCATCTTCTAATTTATCTGCTTCTATAACACCTGTATGCAGAACGTAAAGGAGAATTTATTCAGAACTTTATATCACATTAAGGGTGCTATATCATCAGAGGTGTACTAAGTTATGTTGCTACAGCTATGTTTGCAGTTTAAAAACTGCTGGTGGAAAAGAACATTAAAAACAGAAGGCAAAAAGTACAATAAGCAATTCAAATAAGATAATTAAGATCTAGAAAAGTATGGTTAGCAAAGAAAATTTATTTTCATATCAATAATTTTTTTTTTACTTTGCTTAATCATGTCTTATTTAAAAATACTGTTGTTTTTCCTATTTTCATTATTGGTAACAATTTGCCTTTCTTCCATTTGCCATTGCACTTCACACAGTGATGCATAAACAAGCAAAATTGAAGAACTACACTCTATTCGCGATAAAATTAGACATTAGACATAAATGTCTCAATGTTATTTTGAACAGAGTATAAATTCTGATTAAACATTTTTTGTTTATGAATAAATGAATTTAATTTAAAAAATATCTTGTTCTTTTTGCTCACTTTACCTTAATGATTCGATTTGACAGCCATGATGTCAAAACATGGTACTAAATAAATCCTTTTCATATATTTGAATAAGATTCACAGCCAAAATTGGGACTAGGAGCATTAAATCTGACATAGTTTCCATTTATGACAGGTATGCACTAAGAGGGGAGTTTACATATTGACCAACTCAAGGAATAAAATGGGTGCCCAAAATTTCTATGGAGAAGCCAACTTTAACCTATTGAGTACTGTAATTAGAGACACAACAAAAAGACAATTAGAGAGTGAACACCGGCGTTTGCTTGGGGTTTAATGATTTAACATGGGCGAAGCCGCTGACAGAAACTAGTCGGTAATAGTATAGATAAGGATGCAGCGGGTTCCTTCTATCTGGCAGAATCTTGATACTCTGAATTTTATCATGGCAGAACTTTGTTTCGCATTATTTCCTTTGCCATAATTAATATTATGCATAATTTTGTTTAGCTGATTATTTGGTAAGGGTACATATTTACACATCAAAAATTAAAATACATGTATCTTCTTGTAAAAAATCAATATTATGTTGTGCTGCTAACTGTAGTGACAGAAACGAATCGCTGCAAAACAGACTTTACATAGTCTTGTCTGCCCTACCCCTAGAGTATAATTCAATTCTGCGGAGGGGTAGGGCTGCCCGCGAGCTGAGGAGCAGGTGGTTTGAAGGCCCGCCGCGAAGCTGCGGTGGTGAGCGTTAAAATCATTTGCGACGATGAGTTCGCCCAAGCTCCACAGCGCCGGAGCCGTGACAGAAACAATGCTTGCTGCATGTTGCATGGCTGCCTGAACGCTGCATGCCTGCTTTCATGCCTGCTTGTGTGCCTGCTTTCAAGCCTGCTTACATGCCTGTTTGTATGCCTGCTGCATGTTGCATGCCTGTTTCCAGGCTGTAAGCCTGCTAGCATGCTGCACATGCCTGCTTGCTTGTTGCAAGCCTGCTAGCCACCTTAGTTATTTTTTATAACCACCCAGAAATATGAGGACCTGCATGGGGCCTTCGTCGACCCTATGTAAACCAACATTGTACACATGACAAATTCAACATGTTTCGTAATTAAGACGTTCCTGACTGTTAATTTTCTGCTATATGATGGTTATGCTTTTTAATTATTATGGATATGAACATTATGCCAAAAGATGATTCTGACTAATGAAATTATGAGTTTTGAATGTATGGTAAAAAGTGTGATTTTCTGCAAAACTAAGTTTATGCTATCCGTTGTTATGCAAATTAATATTATGACATAAAAAGTCCTGCTATAAAAGGTAGACCCGGATGCAGCCTGTTGCTGTTGCATGACTTAGCTGCTTTTAGTGACAAAGCTACTGCTTGGTTTTTATAATAAGTACTATAAAACAGCAAGAGCATAAGAATGAAGTTAATTCATTAATTCTTCAGATACTGTCAATTAGAGACACAATGGTCAGTTGTCTAGTACCCATAACACAAGCTCTGCTTAGCTCGGGACTAGACAGCGTTGTATGGTAGTTGTGGAATATTATTATTATTAGTAATAGTAACACAATTGCTGCTCCAATGCCGGTGTTCACTTAGGGATTCATGAATTAAACCATCAAATACCGGCGTTCACTCTCTCATTGTCTTTCTATTGTCTCTAATTGCGGTATTCGAAGTGTTAATGTCTAAAACTTACCTTCCATATCCAGCTCCACATCTGAATCTTCAGGAGTTTCCTCACCCGATGATGTTGGAGCAGTATCATCAGCATTACTGTTTGATGTGTTGCTGAAACTTCAATGATTTGTTAAAACACATATGAACTCTGTAGTTAGTACTAAATCATAGATTTCAGTTACTAATATGATAAATTAGAAGATCACCTTCAGAGTTAACATCATTCATAATCATCATTTCACCCTTTGTAGGTTTCATAAATTACATACTATTTGTAATTAATTGCTAAAGTATTTTTAGCCATTTATTTCGAGAATTGGCGATTTTGATCATATTATGTGCACTTGATAAAAGATAGTAATTTATTGCCTTTAAAACTGTTTAATAACGTGATAACTAAAGTCCAGTTCAGTTTATAAGTTAGTAAAATCATGTAAAGTGTACTTACGTATCGCCAGATGGGGCAAAGTTCTTAGCACTCGGTATTGGGCCCGGAATTGTAACTCCCAGCCCAAACAGATATTCTTTGAAGAAAGCCAATTTTGGGTGATGTATTATCTGCGGTTCTTCTTTGCAAAACTCGACGAACGCTTTCAACTGATTCAGTTGCTCCTCATTAAATGGACAATTCATTTTTCTTGATTATCACTGCTAGAGCTGCCGGCAAGATGAATAATTAACGCGAAATGTAAAGTCACGATTACTCAAATATCGATTATAATGGAAATAGCGGAATAGAGCAGAAGCAGAAAATTATGTTTAATCCTGAAAAATATGAATAATTTACTTACTTTCTAATAAAATAAAGAATACTGCAGTGCTAAGACCGCATAAAACAAATAAATTGACACTTGATCGCTGATCGGGGTCGGGTATGGAATTTTCTCGCTTCTACGACCACAGATAGCCAAAACCAAAGACTACTACACACTAAAAACACAATAAAACGTATTTCATTACTTTTTTACCAATTTATTTTTTACCAAATTGGATGTTTGCTAAGCATTGACTATACAAAATGGGGAATGATCAAATGAATGAATAATAAGAACAGCGGCGGTTAGTATCCTTTTTGCAGGCAGCAGCCTTTGCGCAGCGGGCTTCGTAAACTGGGAAATAGTAAGTTCTTATCTTATTTGCAAAAAAATCTAATGATTGTATAAAAATTGCGTCTCACGTAATGTTACGTTTATGCTACGTTGACATGTGGGCCCAGCCTCGGCCAATTGTTATTGTGTAGCCATTGTATAAACGGGCGATTGGCCGAGGCTGGGCCCACATGTAAACGCAGCACCAAAATTCCCTTCGCCGTAATGTTAACAAACGGAAAAAGAGTGTTGCAATATTTTTAGCAATGACGTTACTTTTAACTAATATTTCGTTACTTTTAACAATTGCCTTTTAGTTTTGCCGTTTTTTTTATATTTAAATAATTGTAGATGTATTTGCGAATCTACTTTAGTTATTTTTTTTCACCACCTGCTCGATAATGTCCTTTTAAACGTCATACAAACATCACATAGATGGTCTATGTGATGTTTGTTTAAAATATACGTGCATCCACAGAACATAGGAATCACTGTGCGTGCATCGAACAACTTTATTCAAAATTCAAACTGGCCACTAACAAAAAAACAAGCTTTTGCTGAAAATATTTTTTTCATAGCAAGCTTTTGTAGCTCGTTATAACTACATAATATTAATAAGTACTTGTTAAGACGAATCATACGAGCCTAAACTCGATGGGGTTGTGTCGTTTAACTACGAAGTTCATAAAGCCACCTTCCGGTTCCACCATCAGATCAGCTCACGGAACAGCTCCATGTCATAATAATTTTGCACTGTCATCTGATTTACACATGCTTGCAAAATTTCAGCTCAATCGGTAACCGGGAAGTCAAATTTAATTTGCAAGATTTGATGACAGACAAACATCGGGACAGGTGAAACTAAATTAAAGCTTGTAAAAAGCAGAATAAAACGTGTGACGGGAGCGAAATAGAAAATTGAAACTATAGAATCTTGGAGTAGTGGATTTTGTTTGTTTAATTAACTTGTAAACATAATACCTACCTATATTTCTTTGATATATGATTTGGTTGACTAAATTGTCTTTTAATTATCCCATTAGATGGTGTACAAAGTAGAGAACACGGGGATAAAGCTGTCTTGGTCTTGAGCGGCTTGAATTCCTCACTTTCCCTTCACTCAGGGGTTTCCCTTTAGTTTGGGATTAAAATTAAAATTAGCAACCTTTATTTTATTCGGAATTCAACATGCCGCCCGCGACTTAAAAGACACTGCTCTATCCCCTAGTCACATAATCTACTATTTATCGCTTGTTCACCTTACCCATATGGGTAGGATGAGCAATAAATTTTTAAAATTTAATTTATTTACTTACGAATCGTGAACGAAATAAGTTTAATCAGAATCTAGTTTTTCAATTTTGCTCATCTCTGTGTCACTGTGTGAAGTGTGTGAGAAGTGGCAAATGGAAGAAGGCGAATTGTTTCAATAAAATTAATGAAAATAAGAAAGAAAATAGTTTTTTTAAAACGAATTATAACCTAAAACAATATACCTATGTAGCAATAATGTTATTACTTCACCTAGATTTAAAAATAAGACTTAGTAATAAAAGTAAAAAAAAACCCTTTATTGATGTGCAAATTGTTTTCTTTGCAAACCGTAATTTTCACTCAACAGTAATAAGGCTGCTTGGGGTTAGCTACAAGCATCAACGCCGTTTTGAGAGAACTGTGTGTTGTTACGTACCCTTCATAGATGGCGGGCCTGTTCCTTTGGAACAATGTTATCGTATAATCGTAAGTGAAAGGCAGTTTATTTAGGTTCCTATTTACAAGGAGTAAAAAAATATATTTGAAGAGTTGAGAGAAATAAGTAAGAGTTGTAAATAAATAAAAAAGAGCTGGGTTTGTGTATGTGAGTTTAAATGTTTACAAACGCACCCACGAAGCTGAAGTAAGTAGGTACTTAATTTCAAATCGGTGTGGAGCAGTTTCTAAAAAAGCAAGTTCTAAAAAAGCAGTTTTATTCGAGTTTGTAGCTGAAGATACTTAGTTACTTTATAGTTCTAGAATAGAACTACCTATCCCAAGCTAACCTATAACTTCTAGGTTTAATTATCTACTGAAAAACAATCCTAGTAAGAAAGACTAGGTAATTTTATTTAGGAAGAGGAAGTACCTAGTACCTACAAGATAAGTTTGTAGGTAACTCAGCAAGTAGGTATAGGTAGTGCGTTTACTAATTACAGTTACCTATTTGGTAGGTACATATCTATCTATTGGTCAATAGCCATATAAACATCGTTAACATTCATGAGGAAAAAATACTACCTATTTTTCGAGCCTTGATATTAATAAAAATGTTGATTAAAAATAGGGAACTTATTATTTAAATAATATATTCTTTGAGATTGTCATAAAATTATGATCGGACGTCGCAAAAAATGTCGGGCTCTTTTTTCTATGCTAGAGTGAAAATAGAAAAGAATCATAAAAGAACGTTAGAATGGTAATTGCCTCCTGTGTTAGTCCGGCCTCTTTTATTTTTCGACACGTTCGGGGTCGAGGCGGAACACTCGTCCTTTATGCCACATAGCTTTTTAATGAATGATATTATTAGGGTACATTTACCGGTTGTTGGGCAATGCTATAATTAACATGGCCAGATTTATTTGTAGGTACTCCGTATCGCATTGTTAAATTTATACAGTTCTGGTGCCCAAATATTTGTCTGATAAGTAAATGGGGGTACCCTAGGGGGCCTTTTTTGTAAAATCGGCTAACGAGGCAGCTATATCTTGATAATCGATACCGAAAACAGTTAGAATCGACCGAGAACCAGCGTTTTTTTTTTAATAATATAAACTGCGATCCCACCTGATAGTAAGCAATGGTGCAATAGTTGATGGTGAAGCGCAATAGTTTACTAAGAGCCTTGAAGCACTCTAGCCTTGAAGATACCGAAATTATAGTCGGACAGGAAGACTGCAGCAGGTCGATTTTTCCAGTCGTTCGATGTACGTGGTAAAACCGAAGAGGCGAAACGCTTAGTCCAGACCGTAGAGTGTTAACGATACTCACTGTACCAACTTCAGTCTTGCTAAAGGGATATTACGTGTTACCCGGTTGGTTTAGGAGGTCACATAAGCAGCTGCTCCATATAAAATACTAGCTTTTGCCCGCAGCTTCGCCCGCGTTCATGAAATATAGCCTATATCACTCAGGAATGAAGCAGCTTTCTATCGATGAAAAAATTATCGCAATCGGATCAGTACCTACTTTCAGAGATTATCTTCTACAAACAAAAAAACAAACTTTGCCTCTTTATGATATTAGTTTAGACTGGTTTTTTTTTTATTGTGGATAGGCTCGCGTTTGACCACTCTATCTCATCTGATAGAAAACGATGATAATGCCGACGATGGAGCACGCCCGCCCGGAAGCAACCCATTCACATGTTGACTTAAAGACCCTTTTTTATGGTTGGCAAAAATCATCCAATGACAACCTCCGCTCTTGGGCGGAGCCTCCCGCTCCGCCCAAGAGCGGAGGTGTCAGACTCCTACAGACTAAAAACCCACCCTGTTCCTTCTAGCCTTTATACCGGGGCTCGAGCCCCCTTTCAGATTATCCTGGCCTCAGTAGGCTTCAACCCGGTTGGGCCGCTCCTGTTGCTGACAACTTCTTGAGGCGCGCGGGAACTGTGCGCGCCGTCGACGTCTTGGGGACTTAAAGACCCCTAAGTTTCAGCTATTCGGCTGCGTTTAGGACTTTAGACTAGAAGCCCACCCCAACATAGTTGGAACTGGTTAAGCAGATCCGTAGTCATACCAAGGTGATGTAAAGTGGTAGCGTGGCTGACTGGTCAGGGTGCACCAGAAATAGGTGGGTACACTGCCACTGCTAGCTACTGGTGGAAGATAAACCCGATAAAAAATAAGAGGCCCGTTTTGACATTAGAGAAAGACCCTAGAATGTAACTTGGAGTGTAATTGAAAGAATCAATATCAAAATCTATTTTAGCTATTTTAATAGTAGCTTTACTACACCGGACAAGCCGCTAGGTAGTCAAAATACAAATGTCAACAAGCTTTTAATGAAAATCATGTTTTCATAGCAAGCTTTCGCAAGATCGGTATACGGAGCTATAAATTAATACTCGTCAAGACGAATCATACGAGCCCAAACTCAATGGGGTTGTGTCGTTTACCTACCAAGTGCTTATAGCCACCTTCCGGTTCCATCATCAGATCAGCTGCATGTCAGAATAATTTTTATTGTTATCTGATTTACACATGTGCATGTAAAATTTCAGCTCAATCGGTAGCCGGGAAGTGAATCAAATTTAATTTGCAAGATTTAATTACAGCCAAACATCGGGACAGGTGAAACTAAATAAAAACTTGTAAAAAGGCCTTTCAGTTTTTGACAACTTTACAATGATGAACCACTAAATCTGATCTAACCTAAAGAGGCTACCTCTTTAGGTTACTTACCTATACACGTGCCTACTCGTACAAGTAGATAACTTGTAGCTTTTACCTGACCCAATCTTTACATCGTGAATTCCCCAGAAGCAAAACATATAGGCACGTGTAGGCCTATAGTTCAAAAATATACCTACGATGATACATCTATCTAAAATGAAGGTAATTACCCCCGGGAAATATTTTCTTAATGTGAGGAATTTCCGACCATCGTCAATTAACTTATCACTAATGTAATAAATGACCGATTCTGTGGAAACAACAGTTAGCAGATGGTAACGAACGGAGTCGGTGACTATAGTTAGTGTGGTGTCAGTCAGTGTAATGGACACAGTGTAAATTAAATACAAGTTGCTTCCACGAATAATTGGATTTATACCGAGCTTTTTTATTTAATAAGTAGTTTAAAAAAAAGATAATGGATAAACTAAAGAATGTACAGTGCTATTTAATTTTCAGTAAGTATTCCATATCTCAAGTGTTACTAATTGGTGATGTCTGTGTTATAGAAATTCTAGGTGCTTTGAGCCTTCAATTGCATGTTTGTAGAAGATTATTCCAAGGCAAAATACAAAAATATGTGTTATTCAAGAACATAGTCTACCTATGTACCTAGTTAGTTTCATCGAAATCTATTGAGCCGTTCGAGCGTGAAAAAATAACAAACACACAAAACAGGATACAAACTCACAATGTTTCAATTTTACAATGGTCTCTAAATGCTTTGAATCTTGGAATCTTCGTCTCTATAATAAATATTTGTGTGATATTTCTTTTAGTATTTATTAAATTACTTGGAGCACAAGAAGTTCCCAACACAAGTAGTAATCAAGGCAGCTCTCCAAGTTCGCTACAGCCGAGATTTTCCGATCTCGGCGCCATGGGATTCCCAAACTTTGGCTCGGGAAGAGTCGGAAATCCGACAAGTAATTATCCAACGAATTCCTTTTTCCCTTTCGGAAATCAGGTAAAGTTTATTTATTAAAGTATTTAATTAATTACCTAAGCTTTAGCATTTTTAAACGTAGCGCATTAGTATATTGTTAAATAAGTTTTACTCGAATGAAAATTTGGTTATTTTGGACTTGTTTCCGTTTGATTAAAACTATTTTTCTTCCAATTTACGACTATCGTTATAATCCTACAACGATAGAGTAACCCTAAAGTAATAAAGATAGTTCTACATATAATATATGTAGACGCAGCATGTCTTCGTCTTCATCAATAATCTTCTTATTATAATTATGATGCTCATACCTGCTCACAGACTACTTCTTGTTCTACTCAGATTGTTCTCACAATTTATGCATTGATAACCTGGTAGCAAAAACTGCAGATATAAATAATAGCATATCGTTTATGATGACTTTCTTTTCAGAATAATTATTTGCAAAGGCCTCAACAGGGGTCTGGTCTGGGTTACCCGAATCAAGCCAATTTGCCAAATGGATCTCAAGGTTATCCACAACGACAGGGTTATCCACAACAACAGGGTTACCCAAATCAACAAGGCTATCCGTATCAAGGTGATAGTATGAATCCGAACCCGAACTATCAGCGGCCACAATATTCTAATCAAAACATCCAGAACAGGCCAGTTCAGGGAGGCTACCCAAACCAAGACGCTTATCCGTACCAGGGAGACAGCAATACCAGATATCCAAACTATCAAAGACCAGATGACGGCTCAATTACGTATCCAGATGACGTCAACGGACCGTACCAAAATGGAGGAATGCCACCAAACCAAGGTGGTCCTGGACAATCGTTTCAGTTCCCACAAGATAACCCTTTTCAGGGAAATTTTCAAGGCAACCCTAATATCAGACCAAATCAAGTAAACCCCAACTTTCGACCTGATGAATTAGGTAATATGCCCAATACGAACATTCATTTTCCTGATAGACCTTATCAATATCGGCCTAACCAATATTTACCACAAACTAATACACCAAATCAAAATTTTAGACCAGTTCAAGGACAACCTGGCGGTTATCCAAATTATCTATTAAATAACAACCCTAATACTAACATACAGTTTCCAATGAATAACCCAGGAGGTGTTAATGGAGATCCTTCAACAATTCAATATCCCAATCCAGCTGTACCAAATCCAGCCATGCCAGGAATCGATTTTTCAGGTCCATCTGTAAATCCGGAAAATTTCAATAATGTACATCAAAATCAACCTCCATTACCCAGCAATCAAGGGGACAACCCAAGCGATAATGACACAACGGCTATTTTGGGAAAACCGGTGATTGTGCCACCGACAAACACATCGCCCGGTCAAGCAGGCCTTGATAACAGGTAAATTGATATCATCGTTAATTCGTAATTAATTATGTGATTAACTAGCATATCGATATTAACAAGTACCAATTAACAGTATTTATTACAAACAAAATTTAATAATGAAAGTTACAGTTAAAATGGTTTTAAGTACCTATCTACCACTATTTTTTTGGTGAGGGACATATCGTTCGATCGTTCATTGCGGCGACACATGGAAGAGGACTAATACCTATTATTGTGTCATAATATTTTTTTCGTTTTCAGTATCGCGGATGCAGCAACTCAAAAGAAGTGCGTTCAAGACTGCCCAAGCACTTCCGAATATGCTCCGGTTTGTGGTACAGATAACGTAACATACGTAAATCCAGGAAAATTCGATTGTGCCCAAAAGTGTGGCGTGGGTGAGTCTAGCAAAAACTACTTATAATAATTTTCTTAATTACATTCAAAGACGGTATACAAAAACTCACCTTCGTGAATGTTAAATTTGTTTGTTGAATTTATAATATCTTGTTCTAAAAAAGATCTCGACATTATTCCTTTTGTTCTATGATAACATAGTAAATCTAACTACCTATTTATTTTCCAGCGGTACGCCTTCAAAAGGTTGGTAGATGTCCCGGAGATATTGTGCACAATAATTTGGAACAATCATAAGATAGAAGAGTGAACAGAACATAATTACTCAACTTTAAAAATAATTATATGCGACAGCATTACTTTCAACTGCAGAGATAAAAAAACTGGATCATCAAAGTTTTTCGAGCTGTATTCAGATCTCGGTCACGTAATAAATAGTTTTTCCACTTGTTCCATTTTTATTTCAGCGTGGTTTTCCTGCAAACATCACTAACATTATATGTAATATTTTATGTGAATTTTGGCTCAAACATGATGAGTTCAGACAGCATTTTTACGTTGACGATGTTAATAAAGATTTAATAGTTCGTGAAAACTTTTTCCATGTTAGATAGAAATACCTTTTTATTTTGGTCTAAATTCAGTGTTTTCGCGTGTTTATTTTTGTACAATATTTTTTATTTAACAACAAATAACACTAAGAAGAATTATTTTTCTGAAAATAGCGTCAAAATTGGTTATTCAAAAATAATGTCGTAATCAGCATTTCAAATATTGGCATGAGAAAGAGCGGAGGTATGGTGGGAACATCTTTTTAATACACACGTAACCTAATGGCGGTGACGCCACATTTTAGTATAATTATTCACCCTTATCTTGTGACTTGACTTGACATTTCCATCAGTTACTGAATATATAGTTTAAACATTTTATAAAAAAAATGAGTCAATTACCTACCGAATTGTGGTAGTTAGTATAAAAAATATAGTATGAAAAAATTAACAAACACTCTTTCATAGCATATCAAACTAAAAAGTGTAAAATGATATTCAATATACATAGAAAATAATAATAATTAACGAAAAATATTAATCTTATTGTGATAAAATCTTTGTGCCATATTTTTTTTTGTAAATCGATCATTCCACGCTTCTTTCATAATAATATTAATATTTTTTGTGAATTATTATTATGTTCTACCTATAAGTACCTATTGAAAATTTTTACACTTTTTAGTTTGATATGCTATGAAAGCGTGTTTTTTTAAAACTATTTTTATTTTTAACTTTTTAGTGAATAGCCACCGAATGTGATAAAAATATTAAGGGGATAAATATTAAGTCATGCTAAACTAGAGCCCCGGTATGAAGGCTAGAAGGAACGGCGCGGGGTTTTTAGTCAGTAAGACTCTGACACTGTCTCCCGCTCCACCCAAGAGCGGGTTTCGTCAATGATGATTTTCCCCGTCGAGAGACAAAAAAAAGAAAAAAAAAAAGCCAAAAGCAGGTCGATGGTACAACATGCACAGATTACGCATAATGGTTTTGAAATCAAGCTGTAAATTCCAATATCCCAATTTTTGTACCGGTAATTTTATTTATACGTTAAGAATTATTTTCTGCCTATATCAAGACTGATTTATTTTTGATTGAAATTGAAATTGATGAATCCTGGCAAATCTAATCAAGATAATCGGATATTTTAATCGGATTATTGCATTTTCATCGGTCTTTAATGGGTGTGCAAAGTTTAAAGAAAATGGGATCGCCCAAAGTTGGGCAAAATCGAGCTCAAAGGCAAACAAGCTAACACACAAACATACAGGCGAAGCTAATAAAAGTGTGTTAATGTGTGAAAAGGGAGGTGATCAGATTACTGTTTTTTTTTAACTCAGCATAGTGTGATAACATTTTTTTTTTAAACTGGTACTTGACTGCGGCTCCACTTGATGATATTATAAACACTGATGTAATCGATCATGATGAGGCGCATTAGTAGATTAAGAGCATTTTCACTACAGCCTTCCAGAAACCTAAATTATAATGCAATCGGATGGGAACGGATCCTTCGACGTACGCGCCGGCCGGTATAAACGACGAGGCGAAACGCTTAGTCCGGACCGTAGAGGTTTTAATAATGTAAAGGTGGATACTCGCTGAATATCAGGCCGTCCGATGCTAGAAAGTTGATGGGGCAATCAAGTCATGCAATTCCCGCGGACAAACTCAATTAGCCTCTTTGCACGCCTTTCTACTAACTTTTTCTCTCCTAAATTATTAATCGAATAGTAGGTATATTATACCTACTTGAGAAACATTTGCTACATAAGCCAGACATCTATTTTATTATATTTCAACACATTGAATGCCCACAATCCGCCTCTCCAGTCCATTTATAATAGGGATTTGGTTTGTGGACACTGAAAGGGTTAGGCGCACTGAGGTGGATTTTGAGTTATTGCTAAGTTTTATTTTTGTAATACTGCAAAGGGACGCAGTCAAGCATCGTCTAATAGGCGACGAGTGGTTTCCCAGATGTTGGAAGTAAATAAATACAATTTCACTGTGCATTATAGAGGTTTGAGTAGAGCAAGTACCCACTGTTTGTAGATACTCGGTCTAGAGATAGAATTTGCCTTGACAATGCATGCATGCTGGCGCTTTACATCTTTCAAAACTTGTGCAAGTTTCGAAAACACTTTTACTAGGTTTTTTTATTAATTTGATATAAACTGATATTCCCATCCGATTATAATTTAGGTGTCTTCAAAGCTAGAGTGAATAAGCTGTAAATAAACTAGTGCGCCTCACCATCAAGGATTGCATCACTGCTTACCATCAGGTGAGATAGGTACATGTCAAGCACGTTGCCTCATCATCATCATCATCATATCAGCCGAAAGACGTCCACTGTTGGACATAGGCCTCTCCCAAGCGTCGCCACAACGACCGGTCCTGTGCGTCACGCATCCATCGGATTCCCGCGACCCTGACCAGGTCATCGGTCCACCTTGTTGGAAGCCTTCCAACGATTCGTCTTCCGGTTCGTTGTCACCACTCCAGAACCTTTCGTCCCTATCGACCATCTGTTCTGCGTGCATTGCCACTTAATAAATAAATAATAATAATATAATATTCCACAACTATCACACAACGCGATCTAGTCCCAAGCTAAGCAGAGTTTGTGTTATGGGTACTAGACAACTGATAAACATACTTATATATTTCTAAATACATACATATTATAGATAAATTACACCCAGACACAGAACAAATGATCATGCTCATCACATAAACATTTGTCCTGGGTAGGAATCGAACCCACGACCTCCGGCATAGCAGTCAGGGCCACTAACCACTAGACCAACAGGCCAGTCAAAATAAATGAAATATAATACATATAAGCACAGAGCACACAGTTAGTATATCTAAATATGACTTCTATGTAAGTCACAGGCAGTGTAGTTCTCATCAGCTTTGGGTAGGTACTCAACACTGAATCGAAAACTACATAGACAATCGTCTAAACGATTTTATTATAAAAATCTTACAAAAGACTTTCATATTTCTATTGAAACAGTACCCTTGTGGAATAGATTGGGCTGAGTATGGTTTATACGGCCGTCGTTCATATCACGAACCTATGATTGCAAAGCGGAGTTATCGGTTTTACCCTAATGAAATCCGTCTGCTTCTCTGAATTCCTACGGACATTTTCTATGCCTTTGTGTTTACACGTCACATGTTCAACGTTTTCATTATTTTCAACTAAAAGGTTTTTTCTATCATGTTCGATGAAATATTATTGACTTAGGATACCTAGGCAGTCTCTTTCTGTTTTTTTTGGTACATACATTGTATGTCAATTGACGCGTTTTATCTATGTGGATTCAATGAAGACAGGTTCATTTTTTATTTCAGTACGAAAATGTGTGGATTACTGTGGATGTCTGCCACATCTAAAAGGTAAATAAAAGTAAAGAATCAGGTATAATAACCGATCAAAATACAAAATACAAAGGTCGCATTTATGTTTCATATTATACGCAATTTTGGCCAGAAGTCACTCAAAATTAACCGAGCCAACCAAGAATTGATATAGTCTATCGAACAATTCGGTGGAATTTTCGGTGTTACGAGTAAATGCCTTTGAGAAAGTAAAACAAGCCGGCTCCGAAGCCACAAAGCTTCAATACCTAGCCGTCAGTCGGGGGCACGTTCCCAAACCATTGTCGGAAATCCGCTCACTTGTAGTAAATCGGAACTGTCGTTAAGCTTATCGGTTACATGTGACTCGTTTACTTCAATGACATCACGAGCTTGTAACGAGCCAACTTCCACGATAACAGATAATAATATATGTTGACTATTTAGTTCAAATTATGATACGGAAGGATCCTCATTTTGTTTTCTAATGAAAAAGGAACTATTTCCGTCTATACCGTCAATTTTCGTCACGCGATGTGTATCAATTTTTTCGTGGCTTTATTTATGGATGACACTGAATTGAATATTAGGTACGAGGCACAAAGCTTCTGGCCGGATAAGTCTGTTATAGGGTATTGTTAATAAATAATAACGATTGTCCATTGATAAATAACTACTAAGTATGTACGGACAAAATCACACGAAACGAATGTTTGTGATTATGTAGATATTAATGGATAATAACAAAGACATCCCATTAAATTTTGTATAAAAATATGGCAAGAAAAGTAGGTACCTAACCTTGTTTGTTTTCTAATTTAATTTCAACATCATACTTGTAGAATTTAAACATTCATATTTGAAACATTGAACAATAAATCTAAAAAATAATCCTGTGTTACTGTCTCGACACATCTAATAATATTACAATAAAATCCAAAAACAACTTATGTAAAGACAAGTTCAATAAATGGAGACACTTGTTTCCCTTTGATTATAAAAAGGTGAAGAGAGGTGCTAAGGCTAAGGGGGGGAAAAGGTGGAGAGTCGAGCGAAAAGGGTATGCCAAGGAAATTGTGTAAAAGTACCCTTGAGTGAATCTCGTCGACGGAGTGCGTTTATATTGTCATGCGGCGAATATGGGCACCGGTCGTTTATTAGATTACTGGGATATATGGTGCACTCTGACTGCTGCAAGAGTTTCGTGCCTGGAATATGATATTTCCAGCCTATATGAAGATTGAAGTGGCACTACTGAAGGCTTTTACTGCGGCGTCACCTCTTCAGGATTTAAAGAGGGGATGCGTACGGTTTACTTTGGTGCCTCTGAATTATTAATCTTGGCATCTTTGGCTTGATGTTACACTTAAGTCGCTATACGATTAGGTTTGTATACCTCTCGTACTCACTTGCGAAGGCGAAAACTGTATTTCTTTTGTACATACACGAATATATGTTTATTACCTTTTCAAACATATCAATAAAATTAGGAAGACCTTGGCATACAGGTAGTATGACCATAATTTAAGCACTAAAATTTTAGTTTAATGCATGTAGATCCAAGATTCATTTATTCGTTATAAAATATCAGGGTAACTACATTATAAGTTCTTAATAGGAATTTCTTTCGTAATGGTAGGAAATTAACATGACCAATACGAAATCGACGCTCTGTATTGGTAGCTCATTGGTATTGGTACACGCACTGGTGTGCTTTGTACTCATTTATCCACAATTTATCAAAATTACTTATCATATATACAACGTGTAACAAAAAGGGTATATACATCAAAAAGCCCTGAAGTTTACTGGTGGAATAGAATGTCTACACAAAGTTTCAGCTCAAAATAAATTACTCAAAGAATTGATACCAAATTCTTGGTATCCTTGGTATCGTATGATTCTCGAATTCAAATCATAACAAACGTGTCACGACACTACGAGGGTCAATAACATTCCACGTGCTAATACTAATAAAGACTTCTTCTGTAAATCTGATCGCCTAGTACCTCTCTTCCTAATTCTACCTAATTTCGATACGCGCGGCGCGTGTGTGAATGAAACGCTGTTTGCCTAGTACCTGCCTACTTAAAATTTTGCCTCAAAAAAGCAGAAGGTCACGCGAGGCAAAATATCTGCAGGTGTCAGTTCCTGGATGCGACGGAAGAGGTATGGGTGCTGACCTTCATTCTGCAATACTCGCCATACCTACTTGCATATGGTTAGAGGTATACAGCGCTAATGCAGCTCGCCGAGTGCGCTAGTACCTACGTGGGTTATTTTCAAAATGCTCGAGTACGGCCTCCTCAAATTCTGGATCGATAGTGTTTGGCGACCCCCTAAACCAGAAGCGTGGAACCAGTTTGTTGCAGACGATGTACCTTTCAGTACCTATGTTACCAAGTACTCTGGTGAATGTACCTACCTACTATCCGATGGAAGCCCGCCACCGAAGAAACTGTCGGCGCTCAGCTCCTTCTAGGTACCCGCGATAAATCGAGGACGATAAAGTTCGCGAGCAGCTCGCACATTACCGGCCGTCCTCTCTTCCGACACACAACATCATCTCATAATATTCACTATTACTTAACACCATCACCATAGAAATGCCATCACACACGATTATCACAACTGCAATAAAATAATGTTTAAAATCCAAATCACAAACACCGGAACGGATAATTATGCTATGCGACTGCATCGTAAGATTATTGGTCATCCACTAATGCAAAATTATATTTATTTGTTTACCTAAATTTGACTTTCGGCGCGTACAAAGACGCCGCCAGTACCGCCAAAGAGAGTAGCCGAACGGACGACGACAACATTGCATCTCTCTCACATTAAACACGCAGGCGGCGCGTGCGACTGGGACAAAACTATTTTATCGTGTTCAATAACATTTGAGCTTCTCAAAGGAATTTTTTTAGGGATCTGTGAACCTTTTTTTTAAATTATCAATAACAATTCTCGTTTCTTATGGACTCCTAGTACTTTCGCATGTTTTTCATTTATTTTAAAATGATAAATTAAGACTAAACTGTGCTACTACTGGTAATGTTTTTGTAAAAAAGGCAAAAAGTTACGCAAAGACCTAATTGTGCGCAAACGTATAGTTTTTTTAGAAATAAGCGCGAAAGATTTGTTGATTTGTTTATAATCTCGGGGTAAAATTAAACTCACACGCATTCACGCGGCGTCGTGAATGCGCACACTACATCTAAATAATTAATTTCTTGTTAACTAAGTACATATCCTATGTATAGCAACCGACATAAAAAGAATTAGGTACGTAAGAAAATTCATCTCGACCCTGCAAAAAGTGACAACTTATTGAAGTCCTCTAATTAAATTAAATTCAAGAACGGAACCCACTGGGAGTTTATTTGTACCAGGAGGCACATAAGTTGCTTAGAAATGATATTTGGGTTCATTTTAACAGATATGAAATCCTTTTTCGCAGCGTCTAACGCCGAGTACAACGTTCGTTTAGATTTTACGTAGGTACTTCGTTTAAATTTTTCGTAAATTAAGTATTTGTTACTATCCTATCTACGTAAAACAATAAAAAAGTATGTAGATATTTCTTATTGTTTCACGTAAATACCAGATAGGTACCTAATTATTCCATATCCTTACGAATACCCTTATCTAATTAGTCTCCTCTAAAAGCGGCGTGAGTCGCACGAAAAATAATATGCGCTGCGCGCTAACGAACACGGCCCTACGCGGCGCGCAGGTTTTTCGATGTCCAACGCACGCACTCGCTCTAGTTTTTGGCTTGGTTTGTTGTACACAAACATAATCTTAGTCTCTGTAGGAAAAACTTATTTCTTCTTAAAACTATTTTTCTTAAAAAAAATGTTAGAAAAAATAAACATGCGGAACCCTTTATCAACTGTTTGAAAAAATACCAGGAGTAAGAGGTTTGTTTTTAGTCATAAACAGTTCAATGACACCGATCAGCTGACTTTTTGCTAGTGATGTATTGGTTTCAGTTTGAAATGTTCGGTTTCTGGTATCATATGTATGGAATAAATCACAACTTCCTACCATGTAAACATAAGGTTAGAAAACCCTTTCCGTATCGTTTGTTATCTTATCAAGAGGCCGTGCACTTGGTATGTATACCCCCTTTTTGTTACACGTTGTATATATATACTCTTGAACATTTTAGATTCTTGATCATTATCTATTTTAAAAATAGCTAAAATGGATTCGGCAGCCAATTCTGCACATACTATATGTGCCTTTTGTTATGTTACACGTTTTACAATATATCTATACTCCTATACCAAAACAACACTACAATATAATATACTCGTATTACACCATTACACCCTTTTTAGTTCAAGTTCTTATAGTCCATCCTAAGATTGTCTGATAGAAATCGCTGTCAGCGATAAGAACGCCATTGTACCCATAGATTTAAGTTTCTGTGAAATCTACACTAGTACCTTATAATGAGGTAAAGTTTGATTTTTAGTTTGTAGGAAGTAATCGTTGAATGTCCAGGTCCGATTGCAAAAATGTTTTTAACCCATAGAAAACTCCTTTATTCCTTAGTGACATAGGCTATATTTTATGTATGCGAGCGTAGCCGCGGGCAAATGCTAGTATTATAAAAACGCTACAGTGCGTTTCACTTAAGAAGTTACATTGCTGTCATGTTGGTAGTATTGAAAATAATGTTGCCATATTTTTAGCAATGAAATTACTTAATATTAGGGAGATTAACTGATATTTCGTTACTTTAACAATTGCCTTTTTTTATTGTTACTATTTTTGTATAAAGTATAGGGCGATGGGCTCCATTCCGATTGTCTTACAATTCTTTCAAATAACGAAAACGCCACGCCACAGTATCGTTCCTCTCTATTAACAACTTCCTTTGAGACCTACTTTTTTAAAATAAAATCCCATTCCTCTCATAATTTTCCAAAAAGTGTTGCAGCTACCGTTAAAATCGATTTCGTTTCACATTTCGGGGAACAATTTTGGTAGAGTAGGCAACTCTTTCCTTTTTTCCCTTCTTTTTGTGTAGACAGACAGGGGAGCCAACATTACGCCGATGTAACTTCTTAAGTGAAACGCACTGTACTTATTTAACTGAAAATGCATTAACGTAAGACAAGACAGTGTCGCCATGGTAACTGGCGTTAATATCCCATATATGTGTAATATATGCAAATAGTTCTAAGTTTGTCATGGGGTATAAATATCTTGGGCAAAGTCCCGAGGGTGTTAGTAATCTGTAACGTCCTAGTAGCCCCGTGGGCCATCGTTTTGTATGCGGCTGTTATTAGAGGGAGATCAGACGGATGATCAAGATCAAACCAATTGTCCGTTTAATGGAGGCTAATAGTTTCATGTAGGTACATGTGGCCAGATTTAATTTAGAACTAGGTGGCTGCCAGTGGCTTTGTTCGCGTGAATGTCGAAAATTATCCCAAGGTACCTTGTTTCAGGTACAAAAATGTATCTTATTTGCTATTCCAGGACTTGGTCTATCTGTGCGTCAAATTTCATCCAAATCCGTTAAGCCGTTTGAGCGTAAAGAAGCCAGAAACTTACGGACATACTCACAAACTGTCACTTTTATGTATGATTTTAGGTGTTCATATTATATATTCTATAATACAAACTGACGTTTGTTAGCAGATTTTCCCGTGTAAAATATATAGAATAGAATAGAATAGAATAGAATAAACTTTATTGTACACCAAAAAGTAACACAGCTTATACATAAAATTAAATTTATGGGTACAATGGCGGTATATAGCTCATGTTATTTAGTAATAAAGAAGCATTTTACTGGTGAAAGAATTTTGAAAATCGGTCCAGTTGTTCTTGAGTTTGCTCATTACAAAGAAAAATAAAAATTAAAAAAGAAAAAGTTCACCAATTTAGCCATGTTTTCCATCGGTGACTTTCGACCAAAACTTCCTAAACTTTCATTAAAAGTGCCACACCCAAAGCTACTAATAACCATTGTCTGTACTAGGGATGTAGTGGTAGCCGTATCGGAACCGAACTGGGGCCGGGGTTTTAAAATGGAATCGGATCCGAAATCGGGTGACAGGACAGAATAAAAGAAAATCGTGGAAAAAGGGTAGAAAGATGATGATGAAACCGAAATCGGAAGCAGAAGTGTCAAATGAAACACCAATAAACAAATCAAAAACTCGGATAAGTAAGATAAGTATCTATTTATCTATTTATGTCAAGTTTCCAAATACGAAACAAAAGAACAAGCGAAAGAGTACTCGAGGACAAATATAGTTCAATGACTGTTTTAATTATTCACAAATGGATTTCTGGTGGAGAGTGAGATTTAAAATTGGTGTAGTTTTGTACCTCAAACGTAGGCACAGCTGAACAATTTGTGGAATCATTGGAACAGGTCAGATTTCTACGCAATGGAGTTGAGAATGCCATTATATCTCTCTCTATCTCTATCGGGTTGAGTCAATGCATTTGCTGCCAAATACTGTTAAAACTACGTATGTAAATGTGTTACACCCGCACTCTAATGGAAATTAAAGTTACTGAAAACTAAATACTTTTTAATTTTAACACTGGCTAAATGCACAAGAAGTGCTAAGCCAAGAGAAAAAATGTGTAATGGAAAGAAGACATGGGAGAGAGAGGCCCTCGCTTGACCAGTATAAACTTTTTTGTACCTCAGAAATTAAAAATTATCGGAACCGATATCGGAACCGAAGATGTAAAATTTATCGGAAGGTACGTACTTTAGGAACCGGAATTGAACCTCCGTAACATCTCTGTCTGTACATTGTCAATTTGTTAGCGCGAAGCAATAAAAGACTTCCTTTCCCCTATATCCCTGAATTAAGTAGCTCAATGTTTGCTAACTAAGTCTCGGTAAACACAATTAAATCGGCATCTCGCGTGTGGACGGATTCCGACAGACTTAGATATAATTTTCCGAAGTAAATCCGGGCTTTAAGGAGCCCTTTCAAATTCCCCCGTCCGCCATAAAGGGAATTTTAACGATAGCAAATTGTCTATTTCGACTTATCTTCTTTGCTACTGGAATAGTAGTCATACGGTGTATTTTTAACTGGTCGCTTGTTGCAGTCGCGATGTCGATTTCCTATGGGGAAAGTGTCTTCATTTAAGATATTATACAATAGCTTTTCTCTTTTTGTTTCCTTTTTAATTTTTGTTCTACTTTTCCAAGCTTTTTATTATCATACAATGTTTTTATGTTTTTTTTTAGGTCAAATCAATAAAAACAGTTCCTCTAATCGTATGAGCAAACATATTCAGTTTGGATGACAAATGCATACTTATTTTTTTTAATATTTTGGCTTCGCACTTTTTGTGCATTTAGCAAGTGTCAAGTTTAGAAAGTATTTAATTTTTAGTAAAATGTTTTTGTAGTATTTGGCAGCAAATGTATCGAGTCAGCCTTATCAGCAAGCTTTGCTGTGTTTGTACTACAATAACTCTCAGTTCAATTTTACGAAAATCGCGCTTGTTTCAATGATTCCCCATATTGAGCAGCTGCGTAGACACTTGAAATACAAAACACATCAATTTTATAACACAATATCCACTAGAAATCAATTTGTGAACAATTAAAACAGCCACGGAACTTCACTCGAAGATATTCCGCCAAAAACTCCAATGCGGACTTCTAAAGATGGCGGACTAGTTATTTTTTTTATGCACCCTCATGATGGAGGTATCAATTAAAAAGGTTTATAGAGAAGAATTAAAAAAAATACCTCAAAAATTTTTAAATTCGAATTCAGCGTACAATTTTTTAAAAGATATTTTTTTATTATGAACATCTACTTTCCGCTATGTTCCATTTTTATTACGAAGCGGATGACGTATATTTTTATAAGTCCGCTAAATAACGGGTGTAGGAAAATTAACCTGAGAATGCAGTGCATTTTTTATGATGTTGGCTTCTTCAGCTATTCATATCAAAGTGCATAATACAACGGGTCATGAACACGCCGTTCTGCTAGATGATGATACCCACAGATGTTGATAAGACTGTACAGACTGTATCTATTATATTATATAGGTTCCATTGTTACGAGTATTTTTAGTGGTCGCTTTATTTGAACAGAAAACAAATGTTTATCATTTGCAGATATGAAAATAGAAAAATCCACGCCAATAGTCGTGAAATATTGGAAATATATTTGTTGTTTCAAATTATATAACGCCACTTTATTGTTTCCATTGTATTTATACATATTTTTTTTGTTAGAAAGATAATGTGAGTGGTCGGTCCAGAATGGATTAGCATGTCAAGAGATAGATGGAAGGTTATGGAGGAGGCCTGTGTCGTAGCTGTCGACAAACTGTTGTTGGATAAACGAATCGTCAGTAATAAATGTAACAACCATGCAATATTGTATTGTAAATTACGATAAAAGAGCAATAAAGGTTTATTTATTTATTGGATTTCGATAATCGTATATATCACAAATTAGTTTAAAAAAATTAAAGTTCAGACAAAGTACGCTGTTTTCTCCTAAAGATCGCAAGTTACGAACAGCTCCATGCTACGGCGTAGTAGCGCTACGCTTTGCGCTAATAGACGCCACGCTACGTGCGCTACAAGCGTCTACGATAGTGTAGCCGATTACACGATTTGTATTTTCCGATTCACATCTGAATTCACATTTCGTACATTTCATGTTTGGATAAAGTATTTTATTTGGATGGAAAGTTTAACTGTTCATATTTACTGCACTCAGTATCCAGTACAGAGGGCCTGCACTCAGCATTCATCAGACAGAGACATGAAAAAATATTATTAACGAAATAACCGAGTGATTTTACACTGGAATATATGGACGGGATTGGGGTTAATTAAATTTTATTGTATTCGACCACGAACAGACGAAATTCTGGCAGTCGGCATATTCGGAATCGTAATGTTCCAATTAACAAGTTTATTTTTTGTTTTATCGCGGGGAGATTGGGGTTAGACATTTGGTCGGCCGGTACTGGCTAAATCAGAAAAGGGGGACAGAAGCGGGCTAACGAACCGGACCAACCCATTACTTGAGCAGACGGGCGCTGTCATGGCTACAGTAACGTACAGCTAGCTATAGAGCCACCTACTTGCGGGAACAATGATTTAGAGCCTCCCCCACCCTCGGACACGCGAAAGGAAAATGTATTTTTATAAAGGTAAGAACAAATTAGAAAGTAACGGAAGAAGTGCTCATTAATTAATATTAAATTTCGAATATTAAATAAATTCGTGGTTGTTGTTCACAATGAGTTTGGGAGAGTTTCAAATATGATGACTCTTGGAAACAGGGTCTGATATTAGGTTTAAAGGCCAGGCAAGGTTGTTAATCCATTCATTTTGCGGAATTCTCGGCATAGAATAGGTAACCCACTCGGCGCCCGTGGGATTATAAAGACAACTTGTATTATAAATTTACTAAAAGATTTTAAAGTATTCTTTTTTACATGCAGCATTTGAAAACGACCAATTTGTGAGACATATCCCCTTAATTGCCTTGGCCGTTATTGTTATGATCAATAAAAGTTCATGAGTAGAATTGTAAATTATATTTTTTATTTATTTTATTTTATAGAAAGCTGACAGCTTAACAAGCCAATATTACAAAAAAGTGTAATAATAAATTGTTGTTATTTAATATGATTTGTAACTACTACTACTATTCTGGACTTGAAATAAAAAATATATTATTGTAATAAACCGCCGACTCATCACTTGGAGACCTTCCTCAAAGGAGAGTTTAGTACGAAAGGTGTCGTGTATCGAAGATTTCGTGAAAGGATACCGACCTCGCAGCGGAACAGCGGTTCTTCTCCATAGGAAACGACTAATTTGGAACCGTGCACTAGCTTCTGACGTTTTATAAGTGCCCATGTAGGCCTATGTGAAATAAAATATTTTGACTTTGACTTTGACTTTGACTTTGAACACGACGCCGTTACTTCGTGTGCAATAGTTTTATAATAGTGCATAGATTAGTTGTTACGTTTCTTAATATGTATTAGTATATTATTTTGTAAGATAACTTATTGTGTATTTAGTCTATGAGGCTTAGCTGTCTGATAATAAAGAGTTATTATTATGACCAAATACCTAATTACAAGTCTCCATCAATAAAAAAATCGAAGCATTCCTGATTCGGCCCTAATTTTTACTAATGAATTCGGCACCAAAGCTATTCCTCTTTCGGTACCAGTAGGTATTTTGGCTTGGTGCCGAATGTGGAATTGTTTATTTTTTATCTGATATAAACTAGTACTTGACTACGATCCCACCTGATGGTAAGCAGTGATGCAATCGCTGATGGTGAGGCGCGCTAGTTTATTAAGAGCCTCTAAATAAAAAATAAATATTACATTTTATTTGTCATTTGGCACCAATGATAGTTTCTTGTGATCGATAAAAAGAATGCAAGATAATGCAATAAAAACACAACAATATTGCAATATATGCAATAATAATTGCGTGAGATGAGCAAGTTGGTTTAGTCCAGCTAAATATAAATAATTTAAAAACTTTTAAAACCTCGTGCCAATTTGTCACTCGGAAAAAGTAGTTTGCAACAAAATGTGAACTGGCCACATGTGCTATTTTTATCCGGATTAAAGCTTAAAAAGCCAAACAATGTTCAGCTTAATCCATACATAGCCAAACCTCAAATAACGTAACTCCAGCAAAAACCACAGACCTCTTAACACGTAGGTATAGTGTGTTTTTACTTTATTGTCTTATTTTGTAACAAGCATGATATGAAAGTTACGTGTTGTTGTACGAATAACAGTTTTATGAGCACACATAATATATGTATGGCTGTTACTCGTACGCCTATATTTCTATTTAATTCATGAATCCCCAAGCGACCACCGGTAGCCGCGCATCTATTGTCTTACTATTGTGTTTCTAATTGACGGTATCTGAAGGGTTAACGTATAAACCATAAACATGAAAATATATTTCTAATGTCATCATCATCAACATCATTTCATCCGGAAGACGTCCACGGCTGGACAGAAGTCTCCCACGTGTCGCCACAACGAACGATCTTGTGTGTCTCGCATCCATCGCATTCCTGCAACCCTCTCCAGGACATCAGTCCACCTAGTGGGAGGCTTGGAACACTGCGTCTTCCGATGCGCGGTCGCCACTTCAGAACCTATTGGCTCCATCCACTATATGTTCTACGAGCAATGTGCTCTGCCCACTGCCACTTAAGTTTGGCGAACTTTCGTTCTCTCGTTTCGTTTCGTTTCGATCTTTATTCCTAATTCGATCATGCTTCTAATGTACCATTAGATAAATAGCCGGATAAATAGATTAAGCTTTAAGCAATATTTCTGTTTACTAAATAAGACAAGTAAAGAAAAACATATTTTAAATGGTAATCCAGCCCGGAATGCAGCGGAAATGTGTAGAATAGTCTCGAAATATAAATTGATACTCAGTCAGCACCACTCGTTTCTTGAAAATGGAGTTTCTTGTGAGAAATTCAAGGAAATCGAAAATTTACGTTCGCTCAAACACAAATCGCTTACGATGTAGTTAGTCTGATTGCGGAGTTTCGAAAGGTTTGAGGAATCATTCATTGTAGTTGTGTTGTTGTTATTAATTAATTTTATAGAACTTCATTATTTATTTATTGTTTGCTGTGTTATAATTCCGTGTAAGTGTTCCTTTATCGAGGTTCACTCGAGTTCTTTTTTTCTGAAGTTGTTTTTATTAGATTGTATCATTATTGAAGCTGGTGAAGGTTGCGGGAATCCGATGGATGCGGGACGCACTGGATCGATTATTGTGGCGACACTTGCGGGAGGCCTATGTCCAACAGTGGACGTCTGTCGGCTAAAATGATGACGATGATTATTGAAACTGGTTACGTGTAGTTATACGAAAATTAAAAGAGACGTAAATAAATGGAAATTTACTAATCTTACAAATGTTGAATGCATATTAAATATTAATTCACATGCTTTTAGCAAGTGTGCATTTTTACGGGCTTAACAATAGCCCACAGATTCTGGGTGGGTCTGGGTGTCTTGTGTATGTGAGTTAACATGTTTATAATAATAATAGAATAATTTAACCCTTCAGATACCGTCAATTAGAGACACAATAGTAAGACAATAGATGCGCGGCCACCGGTGGTCGCTTGGGGATTCATGAATTAATAATCTTTTTATTTCAGAATAAACTTCCATATTAAATCATTTTTTTTTTAGTATCATAATAACTTACAAAACTATGTTAGTAAACAAATACACAGATGTTAGTAAAACAAAAACTTAACAACTATGTTTGTAGACACTATTTATAGGATAATCCAGTTTATTGGCACTGACGCTGACGAAACCAGGATGCTGCTCACTTGCGCCTGACCGCAGCGAAGTTGTCAGTCTGGGCATCCGCGAACATCCCTGAAGCACTACAGAAGCGAGGCAACCCCAACAGCATCCTGAATGCATTGTTGTACTGGACGCGAAGAGCATTAACGGCCTTTAGAGTGTAGTTAGTCCAAAGGCTACACGTTTATGAACACAGGAGTAACTTTTAAAGTAGAAAAACCATTTTTATAAAAAAAAAATAACCAACTTCACTAAAAAATTTAATTGAATTTGAGGAGTTCCCTCCATTTCGCCAAGATCAGATCCCAACTTGATGACTATGGAATAATTTGGGAAGAAATTTAACAAAAAAATATTTTTTCAAATCGGTTGGCAAGCGACGAAGTTATATAAGCGCGAACAAACATAAAAAAAACTAACATCTGAATTGAGAACCTCCTTCTTTTTTGGAACTCAGTTAAAAAGTAAAATAGAAAAAACCAACGTCAACCTTATTGAAGTTTAAGTGGGCACTTACCTGCCATGGTTTTCAAGGAATTATAGCCCGTAGTTTATGTGCAACCATAACTAACACCTTCGTATTGTAATCCTAAGCCTGGCATACGACAGATGTACAGAATATTATTTCGCATGTGTCGCAGTTTTATATAAAACTAGCTGATGCCAGCGGCTTCGCCCGCATGATAGTTAAAGAGATAATTATCCCAAGGGAACATGCTCTCGGGATAAAAACTACCCTATGTGTTATTCCAGAACATGGTCTACCCTTGTACTAAGTTATATTGAAACCCGTTCAGCTGTTCGAGAGTGACATAGTAACAAACATACACACTCATAAAATTTCGCTTTTATAAAGTTATATTGTAATAAGGCCACGAACCGTGCCCTACAGGAATATTCGAATGAGTTACCGTAGCCCTAGAACGCAAAGGGTACCTGCAGGAACACAGGTGGAATTTAGTCAGTAAAAGTCTTACACTCCCTCTCACTCCACTCAAAGCGGGAGCAGTTATTTGATGTGTTTCACTAAAAAACTGTATCTACCTGCAATGTATTGTGGGTTGTACTGAGCTACGAAAGGTTACCTGAATAATTGTCGGTTTTACGAAATCAATTACTTCAGCAGTCTCAACAGTGGCCTTGCAGATGTATGGCATAGACATGCATGACCAGCATGGATCCCCTAAGTTACCCGAAACACGATACATGGCCATGAAAATTAATAACCCGTAAAGAACGATACCTAACAAATAAAACACAACAATAATATAAATCACTGACAATTTATTATTGTTCCCTTAATTTTGTGTTTGTAATGAATAATAACTAAAATTTCAATGCGGTTTCACCGTCAGTGGCTCGTGGAATATCTGATATTTAACTAACTTTGAATCCCCGCAAAAGATTTAAGCCCGGCTTCTAAACTTTCTGCAAAGAGATTTGAGGTCTATCGTATCAAAAGGGCGAATCGCGTATTTTCAAATTCACCAAATTACTCGAAACTAACAGAACCCGAGTAGACTCAGTAACAATGCTCATTATTTGTTGGATCGTCAAACTTTTAGTTTTATTTGAATCATTTACTATTAATATCACGTTTTTCAAATGGATTCGCTTATTGAACGCAATAATACATTCAGCAATAGGCCACGACTGATCGATGGACTAAAAGATGATTGACTAACAAAGTACAAAAAGTTAGTTATCTAGAAGACGTTGATTGAACGACCGCAGGAGTTCGCAAGAAATTTGAACTTTAGGTAGGATGATAATTTTCGCTAAAAAAAACCTGACGCCGAAAAATTATGAGGGAACCGTATCCCTTTTTTGTGTCCTAAGAATAAATGTGGAAGTGAGTTTGTTTGTCTGATTTAAGCCTTAATGACTGTACCGAAATCAGGTTTTGTTTAAATCCTCTGTTCTAACTATGTCAAATCCACAGTTAGAAGTTAGTTAGGTTGCAAAATTATTCAAAAGAAGTTGCCGTGGTCTTGACCGCAAAAAGCAACTGAAAGAACACAGATTGATTTTAGTCACGTCTAAAAGTCTGAAACGCCGGGAGAACATATTTGAGAATTTTATACTTTAATTCATGATCTGATAGTATCTATTTTTGTGGCTAATACGGTACCAGTGTTTGAGTTTATAAGTCCTATCTGTCTTTTTATGAGCATACTCGATATTGATTGTGGCTTTTCAAATCGAAGAGAAGCTTCCAAGATTGAGGAAGCTCTCACTAAAACCAGAAACATTCATTCGAGGTCAAGTTTCCACTTCCCTTTGGCTTTTGAGTCGGATTAAATATAAAACAATTTTTTATTTAATTTTAGACTGATCTCAGAATACGATGAAAGAGAGAATAAAAAAGCTGATTATTTCTCGCAGAACTGATAAAGTGTTCTTATAAATCCAGCTGTTCAATTAAGAAAGCTAATATTTGAGCTTATAATAATATAACTTTACGATAATTTTAATTAGTTGTAATCGACAGTATATTGCCACTTTTTACGTAGTGTTTCAGAAGAAATAATTAACCAATTACGGCATTGTGATTGGTTTCTGGTCTACGTTTTCGATTCTCGCACGAAATATATAATTTTATTCTGAACGGATACTTTGTTTTGGGGTTTTATATACATATATGTTTGATTCATGCAAAGTAGGGATCAAACAGGCGTAGAAGAATACATTTGGCGATTCCCTAAAGAATATTCGTGAGCAGTCAAAATAACTGAATGCTTACTCTATTCGGCGGCAGTTTGTGCGCCTCCAGCTCCATATAAAACGTGAACCATTTTAATGCCATTGTTACACCGTGCAGAGTCATAACAGTTGATCCCGACTTTATTGCACTTCTCAATGCAATATTCTACCTTTACCTCACAGGTTGCTGCAAATCTGGCGGATATTAGATGCTTACTGAATACCCAGGCACTGGAGAGCCAGTTCTTTACAGAGTTCAACAGTTAATTAGTTTTTAAGTATGTTTGATTTGAGTGTTATTTACATTAGAGGAAAGACTTGACGAGGCGTCATTTTGTTAAAGGTTCTTTTTTAGGTTTGAAATCAATGGCTATATAATGAACTTCCAAGGAACCTTTGCTCTGAGTTGCTTATTGTTATACTTTATTGTTGCACTATCAAAATAGAAATAACAGTAGCAATTTAAAATTTATTAGGAAACGAAAAAAATATTATATAATTAATTTAGAATAACAAAACAATTTTTAAAAGGAAAACAACTAAGTTGAACAAAGTGAAATAAAACAAAAAAAAAAAGATTTAATACACTTTCTGCTGCGAAGTACGTTGTTCTCTGAAAGCTTTTACACTGATTATTCAGATTATATTAATATGTAATAACAAAAGAATAGAATAGAAAGCGAATACAGGAAGATAATCAGAAACAGGTGTCAAACCATCCTTTTATATTGGTCCCGACCGCGCTCGCCAACGGGTAGTCGTAAAAACTTACCACTTCATCGAGTGGGTTTCATGAATCGGGTTCGACTCGGGGAGGCTCGGCGCACTTCGCGCTGCCTCGGCCCTTTTGGGCGGGCGGAAACTCAGTCTTCGAACACAGCGGCAGATGATTGTCGCGTGTCCGTCGCTCCGTAATTTTAGTTAACATCGTTAAATAAACAATTATTGTTGTTAATAAAAAATCACAAAAGGGTGATAAAAATAGTTTTAAAAGTTAAAGTAATTTTACAACTGTTTTAGTACTGTGTGGATAGTGTTGAAAGTTTTTTACAAGTGTATTGGATTGCGAACAAAATTGACTTAAGTACGTCGGGAATGATGCTAAGGCGGCCTACTAAAAGTATGGCATTTAAAAAGGTGAGAATAAGGTTTCTGAATTAGATTATAGTAATGTTGTGACCTTTAAAGTCGGCTTTGAATTGTTAGGAGTTGGGCCAAGCGTAGGTAAATGTTGTTGAAAGCAAGTTGAAGTAATGGACCAACTCTGAAGTGCTAAATAACTAATTCTACTTTATATATAAAGGTTAATATTTAATACATACCCATACTTTTTAACATAAAACACAGGCTTGACAATGATTTCAAACGGCAATTTATCCTTTTGTGTACGTGAAGGTAATTAGATTTGGCCACGTTTCTAGCTGATTAATTCTTAAATGACATAATTAAATTGAGTCATGTGAATGCTGAGTTATCACGACGGGAAGGAAACGATATTTTCGTATCTGTAGAAGGTGTGAAGAGGTTTAATTTCTTTACATTTAATTTCCTCACAGATACCGTTTGAATACAAAATACGTCTTTGTTTGGTTGTTGTTCCGATCTCTACCTCTCCGGTCGTAATTCGGAATACTTTTTAGTTTTGTTCTGTATTCCTAGGTATACTCGTTCTAAAAAGGTTTGCCTTTTGTCTGGCTATATCACAGCATGTTTTTAGATCACTGAAAAAGGGTAAATCTTTTGTGAAATATTTTTCTACTTTGACAAAGCAAAATGATTGTGCAAGGATCGCAGCTATTTTTTCCTGCAGTTACTGCCTACCCTCATGGCAAAAAGCTTTAACATATAGCATACTAGCTGCTTCCAGCGGCTTCGCCCGCGATAGCAGAAAATTATCCCAAGGGAACATACTTCCGGGATAAAAAGTATCCTATGTCCTATTCTAGGATATGGTCTATCCCTGTAGGTACCAAGTTTCAACAAAATCGGTTTTGCCATTGAGGCGTGAAGACGTAACAAACAAACAAATAAACTCACTTTTGCTTTTATAATATTAGGAAGGATATTAGTAAGGATAATAATTAATTTGTTACTGGTCCGTAACAAAAAGACAAAGACTCTTTTCATTTAAACGATCACGATTTTTTGGATCTTCTTTCCAATTCTCAAAGTCACCGATTCGTGGTCTGCTGGGACCCCAATTCATTAAGACACCAATCCTGTGTTTTCTGGTCCACATATGTACAGACGGCGTCATGTACTGGTTATCCTTTTTTTAAGGTATTAAAGATGAGAGGGATAGCTGATTGATGCAGCTTTTTGTACTTATGTAAATATTTTGACGTGGTAATGAGATACGCGTTTACAGGTATAATTCAACAGTATTCTTTTTCGTAATTATACATACAAGGTGTAAGGGACAGCCCTCCGCAAACTTTAAGGGGTTGTTCAGTAGACGAAACTGAACAATCTTCGACAATTTTTTTTTTCAGGATACGAAAAAAAGTCGGGTTCTCCATACGCTGTCCAATCAAGTTCATAATTTTGTATGGCGAGGCCGATTTTTTTTTCGTACCCTTAAAAAAAAAAATAGTGGAAAAGTAAAACCCCTTAAAGTTTGCGGAGGGCTGTCCCTTAAACCTTGCATGTATCATAAAATCTCAATCTAGCCCATCAGAAACCCCCAGAAAATCACTTTGGCTTTGCCTATGAGAACGAAAAGAGAAGGCTAACCGTATTTTTGTATGGGAAGGATACTTAAACTTGCCAGTATCTATTTAGCATTTTCCTCATATAAATGTATATACTTGAAATAATAGTAGAACGGGGATGTTTAATTAGCTACACGTTACAATACAGGGCAAGGCTTGGACTTGGTTTTATTAGGCACGTCGACCTTAATTTTCCTAGGCATATTGTTCTTTAATCGTAGGCGTTTTGTTGAATTAGGTCCTGTAAATGGAAACTATAAGTTATTGTGTACGCTTAATAATGATATTCTTGCCTCATATTTCATGGGAACACGTAAACATCATCATCATCATCAGCCTTTTTAATGTTCTCACTGCTGGGACTCAGGCCTCCGCTATAGGAGAGGGAATGGGCCGCAATCCATTAGTGGCCCAGTGCGGGTTGGTGAATGTAACATGTCTTCGAATTTTTTGGTTCTAGAACATGCCGGTTTCCTCACGATGTTTTCCTTCACCGTTTTGAGAGCAGTGGTGATGAAATATATTACACAAAGTAATGCGCCTGGCTGGGTTTGAACCCATGACCTACCACTCGTAAGCCACCACTGCTCTACATGTAAACATAACTGATGAAATATGTGTAGGTATTTTAGGCACCCATATAAGTGTGCTGTCGTTTCAGCGAATATAAGCTTAATATTATTTTAGGAACAAAATATTCGTTCTGTATTCAACAAAATGCTTCGAATAAATAAGCTAAGCCACCGGAAAATAGTTGTGTGGCTTCCTTAAAGGAAAATTTACTCTACTCTATAGCAGTGGATATTGTAACGGTGTGTACTGGTATGTCAGAACCAATTACATTGCAGGTAATTGGTTCTAAGTACTTTTTTTTTTATATAATTTTTTCTATATATATTTTTTTTAGGTTCGCGCTTGACCAATATCTAACCTTACGTTAAGCGATGATTTGTCGATGATGAAGCGTAAAAGTAACCTATTAAAGGGACTATTGCACTGCGCTGAATAAGGCGTAAGATATTCAGACTCGACTTATTTTTCTTCCCGAGTAAGACAGTCTGACCCTTATTACACTACGCGATGAACCGTAGACTAGATACGTCGAACTATAGACTAAAACGGTCTGAATAACGCGTAGTGTAATAGGCCCTTTACTCTTGGCTCCAGACTTCCAGGTTGCAGCCATTAGGAAACAGACTCCGCAAATAAATTCCTTAGCTTTACGTACAATTAATGTGTTTCTAAAACATTTTATTTCTTATGGGTGGGATGTTTGAAGGGGGCTAATAGGGCGATGCCTGCTAGGACTGCGGTTTGAAAGAATGACCGTGGCCCTAGAATAAAAAGGAAAACTGAAGGCCACAGGTCGGTTTTCTGTCAGTAAGTATAAGTCTGATGCGCGTTCTCATTCCACCCTAGAGTGGGAAGACTCATTAGATGACATCCCACCTCGTAAAAAAATGGGTGGGATGATTACATTGTTCACCATGTTTCGCCTTTTAACTTACCTGATGGAAAGCGACGATGCGGTCAACGATGAAACGCGCTTACCTAGAAGATTCACTCTCGACTTAAAGATTCCCGGGTAGTAGCTATCATGGAATTCCTTGCCGAAGTCTGTATATCCAGACTTCGGCAAGGAATTCCATTCCTTAGCTGCATGCAAAATGAATGTGTTCCAAAAACGTTTTGTGCGTGTAGGTGGAATGTCCACCATGTAGGTACACGTGGCGCATCGCCGCATGTCTGGTAGTCCGATGATGGAACAGGCTAGGCGGAATTAGGTTGTGCATTTCCGACGCACACTCCTCGAAATGCAACCGGTAGAAAACCGACAGGCTAGCACCTCGGCGTCGATGCTCAAGACTTTGAAGCCTCGACTCGACGAGTGTATCATCGCCAATTATCCAAGCGGGAACTACGTCACACCAACGCACACGTGGGCCACTTATATGCAGAGAGACATAGCGTGGCGTCGCGTGGCGTGGATCTAATGTAGCTCTACAAGTCCAGTAGCCATATAAAATGTATGGAGACCACATTACTTGCCGAGGGTGATTCTAATTACAAATAAAGTTTTTTATTTTTATTTTAAGGCATTGGTATAATAATAATAATAATAATATTCCACAACTATCACACAACGCCGTCTAGTCCCAAGCTAAGCAGAGCTTGTGTTATGAGTACTAGACAACTGATAAACATACTTATATATTTCTAAATACATACATATTATAGATAAATTACACCCAGACACAGAACAAATGATTATGCTCATCACACAAACATTTGTCCTGGGTGGGAATCGAACCCACGACCTCCGGCATAGCAGTCAGGGTCACTAACCACTAGACCAACAGGCCAGCTCGAAGAAAGTATCGTCTTCGTCAAAATTCGAAGGCAGCTACTGTCACGAGCAATATACAAGGTGAAACGTTAAATGCGCAAAACCTGAAATTAGTTTTTTCAGTATAACGAGCAGAATCAATTGAAACACTTTTTACATTTTTCAAAAAAATCTTCATTAAAAACAACCTGTCAATTTATGAATAGGTCAAGCCATCACGGGCGTAAACCCGTTGAAATAGGTAAACAAACACAAATAGTTGTAATGCAATCAAATTTTCTCATACACGGGATAATAAAAAGTCTTATTTTAATGCAGATATGAATTTTAAACAAACTAAATCCTTTAATTTTGTTTTAATGATTTTTTTCTCACATAATTAGGTCAATCGAATTAAAAATCATTTGGGGTGTCTGAGGTTTTGCGCATTTAACGTTACACGTTGTACATTGTTATATTTCCTATCCGAGATTTTTTTTTTTTTTTTTTCTGTCGACGGGGAAAATCATCATTGACGAAACCCGCTCTTGGGTGGAGCGGGAGACAGTGTCAGAGTCTTACTGACTAAAAACCCCGCGCCGTTCCTTCTAGCCTTCATACCGGGGCTCTAGTTTCCTTTCGGATAACCCCGACCCCGGTAGGCTTCGACCCAGATGGGCCCCTCCTGTTGCTGACAACTCCTTGAGGCGCGCGGGAACAGTGCGCGCCGTCGACGCCTTGGCTCGGTCCGGACAGTTACCGGACGATCGGACAGCGAGCTACCCATGGCTCGCCGTCCGCGAGCCCGCGTCTACGGTGGCCGGAAATCGGGATCGGAATCCCGGCGGCGGCGGCGAGGGCGCCGTTGCCTGATGCGGTCTGCCTCCTCCTTTGCTAGCATTACTGCTTCGCAGAAGGAGGCGACCGCCTGCCACTCCTCCTCGCTCCGGACCATGGCCTGAACCAAGGCCCGGCGCGAGAGGTCTCCGCCGCCGATCACCCCCACGTTCCTATCCGAGATGGAACTTCTGTCATTCATTAAATATGTGTACGACAATTGGTTCTAAATTACATATTTGATGGTTAGGTAATTAAGAACCTTCTATGATGCACTTATTTCTTGACTAACAGTAGTTAAAATAGATTGAAAATGTGATAGTTTATGTACCTTATAGCTTGTTACTGTAAATTACGAAGTATATCTTACCTTGGCATGTCTCGTATTTAATTCAATGCCTTAATATTCTGGTATTCACTTATAATAGACAGTCACGAAATAATTCCAAATTTCGATCTTCCGTGGCAATTAGTGTCAGTAGCTAAATTACCGTTATAACATTTCGACCATTTCCTTCGGTTTGAATTTAATCAGACTGGCTTGTGTTAATTAATATCAATATTATGAGACGGTTCAGAATTAAAGTTTGTCTTTTGGACTATAAAGTATTATTTCGTTCAATTGCTCACTGGGATTTGTAAATGTCCTTTGAATCCTTCGTTATTTAGATCAAGAACAGTACGATAAATTTTTCACAGAAACCTGGTGAAAAATTTATCGTACTGTTCTTGTTTTGTGATGGTTCTTTCTTACTTTCCTTTACAATCATGAGCAGATTTCTTTTTATTTTTTTTATAGTGGGGAAAATCATCCAGTGACAACCCCCAGTCTCGGGCGGAGCGGGAGATAGCGTAAGACTCTTACTGACTAAAAACCCACCCCGTTACTTCTAGCCTTCATACCGGGGCTCAAGCTACTCTTTCGAAACTAACCCTGGCTCCAGTAGGTTTCGACCCAGCTGGGCCCCTGCTATCATGAGCTGAGATGGGTTTGTTTTTGACTCAATTATTAAAGCGCTCGCTAGTTTGGAAATAGATAGTCGTAAACTCGTAACTAATAAATAATGTAGAGTGCATTCGCTGTAGACACAACCAAAGTTGTACTTGTAGCTGTTTTTAACCGACGTCAAAAGGGAGGATGTTATTAATTGAATAGTATATCTTTTTTACCCCAGAACTGCGTAATTCATGAACAGATTCGGAAAAAATATTTTTGTTTAAAGAACTTTTCCACATTGGTTTTATTTTTATCGAAATCAAACTCAATTTCTCATGCATCATCAAAAAGGCGCAAAATATTATCGGTATATCTAGAGCAATTTCGGTATTTTTATTAAGAAACTCAATCATTTGCATTCAGAAAATACCACAGGATATAGTTAAGCGATTAAGACAAAATGATGAAAATGGTACAATCGAACTGATTTGATGATGAGGCACCAGAACTTTGGCCTAGTCGTGTTTGGGCTTATTATAATTGTCATAACACCCTGGCTATAAGTAACCGTCAAACTGATCTGATGATGAAGCCGGAAGGTAGGCAAGTGAACTTCGTAATAAAACAAAGTATTCCGCCGTACATGTACAGCCGAGTTTCGGCTAATTGGTATCGTGAGAGAGATGCACTCTGGCTATAAATGCTTTTAATTTTTATATTTTATAGGTACCTCGTTATAGTACTTGGACACTAATTAGCAATAGCTAATTAGGGTCCAAGACATAGCAATAGCTAATTAAGGCCCAAGATATAGCAATAGGTAATTAGGGCCCAAGATATAGCAATAGCTAATTAGGGTCCAAGACATAGCAATAGCTAATTAGGGCCCAAGATATAGCAATAGCTAATTAGGGTCCAAGACATAGCAATAGCTAATTAGGGCCCAAGATATAGCAATAGCTAATTAGGGTCCAAGACATAGCAATAGCTAATTAAGGCCCAAGATATAGCAATAGGTAATTAGGGCCCAAGATATAGCAATAGCTAATTAGGGTCCAAGACATAGCAATAGCTAATTAGGGCCCAAGATATAGCAATAGCTAATTAGGGTCCAAGACATAGCAATAGCTAATTAGGGCCCAAGATATAGCAATAGATAATTAGGGTCCAAGATATAGCAATAGGTAATTAGGGTCCAAGATATAGCAATAGGTAATTAAGGCCCAAGATATAGCAATAGCTAATTAGGGCCCAAGATATAGCAATAGATAATTAGGGTCCAAGATATAGCAATAGGTAATTAAGGCCCAAGATATAGCAATAGCTAATTAGGGCCCAAGATATAGCAATAGATAATTAGGGCCCAAGATATAGCAATAGCTAATTAGGGTCCAAGACATAGCAATAGCTAATTAGGGCCCAAGATATAGCAATAGATAATTAGGGCCCAAGATATAGCAATAGATAATTAGGGTCCAAGATATAGCAATAGGTAATTAGGGCCCAAGATATAGCAATAGATAATTAGGGTCCAAGATATAGCAATAGGTAATTAAGGCCCAAGATATAGCAATAGGTAATTAAGGCCCAAGATATAGCAATAGCTAATTAGGGCCCAAGATATAGCAATAGATAATTAGGGTCCAAGACATAGCAATAGCTAATTAGGGTCCAAGATATAGCAATAGGTAATTAAGGCCCAAGATATAGCAATAGGTAATTAAGGCCCAAGATATAGCAATAGGTAATTAAGGCCCAAGATATAGCAATAGCTAATTAGGATCCAAGATATAGCTGTAAAAAAAGGTGAAATAATGATAAAACCCTTAATTTCGGTATTTTGTATATGGTTAGGCACAGATAAGTATAATAACGCGATGCATAGTCACGCACTACAGTTTCATGTTTAAACACAATTTGACGAGTCGAAAATACACGTATGAATAATAAATAGGCGCGTCCGAATGGATACTATTGTTGACATTAAAGTTGAATCTAAAAATGAACAATAGCGTCAACATCCGTAATAATTGCCAAAATGAGGATATAAAATATTAAATTAAATGTAGGTAACATGTACGTGGTATTTATTTAGTAATTGTTTTATGGTTTATATGATTAGTGTTGAAAATGTTAGTAGAACTGTGTAACAAGCTTGTATTTGAAGTGTCCCTAACGAGCTACGAGCTACGTTCTTGTTTGAGGATCGGCCCTGAATAATATACAAAGTACGTTTTTCAAACGACTTCAATTACAAGTAAGCGTCTTCTACTCAATACGTTTCAAAGCTTGGGTTCAGTGGGGTTATAAAACTGGGCATTTTATGATCCTGGAAAACTGCTGTGGCTTTGCATACTATGCATTTTTACTGGTATTCAAGTCATATAAGCTCCCTCAGTTTTACGACTAACCTTAAATTAAATAAAACATGGTACAGTGTGTTTGCACAACCGCCAAATATAATTTCGCTTAATCAAATTAGTTGGAATTTAATTCGATTGTTACGAATACTGTTATGTGCATATGAGATATTTGTGCGTAGTTTATGGCTTGTTGTGAATCGTTTTGGTACATTTCTGAACTAATTTATGAGTACATTGTTAGCGTTAGGTTTAAACAATAGCATAATTTTAATTTAGTATTATTGCGTTTTCATCTAAAATTACTGTAGTTTCAAGCAGAGAGGACGCTAGTAGGTACATTTCATTTTATGAACAGCGCTTAGGTAAACTAAGGGCTTATTCTAAGTGGTTAGCCTGAGACCCACTGTGTACGAGTAATAACGTGATTCCAACTCTATATAAGTTTAACAGCAAACGAGAATTTATAATAAAACCATTTGTTTGCAGTGGACATACATCTTTTTACTAAAAAGTTGTAAGCAAATAGGATTAAGCCCAAAGACCGTAAAATCCTCTAGCACGAAGGTCATCGACTGTCTGCCATAAAATATTAACAGAAAACAGAAAGATAAAACTCGTAACAGTTAACAAAAGAAATAAAATCCGATTAATACATCTTCCGCGGGACAATAACAATGGTAGGTATTACAACGAATTCGTCATTCGTGAATTATGGCCGTCAGAGACACAATAGTAGATCGTTACTTACGTACGGAGACTCGTGTCCCTACAATTATATCGGCCGGTGTTTATCGGCACGATTTATTTATTGGATTACGAAGCGACTATTATTTAATTAACGCGGGACAAATTTTGCAAATTACTTGAATTAATATTTACAAACCGGAATCGGGACGAGATAAAGTTTCAGTAACTAGCTACTCCTCCCCGTTGGAGTGTTTGACTATGTGAAACTCTGGCCTCATTGCTACATTCTTCGGGTTCTCGTAATTTTAAGGGTTTGTATTTGATTTTCACCTTAATTTGGGAATTTCGAGTGTATCGTTATTTTTCAGTAGCCTCTGTTGTTGCTATACAATGGTTCCCCGATTTCGATTTCTTTTCATGTTTCTCTTTGCTATTTTTTTTCAAGTTTCTATGCCAATGAATGCGTCATCCATTTATCATTCTCCCGTTGCATGCCAATGAATCATTTTTGGTTATTGCAGTTCACTATATAGGTCTCTGCTGTAGTCGTCAGTCCATCTGGCTACTACGTTACCCAATTTGCTCGGTTTTGCTGTTCCATTTCGTGTGTGTGTGTAGTTAGCCTTTCCAATATCAGTTTAGATCTTGAGCCGGTTCGATTCACACTAGAAAACCGATATGGCCACTTTTGGATAGCTTTCGCTTCAACACTGAAGTCTCGGGGGATCTCAAACCAGTATAGCATTTTACATAGCTGCACGTTTAGACGAAAATACGCTGTTGGATCGAAGTAGTTTTGCTAAACTTACTGTGTGCGAGTGATATCGCTGTAAAATCACAGTACAGAGTTTAGCTGGTGATATTCAAATGAAAAATGTGATCTTTGTCAATATATATTAATATTCTAAACAAGTAAAATATATGGTTCTTCAAGACACATGTTTTTTTTTCCCAATTTGGAGGACATCTTATTTATGTGAAATAGCGACTACCATTTTTAGCGTCATCACTGATTTTTACTTTTATGATAATAATTTTGTTGTGCAATAAATGATTAATTCTGTTTCTCTCGTTTGTCATGAATAAACTTAAAAATCCGATCGATTAGGTTATAGACCCATTTTAAAAATTTCTTTCATCAGTATAATGCTACTTTATCATTGAGTGACATAGGCATATGTTGTTTACTTTCACGCGGGCGAAGCCGTCGGCAGAAGCTAGTGTTTGATATTTTTGGTAAAATAAATATTCTACAAACTACAATGATTATATTCTGAGCTGTAGGCGTTATAAAAGTCGTCGGTGTCTGGTCTCGCTGAAAACTATTACAGTCGTTAAAAATGTCTCATATTTTTTATAGAATCGTAAAATATTTCTTTAACTTTTTCGTCGCAAGCTCTTTGCGCGAAATAAATGTGCCTCTTCAAGTGCAAAACTGTTTGAAATTTAATTTTTTGCTTTTCAAATTTTTCTGTTTTAAACTACTCTCTATACCTTGAATACTTGTTCAAGAATTTCTCGTTTTCAAAAAGTGTACTTAGTAGCAAGCATCGCAGCTACAATTTCTAGTTTTTTTTGAGCTGGGAATCATTTTTTTCCACTGTGTGGAGTTACAGGGAGTATCATACTTTTACTGACTTAAACCCATCTGTGTCATTCAGTTAACCTTTACTATCCAGGGTCACGGTAACTATTTTAAACAACCCTGCAGCTCAGTTACAGGTAACATTCACTTAAGTAAATGTCAAATTAAAAATAGTCCTCTGATTCAAAGTGAGGTTTTGTATGTAACCAGTTCGAAGAAAGTCTAAAGTGGAATAGCTAGTTATCTGTCCGGCATTTGGCCAGTTCGTTACCCACTAAGGGGATTATCGGCGACTCCGGCCGCGCAGTAGCACACGCGTGACAAGTTAGCACATACATTTATGTAGTCGAGCTCTGCTACTATTGTGTATAAAACTATTCGAATACTTTTAGTGAGCGCTTAATATTTAACAATCATTGGAAAACTATATCGAGTCCCGTTTGTTTAGATGGCTATTCAAACGGCAATTTTAAAATTGGATTGCTGTTTGCGGTAGTTGTATACAGTACTTTGACAAAAGTGTTAATGGAGTGTATTGCGGACATTGTTCGGATTTAGATTGATTTTATTATTTTTTTAAACTTTTCGTTACAAAAAGTAGTTGCTGTCTGGTTTGTTGGCAGTTATGGATTTTTTGTTAAGCCCAGCGCCTAGCTATAAAACTAAACATGTCGCTTTGATGTAACAGTATCCACCATCCATGAATTTGTAGTTCGAGATGTTTTTGAAACAAAAAACTTACCGTCAAACATGACAGTTTAAAGTTCAATGGAAACTTTTATTTTTATTTGACCTTTCAATCATAATGAATAATCATTAAATAATTAATAAAAAAAAATTCAATGATAAAAATTTCTACATAAAAATCAACTTAAAATGCACACAGCATGAAGTCAGTATTTGAGTTAGTAGTGATGGACAGAAATTACCTGGAATTATCTTCATCTATTTTTCTTTGGCAGCCTATACTGTCGCACTGCTGAAAAAAAGCCTCCTCCAACCGGTTTCAAGTATTCGTTTCTTGAGCCACCTCAAACCAATCGATCATATAATAAATCTGTAGAATTTTTAGTTGTGTGCGCATCACGCAAAATGTACAAAATCGATAACTTTCACTCACTTTAACTTTTTTCTTTTTTTTTTTCTTTTTTGGTTCAGTGTGTACATGAATTGTTAAATAGATAAATAAACTTTTATGCATTAGAATGGTGTGTAAATTGATATATTACTTAGGCTTTGTTTCATCGCAATAGGTAGACTATATTGAAAGAGACATTCATTGACTGTTAGGCGGTAAGAAGTTCGCCGGGTCTCCTAGTATGTAATAAATATATGACATCATATTTTAGAAAAAGATGGACTTAGTAGTTTCCATCTCTCATACGTCAGTGACAATTTTTTTTTAAGTTCAACAAGTCATATTTATGTCAATTGTCTGCACAAAGAACTACTTCATGTGAAGAGAGACCTACATCTCAAGAAGCTTACCACCATTTAAACCACACCCACGCGGAGAGAGCGTGGGTGTGCGTTGAAAGAAGTGACTGAATGCCTAAAGATTCAAGAGACGTGTCCAGATAGAGTAGGCATGAACCTGTGTGGGATCATACATTAAAATAAATGAGTATTTATTTTGGGATATTGGAATACAAATCCCATCAATTCTTTACGAAATAATTGGTTTATTTATGAAGTTTATTGAATCGAAATTCATACACGATCTGCTGTTTGTGATATGTAAATATAATTCTGGAGTTAAGTAATTCATATTGTACGCCCTAGTGCGGAGCCCTGACTCGCTAAACGAAAAGAGTGTATCGATGTCCCCACATAGCAACTAAATATTAAAAGTCTTACATCCCGGTATCAGAGTTTTCTGAATAATAAGAAAATATACTACAGTAGCCCCGAAATCGGGCAGTTGCCCGGACTAGACACAACACCTCTCTGGTCGGAGTATCCTCCATTTTCACGGAGGTTTGTGGGACTTTATACTCTGTTCCGCATACCTCTAATAGAGTATTCGTGCTTATGAGCGGGTATTGTCTCACGGGAACGTACATTCGGGATATGAAATATCCTTTGTCTAAAATGCAGGACACGATTTTCCCCTGAGCCAAGTTTCATCCGAATCCGTCGAGTTGTCGAATCGTGATTGACGAACAAGCCTCTAGAATCTAAACGCTTGTTCGTCAATTACGACTCGTGAACATTTAGATAGTAATTGTTCACATTTATAAAATTAGTTGGTATTTGGGTCCTGTTATAAAGCGAGATTTTTTATTTACGACAAAATCCTGTAAACAGACGATTAAAGATCTAGCTTTATAGAGCTGTAAAGGTTAACGACCGCATTAGACTTTGCGCTAGCTTAGCTACGATAAAAAATTTGACTTTATTCGTTGAGTTTTTATGTTTTGAGTCGAGCTACATATGATAAAGGATCATGGCGAAGTTTCGAACAAAAATTTGCTGGCATATTTTTTTAGCGTCTTGTGATGAAAAATAGACAAAAATACAGATTAAATTTCTAAACAATTTGTCTTAGACATTAATATTAATAAAATCTGTATATTAAAGGTATTCCAGTTTAAAATTGGTGAGATTACGTATATTATGTCAATAATACCTAAGTACCTTTTTTTTTCGGTGAGGAAAATCATCTTATGACAAAACCCGCTCTTGGGTGGAGCGTGAGATAATGTCAGACTCTTACTGACTAAAAACCCCATCCCGTTCCTTCTAGCCTTCATACCGGGGCACGAGCTCCCTTTCGGACAACCCTGTCCCCAGTAGGTAGGCTTCGACCCAGCTGGGCCCGTCCTGCTGCTGACAACTCCTTGAGGCGCGCGGGAACAGTGCGCGCCTTCGGCGTCTTGGGCTCGGTCCATTACGACTTGGGACGATCGGACAGCAAGCTACCCATGGCACGCCGTCCGCGAGCCCGCGTCTACGGTGGCCGGAAATCGGGATCGGAATCCCGGCGGCGGCGGCGAGGGCGCCGTAGCCTGATACGGTCGGCCTCCTCCTTTACTAGCATTACTGCTTCGCAGAAGGAGGCGACCGCCTGCTTTTCCTCCTTGCTCCGGACCATGGCCTCGACCAGGGCCCAGCGCGAGAGGTCTCCGCCGCCGATCGCCCCCACGAAAGCACGGCGATGCTCCGCCCAGGCAGGGCACACCTCGACTGTGTGCTCCACCGTGTCCTCCGGGCGTTGCGCACACTGGCGACACCCGGGCGTCTCTTCCGACTTAATAAGAAACAGTTACCTCCCGAACGTGACATGTCCGGTGAGGACCTGCGTCATGCGGTAGGTAAGGACGCCGTGAGGTCTTTCCAGCCACGCCTCAAAGAGGGGACCTACCGCCATAATCGTGGCGTGCCCAGCACTGGGTTGCGATAGTCGTTGACGCCATTTCACCATGAGATCCCGCCGGAGCTCTGTCCGCCATGCCTTGACATGTTGCGGCAGTGGACTTTCACCCTGGCGTTGCATCTCCACGCGCATATCATGCATGTGTGCAAGGACTACCTAAGGGTAGGATTATTTGTGTATTTCATTGAATTGATTTCATAATTCAATTACAGTTTTAAAACCAAACCGTGACAGACCGGTAAAATGCCACTCCGCAACAATTCATTAATATGAAGCAATAGTAGGTTAAACCGAAGAACTAATCACATATTTCTAGGACTTACGTTTATTGTCTACCGAAAAACCGTTTCTCCCAAACGAAACTATTGACTATTGAAAGTGTAGTTATTTAAGGCCTGTACCACAATCGTGGGGTAGAACCGTTCCATCACATGCTAAGCCCGGCCACTCAGTTTGAATAGGTGGCCTCCCTATACAAGAATAGATGACCGATTACAATCGGGCCCTTTCTTTGTGTTTAAATCTCTTCTGTGAGGTATGGCCGCTTCTAACGTATGGTAGATATATATCTACGAAAATCGTAGAAGCTGTTGCAAAACTTAAATAATTAAAAATGTGTGGAAGTAGAGGTGTGTTCTATCTTGCTCTATCAAACATATGTTGTATATATTGGTGTAATCAAAACTAAAAAAATAAAAATGAAAACCCATCCCAAAATGGTCCACGAAAATTTGTCATCAATTGGTAAATTCATAATTGAATCAATCATTCATATCAATTGCTGGTAGAAAGTAATACACGAAGTGTTTTTCCATTTTGATCGGCATTCATTCATTCATAATCAATTGCCTGTACAATATTTCTGTAAATTGAGTGAATTGGTGTATAAACACACTCTAATAACTTTGCTGTTTATGAATATTATTATTTATTGAGACTTTATTTATTTATGGCACACGAACGAATTATTCACTAGTAGGTACATTTTTATATATAACAATCAAACTTACAATCTAGAGTGAATTTGTCACTTACAAGTGTGCACAGCATTAAAGAGACTTTACTATTACCTTTTCTACCCTTTGAGTGTTTGTTCTAATAAAAAAAATGTGGTTTATAAAACAGCCAAACCGTGGACGGCTCCATGTTAAATGATTCAAAGTTCTGTTTGTAGTACTAATTCTACATTACAAACTATTTTAGTTCCATTAGTACTTAAAATTATTATTCTATTAGCTGCTGCCAACCTGTTTTTTTTTGGTGGGTAAAAATCGTACAAACTACACCGGAGCTGAGCTACCTTTCGAAGCTAACCCTGGCCCCAGTAGGCTCCGACCCAGCTGGGTCCCTGCTGTTGCTGGCAACTCCTTGAAGCTCGCGGGAACAGTGCGCGCCGTCGGCGACTTGGGCTCATGCTGCCAACGGCTTTGTCTGCGAGATAGTAAAATGTATTTCAAGCGAACATAGCCTCTCGGCTATTCTAAGGCGAGTCAAGTTTCAACGAAATTTGTTCAGCTTGTTCGCCTTTATTACATTAGTGTGATTCTCATATCTATACCACGGTAAATTATTATTATTATTATTTTATTTAGTTGGAATACTGTATGATATTAATCATACAGTATTCCAACTTCATACAAACGGACGAAACGCGAGCTATACCTACGCGCCTCGGTTGTAGCATGGGCTCGGCATGTAGACAGTCGCGGCCGTCGCAACTGCGTCGCGATTATTGTTAGTTTGTATAATTCAAAGTAAAGACGTAGTATTTTATTATTAATAACTAGCTTCTGCCAGCGACTTCGTACGCGGATCCTGTTGCTTATGCCAGCGACAACGGGGTCGTCAAAATCAAAGATCTGAAACGTCTGATGTCGAACTCTAAGAGCCCGGGGACGGGAAAACAACGTGATGCGCGAGACGATTCGAGACGTTCCAGATCTCTCCCTTCCACTTACGCGCGTGACAGTGTGCAAACACCTTAGACATGGTGCCAATGTCTCCTTGTTCGATGTAATTAATAAATGGGCTATAGGAAAACGCGCTCCTTTCTTTATTCCCTAAAAGTGTTCCCATAGCGTGATATAACTCGACACCAACGCCATTTACGAAATGTTTAGAAAACAGAAACTACATATTATTTACCCAAATATTACAGTATCTTAGCCATGTGCAGCGCCCCTTAGTGAACTCCACAGCGGGTGATGTAACCTACGACCAACTTATTATTTGCGGTTGGTACAGTAATCGGGTCTAGGGATCGAACCGCAAAATTAAGTTTGTTTTTATTGTATATACTTTTCCGGGATAAAAAGTACCCAGTGTGGTGCCCAAGATATTAAAGAATAATTATACCAAGTTTCATCGTAATCGGACTAGTCGTTTTTGCGTGATGCCTGAACAAAAAAACAGACTGACAAAAAAAAATTTTAATCACATTTTTGAGTTCGGTGTCGGTCTAGTAACACCCCCTGCCGTTCATTTTTTTATATTTTCAGTGTCCAGAATTTTTACTTCTACAGATTTATTATAAGTATAAGTAGGTACCTAAACTACGTCCATCGTGACTACGTCTAATAGAATGAAATAACCTATTTGATACCTAGGTACTTACCTATTTATAAACTACAGCTAAATAAATAAAAAAAAAGTTTAATTTATAATTAAGCTAATACTAAGAAATATTTAAACACTACCAAAATAACTAATATCTATTTTATAAAATAATAACCAAAGATCTAAAAATAATGACGCTAATAAGCACGGTTTGTTAAAATCAATTATTGTGCGTGAATAAGGTCGAACACTCTGAACGTCTATTCGCATTAACAGCATCATATTACCGCCGAGCGAGAGCCGCGTCGAGCGCGGCGACCGTTACACAAAAATAATCCTTATAGCATGATTCAGTATTCACGCGCGATGGCTTATTAGCGCATTTCAGGTATAACTTTGGTGTTTCTATACCGATTTCTATGATTCTTTTTTTATTGAATAGATAATAATGTTGAATTTTTTAATTAGAGATGAGTGAGAGTATTATAAACGTAAGAATAGACAAAAATAAACAGAAAGCTCCGAACTGCTAAGCTATCGGGAATTACACGTGTTATTGTGAGTCAACCATAAAAGATAGACACATGCTGTCGTGGGATATTTTTTATATAATTTTAAGGAGAACATTTCCGTTATACATGATTTCTGTGTAGCTTTAACCATAAAGGCTGCGACGAAAGCTTAAAAAAATGGAGTAATTTCTCCCGTTTCCCCAACATTTCCCTTCACTGCTCTGCTCCTATTGATCGTAGCGTGATGAAAAGTACACTATAACCTGCCCAGGAGTATGAAAAATGATTGTACCAAGTTTCGTTAAAATCCATTGAGTAGTTTTTGTTTCTATAAAGAACATACAGACAGACAGACAGACAGACAAAAATTTTACTGTTTGCATTTTTGGCATCAGTATCGATCACTAATCACCCCCTGATAGTTATTTTGGAAATATATTTCATGTACAGAATTGACCTCTCTACAGATTTATTATAAGTATAGATAGTGGTTTATTATTAATAATAGTGGTTTATTGTACTATGTGTATGAACAATGCTAGAAAAAGCATTTTATTTAAATCTACCAATAAAAAAACTACACGCATTTTTATTGAACACTTCCTATTCAATCTACAAAGTATTTTGTTTATATAAAAAAGTAAGTATATTTACAATCACAAAAATAAATGGAAACAAACTAGGCAAATGTAGTTGTTGCTGGAGGCACTAGCCCTAACGCATGTTTACGTACCGCGCGGCTGTAGGCATTTATTTCAAAGATACGGCTGAGTTACAATACTGTATGATACTATTACCGTGTCTATACTGTAGGTAAAGGTACATAGGTATTGTAGGTAAACAGGTGTTTGATTTCAGTTAACATGAACTTGTAATATAGCTAACTTCTATTTATAGCCACGATTGATGTCTCTCCTTGCTACTGTAACCTATTGAGCAATTCCAAGGTATAACCTTGTTTCAGTTGTCGACATTATCGATCTACTTGATAATTGATTTCTCTGCTTAATTAAGTAGTCACTCCACTTACGAGCTTCCCTGTAATCTAATTACGTACTTCCCATAATTTTAATATTGTCATCATCTTGAAATTGGAATTAATGGATCTTAAGAAAATTAACGTTTTAAGTATGAGGAGAGGGATGCCATCTCTTGTATATACTCTTGATAATTTGAAGGTTGTATCAAACGCTACACTTTCGCTTACTTTTATTAGCTTAATTGTTTTTAAGAACATTGTGAGCAAACAAGCATTTCCTAGAACAAATAAAATCGAAGGCAATGTGACATCCGCCAACCCGTGTTGGACCTGCATGGTGGATTACGCATCATTCCCTCTCCTAGAGAGGAGTCTTAATGTCCAGTTGTGGGAACATCAAAATTATGTTTATATATTTTTATTACGTAGAAACCAAATTCAGAAATATTTTTTTTTATTATTTTTTCGGAATTATTCTTTTCCAGTTGTCTTTTAGACAATGGATCACGAGAACAGTCCGGTCTTACATAGCAAAAATGTATGTACGTACAATGTTACTTTAATTAATCAAAAATATATATGTTATTATGTTATAATGTATGTTATTGTCTTCATTGATCTTGTTTTAAGTGTTTTATTTTGTGACGTTGGACATAGACTTTATGGCGTCATTATGAGACTGAAAAAACCAGAAAAAACTAACACATGGCAAGTACAACATGATAAACATATGGAGTGTTGTAATGTCCCCCCTGTTGGGACTCAGGCCTCTAGGAGATGGAATGGGCAGAAATACACTACGCGAGCTCAATGCGGATTGATAGATATCACAAGCCTTCTAGTTTTTGGTTACGGCCATACCGGTTTCCTCACGATGTTTTCCTTCATCGTTTTGAGAGCAGTAGTGAAGAAATAAATTAAACAAAGTAAAGCGCCTGCCTGGGTTTGAACCTGCGATGTACATTCGGAAGGAAGCTCGGCTCCGAAAGGTAGCTCGGTCCCGGTATGAAAGGCAAGAAGGAACGAGCTTGGTTTTCTTAAACTTAATTGAACTAGTGCTTGTCTGCGATCCCACCTGATGGTAAGCAGTGATGCAATCGTTGAAGGTTAGGCGCACTAGTTTATTAAAAGTCTATTCAGTCTAGTCTTAAAGACATTCAAATTACATTAACGTGGTATAAATGACGAGGCGAAACGCTTAGTCCGAACCGTAGTGGTTTCAACAACGTAAGGGTGGACACTCGCCGTACGTCGAGTTTTCCGATGGTAGAAGTTTTTTTAGTCAGTAAGAATTTGACACTGTCTCCGGCTCCGCCCAAGGGCGAGGGATGTCATTTAGATGATTTTTACCCACCAAAATAAACTCGCGACGTACAGTTTGCAAGTCGGGGCCATTATTACTGGTTTACCACTGCTTTCAGACGCGGTAAGGTAGATATAAACTACACAAGTCGATGTTTACTCCATAAAACCCCTTTAATAAAGATAAGATGGTTCCACCGTGTTTACAAGTCGCAGTCATAACTTGTAGCCATTTCCCTGAAGAGCCAGTTACTTCAGTGTGAATACCTAGATAGGCACTGAGTTGGAAACCTTTCAGTAAATTATTTAGAGCAATTTTCAAGTGCCTTGCTAAAGGATATTTAATAAACCATGCTTGAGTAAAATTGTGAAATACAATTTAGCTAACTTTAAATAGTGGAGGCTGAACTGAGATTTTTTTTCTTGGGTAAAAAAAATAATATTTATTTATTTATTTAATGCTTTATGCACACAAAGCACAGAGGCGGACTTAATACCTTAGGCATTTTCTGCCAGTCAACCAATAATAATATTCAGGCAGGGGCCCAGCTGGGTCGAGGCCTACTAGGGCAGGGTTAGCTCCGTAAGGTAGCTCAGCCCCCGGTACGAAAAGCAACGAAGGAACTGGAGTGAGTTTTTAGTCAGTAAATGTCTGACAATATCTCCCGCTCCGCCCAAGAGTGCAGGATGTCATTCGATGATTTCTTCACGGAAAAAAAAATGAAAACCTCGAAAGGCTAATCGTGACCGGTAAAGTAGATGGAAAAAGCCCTCGCTGGTGCAGCCCAATACGTTGGTCCGACCGGATCCGCACCACCCTTGACTCCACAGTATACAAGGCCCTTCACGCCGCCAGGGACAGGAATAAATGGAGAAACATCACAAAAATTAAAGTGATGATGCTGGGAGGTCACCAACCTCAGCATTTAGAAATACGACACAAGGAGGTCAAAAAAAAGAGTCTCTACAATAATAAACACGAATGTTTGTTAAGGGAAAGTGAACTTCTAGCGATTCAATATTGAAGGTAGGCGCCGTCAGAAGTCTGTTAAGTTAGGCGCGTTCATATTATGTTACAAATTGATTTTTACCTCGTTTTAACTACACGTGAATAGAGTTTTTATGATTTACGAACGATTATTTCGCGTTTTTGTTCCTGGGATCGGTAACGATGGTAATTATGGCATCACGCTTTCTTAAAATACTATAGACTGTTCACATATACCTTTTTTTGAGGTTGGGAATCATCCATGATTTCTCTCGCTCCAGGATGAAACGGGAGTTCGTTTGGAGGTATGCGTGTTATTGGATCATTTAGTTCACGTCAAAATGGTTGGGCTGAGTGGGGCGTACGTGTATGCGTCATGCTCGTGAATGGACGCCGTCGGTTGAGACTGGTTATCTCTTGGTTGCCAGTGGCTTAATTCAATTTTTATTTTTAAATTGTTATATTTTTATTACTTGGCCCTAGCAGGTAACACATATACTTGCGAATGTTAATCTTGTAATCAGTACTACATTAAAATACATACATAATGCTTGACTTGCTTAATGTGCTGGCACGTTTGTTTTTCCCGGACAATTACTGCCGCGACAAAAAACACAGAATGTTTGCTGTGCCTCAGTATTGTACTGTTGCCCGTGCTCAGTCTCCGATACCTCGCACTTTAGCTGCACTAAAACATCGCTTAGATTCTTATCCAACAAACGATATGTTTGCGTATGAATGGAAAATTATTTAATTGGCATGTCAGAAGTATTGATATACATGTTGTTTATAACTTTACTTTTTTATTTAGTTACTGTAATTTGTTGTTTAACCGTTGTGATTAATTAAAATAAATAAAATAACTGGGCTCGTTAAACACAGGCTAGGTAACACGGTTCATACGGGGCTGCGGCAGACCAGGTATCAAATCGCGGGATGACCTGAATGCGTTTCTTTAGAATTTGATAGAAGAAATGAAACATCGTGGTAGTAAGAAGGAATTGAGCAGGCTTAGCCCAGCAGTGGGACAATACGGGCTAGTAATAAATTTATTGCCTATGGTTGTAGGTGATAGTGCAACTTTCTATCATATCGATAGAACCATTGAATTCAGATTCAGTTGTGGAGATAACAGCATACATCTAAACTTTACTAACTTTTCCTATTAACGTATCATCATCATCATCATCATTTCAGCCGATATAAGTCCAATGTTGGACATAGGCCCCCCCCCAAGTGTTGCCACAATGAACGATCCTGAGCGTCTAGCATCCATTGGTTCCCCGCAACCTTCACCAGGTCATCGGTCCACCTTGTAAGAGGTCTTCCTACGCTTCGTTTTCCGGTACGCGGTCTCCACTCCAGAACCTTTCGGCTCCAACGGCTGTGCGAGCAATGTGCCCAGCCCATTGCCATAAGTTTGGCGATTCTTCGTACTCGTATTAACGTAAATTCGTTTTTTCGTGTTCTACAAATTCTTTGTGTGATTTTCAATTTGATAAGTATAATAATTGAGATCCTATTGACATAAAAGAAATGTTCATATTTCAGGAAGAGGAAAAAAAAATGTTCCGTGAAAATTGATACTGGGCAAGTGAGTTCAAGGCCGAACACTAACAGAGATGTTCCACGTGACTGTAATGTCGAGTCACTATTACTTTTTTTGAGAAGAGAAATCATATAATAACAGCTCCCGCCCTTGGGCGGTGCGAGAGGGCGTATCAGACTTTTATTGACTAAACCCCACTCCTATGTTCCTTTGTTGCCTTGCAGCAGGGCACTTAGTCCACCTTTGTAGGTACTTTTATGTTGCATGAAGTTTTAATAAATAAGTAACCCATGACCCTAGTAGGCTTCAACTCGGGTGGGTCTCTATGGTTTTGCTGTTTTCGACTTAGGATCGGTCCGGATGGTTATTGGACGGCGGACGGCGAGCTACCCATTGCTCGCCGTCAGCAAGCCGGCGGCTGCGGTGGCTTGAAATGGCTAGCATTACTGCTTCGCAGAAGGTGGTGGCCGCTTGCCATTCCTCCTGGCTCCGTACTATGGCCTGTATCAAGGCCCGGTGCGAGAGATCATCGCCACCGATCGCCCCCACGAGGGAACGGCGGTGCCCAAACGGGGCACACCTTTATTGTATACTACACCGTGCCTCCTGGTCATCCACATAATGGTGACACCCGGGCGTTTCTTCCACACGAATCTGTTGCAGGAACCTCCCGAACTTACCATGTCCGGAGCGACTCCTCAAAGAGGGGACTTACCGCTATACTCGTAATTAAAGCGTGCCCAGAGTCACAATTACTATACTGTATTCTTTCCTTTCATGTCTTGCTAAACAATCAATCAATCACACACATTTGATTAAGTATGAACGTCTTCATATAAGAAATAAATTTATTTATTCATCATTGAAATCTTATTACGTCATTTTTGTTTACCTTACATATCCTATCTTGCTCCTTTGATACATAATAATCAATCACATAACAGCTTAGTTGTAGCCACCATCAACAAAAAAGAGGCGTGCGTAGTTGTTTCGTAGCAAAAGCAAATGCCCAATTTAATTTTATAACAAATTAGCGACCCGCCCCGGCTTCGCTCGGGTGCAATATTATACATTACATATAAACCTTCCTTTTGAATCACTCTATCTTTAAAAAAAACCGCATCAAAATCCGTTGCGTAGTTTTAAAGATTTAAGCGCACATAGGGATATAAGGACAGAAAAAGCGACTTTGTTTTATACTATATAGTGAAACAAAAAGTGGTGTGCTAGCAATGTAGCAAAAATATGTGGCGACATCTATGGCGTCACATAAGAACCAATTCTGCATCGCGCAATTAAAATATAAAACATAATACAGAAAAGTCCAAAATCATCTATTGGGCGGTTTCCCACCAAACATAACACACGTTTGGTCGGAGGATCCTCGCTTTTCAAAGGAGGTATGTGGGACTTTACACACTGTTCCGTCTACCTCCAAAAATGCAATGAATCATCAGTGTATTAGTGTCGTTTATAACCGTTCTAGAGCAAAAGTAGCGTAGTAGTGATTCTCATAATAGTTTTGTAACAGCAGAGAAAACAACTCGTTTTTCGTTGAGTCTCATAGCAAACGTAGCAGACTCTAAACAGAGCATCTAGGTTGGGCGCAGAAAAGACAATTTGCACACTCTTCTTCGATGACCTTTCATCCTGCATGACGTGCTCTGTTACCTGTTTACGTAGAATTCTATTGAAAGTATCAGTGGACGGCGTTACTGAGGTTGAATACTGGACCAGGCTAGGAATTTAATTAATTTTACCATTGACACGCTATAAAGAAGAAGCAAAAGTAGCGTAGCAGTGACTTTCGTAGCATTTTCGTAGCAGCTGCGTAGCAGTCTCATAGCAAATGTAGCGTAGCAGTGATATTCGTAGCAGTTTCGTAGCAGCAGTGTCATTGCCGTTTCGTAGCAACAACATAGCACGTCATAATAAATAATTATGAATCAAGTCCATACTGACCCCGCACACTGACCTCAAAAAAACGCCGCCACAAAAAAAGCTTGAAGCGGCGCCTTTTTGAGGTCCGTGTGCGGGGACACTTAGCAGTGACGTAGTAGGAGTGTAGAAGGGTGTAGTTGTTTTGTCGATTCATAATAAATAAGTATAGTTAAAAGAAGAGCCCATAAAATAATATTTAAAAAAAATATGCAAGTAAACTCCTCTTCTAACCATTACTGAAAGTTTTCTCGTTTCATATATTTCTACGCTTTATGTCCCAAATTTTAAGTATGAAATCACCACTAATATTTTTTAAAAGATAAAAAGTAGCAATAAAATCAAACGAAATGGTTCTTTATAAAATAAATATGACTAACTTCCGATGCTTTTAAAATTTCATGTAGTTTCTCAGTAAATTGATATGCTGCTCGATTTTATGATGAGATATAAACTAGCTGGCCTATCGCGATCCATGAATAAGTAATCGAATATATTTTATCTCACTCGATCGTATTCCTTTTAAAATATCTGTAACTTTATGAATACTTACATTTTTATTTGCAAAAACAAACTTCTTTTGGATAACGTTCGATGTTTAGGAATCGTGACCTGTCATGGTTCACTTCGATATAATATTTTTGATCAGGGCGAGATTATTTTGAGTTTTTCCTTATGGCTTCGCTGCCGTAGGCTATCCCACAGGTATGTTGTAGTATAAGGGTTTTTTTTGCCGATGGGGAAAATCATCTTATGACAAAACCCGCTCTTGGGTGGAGCGGGAAATAGTGACAGACTCTTACTGACTAAAAACCCCACGCCGTTCCTACTAGCCTTCTTACCGGGGCTCAAGTTTCCTTTCGGATAACCCCGGCCCCGGTAGGCTTCGACCCAGCTGGGCCCCTCCTGTTGCGGACAACTCCTTGAGGCGCGCGGGAACAGTGCGCGCCGTCGACGTCTTGGCTCGGTCCGGACTGTTACCGGACGATCAGACAGCGAGCTACCCATGGCTCGCTGTCCACGAGCCCGCTTCTATGTAGTATAAGGGTATAAAAGCCATTAGCACTCATTTCTTGTGTAGGTTTTTACTAAAAGATATTTTGTAATTGGATCAGTACGGCTAGAGAATACACTAACAATTTTACTTGTCAGAACATTACTTTAGATGTAGGATCACACTAATAATATAAAGGCAAAAGCTTATAATGTACACTTGTTACTCCTCACTGAAATGAGTGAACGGAATTTTGAATCGCAATACGTGTGGACAAATCAAAACTAACATATATTCTGGATTAAGGCATATAGTCCCTTGAACATCTGGCTTGAGTTAAATGCACACATACTCGCACTGCCGCCTAGGCAGCCAGCTGCGCCCGTATACAGCCCCGCTGACCTTCACAATAATAATATATAAGCAACTTTTTGTGTAAACATATTTCTAAAGGTCAAAGCCGTTTGATAGGAGTAGGGAAACTAGCCGAAAAATATCATGTTGTTAATTTTTTTTTGGCATGGTTCAAGGACATGCCTTCACCGTTTTGAGAGCAGTGGTGATGAAATAAATTACACAAAGTAATGCGCCTGGTTGGGTTCGCATCCGCTGCCTACAACTCGTAAGTCGGGGCCATTACCACTTTGCCACCACTGCTCTTAATTTTTCCAATAGAATGATTATAATATTGTTGTAAACTCGTCCGATAAATCCTTACTAACATTATAAAAGTGAAAGTGAGTTTGTTTGTTTATTTGTTACGTCTAAAGGGCACAACCGATTTTGATGAAATTTGGTACACGCATAGACCATGTCCTGGAATAGGACAAAGGATACTTTTTATCCCGGAAGTATGTTTCCTTGGGATAATTTTCTGCTATCACGCGGGTGAAGCAGCTAGTTGTTTATACTTTTTGTATTTCTAACTTTCAAGCAAATGAACCGCTGGCTGAAGCTAGTAAGAAATTGTATTATAACCTTAGAAAAACAAAATCTGTAACAAAATTCTTCGATTTATGACACAGTTAGCCTTTGCAAAATAGAGAACTAACTCTAAAATAATAGAGAGTCAACCTCATTCATGTAGATGGATGGAGAGGGAGAGGAAGGCCAAAGAAAAGATAGATGTATTGTGTGAGGAGTGATATGAAAGAAAAGAGAGTTAGTGATAGTTTGACGGATAACACGACAGAATAGAAGAAAAAAACATGTTGCGCCGACCCCAAGTAATATGGGATAAGAGCAGGAGGAAGATGAAGACAATCTCATCCAATTCTCAACCACCAGTCAATTGAATTGACTGGCGTGTTGGTTTAGTGGTTAGTGGCCCTGACTGCTATGCTTGAGGTCGTGGGTTCGATTCCCACCCAGGACAAATGTTTATGTGATGAGCATGATCATTTGTTCTGTGTCTGGGTGTAATTTATCTATAATATGTATGTATTTAGGAATATATAAGTATGTTTATCAGTTGTCTAGTACCCATAACACAAGTTCTGCTTAGCTTGGGACTACACGGCGTTGTGTGATAGTTGTGGATTACTATTATTATTATTCTTTTACGTAAAAATGGGTGCTAATCTGTATTTTCTTAATAACACTTTATTTATTCAAGTAAGTTCTTCGAGTTTTCCCCATCTGGCGTAACAAAGTGCAAATTACGCAGGACATCATACCCACTTAGTGCTTCACCAAGTAAGAACAATACCGATCAAGAACTTTGTTCTCAAGCTTTGTATAAAAAGTAAAATTATATCAAGGGATCTTCAGAAACATTTTCCTAATTACTTAGTAAAACAGGTTTGGTATAATTTTTTTTGTGGTTTCTTTATTTTTGGTTTGGCGTCTGTGTTTCCTGATGGTTACAACCTGGGGTTTTTAAGACAAGAGTGAATAGATTACTTTTAGGTAAGCGTGCTCCATCACATCATATCCTAGTAACTGCAGCCCTAGCCAAATTTGCGGACTCCATAATTATGACGGTAAATCCCCTTTTTGAGGCCAGAAAGACCTCACGGTGTCCACACCTTCCGCATGACCCAGGTTTTCACCGGACATGGTCATAGTCAGTTTGGGAGGTTCTGCACCGGATTCGTGCGGAAGTGACGCCCGGGTGTCGCCGTTGTGTGCACTGTCCGGAGGACTCGGTGGAGCATACGGTAGAGGTGTGCCCCACTTAGGCTGAGCACTGCCATGTTCTCGTGGAGGCGATCGGCGGCAACAAGCTCTCGCTACAGGCCATGGTCCGAAGTGAAGAGGAGTGGCAGGCAGTCGCCTCCTTCTGCGAAGCAGTAATGCTAGCAAAGGAGGTGGTCACACGTGTGAAGCAAAGGTTCTTACGCCCCAGCCGCCGCCGGGATTTCTGGCCACCGTAGACGCGGGATTGCGGACGGCGAATAGCTCACCACGGTGCGACCGTCCGGTAATCGTCCGGACCGAGACTAAGACGTCGACGGCGTGTATCGTCGGAGTTGTCAGCAAAACGTAGGGGCTCAGCAGGGTCGAAGCCTACTGGGCCCAAGGGTCTGTTTCTGAAAGGAAGATTAGGCCCCGGCACGAAAGGCAACGAAGGAACAGGAAGGGGTTTTAAATCAGTATAAGTCTGGCACTATCTCCTGCTGAACCCAAGGGCGCGGAGATGTCATTGGATGATTTTCCCAAGTACGAAAAAAAAGCCTAGCCAAGTTTCGACCGTTTCGGATCAAATATCGTTGTACAGTCGGTAATGCCTCCGATTCCTGGGTTCTGACCAGATGACTTAACGTTGAGATGATGTCCTACCTGTGTGCCATTACATTCCAAATCTGTTATTCTATTCTATTCTGTTCAACTTGCTTGCTTTAGAAGTTAGTGGCTCTGACTGCTATGCCAGATGTCGTTAGTTTGATTCCCACCCAAGACAAATGACACAACCCTTGATGTGTTTTTATATATATGTCTTTAGAAATGTATAAGTCAGTTTTTCAGTGGTAATTAGTTATAGCACAATCTCTGCTTGGTTCGGTTTGGGACCAGGCGATATTGTGCGAAAGCTAAAAAATATCAAACAGAATTTTGCTTTTATAATATTAGTGTGACGTGATATGATTAGTGTGATATTATATTCTGAATTTTTGACGCGTGTATGATATGACTAGCACAAACATGGAGAAAGAAAGTATGTACCTAATGTAGGTACGTAATCTAATTATATGCCGACAGCACCACAAAAAAACTCAGCGACAGACATAATTTTCCGCTAAAACATGCTCGAATTCAGTATTTATTTTCGATTTGAATAATGAATGATCGCTTTGTAGGTTTTGCCGAGCACGCAGGACTTAATCGAGTGTCTATCATCGACATGAATGCTTGTCACTGATGTATACATGACGCGCCGTAATTTAGACCTGACGTGACAGGCAAAATCTATTGTTTAGGCCTTATTAAAAGCTCGTGGAGTTTCACACTGTTTTCATGCTGTTAAATTAATGATTGTATAAGCGTGAGCTTTTTATGGCGGGATACATGTGTACATATTATAATGAAACTATGTTTATAAGTTTTAATGCTCAAGGAGCTTCCGTGAATGTTTTCTTTATTAATTCAACTTTAATGTATTATTTTCGTTTTTAGGGTTCCGTACTTCAAAAGGGAAAACTGAACCCTTATAAAATCACTTTGTTGTCCGTCTGTCTGTTTGTCAAGACCCTTTGTCTCGGGAACGCATGGACGTATTGAGTTGAAGTTATATACACAGTCTGCGGACTCTGGAATTTGTAAAACAATAAACTTGTAAGTTTACGAGAAAAAAAGATACTTTGGATTTTGTGGCAAAAAACGTTCATTTCGGCATTCTCGAGGAAATCAAAATTCATAGGGTTGTTTTACTTGACCCGGAATCCTGAAATTTGGCATAAAGCAAGGTCTTCTAGCACAAGTATAGAAATAAATCTGAAAACAGTAAATTTGTTGTTACATCATAAAAGAAAAAAAAAACAGGAACCCTGGGAGCGCGAGTCCGACTCACACTGGTCCAGTTTTTGTTTTTATTTTAGTTTATTTTTTTTTGTTTTAGTTAGCACAAAACATAACTTTATTTTGACGTTACGTGTTGTTCATTCTAATAATTATATTTAGTTACTTACGGATCCCACAGCTAATCTGTGAACATCGTTGTGGTCTAAAACATATCTTGTGTATTTGTTATCTATGTATCTATATATTTTGGGCGTTAATTTCTCTTTATAAAATTAAAACGAAATTGGATACATAAGTATTATATGTAGTTACTAGGCAATTTGTGGAACCTACCTACCAGTTTGTTAAAATTGTTACATGTATTTGTAAATGAAAAATGTAAATTTAATTGTATAAAGGGTTGAGGTTGAGGGTCAATTAAGCATATGTAGATAAGTTACGCGAATATTGTTGAAATATATTCTTTGCTTTACGAGAAAGCTACATTTCAGTCCATATTATCCGTAAACAGCAAGCTTCGATGTAACTGTTCAAAAGAATCACTTGCATCGTAGTTGTGCGCGGCGTATTCTATGAAACAACGGTCCCCGGCTGCCTATGACAGTAGCAACTGTTTAGATAGGACAAAAGCTCTAACTGGGCCACTTACGACGCGTCGCTCTACTTACGGACCGTATCTCAGACTTGTCAGATTCGCCCTGTTCACCTAAAGAGCGCACTTCAAGCGCGCTCGGGTGAAAAATCAAAGAAGCATTGTATAACATATGTTTGGACAAGGTTCGTAGTTTAAAAGTTCGGAGCTTAAGAGTATTTGTGATGAAAAACTTGAGTAATGTTCACAAAATCTAAGAAAGTAATCTGCCTAAGTAATTTTCTTTGGATCTGAGCTCAATAGCTAAGCCAAGTCGAGTGTTATTGGGGTTCTATTTCAGGAATTGCCTGAAGTAGTTCGAAGTTTGGAACGTGTTTGGACACATCACCGTATTGTGAAACTTTTACTAGGACCGAATGATTTCAAGTCAGATTCTGTCCTCGATTAAATATAGCATACCTAGCCCAATAAGCCCTATAATTTCCCCACTACTGGGACTCAAGCCTCCTGTTTAGAAAAGGGGATAATTATGCCGTAATTAACAACACGGGCCCAGTGCGGGTTGATGGACGTCGCAAGTCTTCAAATTTTTGGTTTTAGAACATTAATTCAGTCGGTTTTCTTACGATTTTCTTTTATTGTATAGAAAACTGGTGATTTAATACAAATAATACAAAGTAACGCGCCTGTTTTGAAACCCAGACCTATAAATCGTAAGTGAGGAACATTATCATTGGGCCATTGGTGACATGGTTTAATTCATTAAACCCCAAGCGAACGCCGGCGTTTGCTCTCTCATTGTCTTTCTATTATGTCTCTAATTACATTATCCGAAAGGTTAATATTCTGTCTGACGTTTTAAAGAACAACCCCTTGGTTGGCAACAGCAAGCGCAGTATACTTATATTAACTTTGCGAGTCGATCGGCGCAGTTGAACTTTCAGCAGGAGCCTCTTTCACGGCAATTGAGTTGGTGCTTCCTGTTTATAAAAGTATTACAATAATATTGGAAAATAGTTTGAAGACTGACAAGTACTGCTATGCTGGAGGTCGTGGGCTCAATTCCCACCCAGGACAAATGTTTGTGTGATGAAAATAATCATTTGTTCTGTGTCTTGGTGTAATTTATCTATAATATGTATGTATTTAGAAATATATAAGTATTTATTTATTTATTTCTATATACTTTATTGCACATCAAGTTTATAAACTTACAAAAAGAACCATATAATAAAAAAACACAATTGGCGGCCTTATCGCACCAGGCGATCTCTTCCAGGCAACCTTGAATGGACAGAGATTTCCTGGACACAAAATAAGTATGTTTATCAGTTGTCTAGTAGTCATAACACAAGCTCTGCTTAGCTTAAGACTAGACGGTGTTGTGTGATAGTTGTGGAATATTATAAATACTAAACTTTGTATAGATAATCACGGTTCGATGATGACAGTTCAGTATTTTTTGCTCATTTTCAACTTTATTTGTTCTATCACAAAAAGACAGATTGATGCCTGCGTTATGTCCTGCTTGGACGTAGCTCCTTGTGAAGGTGATCGGCATCGGCGACCTCTCGCATCCGACCCTGGTCCAAGTTTATGATACGGAGCAAGAGGACATAGGAAGTAGTTGTCTTCTTCTGCAAAGCAGCAATGCGAAGAAGCAACCCTTGCGCCCCGGCCGCAACAGTTAGCAAAAGCCTGACACTACCTCTTACTCCGAGCAGTTACTAAAAAATTTCCCACCCAAAACATACCTGCGTCATTTATGTAATTTTCCTTAATCAAAACAAAATAAACTTACAAGACACACGAATACCATCTAAATACAGTTCCTTTCCCAAAAATATTGTTACTTTTACCTAAGTTGACGTTGGCGTGACCGGAAGAAGATTGGAAACTTTACCTGCAAGCATATGGGTGAATCATAAAACTTAATGTTATTTACTGATATCGTTTCCGACCGATACTGTTCCGATGTTATGGAACAGGTATTGAAGATGCAGAACATACTCGTAATATTACGTCAGCCGTTGCGTTTTATGCTCTTTTTTTTCTTGAATTAGTGATGTTATGCGGTTCGCTTGCATGTTTCTGATTTGTTGTGAGAAGCAATAAGGTATGTAGCGTGTGAATTTATGTGGTCCGATTGATTAAGATTTGAAGTAAGTGGGTATTTATGTTCCAATAACGTTTGTTGCTGAAATAGTACTTTTGTTAATCGTATTTTTTTATCTAAATACCTATTGGCTTTAGAACGCACTACTGAGATAAAAAGTAATTATCTATTCTTTATCCTAATCAAACCCATAATGTACCCTTATGCCTGATTTTGTCTGAATCTTTATTATTTTCGATACGTGTATGTAAACATCATCATCTTCAGCAACTGGAAACATTGTCAATTAGATATTTTGTTTGTTTCCATTAACTTGTAGTGATGAAATGTTCAGGACTATTTGTCGCTTAACGCGAAGCTTATAGACTCAGTCGACTGACTAAGAGCGATTCCATAATGCAGATATTATTTACTAGCTTTTGCCCGCAGCTTCGCCCGCGTACATAAAATATAGCCTCAGTGACATATCACTCAGGTTTAAACCAGCTTTCTATCGGAGAAATAACTTTAACAATCGGACTTTTACTTCCAGAGATTACCTCCTATAAACCAAAAAACAAACTTTACCTTTTTATAATATTAGTGTAGATTTATTAAATTCTTTCTTCCTTCTTACTTTCCATTACATATAAAAAAAAACTAAAACACATACATACAATGTGGCCTTATCGCATTCCGCGATCTCTTCCAGGCAACCTGGAAAGGAGAGTAATTGCCTGGACAAGAAATAGGGCTATCATTGGTGTGACAAACCAGTATTAAACATATATATTATAATAGATATTGGTTTTTAATATTATGATCGATGGATTGTGCGAGAGGTGATATGGAAGAAAAGGGAGTTAGTGATAGCGTGACGAGTGACAAGACAGAATGGAAGAAAAAAACGTGTTGCGCCGACCCCAAACAAAACGGGATAAGGGCAGGAAGATGATGATGATGATGATTATAATAGATACACAGATTACATACATGTAAATGACGACTATTGGTATTGACAGCGATAAGTAATGTTCCCTAACGAGTCTTTTAAAAACCGTCAATGATTGAGCGCGTTTAATTTAAAGATAGTTAAGGTAGTCAGCAAGTCGAGTCGAAGCTTTAAAGTCTTGAGCATCGACGCCGAGTTACTAGCCTGTTGGTTTTCTACCGGTTGCATTTCGGGGAGTGTGTGTTGGAATTGCATAACCTGATTCCGCCTAGCCCGTCTCATCATCGGACTACCAGACGTACGGCGAAGCACCACCGGTACATGGCGAATGTCCCACCTATACGCACAAAACGTTTTGGAAACATTAATTGTGCGTGCAGCTAAAGAGTAGAATTCACTGTCGGAGTCTGTGTTTCCTGATAGCTACAACCCTGGAATCTTTAAGTCAAGCGCGAACCTATCAACAATAAAAATAAAAAAAAGATAAACAAACTTTTTTAATTTGGATAGGCTTACGTTTGACCACTATCTCGACTGATGGTAATGGTAAGCGATCATGTGGTCAAGGATAAAGCACGCTTGTAGTATGTAAGTAGTATACTTCTAGGCAAGCATTTCTAGCAATTCAGTCTTGTCTTGAAGAAACACCCAGATTCTAGAAGGAAATTCCACACCGTAGCTGTATGTACAGAAATGTGAACTTGCAGTTTTCCAACTGTTGGGTGTTTGTTTATCGGAGCAGCGATCACTAGTTACTTGGTTCTTGACCGGACGGGTCCTAAAGGATAGTCAGAGAGTGCAACATGTAATGTAACCATTAATCAGTAGTAGTAACACATATTGGCTGACACGTGAAGTTTGTCCAACATGATTATTTAGTTTTAATCTCTCTACGGTATCGGTCGGAACAAACTTAGTTGCACTAAGTTATATCGATATCAAAGGGAACCCTCTCCGAGCATCTTTGCAAGTATTATCTATCTTGTATGATCTTTTCTTTTGGGTGGGTGGTGGTGGTATCATCAAACCCTAGCTGGGTTTGTACCCGTGACGTAAAACTGCCACGGCCAGCGCTGCCCTATACTTGTTACTGTAATAATATAGGTAATATTTTAAAGAGAAAAATAGTTGTATTTTTGATTATAATGAACTAGCTTCTGCCAGCGGCTTCGCTCGCGTTCATAAAATAGTGACATAGGCTACTATGTCACTCAGGAATAAAGCAGCTCTATAGGTGAAATTTTTTTAACCAGTATTTCCAGAGATTGTTTCCTACTAGCAAAAAATAAAAAAAAAACTTTGCCTCTTTATAATATTAGTGTAGATGAGCTCTAAAAGTAGGTACTTGACCGAATTTAAAACTTACAGAAGTTTTACATTCGGTCAACTTTATCACTGAGTGACATAGGCAACTAATTTTCCATGTGGGCGAAACCATTGGCTGAAGCTAATCCTGATATAAAATAGATTTTGATGAATCTTGGTACACGGATAGACTATGTTCTGGAATAGGATATAGGATACTTTTTATCCCAGAAGTATGTTCCCTTGGAATAATTTTCTACTATCACGCGGGCAAAGCCACTGGGAGTAGCTAGTAGGTAATAAAAACAGGAATAACGTCAAAAAGGGGAAAAACCACTCAAATTATTAATATTCCTATTTTCAATTCGACATTAAATTAATTATACGAACATATGTATGTAATAAAGATAATTATTACGAGAAATACGAGCTAATTCCCGGCTGTATGTAGTTATTCCATTTGGTAGTGACGTGCGTGACTGTGGCGACAGGAATCCAGCCATCCATTGGCCCCCAGTCACGCGAACCAAAGTAATTCTAATTACGAATGCACCTGAGTGGCTGTTTATTGCGAAAAATGTGGCTAATTACTTTTTAACACCGCCGTACTATGTTTAACTTTCGTTCCTATTATTTAAATCACAGAACACAGGTATCATACATTTAAATTTATATAAGTTTAAGGTTTCGTACCTCAAAAGGAAAAAAAACCCTTATAGGACCAGGCGGTCACCCTCTCGATGCTAGCAAAGGAGGAGGCAACGGCGTCCACGCCCCGGCCGCCACCGGTATTCCGGTCCTGATTTCCGGCCACCGTAGGCCCCGCGCCTATTGCGGACGGCGAGCATTGGGTAGGCTGCTGCCCGACCGTTTGGTAACTGTCCGGACCGAGCCTAAGTCGTTTACGGCGCGGACTATTCCCGCACGCCTCAAAGAGTTGTAGCAACCGTAAGGGCTCAGCAGGGTTGAAGCCTACTGGGGCTGGGTCTGCTTCTGAAAGGAAGGCTCGGCCTTGGTATGAAAGACAACGAAGGAACGGGGTGGGGTTTTATGGCCAGTAAAAATCTAACACTATCTCTCGCGCCGCCCAAGGGCGGGGGAGGTCATCTGGATGATTTTTACCCACCGAAAAAAAACCATAGGACTACTTTGTTGTCCATTTGTCGAGACCCTTTATCTCAAGAACATGTGGAGGTATCGAGTTGAAATTAAAACCATATACAAGTCTGCAATTCCTAGAAGAAACAAAAAAATTCGTTTATATATCGAAACTCTCAAGGGAATCAAAATTCATAGGGTACTTCCCGTTGACCCAGAATCCTAAAATTTGACATGAAGCAAGGTCTTATAGCACAGGTATAGGAATAAATTTGAAAACCGTAAAAGATCATTTCGAAGTCCCGAACAAAATTTTGCTGGCATATTTTTTTAGCGCATAGTGACGAAAAATATACAGAAGTATATAGATTAAATTTACAAAAAAAAAATCTCAGACATTCCTATTAATAGAATCCGTGTATTAAAGATATTTCAGTTTAAAGTTGGTAAGATTACGTATATTATGTCAATAATACCCTTTTAAAATGTATAAGGAGATATCCTTATAAATTTTAAAAGGGCATAAACGCATTTTTGAACGATCGGCAAGATGTGTCATTAGTATAAGCAAATGTTAGGTTTTCTTTTTCTTTATGCTACTTGGCTGGATGGCAGTTGAAATGTCTAAACCCATATTTTTTTCTCGATATTGTATTTATTGCGGTGACTTGACTATGTCATTTTGTGTCATGTTAGCCACTACATTCTAAGCACAAACAGTTATTTTTAGGTATGTGTATCATATAATTTGGAAATGTATTTCCTAAGTATTTATTATCAATAAATAATCATCATCATCATCATATCAGCCGAAAGACGTCCACTGCTGGACATAGGCCTCCCCCAAGCGTCGCCACAACGACCGGTCCTGTGCGTCACGCATCCATCGGATTCCCGCGACCCAAATAATACCCAGCATATTATGTTACTGGACCAAGATTTATATTAGTAGCAACATTAAAAGTGCCAGCAAAAAAAAAACCAATCCATGATTATTTATTTTCGTAAAAAATCTAGTTAATTCAGTTTCCAATTATGACAATTTTTTTTAATCGGCAAAAGTCCGATACTCCCTCTCAATATACCTAGAGCGGGAGAAGTTTTTTGATGCTTTCTGGTTCAACAAAAAGGATGAAGCACTCATGACCCTTCACGTTTGTCAATCTACTAAATCTTTGTTTTACATGTAATGATTAGCACTTACGGAATGCGACTTTTAATACCAGGAAAATTGTAATTGGGAGCAGTGGTGGCCGACTGGTAACGACCCCGACTTACGAGTTGTATGTCGCGGCTTCAAACCTGGCCAGGCTACTTTGTGCACTTCACCGCCACTGTTCTTAAAACCGTTCTATATGTTCTAGAACCAAAAATGCGAAGGCATGTGACATCCACCAACCCGCACTGAGCCCGCGTGGTGAATTAAGGCCCATTTCCTCTCCTAGACAGGATGCCTGAGTCCTAACAGTAGGAACATTATAAGGGTGACTATAAATTGTAATACGTACCGCCAAAAAGTCGGTCGCAATCGTTTCTGGAGCAGCAATAAAAGTACGTCTATATTTCGTGGTCACTAACAATTAAACTTGAACAACAACTTGAAAGCAACAATAAAATAGCAAAACACTGAGTACAACAATAAATTTATATTTACGACAGTTAAAATAGTTGAACGGATATGCCATAGTTTGATTTGTGCTTTCTTGTCAAGGGCCCGCTTTGTTTCAAATATTGGAAAACGAATCACGTCCTTAGTTCGGCGTGTGTCGAATGGTAATCTGGCGTTTTCAATATTTTTGTAACAACTTCAATACGTATATGTTACGTACTTACTGTAGTATTGATTCGGCTATCGTTTTTGTATCATAGCAGTCTGCTGTTGTAACTGATAGGTCGAGTGTATTTGTCTAAGGCGTTAGCAATTAGGTGGCTTGTACAGTAAATGCCAGTCTCTTGTTCTGATTTTATCTAACTTAGCATTCATGGCGTTCTAGATAAAGACAAATAAAATCTGTTTATGTTTTGTTTTGTTAGCAGTGTCTTTTCAGTAATATATACAGGGTGAACTTGATTGGACAGTTAGTATGGAATGTCATGGTCTTGCGGATGGTTGTTCGGTTTCGTCTACTGAGCAAGCCCTTAAAGTTTGTGGAGGGCTGTCCCATACACCCTGTATATACCTATATAATTTACGTTAGTCTATTTGACCCTAAATGTAGTTGGACAACCCAACTACATTGCTATTAATTTCATTGACATTAATTATGCGTAAGACTTAAAAACTATAAATTAATTTGAATTTCTTAGAAACATTCATTTGTAATTATTAGCAAGATGCATGCCATATTTGTACGCCTTTTGGTATAACATAGCGCTCCGTTAATTAAATGTAAGATCTGCCTATCTGTACACCTATGTTAACAAACAAATAAAAAGTGATTTTGAAAGTGATTTTGAAAGTACATTTATTCTAGACGTGTGCGACCCAAATACCCAGTATTTTTTTTTGTCTGTTAGGTAAACTTTTTTCAATATAAAATAAGCAAGAAAACCTTTCTGTTTTGAAACACTCATGTTTTCAAGCAAAATTAAACAATATTTAATTTTTTATTTTATGCATAGTTTCCATCGAAATTTCCTAAAGAATTCGTTTGAGGAATTCTAATAATTTATCTCGTTAAAATTGGTTCATGTTTTTTTTACAAGATTGTGAATACTTTGTACTCGGGACTGTTGTTCCGAGAATATCCTTTAGTGATTTGAATATTTTTTTGTTATCTTCTCGTACCTTCCTTTTGATTATATAATGTATATGATTATATAATATTCTATAATTCTACAAAATCCTTAAAAAGTCACTTTCGTGGGACCCTTTTTCTCCAAATGCTCATTGAATTAAATACAAGAGTGTGAAGATTTTCGCTTTAAAAAGCTGTATTTATTTTAAATTAAACGAGGTACTGTTCGTGATGAAATTATTAAGGAGGCTGGGAGTAAATTAATCATGTACTCGAGCGGATCTTGTTCCTAGCACCTACAAAGTAATCATGTTTAGTTCAAATATCTTATTTATTTAAATTGAACGGTATTATGAGTTAGTCTAAATGCTTCCAAACATTTGTTTATTTGAAATAATAGAATTGAGAGTTTGATTAAATATTTAAATTTATTTATTAGTATGAACACTCCATTTTATTTTAGTGTAATATTGACGAAACTTTTACTATAACACGGCCACTAACTTCTAGTATTTTAATTCTATCTTTAGCTTTTAATATAAGTACTCTTCATTTTGTTAGACTAAAAAGTCAATGAATAAATGCATCCCTACTGTCATCGTCGCACTAGCATCTTTGACAGTCGAAGAGAGAATTACGCGCCCTTTTCACGAGGATATACTTTTAAAAAGATTGAACTTATAATTAAACGTTATATATTGTTAAAACTGCGTTTATCCTTAATAATATAGTCTTCTATCGTAAGCTAAGCTGAGAATACTGCGCATTGGGAACATTTTACGCTTACGCTTTCACAGAGAATTAGAGATTAAGCTTAAAAATACAGTAGTGTCTAAACCACGGTATGAACAGTTAGGTACGAAGGTATTACTAAATTGTACAAAGTATATAATACCAAGCACATGACACCAATTTAAAAAGAATTTCAGCAAAAGATTGCGAGGAAATTGGATTAAGTAACAAGCAACCTTTTGGGGTTTCAGCAGATCTCTTTGTAGTTTGTTAGTTGGGTGGCGACGTACATTTTTTACTGTTTTTACGCTCATTTTACTGACTCTTCAAATGCATATTTGAAGACTGATTTGGGGTTTGACCATTGAGTTTCATTTGTTATGATTTTAATATTGTAGAAAATCGTCATTATCATCAGCCTTTTTCATGTTCCCACTGTTGGGACTCAGGTTAAACCTTAATGGCGTAAGGCACTTCTGCGGCACCATTCATATGAAAAAATGATTTGAACCTCTATTTGATCATTAGCATAAGCACGAAGCATAGCGGATTATGCTATATAATCAGCCTTTTAATGTTCCCACTGATGGGACTCAGGCCTCTTCTCTAGGAGAGCGAATGAGCCGTAATTCACCACATGCGAGTGCGGGTTGGTAGATGTTACATGTCATCGAATTTTTGTTCTGAGACATGCCGGTGTTCTCACTATGTTTTCTTTTACTCGTTTTGAGAGCAGTGGTGATATGTCGTAATGGTGATATCTCGTAATTCGGGGCCGTTACCACTCGGCCACTACTGCTCTATTTTTAAAATATTTGATTTTATCAGCAGCTTCGTCAGCCCAAAGTTGGAAGTTATTTTAAAGTCAAGTAACATTTGACAGTGATGTCACAGTGTTTTTTTTATGGTGGGGAATATCATCCAACGACAACCCCCGCTCTTGGGCAGAGCGGAAAGTAGTGTTAGATTCTTACTGACTAAAAACTAGAAGGAACGGGGTGGCCGTTCCTTCTATCGGGGCTTGAGCTCCCTTTCGGATAACCCTGGCCCCATTAGGCGTCGATCCTGCTGTTGCTGACAATACCTTGAGACGCGCGGGAACAGTTTGCGCCGTCGATTTCTTGCCTGCTACCGGACGGTCAGACAGCGATCTACCCATAGCTCGCCATGCGCAAGCCCGCGTCTACGGTGGCCGGAAATCGGGATCGGAATTCCGCAAAGTACTGGAATAGCACCTAGAATACTTTTTATCTCGAGAGGATAATTTTCAACTTTCACGCATGCGGAGCCACTGGCAAAGCAAGTTCTATAATTTATACTACGGATTAGGATCTTGCGTGTATTTATAAACAGACCTTAAATATATCCCAAAATTAAAAAAAAGGACCCGTGCTTTTGGTCTCCTTAATTTACAACTCAAATGTGGATCTCGCGTGGCTACACGTTGATGGATATCTTCAATACGGAGCGATGGACGTTGAAGTATGTCTGACATCGGCCTTTGTAAACAAAAGAGCCCATCGGCGCATTGACCATAAACTAGAGAACAGGTGTATCATGATAGACAGTAACTGTCCGACGCTGTGATTGGCACTCCATTAGGTTGTGCTTCTGATTTTAGGACCAGAGGTAGTGTTTTCAGGGTACTCGATCGTGTCACGTACCTGTTACGTCAATAGTCAATAGAATGCGTGCGTGTGTCTGTGTGTGTATTTGTGTTTCGAGTTGTTACCATCAGACAGCATAGTGCTTATTAATTTTTGACCATCTTCAAAAAAGGAGGAAATTTTCAATCGACGGAATCTTTTATTTTTTGTTATAAGTTGTAAATGTTCAAATATTTAGAATTTGTTTTGTAGTCATACTTCTTTTTTTATTGGTTGGCTTAACGTCGATCAAAATGTTAATAGATAAGTTAGTTCCTATCTCTCTCTATCCTATGTTTAATGCATGCCGTGACAGCCTTTAATTAAGGCTACACTATATAATTTATTTATTTATTCACAAAATCCACGGCTCTTTTACAACTTTTTTTTATCTTTAGCATATATAATGGTGTATGCCTTGGTTATCCTTAAATAAATAAATAAATATTTTTTTATGCATGTACGCCGATTACTCAAAGATGACTGGACCGGTTTACGAAAATTCTTTTTCTGATAGAAAACTATTTATTTTTTTAAGCATATTTATAATGATTAGTATTAATATATTCTATACACTATATAACTTACTATTTAACTAAAGACTACCACAATTCAAAAGTTTAAAGTGACAAAAAAAAAACAACTAACTTCAATATAAAAATAAAACTTCATGTTTTGAAGTTGGTATAACTGGTTTATTTTTTTTGAAGTCAGTTGTAATTTTTCAAATAGTTTTTTTTTTAAATAGAAACTCATACTGGGCTACGCTTTATTTATAGACCGACCTTGCAGCGGAACACGACGCCGTTACTTCGTGTGCAATAGTATAGAATAGTGCATAGATCAGTTTTGTTTTTTAATATGTACCTATTAGTATATCATTTAGTAAAATTATTATTTGTGTATTTTGTCTATGGGCGTTAGTTGCCTGATAATAAAGAGTATTATTATATAGAGAGAATAATGATAAGGCTACAGAGCCAGGATTAATAGCGACGATGCATGAAAGAATAGAATATATTCAGTTACAGTCATACATAAAACAAACTTATGTGAATTCTTGGCCGAGATTATGATGCCGAGTTCATAAATAATATTGTACGAAAGCAATGCAAACGAATACACGAGCTCCGCAAATGCCGATGCAAATTCACTGTTATCACTGACACCTCGCATTGCGTTCTTAAAAAATTGAAAGTTCTCTGAATAAATTTAAACAAACATTTAAAACATATTGAATTATTTATTTTGACTTTTACGTATTCTTCAGCGTGAAAACCGTTTGAAATGTTATTAAGTATGGTAATGAGGATTGTCAGGGCGGTAATTTTATTCTGCAAAGGGTGATTATGCCTGGGTCCTTTAATAACCACGAATTGTTAACGACGCTTTTGTTTAAGTCACTAAGTGTACAAGTGCCAATTCCTTTTCTTTTGATGTTATTTTTCCTTGCTTTTATTGGTTTATTTAAGGTATTATAGCTTTTATATTGTTGTTCGGTGTGTTTAAGATTGTTGAGATATCCCCATTGGGTATTTTTAGAATGATATTACGTTTTTTTGACGTTGAAATGAGTCAGAATTTAGAAATTTAGGTGCTTTTAAAAAAAACATTGTATCTATGCATAAAATCTGTACGCATTCCAATTTTCTCATATTAAATACTACCCTAAAAACCTTGAAATACTTTATTAATGAATTATAGAAAGTTCACGAGGAAATTGCGATCGAATTTCAGGCAACGTACCTACCTATCGGTAATTAGTTTTGACATGTTCGCAAACTGCCTGCTTTAATTAAACCTTACAGCGGGTTAACTAATAAATGGGATCTAATCAATTTTTATTTCAGGAAATCGTTGCTTTGTTAATATTGAGATAAGTAATTTAGTTTGATTTATATTTCTGTAAGTGTGTTTTAGTTCGGTCTAAACTTTATTATAAAGAAGTAATTAGGTTTTTCATAATGGCAATATGGCAGTGCTTTATGTCACGGGCGTATTGAAACCCGAGGGTCACGAAAGATTCTGGGGTTGAACTACGAGTGTAGCGAGGGGTGTAAGTGTTAACTCTCGAGCAAAGCGAAGGAGCTAGGAATCCTGAGCGTAGCGAGGGAATCAAGCTAGCCCAAGACGAAAGCAGTTTTTACTCCTGAGGAAAGTGCTCTACTTTTGAAATTTACTGTGAGAAAATCAAAAAACCAATATTATCAAAACCATGGAATATAATATATTTGGAGTGACAACTTAGTATTTACAGGTAAATATAACAATTGTAAGTTAAAGTTTTAATCAAATAAATTTTATTCCACCTTTTTCTATTACGTGGATTCATTAGGTACAAAACAATAAATGTAAGTATTAATTAAAAAAATATAGACTTCTAAAAGTATAAGCGGCTCAACATAAAAACGACGACATCTCCTGATGAAAAATCTTGTTATTTATTTAAACAAAGCAGTTATTTGTGGAACTTGAATTACACAAAACATTTAACTTCTTTCAAATACATCTTTTGGTTTTGCACTGGACCTTTGATTTTTCACAATTAAATTTTTTAAAAGCTTGTCCTCCTAATTTAGAAATTCTTCCAGCTATCTCTCGCAAAAATAGTTCAATTTGTGGCACTGAATCTGTGAATGTTGTATTAACTATCAACCGCTCCCTCTAGAGCTGGAGAAATGCATGGCTCGATTTTTATTCGGCAGTATCCGCTTTTCTGACATTTTACTAGATTTAGTTTAGTGAAACGACATCACTGACGATAAATTGGTGTTATGTCATGTCACTAGATTCTCTTAGTAAGAAGACGTAATAATCAAGATTTTATTCGAAATCTACCGGTATTTCGTGAAATCCCTGATATCCTCATTTTCCTGCGACATATAATTATAATTAATTAATATAATAAAATATATTGTATTTAATTATTATAATTATAATAATTATATCAATAATTAATTATAATTATAATTAATTAATTTGTTTAATAAAATGATCTCACAGATGGTGTAAAATATTTTATGTTAATGAATGCGCATGAAGTTGATGGCAGAAACTAGTATATAGTGAGGTTAATACGTATTAATCGTTTGATTGCGCATCTCTTCAATTTACAAAATAAAAATATTGGCAGTGGCGGAAAACCTGATGCAATCTCTGTTATTTTATTTACCCGAGCGTTTTGAATAAAACCAATATAAATACATATATTTTTAATATTTTAATGGTTTTGTATTCATTTCATTATTTTGCACGCTGTCTGGCTGTCATCTATAAAATATGATTTTGAATAAGTTCTCGCTACAATTTTAATAATAATGTTTCGTAAAATTATTATATGGTTTACCATTTTGAGGATTTACTTGGGAAACAACGTAGGAGGGTTTGTAGTTTTATTTGATTAGTTTTATTTCTGTTTAGAAGTTTGTGTTTATTATATTTAGATAGTGAAAGTGAAGTTAGAGTTGTAAATTATTTATTATATTATATTGTGTTTAGTCGCCTAAAGTAATCGTGGTTTCGAACGAAATTAAAAAATTCTAAGCTGGACCTCTTTTTTCTGTTTTTCGAGGAAACTAAAAGATACAGGTGTGGTTTTAGTAAATTTTCTGAAATGCCCACTCACACCTTAGAGCAGAGAAGTCGTTGGAAGATTTACCACCTCAAAAAAAACCTATATTTTTGTCTAATTTCATATTTGTATGAAGCGACCCCAGGGGGTTCTAACCCCACCATGTCCCTAGATAATCTCCGTCCATTTTAGATAGCCTGAAACAAATCGCGGAATGTGAAAAAGGCTGCTTATTGTACCTTTACGTTTTCAAATTATTTTTTCATCCCACCATCTCGGAAAGAGTATTTTTGCTCTTCGATATCTGAGAGCAAAAGCCGTTTTTATTCTCTAGAGAGATGAAATAAATTGAATCTAGAATATCACGTGCACTATGTTTATGAACTCAAAATATCATTAAACCTATTTACTTCTACCTCCATGGTACCAAATTTGTCAAACAACTTTTTTTTTATTTGTTAAGAACTCAGACTCAGACTCTCCTTGGTGTACTTTTTTTTGTATTTAGTCATTTCCTCGCTGAGGTGGGATGAAAAGTTACGTGTTGCACTCGAGTGCAAACATTTTTCACCTCGTGCTCTTTTGATTTTCTCGCTAACGCTCAGGATTCTAATTTATGAATCAATTTTAAAATCCTTCACTTGCTCGATTATCAAAATTGAGCACGCGGTTAAAAAGCAACTTTGCACTCTTGTATAACAAATAACAATTTCTTTACTGTACACCAAGATAACAATTTACAAAAATGAAACCATTTGGTTAGTAAATTATTGTTTTATTGTATAATAAAGCATACTTGTATAAATAAATAACGAAATACCTACCATTCCTAATTCCGCATATGGATCGTCAATGTCCATTGGGACTACAAAAAAGGGAAATGGTTACTGTCTTTACTTACTAAACGTAGTTGCGTGCCTTCGGAATGAAACTAAACGAGTTATTTAACGGTTATATAGCTGTATTATAGTTTTCTCTACGTTTACGACCGTTTATATCGTTGGCGGTAATCGAAATGGTCAAATGTCTCATATGGTCAGACAAACCGTAACCACGAATGCTGTTAATGGCTTAAAAGCGCCAAAAATGTAAACTACAAAGGTTAAATGATACGTAAGTTTCGTTTTTATTACGGATTTTCCGAGTCATATGACCCGATGGGTTTATATGTTACGGATTGCCACGTTGACGGAATAACTGTTTAATTTTATTCTGCACTTGTTTGGGCTACATTAAAAATACCGTATGGATACCAAATAAACGATTTATATTGTTTAACGGATTCGTTTTTCGTATGGTTCAGTCATATTTTTATTTCAATATGCACTTCCTTTATATTTAATTTGGTAATGTTATTATAACACTCAGCTAAGTGGTATAATATCATGGCGTCGAAATGTAGGCAGAGCTGTCAGTATTATAGAAAGTCTTGTGTTAAAGGTAAACTTTAAGTGAAAAAAACAAGAAAGATTACCTACTTCAAGGGTTGGGCACGCCATAATTATGGCGGTAAGTCCCTGTGGCGTGGCTGGAAAGACCTCACGGCGTCCTCACCTTCCGCAGGTTCTCTTCATACAATCCATCAATTTTTTCCTTGACTTCCTTCTCCATCCGGCTACATGTGTTCTCAGAACTCTTTTAGTAACATGTGTTTCATCCTTCCTCTTCACATTACCCTAACAAGACAAACGATTGCCTTTCAACTTTCCAGTCACTGGCGCCACTTTCAAACTTCCTCTAATATTCAGCTGTATTTGTAACTTACTGTAAATAACAGTGTCATTACGATTAATGGCACTGTTATTTATAGTAAGTTAGATCGATATCTACTGATGAGACGTGACCTTCATTTGTGCACTGTACCTTAAAATGAACCAGGAAGAAAATCTTAATAGTACAAGTATTTTCTGTTAAAAAATTCCGTTGACACTGCAAACTTAATACTGCTCCGTTGACCGAGGATCTTGGCTTATAAGTATCAATTTCAATCTCATCTGAAGGGTGAAACTTGGGAAGCTTTAAAATTCCGTCTCTTTTCCGCTGTATTAATGTTACAATTTAAAGTTATAATAACGCCAGCTTTTATTTAAAACCCTGCGGTTTTTAAAAAAAATGCAGGTTGATAGAAAATGAAGTTACTGTTGTGCTGTGTCTGTACGGAATAAAAGTATTTCTATTCTATTCTAAGTTGTATTTGTAAATAACAAACGAAATATTGGACATTACAGTGAAGGCATCAGGTAGGACAAGAGTCAGGTGGTCCGATGCTCTAGCCAAAGTAATGGGTAAGAGTTGAATTCCAACCATAACAACGCCCCGGGCGTCGGGAGCCTCAGGATGATTTCAGTCATCGTAGGTGAACAATGAGTATCCCACAGTTTGGTAAGAACCAAGCCCGTTTCAATGCCACGTTGTGTGTTTCCACGTTCAAAAGACATTATATGTCAGCAAAAGACGGGGTCAGTTAGAGATTACATCTGCCAGGGCTGCGGATTGTTCGAAAGAGATAGTGTAGCCCTCGCAAAAAGGGGTAACTGAAGGAACACGGTTATACTTATTAAAAGTCTGACACGCCCTTGGGCTTCACCCAGAGGTGGACAAGTAATTTGGAAATTACTCAAGTAAAAAAAGCAAGAGTTGGATGCCTTTATCTGGTTGCATACCTATATTGGACGAGACTGAAACTTAACATGTAGTGGATACCGGTGAAAAGAAGAGGAAAATTGAAATACCTACTCACAGACACGTTCTCGTACCTACAAAAGTGTTAAATATTACATCATCTTCAGCATGAAAAGCAGGTCGAGTCGACGATGAAGTACGGGGACTCGTCCTCGACCGCCGATAGAACTTCGTGGAGCACTTCCGATGTTTGGCTCTCAGAGTAAAGCAGGCCAGGGCTGTCTTCCAGCGGTATGACACAAATTTTAATACATGGGTAGACTGTTGTCGTCGAATAGGTGTTCTCTTGGGATGATTTTCGACATTCGTTTGGGCGAAGCTGCTGGCAAAAGTGTGAAAGTTAATTAATCATATATCTTTTTCCAGTTAGTTACCTATATTTTAAGTCAATTTTTTTTTTCAAAATCGTAGGAAGTATTCTCAATCAATTTTGGTAGACGATTACATATTACTTGTACCACAATATCTCGAGACAAAAGTCTATGATCAATGCGCGTTACCAATGATGACAATATGACTCTGATTGACTCGTGGTTACTTACAATGGACCTCATTGGAAGGTTAAAAGTCACCCAAAGTGTGACTGACAACTTGACGTCATCAGATCGAATCAGAACAGAATGCAAAGAGTCTTAGAACAGATGGACGATGGGTCGAGTGGCGACCGGTACTGGAAAAGTAGCGTTGGAAAGCCTCTCAAAAGGTGGTTACATGACCTGGTTAGGGTCGCGGGGATTCGATGGGTGCAAGAGTACCTACAGGATCGGTCATTGCGGTTCTACTAGACGGTTACCTATGCCCAGCAGTAATTATTTTTCAGCTAAAATGACGATGATGATAATATCCTTCCAGAGTTTTTTTTTTACATTTTCCAATTATTCGGCTTATTCAACATGAGCGAAATTGATTCGTGCGTGTTTTCCGATTAACAACGGCTGTATATGATCACCCTTTTATAACAAAAATTTCACTTTTCACCAAGCACTAATGGAGAGCACTGCAGGCACGCGACTGATTACGTTGCGTGACTATTTGTGTCTCCTTTATGGCTATATTTACATAGAGTTTTGTCTATGCCAGGATGGCCCAATTGAAATATAATTTAAATAGTTGCGTGATCAACGTTATGCGCCATGCGTGTTTACTTATTTAATGTGTATTTTTGTTACGATAAATATAACTTTTTATAGATCATAATTCTATCATCAAGGGAGTATTGCTATAATAAAAACTAACTACTAAACTGTAGGTCACAATGTAGGAGGGTCGATGCCTGCAGGGCTGTGGGGATTTTCTGAAAAGGAAACCTGTGATCTGGTCACGTTTGTGTTCCTTCAGTTGTCTTTGGGTCACGATAACTTTTTCTGACTCTCGCAACACTAGGATAGAAGATCGCTGTGTTTCCCATCTTCTTGAACCTTTCATTATCTTATCGGATTTACACAATGCTCGTCTATTGTTACTGTCTAACCACAAGGAACATGAATAGGTAAACTGAAGACTGTAAAATGATACCTTAGCTACACAATTAATCTAACTGACCGCAGTAAGCCCCTTAACCACGAAGCACGGGAATTAACACTACGTTGAAGTTTCACAGTATGAATGTAGAGATGATATTAGAGATTAATTACAAACAACGTCACAAGATAGTAATGTTGTCGCCGGATTACAACTGACGAGGGTCACTCCATTTGTTCCAAGTTTATGTTACAATTACCTACATATAAACTAGCCGACGATTAAATTCCAAGTATACGTACAATCTGTGTAATAAGGAAGATTTTGGGACGCACAAATCTTTAGAAGTTACAGACCATAGACAGAATTTTCTTATTGCAGTATCTACCTTTATCGATAACTGTTGTAAGTAGGGCGCGCAAACAATATGTCTAACTTTGAGACTAGAGTCAAGTAAATCGTTTAATTTGCTTAAAACAAAGTCATTTCATTTATCCCTATTTCACTCTAAGTAAATTATAAATCAAAGAAACAAAGAAATTTTAACGTAACTTAGACGCTTTATTAAGAATGGAACGTTTTACGTTTCGAATTACGAAATAAAAAGAGCAATTTATTCTAAGGATGTGATCAGAATAATGAGTGCAGAATTTATTTTTTAACGCGAGTGCAACTTCGAGTTTAAACGAAATTGTGTAAAGAATTGACGGGAGAACGAATGAATTGTGTGAAAGAAGTCGTGCTGAAAGTCAATAGCCTGACAAATGGATGTTTTCCCCTAGTCAGCATGTTACAAAAGAAACATTCAAACGTCTCATCATACTGCGAGCTGCATTACAATGTTAACAAAAAAGTTTTTATGGGTGTTTATTAATATTGTCTATGGTTCGCGTATCATTTTGTTTTTGTTATGTTGTTTTTTTTTTCTAATCGAATCAATGGTTACTGATAAACACTGATAACAAATACGAGGGCGGAGTGAAAAGTTATCGGCCTCATATCGAAAGACTACAAATTTCAGTTAAGATCCATTTATAACGAAGAATTTTATTACCATAAGATATTCGCGTTTACCCATTTTCAAAAATAACACGCAGGACCTTTACTGTAACCGTTCTTGCACAAACTACTAGAGAGAAAAAGTTGATACTTCTCATGTGAACAAATTAAAAGCTCATCCAGGCAAAAACAACAAAATTTTGCTGATCGGAGTACCATCTCTGGGTCAGGCCAAGATCTTTTCAGCCCACCCTAGTATGTTATCACATATACATATAACGGCATCAGTCAGTAGGTCCTCAAATGTGCAGGTGCGTAGTGTATGTGTAGGGGTTCCGTTACGAATAAACTGATATGGCTACTATGAGTTGCTTTCCAGTAACTGGGTTATTCAATTCACTGGAAAATATTTTTAACCGACTTCTAAAAAAGGACGAGGTTCTCAATTCGGTTGTTTGTATTTTTTTATGTTTGAACGCGCATAGCTTCATCGCTTGCCAACCGATTTTTTTTGAAAAATTCTTTTGATGGAAAGGGTATACATTCAGTCAAAAAAGTATCGGGAATGGATGATTTGTTTATGGTTCCAAATTCAAATTTTTGTTTTTTTGTAGTTGTTAGATTGGCACAATTGTTTTCCATTTTGGCGCGGAGTTTGAATTGACGGGAGAACGAATGAATTGTGTGAAAGAAGTCGTGCTGAAAGTCAATAGCCTGACAAATGGATGTTTTCCCCTAGTCAGCATGTTACAAAAGAAACATTCAAACGTCTCATCATACTGCGAGCTGCATTACAATGTTAACAAAAAAGTTTTTATGGGTGTTTATTAATATTGTCTATGGTTCGCGTATCATTTTGTTTTTGTTATGTTGTTTTTTTTTTCTAATCGAATCAATGGTTACTGATAAACACTGATAACAAATACGAGGGCGGAGTGAAAAGTTATCGGCCTCATATCGAAAGACTACAAATTTCAGTTAAGATCCATTTATAACGAAGAATTTTATTACCATAAGATATTCGCGTTTACCCATTTTCAAAAATAACACGCAGGACCTTTACTGTAACCGTTCTTGCACAAACTACTAGAGAGAAAAAGTTGATACTTCTCATGTGAACAAATTAAAAGCTCATCCAGGCAAAAACAACAAAATTTTGCTGATCGGAGTACCATCTCTGGGTCAGGCCAAGATCTTTTCAGCCCACCCTAGTATGTTATCACATATACATATAACGGCATCAGTCAGTAGGTCCTCAAATGTGCAGGTGCGTAGTGTATGTGTAGGGGTTCCGTTACGAATAAACTGATATGGCTACTATGAGTTGCTTTCCAGTAACTGGGTTATTCAATTCACTGGAAAATATTTTTAACCGACTTCTAAAAAAGGACGAGGTTCTCAATTCGGTTGTTTGTATTTTTTTATGTTTGAACGCGCATAGCTTCATCGCTTGCCAACCGATTTTTTTTGAAAAATTCTTTTGATGGAAAGGGTATACATTCAGTCAAAAAAGTATCGGGAATGGATGATTTGTTTATGGTTCCAAATTCAAATTTTTGTTTTTTTGTAGTTGTTAGATTGGCACAATTGTTTTCCATTTTGGCGCGGAGTTTGAGTTGCATCTGTTATTTAAATACAGTGCTGGTTTTAGTAATATCATATATAGTGTATATTGCGAATTTCATAATGGACAAAAATATCGAACAAAGAGTTTGTCTTAAATTTTGCATCGCCAATGGAATTTCGTGTTCGGAGTCACTGAAAATGTTACAGAAGGCTTACGGTGAATCGACTTTATCAAAAACTCGTGCTTATGAGTGGTTCAAAGCGTTCATAAGCGGTCGAGATGTGATGGAAGATTTGCCTCGCTCTGGTAGGCCGTCAACGTCTGCAACTGAAGTTAACATCGCAAAAGTGAAGGAAATAGTGACTGAAAATCCCCATTCAACTCTGAGAGAGATAGCCGCCGAACTTTCTGTATCTCACGAGTCGATCCGTACCATTTTAACTAATCATTTGGGTATGAAACATGTTGCTGCTCGGCTAGTCCCAAAAGATCTGAATTTTCTCCAAAAACTCAATCGCATGAAAGTCGCTGAGGACATGCTAGAACGAGTCAGTTCGGACCCAACATTCATGAAACGCATTGTTACTGGTGACGAGACGTGGGTTTACGAGTTTGACATGCAAACTAGTCAACAAGCTTCGCCTTCCAACTGATCCGAAACCGAAAAAACCACACCAAAGTCGACCAAAAGTCAAAGTCATGTTGACTGTTTTCTTTGACTATCGCGGTGTTGTGCACTCTGAATTCTTACCGGAAGGTCTAACGGTAAATAAAGAATATTATTTGAGCGTTATGCGGCGTTTAAGAGAGCAAATTCGACGAAAAAGGCCAGATTTGTGGAAAGAAAATTCTTAGATTTTGCACCACGACATGCGCCTTCGCACAAGGCTATCATTGTGAACGAATTTTTGACCAAACACTCAACAAATACCATCCAGCAACCACCATATTCACCAGATATGGCTCCTGCTGACTTTTTTCTTTTTACTAAACTCAAATTACCACTTCATGGCACCCGTTTTCAATCGATAGAAGACATAAAGGAGAATTCGCGGCGAGAACTGAACTCAATTCAGGAAGCAGCGTTTAAAAAATGTTTTGATGAATGGATTATTCGTTGGCGCAAGTGTATCGTTTCTAAAGGAGCATACTTTGAAGGTGATAAAATAAATTTGGATGAATAACAGACATTTTGTGTATTATTGATCTTTTCCCGGTACTTTCTTGACAGAGTAGTACTTCGCAAATGGTTCTGATGGTGGCAAAATTGAGGGAACTTCTCAAATTCCATTAAATTTTTTAGTAAAGTCGGTTATTAAAAAAAAAGGTTTTTTATATTTCATCGGCACTTACAAAACGAAGTTAGTGTGTACTTAGTAATCTGAAGATTTTTTTACTCTTATTTTATTTATTCCAAATTGATTAGACATACGAGTACATTATGTTGGAAATATTACTTTAAAATAGAAGTAATAACTTGCAATAATGCGTTTTTTACCTATTCTAAATTTTACTGTACCAAGTAGCTGTAAGTTTTCCTAAAAATTATAAAATAAAATAAAATAAAATAAATAAATAAGATTTAAAATATCAGTAGTTCGAGTGAGAAAAACGGATGGAGTTATACTCCCTGTACAGGGTTATTTGTAAAATACTAACAACTTTGCAGGACAGTATTACTAACTACTTTTTACAAAACACAATACATTACCAAAAACAAACCTTCAAGATTTCGTTGTTCTATCTAACTTATTTCAACTTCGTATTTTGCTATACCTACCTACGTCTGCATGGCGCGACTCGAGCGCAACAAGCAGCTCTGCTGCCCGATCTCCTCTCCGATATCGTACTATCGCTTGCTTCGCATAGACTTCGTAATATTTAGAGTGTTCAATTTGAATATTTTTTATTTTGGTATGAAAATCTGATGAACCAAAAATCTTTAAAAGTCATTAATTAAAAGTTGTGGTTTATGATGGTCATAACATAGTCCTGAGAGGTTGCCAGTGTTTTACAAATAACCCTGTATAGCTCGATCCCTTTAACAATTTAGTTTAGATCGTCTAATAGTTCATAAGATCTAGAGGTAGAAGTTTCTGGTACGAGAAGGCAAGTAACTGAAAATTAGGAAAAAGTAGGTAAACCTACTCACCGTTTAGTCTAAGTACTAATAACAATTAACACTGTTCTTAGGTGAAAATGTAATTACTTACTCTCTCCCTAATTTTTATCACAACCTTCTCTGTCTTATAGTTTTTTTTTTGGCAACTGTAGTACCTACATTTAGTCTGTTTTTATGGTGGAAAAATCATCTAATGACAACCCCCGCTCTTGGGCGGAGCGGGAGATAGTGTCAGACTCTTACTGACTAAAAACCCACCTCGTTCCTTCGTGCCTTCATACCGGGGCTGAGCTACCTCTCGAAACTAAATGTTGGACTTTGATAAAGACGAAGATATGTGGTGTAACGAGAATAGATATAAGTAGGTATATTAGAGGAAGTTTGAAATAGGCGCCAGTGACTGACAGATGGAAAAGAAATCGTTCAAGTGTTTGATATGGCTATGTGAAGAGGAGCATGTTATTAAAAGAGTTATGAGTATACATGTGGATGGGTGGAGAGGGAGCCAGGCCAAAGAAAAAATGTATGGATTCTTTGAGTGATTTGATAAACACTGCCGTATATTAGTGGGAGCCGTCGGTGGCAACAAACTACCTCAATGGGCCCTGATACAGGCCATGTAACGGAGCAGGTGGTCGCCTCCTGTGAAGCAAAAGTGAGAACGGACATCCTTACACCTGAGCTACCGAGCCTTCGGTCCCGATTTTCAGCCACCGTAGCCGTAAGCTTGCGGCCGACAGCCTACTGGGGCCATGGTTCGTCTGAAAGAAAACCCTGGATCCTGGGATGCAAGGCAAAGAAGGAACATAGAAGTGGGCTTTAATCAGCAAAAGTCTGACACGCCCTACCGCTCCACCCTAGAGCGGGGGAAGTCATTGGATTATTTGCAAACTATTAAATAAAAAATATCATTGTTATCATTGCTTGCAAGACCCAACGGGATGTTTGGATACCTCAAAACATATAGTGTACTTCAACAATTCCGCCATTGTACAAGCCTTTGTGGCAAAACTTTGGGCAATTTCAGCTACATTTGGTATGTTTTGTGTCCCCTCGTAAGCTTGACAAGCATCATTGCACTTCGTTACTTTCACAAAAAGGTCGGCAGTGCTGACGCGGCGGTTGCGTGCGAATTCCAGTAATATCATAAAATAAGTGCAAATACCAACCGGGAAATGTGTTACTTTCATTTTGCTTGCATGTTACATGCAAATTTCAACTTTTTTGTTTGAAAACTCTAACCACGAACGATCCAACTTTAAAAAATACTGGAATAATAAAAATTCTTAAACGATTTAAATATTGTAGGTGAACGCTACTTATTAAACGATTTCTTTTGAGAAAGTTTTAACAAGGGCTCTTACAGGTCGCAAGCCAAAGTAGAAGGCGAAAATATTTCTGTTTTTTCTTAAATTAAAAAGTTCGCAATAAGGATTTGGAAAGCTGAAGTTTTCGTGCTTTGGCGAAACCCCTCCAGTGGTCGCGAATAGCCTAGAAACGTTTCGCGAAGTCAACGACCATTTAAAAGTAGTCGAATCATTTTTGGATTGCTGAAACAGGAAAACTTTGTTGAAAGGGGAGTTTATTTCCATTTTTCTCGTTTCCTTATTTAATAATCGTTGATTGGATTTGGTTTTGCTTGTCGACATTAAATTAAATTGTTGTTACAGCTCTTTTAGATGGTTTGACCTGGATTGGCTCAATCGAATTCGCAATGGGTGAAATGGGTTCAGGTGGGTGCCAGCACGGGCTCGAGGTCATTCCGCGACTATATCTAAAGTGGGTTGCGCTTGCTGAATAAGTGCCTCACACAAATAGAATCTTCGTCTATTTGTATTTTCTTATGTGACAGAGGCAACTAAAAGAGTCCATAATTTCGTAAATCTTGCCATTTCAATGTATTACTAAACCTGTTAACTTCAAAAGTGCTTTTATTGTTTTACAATCCAATGCAGAAACTATAGGAATAACCGTTAAATTGAAAACTAAAACACAAAGGGGAACGCGAACAAATCTGTCCAAAGAAAAATGGCTTTTTATTGTCTGTAAAAGTTGTGCTGGCTATGAAAACTTGACCTGGTCGTGGCTAGCGGCCTAGGCGTCGGGTTCTACCGCCCACCGGCGGGGTACCGCCGCACGCGATCGCGTGACCACCAAAGGGCACACTACAATTACAGCAGAATGACCCATGCTCATTCAGCACGCGAATGTCGCTATTAAAAAGAAGAACCCGAAATTGGCATGCAAAATAAAAGCAGGTCCCGCGTGGTAGCTCGCTCGGAAAGATTGATTTTCTTATCACGCAACGTGTTAACTGACTTTTTGTTCTAAACTAAACACGCACTGTTTTTATTGTTTTAAATAACCAACAAGGTCTCTATAATGATAAAATTACTTTCTATAAAATCATAAAATATTAATATTGTTTTGTGTTGGTGTACAACGTATATAGCGGTAATTGGTTTGACCTCGTTTTGGTAATAGCTTTACATTTCCTTAAATACGAGTATAATGATTATAATTAGGTGCATGGAAAAACAATACGTACGTGTACTTAATAGGGTCATGTAATTTAACATAAATCCTACTTTCGTTTGAAAATCTTAATAAAGTAGATAGTCACAAATAATTTCGTTTATGAATTTACTTTGTTGAAACGTATTTTATAGACTGCTTGTTTAAATTGAGGAATGATAATATTTCACGATGTTTCTGTAGAGCTTTCGGACATAAAATAAAAGGAAAATTAATAGCATATCAGAAATTCAGCACGTTTGAAAATTATGACTTAAGGGTGTGCATCATGACTCACATTTTCACGGTTTTTCATACAACCGCTCATAACTGATTATGACGTTATTACACATTTTTCATTAGATATTTTGGAAACACAGTATCTTGTGGATATTATCTAGGTTTCTAAAGAAACCAATTTCTAAATTTGTGTAAAACTAATCCAGTAAAAACCTCTGAAAATGTCCTATTTTGTATGAACTTTGACACTTCATAATTTGCCTAAAAATTAAAAAAGTAAAAAAAGTAATCCTTGAGAGACCTTGCAAATTTTATTAAGATTCTAAATGACGACAACTTTTTCAAAAACTTTTAAGGGTTTAAAAAAACAGCTATTTCCTGGAGCAAGTTTTGTGAAATTTTCGAGTAAATCTCGGAATTACCGAATACTAACAGAGTTTCCAGGCGTTATCTCTCTTTTTTTGCATTGCCTTTTCGTCAAACATCGCGTTGGATTGCATTAAACGAAGTAACAAGCTTTTAAACCATTTTCGATGTTTACGATAAGCGAGTGGAGAAGGACCCTCTTAAGTACTAGCTTTTGCTCGCAGCTTTGGCCGCGTATATAAAATACAGCCTGTGTCACTCAGGAATAAAGCAGCTTTCTTTCGCAAGAAAAGAAGAGGAGGAAGAATATTAAATGTAGATAAATGTAATGAGCATATCATGATTACAGATCAACGTGTTATAACCAAAAAGCATATGAGTATATGTCATAAACATTTCAATTTCTTAAAGATATAAATGGATTGATATGTTTTCTTCACAATAGTTAAAGTAGCTGTAACGAGAGATATAAAGGGTGAGGTAAAATGAGATACAAGTCCAAGAATCCGGTCCAAAATAAATAACGCGGACTGTTAGCGAAATGTAAGCAAAGACTGGAAATCCCTAAACGGCTTTGCTCGTAAATCGGGGATATAAAATAAAGGAAATAACATAGATATATCTCTTCGATATATTTTTATTAATGGCAGCGTTTTCAAACAAAATACATATCACCACGACTGTTTTTCCAATATGGTGAAGGGGTGCCTAGAATACCTAGATTTATTAAGTTACATTACATAAGTTTATTTGATCATTACATGATTGCTGTATAAACTTTACAAGAGACTTTGACCCCTGAGTTTGTTTCGGTGTTTCTTCCTAGGGTAGTCAGCTAGGAAACATCGGCCTCATCTAGTTTAAATTGACGAAAAATTTATGTCTAATAGTGTTTTTAAAAAACCTAAACCTAAATATAATTTAAGATTTAATTTAGTAACTCAAGTCTTGGATCGTGGGGTCCGAGTACTCATACGATTTTTAAAGAAGTGTCCAAACGCTTAGCGAAACTTCGAGCGAGACCCAAGGGCTGGATTTTTTTTAGTTCAAAACCTGAAACACTTCCGATGAAAAATCGTATAGTACTTACTTTTTTTAGTGAAAAATCGTATGGTACTTGCAGTAGGAAAATCATCTAATGACATCCCCCGCTCTTGGGCGGAACGGGAGATAGTGTCAGACTTTTACTGACTATAAACCCACTCCTGTTCCTTCGTTGCCTTTCGTACCAGGGTTGAGCTATCATTCGAAATAACCCTGGCCCCAGTAGACTTCGACATAGCTGGGCCCCTGCTGTTGCTGACAGCTTCTTGGCGAACCGTCAAAACCGAAAGTCGACCAAGGCGCGCGAGAACAATGCGCGCCGTGGTCGACTTGGGCTCTGTCCGCACAGTTACCGGACGGTCGGACAGCGAGCTACCCATTGCTCGCCGTCCGCAAGCCCGATCGTATAGTACTTAACGCAAACAGGGAATAGAACTCAGAGCAAATAACACACCGAACATATCATCATCATCATCATCATTTCAGCCGTAAGACGTCCACTGTTGGACATAGGTCTACGCCAACTGTGGCATAAGGCCCGATCTATGTGTCTCGCATCCAAGGGATTTCCGCAACCCTCACCAGGTCATCGGAACAATGAAATCAAAATATTTAATTAATATTTCAGAATAGCAATATTTGAAACTAAAACCTTGGATATGTTTTGATTTTGGCAATACACACTATCTATAGTAACAGTAATCGGAAAATAAAGTTGTCCAAAAAAAAAGACCTTTTTGTCATTGATGTTTTTATTATTTATGTTACGTAACTGTCTATATAATATAATAATATAATATATAATATTCCACAACTATCACACAACGCCGTCTAGTCCCAAGCTAAGCAGAGCTTGTGTTATGGGTACTAGACAACTGATAAACATACTTATATATTTCTAAATACATACATATTATAGATAAATAACACCCAGACACAGAACAAATGATTATGCTCATCACACAAACATTTGTCCTGGGTGGGAATCGAACCCACGACCTCCGGCATAGCAGTCAGGGTCACTAACCACTAGACCAACAGGCCAGGCCATTACATTATGTGACCATTATGTATTACATTAAAACATTTTATGTATATCATTGTTATTTTATTGTTTCTTTTCGTTCCAAGTTACACTCTAGGGTCTTTTTCAAATGTCAAAACGGGCCTTTTATTTTTTTACGAGTTTTTAGAGTTACCGCAATTAATGACCGATCGATAATGTATGATGATAATGATCAGCAGCCCAGTTGGGTCGAAGTTTACTGGGGCCAGGGTTATCTGAAAGGTATAGAAGCTTGAGCCCCGGTATGAAGGCTAGAAGGAATGGGGTAGGTTTTTAGTCAGTAAGAGTCTTACACTATCTTCCGCTCCGCCCAAGAGCGGGGTTTTGCATTGGATGATTTTCCCCACAATAATAAAATATGATAATGATGAAATATATGTAGGGAAGGTATAATTATTCAAACAATGTGAATTTACGTCACACTGATAATAGTGCCCATACATCAGAATTTTCGCTTAAGCTTGGTAATTGCGACCCCAATATTATTCAATTACACTGAAAGGGATGAAACGAACACAGCCATCAGGAATGCCTTGTCAATAGTAATAATCAGTAAATATTAAGATACTTTTTTCATGAGAACCACACAAAAATAAGCCCAGAGCACTCGGAGCAGATAGCAGTGGTGGATCAGTGGTAACTGTTCCGACTTGCGTGTTATACGTCACGGGGTCAAATCAGGACAGGAGCATTATTTTGTCGAGGAGGAGAATCTAAAATGGTAAAAACACTATTCTAAACACAAAAAAGATTCGTCAACATTGGTTTATACATAATTGGTGAAATGAGGATATAATATCAGTGTGAACGTTACACGTCTGCAGTACCCCTCAGAGCGCAGATGGCATGATGCTATGTTATGAAACGATGTTAAAAATAAAGAAGTATGCGAATCCCGGAACATTTATATATCATTTATTTATTCCATGGCCCATTTTTGAAGTTCTTCATCAAATCTTTACAATATTTAAATGGGACTATTTAGCAGACAAATTCTTTGTAATAAAAAAAGAATCTTCGAAATTGGTTCTTGTATCGCAGAACCAGACACATAAAAAAACAGATAATTTGGGACCTCTTAATTTTTTTGTAAGTCGGTTAAATACGAAAAACACCGTGTTCCAATAAACGAAATATCTTTTTAATGGAAATAAGTAATACCTTCAAGCAACTTCAAGTATGAAAAAAAAAAATAACAGAAATAACACTGATATAAAAATATCTGCGTAGCGTGACGAGATTGATGAGTTACCCTCGAGCGATTAGTAAGTAATTAACGTGCCATAGAAAAAAGAATTACAGAAAATCAAGAAAAATATTTTCTTGCAGAAATTCAGAAATAGGATTTACGATAATTTAATCACAGTGATATAAATCACTCTGATTAAATTTATATAATGACTAGCGTATGATTGAACAATAATAATACATACCGCATAAAGTGGGGTAACTTTGTGCCTGGGGTATAATTTTGGCGCAAGCTTGTAAATCAATAGAAACATAAGAAACTGTGTTTACTGTATTTCTATTGGTTAATGAGTTCAAGTAATACCACACTTCTATGTTAATCGATCCTCTTATAAGCATGCTCGACATTGCTACGCTTCGCTACGTGGAATAACAGTGCCACACTTCTATGTTGGTTGATCCTCCTATACTGCATGCTGGACATTGGACACACTTCTACGTAGATCGATCATACTACACTGCATGTTCGACATTGCTACGCTTCGCTACGTGGAATAGCAGTGCCTCACTTCTATGTTGGTTGATCCTCCTACACTGCATGCTCGACACTGCTACGCTTCGCTACGTGGAATAGCAGTGCCACACTTCTATGTTGGTTGATCCTACTACACTGCACTGCTATACTTCGCTATGCGGAATAACAGTGCCAGACTTTTATGTTGGTCGATACTCTTACACTGCATGACTGCAGACATTGCTACGTTCCGCTACGCAGAATAGTAGTGCCACGCTTCTACGTAGATCGATCATACTACTCTGCATGTTCGACATTGCTACGGTCCACTACGCAGAATAGTAGTGCCACACTTCTACGTCGAACGATCATACTACACTGCATGTTCGACATTGCTACGCTACGCTACGCGGAATAGTAGTGCCACACTTCTACATTAATCGATCATACTACACTGCATGTTCGACATCGCCATGCTTTGCTACGCGATCTGTACTTCGATGCTGGTCGATCTTTCTACATCGCACGCTCGTTATTACTACGCTGCACAATTCACCCTACGGCACAGCAACTTTATTCCTAACAAATGACGTGATTACCATAGAGATTAGCTTTATTGGTCCCTATTTTCCTAGTTACTTTTATTGCTTATAGGTCCCTAAGGCTCACTTTTTGTCATCTGTAACCATGTTTTGAGATTTTACCGACTTTAAAGAACGTCTTTCTTGTTTACGGTATTTCAGAGGTCAGTCTTTCAATCTTTTGACTGCCGTAAATATTCTTATACAGCACATAAGGGACCTTTTATAAATCGACTGTTTTCAGAAAAAAAAGAGCCTTTTAAAGATTGATATTTATTGTTAACAACGCAGGTATCATCTGAAATATCTAGTGTTTCTAAGTAATTGTGTACTGATTCGCACTGAGTTCACTTGAATTAGCTGTCAATAATCATTTAATAGCTCATAGACCAAGACAAATATCTTGTTACGTCTCAGTGGGATTAAATATCGACCAAACCAAGAGGTATTTATATCTAACCGTTATTATCAGTTCCTCATTACGAAAATTAATGTCCAAAGTGGAGACATTGCACAAATCAATATGAATGTCAGGCATCCCTTCTGTTCCCTTTAATTTGCACTTAAGCCATTTCAGATGTCGTTCGATTACACTAAGCCTGCGATTTTCGTGACGTCATTAGCTAACATTTTACGAAAGCTTACCATTTTTTTTTGTAGGAGAGATTTTGTTTTCGCTCTTTAGACGGGCCACAAAGGTTTTATACTAACTGAAAGAAATTCACAAGTTTTGAGTTGACGTTAAGCTGAAGGTCGTACGTGGGACGGAATTAATCTAAAAGTTATGCCACTAGTGTTGGGGTCTTGGTGATATTGAGTTGCTAATAGGGCGGCGGTTATTTTACTTGTGCTTAGTTGTGTGTTTGAACTTGTTGATTGAGATTGTTGCTTTACTCAGTTCGTGATTACGTAGGCACCTACTGGTCTGAGACTTTTTTTAAACAAAGGCACTCTTGGTCTTAAAAATTAAAAAAAAATTAAAGATTTTGCTTGAAATAACCACACGCGGAGTATGTTTTGTTGGCAGCGGATATCGCTATTTCTTTTTTTTTATTCCACAATTATCACACAACGCTGTGCTAAGTAGAGCTTGTTTTATGAGAACTAGACAACAAATAAACATACTTATATATTTCTAAATACATACATATTATAGATAAATTAACCCAGACACCGTGCAAATTGTATTTGTACTTGTTATTACATTTATTTGGTGCATCTTGTTTTTCTATGCAATACTTAGGTACAGTCATGGCGTCGCTTGCCAAATCAGAAAGAATGACCACTAACGCTTTAGTTCGACCTTCAACTTACCGCGACAGTAATAGTGATCTCAAGAAATTGGGATTGTCACAATCACGATGGCCATTCATTGAAAAGTGGGTGCATAGGCGTCATGGCATCCTAAAGGTCCCCTGACGCAGATCCTAGCATACGGATATTTCGGGCGGATTTTGTTTCGGATTCGGTAATATAAAACACACTGTGTCTACGTATCTTACCCAACTGTCCTGTCACAGGTCTGCTGGAAGAAATTTCGTTAGAAATAAGCAGGTCCTTTGTACTCTTTTATCCTTATTTGTTCTTTTCTATTTAAGTGTTTGTGTGTATATAAATGAATAAATAAATGCCAGGGTGTAATCATTGTGTGGATTGCAAGCCTGGATCAATGGCGCGACATGTTCTACACGAGTCCCAAAGAGGTGTTAGCAAAATTGACGGCGCTCTCTAGGGCCGATGTTTGCCAGGATAGCGGGCTTGTTTGAAAGATTTACCGTGGTCCTGAAACACAAAAAACAACTGAAGGAACACTGGTGGGTTTTAGTCAGTAAAAGTCTGACACTTCTAAATGCTGCAAGGATACCAAGAAAAGTTTATATAAAACAGATCCTTTAGGTTTTATATTATCTTTTCATGAATATCATCGAGTCCAAAGCCAAAGTTGCTGCTAGGAAACTAGGCGTTCTTGCAAAGGTTCGTCGGTACTTCACACCGGGACAGCTTTTAATGTTATACAAAGCACAGGTACGATCGTGTGTGGAGTACTGCAGCCACATATGGGCTGGAGCTGCAAAGTGCCACCTAGCAGCTTTGGACTCGGTAGAAAGGCGTGCGAAGAGGCTGATTGGTGATCCAGATATAGTTAAGTCCAATCTTCAAAGCCTTCAGCACAGGCGTAGGATAGCCAGCCTTTCGGTGTTTTACAGGTTGCATTTTGGAGAGTGTGCGCAGGAATTGCATGACTTGATTCCGCCATCTCATTTCTACCATCGGACAAACCGACGTACGGCAAGTATCCACCCTTACGTTATTGAAACCTCTACGATCCGGACTAAGCGTTTCGCTTCGTCGTTTATACCGCGTACTTCGAGGGACTGGAACAATTTGCCAGCTACGGTCTTCCCGTCCGATTACAATTTAAGCGTCTTCAAGGCTAGAGTGAATAGGCTCTTAATAAACTAGTGCGCTTGACCACCAACGATTGCATTACTGCTTACCATCAGGTGGGATCGCAGTCAAGTACTAGTTTATATGTTTATATCAGATAAAAAAAAAAGAATATCATGTCTACGTCTGTGGCAGATATAAGTCAGAAAGCTAATCTATTGGCCTTTAAGTCAAGAGTGATTAAGTTATTTCTAGGCAAGTGTACTTCATTGTGGGCAACATCATCGTTTGATATCAGGTGAGATGGTGACCAAGTGCGAGCCTAGAAATAATAATAAAAATAATAAGCAAAAGTAAGACCCAAATCATAGTAATTCAAAGTCACACTTACTATGATTTGGAAGTGCCAAATTCTCACATTCACAGTATCTAGGTTTCTACTAAAAACTAGTTTTCAATGAAAATCAATATGGTTATCTGAGTTCCTATACACCATCCGGTTCCATCATGAGATCACCTCAAAATCATAATAATTTTGCATTTTCATCTGATTAGACATGCATGCAAAACGGCTCAATCGGTAACCGAGAAGTGGATCAAATTTAATTTGCAAGATTAGATTACAGATATACAATTTAAATCTCAGGACAGAAGAAAATAATAAAAGCTCTTGAAAGAACACAATTTATAATGCTTTCTTAGTTCCTTCTCCTTGCGTCGTATTCCTCAATGCTGAGGGTCGTGATCTCCCTGCTTCATCACTTTAACCTTAATGATCTTTTTCCATCTGCTTCTGTCTCTGGCGATGTGAAGGGCATTGTACATTGTAGAGTCAAGAGTGGTGCGGATCTGGTCGGACCAACGTATTGGGCTGCGCCCGCGAGGCCTTTTTTCATCCACATTACCGCTTTCTTGGTTATGTAAAGGGAAATGAAGTAATTAAGCAAAAAATAAATGTTTCCAAGTAGTAAGCAAAATTCTGTTTGGTTTCAGATGACGCGATCTTTCCTCGAGCGAAGCATAGTGAGTATTTGAGGTGAGTTGGTAAATTAGCGTAATCGATCATCCGCCTCATTCCGCGGCGACGCGAGGACGCTTGCGGCTCCCACTTAATCGACATTTAATGTGATATTTTTTCCATAAACCCTGTAAAAGAAGATCTCCCTGAATGAAGAATATTGCTCAGAATTTTATATGATAGTTTTTAGTTTATTTACAACCAGCAAAGATGAATAACTTTCGCAGAATTTAGTTTGTGTTGATGCTGGGTTGGCGTGCTGTTTTTAGAATAGCAGGAAATCGAGTTCTTGTATTATGTAGGATTCTAGGAAACTTAAATAAAATTAATTTCACAAAGACATTGCTACTAATTCTATGCAACTTTGCTTCATTCATTAAAAGTCAGGTACATTGTACAAGCAAAAAATATGCAGAATCTTATTGCACATTATTTTATTGTTATTAAACATTTGTCCTAATGCTTGTAGAACTTGCAGTTTCTGTTTAAACCTAAAAACAATAATGAGATTCATTTCTTGTAGACCTATTAACTGCTCGATAATTATTTCCAACACGCAATTTTTTTTTTTTTCGATCGGGAAATTCATCTTATGACAAAACCCGCTCTTGGGCGGAGCGGGAAATAGTGTCAGACTCTTACTGACTAAAAACCCCATCCAGTTCCTTCTAGCCTTCATACCAGGGCACGGATCCCTTTCGGACAACCCTGTCCCCAGTAGGTTTCAACCCAGCTGGGCCCCTCCTGCTGCTGACAACTCCTTGAGGCGCGCGAGAACAGTGCGCGCCGTCGACGTCTTGGACTTGGTCCATTACCGGACGATCGGACAGCGAGCTACCCTCCGCCGCTATGGCTCGCCATCCGCGAGAACCCCCCCCCCCCCCCGTCTACGGTGGCCGGAAATCGGGATCGGAATCCCGACGGCGGCGGCGAGGGCGCCTTTGCCTGATGCGGTCGGCCTCCTCCTTTGCTAGCATCACTGCTTCGCAGAAGGAGGCGACCGCCTGCCACTCCTCCTCGCTCCGGATCACGCCCAAGCAGGGCACACCTCAACTGTGTGCTCCACCGTATCCTCCGGGCGTTCCGCACAGTGGCGACACCCGGGCGTCTCTTCCGCTTGAATCCGGTGCAGGAACCTCCCGAATCCAACACGCACTTGGCCCGCGTAGTAGATTACGGCCCATTCCCTCTCCTAGAGAGGAGGCTTGAGTCCCAACAGTGGGAACATTATAAGGCCGATTATGCTATTTTTATTGGTTTTGCTCATTAGCATTTGCATTCATTTTACTGATATTTCTATAAGGCTTCGTCCTTACTTGACGTTCGGACGTTGAGGTACCCATGGCTCGTCGGCCGCAAACCGGCATCCACGGAAACCAGTCGTTGTCCTTAGACTCCTGATGTTGGGTGCGTCTTCGGCGACGGGTAGGACGCGAGGCTTGTCTCCTCCTCACGGTTTCGGCTGGAGAATTGCTCTCTCTCCTTACCAAAGCCGGATGCGAAAGGTCCCCGCTGCTGATCGCCTGGACAAGGATACGGGAGTGCTCCGTCCAAGCGAGACAGATTTCAACTGTATGCTCCACCGTATCTTCCAGGCGATTCATACAATAGTAGCACCCGGCGTTTCTTCCCGCTGAATCTAATACAGGAACCTCCCGGAACAACCGTGTCCGGTATTACCTGCGTCAATAGAGTGTTGCTATCCCTTGGAGGGTATTTTGTTATTACAGGAAATTATTAAGGATCAGTCCCTGCTATAATAACTTCGTATGATAACATATATGATGTAAGAAGAGTTGTTAATGAAGACATAATAATATGTCACAGACATAATATCGTGTCGACATTCAGGCAACAATTTATGCATGGCAACATCGTTCACTAAATCACAAGTAATGACCGGAATCCGTGGTAAGTAGCTCAAAGTTAGTGACAAAGCGAGAATCATGATCCGAAAAAAGCAAAGGTCGTTAGTAGGAAAAATGATAAAAAGGAAAATAGGTATAAGAGGTAGGTGCGAGCGCAAACAGAATGAGAACGAATTTAATGACATTGATATTTTACTTTTGACATATTATGCACTTAAATAACGTTTTGATAAACAAAACTCCATGAATGCGAAACAAAAAATTAGTGTTGGTGTTGTGTGTGTTGTGTTGTGTGTAGTGTTGTGGTCACCAGTTTGGAGGTATGTGGGACAGAGAGTAAAGTCCCACAAACCTCCGTTGAAAAGGGAGTATCCTCCAACCAGACAGGGTGTTATAGTCTGGTGGGCGACTGCCCGATAGTTGATGTCGGGCTGTCGTATATGTTCAAATCGCGCGGAGAACTTTGATTGCGCGATGCAGGATTTCGTATATTCTTCATAGTTCTTATGTGGCGTCATAGATGTCGCTACACCAACAACAGATTTTTTATTTCCTTTTAAAATTTCAAAGTCGTTTGACTTTTTAGGCAGACCATAATAAGTAACGTGGGAAATAGCAAACACGCAATTACGTTTAAACACACACAAAAGGTAATGGGCACTTTTGTATAGACTCCGTCCCCAGTGCTGTATCGCGTTCTAGCGTAAACCATTTAAAAGGTTTAGGTTTTCTCGCAGTTTTTTTTTTCAAAGACATTAGTGGCTTTAGTGATTTTGAGCCTCATGACGTCGATTGGAACCAACATTGTTTCATATCATTGAAAACTGCTCAACGAGTCGTATTTTATCTTTCTATCAAAGTAAATATTTTTGTCAATAAGAACAAAACTCGAAGTACAATCTACAATTAATTAATTATTTACAATTATAAATTAATTTTTAACTGGCCTGTTGGTCTAGGGTCGTGAGTTCGATTCCCACCCAGGACAAAGGTTTATGTGATGAGTATGATCATTTTTTCTGTGTCTGGGTGTAATTTTTCTATATTATGCATCTATTTAGAAATATATAAGTATGTTTATCAGTTGTCTAGTACCCATAACACAAGCTCTGCTTAGCTTCGGACTAGACGGCGTTGTGTTATAGTTGTGGACTATATTATTAATTTGCTACTTAGTGAATATCCTACTAAAATAAAATGGGTCATAATTATTTTACTGCCCATGTACTACATATTGGTGCCGTACAATAAAATGAAGCTATGGACATTACCAATTATTATTGTGTCAAATTGTTATAGCTCTGGGTTCAAAATGCCCATTCTCTTTTGTGTTTGTTATTACAAAGTCTGCATAGTAGACGATTTCAGATGAAACCTGGACACTATCTAACAAAACTTTTCATTAGGTCTGCCAAAAATTACAATTCCTTAAGCTATGATGTGCACGTAGACGCGAGCTTGCGGACGGCGGGCCATGGTTAGCTCGCTTTCCGACCGTCCGGTAACTACCCGGACCGAGTCCAAGTCGTTGACGGGGCGCACTGTTCCCGCGCGCCTCAAGGAGTTGTCAGTCACAGTAGGGGCTCAGCTGGGTTGAAGCCTACTGGGACCAGGGTTTCGAAAGAGTAGCTCGAGCCCTGGTATGAAGGCTAGAATGAATGGGGTGGGTTTTTAGTCAGTAAGAGTCTGACACTATCTCCCGCTCCACCCAAGAGCGGGGGGTTGTCATTGGATGATTTTCCTCACCATAAAAAAAGCTATGATGTGCAGTTTGTTCTTATTCACGATCAGATGTGAAACATTAACGGAAAGGGGAGGCTACAAGCTTAAAAGAAAATAATTTATCCTCAAAGGTGTCAGTACGCCAACCAGCTCACGAACGCAAGGAAAGAACTGGAGGTGTCTGTTTTGATGGGATTTTAGGGGACCTACGTAATATTATGTACAACCCGTGTACCCGGTAAATTTCCGACAGGCAAAACTGACGAACTTCCATGAAGGTTCGTCTTCATTTCCTGTTTAACCCCTTCAGAGAACGATTAGAAACAAATCCTCTTTTCAAAAATGGCGTGATTCTAAAACCAGCGGGTTTGGCTTCACATTGTCCATAAGTGAATTAATTGAAGATTTTTCTTAATTTATTAAACCCCAAACGAACGCTGGCGTTCGCTCTCTTTGTATTTCTATGGTCTCTAATAACGGTATTCGAAAGGCTCAAAACACCAAAAAACCTTTCGATTACAGTTATTTGAGACATAAAAAAAATGCCACTGGCTGATAATATTATATTTGATCATGTTTCAATTATATTAATTTAAATTCATACATACTTAGACCATAGATAGATTAAACGCGTTAGGTCACAAATAATGATATTGTTTTGATTTTTAGGATTCCATACCTCAAAAGAAAAAAACGGAACACTTATAGAACCACTTTGTTGTCCGTTTGTCTGTCTGTCAAGAGTCTTTGTCTCAGGAATGCGTGGAAGTATCGAGTTGAAAACTATATCACTCAGTTTGCGGTACCTTGAAGCTGTGAAAATAAAGAAACTTCTGAGTTAACGATAAAAAAAGATACGCCGTGTCGCAAAAAAGTGTATTTCAACACTCTCAAGGAAATCAAAATTCATAGGGTACTTCGCGTTGGCCTAGAATCCAGGAATTTGGTATGAAGCAAGTTCTCATAGCACAAGTACAGTATAAAAACTGGAAACTGTAAATTTGTAGTTACGTCACAAAATAAAAACTTTTTTTGCTATTCGGATCTTCGTAACTCAATTCGGGAATTGAACTGTTTTCATAGGTAAGTTTGTACAGTCCGACTCGCACTTGCATTTAATTTTTTTAGGATGATTTATGTACAACTAGCTGCTCCCAGCGGCTTCGCCCGCGTGATAGCAGAAAATTATCCCAAGGGAACATACTTCCGGAATAAAAAGTATCCTATGTCCTATTCCAGGATATGGTCTATCCGTGTACAAAGATTCATCAAAGTCGGTTTTGCCATTTAGGCGTGAAGACGTAACAAACAAACAAACTCACTTTCGCTTTTAAAATATTAGTAAGGATTAGTAAGGATTAACTTGTGCAACATTACAGCCTAAACTAATGCGTTAAACATAAACTAAGAAATAAAAGAAGAGAAAAACAAAAAGAAAACATAAACACTACCACTAAAATAAAATAAAAAATCCCACAAAACCAAATAATACAAGGTGTACTTGCTGGTTTCATCCATCCTCTCACAAAACCTTAAGGTGGTGCATCACGACTCACATTTTCACTGTTTTTCATACAACCGCTCATAACTGATTATGACGTTATTACACACTTTTCATTAGATATTTTGAAAACACAGTATCTTGTGAATATTATCTAGGTTTCTAAAGAAACCAATTTCTAAATTTGTGTAAAACTAATCCAGTAAAAATGTCCTATTTTGTATGAACTTTGACACTTCATAATTTGCCTAAAAATTAAAAAAGTCAAAAAGTAATCCTCTAGGGACCTTGCAAATTTTATTAAGATTCAAAATGACGACAACTTTTTCCAAAAACTTGTAAGGGTTTAAAAAAAAAACAGCTATTTCCTGGAGCAAGTTTTGTGAAATTTTCGAGTAAATCTCGGTATTACCGAATACTAACAGAGTTTCCAGGCGTTATCTCTCTTTTTTTGCGTTGCCTATTCGTCAAACATCGCGTTGGATTGCATTAAATGAAGTAACAAGCTTTTAAACCATTTTCGATGTTTACGATAAGCGAGTGGAGAAGGACCCTCTTAAGAGACATCGTGACTGGATTTTAATAATATATAGAATTAATGTTATATTTCAGTGTATATAATAAAGTTGTCCTGAAACCTCTGAGAATATTATATAATTTTGAAACTTTGTCAATTGGCTTAGTCAAAAATATTTTTAGAGTTCCGTACCTGAGTCTGTCAAGACTCTTTTAATCAGAAAGCGTTGAGGTATTAAGCTAAGAATTCCGAAATTCCCTATAACTTTTGCCAGGGATTTAGTGTCAGTTTCACTACTACTACGCACTATGAACTGGTTCTACGAGTTACCCTTTGCTTAATCAAAACGTCAAATTGAAACACAAAATAATGGCGCTGAAAAATAAGATTGAAATCTTGACTTTATAAAATATTTAAAAAAATTGTGAAGTGTCTTATTGTAATAGTTATTATTTATTAAATCTTCATCTTTGCTCGGGCCTTCATCCGTTACGTAGGGTTTTTCTTTGGTGGGTACGGAACGGGAGATAGTGTCAGGCTTGTACTGACTAAAAAACAAAACTCACTCGGTTCCTTCGTTGCCTTTTATACCAGGGCGGAGTATTCTTTTCAGAAGCAAACCCTTGGCCCCAGTAGGCTTCGACCCTGTTGGGCCCCTACGGTTGCTTAAAACTCCTTGAGGCGGGCGGAAACAGTACGCGCCGTCGACGACTTGGGCTCGATCCGGACGGTTACTGGACGGTCGGACAGTGAGCTACACCCGTTACGTGGGGTTGGTTTTCCAAATCTTGAGGCGCCATCTACTTCGCTGACAAGTATCGTCATCAGACAAACCCAGCAACTTCATGTTTCTCTTGACATTCGTCCATGTAGGTCAAAGTCTGCCTCTCTCTCTCTTTTCTGTGTAGCTATTTTTTTTTCTAGGTTGCAAATCATCTAATGACATTTTCCGCCGTCTCAGACTTTTACTGACTAAAATCCACTCTTTTCCTTCTTTGCCTTTGTTTCATGGCCCCGGTGATCTCTATCGCATAATCCATGGGCCCATCTGTGTAGATATAGAATGGTATTTCTTCACCACATGATTATCGATTCTTTGCATTAACTGTCTATACCACCGTAACGTGGACTCCGTCAGAAACTCGTCAATGGGTGCGACTTTAAAACTACTGAATACATCCATTCGTTACGAACTTTATCTTTGATGGTAACTCCACCCGCCTAAAATACTCGTAACATACGCATTTCTGTGATAATTATCTAACTTTTGCTCGTCCATTTTCTTCACGGTTTGAAGGTTTTTTGTTGTCATAGACCAAAAATGGTCTTAAAACGGTTTTATAGGCTTTGCCTTTAGGTTTTACAGGCGTTTTGGGGTCGAATTAGCTCCAGATAGCTCAAGCCATTTATTTCACCCAGATGTTTTGCGGTGACGTCGCCAGTTATCGTGCCGTGACAGAGTCAAGGTATTTAAACTTAGTTACTTTGTAGGTAATAATTCTTTTTCTTCCTGCCCTTATCCCGTTTTATTTGGGGTCGGCGCAACTCGTCTTTTTCTTCCATTCTGTCCTGTCACTCGGCACGCTATCATCCACTCCCTTTTCTTTCATATCTGTAGGTAATAATTATAAAATAAATAATGTTGATAGATTTTTCGTATGTGTACATAGGCCAATTTTTTAAATATCTCTTGTGGTTACATCACAAAATTATTACTTTTTATGCGATTCATAACAAAATTCGATACTCGATTCGACAATCGGACTATTTACATGTTTTTTTTTTGTTGACAGGGAATATCATCTTATGACAAAACCCGTTCTCGGGTGGAGCGGGAGATAGTGTCAGACCGCCTTCATACCGGGGCACGAGCTCCCTTTCGGACAACCCTGTCCCCAGTAGGCTTCGACCCAGCTGGGCCCCTCCTGTTGCTGACAACTCCTTGAGGCGCGCGAGAACAGTGCGCGCCGTCTACGTCTTGGACTCGGTCCATTACTGGACGATCGGACAGCAAGCTACCCATGGCTCGCCGTCCGCGACTATTTACATGTCAGTTCTGTACAAATTTAGGTAAGTTTGTACAGAACCCTCGCTGCGTGAGTACGAGAGTTCTATTTGGGTTTACGTTTTACTTGATAAATCACTCAGGTTATCTTTTAAGATTATGTCATCACAAATCACGTGGCGTTACCCGTTGTGTACCTACAGCGGCTACCCGATAGTTTATCGAGTTTATCAAAATATTTACTTAATCTATATCATCACTCAGTTTCGACAGCCCAACAAATAGTTTCCGACAGTAGCACGATATTCTGTCTTTTCATTTTGTTGTTATAGTTTAGCATGGTTTTAGGGATTAGGATATTTGAAACAAAACACGATATAAAAACAAAGATAAAACTAACAAAACAGTGCATAAATGTCATGTTCTTCAATTACATTATTGTTATTACAATCCCGTCCCACTGCTGGGCAAAGATCTCCCTATATTCCTTCTAATGATCACGATTCCTCGCTATCTCTTTCCAATGATGTTTATCCATGTTCTTTAGTCTCTCTAAAAAGTCAAACGATTTGGGTAATTATTAGGGCAAAATGAAATCTGATGAAGTCAGCACTGGTTCAATAAAATCTACGCGGATTAAGAGATCTTGATCATTGTTTACTAATGTATAACAATAAAATAAATACTCATATTCGATACTTTTTATATAGTTCTTCCCTTATAAAAGGTATCGAATATAAGTATTTTGTTTTTTTTGGCTTTATTTTTGTCTTCAATCTACACTAATACAATAAAGAGGTAAAGTTTGTTTTTTTGTTTGTAGGATGTAATCTCTGGAAGTACCGATAGAAAGCTGCTTTATTCCTGAGTGACATGGGCTACATTTTATGTTGGTACGCGAGTGTAGCCGCGGGCAAAAGCTAGTCTCTAATATTCTGCTAAAAGGTTCCAAGCCAATTACTAGAACAACAGTTAGCAAGTTACCCAGTTAGTCGATGTATCATGTATAACCGTATTTCATTTTGAGGCTTCGTGCACATGCAAGGTGTGGACCTCTAAATCTTAAACTCGGCTGCAAGTCTCAAGTCGGAGGAGGGAAGTGTAACTAATCATATAAAGTGGTACACTCAGCGGAGTAATGGGCTGCTTTCTAAAGAGGTCTTTCGTTTAATTTTCTGTCGTACAATAAAGCTTGTTTGACATGTACCTACACCTTGTTTAAGTACGTGTTCGAGACTTACTTTGTACTTAAATATTTGCAACCCGTTGCTGTTTCTTCTGCGTCGTTGGTACCGTAATTGCTCTCTGAGATTCTATATATTATATACTAGCTCTAAAAAAAATCGATAAATCAATTATTATATAGACGTGAAAATGCAAAAATTATGTATGATGTTTTTTAATTGTAAATCTCCTTCAGTAAATAAAGGCTATTTTATTTTATTTAAGTTTATATACTAGCTCTAACCCGTAGCTTCGCCCGCTTACATAAAAACAAAATATAGCCTATGTCAATCAGGTATAAAGCAGCTTTCTGTCGGTGAAAAAATTTTAGCAATCGGACCATTACTTTCAGAGATAACCTCCTACAAACAAAAAAACGACAAAACAAATTTTACCTCTTTATTATATTAGTGTAAAGTGTAGATATACTAACTGGCTCGGAAAACTCTGTTTTGCCATATAAATTATTAAAGAAGAAAATGGCGGGTGGGTCTGCACACGGTCTGCAGGAGCGCAAACAATTGCCTGCAACCTAATAACCAAACCTTCCAAAAAAAAAAAAACTAAGTCTCGTTCTAAGCGTTTTGGAGTAGTGTGAAAACATTGTGACTAGTGCCATGGGTTGACTTCTGAAAAGGTTACCCTTGGTTCTGGAACGTAAATAGCAACTGAAGGAATATAGGTTTGATTTTAGTTTTAAAAATCGGGCACGCCCTCACACTCCGCCCTAGAGTGGAAAAAGTAATGTTTCCAATAAAAAAAAAAACTATATTTTTTGCTGATTCCCGATAGTATAGCCTTTATAATACTGCCGGATATTTAATACAGTAACATTGTTTTTAATTAATTTATTATTTATTTATTTAATCTTTTTTTTTAATTTGTGTGGTAGTTTCAGCAATTAGCGCGTCAAATTAAAAAAAAATCTCCACATTCACAAAAATGGTTATTTAAGATTTTTAGTTTTGTATCGGTTTTCATAAAAACCGGTTCCTAAGGATTCTTCTTAAAACCTGATTATATCTACATGTACCTACCCATTATATCACTAGAGAGGGGAATGAAATTTTGCATACAATACCAGCTGATGGTCAGGATTAACATAATCCAGGGAACATTTCGATCGGATCTAGTGACATATGGCCTTTTTTATGAGTGTATCTGCTGTGTTGGCTGAGCCCGGTTATTCATAAGGTTAGCCACCGATTTTGAGCCAAACCTATTGTTAAAATCGTATACTGTACGGTTTTTACCACGTCCCAAGTCATTATTCCTAAGTTTCATCATAATGAGAAGTGTGAAGCTGACAAAGCAGCCTCTGATGTACCGTCTGACCTTTCTCACAAACGTAGTGTGGGTACTCAAGCAAAACGATGAACGTCTAAAACTAGACAGGGTTTGCGAAGACACAACGCGACCGAGTGAAATATAAAATCCATGATTTCCACACAGTTTTATCGTTTGAATGTAAGGGCCGTCACAGCATGATAGTATCCTATAAAACAAATGTTGCCATTTGCGGATAAAACTCGACACGCACGCTCAACAAAAGCCACGGGAATGTGGTGCTGACCGCCGCCGCCGGGTCCCTACTGGAGATTACCCGCTTCGAAAATCCGATTCGATAAATTCTATGTTGTACCGCTCAAAGTGAAGATTAGGTAGAACCAATATGTGATCTGGGAAATTTCCCATTCGCTCCTGAAAGTTTAGGAAAACAACGTTGAGAGTCGAGCAATACAATAAGAGTTAACGGTGGGGGATGCGTTTCTATGGTTTTTACTCGCTGTGTTTTAGTGGTCTGCTAACGGCGTGTGCTAAGTAAGACGTTGCTTTTACTGTTATGTCGTCGTATTCAAGTATTTTTACTATTGCCGTCGTTGAAATTCCCCTTTTAAGGCACACCATTCCATATGGCTTCAGCTACTAAAATCAAAATAAATATGCAATTTTGCTCAACTTCAATAAAATGGGAACTGTGGTAATAGCCTCCACTTTTGAGTAGGTTGAGGGTTCAAATACAGCCAAGGGCATTACTTTGTGTAGTTTACCACCACTGCTCTCAAAATGGTGGAGAAAAACATCGTGAGGAAATCCTGTGTCTTAGTACTCGTACCAAAAATTTGAGGATGGTGAGGTGGATTGAACTGTATTCATGCCCTTTTCTAGAAAGGAGGCCTGAATCCCAGCAGTTATTCACAGCATACTGCTACAGCTTATGCGATTCAAGGGTAAGAGAAGTCCGGGTACTGCCATTGTGTGGACTACCCGGAGGGCACAGTGGAGCATGGGTTGGAGGTGTGCTCCGCCCAGCAGAGCATCGATGTGTCCTCGTGGGGGTGAACAGCGAGGGTGACCTCTCGCGCCGGACTTTGGCTCCGGTCATGGTCCAGAGCGAGGGGGATTGGGTAGCGGTTGTCTCCTTCAGCGAAGCTGTAATGCTAACGAAGAAGACGGCTGCACGCATGGGCGAGGGGATATCCTCAGCGGCCAGGACCCCGACTACCTGCCACCGTAGCCTTTCGGCCGTCCGGTAAACGGTCCAGATAGAGTCTGAGTCGACGATAGTGTTCCGCCTGCGACTTCAAGATGTGACAGCAAAACCGTAGGGGACTAGCAGGGCAAATCCATATCCAATGCATGGGAGAACTTCTGAAAAGGTGACTCGTCCTAGAATACAAACAAAAGGCAACTGAATGAACATAGGGGAGGTTTTAGTCAGTAAAAGTCTGACATACAATTCCGCTCAGCGGACAGCGGGAGATGTCATTACATGATTTCCTACATCAAATAATAAATGCTATTGGTGGACCGCATAAATGCTATACTTAAGTAATAAAATGTTTCACATGAATGACTCAACCCGTTAAAATGGCAAAGCTTTTAACTAAAACTACGCCTAATATTTTCCCGCCGCTATTTATTTTTGGTAAGATCCGAACCTACACACATTAGTTAAACTGTTTGGACCCGCAACGAAATTAACTAGAAGAAAAAATGGGAGGAAAAGTGAGAAAAAAGCCCATAGTTAATGTACCATACCGTGTTTGTAGTGTCGATGGGTCTGTGCGTAACTTAAGAGCGTCCAACCTAAGATACATTTACATTACTTTTTATACAACCGCTCTTACGTGATTATGACGTTATTACCTACACATTTTCCTCTAGATATTTTGGAAAGAATCTTGTGGATATTATCTAGGTTTCTACTGAAAGCAAATCGTAAAGTGTAAAACTAATTCAGTGAATTCAGTAAATACCTCTGAAAATTCGCTATTTTGCATGAACTTTGAGCCTTCATAATGTACTCACAAATGAAAAAAGTTAAAAAAAAATATTTACAGAAACTTCGCACATTCAATCAAAATTCTGAATGATGATCAAAAATGTTCCTAAATATTTTGTAGTTAAAATAAAAATACATATTTCCTGGAATATGTTTGGTGAAATATTCTAGTGAATGCCAACGTTCAGGTGTTATTTTTTTTTCACGTTAACTCTTTATGAAATATTTTTTGTTTGGATTGCATTGGATGAACCAAAAAGCTTTTTAACCATGCTCAGTTTAACGATACACGGGTCGTAAAGGGCTCTCTGAGAGAACGAACGTTTACATAATATCCCTATCAGAACTTCATGGCTGAACGATGGACCACCATAATATCTTCGGCCTAGTTTGGTGGTTATCATCAGATGTAAACATTGTACTTGTTAAATGCTAACTACAAAATGTACATTTGTGTCAAATAAACGTTTTTATTTATTTTAATTATCTATACTAATATTATAAAGAGGTAAAATTTGTAAGTTTGTAAGTTTGTAAGTTTGTATGTAGGGGGTAATCTCTGGAACTCATAATCCAATTGTAAAAAAATGTTTACTGGCAGAAAGCTACATTATTCCTGAGTGCTATAGGCTATAAATTGTTTCTATAGCATGTATATTAACCGAGCTATCACAACTTTTGTCTAGCAAGTCGGAAAAAAATACCTCATAAAATCGAATTATTTGCGTGCGCTGCCTAAACAGTTGCTTAAAATTAAAAACAATGTATGGCGACCTGGTTCGTCTTAATTATTTCTACAAAAAAGTCCGCGATACCATATCTCTATCTTTTATATTATATCTTTTATACTTCTTTTATTGCATTAAAAATATTTTTTTTCGGCATACTTACGTTTGGCTGATTATTTGAGCAACAAAATATTAATTCTTATGACATTAAATTATTTCAGTATCACAAGAACATCATATAGATAAGATTTGCCATTTACAGCATATCAATTGGTCATACAGTTTCGGAGATAATTTAAAATTACTAAAACGCAAAATGCATACTAAATAGCATAACTTTCATTGTGCAGACGTTTTACCTATTTTTTTTTTATTTCTTTTTATGCTGGGCAAAAATCATCTTATGACAATCCCCGCCCTTGGGTGGAGCGGGAGATAGTGTCAGACTCTTACTGACTAAAAACCCACCCTGTTCCTTCTAGCCTTCAAACCAGGGCACGAGTTCCCTTTCGGATAACCCTGGACCCGGTAGGCTTTGACCCAGCTGGGCTACTGCTGTTGCTGACAACTTCTTGAGGCGCGCGGGAACAGTGCGCGCCATCGACGTCTTGGGCTCGGTCTATTACCGGACGATCGGACAGCAAGCTACCCATGGCTCGCCGTCCGCGAGCCCGCGTCTACGGTAGCCGGAAATCGGGATCGGAATCCCGGCGGCGGCGGCGGGGGCGCCGTTGCCTGATGCGGTCTGCCTCCTCCTTTGCTAGCATTACTGCTTCGCAGAAGGAGGCGACCGCCTGCCATTCCTCCTCGCTAAAGACTATGGCCTCAACCAGAACCCGGCGCGAGAGGTCTCCGCCGCCGATCGCCCCCACGAGGGCACGGCGATGCTCTGCCCAGGCAGGGCACACCTCGACTGTGTGCTCCACCGTGTCCTCCGGGTGTTCCGCACAGTAATGACACCCGGGCTTCTCTTCCGCTTTAATTCGGTGCAGGAACCTCCCGAACTTGCCATGTCCGGTGAGGACCTGTGTCATGCGGAAGGTAAGGATGCCGTGAGGCCTTTCCAGCCACGCCTCAAAGAGGGGATTTACCGCCATAATTGTGGCGTGCCCAACGTTTTACCTATTTGCCTATAGATGGCGTTCTGCAATTACGTAATTTTTCTGAATCGCGGTGTTAAGTGGTAATCGCGGTTGTAATCCACAGAAAGTGGATTGATGACCCTCTCGAATTATTATGCCCACGTTGTCGTTAGTTGGAGTTCTTCTGTCAGTTGCTTATTGGTTTCGGTTGTTTCGTTCGTATGGTTGTTGTTATTGATAGATACCTCATAATCTAAAATATCGTAATTTTGTTGTACGTTTGTTTTGTATGTTCATAGTTTCGTACTTCGTTCTATCGTAATAATCGATACGAGTTATTCGATATTACGATTGTTTTGTTTTGTAAAGGCGGACGGTGTTCGAGTCGTCTCTCCCTTTGTTCATAATTGTTTTCAAGTCTGTGCGTAGTTTGTTGAGAGCGTGTCTAAAAGGAAATCTCAACTGTCCCGGCAGACATCACAGACAAGAGCCGCTCGAGTACGCCGTACGGAAGAATCTGCCCCTGAAAATGAGCAGCGCCTCTCGAGAAATAGAGAATATATTTCGCAAGCACGCGCTAGAGAATCTAGCTCTGAGCGCTCACAGCGCCTCGCTAGCCAAAATGTAAGGACGTCGCGGGCCCGTGCTCGAGAAACTAGCGCTGAACGTGCGCACCGTCTATCTGAGTTAAGGCAGCATGTCTCTGAGACAAGGGATAGGGAGACTAGCGCTGAGCGCTCGCAGCGGCTTGGTAGGCAAAATGTCATAACATCGCAGGCCTTGCTTGGGAATCTAGCGCTGTTCGTGCGCAGCGTCTATCTCATTTAAGGCAGCATGTCTCTGAAACAAGGGATAGGGAGACTAGCGCTGAGCGCTCGCAGCGGCTCACTAGGCAGAATGCCATAACATCGCAGGCCCGTGCTCAGGAATCTAGCGCTGAACGTGCGCAGCGTCTAATCGTGTGTAATCTTATTTTAAAACAAGAAATTTTCCGCAGACGAAGTCGCGGGCAGAAGCTAGTTTATAATAATTATATAAGTACATAGAACTGTTAACGTGTTAAGGGTCGTAATCGAGCGACCTGCGCACAAACTGAGCTATTACCTTCTGAGGTAACTATAATAAATAATTACATACAATGATAAATTACTACGCTTTCGTGAATTTCATAAGTTATTTTCCGCACGAAAGCATATATTTCTGACACAAACAGATGGACTAAAGTTGTGGTTATATTTATGTAAATGCGTATACATACGTATGTTTATATGATTGAGCAATAAGTGTCAAGTTGGTACGCGCAAGCAAGGTGGGGTAGCTTACTTAGTAGATTGCTCGTCTCGTTTTGTGCTTGAGCGGAGTGTCGCCAAGACATTAATGACTTTGTAATTATTATGAAAATAACAATTTTGCTTGTCACGCAATATTGTAAACTATGTACATATTTGTTCCACTACGAACACTAATTGAAAATTACAAGGATGAAAATTACGATGTTACGCGTGAACAAAGGCAAGTTGGGAACTGCCTCAACTTGTAGTGGGGAACATGAGATTATTTTGTTCGGAAATAATAAATACGCGTACGCAAATATTGTTCTTGTATTCCTTGTGTAAATATCATAAAACGGTTTTAGGTAAATTGATGTAGACACAGTTGATTGATTGTAGGTTGATTGATTGGATTCTAATTTAGATTTCATCTCCGATTACTCCAGAGTCTATCTTGTTTAACGTAATGATATACGATTACAAACGTGTAAACTCGCCTTTTTACGGTGGGGAAAATCATGCAATAATAACCCCCGCTCTTGGGCGGAACGGGAGTTAGTGTCAGACTCTTACTGACTAAAAACCCACCCCAATCCTTCTAGCCTTCATACTAGGGCTCGAGCCCCCTTTCGGATTACCCTGGCCCCGGTAGGCTTCGACCCGGCTGGGCTCCTGACAACTCCTTGAGGCGTGCGGGGACAGTGCGCGCCGTAAACTAATATACATGATACCCAGACCCGGGACAATTAATTGTAGGTCTTGCAACTAATTTTACAGTAAGGAAATTGAATCTGCGACATGTAGCGCAGCAGTCAATCGCTCAACCACTGTGCCAACTGTGCTGTCAAACTAACTGTCACAGTTAACGAACTTAAGGGTGCCCTAGTCAGCCATTCTGCCATACAAACATAGTATGTGTAGTATGGCAATTACTTCATTGTGTGACGGTGTCGTTTCAAAACCAAAATAATGATATTATCGGTTTATTTCGTCATTATCTATTTGGAAGCAAAACAGTAAATACATTTGGAAGTTATGAGCGTCGAAATAATTTCAATATGAGCGTAATTATATACTACATAAAGAGTATGAAAATAGAACAGTGACCATAGACAGTGATAGACTGTTAGTGTCCCCCCACACACGCCTAAAAAAAGCCAGCTAGAAGCACAAAAAAAAGCTGAAGTGCGCGTCAGCTTGTGGCTATGCGTGCAGTATCATATTAGACTCTGACGAAGAAGGGTTAAAAACGCGAATAGCCTGCGGCGGTGTCATTATTATGAAAAACGCCGCCACAAAAAAAGGTCGCCTCAAAAAGAAGCTTGAAGCGACTTTTTTGTGGCTTGTGTGCGGGGACCCTTAGGTATTTATTAAAAGAATCAATGAATTCATTTTTAGTATGTAGATCATTACAGTAGGTTTTAAAAATATACCTACGCCTAATTCATAAAACTATCTCATTCATAAAACTTTAACGCGTTATTTTCATTTATCAATCATCGTATATGTTATGGGAGATTTTATTCGTGTGTAAAACTAGCGTTTTATTGCACATCACCGGTTTTCAACTTTCACATAAATGACGTTAGATAAGATAGCATGCATTTCAACCTTACCCATTAACCAGTTCGAGTCGTTGACGTTGTCCAGCTTTTTTTAAGGTGAGAAATCATTTGATAACTTATCCCGCTTTAGGGAGGAGTAGGAAGGCGTGTCAGACTTTTACTGACTAAAACTACAGTTATGTTCCTTCTTTGCCTAGCATGATTTTTTTTGTGTATATATTTTTTGTAAAGAATTGTGCGTATGTTTTCTTTTTTTTCTTTCTTCTTTTCATTTCAGAATCCCGAAATTCCTTTTCAGAAACCAATTTCTGATCCCAGTAGACATTTCTGATATCTCTTTGAGGCGCGCGTGAAACACTACGCGCTGTCGACGACTAGCGGTCGACCCGGAAGGTTACCGGACGACCGGACGGTGAGCTACACATTGGTCGTCGTCCGCAAGCCCACGCCTATAATGCAGTCTTAATTCGCCATTCAGTTAGCAGCCCTGCCTTTTTACTAAACGAGCCAATCACCTAGCCGCCATAATGATACCTAGGCAAATTACTTGGATCAATAACGTTTCATCAATTACTTAGGAGATAACGGGGGCTTTGATCGCTCGTTCACTTTAGCCCCCGTCATCTCTTTAGAACCTAATCAGGACAGCCGGACGTCCGGACGATAATCTACCCATTGCTCGCCGTCCGCAAGCCCGAGCGACAGAATTATCCAGGGTGGCGTTTCATGTTTTATGAAAATAAAAGTTTTAAACATAATCACACTTTTCATTCCACAATATTAATAGAGAAACTTTATAATGAAAATATATTTGCTTAAAAGATAATGCAAATATTGGGTCTCGTTGCTACGTCCTACTTTCATTGTTGTTTTAACGAGATTAATTTACTGTGAACTAGTTGTTAAGACTGGCAACACTTGCAACTGAAAGAGTTAAACAAAATGATTTGTAAACATCCTTACTAATATTATAAAAGCGAAAGTGAGTTTGTTTGTTTGCTACGTCTTCACGCCTAAACGGCAAAACCGCTTTTGATGAATTTCGGTACAGAGATAGTTGGGACCCTGGAGACGGACATAGGCTATATTTTTTTATTAAAAAAAGGGGATGAAAGAGTAAAGTACATTAATAAACGCGGGTGAAGCCGCGGATAAAAGCTAGTAATGTATATTAATAAAATAACACTAACAGTGATGCATGATCAGCATCAAATAAAACAAGAAGATTCCTGTTTTATTTTATATATAATCAAAGTGAACTCAATTTTTTGTTGACTTTTTACTTTACGGTGCGAGCGTAGCTCGAGCCTGTCGTTGAAAAAAAATTTTCGAATATTTTTCTAACATTTTCCGAGAATCGTTTGGATTTTCAGTACACAATATATACACACACACTCCTGTTATTTAGTCAACGGACTGCTCAAAGCTAAGCTGTGTCTCCGTTGGTCACTTCACACAATCCACTCGACCAGTCCTGAACTAGAGAAACCCAAATATTAGTATTCTTTCTCCGTACCCTAATAGATAAATTTGTCCGTTGTCATGCGCCTGTCGGTTTGTGTCAGTAATGTCTACATAGAGTTTTCTCCTAAAATCTTCGTACGCACATATATTGCGCAAAATAAGGTCACGAACTTGTATGAAACGAGTTTTTCTTACGTTATGCCTTGCCAGCGCTGATCGGGGCTCGAAGCGATCCGTGCTAGCTAAATGTATCTATTTATTATAAATAAACATGTGAAATTCTTAGATACTCCTACAAGGATATTTAGTCTATTACCCAGGGTCGCTTATGGTTACCGAAAATAAATAAAATCGCACCAATATTATTTTGTGGGACTATTTATTATAGCTTATAACAAAGATTTATTGTTTCAATTTGGAAAGACCTTACGCTATAAAATAACAAACATTTATTATAACAAGTCGTAAAGATAAGTCCCTCCTTACTATTTTTAATGGCGGTAGGCTTTGTGTATTTATATAATATAATTAATAGGTACGTTGTTATAGCAACTTGAAGTCAATAAAGAGTATAAAGTTAGCTCAAATAGAACTAAATAGAAAATAAAACATCTAACATTTTAATAAGTAGAAGTAACCCGGAGGCTCCCACAGGCAAACTCATTTAGTTACACAAACGCAAATTAATTTTAACGTATCACTAAAAGAGGCACAATAAAAGGCGTTTACATTTTCCTTAGAGGCCTTGAGGGCCGAGGGCCGACACGACTAGTCGTAAATAATTGCGACATTTTACCTCGAGGTACGCTCAGCGAGAAGTTACCTCATGAATTGAAAGTGTCCGATGTTATTACGTGTGAAATTATTGAATTAGTTACCGAGGGTCCCTTTTTGTTCGAGTCCGCGAAGTACAACATTTTTCAAGAGAAAGTTCCGGATTATTGGAGCAATCCAATTGATTTTAAATTATTCACAGAGTTTTGTGGACTTAGGGATGAACCGGTAAGGGGTGATGTGTATTAAACGCCGGACCTTTTATCTGAAAGGTCGATTTTTGTTTAGAAAATCGTCAAATCATTCTACATTTACGTTTATTTCTCTACATCAGAGCGCTGCACGAGGATTACCTGACTATAGACTTCCATTTAGTGCATTTTAACCATAAATCTAGTAGTACGTCAGAGGGCAGATTCAGTTCGGCGTAAACGACTATCAAAGGATTAAATTGTGGACTAGCTTTGGCTGCAATTTCATTATTGTACATAAATCGTCAGGGCGTATGTTCGACTATGTACAGTTTTATAGGAAATTAAGAGGGGATGGTTTTTTTTTTGTTTATATAACATGTAACTGGAATAAAGGACACTCTTTTTCACCCCATTATGAAAATTGAGTTACAATCACAATTCAAGCACTGAAAATCGACGCACTACATTGAGAGCGTCGTTAATAATAATAATAATATTCCACAAGTAATACACAACGCCATCTAGTCCCAAGCTAAGTAGAGCTTGTGTTATGGGTACTAAACAACTGATAAACATACTCATGTATTTCTAAATACATACATATTATAAATAAATTACACCCAGACACAGAACAACACAGAACACAGAACATGCTCATCACATAAACATTTGTCCTGGGTGGGAATCGAACCCACGACCTCCGGCATAGCAGTCAGGGCCACTAACCACTGGACCTACGGCCAGTCATTATTTGTGTCTACGCATGCACAGTCAAACACCCTAGTCACAGTATTTTATACTGTGCCCTAGTGTCGCAATTACAGTTTATCATGAACTAGCTGCTCCCAGTGGCTTCGCCCGCGTGATAGCAGAAAATTAACCCAAGGGAACATACTTCCGGGATAAAAAGTATCCTATGTCCTATTCCAGGACATGGTCCATCTGTGTACCGAGTTTCATCAAAATCGGTAATGCCATTTAAGCGAGAAGACGTAACAAACAAACAAACAAACTCAATTTCGCTTTTATAACATTAGTAAGGATTTATCACAATAGGTAATATTTTTGTCCTAAAATAATTAATGTAAAATCTATATATATAAAAATGAAACCCGTTTTCCGTTGTCACGACATAGCATGAAAACGGCTTGACCGATTTGGCTGATTTTTTTAGAGTAGGGTAGAGTAGGGTAGAGTAGGGTAGAGTAGGGTAGAGTAGGATAGAGTAGGGTAGAGTAGGGTAGAGTAGGGTAGAGTAGGGTAGAGTAGGGTAGAGTAGGGTAGAGTAGGGTAGAGTAGGGTAGAGTAGGGTAGAGTCGGGTAGAGTAGGGTAGGGTAGGGTTTTTTTTTTTTTTTTTTTTTCCGGCAGGAGTGGGAAATCCTCATGGACGGCCAGGCTGCCTCACATACGAGCCAGTCTGGGCAGTGTCAGACTCCTACTGACTAAAACCGCACTCCTGCCTTACATTTAAACCACAGACATGGCGTCCGTGCTCTTTTTTGATTTAACATTGTTTGCTTCTGGGCAACTCCACGTGCAAGTGGCGTCACTCCAGAGCACCTTCCAGTAACTACAACAAATCCCGTCAGAATTTCAGAGCTGAGAGGCCACCAATTCGAAGCGAAACTCAAGCAGCAACGAGCCATACACGCACAAAAAATTGGGGAAACTCCCAACCTTCAACACACATACAACCCTCCGCCCCCCATCAAATGGCCCCCCAGCTCCAGACTTAACTATAATTAATTCTATATCTATATATATAAAAATGACCCCCGTTTTCCGTTGTCACGACTTGGCATGAAAACGGCTTGACCGATTTGGCTGATTTTTTTTTGTTGTGATTGTTATTGTGAGGAGAAGGTTCTTATGGAAAAAAAAATAGGGTAGTGTAGGGTAGAGTAGGGTAGAGTAGAGTAGGGTAGAGTAGGGTAGGGTAGGGTAGAGTAGGGTAGAGTAGTAGGGTAGAGTAGGGTAGAGTAGGGTAGAGTAGGGTAGAGTAGGGTAGAGTAGGGTAGAGTAGGGTAGAGTAGGGTAGAGTAGGGTAGAGTTGGGTATAGTAGGGTGGAGTAGGGAAGAGCGGGAGCGAAGCCGCGCGGGCAAAGCTAGTAATATATATTAATAACCTTAAATATCAATAACTTAACTACAATATGCTGTAAATAGTTTCTTTTTCAGTAGTATTTTTGTTTTTTTTTATTATTATTATTATTATTTTTTATTTTTATTTTTACTTTTTTTTATATATATATATTTTTTTAATGAATTTTTTTTAGGGTAGAGTAGGGTAGAGTAAGGTAGAGTAGGGTAGAGTAGGGTAGAGTAGGGTAGAGTAGGGTAGAGTAGGGTAGAGTAGGGTAGAGTAGGGTAGAGTAGGGTAGAGTAGGGTAGAGTAGGGTAGAGTAGGGTAGAGTAGGGTAGAGTAGGGTAGAGTAGGGTAGAGTAGGGTAGAGTAGGGTAGAGTAGGGTAGAGTAGGGTAGAGTAGGGTAGAGTAGGGTAGAGTAGGGTAGAGTAGGGTAGAGTAGGGTAGAGTAGGGTAGAGTAGGGTAGAGTAGGGTAGAGTAGGGTAGAGTAGGGTAGAGTAGGGTAGAGTAGGGTAGAGTAGGGTAGAGTAGGGTAGAGTAGGGTAGAGTAGGGTAGAGTAGGGTAGAGTAGGGTAGAGTAGGGTAGAGTAGGGTAGAGTAGGGTAGAGTAGGGTAGAGTAGGGTAGAGTAGGGTAGAGTAGGGTAGAGTAGGGTAGAGTAGGGTAGAGTAGGGTAGAGTAGGGTAGAGTAGGGTAGAGTAGGGTAGAGTAGGGTAGAGTAGGGTAGAGTAGGGTAGAGTAGGGTAGAGTAGGGTAGAGTAGGGTAGAGTAGGGTAGAGTAGGGTAGAGTAGGGTAGAGTAGGGTAGAGTAGGGTATAGTAGGGTGGAGTAGGGAAGAGCGGGAGCGAAGCCGCGCGGGCAAAAGCTAGTAAAAAATAAAATGCCTAAGTATTTAAAAAATGGCTAAATATTCACCCATTCTGAATATACAATTTTTTAGGAAATGTATTTATTATGTTACATATTGTAACAGCTTAATAAATGTGCTGTAACACGATAAACGTGGCAAAACAATTTTTTTGTTTGTGGGCAGCAGTTTATTAATAGCCCCTAGATAGCTATTTAAATGAGTACAATGTTCAGAGTGAACCCTTCGGCTGCGTGTGTGTACGAGTGATCCGACCTCGTGTCCTACATACCGTGGCATGCAGGCCTAACACGTGGAATCGAATAATCATACATTGCATATGAGGTACAGGTACCGACACGAGTGAAACGAAACACGCGAGTGTTGCGTGATCGAAGTGGCAGCCATTAGGTATACACGTCGGGCCATAGAGTTGTGGGGGTACAGTGCGCCGCAGATTTGTTGCGGTGCAATTAGGCGTGCCGAGTAGTCGCAGTGGCACGGGTTCAAGTAAGGCATATGCAAATGGGCAGTGATTTGCGAAGGACAGTTGATTTTATGCATTGTCTAAACTGCGATATGTGTGGATACTGTGACGTTCTATTTAGTACCGGCTGTGAGTAGTTGGGTACCTTTTTTGCGATTGTTTCAGGTTACAGGTACATTTCAGGTGTGTTTTCGAGAGGGGCCCTGCTGGGTAGAAGCCTACCGGGGCCGGGGTTATCCGAAAGGAAACTCGAGCCGGTATGAAGGCTAGAAGGAACGGGGTGGGGTTTTTATTCAGTAAGAGTCTGACACTATCTCCCACTCCACCCAAGAGCGGGTTTTGTTATGAGATGATTTTCCCCATCGAAAAAAAAAAAAGTGTTTTCGAAGTGTTTTGCAATACTGAAATTCCTTCAGTAGTTGTACTCGCATCAATCCGATTACTGTTAACCTCACTAGATCCACGTGGTGGGAGACCATCCAACGCTGCATCTTCCGATACATGATCGACAATCTAGAACCTTTCCTCCCCATCGACCATCTTGACTTGCGAGCAATGTGCCCTGCCCAATGCCACTTCAGTTTAGTGATTATTTGGACTAAGCCGGTTACCTTAGTTCTCCTACAGACATCTTCATATGTGATCGCACTAGGAAACTCTAAGCATAGCCCTTTCCATTGCCCTATGGGAGGCTTTAAGCTTTCTGATGAGGCCGGTTGTAACTGACTACGTTTCGGAGTTACCTATATGTCATCCCTGGCAACAAGCAATGGCCATAGACTTTCACCTTGAGACACTGTGGTATATTCGTCGAGAACATATTACTGCGCAGCTGGATGTTGCCCAGCCGAGTTGGATTCGACCATTGACCTTCTCCTCGAATAGAACCGAAAACAGAAATATAGTATCATCATCATTTCCTCCAAAAGACGTCCACTGTGGGATATAGGCCACCCCCAAGAGCCGCCACAATGAACGAATCCTGTGCGTCTCGCATCCATCGGATTTCCGCAACCCTTACCAGGTCATCATAGTATACTAATTGGAAATTAAATAAACATAATAGCTTCCCACTTATTATAAAACTTGGATGAAATAAATAGGTAGATAAGTAAACACGCCATACCAACACTTGTTCCTTTTACCTACTCGTAAAATAATTTCATTGGATGTCCAAAGAAAGGTGAAGGACGTTTGCGATCGAAATAAAGGTGAACCTTGAGCTAATGGTAGGGTCCGCTTTGAGCACTCATAAAGCACTCTTGATTTAATGATTGGTTGGGAATTCCTACTTTTATTTGAAACTAAGGAAAGAGACGACGATTTTTTAAAGTATTTTTTAACAAGTTGTTTACCATCATTTTTAATTATATGACGTAAAATTGTGAATTATCTGTTAGAGGCAAGCGTGCTCCATCGTCGACTATATCATCACTTAGACATAGCGCGCACTGGTGACTTTTGTCACGGTGACAATATTTTTTTTTCCCCTTAAATGTCACGTCTTCAAGTGGGTGCACTACATGTTGGGTTCGTAAGCACGGTGATTTTTTTGTCAAAAGTCACGGTCACAAAGTCACCAGTGCGCGCTATTCCTTACCTACGCTTACGCCAGCTTATTATAAATAAATGTCTATGTAATGGACTACAATTTGCTAAATATTGCCATCGCTTTGACAATATGACGGAGTTTTGTGATTGTTGCCTTTTTGTTGTCCCTCTATTTCTGTCCGAAAGTTTCCATTTAGCCATCAACTGAAAAGATTGGAATCTTTGCGGAAAACCACAGCAGAGATCCGTGTATACTTTATGGTTCGTACGTACATAAGTAACATATCTTTAGAAATATGTGGGAATTCGTTGGCACAGAACAGAAGAATGTATGTTTCCTGTGTTCTGTGTTCGTAGGTATAATATTTGGTCACAGTAGCTTAAATATGTATGTAGGTCCTACTTTATTAATTGACATCACATTATTTAGTACTACAAGGGACCTTCATAATGAATGCCTTTAGTTCAGGTTGATTGCGAGAAAGCAATTTAGGTCTATTACTCTCCGCATATTTAACAAGGGTTTTCATGTCCATTATACACGAAATATTAAATTATAATTTGAATGGTCTAAAATAGGCCTTGCTGACTTTCTAAGTACCACTTCCATTCAATCTCTAAACAAAGCTATCCTGTAATAAAAAAGCAAACTTTTCCATCATTTTATCGGTTTTTGTTTAAAAACAATCATGGTCTCGAGAATAAACCGATAAGTACGGAATATAATATTGAATGTTATATAATTCATACCTGAACGCATTTGTTCGGAAACATCTAGCTAAGTTGAAGTTCAATTTTAGCGTAACAGCGCGGTAGAACAACAATGTCGGTATTTAGGTGCCCGAACTGATATCAGTATTTGCATAACAACCGCAAAGCTGTAAAGTAATATTTGGCACGAGAGCCCTCTACAAAGTTGTGGTGAGCTCCATTCGATCTGATTCCTTCTCTATAGCTAGTGTATCGTATGTCTAACCTCACACCTGGGTTTCATTTTCATTTACTACCTCCGTACTCCACCGTTAATGGCATTGTGAAGCACTTTTAGAACCCACTATGTAGTTTATAACAAATAGAATGTCGAAGAGGAAACTATAGTTTTTACTTTATATTGCAATTGTATAGTAACCTCTATAAAACACAGGGCAGCGAACTCATTTTTTCCTTTTTCGGTCAAGCTGTAACGACATAAAGTTTATAGCCCACCGCAAAATGTACTTAAGTAAATATCTAATAAAAAATATTTTTGTTGACGGCCACGATATTACATAATAAATAATATTCGTACAGGCTCTCTCAATTGAGAAACATATTATGGTGAGGGTAAAAATTGAAACAACAGTTGTAATAGGTACTTACTAGAATATTCATCGTTAGGTGAAAGGCCAAGATCGAGTCCAAATGTAGTCCAGATCCACACGAGCGTATACATAATGTACTTGTTACTCGTGGACGAAATTAGGATGTCCCTCGTCACATGTTGTTCAATAGACACAATCATCCATTTCGGACATATATGTTAACAGGATGCTGCCTTTTACTTACGAACCCCGAGCTGTAAAGGTTATTAAAGTGAGTTGTTTGTTGGCAGGGTGCATTCGGTTCGGGGGATGACGCTGGGCGGTGAAGACGAACGGCGCGGCGCTGGGTGAGCAGGCGCCGGGGATGTGGGTGCTGCTGATGCTGGCGCTGGCGGCGGCCGCGTCCGCCGACTGCCCGCGTCACTGCGAGTGCAAGTGGCGCAGCGGCAAGGAGTCTGCGCTGTGCGCCCGCGCCGGCCTCAGCTCCGTGCCGCCGCGCCTCGATCCCACCACGCAGCTGCTCGACCTCGCCGAGAACCGCCTGCCCACCGTCCGTGACGACGCCTTTGCGGCCGCCGGCCTCCTTAATCTGCAGCGTCTCTACCTCCCCGCCTGCAACGTGCGCACTATTAGACAATATGCCTTCCGAGCGCTTGTAAACCTAGTCGAATTGGATCTCTCGCGCAACCGTCTGGAAACAATACCTTCACATTCGTTTGATTCAATCCCCGAGCTTAGAGAACTGCGACTCGGTGGTAATCCCATTACGAAAGTTGGAGACGAATCCTTTATAGCACTACCCCATCTAGTGCGACTTACACTCAGTGCTTGCAAAATAGCCGAAATAGAGCCCCGCGGATTTGCAGGGCTCGAGTCTTCTCTGGAATATTTGGAGCTTAGTAAAAACAGACTGCAGGTACTTCACGTCGCTGTCTTAGCGCCGCTACGATCTCTGAAAGGTTTAGAACTGGCGAGTAATCCTTGGGAATGTACTTGCGCGTTGAGACCTATGAGAGATTGGATGATAAGAAAAAATGTTCCAGCAACTGTGGTGCCAGACTGTGCACTGCCTCCGCGGTTAATGTCCCAATCATGGGATAGGTTAGATCTAGAAGACTTTGCATGTCATCCAGAAGTGAGCGCAGCTAGTCAATTCAAGGGGTTGGAGGGTGATGAAGTGACACTAGTGTGTCGCGTGAGTGGAGTGCCTGCGCCGAGGGTGCGGTGGGTGCGAGCGGGTCGCCTGCTCGCTAACACTACTTCAAATAATGTCAATTCCGGTAGAGCTTTTATGTTACGTAGTGAAGGACAAACTAGTAATCTAACCATTAAATCGGCAGACTTGCAAGACGCAGGGTCTTACACGTGTAATGCAGAAAACCGTGCTGGTAAAGCAGAGGTGATCTTAAGTTTAGCAATAGAGAAGAAACCAGAAAACAAAAGTTTTGGTGGGCGCGCATTGATGGCGGGGATGGCTGTGTCAGCGGTGGTAGTGTTAAGTTCGTGTTTAATAGGACTGTGTGTATACGAGACTCGTAAGAAAAGACAATTAGATAGATGGAACGAACAGATTGTGACGACGAATCATCGTGATGATAGTTATGATAAATTAGAAGCGAATTTTAAGACTAATGCTGAAGTACCAAGAGTGATAGCTTCTGATAGTGCTCGTAAAAGGGGTGACTATAGGAATGTGCCATCACATGATCCTGAGGACGAGTTCGAAGGGTATTTGCGGGGCGAGGTGCGGGAGGAGAGGGAGTGCTCGGAGACGCCGCCCATGCAGGCAGGATGGCGTAGAGCTGACTTCGAGCCGCCGAGCTCGAGAGGCACCATACCCGAGCGAGACCTTCACATACCACGGTTCAGCGACTACAATTTACGGTAATAAAATAATACTAATACTTATCAAGCAACTTCTCGTGACAATTAATTAATAATTTGATTTTGCCCATAATTACTATGTGACCAGGACTATAATTTTATAGAAAAAGCATAGTTAATTTAAAAATGTAGGTAAACATAATTAGTATGGAAAAATTATTATATATTATATATGAAACCGTATTGTATGAGGTTTTCGATAAGCTGAAAAAGAACTCAACAAATTAAAAAAAAAAACACACATTTTTTATTTAAAATAAGCTTTATATTCGTAGAATAGTCGGCTTTATAATATTCCCACTGCTGGGACTCAAGCCTCCTCTCTAGGAGAGGGAATGAGCCGTAATCCACCACGCGGGCCCTGTGCAAGTTGGTGAATGTCTAATGTCTTCGAATTTTTGGTTCTAGGACATGCCGGTGAAATAGAATAGTAGTTTTCACACCACCTGCTCGATAATGTCGTTTTATACGTCATTCAAACCCCACTTAAAGCAAGTCAAGTCAGACGATTTTTGATGTTCGAAATTCAAATCTCATTATTCCCTAGGGATCGGCTATACTGCATTATTTTCCTAAGGATATAATGACTTGCTTTAAGTGAGGTTTGTATGACGTATAAAACGACATTATCGAGCGAGTGGTGTAAAATAAGTATTTATTTACATCATTGTTAGTGTCCGGTAAACAATAATTAGAAAGAAAATAAAACTGTTAGACGTCCGACGATGATTTACTACAGTGCTTACGAATTTTGTCAATGTAAGACATTCAGAAAGGTGTTAGTTTGTCTATATAATTATTTATATTACTGTTGATGTATCAAGGTAATATATTTTATAATCAATAACATTGCATAGATATTTGATGCGTAAACTGTAAGCAAAATAAAATGAAATCACAGAAGTCTACACAAGCAAACAAATGTTTATATGATCCCATTTGGTCATTAAACGTTTATATGTTGGGTTTTTATGTCTGTAAGGGCTTATGCTAAGCCAAGTGCCTAAATCGCAACTGATTGCGAACCTACTACAAATTACCGTGGGTCGTGGGGCGAGCTTGTGATGAAAATCTACCCAAACCTAGAGAGCACGAGAGAAAATTAGTTCAGTAATTATTGTCTAATCCCCTTGGTTTAGTAGCTTAATGTCTCAGACGGAGGTCTTGGCTTCAATCGTAGGAAGGAATAAAGTTTATTTTGTAAATTGTGAGCGTTTTAATTGCCTGTGTTCATGTCTCCGGCGAGACGGGCACAGTGATTGTACCAATCATCTTTCCATGCGTGGATAGTTTCGATTAGTGAGGCAGCCGACTGACTGCCTATTGCTCCCAGCCTTCTGGCCGCTTGCAAGATATTGATTCCGGATTCACAATTCAATGGAAGAGACATACAGTCACATAAACGACATTTTCCATTGTTCTATTCTATTCCATTTCCATATTTTAATTAAATCCGTTCGTTGTTTCAGATCTGATGCCACGTCAGAGTCAGTGCAAAGCTCCAATTCCACGGGAATGATGAGTGCCCACGTAGAGATATTATCTGAAAACAGTCGGTTTAACAACAATGCGCGCACATGTCCACGTACGCGGCCTCGCGAGCGACTCGACAACGACCTGTCTGGAAGTGACAGCGAGAAGAATTACCCCGACCTCATTGAAATGAGTGCCCTTGGAACTTCCTCGTACTTACGAAGCGAAATGAAACATGATCCATACTACTTTTATACAATACCACGGAAAAAGGATGGCGATAGTCGTAGTCCTCTTCTTAATAGCAGAAGAAACAGTTCCGGTGCAGACTCTGCCAGTTTTTTGGATAGAACCTACGAAAAAAGCCGGCAGAGATCAGGCCGGAGGTCGAATAGTTTTTTAGATCTTTCTACAGGTGGAAATAGAATACGCCGAAATCCGAGTCTCCCAGCTTCGCCTTCACGGGAGCAGCCTACTGTGCCCTCTGCCACGCCACTTCTTGACCTTTCCGGTTTGCGCGACTATTCGCGTACTGGACAACCTATAGAAGACTTTGATTTCCGAGCATCTCAACTGGAAAAATTCCTCGAAGAGTATAGAAGTTTGAGGGAACAACTGTCCAGGATGAAAGAGACTCGGGAGAATCTGCAACGAAATCGTGCTTCAGACAACGACGAGTTGCGTTCTATACTGAAACCGAAGCCGAGTATAGCTGTGACGGAGACATCGTCCTCGGTGGCTTTAGCAGATGCTGCGTCTCCGCTGGCTCTAAGCCCCTCGGAGTACAAGCCTTCACAGCCGAGACCGGAATGGTTGACGTCGTTACTATATCGTAATTAACTAGATGTTTTGTAAATATTAGTAGGTACGTCTGATTTAATAGACGAATATGTGATTGGACATTTATAATACTCTACTAGAGATGGGACGACTTGTGATTAAAGTAACCCAATACTGAATTGTTAGAAAGTTAAGAACTTGTAAATAAATGCGTTCATATTTGAACTGATGTTGATAAGTAATTTAAAAATAATTGTTTTTAAGAAAGTGAAAACATAAAAGCATAATTTAAAGTTGAAATAAATCATTTTCAATTGTCTTAATAGTTTTAATTAATTATCACTTTAGGAGAGCCAGCCGTCCATCGTTTTAGGGTACCTAAGTAAAAATTGAGTGACCAAAAGGTTCAGTATACTCAAATTCACACTGAGACACAAATAATATCAACAATGCACAGGACGTCTGAGTATAAAAAAGTGACTTTCCCAACTTGCGTGGGTGCGCAAAGTGTATAAAACATTCAAAGTTTCCCCCATTCCGAAATCAACATAAAACCATTTTAAAAGAAAATTTACAACTCCTTCAAAGTCGTTTGGTAGAGTTTGATTATTTAATAAAAGGTCCTAGTGTGTAGCACGATTTTATCAATGTTAATAAAAAAAGTAACTGGCGACTATTACTCGCATTCACGTGGCTTGAACGAGGGAAACGACTTTGGAAAGCTACAGAAGTTGATATAAAAGTTGTGGCCACCAGACTCGTTAGTTCGCGTTTGGTCGGAACATGTCGGATGTCTGAGACAAGCTTCGAATAGTTGTTGCAAGGCTGTATTTGATTACACACAGCCTCGGAACAGTAACAATAGAAAACTGTTTGGATACAAAAACAGTGTTTGATATCAATGTGTGTCAAAAATTTAAGGTCTGTCTATCAGAACGACAGAAAAGATAAAAGAGGTTAGAAAGGAAATACTTTCCAATTAGAAGGTACTATAACGAATACCATCGCTAGTCTCACACTCTTTAATTCCACTACAGGCAATAAACCAATACGAACGCGCACTACGCAAGTGATAGACCACGCTCACTTAAATCGCAAGTTTGCCATTGGTAGTTAAACTATGAGCATTGCGCTACTTTGTGGCACGCCTGTACGTCGATTCTGTAAAATTCAGACAACAACTCGCATTTCACTTCGATACTCACTCTCACTTCACATAAGGTTCAAAACGACCTTGATTTTGCATTCTGTAAGCATCACCTAGGCACTTGCGAAGTGAAGTGAGCTCCGAAGCGACCAATACTGTACTAGTGATTACCACACTCAACTAAATGTAAGTTGAGATTTATCGGTTTTTTATTTTACCAGTTTTTGACACAGAATTTTAGCTATTATGGATGTTTAAACTAAAATATCTTATTTATAGGAATTTGAGGCAGCTAATAAGTAAAAAAAAAAACAGAAAAGTCTAAGTTCGTGCCGTGAATATAATCTATGCTTACCTTACTAAAAAAAATGACTGACAGATAATATCATTAGTAATCTGTGGACAATATTTATGCGTTGAAGTTGTATAATGCGTAGTGCGTTGTGTTGTTTTGTTTAGTTTACGTTTTGTTTGTTTTTTGATCGTTCAGTGCCAAAAATAATTGTGAAATAATCATGAAGTAGTTTTATATTTCTGGTTGTAAAGTTCAAAAATAATATTAATAAAAGAAGTGTTAATTTTGTTTTCTAAAACAACAACAACGATTCAGTCCAAATGAAACACGTTCCTCTCACCGATCGTGGGCTCAGGTTGAAACTGGTAGAGTTTATGCCTAAACAGTATAAGTGGCACTATCAAAACATACAAACAGTGGACTAAGGTTAGCAGTGCTTTTTTATATGTTAGAACCAGTTATCATTCCTTAAAGCAAACCACTTAAAATGTGCGACGAACCTTGGTTTAAAGTGTGTTTAAAAACTTTATTTAAACACTATTTAACTATGATTTCTTCTATTTTCACTCGTAAAATAGATGCTTTTAATTTGACACTTTGAATCGGGTTCGAGTACGAAGTGAGCGTCGAAGTGACGGCGGAATTACCTTATAGAATGCCACTTCTTACGTCATCTCATACTTTATCTGTCAAAATTCCGCGGTCAATTTAGTTCAACTCGCAAACACGCTCGCAAGAGCAGCGCTAGTGTAGATTCGAATTATCAACCGAGTTTCAGAATGCCAATCAAGAAACTCACGGCGGATTCAGATGCGAAGTTTAGAATGAAGTCTTACAGAATCGCACTGCTGTTTAGTTTGGGAGCCAGACGTCGGAAGTGCTCCACGAAGTTCCACCAGCTGTCGAGGAGGAGTCCCAGGTACTTCATCGTCATCACCCGACGCCGATTTGAACTTTTTTTTTATCTGATATAGACTAGTACTTGACTGCGATCCCACCTGATGGAAGCAGTGACGCAATCGTTGATGGTGAGGCGCACTAGTTTATTAAGAGCCTATTAACTCTAGCTATGAAGACGCTTAAATTGTAATCGGACGGGATGACAGCAGCAAGCAAATTGTTGTAGTCTTTCGATGTACATGGTATAAATGACGAAGCGAAACGCTTAGTCCGGACCGTAGAGGTTTCAACAACGTAAGGGTGGATACTTCCCGTACGTCGGTTTTTCCGATGGTAGAAATGAGATGGTCAAGTCATGCAATTCCTGCACACACTCTCCAAAATGCAACCTGTAAAATACCGAAAGGCTGGCTACCCTACGCCAGTGCTCAAGGCTTTGAAGACACTTGCAGCACCAGCCCATATCTGGCTGCAGTACTCCACACACGATCGGACCTGTGTTTTGTATAACATTAAAAGCTGTCCCATTGTGAAGTCCTAGCAGCAACTTTGGCTTTGGACTTAAAGAACCGACCAAAATTGAGGTCGGGGAAAATTTCAAAACCCAAGAGCTGAAGGCAGTCGGTACAATCCAATGTTACATTTTGAAAAGTAGGAGCCAAGGTGAACGGGCTCCTTTTGGCGGTGAACAGACACGCCTGTGTGAACCTACCAGTAATTGATTAGTTGATTCCCAGTATTGGGGTTATGACCCCTAACCCCAATACTGGGAATCAACGACTTCCACATGCCCATCAGTAAATCTAGTGGTCGGACTGCCACGGATTTCCAATACATACCGTATTGTTATATCCCGTATTGCATTGTTTCTATGAAATACAAAAGCAACTCAAACTGAAGTCAAGCCAGCCAACTTGTATATACCGTTTTGGAACATTCAATCAAATCGGCATCAATGGTCGATGCTGTCATACAGGACGCGTGTATCTGCAATATGTGCCGTTTCCAGCATGGCTTGTTCCTGTACGCACACAGTGGTGATCGAGTCATCTTCTAATATATACCAACATACGACAAGAGATTCTATGAACGTACCTATTTACATTCTAAAACATTATTGTTTTACACACGGGAGGTCTGAAAAGTCCCCGACAATCCGACATATCAAAGGTACAAGACATTTTTGTTACAATTTTTTTTTACCACATTATTTTTTAGTATATGTGAAACCTGAATATATGGGTAGTTTGTTCAGAATCAGTAACTGAATCGATTCCAGTAATTTTTACACCATGTTTATTTATTAAAACTTCATGCAACACAAAGGTACAAAGGCAGACTTAATGCATTTTACCAAAAATATTTAAAAGAGGTCACAAGCTAGACGCAACTGGCACTTAGTACAAAACAAGTCATAGCGAGCATTAGGCGCATAGGAAACAAATCAACCCCTCAGTCACCATGTATTTATGTCGCCATCCAGGGTTCCATAACGGGTTTATAACTTTGTGATTTTTCATTATACAGTTTTGTGTATATAGATTCTTTTCATACAAATACTAGATAAGTGTTTCAGGTTTCGAAAAAATTAAAAATAAGGTTGTAAATTGTCTCTTTGTTTTACACACATCGCCCAGTGATACTCCCCATATCTCTAATCCGTCCAAATTGTGGTCAGCGTTTTTCTTTGCAAAATAATTGTTCACATAATAATTGCTTCCTTATTTGACCAAAATCTCTATCATCCAAGCGCAGTTTTTGGATCAGGGAACAAAAAAAAAGCTGCTTGGGGTTTTTTTTTTTGTCGACGGGGTTAATCATCTTTGACAAAACCCGCTCTTGGGTGGAGCGGGAGATAGTGTCAGACTCTTACTGACTAAAAACCCCGCGCTGTTCCTTCTAGCCTTCATACCGGGGTACGAGCTCCCTTTCGGACAACCCTGTCCCCAGTAGGCTTCGACCCAGCTGGGCCCCTCCCGCTGCTGACAACTCCTTGAGGCACGCGATAACAGTGCGCGCCGTCGACGTCTTGGACTCGGTCCATTACCGGACGATCGGACAGCGAGCTCGCGTCTACGGTGGCCGGAAATCGGGATCGGAATCCCGGCGACGGCGTCGAGGGCGCCGTTGCCTGATACGGTCGGCCTCCTCCTTTGCAAGCATTACTGCTTCGCAGAAGGAGGCGACCGCCTGCCACTCCTCCTCACTCCAAACCATGGCCCGGCGCGAGAGATCTCTGCCGCCGAGTGCCCTCACGAGGACACGACGGTGCTCTGCCTAAGCGGGGCACAGCTCTACCATATGTTGCTGGGCGTTTCTTCCGCACGATTCCAGGGCAGGAATCTCCTGAACTGTCCATGTTCGATGAGGACCTGCGTCATGCGGAAGGTAAGAACGCTGTGTTATCTTTCCAGCCACTCCTCAAAGAGAGAACTTACAGCCATAATTATGGCGTGGCCAGGACTGGGTTGCTACAGTCGCTGACGCTATCCCACCATATGATCCCGCCGGATTTCTGTCCACCATGCCGTGACTTAGAGCGGCAGTGGAGTTTCACCCAGGGAATCTCCACACGCGGAACTTGCGTGCATGCAAGGACTATTGCCTCCAAATGGTGGTGGGCCGGCAAGGATTCCATATCGATATAAGTTGCGCGTTCCATCATCGACCGCATCGTCGCTTTCCATCAGGTGAGATAGCGGTCAAGCGCAAACCTATCAACAATAAAAATAAAAATAAAGTTAATAAAAGTTTGATACTCTCTCTCGCTCCATCGAGAACGGGCGAAATCATTATTTCATACTCATAAAAATAACCTTGTTTATACAATAGCAACCATCATCATTTCGTTGAAATGTAAATATTTCAATGATTGCAATGTAAATATTCCATTATACAATAAACTCGTTGCCGTAACAGGAGTAACGAACTGCTTTGATATCTGAATGAATGCCATTCAACATTCCCTTTTGTTTGGAAATGCAAACGTCTTGTTGCAATCTATATTCAATGGCCTTTGAAAGCACTTCAATTAGGTACGGCACTCCTTTAGACAAGGAATATTTCCAGCTCAATTCTATTTATAAACCTAGGGGCTTTTATACAGGAATAAATGAAGACTTTAATAACTTATGATTTTTCAAAGTGGCAAATGGCAGTTTTTTTTTTATATTTAGCTGCTCGTTGATATGCTGAGTAGTAGTATAAGTAGAACACTGTCGTCGAGAATAGAAGGGTTATCTATAATAATCTATACCAATATTATAAAGAGGTATGATTTGTATTTTTTAACCCACTACACCGACAGGCCAATCAAAGTAAGAATTCGACGACTGACCTCTTTCTCTAAGATAGACCTACCAACCCAACTGCATCGTTGGATCCAGGTACACTCTATATTACTGCCATCGTCAGCAGTCTTCAGTTTCGTGATCAGATGTCTTGCAAACACCTTGGAGCCCTTATATCGCTAGGTTGCGTCTTTAATTTTTGACTGGCCTGTTGGTCTAGTGGATAGTGGCCCTGACTGCTATGCCGGAGGTCGTGGGTTCGATTTCCATCCAGAACAAATGTTTATGTGATGAGCATGATCATTTGTTCTGTGTCTGGGTGTAATTTATCTATAATATGTATGTATTTAGAAATATAAAATATATAAGTATTTTTATCCGTTGTCTAGTACCCATAACACAAGCTCTGCTTAGCTTGGGGCTAGACGGCGTTGTGTGATAGTTGTGGAATATTATGTGGAATATAATAACCCTATGTTAAAGTGGTGAAGTTTGCGTATTCTATTCTATTCTATTCTATTCTACCGGTACATGTACGAATCGTTTGAAGATTGCAGAATCATCTCACACCTCTTCTTCATGAGCTCGAGAGTTGGAACGCCTCTTATTTTTAGTTGTACGACGAGTCTTGCAAAACTTAGAACTGACAGTAATGGACAGTTTCAAATGAGTTTGCAACTTTTTTTTTTATTCAAAAAGTTTGCTTTATATCTTTTGCGCACCGTATTTTAGCGGTAGTCAATCACTGTGTGTTTTTACTTTTTCAAGATCAAACCTTTTTTCAGATTTGGATGAATGTTGTCACATGGGTCCTTGAATAGCACATAGGATACCTTTTATCTCGAGAGTATGTTTCCTTGGCTTAAGTTTTTACTTTCACACGGGTGAATCTGCTGGCAGAAGCTAGTCCTTACTAATATTATAAAAGCGAAAGTGAGTTTGTTTGTTTGTTACGTCTTCGCGCATAAATGGCAAAATCGATTTTGATGAAACTTGGTACACAAGTCCTGGAATAGGACATAGGATACTTTTTATCTCGGAAGTATGTTCCCTTGGGATAATTTTCTTCTATCAGGCGGGCGAAGCTGCTGGGAGCAGCTAGTTTTCTTTAAAATATTTCTGCAAGTCCAACACCGCCCTTTATCTTGGCAGAACACTAAAGCGAAATGACAAACATCAACCATACGTCTGTTTGTTCATGAAATTCATACAATTGTAAGCCAGTTCTGCATTGTCTTTGTCCAAGCTTGCTCACCTACCGTACCTATTAATTTATAGCGCTTTCGACTGCTGGCTTCCGAAAGCGACGCAACGCAGCGATCCTCGCAATTTGATTTTGAATTTATCTCTTCCCCTAAAAAGGTTTTTTAATTTTGAAGCTAGTTGTGAATTCACAACGCTACAGGAACTACAGTGTTTTAATGGAATTCGTGAAATTGTGGACGAGCTTTAACTTCTTTTTTTCAAACTATTGTAATTAGTTTCTACCAGTGGTATCGCCCGCGTGAAATCAAAAACTATATAGCCTATTATGAAAGAATTTTTAAAATCGGTACGGTAATATTTGAGTTTATTCATTACAGACAAAAATACAAAAATTAAATCTTCTTTGAATGCTCACAAAAATTAAAAATACAAATGGATAATTAATAAGCAAAAGACAAGTGAGCTTAAGGCCCTTATTTCCGTTTAATGCCGTAAAAGCCTACTCTTCAATAATAACAAGAATAAAGCCGCCTCTGTACTTTTGTGTGCATATGCATAAAGCATTATTTATCTATACTTATTATAGATCTGTAGAAGTGAAAATTCTGTTCATTGAAAATATCAAAAAAATAAATGGCAGTGTTACTAGACCGACACCGAACCCAAAAATGTGATTAAATTTTTTTTTGGCTGTCGGTCTGTTTGTTAGGGCATCACGCAAAAACTGCCAGTCCGATTACGATGAAACTTGGTATAAATATTACTTAATATCCTGAGCACCATACTGGGTACTTTTTATCCCGGAAAAAATATACAAAAAAAAACAAACTTAATTTTGCGGTTTGATCTCTAGACCCGTTTATTGTACTAACCGCAAATAATAAGTTTGTCGTAGGTTACGTCGCCCACAGTGGAGTTCACTAAGGGGTGCTGCACACGGCTAAGATACTATAATATTTGGGTAAATAGTATGTTGTTTCCGTTTTCTAACTAGATGGCGTTGGCATCGAGTTAGATCGCGCTATAGGAACACTTTTTAGGAATAAAGACAGGAGCGCGTTTTCCTAAAACCCATTTATTAATTACATCAAACAGGAAGACATTGGCACCATATCTGAGGTGTGTGCACACTGTCACGAGCGTAAGTGGAAGGGAGAGATGTAGAACGTCTCGAATCGTCTCGCGCATCACGTTGTTTTCCCGTCCCCGGGCTCTTAGAATTCGACATCAGACGTTTTAGATCTTCGATTTTGACGACCCCGTTGTCGCTGGCATAAACAACATGATCCGCGTACGAAGTCGCGGGCAGAAGCTAGTTAAATTTATAAAAATAATAAATAATTAAAGTTTAAATATAAATTTGAAAAGAAAAATGTTTATTATGTTGGTAGATTTCGACGTTATAGAATAGAATAAACTTTATTGTACACCAAAATAACAACAATTTCACAGAAACTTAACATAAACCGCCATTATACCTTATGGGTAGAATGGTGTTATGATTTTTTTCTTCTGACTTATATTTCTTTCACAAAATATGTGACAATACGATATTATTTTGCGTATTTTGCCCACTTCTTTTGAACAGGTTTGATGTTTAAAAACTATTATCACACAGTTTTTGTGGTGGAAGTGTACTGGGCATATTTAGATCAATCAACTAAATATTGATTGATTGATGGAAATTTAAGACCAGGTGGTGAAGCGTCAATGCCTTTTATAAATACAGATATATTTTTAAGGAATAAATATAATATGTTAGTTACTTTTTCCGTATTTTAAAAACATTATTTAGTTTAAAAAGTAAGACAATTGAGTCCTTATTGATGATTCCGCACGCCAATATTTACTACCGCAGCGCCCATTGGAGTATCGAGCGTTTCCTTGAGATGCTTGCGAACGACCATAGAGGGCGTCCTCCGCATACCGCTTTTTCCGCCGCCATTCGCATTACGTCGAATAGACACCGCTCCGCGATAAAAATCCCATATCTGTTGAAAACCTGACAATTCTAGTGGAATAAGTGCATCTGCTACCGTGAGACATTGTGAACTAATAGTGCAGTGGTGTTTTTCACGATTCTGACCAGTCCACCGGTGAACCACACAGCAACCATGCACCCGTGAACGATGTGCCTGCCCATCTTCCTGGTTCTAAGTGGGGTCCCTGGATTCGCAAGGTACATGGGCTTTCTTTGCTGCAAATAGATGTAGTGGGTATTGGTCTCATAAGGAATCATCAACAGGGATTTTTGTGAAATGTAAATTTGCTTCCACCGCCTTATTGGGTAGTCTTAAAACTCCCTCCTTATATTTAACCCTTCAGATACCGTCAATTAGAGACACAATAGTAAGACAATAGATGCGCGGCCACCGGGTGTCGCTTGGGGATTCATGAATTAAGGTGAGGCTATTTACACGCCTCATCACCAGGTTTTAGTCATTTTGAACTTTTTAAAACTTTTGGAAATGCAAAATATAAGTGAGAACACCGTGAAAAAATAATTTATTAAAATTGACTATATGACCTACCGCCGGGAATAAAAACAAAACATGATATAAATTAGTTGGCTTGATAAAAAAAATACGCGAATCTGACCCTAACTTACGATTTCAAACGTTTATGTATGTCTACGAGATTACGTCATAGCAATATTTGTAAGTTATAAAAAATAATAAAGCTTGTTTTTTAAAAGGGCTTCGCAAAAACAAAAATCAAGAATAGTTATTGTTTTTTTTTACAATAATAAAACTTAAAACAGCTGTTACGGGTCCATGAAATCGACATTGACGGGCGGAGTTCATACGAAATACTCAATGACCACAACCGTAAAAAGCAAACTTTAGAACGAAAATTAATAATCAAGTTCTTTTAATAATAGATACTTAGAAAATATGGGGTACAGGTAAAGTGATGTTTTTTTGCTGAACAAAAATTAAGTTCTAAAATTTCCTCTATAGCTTTCATACAAATATTTTATTAAAAGTTTGACATTAAGTCGACACGGATTATCGTCATCCTGTACCAATAATATTTATTATTTCTGTTTTTAAGCTCAAATAAAAAAAAAATGGGTATGCTTACTTGAAATCGAAAAAAAAATTCGGTCTTAAAGCTCAGGACACCCTACTGTATATATATTAAATATTTAATAAATTCCCTTTTAGCCAGAGACAAATATTGCACTAAGAGATAATATTCCTGTTGCTCATCTTACGGATTAAATTTTGTTCACAGTTTCCCGTTCGACTCGTTTCTAGTTCGAGAAATACTAAACATTTATTTTATCTCTACTGTTTTTCATTGTATTTTTGTTTATATACGAATAAGCACATAAACTTATGCCTATTTATCACATTTCACAAGTTTCGTAAAATATTCTTTTTCTTCTTTTCGTGTTTATTAATTATATAATTATATTTTTTATTCACCAATATTTGGCAACCTGTACAGATCAATTGTTGACCTCGTATAGAAAGGTGAAGCATGTCCTGAAAAATAAAACATTAAAACTTCATAATGAATGCATGGTTTTTCTTTTATGAGTAAATTCCCATCACATTACTATATAGGTTACTACAAAATTGATTTGACTGACCTTTGCCTAGTTGAAAACTAGCGTCAGGCACTAGTTGTCTGGCGATCATGCTGAAATGGACCTATTTTGGCGCAGCCGTGAGATACAATATCTTTTTTTGTAACTTGCCTCCCTAGCCAAGTTACAACCGTCTCGTTTACGTCGAACGCCTCGAGTTGGCCACGCCCCCAATTATATTGTTCTGACAAAGTTTTCTACTAGCGTTAACGATTGCAGATTATTAACTTGGTCTGATTTATTCATAACCATTTTATTTTGGTTTCTTTTCGTTTATACTTTGTAATTTGTCATGTTTGCGTCCATTTTTTTCTTTCTTTCCGTAAAATTAAACTATGTAATCTTTTTAAATAAACTCTTTTTTTAATTAATTTGTCTTATATAATCGAGCGAAGTGATATTCGAAGAAATGTTTTTAAAGTTGTAGATATTTCTATGTAAACTTAAATATAGCAGAAAGCATTCCATGTATAGCTCTTTAGAACATGCCTTGTTATTATAAGGATAATATTATAGTGAAGAAGACTGATCCTAGACTAAGGCTGTGCGCAGACCCGATACTAGCATCTCTTTGGACAGATTATATCTTTGTTCATAAAAGGAAACCGCGCGCTATTGCTGGCGCATTCATTTTAGCCCCTACTCACATCAAAATTAGGGTTAATCTGCAAAGCCTGGAACACAGGTGTAGGGTGGCCAGCCTTTCGGTATTTTACAGAACTGCATAGAACAGCATTTTGATATCTTTAACCCTTCAGATACCGTCAATTAGAGACACAATAGTAAGACAATAGATGCGCGGCCACCGGTGGTCGCTTGGGGATTCATGAATTAAGGCTAGACTGGCTTAATAAATTAGTCCGATTCACCATCAACGATTGCATCACTGCTTACCACCAGGTGGGATCGCAGTCAAGCACTGATTAATATTATTGAAAAAAAAACAGGGCAAAAGCGAGTCGGACTCGCGCCCTGAGGGTTCTGTACAAACATAGGTAGTATGAAAGATTTTTCCGAATCGCAAAAAAAGGTTTTTTTTGTGACGTAACCACAAATTTACTGTTTTAAGATTTATTCCTATACCTGTGCTATAAGACCTTGCTTTATGCCAAATTTCAGAATTCTTGATCAACAGAAAGTGGACTTTGATTCCCTTGAGACTGTCGAATTATACGTTTCTTGCGACATTAACAGCCGTATCTTTTTTATGCGTTAACTTAGAAGTTTGATTTTCTCTCAGCTTGAACGGACCGCAGACCTGAGTATATGATTTTAATTTCAACTCGATACCTCCACGCGTTCTTGAGATAAAGAGTCTTGACAGACAGTCAGACAGACGGACGGATAACAAAGTGATCCTATAAGGGTTCCGTTTTTTCCTTTTGAGTTACGGAACTATAGTAGTAGGTAAAGTTTGTTGTTGTGTTTTTTTGTTTGTAAGAGGTAATCTCTGAAAGCAGTGCACACTGTGAAAGCACTGGTCCGATTGCTAAAAATACCGATAGAAAGCTGCTTTAATCCTGAGTGAGAAAGGATATATTTTAAGTACGCGGGCGAAACCCTGGAAAAAAGCTTGTAATATATAAAAGTGTAATTTTTAGTATATTTATTTATCTCAGGACCCTGAGGTCCTGGATACAAGGAAGGCATACAAGGAGCCGAAACCAACTCGCAGATGCCCTTTTAGACGCTTTTAATGGAACGTGGTACCAACCGGTGATTATCCCTGTATGCGCTATGCTAGTGAATCCAAGGACCACCCCCGGTTGAAGGGAAACTATTCCGACATGTGGAAAAATAAGGTTATGTATTTTGGAGTCTTAAATGGACTGGTTACCAGAACCTATATTAAGACTATGGCCCCTGCCTGAGCTATGTTTAAAAAGTGTTATTATTATTAGGTAGTCTATATTTACTGGTAAAGCTCTGAAGATAGCTTATCAGTATATGTTCTGAAGTGGACAGTTATGGATTCTAACGATGATAACTTTGCTCAACTATTGAACAAGATTGGCTCTCCCAGTATAAGCGCTTACTCCACTAACAAACTCCACTTTCCTCGTCTGAAGTGCAATTCTCAAGAAAGGTTCTCAGCCGTTTCCTACAAGTTCTAGAATAAAATATCAGTCTAGGATAAAATACTAGATGAAGTTATTCTTTTTTATTGTTTTGGGTTCAGAATTATCCTAACCTCGTTCAATAGTTCTGGGCTTAAATCTGCTCTCTGTATTTTAGTTCGCTACCCGAACGAACCTTGAAAAAGGTTCACGAACGAACTATTTCTTGGGTACGTAAGTTCAATATTTTTAGGGTAAGGTGGGTCGTCGAATCATTGTCTAGGTTGTCAAATCTCTAAAGATGTACGTAAATTAAATGCTTACTGGGTTTATTGACCTCATACCTATTTTAGTGGTGAGCAGTGGTGGCCGAAGAGCAGTGGTGGCCTAGTGGTAACGGCCGACTTACGAGTTGTAGGTTACGAGTTCAAACCAAGCTAGGCGCAAAAGATGCGCAATTTATTGTATATGTGTTACCACTACTCTGACACGGTGAAAGAAAACATCTTGAAGAAACCGGCATGTCCTAGAACCAAAAATTCGCAGAACATGTGACATTCACCAAGTTCATCAACCTGCACTGTGCCCGCGTGGAGAATTACGGCCAATTCTCCACTCCTAGGAGGCCTGAGTCTCAGCATTGGGAAGATTAAAAAGGGCTGATTATGGCTTATGCTATTTTGATGAACTGCGTGATTGATTGTAAAATAAAAAGAGAACATAGATGACTTTTAGTCAGTAAAAGCCTAACACTCCCTCTTGCTCCACCAAGAGCGGGGGAACATATTTGATGATTTTCCAACTCAAAATATCTATTTTCGGAAAGTAACGATTAAGATTTATTTTCACGACATTAAATGATTAAGTACCTCAGATTACATTGTTATAATTAACGCAAATAGTAGGCATTCGAAGCACTATTACCCTCTATAAATATTTCGTGGAAGTTATTAATTAGCTTCTGTTTTACAAATACAGTTTTCGATAGTACACAGATTAATGTAAAGAGGTTAAACTGTTAATGGATTTTGTTGATTGAAAACTTTCCATTTTATTGTTAATTGTAAAAGTAACACCACAAAATAGATAGGCACAGAAGACAATCTCATGTATGTACTTTACTTTTTATACCTACGCTCGGTGGACGCCCGCTAATGAGCGTTTGAGCCGGAACTGTTCGACGAGCGGGCCGATGCGCTCCGAGATATCGTGTCCGTAAGCGGTGTCTATGTATGTGTTGCTCGAGCGCGCTTTGTATGTAGATTGACTTCTGTACCTATATATTTTGTGGTAATACTCTTTGGTAATAAAATAATGATCATAAATAATCAAATAATAATTATATGATAAAAACTAATTTGAACTACAAATTTCTTTGTTTATGCGTTGAATTTTAGTGATTTCTCAGTTTACGTTTCCAACCGTATTTGAAGTTAAATAGAGCCGACACTTTCCATTCAGTATTAAAATTTACCTATCCAGAGAGCAGTTTTGAATCTGCAAAAAAAAATAGGACCTTACTAGGAACAAAGGTAAATAATATAAAATAACCGGCCCGCATAACCAAATTAAAACCGTTTCGCTTGCGTCGAACGCCTCGAGTTGGTGACAGAGCGTTGAGATGACGTCATTGCTCTACATTTGAAGCTTTCTACTAGCGTAAAATTTTGCAGATTAGCAACTTGGCTAGGGGTACAGAACGTCATGGGCTGTAAGCAGCTGTGTAAGAAGTTCTTTCTTGTTCTAGCTTGACCTTATCCCTTTTATTTGGGGTTCTCCTTGTCGCGTTTTCCTTGATTTTGTGTTTTGTTAGTATCGCGATGAGCTTTTTTGGATCGTCGTCAACTAAGAGGAGGGTGGTCTTCCACGCGTGCGCTTTGTTCGGAAAAGATGAAAGAGGTTACAAAAGAAATACTTTCCGATTTGTACTACAACGAGTGTCACCGCTTGTTTCACACACTTTAACCACTACAGGCAATAAACCAATACGAACGCGCATTACGCAACTAACAGACCACGCACACTTAGATCGCAAGTTTGTTATTGACTGTGTTTTTTTTTTGTCGACGGGGAAAGTCATCTTTGACAAAACCCGCTCTTGGGTGGAGCGGGAGATAGTGTCAGACTCTTATTGACTAAAAACACCGCACCGTTCCTTCTAGCCTTCATACCGGGGCACGAGCTCCCTTTCGGACAACCCTGTCCCCAGTAGGCTTCGACCCAGCTGGGCCCCTCCTGCTGCTGACAACTCCTTGAGGCGCGCGGGAACAGTGCGCGCCGTCGACGTCTTGGACTCGGTCCATTACCGGACGATCGCGACAGCGAGCTACCCATGGCTCGCCGTCCGCGAGCCCGCGTCTACGGTGACCAGAATCCCGGCGACGGCAGCGAGGGCGCCGTTGCCTGATGCGGTCGGCCTCCTCCTTTGCAAGCATTACTGCTTCGCAGAAGGAGGCGACCGCCTGCCATTCCTCCTCGCTCCGAACCATGGCCTCGACCAGGGCCCGGCGTTATTGACTGTGTCAATTATAAGCATGATCATATTTTGAGGCACGCCTGCCCCACCCACAAGGCCGTTCTAACCTCTTTCATCTTTGCTTCGTCGAAGGCAGTTCAAGGACAAGCTTCACCATAAGATCATCTGTGCGTCTTTGTACGTGACCATACTGCCGTAAGCGCTTCTCTTTGACTTTATTGGGTATCGGAGCAACTTTGAAACTGTACTAATTACAGATTTTATCTAGTAGTGGGACACCCAGTGACCAGCAAATCATGCGCATGTCAGTTGTATGCAGTTTATTTAGCTTCTTGTATGTTTTAGTCCATATTAGTGTTGAAGAGAAGAGGGCCGAGCGTAGATACTTGGTTGACCTGCAAAAAAAATGCTGCTTACAATGTTCTTATTATAAAGGGTTGATATCGACTAAAAGACTATTAATAATATTTGACTGAATTTGTAGAATTTTGTCACTAAACTACAAAATTAAACAGACAATATCACCTGTACATTCTACTATAGTATTATAGACTCAGGTGCTTTTAGCGAAGCTCAATAATTCTGTAAAACTAACGAACCAAAAATATTCAGGATAATACTGGCTTAGTGCCAGGCGGCCGGCGAGTTTCACACGCTCACGACGACACTTTGTAGCAATTGATGAACTTGTAACTTGATCAATTAAGCTGTATTGACGCCCTGTACTTAGTAACAAGTGGTCATTACTGAGACTTTCCAATTCCCTGCCAGAGTCTGTGTGGAATGTTTTGTAGCTAGACGTATATTTGTAGATAGAGTCTGTCTAAACAACTCAGACGACTTTTATAATTATTAGGGTAGAATGAAATCTGATGTAGTCAACGCTGGTTCAATAATCAAGGTTGATTAAGAGATCTTGATCATTGTTTACTAATAGAAGAACCTTATAAAAAATATTGAATATTATGTATGTTTTTAAATGATTAAATATTTTACAAAATTCCCAAGTCGTTTGACTTTTTAGATAGATTATACAGACGTGTATTTAAGTCAATAGTGAATGTTATTTTGAAGCAAACGTACTGGAGCACGTTTGCACACTAGCGATGGTGTGATCGATCCATCGTCGACGATGTCATCGCTTACTGCCCAGTGATAAAGTGCTCAATATCGAGACTCAATAAAAAAAAAGTCAGCTTATTATGAACGTTATGTCTGGATCTACTGAGCCCAATTTATTAAAAAAAAAAACAGGCCAAATGTGAGTTGGACTCCGTAACCATCCGTAACAGAAAACGCAAAAAAATATCACTACTGTGTTATTTTATTCTTTTTTTTTTTTTGTAAATTTTGCTATAGCGGTAACTGAAATACATAATCTGTGAAAATTTCAACTGTCTGTCACGGTTCATGAGATATAGCCTGGTTATAGACGGACGGATAGTAGAGTATTAATAATAAGGTTCTATTGTACCGTTCAGGTACGAAACGTTAATGAAGCTCGATAAAAATAAAAATCCTATCTCTGGTTACTAATTTTTTTAGTCGTTAAAAGTCCAATTAATTGCCAAATGTATAGTTGTACAGCCTTGTTATTTATGAGGCCGGTCAGTTGGAGCACAAAAAACTACCAGAAATAACGAAAAAAAAAGGTGTCGGCTCAGTGCACGAACATGATGCTAAAACTGTGGGATCTAAATTACGGAACCAATAGACAGTGCGAGAGTTCGCAATTACAGCTGTCCGAACGAATTGTGTGTTCGCCAATAAAAGCGATACTTTTATTGTTGCTGTAAATTGCCTTTCCGTTGTCGGGACGATGTCGTCGCGTTTTCGTTGCGTATTCTAGCAATAAGTTCATGTTGATTTAATGTTATTGTCCAGTGGATCCGGCTGACGTTAGACCCGGCCCCGACAACTCTGATTCCATGCACTTGTATTAATTATTCAGATTAAGAGCTAGGTGGATGACGTTCTCGCTAGTCCCCTTTGTTCCTTCAACCGAACTCGACAGTCTATGAATTTGGACCGAATGATTTACCTACATAACCTTTGAGGAAAGAGAATTTTCAGCTAGAGAAATTCGGCTTTACCTACTTTAATAGGGTAGTTTCCAGGGTCAATATAACTACATTTTATTTAGTCCATATTTTATGTTATAAAATTATTATTTTTTCGATTATATGAAAAATAACAAAGATATAAAGTTACGTGTAACGTCAGCCCGTGCAAAAATATGCAGCATGGCGTGACGTTACACGTAACTTTAATGGGCTATATCTTTGTCATTTTTGGTTTAATTTAGAAATAAAAAAATATGTTTCCCTTATTTTTGAATAATCTAAAAGACGGACTAATTAATTTATTAACGGCAACTAACCTATTGAATGCATTTCATGAACTTTTAAGACCATAATTCATTTGTGAGTCCGAGAACCTTTCATGGAACTTCGCAGTGGATTTAAATTTTCATGTTCACACGTAAAACATGAAGGGTTTATTCGGAATATGTGAGTGGAATCAACAAAAGTCATTACCAATTTAATTGAATACCTGACAGATTGTTGCTGAAATATTATTTACAAGATAATAATAATTAAAGTCTTCCTCAAATTACTGCCTCAGAAGCTGTTCATGGGTTTTAGTCAGATTGTGGTTTATATACATCTTAAGGATTAGGATGTTCTTTGAAGTTTGAATAATGACAAAAGTATTTTTTTCGGCAATAGGATCGATCACTGCAAATTCACCTTCATAAATGCTCTAGAGGCTTATCGCCTGTAATATTACAGATATTGGTTTTGTTAATAACCAGTTATTTATTTCTTTAAATTATCTAAATAACCAACGGAAACAACCAAATAACGGAATGGTGAATGTTGCGGGAATCCGATGGATGCGGGACGCACAGGATCGATCATTGTGGCGACACTTGGGGGAGGCCTATGTCCAACAGTGGACGTCTACCGGCTGAAATGATGATGACGATGATGATCTAAATAACACTATTACAGCAATTAACGCCCATGCGATGCTATCACCAGCTATACCTTACATCTGTATTCAATTTATACAAAAATTATAAATACTAAAAAAACATATACAATTTAATTTTATTAATTTGTACCTACATATGTTTTGAATGCACTCTAGTGCTGCTTCAGTGAACCTCGGCAGGCTGCCGTGAAATATATCTACGTCAGAAGCAATAATAATGAGCATTCTTATATGTACCTACTAACTTGAAATAGAATATTATCCGAAGGGAATATACTTCTGGGATAAATAATATATTATATGACTAGAAGATAAAGCGGTTTCTTCAAGTCACGGACGGCATGTTAAACTCAGAACGAAACGAAGGTTGCTAAGATTTAATCCCGAGCGTAGTGAGGGATTTATATAATTAACCTGTCAAAACTAATACCGTAATGAGAGCACGGTTGATAAGTTATCAAAAATCCAAATTATTTATTAAATTGAAAGAAAATGAATATGTCAAATAGATTTTTATAACATTATTAGCTTTTGTCCGCAGCTTCGCCCGCACACAAAATATAGCCTACGAGTATGTCACTCAGGAATAAAGTAGCTTTCTAACGGTGAAAATTTTAGCAATCGGAGCAGTACTTCCAGAGATTACCCCCTTATCCCTACAAATAATGATAAAACATAAAAACAAAAAAAAAACTTTACCTCTTTATAATATTAGTGTAGATAAAAAAAATGCTTGCCTAGGTTTGAATCTAAGACTCTTAAATCACTGCCATTTTCACTCACCTATTGCCCACCGTGTGCTCGCATAGAATCGAGCAATTCAAAGCCCGGCCACGTAATTATATTTCTAAGTACAGAATGGGTCCGCCACAGCACGTTTCAACATTGGGACTCGTCCCAAATCCGGGTCGTAACTAAACCTTGTTAAAAAGTCCACGACACATTTTAGATTGGCCAGGTGTCACGGGTTAAAAGCAGCCGCTACGTATTTCACGGAGGTATATTCACCGATAGATTCGAGGGTTTACTGGCTATATTCACCAACTCTAATGATCAACTAATGATATATTTGAGGAAGGTAATATTTTCTGAATTACCCTTATATTTCCAATCTAAGGATTTGGTATATATTTACCTCTATAATAGAAACTTGTAACTACGTATACAACAAAATGAGTACTATTGTAATATGGTATTATCTAGCTAGCCAATCATTTTGTCTCGATCCAGTCAGTTATGCATTGTGTTACTAATTAGTGATTAGTTAGATATTACTGATTATGGTCGGATTTAGCTGCCCAAATATAGATTGTACACAATACAACGAAATTAGCGTCATTTATAACTTTGTACCTCTATTCAGTGCGGTCGGCGATTGTTTGTTGTGGAATTGTCTCATTATGGTCGGAACGAACACCCCTACTACACCTTTGAAAACAAAATGTGTTCAATTCCCAGAGAGCTGTGTCGTTGTATATTTACATGTTTACTGTGTCCGCTATTCCACTAAATTTTAATTTTAGTGCAAATTTTGGGGTAGGAAGGATATTTATTTCATCACTACTGCTCTCAAAATGGTGAAGGAAAACATTGCAAGGAAACAGGTACGTGCTAGAACCAAAAAATCGTGGAAATGTGACATCGACACTTGGTCCGTGGATTACGGCCCATTTCCTATTCTAGAGAGCAGGCCTGAGTCCCAACAGTGGGAAACATTACAAGACCGAATATGCTAGTGCTGGACATTACGTATTTGGAATCGTTGCATTGTTTTGCTAAAATAAGATATTGATGTGAGGTAATACGTGTCTATTAGGCATAGGTAATTGTGTCCCCACTCAGCGTTATGTACTCGTATATTGGCGGTGCTCAAATTAGTTGGTATTGTCGAGTGTGTAACGTATATCTTCTACACAAAGAGGCCGCAAGTAGTTTATATAGTGTAGACAATGGCAGAGCATGTATACATACGTGTATATAGATCAGGCTATAGACGCAACCCATCTCGGATCCCATTTCTAAGAATGGCGGTTTTCCTTTTTATCTACAGTCAGAATAGTTGCTACCGATTGATGGAATCTTGTAGTTTTTTGGAACAGTTTCCATTTTTCTTTGTCATTTCTTTATGTATTTATTTCTATAGCTAATACATATCAGTAGTACCTATTGCATATATATCAAAATAGAGTCAATCGAGCCAGGCAATGAATAAACTTGAATATTAAACCGAATAACAAGTAGATGTGAGTATTGCACATATTTGAATTCCAACTGCATTAAAAAGCTATTCTACGTTGGAGCCATATGCAATTGACTGATATGAGAATAGAATGCAAACATCAAAAGACTTCAAAGAATCCAATATGTTTCTTCAATAGCTTGGGAGTTCCGCTATTCTATTGGATTTTATGTCATTTACTGTTTTACTGGAAACTTCTGTATCAGTAAAAACGATATCACACTAATCACTTCACTCTAACATTGTGAAAGCGATACTTTGTGAGTGTGTGTGTGTGTTTGTTACTTCTTTACGGTTGAACGGGGTTGTAGTTTGGTACACGGGTAGACCATATCCTTCTTTGACTTATATTCTAGATCCTTGATGTGCTACATAGAATAAATGATAATAGTAATATATTTCTGCAAATAGGTTTTTAAGAAGCGCCTTTACACGTAATTTTTAACCGACTTCGAAAAGGAGGAGGTTCTATGTTCGGCTAAATGTATGTTTTTTTTTTGTAGTATGTTCACCAATATTTCGGTCAATTGTGGACCGATTTTGAAAAATTTTTTTTTGATTGATAGGTTATGCTTCCAAGTTGGTCCCATAGAAATATTGTTATGATCTGATCATGAACTTCGAAGATATGGAACAGAACTCCTCATAGAATCAGAGCAGAATTGTCGTAACAAGTAAAATTACTTTGTTTATACGTGTAGTCGATGACTGACTGAAAGAAAAGAGGGAGGGGATATATCGAACTGATCTGGTGATAAAGCCGGAACGTAAATTCATGTAATATAACCGTATTTGGGATTATTAGAATCGTTATGAGATGCACTCTGGCTATAAGGTAATTTATGTTTAGCTGAAGGGTAGGTACTTTTTAGTGGTGCTACCATAACTAAAAAGTGAAAAATAAAAAACTTTATACAAAAAAAATTAAACCGACTTCAAAAAGTACAAAATAACTTTAATTTCAGAAGTCGGTGTTAAATAACGAAGAGACAAGATTGGGTATCTATTATAGAAACACGGACTTCCGAAATTAAAGTTATTTTGTACTTTTTGAAGTCGGTTTAATTTTTTTTTGTAAAAAGTTCTTTATTTTCGTGAATTTAAACGTGATGAGGAGTATGTTGGGACACTTGCTTACTCTTACGTGGGCGAAGCAGCTGGCCACAGCTCATTATTACACAGGTAGGAAAATGGACTGACGGAATTATTTCATCTAATTATTTTACGCTAAACAAAAGCTTCGAAAGTCTTTGATTTGCATGCCAGTTTGTCCTTAGGTACGCTGCGGACAACGGACTACTTCAAACTATCGTAAATAGAATTGACAGTAGTGTCATTTTTTTCAAGACAGAAGTGGAACTCCCAGCAAGGGTCGCCGTCGTCGTTTTTTTGGCCGCAACCCGACCACGCCGCACTCCGGCCGGTCGTTTAGCAAAATGACGGACGGACCTTTTTTATCTCGCCCAACCGCAATTTGTTGCCGGCGATCCTTGCTTGCGATACACGGCCCCGTTACGTACCCGAATACATTTAAAATTCCTATCCTATAAATATTTAGGCATTTCAATGTTGATGTCGATGCTTTTCCATTTCAAGTCCGACAAAGCGTCGCCGTCCAGCTAACGATGAGCGGATCGTGGTCCTGCCACACATTGAGACCAGCCTGTATATACAAGAGTAGTGATTTTCCGAACTATGAACTTTTGCTGTTGATCTCGGTTTACTTATAAATCGTCAGTGGAAAATTTTATATAATTTTTAATTAAACGGCGATTTTCGTGTGTTTTAATTAAATTTTTGAAGTGCATTTTTAGTTGCCACTATATTAAATTAAATTGTGAAAATATGTTGAAATTAAACCGGCGTATTTATTTTATGGTTACCCAATTTAACTTTAATGAAAATACCTATATTAATATTGTTATTCCCAATAAATAAATTAATTAGTAACTGCCAATTTCACAAGGAATTATGCAAATTGAATAATTATAGAGTATTCGCTTTAAGAAAACAGTCACTCATCGTCGTCACTTGGTTTAGCCAGGCCATTTGACTACGTATATCATATTATAATAGAAAGCCGTGTTCACATTGACCAGTTGAAGTCGTATCTTTTGTCGATCTATTATGAAGATTCTGATTACTATTTTAAAATAATTACTTAAGAGCCACTCCATCCAATTCCACTCGTCTTTTGTAAACATCGAAAATGGTTTAAAAGCTTGTTACTTCATTTAATGCAATTCAACGCGATGTTTGACGAAAAGGCAACTCAAAAAATGAGAGATAACGCCCATAAAAACTGTAAACTCTGTTAGTATTCGGTAATTCCGAGATTTACTCGAAAATTTCACAAAACTTGCTCCAGGAAATAGCTGTTTATTTTAAACCCTTAAAAGTTTTTAGAAAAAGTTTTCGTCATTTAGAATCTTAATAAAATTTGCAATGTCTATAGAGGTTTACTTTTATGATTTTTTTAATTTTTAGGCAAATCATGAAGTGTCAAAGTTCATACAAAATAGGAGAATTTCAGAGGATTTTACTGGATTAGTTTTACACAAATTTAGAAATTGGTTTATTTAGAAACCTAGATAATATCCACAAGATACTGTGTTTCCAAAATATCTAATGAAAAATGTATAATAGCGTCATAATTAGTTATGAGTGGTTGTATGAAAAACAGTGAAAACGTGAGTCATGATGCACCACCTTAATCATTAATTTTGGAAATACCGTATTGTGAAAATTTTGCTTTTTTAAAGGTCTAATTTTTACTTCTTGCTCTATACAAAGGGCAATAGAAGGACCCAAATGAGTTTTAGTCAGCAAAAGTCTGCCACGTGTTTTACCCTAGAGCGGGAGTTGTCATTTGATGATTTCCCTTAATACACAAAAAGAAGTATTAGCCACTTCACGTTATGTGACAATAAAGATCACTCTAATTATCTGAATGCTCTAATTTAAAGAAAATGAATTTCGGTCATAGAGCCAGCCCATAGTGCACCGGCCACCGTCTTCTTGTACTTCACAGCACGTAGTAATATACCAGCCTAGCGTTGAACACCACGGCGTCAAAGGCAGCATATTATGAGCTGTGTATTACACATTAAAAAACATAAAAAGTAGATTTATCTCCGTTGCTCGATGCAAGCGCACTCTAAAATTCAACAAAAGAGATAAAATGTTAAAACTACGAAGAGCTCTATGTACGCCGCTCTGGTTGTGGGTGCAAAATTCATCACGTGTTTATGCCAAAGCTTTCTCTACACGGACGTATCAGGATTGATGGATAAAAGATATAACACTTACATTAAATTTCATAGAAAATTTAAAGCAAAATGTGATCCGTTTACATTAAACTTTTAGGAGCTAATAATTAAACGAGTCAATAAAAAGAAAAACAAGTACATTTCGTAATTACAAGACTTGAGCGGGTAGTTTTGTGAAAAGGGTAACGGACGTCTTCCTTTTTTAAAAAATCAACCGTCGTTTTCAACAATAGAACGCGGCTGTGTTGTCGCAGGCTTCTCCTCGGTGAACTTTTTCAATTCATGTCATGTTTCATATTATTTTGTGCAAAAGAAAGCCGATCTTTTGACTTAACAAAGAAATTGCTGAACGCGTAAACTTACCCGTCACGGTATCGAGTGAGCGCGCCGCTTCAATAAAATAAAAGTTTACGCACTCTATACCTACTTACTTATTTTTTGCAAGTCATAAGCTTTATAACTTATGAAATTACCCTTATTGTAACTTTGTTATGTTGTTTCTCCGTTATTTAGTACCGTGCGAGAACAAAAACTGATTTCCTTGCTCTTTGTTAGCGGTTTTATTACATGTTTGGAAAGCAATGACGTTGTGTTTACTTTTTATTACCTAATTTCCTGGTATATTATGCAGCAAGAACTTTGATATTTATATATCTTACGAGTATATTGCTCTCCTTAACAAATAAGCTTCATTTTGTGATAGAAAATCATCCAATGACTGCTACCTCTAGAGTGAAGCGAGAGGGTGAGTCAGACTGAAACCCAATTGTATCCTTTAGTTACCCTTTGCGTTCCAAGACCATGGTATCTGCGAAAAATTCCCGTGGATTTAGCGAGAATCGGTTCTGCTGGGCCCTCATGGTTTAGCTGACATTCCTTTCAGGCACGCGCCATCGACGAATTGGTCTTGGCGAGCTACCGTGAGTGAGTGAGTCTGCGCCTCCGGCGCTAGCTGAGGACCGCCTTGCGGCTCCCGATGTCCGGAATATCTTCTGTGGTAGTGGCTGGGGCGTGAGGATGTCTGTTCGCTCACGATTGCGGTTGCTAGCATTACTGCTTAGCAGAAGGAGGCTAAAGGGAATATCATTCCCTTTCCTCAGTCAGGATAAGAAAATCAAAGATTTCAATAAATTTGATATCAAAATAATCTTGGCCTCATTGATGCTTGCCCGATACACATTGTGCCTACGAAATTCCTACAGCCTGGTTAGAAAGGGGGAGATAATAGTCTATTCTGAAATGCCAAGTTTTTGGGTTAATAGCATGCACTTGTATTACTTTCTCTAACATTGTGCGCGAGTATAATATCAAATGTTATCTGAAAAGTAAGAAAATACTTAATAGACTTGAACTTTGTATTGTTACCATGCCACCCTCGCCGAGGAATTCGATCCCCTCTTACCCTAGAATTGGCAAATACTTATGTAATTGAGAGATACTCTGGTGAATACTGAAGTTAAAAAAAAATCAGCTTTGAGTATTTTCGAGGAAAGAAAAATGAAGGAACAGACACAATACGGGTAGATTTATAAAAAACAAGATTTAGTCTCAAATGTTTTTAAGATAAAAGTTGTGACTTTATTTCAGTTTGATTGTACGCAGCACAAACAGCCCGGAACGTCAACGACTTTTACTGAATGTTTGCAAGTGCAGCTTGAGACAGGAGTTTGCATTGTGGAAGCTACATAGCCACGTAAGTGTTCAAGCAATGTAAGCTGTTATCACGCCATTTCTTCGTGAGCTGGAGGTATTTAATACAATGTTAGCGGCCGCGCTGTTTGGTCGATGTTCGCGCGTTGCTACACTACTGAAAACTGGGGGTACTGGGGAGGCAAGCATTCAAATTCTTCTCTTTCACAGTTTTCATTGTTTTGGATAATTGAGTGCTTTACTTTTTTTTGGCAGTGTTAAGGCGAAGTGATAAGCCTGAATAATAAAAAAAAAAGTATTTAGATTGTACAACTCTCCTTTAATCTTTCAATGGAGTAATTGTCGTTCCTGGTGATTCTCTGTAGAGTTTACATTAAAAACCAATTTTGTTAATCTATTTTTTAGATTCTTTGTTTAGGTAGATTATTGTTCCTAAGCGTTCATGAGAACAGCTTGTTGTTAAATAAACATTTTTTATTACTTTGACTTTATAATTGACGTGCCGGTAAATTTTTAAGTCGTTTAAACAATTTCATTTTTTTATGATCGGTCATAAAATTATTAATTGTAAGCTCCATATCTGGCCACTACAAGGTGTAACGTTAAATACGCAAAACCTGAAATTAGTTTGATCAGAATAACGAGCAGAATCAATTAAACCAATTTTTAATGTAGGTTACATTTTTCAAAAAAATCTTCATAAAAATCGACCTGTCTATTTATGAATAGGTCAAGCCATCACGTGCGCAAACCCGCTGAAATAGGTAAACAAATACAAATAGTTGTAATTCAATCAAATTTTCTCATACACGGGATAATAAAAGTTCTTATTTCAATGCAGATATGAATTTTAAACAAACTAAAACTACTCGTAAAAACTTTAATTTTTTTTTTAATGTTTTTTTTTTCTTACGTAATTAGGTCAATCGAATTAAAAATCATTTGGGGTATCTGAGGTTTTGCGCATTTAACGTTACACGTTGTATATAATAATTAATTCTCTTTTGTGTCAAGGGAAATGTAAAAAATATATAACGAAGTAAATACCTTCAGATTTGTCTTCATTACTAAACACCCAAAACGTTGCCTTCAATGGGATTTAAAGTTCCCTTTTCAGGCCCAATGATATGCGCTGGGATCTTGTAAAATAAAATGGAGCAAGGTATAAAGACGCAGGCAGATATGTTGATACGGCTATATGGGTAAATAATAATATGTATGTAAATAAATTCTTTCGAACGGGGTTAAGGAATCAATTTGTAAAGCAGCGAAACAGGGGCAGGCATGGATACTTGAGTTGGCGGTATTCAACCTCCGCAGTGGAGGTCACGTTTGTGATTTTTTCAAAACTTTTTCCATTTGCGGCCGCAAAATGTTTGTGCTCCAGTAAATTGGAACGGATTTAAAAGTCTATTAATCTATATGTTTTGTGTTAACTTACTAGGGCTTCAATAATATATTCCTGCTGTTTCATGAGATTTATATGAAAATAGGCTCTAGTGTTAAACACAGTTTGTACAGGATTATTTGTACTACACTTTGCAGGACTGTATAACTAACATCATAAACAATACTTAACTTTTGTTCTATGAATTTTTACCAAACATAATTCGTTTACCAAAAACAAACCTTCAAGATTTCGTTGTTCTATCTAACACATTTCAACTATGTATTTTGTTGTATCTACCTATGTCTGTATAACGCAACGCAAGCGCATCAAGTACCCCCGCCTCTCTATCCACGCTCCCCTCCAAACAGAATACAACATGGTTACTGTCGCGAACGTTATAAAAAAATTAATCTGTAAAATCTTGTTTTGTTTGTTTGATTAACTTGTAAATATAATACTTATATTTTTTATATATATGATTTGGTCGACTAATTTGTCTTTTAATCTAACTCTCTCGCAATGCTGGGGAGTTAATTGTCCCTTACTGACGTTCGGGATTAAAATTAGCAACCTTCGTTTTGTTCGGCATTCAACATGCCGCCCGCGATTTAAAGACACTGCTTTATCCCCTAGTCACATAATCTACTATTATTTTTGTATGAAATTTTGATGAACTAAAATTTAACAAATTTCTAAACGTCATAGGACAAAAGTTGTTTGTAGTTAGTAACATAGTTCTGAGAGGTTGCAGTTTTTTATAAATAACCCTGTATATTCTATTAAATAAACTTTTTCATCACCTTTTTACAAACCCGCACTGGGCCCGCGTGGTGGATTACGACCCATTCCCCACTTTTAGAAGGAGGCCTGAGTCCCAGCAGTGGGAACGTTAAAAAGGCTGATAATGCTATGCTAAACCTTTTCCCACCTAGCCTGAATATTTCTATTTAAGATCAAAATGGTAAAAGATAACTGTATAAAATTTATTCACATAAAAAAACTGTATGATTTAAAACTTGTTCCTTGCCATAAAATAATGGTAAACAAATAAAGGTGATTGAGTCGTGGATTTATTTTCATCTGGCTATTAAAACATGTTATTATTTAATCTACGTAAAATGAAGCTGTTTATTGTTATTATTCACGCAGGATTTTTGTGCGCAGCCTATGGAATTCTGCTGAGAATCGATATACTGATGTTTAGATTCCTAATTACTTTGAAGCTTTTTTTTCGGTGGGCAAAAATCATCTTATGACAACCCCCGCCCCGGGTGGAGCGGGAGATAGTGTCAGAATCTTATTGACTAAAAACCCACCCGTTCCTTCTAGCCTTCATTCCGGGGTCAAATTTCCTTTTGGATAACCCTGGCCCTAGTAGGCTTCGACCCAGCTGGGCCCCTCCTGTTGCTGACAACTCCTTGAGGCGCGCGGGAAAAGTGCGCGCCGTCGACGTCTTGGGCTCGGTCCGGACAGTTACCGAACGGTCGGACAGCGAGCTACCCATGGCTCGCTGTACACGAGCCCGATTACTTTGAAGCTTGATTTTCGTGTTTTAGCAAGTTGAGGACCATATAGATATATGGTTTAACAGATAGACACGGTGGAGGAGGACTAATAAGTTATTGCATTAGAAAACTCATGTAGTTTTAAATAAACCCATACCTAAAAAAAAGATGACTAACTTCATCTTTTCTTTAGGTGGGATATCATCTAGGGCGGGAGGGCGTGTCAGATAAATGATCTTAATTTTAGATTTTTACTGACTAAAACCCCAGGGGTGGGTTTTAGTCATTCTTTGCCTTCATTCTAGGGCCCTGGGGTTGATGACATGTTATTTCATCTGCGGAATTGTTCGAAAGATTTTCTGCCGCTGCAGACCGCAAAAGGCAACTGAAAGAATGCTGGTGGCTTTTAGTCTCTAAATGTATAACGGTCGCTCCATCCAGAGCGGGAGAAATCATTTAATAATTTTTCACAGAAAAAGTGTTGTTATTCTATAATTGTAATATTTTGACTACCGATGGCGTTATAGCGCAGATTCCTTAGCATTGCAAATGATCTTATACACCAAAATATTCGATAGCATTTTCCTCCATTCACCTGTAGCTAGGTACTTATATATTTATAATACCACACTTTTTATTCCAATCTAGTTCCTATTTTTAAACTTTATTCCATTAAAGTGTCAAATATTATAGATATAAACTAGTATAAAATTATGGTAATTGGTATGGTCATGTAAAGAGGAGAGATGAAACGCATGTTGCTCAAACAATTATGAATTTACATGTGGATGGATGGAGAGGGAGGCCAAAGAAAAGATGGATGGATGGTGTGAGAAGTGATATGAATGAAAAGGGAGTTAGTGATAGCGTGACGAGCGACAGGACAGAATGGAAGAAAAAAACGTGTTGCGCCGACCCCAAATAAAACAGGATAAGGACAGGAAGATGATGATAAACTAGTATAAAATTAACCATCTAATTTATGTGTTTCATTCTTGACATATGCCTGAAATTTAATAAAATATAAATAAGTAACAAGGTTTTTGAACATTGTGCTCGAATACCTTCAGAGTGAAACCGTAACTTAATTCTGAACTAAAAGCAAACGTATTAAATATCCAAGTTCCTCAGGACAAATACATTTGTAATGATATACGAACGTAGATTTTGTATTTCGCTCGTTTGTAATGTAAATTTACCTTTCCTTAGTTAGTCGTCGGCGTACGGACGGTAAAGTGAAGCAAATGGCCAACCCTGGCCGACTGTGGCTGACGTCGCAGCGCCTTGTTATTAACTTTTAATTAAAATATCGAGATTTTGTAAGCTGGCTACAAGTGATTGTAAGTAGACATACAATTTGTGTCAAGCAGCAATGTAGATTGCATACGTGGCTGTTTGATAACATAGCAATAGGTAAATAGATTTTATTTGATATCATATTAAATCCTTACTAATATTATAAAAGCGAAAGTGAGTTTGTTTGTTTGCTTATTACGTCTTCACGCCTAAAGGCCAAAACCGATTTTGATGATTGGTATAGAGATAGTTGGGACCCTATAGACGGACATAGGCTATTTTTTTAAGTGATAAAATGGGGAGAAATAATAAAGTATATTAATAAACGCGGTTGAATCCGCGGGTAAAAGCTAGTATTTTATTAATAGACCCAATATGCTACGAGTATTTAAACAGAAAAGACCTAAAACTCAAACAAGTTTTAAATTAAACCATCATATTAGAAGCTTAACAATATACTTAAAATGGATACAGATACATAAATACCGTATGAAAATATTCAAGAAGTTAAACCGTTTTACTTAAAATTCTAGCGTCAGCTAAACAGCTAGAAAGCTCCCTCCAAGGAACGTACACCGCAAAGAGTCAATTTTCAAAAATGACGTCGTTAAAAAATAGTGGGGGAGGAAGCTAGTAACAGTTTTCAAGGGAACTCATTACCAAACTCCTTGAGGTACTATTTCGGGTGAATAGGACGACGGAGCGCGGCGCGGCGCGGCGCCGAGATAGCACGCGCTTATGAGCGATATCTCGTCAAACGAAGTGCGCTCGGGCGCTCGGGATCCGTCGGCCCGACTCAAGTGAACCCGCGAGGAGGTACTGCCACCCGACGAGCCTCCGACCGCTTGTTAACTACAAGATTTATCGGTCGCAAACGGATTTCTTGAATGTAGGAAATGTTCAGTGACTCTATTGAATTGGTATGGCTGGAATTCAGGAGGCTGTTAACAATGAATTTTAAAGGAATTTTGGCACTTGGCATTCTAATAGATTATGCTTGTCAGTTACGCAATACTTTAAAAATATTTGTGGAAGAAAAATAAGGAAGTAACTTAATTAGTAACGAGCTGGTTAACAAAATAACTCTATTATAGACATTAAAGGGAATATTAAAGACATTAAATTTTATTTTTCATTTTTTCTACGACAAAAATCGTACAGTGCGCTGCTTGCGACCTACGAAGAGATAAGTGGTTTTGCTTCAACCTGCTACGAACCTCTACGAAAATTATATTTGAATACTCGAAACGAACTTTTAAGAATCACTACGACCTTCTCCGAATCGGTACTACAATATTCTACAACCCACTACAAACCTCTACGCCAACATTCTACAACCCGCTACGAACCTCTACGCCAACATTCTAGAACCCGCTACGAACCTCTTCGCCAACATTCTACAACCCACTACGAACCTCTACGCCAACATTCTACAACCCGCTACGAACCTCTACGCCAACATTCAATAACCCGCTACGAACCTCTACGCCAACATTCTACAACCCGCTACGAACCTCTACGCCAACATTCAACAACCCGCTACGAACCTCTACGCTAACATTCTACAGCCCGCTACGAACCTCTACGCCAACATTCTACAACCCGCTACGAACCTCTACGCCAACATTCAACAACCCGCTACGAACCTCTACGCTAACATTCTACAGCCCGCTTCGAACCTCTACGCCAACATTCTACAACCCGCTACGAAGCTCTACGCCAACATTCAACAACCCGCTACGCACCTCTACGCTAACATTCAACAACCCGCTACGAACCTCTACGCCAACATTCTACAACCCGCTACGAACCTCTACGCTAACATTCTACAGCCCGCTTCGAACCTCTACGCCAACATTCTACAACCCGCTACGAATCTCTACGCCAACATTCAACAACCCGCTACGAACCTCTACACTAACATTCAACAACCCGCTACGAACCTCTACGCCAACATTCTACAACCCACTACGAACCTCTACGCCAACATTCTACAACCCGCTACGAACCTCTACGCCAACATTCTAGAACCCGCTACGAACCTCTTCGCCAACATTCTACAACCCACTACGAACCTCTACGCCAACATTCTACAACCCGCTACGAACCTCTACGCCAACATTCAATAACCCGCTACGAACCTCTACGCCAACATTCTACAACCCGCTACGAACCTCTACGCCAACATTCAACAACCCGCTACGAACCTCTACGCTAACATTCTACAGCCCGCTACGAACCTCTTCGCCAACATTCTACAACCCGCTACGAACCTCTACGCCAACATTCAACAACCCGCTACGAACCTCTACGCTAACATTCTACAGCCCGCTTCGAACCTCTACGCCAACATTCTACAACCCGCTACGAATCTCTACGCCAACATTCAACAACCCGCTACGAACCTCTACGCTAACATTCAACAACCCGCTACGAACCTCTACGCCAACATTCTACAACCCGCTACAAACCTCTACGCCAACATTCTAGAACCCGCTACGAACCTCTTCGCCAACATTCTACAACCCACTACGAACCTCTACGCCAACATTCTACAACCCGCTACGAACCTCTACGCTAACATTCTACAGCCCGCTACGAACCTTTACGCCAACATTCTACAACCCGCTACGAACCTCTACGCCAACATTCTACAACCCGCTACGAACCTCTACGCCAACATTCAACAACCCACTACGAACCTCTACGCTAACATTCTACAGCCCGCTACGAACCTCTACGTCAACATTCTACAACCCGCTACGAACCTCTACGCCAACATTTTACAACCCGCTACGAACCTCTACGCCAACATTCTACAACCCGCTACGAACCTCTACGCCAACATTCTAGAACCCGCTACGAACCTCTTCGCCAACATTCTACAGCCCGCTACGAACCTCTACGCCAACATTCTACAACCCGCTACGAACCTCTACGCCAACATTCTAGAACCCGCTACGAACCTGTACGCCAACATTCTACAACCCGCTACAAACCTCTACGCCAACATGCGACTACCCAGAACCAACCTTAAGGAAACACTATGACCTTCTCCAAATCGCTACTACAATAACAACTCGCTACAAACTGCTACAAAATTCTGAAATCGGCTACGATCGTCTACGATCGACATAAAGTTCTGCATATTTCCGTAGATGACGATTATCATAACGAACTTTACGGAAGCGAATTGTGTTGTTCTTACAAGCTAACAAAGTTTGTGCTAACAATATTGTCTGTGGTATTGTGGTAATTAAACCCGTGTTATTACAGTGTAAAGTACTAAGAATAGGAATAGGTACACGTGTATGTGGTAGACCCGTATTTAACACAAGTTACGAGTTTCTGTTGGTGTTACGGCGCTGGTTGCTAAAAATTTTAGGTTCGAAAAACATAAGCACCTATTTGTTAGGTGTTGTGTTTTTATGCTTTAGTGTGAATTTACAGTTAAGATGGTGCATCACGACTCACATTTTCACTGTTTTTCATACAACCGCTCATAACTGATTATGACGTTATTACACACTTTTCATTAGATATTTTGGAAACACAGTATCTTGTGGATATTAACTAGGTTTCTAAAGAAACCAATTTCTAAATTTGTGTAAAACTAATCCAGTAAAAACCTCTGAAAATGTCCTATTTTCAGAGCATATTTTTTGAACATTGACACTTCATAATTTGTCTAAAAATTAAAAAAGTCAAAAAAGTAATCCTTTAAAGACCTTGCAAATTTTATTAAAATTCTAAATGATGACAACTTTTTCCAAAAACTTTTAAAGGTTTAAAAAAAACAGCTATTTCCTGGAGCAAGTTTTGTGAAATTTTCGAGTAAATCTCAGAATTGCCGAATACTAACAGAGTTTCCAGAAGCTATCTCACTTCCGTTCACTTCTTATCGTCCTTCTCCACTCGCTTATCGTAAACATCGAAAATGGTTTAAAAGCTTGTTACTTCATTTAATGCAATCCAACGCGATGTTTGACGAAAAGGCAACGTAAAAAAAGAGAGATAACTTCTGGAAACTCTGTTAGTATTCGGTAATTCCGAGATTTACTCGAAAATTTCACAAAACTTGCTCCAGGAAATAGCTGTTTTTTTTAAACCCTTAAAAGTTTTTGGAAAGAATTGTCGTCATTTAGAATCTTAATAAAATTTGCAAGGTCTCTAGAGGATTACATTTTTGACTTTTTAATTTTTAGGCAAATTATGATGTGTCAAAGTTCATACAAAATAGGACATTTTCAGAGGTTTTTACTGGATTACTTTTACACAAATTTAGAAATTGGTTTCTTTAGAAACCTAGATAATATCCACAAGATACTGTGTTTCCAAAATATCTAATGAAAAATGTGTAATAACGTCATAATCAGTTATGAGTGGTTGTATGAAAAACAGTGAAAATGTGTGTCGTGATGCACCACCTTAGGTCCTTTTTCACTCGCCTGCCGTCAACATCGAGTAAGGTTTAAAAGCTTGTTGCTTCATCTAACGCAATCCAACGCGATGTTTGACGAAGAGGCAACGCGAAAAAAAGAGAACGCCTGAAAACTCAGTTAGCATTCGGTAATTCTGTGATTCACTCGTATATTTCACAAATCAAATACGTGTATTTTCTTAATCCTTAGTGGTTTTAAAAAAAAATCGCTGTTATTCAGAATATCGATTAAATGTGCAAGGTTTTTAAGGATGTAATTTTTTATATTTTAATATAATATGAGTACATCATGGAGGGCGAAAGTTCACGTAAAATAGCCGATTTTCAGAAGTCTGTACGTACTGTTTTGATTTTACACAAAAATTATATTTTGATTTCCATAGAAGCCTAGATAATATCCACAAGATATCTGTATATCCAAAATATATAAAGAAATATATACAATAATATCATTAGCACGTAAGAGCGGTTGTATGAAAATACCTCGAGTTTGACACTCTTAAAGAAAATAAACGTTCAAAAAGAGATCAAAGAATACACGTAAGCGATGCATAATGAGATACCTACTTTATTTTCTACAAAAAAAAAACCTTCGACAGTAAAAAGCTGTTAAGAACATTTCTCAAAATATGGAGGTTGAAAAAACTGTCTCCTTAAGAAAATGTATGGTAGAGATCGGTGATATCTTTTCATATAAAATGCAAGTTAAAACATGTGTAACGATATTTGAAGAAAATATGGCTTACAAGGTTTTTACTGCCAAACAACGATATGCACATCTTTAGAACATGCAAGTCAGATAAGCTGCAAACCAGGTGTCAGTGATAAGCGGATCGATAAGAAGGCCTTTCCTTCTCCTTGCGTCGTATTCCTCAATGCTGAGGGTTGTGACCTCTCTGCTTCATCACTTTAATTTTTGTCTCCATCTGTTTCTGTCTCTGACAGTGTGAATGGAATTGTATCGTAGAGTCAAGAGCGGTGCGCATCTGGTCGGACCAACGTATTGGGATGCATCCGCGAGGCCTTTTTCCATACACTTTACGGGTCACAATGAGCCTTTCGAAGTTGCCACCGTCTTTCTATGCAATGTGACCGAAGTATTGTAGAACCTTGCGAAAACACTTGGACGACAGCCTGTAGGAGATTTCGAGTTCTTGCAAAATGGATACGTTGGTCAGAAATGCTGTCCAAGAAATACGGAGCATCTTTCTCCAGCACCAAATCTTAAAGGCGTCGATGCATTTGCGGTCTGCAGCTTTTAGCGAGCCAGTCTCATCGCCACCATACGAAAAGGTCGAGAATACTAGTGCCCGTACCAGTTTGGTTTTGGTCTATACGCAGATGTTGCGATCCCTCTAGATTTTATTGTATGACTGGTATAAATATAAGTTTTCCTTAGAGCATGCTATAGATGTGACCTCGGTCGACAGCGGATAGCAAGACGACTAGATAAGTGGCAAAGTAGCGCAGGATGTTCATTTGTTTCTTCACTTTAAGTCACAGTACTGTCAATGATTTAAGATCATGATTTTTTTTTTGGGAGTTGAAAAAACATCTGACTTTTTCGCACTAGGGTGGAGCGAGAGGGCGTGTCAGACTTTTACTGACTAAAGTCCACCCATATTCTTTCAGTTGCTCTTTAAATTTTAGGACCATAGGCTTCCTTTTCAGAAATTCCCCGTGGCCCTAGCAGCCCGGTATTGCTGACATCTCTTTGAGATGCGTTTAGAACACTACGCATCGTCGACGGCTTCAGCTTGGTCTTTACCATAAGGCCGGAAGGCGAGCTATCCATTGCTCGTCGTCGAGAGAGGAAAGTACGGTGACCGGAGATCGCTCTGCAACTTTTTCCGTTCGGGAACTTAAGATCACTGGTAATTTATTTAGGTAGGTATAATATGTAGTTTTAAACTTAACACGGTTACATTTAAGTAAGTTACTCGTATCTTCAAGTGATTCTATTTATATGGTATAAACATGAGAGAATAAAGTTGGAAATATCCACTTACCTAATTAAAACTATTTTGCACCCGAGTCTAAAGTCTTGATTCTAAAGCTTGTTAGGATCTTGTTTGTTTTTATATTTCGTCGTCGAGGGTATTGCTGAAGATACATTCTGTTCAACTATTAGAGTGGTATTAAGAGCGTCCAACTTGAGATACATTTTCATACAACCGTTTTTTCGTGATTAACACATTTGGAATAATATATATACGTCTCTCTCTAGATATTTTGGAAATACAGATATTTTGTGGATTTCGAGTAAATCATTTTGGGTAATCCTAATTCAGTAAAGTCCTCTGAAAATCTGCTATTTTGCGTGAATTTTGGCCCTTCCTAATGTTGTCATAAATAAAAATAAAAAATAGAAACCTTGGTCATTCAATCAAGATTCTAAACAAAAGTTTTTTTTTAAATGTTGAAGTTTAAAAAAATACACGTATTTCCTGGAACGAGTTTCGTTTGTAATATTCGAGTGAATGACGGAATTACCGAATGCCAACAGAGCGTTTAAGTATCTCTTTTTCCCGTTACCTCTTTATTTGATAAAATCATTATGCTGAATTGCGTTGAATGAACTAAGAAACTTTTAAAATACGCTTAGATTGACAATACACGGGTCGGAAAGGGCCCTCTAAAATTTTGAGTTATACAGAAAAAATAAATGAAGAGTAGAACCTGATGAAGTTTGTTAAATAGTTATCAACATAAATAAAACACAACATATTATATTCATAATGGCTTCAGCCGAAGGATGATTACAATAACCGATTCTGTACATCCCGAGAACTTCACCAGGTCATCGGTCTACCGGTTCTCTACGTTTCTGGAACGCCGTCACCCTTCTAGAACTTTTTGGTCATATCGATCATCTGTTTTACGAGCAATCAAGTCTCTCCCACTTTGTGGGAGGCGTTCCAACGCTGCCTCTTCCAGTACATGGTCACCACTAGAAAGAACATTTCAGTCCGATCGAACATTTTTTCTGCGAGCAATGCCCCTTACACACTGCTACTTAAGTTTCAAGATTCTTTAAGCTATGTCGTTAATTTTGGGTTTCACGGATGTCCTTTCGTCCTTTGGGTGTTTTGCGACTTCTTATGAGGCTCATTGTGAGTGACCAAGCTTTAGCGTATTATGTCATCACAACTGGCAACATGGACTTTCGTCTGGAGACACTGAATGATTTAATATACTTAATATTACGTTTATATTCGCCGAAGGGCAGAAAGCAGAGATTTGTACATGTACAGTATACCCATATTTTGCCAGTTATTTAAGTTATATTTAAAAGGGAGCTATTAGCATCAATTGCGCTCAATTACAAACTTCGGACTGCTACTAAGAAATTCCAATTTTGAAGCCAAGTAACACTGCTTGACCCGTAAATCAGACCCAAGTTCTTAGTTGATTGATGGAACTCGCTGCAAAAGGTAGCTGAAGGAGCGCAGGTGGGTTTTAGTCGGCAAAGTTTGACACTCCTTTCACTCCATTCAGGATGGGAGAAGTTGGATTTCCCATCTAAAAATAGTGCCTTTTGCTCAGAGTTAGTGCTACCAATTATGAGGCCGGATCTCGTTGGCCTCATAATGTTCTCAACATAAATGTGCGACGGATCTACTGTGAAAGATCTTAATAGGTTTATTATTTCTTTATTACGAAGATATATTGTAAGTAAGATTATGAGTATCACTGTCTATTAATTTGGACCAATAAATCGAGCAGAAGATAAAATCTACTGAAGTGGGGACAAAAATATCTATAATAATAACAAAAATCAGCAATAATAATCTTTATAGCATGAAGGAGACACTGTGTTGTTGACATATCAACGCACAGTAGTTTACTGGGAATAGGAACGTGAAATTTTTCATGTAGCGAGCACAAAGAAAGGGTAATTCGTAAATAATGCTATATGATAAGAATGGAACATGAGTATATCATCGGCTTAAACAGTTTAATGTACGACGCTATTGTGTCAAGAAACCAGTTTCATATGAACAGAATAATGTTATCTAGACCACAGAGAAAATACCTTAATGATATTTTCGTTTACCTCGGGTAACATTTTGTAAGTAACTTCTTTGCTTAACTCTGCTATGTCCAGCAGTGTCGGCTGAAATATTGATGAACCCACCAAATCTATATCTTAACTAATATTATAAAGTTTGTTTTTTTGTTTGTAGGAGGTAAGTGTTGGTCCGATTACTAAAATTTTTTCACCGATAGAAAATTGCTTTATTTCTGAGTATTATATTTTATGTACACGGGCGAAACCGCGAACAAAAGCTAGTTTCAACTAAATTGAAATGAAACAATTCTGAAGTTCTAAATCATGAGCTTCACCACCAAAGTAACGTACACAGTTTAATTTTAAAGAAAGGGATATTCAAAATAGCAACCGTCGGTTTGCGGTCTTGAGAAAATAGAGCCCGAAACAAATTGCAGCCCGACTAAGATAAAAAGGGCCCGTCATTTTGTTAAACGACGCGCAGTCCGAGCCACTGCAAATAACACTGAATTTACTTCGATACTACACAGTTGGAGTAGTATACACAATTAATTAATTAAACTGCTAGACGTTTAACTATTTTAGCGTAGTTATACAGTTTTAAATTATATTAATCATGGTTTTATTCCCTTGTAATCTGCCTCTAATTGCTGCTTGTAATAAATTATGTTTTAATCACATACAGAAATTGAATTTAGATTTTACTCAAAAATATGATGGTAGCTTTTTTATTAATAGAGTTATTTTAAATTGAAAAATAGTTAATGACAGTATACAGGGTGTACGGACACAGCTCTCCACAAACTTTAAGGGCTTGCTCAGTAGACGAGTTTTGTTTCATCTACATTTAAAATTAAAAACTTGATTGGACATTTTGTATAGAGAGGCCGACTTTTTTTCGTTTCCGGAAAAAAAATCTTGTTTAATGTTCAGTTTTGTCTACTGAGCAAGCCTTTAAAGTTTGGGGAGGGTAGTCCCTTACACCCAGTATAAACAAATAAGTAGATGAAAAAAGTCGGCATATGGTTTTTTTTTAGGTGGGAAATCATCCAATGACTTATCCTCTGGGGTCCTTCTTTGACTTGTGTTTCAGGACCCCTGGTTTTCCTTTTTAGAAGTGAACCCATGGACCCAGTACGCTTCGACCCTGCTGGCTCCATGCAGTTTTGCTGACATCTCTTTGAGGCGTGGGTGGAACATTACGCGCTCTAGCGGCACGCGGGCCTCAAAAAACGAACGAACAAAAAACGAGCTCACGCTAAGTGTCCACACGCATACACGGCACACGGGCCTCTAAAAAACGCTAGAAGTGGCCACAAAAAAAAACTAGAAGTTGCCGCAAAAAACAGCTGAAGCGTGCGACAGCTTGTGGCCGGAGAAGCTTGAAGCGGCTTCAAGCGTTTTTTGTGGCGGCACCGCCACAAAAAAGGCGGCCTCAAAAAGAAGCTTGAAGCGGATTTTTTTAACACAGTAACAACATGGCTGCAAAACGGGATTGTGGAATTCCGCTCTTTAACTGACGTACAACGAATGTGTTCTTTACAATTATCATTTGAGGTTTTTATTAATTGAAGTTGTTCTACATAGGGTTCTGAAGTAGCGATCGCGTACCGCAGGGCATAATGTTAAAAGGACTCGCGTAAGATGGATGGATAACCTAATGGGGACCACGGGAATCAGCTGGATGTAAAAAGGACAGAACTGGTCGATGTGGGGACGCTTGGGGATGTTAAATGATATACTAGATGCTGTCAGCGTCTTCGCCCGCTCGAAAGTTGAAAATTGTCCCAAGGGCACATATATCATACACCCAGGGAAAAAGTACCTTCTCTATATGCTATCCCAGGACATGGCCTGCCCATGTGTCAAGTATTATCCAAATTCGTTAAACCGTTTAAGCGTCAAGAAGTGACGAACACGTAAAAACTTTCATCATCAGCATCATTTTGGTCGAAAATATCTGCAGTTGGACCACGCATGCATCGGATTCCCGTGACTTTCAACAGGCTTTCTGCTGCTGCGTCTTCCGGTATGTGGTTACTTCTCCAGAACCTTTCGGCCCCATCGGTCATCTGTTCTGTAAGTAATGTGGGGCCCACTGCCACTTATGTTTGGCGACTTTGCGGGTTATGTCGGTAACCTCAGTTCTCTTGCGGATATCTTCATTACTGATTCAATCATAAATAAAATGCAAGCATTGCTGTCTCCATAGCCTTTAGTGACTTTAAGCCTTGTAATGTGGCATACGTCCAAACTTTCATCTTTTTAAATGATATTTATTTTGCAAATAAGTTTTTTTTTAACATTTTTACACGTCCATTGCTCGATCTCTCGGGCCGGGCCTTGGTCCGGAGCGAGGAGGAGTGGTGAAGCAGTAATGCTAGCAATGGAGGCGGCCGCACGCCCCATTCGCTGGGATTCCGAGCCCGACTTCGGGCCACTGTAGGCGCAGGCTTGCGGACGGCGAGCAATGAGTAGCTCGCCGTGCGACCATCCAGTAACCGCCCGGCCCGAGCCCAAGTCGTCGACGGCGCAAAGTGTTCCACGTACGCCAATTCAAGGAGATGCCGGCAACCGTAGAGGCCCAGCAGGGTCGAAGCCTACTAGGGCCCTGGAACGAAGGCAAAGAAGGAACAGGAGTGGGTTTTAGTTACTAAGAGTTTGACACGCTTTCCCGGCCCACCTAAGGGAAATGTCATTAGATGATATTTTATAATATCAACAAAAAACCCCAAAGTTTCGCCTTAATAATATTACGAGTGATTATGTGTCTTTTTATATAATTTTGAGACGCCATAACACACATACACTACAAAGAGTCACAAAGTTAAAGACCTGTCATCAGGTTTAGTAAAAGGTACATAAATTGTAGGATAACAGCATAACGGCAAGGCTCTTAAATTTCACAGCGTTTTTCGGCACAGTGTCAATATTGAGTGAATGTGTTATTCACTCCATGTTAGTGAATTTGTAAAACTCTCTTTTTTAACTCGCTTCTGGTTTTCATGCTGTGTTATTTTAAATGATTTTACACGTCGCCCAAGGCTTGCTTACTAGCTTTATTTCATACTAGCTTCTGCCCGCGGCTTCGCTCGCGATGAATTCGGGGTAACACGGTTCGCCTTTCGGCTTATTTTTTCCCGACATCTTTAACAAATATCGTTAATGTATCTTAGCCGTGTGCAGCGCCCCTTAGTGAACTCCACTGCGGGTGACATAGCCTACGACAAACTTATTATTTGCGGTTGGTACAGTAATCGGGTCTTGGGATCAATCCGCAAAATTAAGTTTATTTTTATTGTATATACTTTTTCTGGATGAAAAGTATCCAGTGTGGTGCCCAGTATATTAAAGAATAATTATACCAAGTTTCATCGTAATGGCACCGGTAATATTTGCGTGATGCCTGAACAAACAGACAGACAGACAGACAAAAAAAAATTTTATCACATTTTTGGGTTCGGTGTCGGTCTAGCTAGTAACACCTCTGCCATTTATTTTTTTGATATTTTCAATGTACATAATTTTCTCTTCTACAGATTTATTATAAGTATAGATTATGTTTGGGTTTTCATTGTAAGTCACAATGTGTCAGTAGTAAATTATGCCAAGATGTATTCCGTTTAAAGATAATAATTATAATGGGGTGCAGGTAGACTCCCTTATCAGCTTGAAGAGTTATAGTAATCGCTTCCCGGCAGACAATTACGCAGATGATAAACAGCTGATAAACATAACAGTTATTATACCAGTTACAGTTAATAAATAGTTATTCGTAGTGTTAGTTTTGGTGAAATAAAAATATTATTGCTATTAAAAATTATTATTAAAATTATTAGATATTGCCTAATTATTATTATTATTATTAATTATTATTATTCTATTCTATTCTATTCTTCTATTATTAAAATTACTAGATATTAATTATTATTAAAATGATTAGATATTAATTATTATAAAAAAATATTTTAATAATAATTATCATGATTTATTATCTGCCGCCAACAGCTTCATCTGTGTGAAAATAGTTTTTTTTCTGAGTTAACACACTTCCAATGATTAAAAGTATTTCAGGACAGAATCTTTCCGTCAGCTAAGTTTCATTCAAATCTCTTGAGCACTTTCAGCGTGAAGGAGTAACAAATATACACATCCACCATCACAAATTTTCATCTAATATATAATATTTAGTGTGATTACTAGCTCTCCGCTCCCAAGGAACGTAGCGTAATGCCAAGCGTGATGCGTAGCTTTCCTATAAAAATTAAATATCCAGCCCTACAATATTTTTTTCTATTCGAACCAATAATTATCTAAATTATAGCGTTAAAACTAACAGGCTCTTTTGCTTTATTTATAAAAAAAATTATTAAATTCACTGTTCGCTCAAAAAATATAATAAATAGGTATTAACTATACAAATTTCCTAAATCAGTCAGCCTTGTGTCGCGAACTGAAGCAATGTCAAAAGCAGAAAAAGAAAAACGAAATTGTATAAGTAAACCTACCCAAAATCTAATTTTACCCAAATTAGATCACGTCGGCGTTAATCTTCAAATGTATTGGAGCGGCTCTAATTAACTCTTTGACCGTAAATCCAGAAAAGTTTTTGGCTCATTATATTATATGCCATCAACGAGACGGACTCTATTTATGTGGCATGTCCTTCTCTTATTCCAAATCGCTGGCACAATAATACGTTGCGCATAAACTGCTCCCGAAACTAAAATTATGCAATGGATGCGCATATTTCTCATGGGTACGACCGCGGCAATCGGCTTGACATTCGATAAGTGATAAATCGGCGGCTATCATTTTATCAAAGAATTAAAAGTCGCACGAAACGTCGCGTTGTAAACTGTACAACAATATTTATTACTCAGATAAGTTCACGTAATAACAATTTATTTACTTCCAAGGGCTCGTTAACTGTTATCAAAACGTGCACAGCAGTCGCGTAACTCCGCCTGGAAGCTAGGATGAATGAAAAGCTCTTTCATCGTGCACACTCTTTGTCTATCCCCGAATTCATGTGTAAGCTGTCACGAGGGAGGCTCTGATGACGCCACAATAAAGTGCCGTACACTTGCTTGCAATATAAGCAAAAACACGGAACATTTTCCGTATCCCCTTATATTTGTACTCAGCATGTGTAATATTGCTATCTCAATGCATGTTTGACAGTAATTCAACGTGAGTAGCAGACGCCGCATGAGCAAGAAATGTATTTCAGTTTCCAACACAATGATATTAGTCGGGAAACATTTCGTTATTAAATATATTTTTTTAGCTTCGTGATACATAATAATGTAAAAATGCGCCTGCTACAAGTGCCTGCCATATTTTTCATTATTCATAAACTTTTAAATTCGTTTGAGTCAAAGCGTGTCAATATCCCATTCTGTAGGCGGCTTTAAATTTAAATTTTTTAGGTTGCTTTACTTACATGTAAATTTATTTTTTATACGTTTTAATAAACAAGATTGTGATTTTAGATTTAATATTTAATCGTAATTGTTGAAATTTTATGGATAAGTTAGTCATTTACTAGATAAATATTTGTTTTAGTTAATATATTTAGACAGAATTATGTAAAAAGGTTAAAAATCTTCTAGATGTATACTTTTTAGAGTAACTTATACATTAAAAACCAACTGTTCAATAATTTCGTGCACTGCACTGTAGTGAAGCACGCTGTATACTTTCAAAGGGTGGAAAATTTGCCGTATGCGTATTTAAAGCTTAATAGCAGCGTCTAGCAATGTGAATAGAAAAGTAAGTATCGGTGAGAGCGAGAGATGCGACGAGATGTACGAGTTAATGAGAGGACAATGGTTAGAGGTAATACACAAATGTGAGAATTTCGGACGTCATAGAATAAAAATAGAACTAGATATCTAATATCTTGGTGAGACAAGGTCAAATTTATCGAAGATATGGTTATGAAATATTGCCAATTAGTTACCAAAAACTTAAATTTCAATGATAAATAGCTCAGTAGTCCAGCTAATTTATCTAGTTCAAGTTACTTTAAACAAGTGTAAGAAAGCACGGTAGGTCCCTGCTGTTGAATAAATGAAATTGCTCAGCTGCCGCCGAGAAAACGTTCACAGCTAAGCGAAGGAAGAGTAGCCAACATGATTAATTACAAAGTAAAATAAAAAGAATAATTTCTTTAGAGGTAATATGAAAGTGACTTCAACTGCGCGCTTTAGACATAAAGCACTAAGTAAGTACGTATGTACCTATAAAGTTTTCTTTTGTGTGAGCCTGCAGTGTTTCCGTAGGCCTCATCTTGACTCTCTAAGGATGAATGCATCCTTAAGTAGAAGATTTTTTTTTCGTCGACGTCGTTGTTTTTCGTCTAGATGTCAGGTCCAGATTAGAGATCCACTTCGCGTTATGAAGTAATTCTGCACGTTATTTGATATTGCGTAGTTATCGGGACAATAACTTGTTGATATTGAAGCTATACGCTATAACAGGGTAGTTAGTAGGCTTGTTTAAGTTCCGTCTTTAGTATCGGTTTGACACATTTATGTTTAGGGGCCCTATGCCCGAGTTCCGTGGAGAAATGTACGTCGCCTTAATAATTAAACGCGCGTGGCTCAGCATAACGAATAGCTCCATTAATTTATGTGTTCCGATCTTATGAGTGGGACATTAAAAGATCCTCATGGGAAAGTGTTCCGTGATATAATTTAATTAACAAATGCATAAATTGGTGAGCCCCCAATTCGGACCGCTCCGCAAAATGTAACAGATTTACATATTGTCTGTTTAGCTTTTATTTATGGCTGTCTGTTTGTTTGTTTATGTTTCAAAACAATTTAAATGTTTCTTTCATGACTTGTAAAATAAGTTATTTTGGCTCAAGCTTGTTGTGAATAATATTTATGGATCAAGCAGTTTATCAAAGAGATGGTACTGCGAGGCTCTGTAATATCTCTCAATGCTGTTTGGTATATTATTTATAGCATTGTTCAACGCTTAGATTATTTAGTATAACACGCTGCAGATGGTACTAAAACACTTCCTAATAGTACTGCATAGACAAGATAATATATTCCTCAGATAAGGAGACAAAAGGGTGGGTAGTACTTACTGTACTATACATACGTGTAGGTATAAGAATGTAGGATATTTGGTCGTCATTAATCTGGATACAATGCGTCCCAAAGGTTTTCTTGCCAGACCTTAATTCAAAATGATGTATTGTCTAACAAGATAGCTATTGTAAAACCAAATTAACTTGACATAAATAACTCTTTTAACGTATGGCTTCTTCAAATTTAATTTAATTTACCTTTTATTTATGTTCCGAAGTAATGAATATGAATTCATTAAATCCATTTTTTAGGCTAAACTTTTGTTCTCTGATTAGCATATTACGCGGCGTTGCGTTAGTCATTAAAATGCTTTAAAATAATCTGCAAGTCATAAAATGAGGGAAACGGGTTAATATTTTTTAGCAAGGGTAATAGCTTGCGAGGGTCCATCAATAACGCGTACGCACCCAGCACCCACCTACTGCTTGGCTCGTAAAAGAAAATCTTTGATGGATAGCACCATCCGACACAATTTGTTCCCAGAATATTGTGTGATAAATTATTCCATTTTTTAAAGATTACTCAACCTTATTTTAGCACATCGCTGTTGTTAATTCCAAGACGTGAACGAATAATTAAAAATTAGCACTTTAATCAGATAAGCGGCCGGCGCGCTTCACTTTGAGATCACTAAGTAGTAAATTAACTTTCATAATTGCATACTTGTAATTTGCTGAGTGGAAACCCGAGTAAACTAGTAGCTATCCGAGAGTGATTAATTTGAAAATTTAATTACGATAAATCCTATTTTTGTTAATGAAATTGTACAGGTAAGGATAAGGAGTTTTATTTAGTCGCGTCGAAAGAAACGCTGGATCTATAGGAGCTGCAGCAATACGAATAGACAGAAAAAAATAAAAGGAGCGAAATAAAAGAGTGTCTGAGCCTATTTCAAATGTAAATCTCTGTCGTTGTAACGGGTCGACTCTCCTGAAAAATAAGACGTAGGTCGGCGAGATTGTCGCTTCTTGCTTTCGTTGACTTGGAAAATTTCTAAGACGTCGCTCGCAAACCCTCTGTAGGATTTGCGACGAGTTTATGTGTCCTGAGAGAGAAAAGTTAAACAATACACGCTAGATGTTTATGTGTAGGGGAAGGAATTGGTAGAGTTACTTATAGAGTGTCGTTGTGAGACATATCGCCCGGCTGCCGGGGCAGGCACCGCCTGCCTGCCGGCTGTGTGAACGCTATGATTCAATTGCAAGAGAATATTTTCTCTATATTTTACAGGAAATTTATTCTGCAGTTCTAACAATGGACTACTATTTTGATTTAGACGTGTTTATTGTGACATTCTATTGTTGTTTATATTTACACTGTACAACAAAATAAGTCTCTTAGTACTCGGCGAGGTACTTAAAACGCCATCAACATAATACATAACATATTCCGAAATTCATCACTACAGTAAAGTCGATCCATCATCATTACCGCGTCACACTTCATAATAACGCCGTGAAGCACTCGCTATCGACAAGTAAAGTGAGCTTAGATACAATTTCTACTAGTGTTTACTAGGACATAATGCCCGGATCGCTCTATAGATAAGTCTCGTAGAGTAGTTATCGGACCACAAGAGCAGTAAAAGCTAATTGGTGGGGCGGCCGTAACGGGCAGAACGTTAGCGCGGCGTCGGGATTGGGAAAATTAACCTCTTCCGAGCGACCCAATTGGTGGACTATGATTAGTTTGTAATTTGTGACGGGCCTTTGCGAATTGTGGTCGATGTTCACGTTTTTGGTCTGTTAACCATTACGCTATAGTGATTTATGCAGACATGGTGGCTTATTAAATTATACCGCAATTTTCGTATCGTGATTTTCATTTAATAATATCTAAATCGCTTGCTACATTTTTGTTGTTGCTGTTGTATCATTCTATTTGGTTTTAGATTTTATTTGAATTAGTTTTTAGGGTTTCGTACCTCAAAAGGAAAAACCGGAACACTTATAGGATCACATTGTTGTCCATCCGTCTGTCCGTCTGTTAATTCATAATGGCCGATCATTGGTCAGTCAGTAGTCTCGTAATAGAATTGTGGTACGTGGTCGTGGTCTTGTAACGAATTAAAAGCAAAAACTGCATAATGACGTTCTAATGGTAAGTCACTGACAAAGATTTTATATATTCTACTAGAGTAGACGTCACTGATAAAAAAAACTGTCAATATTTTAGCAAATTACCGCAAACGTCAGATATTCATTTGTTATTATGTACGAGATTATTGTAATAGCAGATTTGAGGCCCTGGTAATGATCGGTGGAGTTAGGTGGTAACTGTGTGGCGTCCAAGGACTGGTCGGTAGCTAGGTGCACAGAGGACATTATTGCTATTACTGGTAGAACCAAGATGAGGTAAGGACAGGAATGTGCGAATTGACACAAGGTAAGAGCTATGCTCAGCAGTAAATATAGGAATTAGGTTATTGGTGAAGAAAATATCGTGTGAAAACCTGGACTAAGGGTTAGCTCACGTACCCTCACCGTCCATCTCCACCTTCTGCGAGGCAGTAATGCTAGCAAAGGAGGCGGCCGACGATATCAGGCAACGGCACTCACAGCGCCCCAGCCACCGGCACCCCCGGAATTCCGATCCCGATTTCCGGCCACCGTAGGCACGAGCTTGCGGACGGCGAGCCATGGGTAGCTCGCTGTCCGATCGTCCGGTAACGGTCCGGACAGAGCGTCATCGACAGCGCGCATTGTTCCCCCGCGCCTCAAGGAGTTGTCAGCAACAGCATGGGCCCAGCTGGGTCGAAACCCACTGGGGCCAGGGTTAGTTTCGAAAATAGCTCAGCCCCGGTACGAAAGGCAACGAAGGAACAGGTGTGTGTTTTTAGTCATTAAAAGTCTGATAGTATCTCCCACTCCGCCCAAGAGTGGGGGAATCCATTAGATGATTTTCATACCAAAAAAACCTCATCAATAAAGGGTCTTCTCTTGCACGCCGCATCTACCGAAACATCACATCGCGATACGCCACAGTGTGTTTTCAAATTCTATTTCCATCCGCCCCGTAATGAGACAGGCTATTGTTATTATTATTCCGTCTAATGATGCATTCGTAATCATATCAAACATGGTCCGATACATTTTGTGAAATTGTAATATACACAATTTCTATAGAAACGAATTTGATTGTCAATTGTTTATGGTATATATCGAGCTTGGGCTGACGCTCGTGCACGCAAAGCAAACGACGTGGCTCAAAAGAAGAAGGCCTTCAACAGGGCTGCCAAGTCCTGCAAGAAGGTGTTGCGGAGGTCTCGGTTCGATCACATAAGCCGAATTGGGAACAAACTTGCTTCATACCCCGCAGGTAGTAAAGCGTTTTGGTCCCTGGCTAAGTCGGTTGAATCGAACTTCTGCCGTCCCTCACTACCACCGCTGTTGAAACCCGATGGGTCGCTGGCCCACACCGCTGAGGAGAAAGCTAATTTATTTGCCTCTCTTTTTGCGGAATCTTCACGTCTTGATTCTGGTGACGCGCAACCACCTGCCCTTCCTGAGCGAAGCGAGGCGACTATGGCAGATATTCGCATCCATCAGAAGGACGTCCGCAGGGTGCTTCGTAACCTAGACGTGAACAAAGCCAGCGGTCCTGATGGGATACCAGCGATCGTGCTCAAAACTTGTGCGCCTGAATTGACTCCGATCTCGGTCCGATCGACACGCCTATTTCGCCTCTCATATGAGACTGGAAAAGTGCCGACTGCTTGGAAGGAAGCTAACGTGCAGCCTGTGCCCAAGAAGGGCAGTCGAGCTGACCCGAAAACTACCGACCCATATCTGTCACGTCCGTCCTCTGTAAGAGTATGGAACGGGTGCTTAACAGGAAGCTTTTGGCATACCTTGAAGCTAACGACATCCTCAGTGACCGGCAATACGGTTTTCGCCACAACCGGTCTACTGGGGATCTTCTAGCGTATGCCATTCACATCTGGAGCGAGGCCATCGAGAAGCATGGGGAAGCGCTTGCCGTCTCCCTTGATATCTCGAAGGCTTTTGATAGGGTCTGGCACGAAAGCCTTATTGCTAAGCTTCCTTCCTTCGGTCTATCCACTGGTCTGTGTGATTGGATTGCGGACTTCTTGAGGGATCGATCCATCCGAGTGGTTATTGATGGTTGCTCGTCCGATCAAATGGATATTAATGCCGGGGTTCCTCAGGGGTCAGTGCTCTCGGCAACACTGTTTTTGCTGCACATAAATGACTTACTTAAGCCCGGTATCTTTGGGTATGCAGACGACAGCACTGTTGCTGAGAGATATGTGTCTAACGCACAAGCTAGTGGGTCACAGATCCAGTCATTCCGAGAGGCAATGGTTGAACGCTTAAACTCGTCCTTGAAGGCAGTCTCCGATTGGGGCGACGCCAATCTGGTCCAGTTTAATGCATCTAAAACCCAGGCGTGTCTTTTTTCTGCTAAACGGAGTCAATTCTACCCGGCTCCATCTTTCCGTGGTGTGACCGTGCCGATAACCGACCACCTTGAGCTTCTTGGGGTTACGTTATCATCTACTCTCAATTTCGGCTCATACATTGAGGCGAAGGCTCAACTGGCTGCCAAAAAATTGGGGATCTTGGCAAGGGTGAGACGGTACTTCACGCCGAAACAGCTGCTCAATCTTTATCAAGCCCAAGTTCGATCGTGTATGGAGTACTGTTCTCATCTTTGGGATGGATCTGCCAAATACCAGCTTAATGCGCTTGAGTCGATTGAGAGGCGAGCCAAGAGGATCATCGGCAATGATGCACTCGTGGAGTCGAAGCTCCAAAGCCTTGAGCATCGCCGTCGAGTTGCTAGTCTGTCGGTTTTCTATCGTTTACATTTCGGGGAGTGTGCACTGGAATTGCACAATCTGATTCCGCCAAGTCCGTTCCATCATCGGACCACAAGACGTACGGCGTTGCGTCACCGGTACATGGTTGACATCCCACCCATACGCACAAAGCGTTTTGGGAACACATTTATTGTGCGTACAGCCAAGGAGTGGAATTCCCTGCCGGAGTCTGTGTTTCCTGATAGCTACAACTTGGGGGTCTTTAAGTCAAGAGTGAATAGGTTACTTCTAGGCAAGCGTGCTCCATCGTCGGCCACATCATCGCTTACCATCAGGTGAGATGGTGGTCAAACGCGAGCCTATCAATAATAAAAAAAAAAAAATATATATTATAAAATAATATGTAACCAAAAAATGTAGGTACCAACGTGGATAAAGCCGCGGGCAAAAACTAGTAATCTAATAAATGATGTATCACAATCATTCGGAGTTTGCAATTTAATTTTGATATACCTACATTATATCTTTCTATTTCGTCTTAGTTGCATATTAGTATGTATTATTTTATTATATTATTTAGTATGTATTTTTTATGATTTATTTTAGTATGTTTATGTATATAATTATAATAGTTTATAATTTTTGCATGTTATATTATTTCATTGTTAACTATTAATTTTGTCTGTACTAATTTTCTTTTACTTTTACACACAGTGTCTACATCTTTATTTTCTCCAACTCTCCTTTCGCAGATATTTTTTTTTTTTTTTTTTTTTATTTATTTTTTTTTTTTTTTTTTAATTCGTATAAACTAGTGCTTGACTGCGATCCCACCTGATGGTAAGCAGTGATGCAATCTCTGATGGTGAGGCGCACTAGTTTATTAAAAGCCTATTCACTCTAGCCTTGAAGATACCCAAATTATAATCGGACGGGAAGACCACAGCAGGCAAATTGTTCCATTCCTTCGACGTACGCGGTATAAACGACGAGGCGAAACGCTTAGTCCGGACCGTAGAGGTTTCAACAACGTATGGGTGGATACTCATTGTACGTCGGGTTGTCCGATGGTAGAATTGAGATGGCGGAATCAAGTCATGCAATTCCTGCGCACACTCTCCAAAAAGCATCCTGTAAAACACCGAAAGGCTGGCTACCCTACGCCTGTGCTCAAGGCTTTGAAGGTTGGACTTAACCAAATCTGGATCACCAATTAGCCTTTTCGCACGCCTTTCCACCGAGTCCAAAGCTGCCAGGTGGCATTTTGCAGCACCAGCCCATATGTGGCTGCAGTACTCCACACACGAACGGACCTGCGCTTTGTATAACATTAAAAGCTGTTCGGGTGTGAAGTACCGCCGGACTTTTGCAAGAATGCCAAGTTTTCTAGCAGCTACTTTGGCTTTGGACTCAATGAACCGCCCAAAGTTAAGGTCTGAGGAAATTTCGACTCCCAAAAGCTGAAGACGGTCGGTACACTCCAGGGAAACATTCCGAAAAGCAGGAGCTAAGGTGAACGGGCTCCTTTTAGCGGTAAACAGACACGCTTGCGTTTTGGAGGCGTTGAATCCCACAAGATTGGCTTCACCCCACTTGGAGACTGCCTGAAGTGAGATATTCGTACGCTCTACCATAGCCTCTCTTTCGGACTGTATTAGCTCCTTACTAGCCCGAGCACCGGGCAGGTATCTCTCTACAATTGTGCTATCATCTGCATACCCATAGATACCGGGCACCAGCAGATCGTTGATATGCAACAGGAATAGAGTTGCAGAGAGAACAGACCCCTGAGGAACTCCGGCATTAATCGTCATCGGGTCTGATGAGCATCCGTCGACAAGAACTCGAAGATACCGTTCACTCAGGAAGTCTTTTACCCAGTTGATCAGACCAGGGGAAATGCCAGAATAGATTTATTTATTAAAACTATTTATTAGAGATAGATTTATTTATTAAAACGATTTATTTATTAAAACTATTAAGATATGCTAGAATAGATTTATTTATTAAAACTTCATGCAACACAAAAGTACATAGGTGGACTTAGTGCCTCAGGTATTCTCTACCAGTCAACTTTTGTTCTAATACTTAAAAAAATATATATTTTTGTTCATCGGATTTTCATACAAAAGTAAAAATATTTAAATTGAACGTTCTATATATTACTGAGTCAATGCAAAGCAAACGATAGTACCTACAATAGCGGAAGGGAGCGGGGATCAGGCGGAGGGGGTATTTATTGGGCTTGTATCGCGTCATACAGACGTAGGCAGGTATAGCAAAACACAGAGTTGAAATGTGTTAGATAGAACAAAGAAATCTTAATGGTTTATTTTTAGTAAATGAATTATGTTTTGTAAGAAGTCGTAGACCAAAAGTTGTTGTTCATTACAAGCTTTTTGATGTTAGTAACGCAGTCCTGCAACGGTGTTCGTGTTTTACAAATAACCCGGTATAGATGTATATGTATATTTATATAAACGTCACCTTTGTGCTATTCTTCTGTTTCTTTCTTCTATTCTTTTATAATTGTGTGTACACAAATTGTTAAATCAAATAAATAAATTAACATGCATACACGACTTAAGCTGATACAATATCTGCACACATACATAATAATATTTTACAAGGAGGGTACTCTTACATGAAGTTCCGTGCAATTCTCGTAATACCCGTGGTAGCGCAATAATATTGCGTAGTAAGTATAAGTACATTGGGCGTAAGCGGCTTAAACGTCAGTGAAAACATTACTGGATGGTGTATCGATAGAAAACCCATAAATGATAAAGTATTTTAAATTTTTGAGAAATGGTTTTAATGACAAAATCAACGAACGGTAAGGGGTAATTTTTTATGCTTTCTCGCAGGTTCAAATCCTACTATTTAAAAGTTATTGGCAAACATTAAACACGTACAGTGGAGCAATTACACTAAACAAGCTTATAATGAAAATTGTTTTTTTTTTTTTCATAGCAAGCTTTTAAAGCTGATGCTTCCTATATAATTAATACTCGTCAAGACAAATCATACGAGCCCAAACCGATAGGTTGTGTCGTGTAACTACGAAGTTTCTTTAGCCACTAGCCACTTTCCAGTTCCATCATCAGACCAGCTCTATATCATATTATACACATCCATGCAAAATTTCAGCTCAATCGGTAACCGGGAAGCGAATCAAATTTAATTTGCAAGATTTGATTACAGACAAACATCGGGACAGGTGAAACTCAATAAAAGCTTGTAAAAACGAAATCCAAAAGTTGCAAACGAATTTGCCATAATTGGTAAATTCATAATTGAATCAATTATGATAACAATTGCTACTAGAAAATACTACGCGTAGGGTTATACAATATTTCCATAAATTTAATGATAGATTAAATGATTTTGGGACATACGCTGATAACTTTGCTATTAAAGAATATTATTTATTAAGACTCTACTTAAAAAATAACAAGACTGTTTCTGTTTCTGTATTTGTACTAATTAATTCATGAATCCCCAAGCGACCACCGGTGGCCGCGCATCTATTGTCTTACTATTGTGTTTCTAATTGACGGTATCTGAAGGGTTAATAATTAGTGTTGTATAAAGAGGGTGACTCTGACAACTGGGATGACTATTGAGAAGCTTGAAATAAAATAAAAACTTTTTACAAAAAAAAAAAAATACAACCGACTTCAATGATATAAAAAAACACTAAAGAGTGCTAAATAACTTTAATTTCGGTTTGTATTTATAATAAGTTTGTCTCTTCGTTATTTAATTAAAAAAAAAAAAAACACTTTTACTCGTAAATTTTTTAATAAATTTTAACTAAATGTGGCCGATGTTTCTGTACCCTGAGAAGAAACACCAAAACAAAACAAATTAAAAGTCAGTCTCTCTTAAAGTCCATACAGCCAACCTTAATTGTCAATCCATATGACAACTATGCAGATTATGTCTGAGATGGTCTTTTGAGGGAAGAATCTCCACTTCCCCTCCTCTTAGCTTCTACCAATCATAAACAAACCCTTTTCTAAAAAATCTTAAGAAAACAAACAATATAATCCGAATGTCTTTCACTGCATACGTAATATATTTTGTAAAATTTAAATACTACCACACGTATGCAGTGTTTTAGTGAAACAAAACCCGCCTTCTCTCATGCAGTACCAACATACGTCGGGTGAATACCTAATTAGTGGAGGATTATAATTTCACTCGCTCAACTGAAGAAATTAAGTAAATTCATCTAATCTGTCAGATATACGAGCATACGTATTTTACACTAAAATGTAATGTGAGTAAAGAAATATGTATCATCATCATTTCAACCGATATAAGTTCACTGTTAGACATTGGCCTCCCCCAAGTATCGCCACAATGAACAATCCTGTGCGTCTCGCATCCATCGGTTTGCCGCAACCTTCACCAGGTCATCGGTCCACCTTGTAGGAGTCCTGCCAATCCCACAATACATGGAGTATTGTATGTAAGTTAACCCACTCACAGGAAAAAATATAACATGGTGTAAAAACTATTGGAATCCATTCAGTTACTGATTCTGAACAAAATATATATTCAGGTTTCGCATAAACTAAAAATAATGTTGTATAGCGCTCTTAACGGCTTTAATTATGACTTAGGTATAATTTAAGTCAATTATTTATAATATGAAATATATCGTTAATTAGTAGAAGTAGGTACCAGTGGTGTGGCGTGTTACATGGTACATAGTACCACGTAAGTAGTAAAGAGGTATGGAAAGGCAAACAATTCCACGAGCGTTTCTATCGAACTCTTTTCTTTGTTGGTCGATAATCTACAATCGTTAACGCTAGTACAAAACTTCAAATGTATGGAAATTACTTCATCTCAACGCTCAGTCACGTTAGAACAAAGGAATCAGAAGCATCACTGATTCGAGACGATCGACGAAAGAGAATCGAAACGAAAAGGTCGTAACTTGGCTAGGTCTGCTGATGTAGATTTTTTGGCATCTATATCCTGACTACATTTCGGCGATACCGTCGGTGAAAGAGAAGGTTTGTCTGTGTGATTATGGACAAAGTTATCTTAACGAACAACATCCGGATACATTATAATGAAGGAAGGAACGGTTGACGTGTGTCATGCATGTCACCGTCCGGGTGAATCAATCAGATATATTATCTCTGGCTGTATTCGTCTAGCTAACGGCGAGTATTTGCATCGGTATATCGATTGGCTTTTATTATTAGCCAGCAAGCTTTTTTTGAATACAAACTTTTAGAAGGCCACCTTTTTCTTGCGGTGGGCACATATCATCTAATGACAACCCCCGCTCTTGGGTGGAGCGGGAGATAGTGTTAGACTCTTACTGACTAAAAACCCTAACCCGTTCCTTCTATAGCCTCTTCATACCGGGGCTCGAGCTTCCTTTCGGATAACCCTGGCTCCAGTAGGCTCCGACCCAGCTGGGCCCCTCCTGTTGCTGACTTTAGAAGGCCACCTGTTAAAGCTGTCGTTTCGCAGTTAAATCAAGGTTCTGTTGCAGAAGAAAGCACCAATTGCGAGAATGTTTTTATTTCTGGAACCACAACGGTATGATGGTAATAGATTTTTTGACTTTCACCGTAATTAGTCTCGCAAAATCATTAAAGTTTTATTGTAGTGGTCGATATTGAAGGTATAAAGAGCGTTTCTTTTTATAAAATAAAAATGTAATCGCATCCGTGCTAGCTGGCGCGAAGAGTTCCACATGTGTCTCAAAGAGATGTCAGCAAACAGCAGGGGCCCAGCAGGGTCGAAACCTAATGGGGCAAAGGGTTGACTCTGGAACTCGAGGTCTTAGATCGCAAGGGTAACTGGACGAACATAGGTAGTTTGGTTTTAGTCAGTAAAAACCAGACACCCCGCCCCAGAGCGGGAAAAGTCATTTCACAATAACTTCAAAAAAAAAACCATGTTAAGCCGGTGCGAGTCACCGGAATAAATATAAAATAGCTGAAATTTGCTATCTCACTGTTATTTACGAAATTCAAACCCCCGTTTTTATTGTTGTTTTATGTAATATCGAAAATCGGCCAAAACAATGGACCTGCTTATCTATAAAAAGGTGTGGCGATTTAATTTATAGGGCGTAAAAATGCTTAAGTACAGCCGATGCGGAGTTAAGCCCCTCCACTCCTTGGGATTATTATCTTTGCAGCAGCGCGATTGAATCGACGATAAACTTCTACTTGGACTCGAAACTGCCATTAAGGAATATTTTATTAAGCGTTAACTGGCCTTTGTAATATTATAATGGTGTATTTAATTGTTTGCAGAGGAGTGACCGTTAAATCCGATAGATAGTGAAATGAGGCAACCCAAACCTACCTGAGATATCATACAAGACGACTTGTTCATCAAGTATTCATCTTAATCTTAATTGTGTTGTTTGTTTGTGTGTTGTCTTTGTTGTATTCTTGTTGTTCTGCATTAACTGTACCTTTGTGTTGTATGAAGTTTTAGTAAATAAATAAACACACATTTAATATAATGCATGGTGATTTTAAGCGCCGGGCCTTGGTACCGGCCATGGTTCGGAGCGAGGAGGAATGGCATGCGGCGAAGCAGTAATGCTAGCGAAGATGGTGCAAGCGCGAGTGAATGGCCCTCAAACCCCAGCCGGTATCCCGAACGAGTAATGGGTAGTTAGGTAGTTAACGGTCTAGCCTCCGGTAAACAACCCGGACTATGCCCGGTACGTACACCGTGCCCGCCGGGCCGTGGCTGCCCGGTTGATGGGAAATCAATAAAAAAATATCAGGTATCAAGGAGAGGTCGTAAGGGCTCAGCTGGGTCTTAGTCTACTGAGGCCATGGGTTATGTGAAAGTGAACCCAAGTGGCCTGGAACAAAGGCTAAGAAGGAACATAGGAGTAGGTTTTAGTCAGTAAAAGTCATTGAGTTTTCTCCCAGCAAACCTTTGAGTAACAGAGAGAGATCGCATTTGAGGATAGGATCCAATGTACTATTTAAACCTACATAAATAAGTCATAGTATAGAGAGACAAATATTGTCAGGCTGGTCAGCAGGCGGTCATCATCATTATCATCATCATCAGTTTTTTTATGTTCCCACTGCTGGGGCTCAGGCCTCCTCTCTAGGAGAAGGAATGGGCGGTAATCCGCTTCGCAGGCCCAGTGCTGGTTGATGAATGTCACATGTCTTCGAATTTTTGGTTCTAGGACACGCCGGTTTCCTCAGGATGTTATCCTTCACCGTTTTGAGAGCAGTGGTAATGAAAAAAAATATACGAAGTAATGCCCTCAGCAGAAGGTGCTGAGTCCTAACTCCACGGAATAGGGAATCCCTCAAGAATATAATAGAGTTAGAGAGTATTAATGATATAGATCGAGACCTACTGTTTTAAATTATTTCAAAAGTTTTTGATAGAATTTTATCGAGTGAAGTTCAGTGGCTGTTCTAATTGTTCTCAAATTGATTTCGCGAGAATATTCTGATATAAAATTGTGGTGCTTTAGTTTCTAAATTGTTGGATAATATGTGAAATAATTAAAACGGGCACAATCTACGAATAATGGATTTTCTTCTCTTTGTTATTTATTTAATTTTGTACTTTTTAGTGGAAAAGATTAAAAAATAAAACTAACACTATGTGTTTCAAAGCTGTGCCATATAGGTCCAGTTTAACAAAAATACCCGACGCTGGTTTTGCTTGGTTTGGTCTTACTGAGAGTCATTATCATCATCATTTCACCCTAAAGACGTCCACTGTTGGACATAGGCCAAGGTCGCTATGGCGACACTTGGGTTGGCCATAACTCAAGAATCGCTATAGCAACCGGTCCCACGACAATCACCATTGGCCCACCTTGTGCACCTGCGTCTTCCAGTACGTGGTCGCTACTTCCTTCTGACCTCATTAAACATTTATTTGTTTAATGCTTTATGCACACAAAAGTACAGAGGCGGACTTAATGCCTTAGGCATTTTCTGCCAGTCAACCTTTGGGTGATGCAAAGAAAAATAGTGGTAGGTGCAATAAATGAGAGAGAGAAGACGAAACAAGAATATACATCAGTTCTGTGAAGATTATGCTCTGCTCACTGCCACTTAAGTTTAGCGATTTTTTGGGCTATACATATAGGTAGCTTTGGTTCTGCTAATGAGAGTGGATAGATATAAATCAGTTTATTTATTTATATTTTCGTTTCAACATTTTCTTTACATTTTTCCACATTATCTATCCATTATACCTATCTAGTAAAGCCAGAACAATTTGTTAGTTACCGTTTTAGTTTGAAACTTAAATTATATTATAAACAGCGCCTGAAAATGCTTTTGATCTCGAGCAAGTTTCAAAAGTTAACTTCATAAACGGGTTACAGTAATATGATCCGAAAAATAAAGGGCAGTGGTGGCTCAGGGGTGACTAGCAACCCCAACTTTTTACTTGTACGTACAAGTAAACAGTAGATTCAAAAACCCTGGCAGGTTTTACTTTATGCAATTTATTTCATCAAGATAGGAGGCATTGTGAAGAAACCGACATCTCCTGGAATCAAAAATTTTAAAACGGAGACGTGACATTTCTAAATGCGCACTGGGCCTATGCGGTGGGTTCTCTCTTGTAACATTGTAGGAAACACTGTAAGACTGAATATGACATGCTATAATCTGATAACAGTAGTATGGCCGAATGTGGGAATTTTGAACGAAGCTTTATGAATGAGATGGCAAGTGAGAGAAAGAGAGGAAGGATAACATTAAAATGCTATGACACATTACGACGACGGACTCGACGACGGTATTTTGTTAAATGAAGGCGTGCTAAAAACAGATTATAAGAAGATAAGGACGCTCTGTTTTATTTCCCAATCCCCAAATCCCACACTTAGTAACAATATGCTTTTATTTTTCGAAAATATGTCTAATGAAAATTTAATAGAGGTACTTAGACAGTTTTTGAATCGATTTCTTATGTCGCTATAATCAGAAGATGAATCTAATGTTTTTTGAATAAGTGTGAGATTTTTCTAATAGGTCAACCCTATTCGAAAGGGTGTTTATTTTAACCTGTTTCACTTCCGCACGTGATGTTTTTTTTATTTAGTTTATAAAAAAATACATAAGAACTATTGAATTAAAATAGAGAGATCACTTTTTAAAGTCATGATTCTGTCAATGTAACAGAAAAATTAAATCACTTTCTACTATGTTAGTAAGTTACATTTTTAAACTACTTTCAAAAGTCACGATTCCCTAAACTATCTAGCGTCAGCATTTCTATCAGACTGCCGCTGCGAAGAAATGCTGTAACAAACTCAGCGGTCAAGGTCCCTCGTAAAGTCCAGACATTTCTCGCGAATTTCCTGCAATGCAGGCCAACGCTGCAGCGTCCAAACTGGTGTTTGTAGTACGTGCTGAAATTAAATCATTTGTGTTATATACTTTTACACAACTTTGTAAACGTATTGTGTTCTTAAGAAAACTCAGTTATTCTTATTTGAAAGTTGAAACCATAGTATACAGGGTTATTTGTAAAATACTAGCAACCTAACCTTTTAGGTGCTTGTTAAGAACATCATAAACAACAACGTTTGTTCTACGACTTTAAAAAAATTATCATATTTTGGTTCATCCGATTTTTATTCAAATTAAATCAAATTGATCGTTCTACGAAGTTTATGCGAAGCAAGCGATAGTACAATAGAGGAGGGTAGCTGAACATGAACTGGACCTATTTACGACAACCCTCACTAGTCGGTCGGTCGCCTTGATGCGCTTGCGTCGCGTCATACGTGTTCATGTAGCGAAATTTGACTTTACATGATGGTGTATCAATATTGTAATGTCGAGTACACGGAAATGGTGCGAATGCTTGCTAGGTGTAATTATTTACAATGTTTCGTAAACCTGCCTACTATTATTTCGCGGACAGTGCACGGGAGCCGTAAGTAGATACAGCAAAGTACAGAGTGAGAAATGTGTTAGATAGAACAACGAAATCTTGAAGGTTTGTTTTTGATAAATGCGTTATGTTTTGTAAAAAGTTATAGAATAAAATTGTTGTTTAAGATTTGAAAAATACAGCAAGTTTGTTAGTGTTTTACAAATAACCCTTTATAAGCTGGAACAACAAGTCGAAGTCAACTAAAGGAAAAATATTTCATATCTAGTGGGTATTCTCCGAACTATCTCTGCAATATACATTCCTTTTTTAAATTCAGTTAGATACGCTCCCAGGAGATGTAATAGTGGAGTAAGCATCGCTAGTGAGCTGACCTGTACCACGCAGGTAACAAATAAGCAACTACAAAGTACATTTCCATCTTGTTAGGTACCTACAAAGCGGAATTATTCAAGAAGTTCTAAAGGAGTCGAAGGGACTCACAAGCATGACTCAATTGTGGAACAGAGTGAGATCCGACGAGGGTCCGGGGGCTTTTTACGGCCTATATTATTGAGCCATAAACCATAAAAGCTCTTCGCTTTATAAACGCTAAAACAAAACACGGGCGACCGCATATTTCTTGTTTATTCACTCCGACTTACATTATGTCCCGCAATGAACTGGAGTGAGATTTTACGAAGCACTTTTAATTTTCTTGGAGGAGGAAAAATGGCGTGTCCATCGCTAAAATGTATTAAACTAGCCGAACGGGCCGCGCTGCTGTGCAAACGAAAAAACAATTACAAAAAATGTATAGTTGTGGTTCCTGGAGACGACTTTGTTTTTCCAAGTTTAAAAAGTATTTCTTTGTACTTTCTTTGTCTGTATACTTTTGAACCGTATACAGAGATTCTAAACCCAAGTGTATAATTACTGTGCGCAACTTTTCCGTTTCCATCGAAATTTATGTCGTGCGTTGATGAGTTAGACAAGACAAACGGTTTTATGTGTTAAATAAACTGCAACTTCCCGAACACCATGTGTCACGTTAGCGAGTCCTATTAATCTTTATATGAACGGTGCCTGACTATGGAGCGCCGTCTCACAACCAACAAATCTGTTAGCTCATAATCCGGTTGATGAAATTAGAATTTATCTTCAAAGCCAAAAGACTATTTACATAACCGCTAGGTTTGTAATCCCTGAAGGGTAGGTAAAGTACTTTTGTATCCAAATTGAGCCAATGACGATATGGGGTAGACTTATCGCTAGTATCGGATAGAAAATTCGAAATTCAAATTGAATGTTTTTGACTGAAAACAAAACAAAACACAAAACTTTTTCTGCCTCCTTTTTTTTAACAAATGTAAAAATCTATTGTGACAAAGCTCCTTAAGAGGGTCCTTCTCCACTCGCTTATCGTAAACATCGAAAATGGTTTAAAAGCTTGTTACTTCATTTAATGCAATCCAACGCGATGTTTGACGAAAAGGCAACGCAAAAATAGAGAGATAACGCCTGGAAACTCTGTTAGTATTCGGTAATTCCGAGATTTATTCGAAAATTTCACAAAACTTGCTCCAGGAAATAGCTATTTTTTTTAAACCCTTAACCCTTACAGGACTATAAGATGTCTGAGACTAAATATGCGAATACAACACAATATTTTAGCTATTTTGGGTGTAAAGTAAGAGAAAATCACTAGAAAAACATAGCAGGGTGTATAGGTTTCCTATAATTTCGTGGGAAATATTTTTCCCTATGGACCATAAAAGTTAATAAACGAAGGGTTAGGTTTTTTATATCGGTATTTTATTTATTGTTTTGTAATACAAAAAAATGTGGTAAAAATGTTCAGAAAAGTAAAATAAATAGTTAATGATGGTATTCTACGAAACAATTACGTTTACTTGTGAAGCACAAGTGGACGTTGCACATAACATATTTATTGTGTGCGTCAGAATGGCTGGTGGTCTATGGCGTTGGTGTATGCGAGTTGATTCAAAAATTGCTACATAATTGCTTATATTTGCTACATATAGTAAATAATTGCTACATAGGATATATATTTAGAAATACAATTTTTTTTTTTGACCAGCCATCCTGACGTTTGGTTGGCTGGTCAACCCCTAGTTTAAAGTTAAGCATGCAGACTTTCCCAAAATGTATTGCGTCAGTAATTGCTACATATTTACTTCATTTATCTAATTTAGTTGTAACTTCAAACATTTGTTAAATAAAGGATTTAGCAATTATTTAAATTATCCCAAGGAAAAGTGCCTGATAAAATATTAAAGGCAAATACTTAGTTATGTAGGTGTCGGTTTAATCGTTTAGGCTCTGGTGTTATGGAGCCGAGTGCTGCAGTGACAAATCTCCACGTGTATCATATATATCGACGTTTTTCAATACACTTACGAAGAAATACTTACTTTCTCTGGAAATTACGACTCATTTTTTTTTCATTTTATACTGAAGAAAATGTTCCAAAGTTGATTTTAGTTTTGATTTAGATGGCAGCAGGCTATCACAAGTACTTATTAACTTAATCACAATATCTGGTGACGGCGGTACCATCTAAAGAAATCTTTTAAAATCTTAAATCCAAAATTTTTTTTACAAAATAATAGGTCTTTACTTATGAAATTGCCGTTTTGTATGAAAAAATTTAAACGAATTTTTTTCATGTATTTTTTATTTGTATTAATCGAAGTAATCACCCATGCAATCAATGCATCTTTGCCAATGCAGTGGCAGTTTATTGATGCCCTTCTTAAAGAAATCAGCTGGACGGGAGGCAACAAATTCTTCAAAGGCATTTTGTACTGCCACTCGGGTATTGAATTTTTTTTCCCGCCAGTAGTTATCCAAATTCTGGAAAAAGTAGTAGTCTGTAGGCGCAAGGTCTGGTGAGTAGGGCGGATGACGGAGAGCTTCCAACCCCAGTTCTTGCAACTTGGAGACCGTCTGCTGTGCAGTATGAGCAGTATGTCTGATGTGCGTTGTCGTGCAGGAGCAGCGGAGACGAGCGATTGACCAATGCTGGTTGGACATGTGCCAGCTTCTCCATCATTGTGTTCAGTTCTTCACAGTACACATCTGCAGTAATGCTCACCCCGTTTGGTAAGAAGCTGTGATTAATCACATCGGCGCTAGACCACCAAACAGTGACCATCACTTTTCTAGGGGTAAGTTTTCGTTTAGGGCATTGTTTAGGTGCTGAACCAGGATCCAACCAACTTGCTGAGCGCTTGCGGTTATCAAACTGAATCCATTTTTCATCGCAGGTAACAATGCGGTTCAAAATTCCTTCATTTGTGTGTCTGTTGAGCAGTGCAAGGCACGTCTCGACGCGTACTTCGCGCTGGCGATCATTGAATTCGTGGGGCACCCATTTGTCAAGCTTTTTTACTTTGCTAATTTGACGCAAATGGACCAATATTGTTTTGACGCTAACGTCGAAAGCTGCTGCTAATTCAGCCGTAGATTGTGTATCATCAGCTTCCACAATCGCCTTTAATTTCTTCATTGTCGACCAAAGTCTTCGGACGACCGCGAGGTTCATTTTTCAGGTCAAAATTTCCAGAATGGAAGCGAGCAAACCAATAACAGGTGGTGCGTTGGTTTGTAGTGTTAGCTCCGTAAACGTCGTTGATGTTGCGTGCCGCTTGTGCCGCGTTGCTGCCACGACGGTACTCATATTCCATAATTACTCGAATTTTTAACGTATCCATGATCCATGATGACGAAAAAGATTGAAATGCGATGAAAATGTAACACTAATCAATAAACAAATGACTACTTTTGGAAAAAAAATGTTTTAAAATAAAATGAATTTGCAATTAGAATTCTTAGCCAAACAAAAATTATTTTGATTTGAAATGGCCAGTACTGCAGAACGGAAATCTCATAGGTAAAGACCTAATATAACACAAATAAAAAATAATATTTAATAGACTTTATTCCCGCGTTTTTTACCTTTGCAGATGGAAGAAGAAGCATAGATATCAAACCTTATATATCCTAGAAATTTAAATATTTTTGAATTTAGAACACAGATTATTGTTAATTTGCTGATAATAAAAAATTATAATTAAAAACTGTGTAAATAGTATTATTTATTCATGATATTCTGTTTCTAAACACAATTTTAATTTGCATTAAATATAACAAAAACCTAACCTACCTACCCCCTACCTAACCTTAAAAATATCCGCCTCGTTGCTTTAAAAAAATAATAATCACGGTTCATAAATTAAAAAAAAACGCAAACGTGATAAAAATGTCATGTTGAACCTATTCGTAGTGCAATTAGAGCCTATTTTCGACGTTCCATCGTCGACCGCATCGTCGCTTTCCATCAGGTGAGATAGCGGTCAAGCTCAATAACAATAAAAAAAAAGTGTATCGAAAATATGTGCCTACCCTCAATAATCTCCTTAGCAGATATTGTGACCGCCGTCACCAGATATTGTGATTAAGTTAATAAGTACTTGTGATAGCCTGCTGCCATCTAAATCAAAACTAAAATCAACTTTGGAACATTTTCTTCAGTATAAAATGAAAAAAAAAGGAGTCGTAATTTCCAGAGAAAGTAAGTATTTCTTCGTAAGTGTATTGAAAAACGTCGTTTGATACACGTGGAGATTTGTCACTGCAGCACTCGGCTCCATAACACCAGAGCCTAAACGATTAAACCGACACCTACATAACTAAGTATTTGCCTTTAATATTTTATCAGGCACTTTTCCTTGGGATAATTTAAATAATTGCTAAATCCTTTATTTAACAAATGTTTGAAGTTACAACTAAATTAGATAAATGAAGTAAATATGTAGCAATTACTGACGCAATACATTTTGGGAAAGTCTGCATGCTTAACTTTAAACTAGGGGTTGACCAGCCAACCAAACGTCAGGATGGCTGGTCAAAAAAAAAAATTGTATTTCTAAATATATATCCTATGTAGCAATTATTTACTATATGTAGCAAATATAAGCAATTATGTAGCAATTTTTGAATCAACTCGCATACACCAACGCCACAGACCACCAGCCATTCTGACGCACACTATTTATTATGTGTCCTATTTTCTATACGCCGTTTTGCACAATTTACGCACCGCTTCAGTTTTTCTGCTTTTTCCTTGTTGTGTGCTGGTAAATTGTATTTATTTCCAATGCAGAGCTTTTTAGAGCAGACTAAAGTGGGTCTTGATCGCTGTCTACATGTAAAATTATTTATTAGACCTCGTGCTACATGTTGGCGATACTCGAGGCTGCTCAAAAGTGGACCTTCTACTATGTGTTTTTCGTGCAACGTTACGTAGACTAAATATGAGTTATGCATAGCAACATCTAAGATGTCAAAAAAGAAGCGCAGGTAATATTTGATTTTGGCTTTGCGGTCAACCTCATAACATGCTTTGCGCTGGTCCATAAGGTCTACACCGCCCATATATTTATTATAGCGCATCACTACTTCCGGACATGTAACATTTATTTTTGAGCAGTTCCTGCCTGCCTCCTCTTTGTTGTGCTAGTTGGCACCGGAAATATGAAATTGGTCAACATATGGACTGCTTTAGTATACATCCATTTTACGAATGTTATGCCGTTTGTACTTCTTCGTCTAACTGTAAGTCATCTTCTCCGTCACTATTATCTGCCACAAGAAACTGCAATATTTCGTCACTTTGAATATAAAATTCTCTGCACCCTGTTTGCGCCATTTTTGTAAAAAAAATGAAGAGAAATTATACAAAAATACAAGAAAACAATACACTCTCATATAGCACTACATATAATAGTACTACAACGAAAACACTAGATATGGACCAGAGGGAAAAATATTTCCCCTTAGATGATTTGCAATTTTGAGGTACTTGTGCTAATATTTTGCAGTTTACTGTATTATTATATAAAATTATACTTTCCAAATAATATAAAATGCGTGATAAGAAATAATTATTTTATTTTCTCAAGTCCAAAACACTTTCAAGATATTATTAGTTCAGCCTGCGAATGTTTTGATTTTGGCGCAATAAAGTTCGACAGTTCTTTGTTTTTCTAATTGTTCAGAAACACATTTGCCGCCTAGGACATACGTTTTATTTTAACATTTATTTAAAAAAAATATCGATTCAATGATAATTGAATAATCGATAACGATTTTTGTAAAAGGGAAAAATGTTTCCCTTGAGCGTGAAAGGGTTAAAAGGTTTTGGAAAAAGTTGTCGTCATTTAGAATCTTAATAAAATTTGCAAGGTCACTAGAGGATTACTTTTTGACTTTTTTAATTTTTAGGCAAATTATGAAGTGTCAAAGTTCATACAAAATAGGACATTTTCAGAGGTTTTTATTGGATTAGTTTTACACAAATTTAGAAATTGGCTTCTTTAGAAACCTAGATAATATCCACAAGATACTGTGTTTCCAAAATATCTAATGAAAAATGTGTAATAACTTCATAATCAGTTATGAGCGGTTGTATGAAAAACAGTGAAAATGTGAGTCATGATGCACAAAAAAATTCTTGAAAACTAACAGTTCTTCTGCATTTTACTTTGTGGTGTTGGACGGCCAAGACTATCGACTTTATTGACAAGAAATTCTTTTATCTATAGCAGTTTACTTTATCAAGTAGATATTATTGACATTAGAGAAATGCCATAGCTTGTTTATTTGATATAGACTTATTGTAAGAAATACTATTTTCCTTCATGATTTCTGGTTCACTTTGGGCAGGTTTCTGAATTAAGGTAAGAGTCAAACCCTACTTAAATGTCAAATTTTGACAGTTTTTGAGGCTAACGTAGAGTTTGGTCATGTGAAGAAGGGGGATGATCGCATGTTTATTAAAAGAGTTATGACATAATTATGGGGGAATTGAGGGTGAGAGGGAAGTCCAAGGAAAACATGGTTTATGTGAGCATTGATATCTTAATGATGATTATTTATCAATCAGAACTTTGGTGCTTTTTTAATTATATAAACCTGTGCTTGACTGCGATCACACCTGATGGTAAGCATAGTGATGCAATTAAAATGCAATACTTTATTAAGAGCCTTTTCACTCTGACCTTGAAGACTACTAAATTAGAAACGACGACGCGAAACGCTTAGTCCGGATCATCCGATAGAGGTGCATACACGCTACGGTATACCTGACAGGTATGCCTGCAAAGTTATACCTGTCAGGCAAGCTTGTATGGAAATCTGCACATTTATGCATCATACACGCTCCGGTTAAGAGTGGATACTCGCCGTCCGTCGATTGTCTGATGGTAAAAAGGTGATGGCGGAAATGTCGCGCAAACTCTCCAAAATGCATCCTGTAAAATCGAAAAGCTGGCTACCCTACGCCTAGCCTCCAGATTCCAGGTTGTTACGAAATCACTAATTAACCCCTGTAGCTAATTTAAATGGGTGTGAAGACAGAATTAAAACTGAGAGAATATAAAATATTTCGATAAAATAACCTTGCAGTAACAGACGAATTCATGAATAATAAATCCTTATAATATACGTTACCGGATGCGCTGAAATCACTTTCCAGTTTTATGTTGTAGATTAAACATAAAACATTGGCAAACAGCTGAATAATATATTTATAGGTGTAATATAAAGCTCTTCAAGACAAAAAGACATAAAACACTCAAAGCATCTATTTTCTTTAGTATACAGTGTTGATATGTAAAATTGTAATTTTTTTAAAATGATAATGAGCTATTGCTTGACTGCGATCCTACCTGATGGTAAGCAGTGATGTATACCAATTTGCCAAGCCGTTATTCGTGAAATGATTGAAAAAAAATGTAGACACTCAATTGATGCATTAAGTCCGCGTCTATACTCATGTGCACAAAGTGTTAAATAAATAAAATAAATAAATGCATGGTGAGCACAGGCCCTTAAAGTTACCCAAAGGGCAATAGAGGGCTATGCACTGAGTTTCCTTGCGTGACAGAATCAGGAATGAAAATATACGCAGGAGAACGAAGGTCACCGACATATATACTAAAAAGAATCACCAAACATAAGTGGAGGTGTGCAGGCTACTTTGCTCGTCAAATAGATGATCGACGGGGCTAGAAGGGTCTGTAGTGATAACTGTGTAAATCAAGAAGCAGTTCTGGAATGCCTCAGGGTGGTTTGATAACCTTGAGAGGGAGTCCGATGGCTGCGAAAGACACAGGACCAGTTATTATTAGTATGGTAATCGCTAATCCTGATAATGAAATAGGTGTAGTGTGTTACTCGTAACAGTGTATAGAGCCGTTTGGGCGAAGCTCTGCCGAGGACACGGTGGAGCGATCGGTGGCAGCGACCTCTCACACGGGGCCCTGGTACAGGCCGCGGTCCGGAGTGTTTGTGTGTTCGTGAGCGTGAACGAACTTCCTCATTTTCCAACCGCAGGGACCCCAAACCCGATATCCAGAAATTGAGGTCAGGATCCCTGCCGTGTTGCGTTATCTATTAATCATCGTCCGGCCATCCGGTAACCGTCCAGACCGAGCCCGAGTCGTCTACGGCGCGTAATATTCCTTGTACGCCTCAAAGAGATGTCAGCAAAACTGTAGTTAACCAGCTAAGCCGAAGCCTACTAGGGTCAAGGGAAATCCAGAGTCCTGGAACGCCAGACAAAGAAGGAACAAAGGTTTTAGTCAGTAAAAGTCTCACACGTCCTCTCACTCCACCTAAGAGCGAGAAGAGAGGGAAGTTAGTGAATGACTCCTAACCTAAAGAAAAGCATTCTATAAAAATAATTCAGCATTTAAAATCTTTTAGTAGGTATCTAAAGTAAACAATTTCTATCTATATAGATACTGAATCTTTCATGACCTTTTTGTTTCTAAAACCTTTCTTACAAATAGATTCCAAGATACATTGTATTTCTCGCAACTTTGAAATTTTGATTCCTCAGAAGATCTTCGAATAAATCCAAACTGTGTGTATCTGTTTCTGTGTTCGTCTGACTAAGGGGGCCTGCAGACGACAGACTTTTTGCACGTACGATTATTGTTCACTGATTCCGTTAATAATCATATTTTTCTTTTGTAAGTTTGGTTCGTTCGGTTGCTAGTCTGAACTTGTTACTTAGCTATACACATATTTAGAGTTTTGATAGATCTTATCTTTTTGATAATTTGAGTAACAAATATTTACTGTATTAATATACTTTATTAATTTATATATTTTATTAAGAGTGATCATAAAAAATAAAAACACTTAACTAATTAATTCATGAATCCCCAAGCGACCACCGGTCGCCGCGCATCTATTGTCTTTTTTTTATTTTTTTATTCTTTATTTATTTAGGGACATTTATAATCGCTATGCGTATGTCAGTCCCATCGTATCCTAAATATATACATTCTACTCATATCAGGGCCATGAACCTAAACAGACTCTTCGCATCATCGCTATTCGGTCTAGATAAAATGTTGTGAAAAGTTCCTACTTCAAGTCTGTTCAACTTCAAGACCCTTAACAGGTCATTTCTCTCAGGCTCATATCGAACACATTCCTACAATAAGTGGTGCAGGTCTTCAACAACTCCACACTGTACACAGTTGGGCGAATTCGTTTTCTTCATCATGAAAGCAAACTTATTACATGGAATGTGTCCAGATCTGAGTCTGTGAGCTATAACAACAAATTTTCTACTTACATGACTATCTACGAACCAGGGCACACGAAAAGGCTGACTCTGAATGGTTTTGTACCAGATCCCTTTGTCCAATGAGCGCTTGTCAAAATATTCCTTCCATTCATCATAACATTTATTTTTATATTTAGGTAAAAGTTCCGAATAATCCAAAATCACATTCATTTCCTTTCCATTTTTAACCGCATATTTTGCCAACATGTCAGCCTTTTCATTGCCCTGTATTCCAATATGCGATGGAACCCATTGCAATCTCAAAGTTACACCTATACGAATTAGTTCATCTATTTTAGATAAAATAAAATAAGCTAGCGAAACACCTCTGCGACCAGAGGCGCATCGAGCCAAATGTTGTAAGGAACTTTTGCTATCTGTGCAAATAACAATATTTTTATGTTGACAGCCGTTACAATATGTAAGTGCTTCAGAGATCGCAATGAGCTCCAACGTCATTATGGAAACATCCTTATCTATTTTAAAACAATTATTTCCACAGCCTATTGATTCACTAGACACATAAAAAGCAGCTCCGCGACCTTCTGCACTCTTCGACCCATCAGTAAATATACTAAGCCATTCATAGTACTTCAACTGTAACTCTCTAATAACTTCAAATTTTAACAGATTAGTGTCATAGTTTTGTTTAGATAGTTTCACTACATCTAAGTTCCATATAATTACTTCCTGAATATTTATATTGGTCATCCATGTCCTCAGAGTAAACATCAACAAGGGATTTGAAGCTGCTATATTATCTTCTTTTACTTCATTATATAACGAAACCAAAAGAGGGATTTTTTTATTATTCCAATAATGATTCTGTTGAAGAGTGTGAAGTTCCTCTAACAAAGCAATAGTAATACTGTTTTCTATAGATCTTGCTTTTAAACAAAATTTATAACCTAAATATTTTCTCCTTAGATACAGTGGGGCTACACACAGCTCATTTTCCATAATGTGGATAGGCGTAGTCTTAATAAAACCTCCTATTATTCTCAAGGCCTGATTTTGAAGCTTATTTAGCTTATCCAGGTGACACTTTGCACTTACATCATATAAAAAGCTGCTATAGTCTATGCGACTTCTTATTAAGGCTAAGTAGATGTGTCTCAAGTGTTTAGGGTGCAAGCCCCAAGCACTTCCAGCCAAGACTTTGAGTAAATTTAGGTTCCTCTGTACTTTTTCAATTATCTCATTGATATGTTTGCTCCAACGTAATGAACTGTCTAACCAAACTCCCAAATATTTATAATTATTTACTGGCTGCAAACTATGCCCATTTATGTTTAAATCTATTTCTAGTTTTCTATATCCTCTATTGAAAATACATAATTTAGACTTAGTTGCTGATAATTCTAAGCCTATATCATCCAAAATATTACAAAACGTATTTAATGCTAACTGTAATTTATGTTTACTTTGATTAAGATTCTTATCAGAACAGTACAAAACAAAATCATCCGCGTATTGACACATACTTACATTTTTGATCTCATGAAAACAAGTCATTGTAACCACATTAAAAAGCAAGGGGGAAATTGGGTCTCCTTGAGCTAGGCCTCTATCAGTATATCTAATAAAATAATTATGTTGTTTGGTCTCGTCTCTCATCATCAGATGTCTTTCGCTTAAGAAGTTCCATAGATATTTACATATTTTTTGTCCAGCTCCTATATTATCTAATGTATTAATTAAAGAGTCTACTAGTACATTATTGTAGGCGTTTGATATGTCCACGAAACAAGCTACAGTTGGAACCTTATTCGAAAATCCTACATAAATCTGGCTAACTAATTTAACTAGGCAATCCTGACATGACTGCCCTCTTCTAAAACCAGAAGTGTACTGAGATAACAGTTTATTCTTTTCCACGTACCATTCTAGTCGTTTTGTTATCATGGAGTGGAAAATTTTACAGACACAAGATATTAGCGAAATCGGTCGTAACTTAGTACTGTTATTAGGACAATTTTTAGGAATGGGCGTCACCAATATTTCTCGCCATTGGCTTGGAATATCCCCCGTAAAATAAATATAATTATATAATTTTAATAGATAAAGTCTGCTCGCATGTGAAAGATGATATAATAATGAATACGTTATACCGTCGTTGCCAGGTGCCGTGTCTTTACGCTTAAAACAATGAGTCATTTCTTGTATAGTGAAGCTGTTATCTAATTCTGAATTATTTGATTTAAAACTGTGGAACGACTGTCGACCCGTGTAGTCAGGGGCAAGAGTGCAAAGTAATTCGAGTTTTTGTTCGTTTGAAACATGTGACCGAGAGGAATGAATACCCTTCATCCAGCCCATACGTTTCCACATATCAGAGCTGGATGTTTGTTCATCAATGCTACTACAGTATGCTTGCCAGTCGTTTGATCTCGCCCGCTGTATGGTTGTTTTTGTAGTCGCCGTTATTCGCTCGAGTGTGGTTAGATTATCTGGTGTAGGATTATTTCTAAAATTTTTTAGGGCCAGTCTTCGTTGGGCAATAGAATGAGAAAGCTCGGGAGTCCAATAAGGCTTCGGTCGGAACTCGTTATTTGGTTTATCACAAACCTTTATTAAAGGTATGAACTGATCTGCAGCTTTCTCCACCTGCTTAATAAAGTGGTCATACATGGATTGTACACTGTCAGTTTCAATAGGTTGTAACAAATAATTCTCTAAACATTTAGTATACTCATACCATTTCGCTAACTTAAAATTACGTTTTTTCGTACTATGAACATAGTGTTTCCTATTGTCATACTTGTACGATATCTTAATAAACAGATGGTCGCTCCCCAAACACTCATTCATAACATTCCAATTTAATAAATGCGACAAGTCGGTAGATACAAATGTTACATCAGGAGAACTTCGTTGAATAGTGTTATCGACAGAACTAATTCTTGTTATGCTACCATTATTAAGAGAAATGAAGCCATTATCCAACGCCGAGTCATAGATTTGTATACCTCTCGCGTCAGTCTTACACGACCAAGTAGCGTGATGGCCATTAAAGTCACCCGCTACAATACATTTGTTGGGGACGAGCGAGAATATTTGTTCCCAATCAGATATACTTGTACGCACAGATGACGGACAGTAAATTAATATAATATTTTCGATTTTGTCACAGTTCAAAAGTTTTATTGATAATATTTCTATTCCGGAGTTATTAATATTAACAATATTTCGTTGTACTTTGATCGACTTGTGTGATATTATAGCTATTCCCCCGTATCCGTCAATCCTGTCATTTCTAAAGATATTGTAGCCACCTATATGTATGAGTGATTCTGGTTGTAGCCATGTTTCAGATATTAACGCAATATGTATTTTATCTTGTTGCAATAGGAGTTCTAATTCATTACGTTTAGGCCGCAAGCTGCGTGCATTCCACTGTATTATATTAAGTAAAACAGTATTTTTAGCCTTTTTATCCATTATTAAACATTGATTTTAAATATTTCCATAGTTCCTCTCCACTAAACACCTTTAACAACCACTTACCACACATTTCTATGAAAAAATATGCTGTTTGTTTACATTTCGTGAACCAGTCATCTTCAGATAAACATATTTCTTGGATTCTTTTATACATAATGTACATACTAGAAGTGTTTTTTAGTTCCTCAGACTCTGTGTTCTTTTTTTTCTCGTGATTTGTTGTTTGTAGCCTACTATAACTATTTTCGCTTTCTTCCGTATTTATTCTTTGTTGGCGTGAAGCATGTGGTGACGTATTTGTTTCTTGGTGGTGTGGTTTGTTTGTTTGTGGTGACGTATTTGTTTCAATTAACCCTTCAGATACCGTCAATTAGAGACACAATAGTAAGACAATAGATGCGCGGCCACCGGTGGTCGCTTGGGGATTCATGAATTAAGACTCTACTTAAAAAATAACAAGACTGTTTCTAATAAGCCCTTTGAGTATTTGTACTAATTAATAATTAGTGTTGTCTAAAGAGGGTGGCTCTGACTACTATGACTATTGAGAAGCGTGAAATAAAATAAAAACTTTTTACAACAAAAAAAAAATACGACCGACTTCAATGTAAAAAAAAAACACTAAAAAGTGCTAAATAACTTTAATTTCGGTGTGTATTTATAATAGTTTGTCTCTTCGTTATTTAATACCGATTTCCAAAATCACCCACCGAATAGGTTTTAAAAAAACACTTTTACACGTATTTTTTTAAATAAATTTTAACTAAATGAGACTGATGTTTCCTCGTTAACTACCCTGAGAAAAACTCCCAAACAAACTCATAGGTCCATACAGCCAACATTCAATGCAGATTGTGTCTGAGATGGTCTTTTGAGGGAAGAATCTCCACTTCCCCTCCTCTTAGCTTCTGCCACATTCATAAACAAAACTGCTATAAAAAATCTTAATTCATGAATCCCCAAGCGACCACCGGTGGCCGCGCATCTATTGTCTTACTATTGTGTCTCTAATTGACGGTATCTGAAGGGTTAAAACTATATACACAATAACTCTTACCTAAAATATGACGTCAAAAAATTCCTCCACATCGCTGTCAACTGGAAGTGTGCCCAAAAGACTGGTGGTATTGCCATGTTGTAATGCTTTATTTAATAAATAAAAAGGCACAATACTATTCCTAGTAATGATCATAGAGTAGAGAGGTGTACATTAGTGATGACTTATAGATCATACTAAAACGGAGCATAGATTATAGAAAGTGCAGATTATATTTATTACAACATTTTTGTCACGGCCTTTTGAGGTTTGAGATCGTTTATTCTCATAAGAATTACATAAATTCACTTACATGAAAAATTATCAAACTAAACACAAAAAATCAATTTTGTTGGACTCATTCCAAAACTAGACATCGAATATAACATGTTTTGAGGGTAGATTATAAAATATGCAAAATTTTGTTCGATACACTGCGACAAAGATAAAGATTTGAGCGTAACTAGTTTATGTAATTGAATCTTTAAAATACATATAATTTGTTTAAGGATTTAAAGACAACCAAAAAAAAGTCTGTCGTCTGAAACCCGCCTTATAAATGTCAATTTAAAGTAATGGGTCAGTCTGGCTCTCAGCTAGGATACTGCCATTATTTGTGCAACGTATTAAATAAAATAAGATGCACTATCTCTCCTAATAACTGGAATGCTATTGATCCATATGGACGAGCACTAACAGAAGTTTCTGAAGTTATCTATTTGATTGACAATACTTAAATTGGGCCAAAGTTGTACATAGGTATAACAAAATGATGAGAGAGTCTACACTAATAATATAAAAAGGTAAAGTTTGTTTTTTTGTTTGTAGTTTGAGGTAATCTCTGAAAATACGACGTAGGCTATAACTTATGTGCGTGGGCGAAGCCAAGGATAAAAACTAGTAAAAATATAGAAATAATAAAATAAAAATCAAACTGATCAATCCAGAACTTGATTAGACTAGACTTGGTAATATATCTATCAGTGCTAAAAGTTGTCAAAACCTACAAATGTATATGGATAGCCAGCAAGAAATACATAACGCGGGTATTTATATTTTAGCCGACTTTAAAAAGGGAGCGGTTCTAAATTTTGTTATAAGTATACATTTTTATTATAAAACTTTTTTTTGAAAGGATATATTTCCTTTTCTTGGAATTGTGATGATGACACTCTGGCTAAAATTGGTTTTGACGGTTATAATGCCATAGCATCTTGATACTTCACCTTCCACAACTTAACTCTAATTGAAATGCACTTCTTTTAAAACAACACGCATAATATAGTATAATAATAATTTAGTAGATTTCGCGCGCGGCTTCACCGGCGTACATAAATTATAGTCTATGTCACTCAGGAATACAGCAGCTTTCTATCGGTAAAATAATTTTAGATGTCGGACCAGTACTTTCTGAGATTAACTCCTATGAACAATAAAACAAACTTTAACTCATTATAATATTAGTGTAAATTGTATAGCAAGATGAAGAAGAATGATACAATTTGAACCATAAACTTAAAAAAAAATACAATTGGCGACCTCCTGTAATAGAGATGGACACGCCATGGGGTTGCACTTGGAATATTTCAAAACGAGCTAAACAATTGATGGAAAAACAAAGTGCATACATCAAGTTAAAATAGATACATAAATACATAGCCAACTCAATATATAGGCAAGGAAACAATTAGTGACGTCTGCAGTAAAAATATACACTATAAAATTAATAATAAGCTTAGAATAAAAACATACTTAGCGAGGTTGAGGGTTCGCTAGATTTTAATTAATAGAACTTATTACAGTGCGCAGCCTGCATTAGTTTTTTGTTTGTTGTAAACTACATATGTATATTAGACTATTACTGATATCATGATGACTAGCTTTTTCCCATAGTTTCACTTCAGTGAAATTTTTCATTCTACAGAAAATATACTTATTTTTTCTAAGAATAAAAAGTTGTCAGTGCCAGCCAGTACACAGTGATAGTCAGCGCTATTGCAACATTTTTTTTATAGGCTCGCGTTCGACCACTATCTCACCTGATAGTAAGCGATGATGTGGTCGACGATGGAGCAGGCTTACCTAGAAGTAACCTATTTACTCTTGACTTAAAGACCCCCTAGGTTGTCGATATTAGGAATCACAGATTCCGGCAGGGAATTCCGTTCCTTAGCTTACTTTCAAAATCTGAAAGTATTAAAATCAGTAATTTATTTCATTAACAAATAATATGTATATACATCAAAAAGCTATATATACTCTTCTGTATTGATTAGAAAATTGTTCACAGCGCTAATTCCAATGCTGCTGCGGAATACAAAGCAATAGCATGAAGCAACAACCCTACAAAAGCCTCCTGCTACGTGTTTTAAAAACAAACAGTATGATCGATTTATTTGTCCTGTCACACATTTTAACATATGGCGAACGTATAAAATATGTGTTTTGAGAAGCAGTTAGCTTCAACAGTTGACTGTAAAGTGTTTTTATTGCTTGCACAGCCACCCTGCTGCCGATATTAAAAAGAACGTATCTGACAGTTTTTCCAAAATTGTGTTATTTATATTGCCGAAATAAGGGATAAAATACAAATCAATATATATATACAGCGGATAGAAGACTACAAATAATACTTAACAAAAAGACGATAGTGAAATGACGGGATATGCAGTTTTACGGCTTTACTAGGTAATTTTCCGTTTTATTTAGCTAAAAAGTAGCTAAAAATATATCATAAATACTAAAATGTTTTACTACTAAATTAAAAAAGATTCGGGCCAGAAAATGGTACATTCAAAAAATTTTGATAAATCATCATCATCATCATCATCTTCCTGCCCTTGTCCCGTTTTATTTGGGGTCGGCGCAACACGTTTGTTTCTTCCATTCTGGCCTGTCACTCGTCATGCTATCACTAACTCCCTTTTCTTTCATATCACTTCTCACACAAAAAAAAAAATGATAAATGCAATTACTAAATCACAGCAACTAATTTTCCGTTTCTTCATTTTTAATTTTTGTTAGATACGCCTTTCTTACAGGGGACAGGCATTGTGAACTCACTATTAATATTCATGGTGAATTGTGTAACTTATTTATGTCTTCGGAGAATTTACAGAGCTATCCAAGTTCTAGACAGGAAGACACCATTAATAATCGCTTTTTCACCTTTGACAGGGCATTAGTGCTCATTCTGTATTCGTGCCGAGTAGACAGTACAATTACAATTCTTTAGTATGATTAAAAATTCTTTGATGTTAGCGAGTGCAGGTTCGGTCCAATTTGGTTGGCGCTAACGACGCCAATTTTATTTGTCCTGTTTGTGACCGTCCATATTACGGGATAATATCGAGTTTTTGCCACGTTGTCAATTATATCACGCAAGTATGATCCAGTATTCAGTGTATGTCCTCATTATTTTCAGCGCACGAAATTTGCATGGCGAAAGTAAATAAGCCAATCACATTCATTAACATACCTGTGAATTAATACTATAAAGTGTGAAATTAACTAGTTAAACATTTTGCAACATAGCTATAGATAACTTGTGCTAAAGCATTAATTAGTTTTCAATTATAAATTTAACACTGTTTTCATCATAAATGCTTTAACAAATTGGATGAAATTAAATTTTTGCGTGGGTCTGTGGTCAATTGGACCCACTCAATTTTGGGCTCAAGGGTCCACTTGACCACACAATTTATTTTCTGTTTTTATTATTATCTTCAAATACAATTTATATCAGTCAGTCGATTTAATAGGTGTCTCAGTTTGTTTCACAAATTGTTTTAAATGCATAATGTCGATGTTAAGCGACTATTTCTAAATAAAAATAGTTTTCCTTGAAACTCTACTTATACGGTATACCTAAGAAGATTCTGTCTAGGTATTCAAAAAATACTGAATACTGGTTTTATTGTAGGAAATGAATCACTCTTTGCTGGTACATGCCTAACGGCTTAAAATAGAACTTTATAAATGATTTAGACTTCCACACAAGACAAAAAAAAACCTTTTTATGATATATCATTTTGAGAGAGCTTCACTATTTCTTTTAGAAAATTATTCCATATCTAAGTTGAAACATACTGAAAGCATTCACATGTAAAAACTAAAAATTTATAAAAAGCAAATTGATAAAGTAGTCTGTGATATATTTAATGCAGACGTGGACAAGAGAAAATGGACGAAGAATAAAATAAATTCAATGAGTATAATATTCCTCTTAAAGGATTTCTGCAAGAGACTGCTCGCTTGACAAGTAAAATTGCAATAAGTGTGGAAGGACTTTTTAAAAAAAGTCGTGTGTATGTGGAAATATAATAAGTTTGTGAGACACTTTTCCGCCGTTGGTATTCTCATTCACAAAATATTTATGTTAACGTTTTTGAAAGTTCGACTGCATTTAGACCGATATGAAGACGGAAAGTTTATTCCATATTAGTTTAGAGTTAGTTCATTATCATCATCATCATCATTTCAGCCAAAAACGTCCACTTTTGGACATAGGCCTCCCCCAGGTGTCGCCACAATGACCGAACAATGAACGGTAGAGTTAATTAGTTTAATATTTGGAACAGGAAGTATTCTCCAAACGACTGATCTCCGACGGGTGTAGTGTCCAATCCGGATGACTGCCCGATAGTTGATACCACACTGTTATACTATATGTTCTAATCGCTTGAACAACTCTAATACGACGATACAGGATTTTGAGTTTTAGTTCCTATGTGGTGTCAGAGGTGTTGCTACATTAGCACCTAATAGGTACCAAACAGACTAAATGATTTTTCTATCAGCGATCTTAGAATTCAAAATTTTCTTATACTCAGACAAATTCTCTATGGATATCTTACCTTATAATTTGAATTTTCTGCAGAAATCTTTTGTTTACCCAACCCTCTTATTGAAAAGAGAAAATAATAATGCGAAAATTGATTTGACAATTATTTACGCCTAGTTGATATTTTCGGTGCGAAAAGTTGTAAAGTGACCTAGGAAGAATTACTTACAGTGATTTGCATAGATAAGGTATTTGCAAACAAACCGTTTCAGATATTTTTCAAATATATGAGAATCCCAGCAACAACGTAGGTATTAGTTAGCATTGTTCAGTGGATGAGTATATTGCCGTATATAGGGCAATTCGGCAGTAGTTCGACACTGACCTTAACTGAGAATTTCCTAATAACAGCCGTACGTTGACCTGGTGCTGGTTTCGACGACCCCACACGATTTATAGCGGCATGAACCAAGTCAACCAATTTTATGGCGAGCTACCGCAATCTGAACTAACGATACCAAAGTACATGATGCCATTGTCAACACAATATGTCGACTAGCTTCAGAGCTTTTCTAATTGGAGCAAATTAATTGCAAATCAATTAATTTGCTCCATTATTCCATTATTTATTATTATCTAGTAATTCTAGTATCAAAAGACTCGTGAGGGTTGTTTTATATTTGACAGCTACTAGTATAGGTTCACGCGCCCATTATTTCCACATCTGGAGTCCGAATATTTTCAAAAGGTTTACGATACAGTTCTTCCGCTAAGTCTATTAGTGTAGTTTTAAATAACGCAGCATATGTTGAGTTAGGTGCCTTTTTTCTTTTTCATTGTGTATTTTTAGTTTATATGACTGTGTTAGTCACGAATAAATGTTTTTTCTTTCTTTCTTTCTCTTTCTTTCTTTCTAGTTTTATTAATATTTGAGGTAAAATATCGTGTTATGAGACTCGTGGTGTGGTGGCGAATAATTTCGACAATCTTGTCTCGTCACGAGTCTCGACCCGAAAGTCCCGGGTCTTCGAGATACGAGACGTTCCGGGACCCAAAACCTAGTTATGAACAAAGTCAACCAATAAGGCGAGCTAGCGCAATCTGAAGTAATGATTGTAAAGTACATAATGCTATTGCGAACACAATATGGTGACATGATTCAAAGCTAAATGGAGCAAATTAATTGCAAATCATTGCCCTGGGAATAATTTGTAATCCATAGTATATGAAATCAATTTCGATCGCTAGTAAAATTATGATGAATCGACAATAGATATGAATAATATACTCGTACTAGAATATTTGTAATAATCCTTACTAATATTATAAATGCGAAAGTAACTCTGTCTGTCTGTCTGTCTGTTACGCTTTCACGCAAAAACTACTGAACGGATTTAAATCAAATTTGGTAGGTAGGTAGAAGAGACACTGGAATAACACATAGGCTACCTATAATTCCACTGCTGAGCACGGGTCTCTGCCCGCGCGATATAAACCGTAGTCCACGCGGGCGAAGCCGCGGGAGGAAAGCTAGTAATAGATATTAGAATTTATGGGTTATTGGCGAATCAAAGACAAATAAGGTTTGATAATCATGGTCTTCACTTCAGGTATCGTCTAATTTTATAACTTTGGTCAATAACCTGGACTTAGGATTGCTTCATTTGGGCACGTTGCAATCGCTGCGGTAAGTCCCCTCTTTGAAGAGTGAATAGAGCCGCATCATGGCGACTTCACCTTCAGCCTGACGTAGGTTGTCACCGGACAAGGCCAGTTTGGAGGTTCCAGTTTCAGATTTAGAAGGAATAAACGTGGTGTCACCATGATTATGCAGACTACTTGAAGGACAAGGTATGGCCATATGGTGGAAGTCAGTCCCGCTTTGGCGGAGCACCGCTGTGTCCTCACAGAGGTGATTGGAAGCAGTGGTCACTCGCATCCGGGCCTTATTCAAGTCATGGTCCGGAGCGAATAGGAATGGGAAGTAGTTACCTTCTTCTGCGAAGCAGTAATGCGAGCTTACGGATGACGAGCAATAGGCAGCTCGGTAAGGACCAAGTCAGATTCGTCGACGGCACACAGTGTTTTATGAGCAAAAGTTAGATTTTAGTCAGTCAACGTTTGACACGCCCTCTCGTTCTACCATAGAGTGGAACAAGTCATAGAAAAGGATCACTTTATTTAATCACTAATTACAGATTATTATACAACTAGCTTTTGTCCGCGGCTTCGCTCGCGTTAAATTCGAGGTAACACGGTTCCACTGAGAATTTGGGGGTTAGAAAGAGACAAAAAGTAGCCTATGTCACTCTCCATGTCTTCAATTATCTCCGCTAAAAAATCACGTCGATTCGTCGCTCCGTTTCGCCGTGAAAGACGGACAAACAGACACACACACTTTCTATTATAATATTAGTATGGATAGTGGTTTCATTTTATGTCTGCTATTTGGACCTGGCAACAGTGGTGTCAACCTACCAAAAAAGGAGGTTTGCAATGGATCATAGAAATACAAATTTTCCGCTGAACATTACCTAGTAATCTGTGGTCAATTTGTTAGCCGAATGTAATTTTGCAAGTGCCAGCTATTACTAAAACGATTTTAGTTTCAAACAAGAATTTGATTGGTACCTATATATTATTGTACATACTGTAGCTACTTGTAGTTATCTATTGTTTTGTGTTTGCATGGTATAAGTTATCATTGCCCTTTTTACAAGCTTTTATTTAGTTTCACCTGTCCCGATGTTTGTCTGTCATCAAATCTTGCCCACTTCCCGGTTATTTTAAATTAAATTTGACCCACTTTCTGGTTACCGATTGAGCTGAAACTTTGTATGCATGTGTAAATTAGATGACAATTCAAAATTATTATGACATGTAGCTGATCTGATGATAGGATCGGAAGGTGGCTATTGGAACTTGGTAGTTGAACGACACCCCATTGAGTTTGGGCTTGTATGATTCGTCTTGACGCGTATTAATTGTACAGGTATACCGAGCTATAAAAGCTTGCTATGAAAAAATGATTTTCATTAAAAGCTTGTTCTAAATCTCTTCGTTAGTAAGACTTTGTATCGCCCTTCATTAGGAAAAATATTAAAGATTACGATTCTCCATTATACAAAACGGATTTGTCTTTAATTCCGGTTTTATTTTAATATTAATAATTAATTTTGATTGGCCTGTTGGTCTAGTGGTTAGTGGCCCTGACTGCTATACCGGAGGTCGTGCATTCGATTCCCACCCAGGACAAATGTTTATGTGTTGAGCATGATCATTTGTTCTGTGTCTGGGTGTAATTTATCTATAATATGTATGTATTTAGAAATATATAGTATGTTTATCAGCTGTCTAGTACTCAGAACACAAGCTCTGTTTAGCTTGGGACTAGACGGCGTTCTGTGAAAGTTGTGGAATGTTATTATTAAATGATTTTTTTTTAATTTTTGGTGAGTTAACCAATAGTTTGATCGCTTTTCTATACTAAAACGTATATAGTACGGATTCATTAATGTTAATAAGCTCCTAAATGGATTACAACGGGCACAAAAGTTTGATAGATCAAACGGAACGTACCTATAAAAGTTCTATTCGAAATCGACGCGTTTGGTATCTTGGGCGTTAATTAGAACTGCCAATGAATTAATACACACAATGAGAATTTGAAATGATGTTTAGTGAAGTACTGGATAAAATCCTTACTCAATATTATAAAAGCGAAAGTGAGTTTGTTTGTTTGTTTTGTTTCACGCCTAAATGGCAAAACCGATTTGAATGAATTTTGGTACAGAGATAGTTGGGGCCCTGGAGACAGACATAGGCTATTTAAGAAAAAACAAATTTTATTATTAAATTAACCCTTCAGATACCGTCAATTAGAGACACAATAGTAAGACAATAGATGCGCGGCCACCGGTGGTCACTTGGGGATTCATGAATTAAAGCATATTAATAAACGCGGGTGAAGCCGCGGGTAAAAGCTAGTTTATAAATAAAAGCCATAATATGATCTAAAGTGTGGTCACTGACGGACTGCATAGGACAGAAAAAAAAATGCATGGCGACTCAATCCTACTTCATAATTTTGCAATTTATAGATATACTAGCTTTTACCCGCGGCTATGTTCCCGTCAACTGACTACTCACCATACGCTACCTACCTATTTATTTTTACTTTTAAACCTTCCCTGTAAGCTGGTGAACAAAAGAAAAAAAAGAATGATTAAAATCTGTCCAGCCGTTTTCAAGTTTTAGCGAGACTAACAAACAGGAATTGATTTTTATATACAACCTTATCTTTAAGAATAAGAATAGAATAAGAATATTTATTGACTAAAAAACATACATTTATGGGTTGTTGTCCTTGATTCATTTAGTACATATAAGCGAAACCTGAAACACTTGTCTCGTATCCATACTAATATTATAAATGGGAAAGTGTGTGCGTCTGTTTGTCAGTCTTTCACGGCAAAACGGGGTGACGAATTGACGAGATTTTTTAATTGGAGATAGTCGAAGAGATGGAGAGTGACATAGGAGAGTGACATAGGCTATTTTTTTTGTCTCTTTCTAACCCCACACTTCCTAGGGGAACCATGTTACCCCGAATTTAACGCGAGAGAAGCCGCGGGCAAAACCTAGTTTGAAATCATTATTTCTAAATAATCTAGGTATAAAACATAACTGTATTATGAAAAATCACAAAGTTATAAGCCAACACAAATAAATATGTGGCGACATAAATACATGGCCACCGGGCCACCCGGGTGACTGAGGAGCTATGCGCTGGCGCCTCATGCTCTCGATGACCAGTCGTGACCTATTTTGCACTTAGTGTCGGCGGTGTCCAACTTGTGACTTTCTTTTAATATTTTACGAAAAAATACATGGTCTAAAAAATATTGGATTTGATTCAGTTACGGATTCTGAACAAACTATATTCAGGTTTCGTATATACTAAAAATAATTTTGTATGAGAAGACGAAGATTATATCATGTAGATCTGTATCGGTTTCGGAATATGCTATCTCGGCACATATGATATCATCTACCTACTTGGTCAGGTTGAATTATTCTACTAACCAAATAAAAATGTGTGCATGCGGCAAGCCTCGTTTTTGTCATTCATTACATTAAGTAGTATTTGCGTGACAGAGTAACAAACATCCTCCTCCTTAGTCGTTCACCCTTGACAGAGTGGTTGTGGTTGACGATATTGCATTTTCGTTGGCGAGTGAGGCTCCCACGATTCGTCTCCACTTGTCACGGCTTACGGCTTCTTGTGAACTCTGGACTATGGAGGTTTGTGTTGCAGCTCTGATGAGGTCTGTCCAACACGTAGGTGAGCGTCCGCGTGACCGTTTCCTCTCCACTTGTCCCTGGACAACGAGTCGCTCCATGGAGTGTTCGTTGCGAAAAACGTGACCAAAATATTAGAGAATTCGTACTTTCACAGTTGACGATAACCTCTGTTTGATGTTGGTATATTTTTATAACAAATATACATACATCAATACATGCAAAGTTTCGCGTTTATCAGTTTCTCCGAAAGGCGAATAAAAATATAAATGTAATATGTTAGTCTTAAGTTTGCGCCTTTACGGGCAAGTAAAATGATTTTCTTTCTTTTCTTTTTCAAATACGACTTGTCAACTGAAATACTGAAAGAAATGTTGAAAAATAAATTGACAACTTGACAGTTATGCTCGATTATTTTTTATTTTTGGCTTGGTCCTTTAAGCCACGTATTTGTATGAATAATTACTGATCTTTTAAAATTTACATTAAATACGTGTAACACGGTTTTTGTAGCGCACGCCAGAATAGCTCACAAATGGCACTCTTTTGTTTTTCATCTAGATTCGTCATTTTTTTTTTATATATATGTCAACCAGACTGTCGGGTCATTTCTAGTCTCTACACTGACCTCTACTATTTATCTCGTTTCTAAGTGAGTCTCTAGATTTCGAAAAAATAGATTATGAATGTTCTCTAATTCTCTCAAAATCTCTCAAATTGTGTTTAACTAATATCTCAAAATATATTTAATGTTAAATTCTGTTTGTCCAAGTTTAATTTAATTTAATGTTCATGTTTAAAAATTGAAATTAAAGTTCTGTTAATTTATATTTGTTTCATTCTGTTCTGTTTTTGTGTTTATTCTAACCATTTTTTATTGTGTTTTAATTAATATTATTATCTGTTTAGCATATAAATTAGTTCTACTTAGACGTAAGATTGTATTGTTTTCCTTTATATGTAATAGTGCATTCTTCATAAATAAATTTAAAAAAAATCTCTGCCTTCTATTATCACTATCTCATGTGCCCATTTAGCCTATATATACAGGGTTATTTGTAAAACACTAACAACCTTGCAGAACTGTATTACTCACATCATAAACAACAACTTTTGTTCTAAGACTTTTTACAAAACCTAATTTATTTACCAAAAACAAATCTTCAAGATTTCGTTGTTCGATCTAACACATTTCAACTTTGTATTTTGGTATACCTACCAACCTTCGTCTGTATGACACGATGCAAGCAAATTAAGTACCCCCACCGTCTGATCCCTGTTACTCTCTGCTATTCTACTATCGCTTGGTTCGCATAGACTTCGGTATATTTAAAATTTTCATTTTACATATTTTTATTTTTGTATAAAAATCTGATGAAATAAAATATGATACATTTTTAAAAGTCATAGAACAAAAGTTGTAGTTAGTAACAGTCCTGAGTGGTTGCCAGTGTTTTACAAAAAACTCTGTATAAAGTTGCCTAGGCTATATAAACTGTGAATAGTTTGCGTCTAAACTTGCCAATCAATGCATAAAACAGAAACGAGAATATCAAAACGATGTTTCCAACCGAGTGAATAAAAACTCGCAGGTTATTTGAACGTTAGAAGATTCCATCGATCAATTTGTTGGTGTAATTTGCAGGCTGGTGCAACTGCAGCTTAAAGTTAGGCTGGGACTATGTTAGGCAGAGGTAGCGAGTTAAAGTGACTGTGGAAGCGAAATCTATTTACCTATATTATAAAACGAGGATGAAATAATTCGCTTATTTACTTAGGATCGGAATTATTTATTGAATGGATTCTATTATTTTTTTACCATGTTATATTTTTTCCCAAAAATATTTAAAAAGGTCACAAGTTGGACACCACCGACATTATGTACAACATAGGTCACAGCAGGTCATAGTGGGTATTAGCCGCCATCAAACAGCTGGATGCAAATGAAAAAAAACCCCGCAGCCGCCTGGATGGCCTTGCGCCGCAAGCTTATAGCTTTGTGATTTTTCAGAAAGAAAAAAAGAAATAAATTTTGTAGGTACATAGGTTCTTTACATAAAAATATTAGCCACTTGTTTCAGGTATCGCTGATACTAAAACTAATGCGGTATAAAAATCAATTGATGTATGTCAAAAATAAAAAAAAACGGCTTGACTTAATATTTAAATTATAATTGTTTGTTTAATTCGCTATTGTACCCGAGTAAAAAAAAAGTTGAAAAAGGGAAAAATAGTTGAAAAAAAATGTTATCTATGAAGTACATAGATAATTTTATAAGTACGAAACCAGCAGGTGAGATAGTGGCCAAACGTGAGCCTATCCATTATAAAAAAAACCGCACGCGGCAATTTTATTTTATTATAATGTTTATGGTGTAAACGCAATACACACACAGGCCTAGTTAACCCCTAGGCCCTGGAAGGATGGCAAAGAAGGAGCACGAGCGGCTTTTAGTCAGCAAAAGTCTGTCACACCCTCTCGCTCCGCCCATGTGCGGGAGATGTCATTAGATGATTAGCCACCTAAAAAAACAGCTTGATTCTTAATCGGCTGGATAGATCCCAGCCGATTACAAGTATAAAAATGTGCTAATGTTGTTCCAATTGCTTAAAAGTCAAAGAGTTTGAAATACAAGGTGTAAGGGACAGCCCTCCACAAACTTTTAGAGCCATACAAAATTATAAACTTGATTGGACAATATGTATGGAGAGGCCGATTTTTTTTTTTTTTTTTTTTTTTCGATTCCTGAAAAAAAAAAAAATTGTGGAAGGTTGTGCAGTTTCGTCTACTGTGCAAGCCCTTATAGTTTGCGGAGGGCTGTCCCTTAGGGGTGCCACGACAGAAAACCTCCACGAGTGCCCGCGGACTGTAGTTCCCTTGCGGACACGTCCCGAGGGAAGACCAGTCTGCGGGACGGTGCACCCTGGGAGGCGGCCATAGACCCCCTTGGGCACTCCTACCCAAGGGCCTCTATGGCCGTCTGCGAATGTTCTGTCAGACGGACCGCTTCAACGCGTGTCCCTCTGCCATGGCAGAGGGCACAGTGGCGAAGCAAGAGCGGGCTCGGTGTGCACTCACACTGCCGCCGGGCAGGCAGGAGGAAGACGTGTTCCTCCTTCTGCCACCGTTAGTCTCGTAGCCCCAGAGATTGTCCAAGGTCATGTTTCTGACTCTTGATGGGGGACGAGGGCCTTGGCTTAACCGCCCGGGCCGCGAGGAAGACAACCTCTATAAAAAATTACCCCAAACCTCCAAGCGGCGGCGCACCGTGAGGGAGGTTGTTAGCTTGACTAATGGGTAGCTAAATTAGTCCCTAGTGCGAACCAGGATCTTGAGCCAGTAAAACATGAAACATACTCGTGGGAACTGCATGGAAAACTCGAAATTTTTTAAGAAACCACTGGAGAGTGATGCGCGGTCGGAGTCCGACGCGGCATCCAGAAGGAGCTCGGAGGGCTCGGAGAGTGAGGTGGAAGCGGGCGGTTCTGGGAGACACTCTAGTCTCTCCCAGAAGAAGCGCTCCGCTTCTTTTAGAAAGGAGGACGGATCGTCCTGCTCCGAGGGGCGGGCAAAGATCCCCACCAGCAGCCGTGGCGCGGGCCGAGCCCGCGGAAAAGGAAGGGGCCTCACGGCCAAGAAATCCGCCGAGCGAGCCGACAGGCTTGCCGCGGAGGGGCGCCACCCCGGCGCGGGCGACTCTGGGAGGGACCTCTCAGAGCCGTCCGGCAGCGAGAGGCGCACCGAGGCGGAGTCAGGTGGGGAGGCGGCAATGCCCTTTAAGGAGCTGGCCGTCACCCTGCTTAGGGACATGGCCCGCCAGAGGGACAAGGCCACGCGGGAGCGAACGATCCGTCGCCACGCCGCGTCCCTCCAGGGGGCCTTAGACGCCTCCGTCGCGAAGAGGGTGGCGGAGCTCCGGGTGGAGCTCCAGGCCGAACTACGGGCGGAGATCCGGGCGGAGCTCGCTAGAGCGCCGAACAGAGGCCGCCAGGAGCCCATGGATGAGGGGCGCGAGCGGGAGCAGGGGCAAAGCCGGCCCCAGCCCCAGCCCCAGCCCCAGCCCGAGCCGGAGAGCCAGCTGCTGACATTGGTGCAGCGGGAACTCGCAGCTTTGCAGCAGGGGCTGCAAAAGCAGCAGCTGGAGTTCCAGCAGCGCGTCCAGCAGCAGCTGTCTCTCCTGGAGGGCATTGTCCTGCGCCCTCCACTGGCGGCCTCTGGCCCGAAAAAGGCGGCGTCCTATGCCGCTGCCGCGGCTGCGTCTTCTGCGCCCAAGGCGGGCCCGTCGGGGCAAGCGGGGCGCGGGGCCGCGGCGCCGGAGCCCGCGAGGCCGGCCCCGATGACGACGACGGCCAAGCAGCAGCAACAGCGGCGAAAAAAGGGTGCGGCGGTGCCTGCCGCTAAACCGGCAGGACCTCCTGCCGCCGTGGCGATTAGGCCGCGCCTGCCACCTCCTCCACCCGAGGAGCCTGGCGCCGATTGGACGGTGGTCGGCGCCAAAAAGCAGGCGGGCAAGGTGGCCAGAGCGGCCAAAAAGCGCGCGAGGCGGCAGGAGCGAAAAAAGCGGGCCATGGCGGCGCGTCTTCGCGCCCCGAATTCCGAGGCTGTAGTAATTACGCTACAGCCTGAAGCGGAAAAGAGGGGCGTGACGTACGACGACGTCATGGCGAAGGCGAAGCAGGCGGTGTTGCCTCACCTTGGCGAGCTCGGAGCCGCTGCGGGCTTCCGAATGAGGCACACGATAACCGGGGCCCGAATCCTAGAGGTCCCCGGTGCGGCCAGCGGTCCTGCAGCGGACGCCCTGGCCGCAAGGATCAGGGCGTCCCTCAGTTCGGAAGAGGCCCGAGTGTCCAGGCCCACCAAGTGCATCGACATGCGCATAATGGGCCTGGACGATTCCGTCAAGGTGGACGAGGTGGTGGCCGCCATTGTCAGGGCGGGTGGGTGCACGACCGAACAGGTTCGGGCGGGTGCCATCCGTGCTGACAGCACGGGCATGCGAGCCGTTACGGTGAGCTGTCCCGTGCAGGCGGCCAAAGCGATAACGGCCGAGGGCCGAAGGCTTTTGGTGGGCTGGGTCTCCGCACAGGTCAAGCTGCTGGAGCCCAGACCTCTGCGGTGCTTCCGCTGCCACGTGGGGCACCACGTGGGAGCCCACTGCGCCGCGGAGGATCGCAGCGACCGCTGCCACCAGTGTGGCCAGCCCGGTCACAAGGCCGCAGATTGCCGTGCTACGCCGCACTGCTACGCATGTGCGGCGGCCGGCAAGCCGGCTGGCCACCGGGCTGGGGGCAGGTCCTGCGACCCCCCCGCCAAGGCCAAGGGCAAGGCCCGCAGGCCCATCCCCGCCGAGGTCCTCGCCGCCGCAGCCGCCTCGTTGGCCGCCGCCGCAATCGCCGCCGCACCCGCCGCCGCGGCAGTGTCCCCTAGGGGGGCTGGGGAGGAGACTGTAATGGAGTGTCAATAACGGCCCCATTACGTCTCCTCCAGGCGAATATCAACCACTGCGCTCCCGCTCAGGATCTGTTGCTCCAGAGCATGGCGCAGTGGTTGATCAATGTCGCCGTGGTCACCGAGCCGTATTTTGTCCTGCCCAGTGGTGACTGGGTTCAGGACCTGGACGGCTCGGTGACCTTAATTAAGTCGGCCGCCGCCGGTACCCCGCCCCCCGAGTCCGTCACGAGGGGGCGGGGTTGCGTGGCAGCACGGTTCGGGGACATCGCCGTGGTGGGCGTCTACCTGTCCCCGAGCCGATCTCTCGACGAACTGCACGTCTCCCTGATGGAGCTAAATTCCGTCGTCGCTGGGTTCGGTTCCCTCCCCGTGGTCGTTTGCGGGGACTTCAATGCCTGGAACACGGCTTGGGGTTCCCGGTTCACGAACCAGAGGGGTCGGATGGTGGAGGACTGGGCCTTGGAGCTGGGCCTGGTCGTACTGAACCGGGGTTCTGTCCCCACGTTGGTGCGGATGCGGGGTGAGTCGGTGGTGGACATTTCGTTCGCCAGCCCCGCTCTGTCGCCGCGTGTCGTCGACTGGCGCGTGATGGAGGAGGTGGAGACGTACTCCGACCACCGGTACATCCGGTTTGACGTCTCCGCCGAAACCTCGGCCGCGCCGGTCCGACAGAGCCCTTGCGGTCCGCGGTGGGCGCTTAAGCAGATGGACCGGGAGCTCCTCCTGGAAGCCGCGACGGTACAGGCCTGGGTGCAAGCACCGGACAGGCCTGTCGACATCGACGTCGAGGCGGAGTGGTTCCAGGAGGCCATGTCGCAAATTTGCGATGCGGCAATGCCCCGTGTCCGTCCAGGACGAGCTAAGCGCCAGGTGTACTGGTGGTCGCCGGAGATCGGCGCACTGCGCAATGCGTGCAATCACGCGCGGCGCCGGTACGCCAGGCACTGCAGGCGCCGCATCCGCCCGCCGGATGCGGAGGCCAGAGAGGCGGAGCTATATGAGGAATACAGAGAGGCGAAACGCACCCTCCGAACGGAGATCAAGCGGGCCAAACTCGAGGCCCGCAACGTGTGGTTGGGGTCTCTGAACGCGGACCCGTGGGGGCGCCCGTACAAGTTGGTACGGGACAAGCTTCGCCCCTGGGCTCCGCCGTTGACTCAGAGTCTCCGGCCCCAACTCGTGGAGGGTGTGGTTAGCTCTCTGTTTCCTGCGCGGGGGGAACACTCCCCCCCGCTCATGGCTCCGCCTCCGCCAGCGGTGTCTGACGCGGATCGCAACAGCGATGACGACGACAATGCTCCAGAAGTTACCGAGGTAGAGTTGAGAGTGGCGGTGCGAAGGCTGAGTGCCAAAAACACCGCCCCAGGACCCGACGGCTTGCCAGGGAAAGCCTGGGTCCTGGCCATGGAGGCTCTCGGGCCTCGACTGAGAGGGCTCTTTAGCGCATGCCTGGAGAGGGGCCAGTTCCCACTTCGCTGGAAGACGGGGAAACTGGTCCTCGTAGCGAAGCCAGGGCGCCCTGCGGACTCTCCGTCCGCATACCGGCCCATTGTGCTGCTCGACGAGGTGGGCAAGCTCTTTGAAAGAGTAATTGCAAACCGCCTCGTCGTGCGGCTAACACGGGTGGGGCCGGACTTGTCGGACGGACAGTTCGGCTTTCGCAGGGCGCGCTCTACTATAGACGCCATCATGCGCGTGCGAGCCCTCACGACAGGGGAAGCGGTGTCCCAGGGTAGGTGTGTCGTGGCAGTGTCCTTGGACATTGCCAACGCCTTCAACTCCCTGCCCTGGAGTACGATCCGGAGGGCACTCCGGTACCACCGGGTGCCCGAATACCTCTGTCTAGTGGTCGAGGCGTACCTGTCAGACAGGTACATTGTCTACCCCGGTCACCAGGGAGACTGGAATCGTCGAGAGATGTCGTGCGGTGTTCCGCAGGGGTCGGTTCTAGGCCCACCCTTGTGGAACATCGGCTACGATTACGTGCTGCGCGGCGACTTCCCTGACGGGGTCAGCGTGGTTTGCTACGCAGACGACACGCTGATCCTAGCGCAGGGAGAGTCGCACCAGGCGGCGGTCGCTCTAGCGACACGCGGGGTTGCGATAGCCGTTGGTAGGATCCAGGAGTTGGGACTCGAGGTGGCGCTGCACAAATCCGAGGCCATGTTTTTCCACGGCCCTCGGAACGCGCCACCATCAGACTCCCAGCTTACGGTAGGAGGAGTTCGCATCGGCGTCGGGTCGACGATGAAGTATCTGGGACTCGTCCTCGATAGCCGGTGGAATTTCGTAGAACATTTCCGACGTCTGGCTCCCAAGCTTCTCCGGGCTGGGGCTGCTCTCAAGCGGCTCCTGCCCAACCTTGGGGGTCCAGACGCCTCCTGCCGGAGGCTCTACGCGGGGATCGTTCGGTCCATGGCCCTCTACGGGGCGCCGGTGTGGGCGCCGTCGCTGGCAAAGCGACCGGCGTCCATACTGAACGCCTGCCAGAGGGTCATGGCTATACGGATGGTGCGGGGTTACCGCACGATCTCCCGCGAAGCGGCGAGCCTTCTGGCTGGCCTACCACCGTGGGATCTGGAGGCAACAGTCCTTGCACACATGCACGACATGCGCGTGGAGATGCAACGCCGGGGTGAAAGTCCACTGCCGCAACATGTCAAGGCATGGCGGACAGAGCTCCGGCGGGATCTCATGGTGAAATGGCGTCAACGGCTATCGCAACCCAGTGCTGGGCACGCCACGATTATGGCGGTAAGTCCCCTCTTTGAGGCGTGGCTGGAAAGACCTCACGGCGTCCTTACCTTCCGCATGACGCAGGTCCTCACCGGACATGGCAAGTTCGGGAGGTTCCTGCATCGGATTCAAGTGGAAGAGACGCCCGGGTGTCGCCACTGTGCGCAACGCCCGGAGGACACGGTGGAGCACACCGTCGAGGTGTGCCCTGCCTGGGCGGAGCATCGCCGTGTCCTCGTGGGGGCGATCGGCGGCGGAGACCTCTCGCGCCGGGCCCTGGTCGAGGCCATGATCCGGAGTGAGGAGGAATGGCAGGCGGTCGCCTCCTTCTGCGAAGCAGTAATGCTTGCAAAGGAGGAGGCCGACCGCATCAGGCAACGGCGCCCTCGCCGCCGTCGCCGGGATTCCGATCCTGATTTCCGGCCACCGTAGACGCGGGCTCGCGGACGGCGAGCCATGGGTAGCTCGCTGTCTGATCGTCCGGTAATGGACCGAGTCCAAGACGTCGACGGCGCGCACTGTTCCCGCGCGCCTCAAGGAGTTGTCAGCAGCAGGAGGGGCCCAGCTGGGTCGAAGCCTACTGGGGACAGGGTTGTCCGAAAGGGAGCTCGTGCCCCGGTATGAAGGCTAGAAGGAACGGCGCGGGGTTTTTAGTCAGTAAGAGTCTGACACTGTCTCCCGCTCCACCCTAGAGCGGGTTTCGTCAAAGATGATTTTCCCCGTCGAGAAAAAAAAAAAAAAAAAAAAAAAAAAAGGGCTGTCCCTTAAACCTTGTTTACTTAAATATTTATTAGCCTCTATCAGCGACCTTGTCTTCATGTATATCAGCAGTAATCCAATAACGGGACCTAATTAAACCCAATCCAGGATATGGTCTAATTGTATGTACTTGTGTATGTACTTGTAGTTGTTGTTGTGTATATAATTGATATGCACTGGGCATCGATTATAATCGATTCCTTCGTCTGTGGGTTCCAACACAATATTTAAAACATTGATTTAATTTTATATTTGTCCTGTTGTTAATTTTATATGTCTCCTGTTGCTGACAACTCCTTGAGGCGCTCGGGAACAGTGCGCGCCGTCGACGCCTTGGCTCGGTCCGGACAGTTACCGGACGATCGGACAGCGAGCTACCCATGGCTCGCCGTCCGCGAGCCCGCGTCTACGGTGGCCGGAAATCGGGATCGGAATCCCGGCGGTGGCGGCGGGGGCGCCGTTGCCTGATGCGGTCTGCCTCCTCCTTTGTTAGCATTACTGCTTCGCAGAAGGAGGCGACCGCCTGCCACTCCTCCTCGCTCCGGACCATGGGCTGAACCAAGGCCCGGCGCGAGAGGTCTCCGCCGCCGATCGCCCCCACGAGGACACGGCGTTGCTCCGCCCAAGCAGGGCACACCTCAACTGTGTGCTCCACCGTGTCCTCCGGGCGTTCCGCACAGTGGCGGCACCCGGGCGTCTCTTCCGCTCGAATCCGATGCAGGAACCTCCCGAACTTGCCATGTCCGGTGAGGACCTGCGTCATGCGGAAGGTAAGGACACCGTGAGGTCTTTCCAGCCACGCCTCAAAGAGGGAACTTACGCCCATAATTGTGGTGTGCCCAGGGTCCCGTACCTCAAAAGGTGATCCTACAAGGGTTTCGATTTTATCGAAACCCTTGTAGGATCACTTTGTTGTCCGACTGTCTGTCAAGACCCTCTGTCTTGGGAACGTGGAGGTATCGAGTTGAAATTAAAACCATATACTTAAGTCTACAAGTAAGTCCATAGTCTAGTGTAGTAGTCTACTCCTAGAAGTTGTGAAAAAATTACACTTCTGAGTTAACAAAGGCCGTTTATATCGCAAAAACGTATATTTCGACACTCAAGGAAATCAAAATTCATAGAGTACTTGACTAAAAAATTGGCATAAAGCTAAGTATCAGAGTACAAATAGATGAAAAAATCCGTAGTTACTTCACAAAACATAAACTTTTTTTGCGATTTGGAAAAATCTTCGTAACTCAATTCAAGAATTGAGCTGTTTTCATAGGTAAGTTTGTGCGGAACCCTCAGGGCGCGAGTCCGACTCACACTTGCCCAGTTTTTTTTTATAGACTGCGTTTTTGAATTTTCAAAAGCACCTTTAATGGTTTATTTGAAATAAAATGGTTTGGATATTTTCCAATCTATTCGGAAAAACCCTTAAAAGCCGTGTACAAAGCAGGTCGCGTCGCCTTTTAATGTAACCTAGGCCTTCGAGTGCCCAACCATGTCCAGAGACCGGAACTAACTTTGTTTAAATTTTAGACTCCGTAACTTGACTCCGGACCGTTCCAACTGTGGCCATTGAGTATTTCCAATAAGTTACTTTTACATTGAAAACATTTTTGGTTTTATTTTTATTACATCCCAATTCGGTTTTAACGTTTTAGAGGTAAATATTTTAAAGAATGGTAGGTATACTTTTCAGGTTTTGGTTAGCTTTCTTTTTAGGTTTAGGTGGCCCAGTGACCATGTATTTATGTCGCCAACCAGGTGCCATTTTTTTTTTCTTTCGACGGGAATATCATCTTTGACGAAACCCGCTCTTGGGTGGAGTGGGAGACAGTGTCAGAGTCTTACTGACTAAAAACCCCGCGCCGTTCCTTCTAGCCTTCATACCGGGGCTCTAGTTTCCTTTCGGATAACCCCGACCCCGGTAGGCTTCGACCCAGATGGGCCCCTCCTGTTGCTGACAACTCCTTGAGGCGCGCGGGAACAGTGCGCGCCGTCGACGCCTTGGCTCGGTCCGGACAGTTACCGGACGATCGGACAGCGAGCTACCCATGGCTCGCCGTCCGCGAGCCCGCGTCTACGGTGGCCGGAAATCGGGATCGGAATCGCGGCGGCGGCGGCGGGGGCGCCGTTGCCTGATGCGGTCTGCCTCCTCCTTTGCTAGTATTACTGCTTCGCAGAAGGAGGCGGCCGCCTGCCAATCCTCCTCGCTCCGGACCATGGCCTGAACCAAGGCCCGGCGCGAGAGGTCTCCGCCGCCGATCGCCCCCATGAGGGCACGGCGTTGCTCCGCCCAAGCAGGGCACACCTCAACTGTGTGCTCCACCGTGTCCTCCGGGCGTTCCGCACAGTGGCGGCACCCGGGCGTCTCTTCCGCTCGAATCCGATGCAGGAACCTCCCGAACTTGCCATGTCCGGTGAGGACCTGCGTCATGCGGAAGGTAAGGACGCCGTAAGGTCTTTCCAGCCACGCCTCAAAGAGGGGACTTACCGCCATAATTGTGGCGTGCCCAAGGTGCCATAACTGGCTTATAACTTTGTGATTTTTCATAATACAGTTTTGTTTTGTACATAGATTATTTACATAAATAGACACGTGTTACAGGTTTTGCATAATGTATACTAAAAATAAGGTAGTAAACAAGGTGTTTATTATGTTTATAATATGTACCAAGAACATCCACAATGTGGGTACCTGAGGACGGACGATGCCCCCGAGGTCGACCTGTGAGGACGTGGCGGGTCGACCTGGATACCTATCGCAAGAGCTGGTTCGAGTTAGCTGAGGGAGGCCTTTGTCCAGCAGTGGGAAAGTGTAGGAAATAAAAATAACGTACCTAATACGCTTGTACACGCGCCCTTCAAGGAGTTGCGATTATGTGGGTGCTGAACTGCTGACTACTGATGGCTCCATTGGCTCCAGTACCTACAAAGTGATGGTAGTAGTAGGTAGTAAATTGTATTTCGTTTTTTTTTTTTTTTAATAGTTCTAACCAGGCAACATAAAAAAAAAAATAAGAGGACAATTATAGAAGTTCACACAGGGCATATATAAAGCTAGTTACAGTTCTTCTGTTACTCTTGGTTGTCAAAGGTAATCAAAAGTCTTTTGAGGAGATTTTTATTCGATCTATCCGTTCATAGTGGGAATCAAAAACATTGCTGGATTCAAATAGCCTAGTATAGAGAAGACTGGTCATCTTTGTAGGAGGCCTCCACCTGTAGGGAATAAAATTAGAATTAAGACACATATAGATATAGAAGTACTAACACCTAGTTTAATATTGTCTTACTATTGTGTCCCTAATTATCACGATTGAAAGGTTAAGATTTATTATTGTTAGTTTGCAAGAAATATAAGGCTTTCATATGTTCCCACTGTTGGGACTCAGACCATCTCTCTAGGAAAGGAATGGGCCGTAATCCACCACGCGGTTCCAGTGCGGATTTTTGCTTCTAGGACTTTTTTTTTTCGGTGGGCAAAAATTATTTTATGACAATCCCCACTCTTGGGTGAAGCAGGAGATAGTGTCAGATTCTTACTGACTAAACCCCCCCCCCCCCCGTTCCTTCTAGCCTTCATATCGGGGTTCGAGTTCCTTTCGGATAACCCTGGCCCCAGTAGGTTTCGACCCATCTGGGCCCCTCCTGGCTTCTAGGACATGCCGATTTTCCTCTCGATGTTTTCCTTCACCGTTTTGAGAGCAGTGCAGTAGTGATATCAATAAATTACACGAAGTAATGTGCCTGGCTAGGTTTGAACCCGCGACCTACAACTCGTAAGTCGGGGCCGTTACAATTCGGCTACCACTGCTCTTTATTTATCTGTTCATGCATAATCTTTGTGTTCCTACTCTGTCTATCAAGGATCTCTGGACGCTATTGTTATAAGTTGTTATTGTAGACCGCAGGCAACAATGCACACAATGTAGCCCACAATGAACCAACTAAGCGTGATAATGTCATAATCACCACACCTGCACGAGGGTTGTCATGAGTAAATGTATTGTTATCTGGACACTAATGGATGCTGCCGAATATTCACTCGGTTAGACCAGATAATTATTATTATTTAATTGTGACGTAACAAAAGTTACCTAATCTGTACAGATAAATACTACCTATGACTTTGTTTCTATAATACAAAAATTAATTATGGTAGGAGTCATCTTTCAGTTGGTTTTGAAATAAGCGGTGCTCGCATTTTTTAAAAACGCCTTTTACCTATTTCCGCATATTTTGTTTACAGGAAATTTATTTTTCTTAATTTGAAATATGTAATGTAATAACAGCAAAAACACATATAAACTTTCAAAGTTATATGTGTATGTTTGCTACCCTTTACCTCTGAAACGTCTGGACAAAATTTGGTGAAACGAAATACGAGTTGACTACATCCTGGAATAAGATTTAGAATATTGATTATCCCTGGAATGTTTCCTTGGGTTAATTTAAAGAAAGCCATCTTTGACCAAAGGGTGGCTAACTAGTAGCAACCTTTAAAAGTCCTTGCACGCATGCACGATTTGCGCGTGGAAATGCAACGCCACTGCCGCGTCAAGTCGTGGCACAGAGTTTCAACGCAACCTCATGGTGGAATGGTGACAGCGACTGTCGCAACCCACAGCTGGGCACGCCACAATTATGGCGGTAGACCCCACTTGGAAAAGTGGCTAGAGCGGCAACACGGCGTCCTCAGCTCCCAAATGACTCCCGAATGAGGTCCTCACTGGACATGGCAAATTCGGGAGGTTCCTGCATCGGATTCAGGCGGAAGAAACTCCCGGGCGTCATCATTGTGTGAAGCACCCGGAGGACACGGTGGATTATATGATGGAGGTTTGTCCTGCTTGGGCAAGAGGACACGGTGGAGGTAATCGGCGGCAGCGATCTCTCACGCCGGACCATGGTTCGGGCTATAGTTCGGAGTGATGAGGAATGGCAAGTGGTGGCCTCTTTCTGCGAAGCAGTAATGCTAGCTGGAGGAGGCCACACACGTAAGGGAATGAAAGTCCTCACGCCGCAGCGACCGAGATTCTGACTCCGACTACCAGCTACGGTAGATGCGGGCTTGCGGACATCGAGCTATGGGTAGCTCATCGTCAGGCCGTCCGGTAATTGATCGGATCGAGCCCAGTCGTCAAAAGCGTGTAGTGATCCGTAAGTAACCGTAGGAGCCAGCAGGGTCGCTACGCACTAGAAAGAAAGAAAAGAAAGAAAGAAAAGTACCACGGGAAATTTCTCAAAAGGAAACCCGTAGCCCTAGAACACAAACGGCAACTGAAAGATACAGGTGTGGTTTTAGAGAGTACACGCCTTCCTACTCCATCCAGAGCGGAAAAAAAATGTGTGTACAGGGTCCTGTATGCACAAGGATAATATTAAAGGTCACTTATCAATATAGACTATTACGACGATAGTCTGCATTGATCGCACTGACGAGCAATAAGCTCAATAGTGCTTACCTGCAGAGGATATATATAACATTGCTGTTTGACCTTTGACGTCAAAGTGTTACTCAGTAGATTACAGCCCCGAGCTACGAAAGCAAATGTGGCACTATCTTACTTAGCTTAGTGTCCTGGCACGGGTGGCTAGCGTTTACAAAACAAATCAGTGAACCTTTCAATGGAGCATTACTCTGGATGTGGGCCGCAGATGGCGCTACAGTCTGCCAACAGTTTCGTGTTGCCGAGCGACAATTTAAACATCCCCTGCAAACTTCCACACTTCTTGCCTCCTCACAGGAATAATGTGGAAACTTTAACTTCTTTTTTACCAATAGCCAACGTCGCTTAGAGCTACTTGATTATTTACATTGCGGGCAACACTTTGTGAAATAACGGTGACGTTAATAACCTGTGATGGATTGTGACTCTTTGTTTTGATTTGTTACGCCATGTTTTGTATTTTTATTTATTTGTTTATTCTGTCCTGTTTCAAATATATGACCACACAGTCTCGCGTATGATTGAAGTACCTATAATAAACATTTTATTTCATGTTGTGCAACTCTCTCAATATTAATTTGTGTTTTGATTACATTAGTGATTATTTTGACAGATTGTCGATCGTGGGTTTGATTTCCACCCAGGACAAATGTTTGCATAATGAGCACGATCATTTGTTCGGTGTCTGGGTGTAATTTTAATTAATCTAGCTTTTGCCCGCGATTTCGCTTCTATCAACTGACTGCTTTAACCCACAATACCCTACTCTATCCTATTCTACCCTGCTCAACCCTGCTCTACTTTGCTTAACCCTGCTTTACCCTAGTTTTCTCTGCTCTACCCGGCTCTAACCTGCTCTGTCCTACCTAGTTATAGGACTGTAACTAGGGTAGGGTAGGCCCTACCCTAATAACAGCCTTCCCTCTGTATGCTGGTGAACAAAACAAAAAAAGAATGATAAAAATTGTTCCCATTTGTATAAATAATGTAGACACCTATATTCCTAAGTGACTATTGTATGTCCCTAGGGCGGGACGTAGCTGATCTATTTAATTTATTTAAGACTGTATTATGTACAAACCTATGATCCACAATAAAGATATTGAGATATGACATCTCTAGAAGTCTTGTGAGGTGAAACTAGTAAATTATGCATATTTCAATATATTATATTGAAATATCGTTTACATAGTATATTGTTTTGTATTACAGTGCAAGAAAAAAGCCATTCACAAACATTCTGAGAAATGCTTCGGTGATGTGTCTTATGTCTACACCAATTACGTAATCTTCTTAATTGCTACATCTTGCAGTTCTATTCAAAACCACACCTGCGCGGGATCTTGTCTGCTTTTCTATACATCTTAGTAAGTCTTATTAAGAAACTTAACAAAAAGTAAAAGAGAAAAATATAGTGCTTCAGATTTAAAACTTACAGCAATTGAATTTGTTGCTATCGCAGTTTTATTTGTTGTTGTAATAGATTTGATTTGTTTTTGTATTAGGAAAAGTAAGTTTTAATTAGGTTAAGTTAAATTAGTATAACTTGAAAATAAATCTGACTCATCTTTAATATATGACAGTTTTTAACCGACTTCGAAAAGGAGGTTCTATGTTCGGCTGAATGTATGTTTTTTTTTTTGTATGTATGTTCACCGATATTTCGGTCAATTGTGGACCGATTTTGAAAATTTTTTTTTTGAATGAAAGGTTATGCTTCCAAGTTGGTCGTAATTTATGTTTAGCTGAAGGGTAGGTATTTTTAGTGGTGCTACTATAACTAAAAAGTGAAAAATAAAAAACTGTTTACAAAAAAAAATTACACCGACTTCAAAAAGTACAAAATAATTTTAATTTCGGAAGTCGGTGTTAAATAACGAAGAGACAAAATTCTAAATCTATTACAGAAACACCGACTTCCGAAATTAAAATTATTTTGTACTTTTTGAAGTCAGTGTAATTTTTTTTTGTAAAAAGTTTTTTATATCCCAGTATGATTAATTTATCGTTGTATTTGATTTAATTCATGAATCCCCAAGCGACACCCGGTGGCCGCGCATCTATTGTCTTACTATTGTGTCTCTAATTGACGGTATCTGAAGGGATAATTGGTTGTTGTAGTAAATTTAATTTGTAGCTACCTATGTAGAGTAGATTTAATTTGTTGTATTCAGTTTGTTGTTGTTCTAGATTTTATTTGTCGTTGTAGCAGATGTAATTTGTGGCTGTAGCTGGTTTAATTTGTTGTTGTAGTAGATATAATATGTTGCAGTTAGTATGCACCTTCTTCTCTTTACTTGTTTTAGGTAGGAAATCATCCAATGATTTCTCCCGCCCTAGGGGGGATTAAGATGGCGTGCTAGATTGTTATTCACTAAAATAACATTTATGCTCCTTCAGTTGCTTTTTGCGTTCCAGGATCATAAGTATATCCTTTTCAGAACCAATCCCATTTTTTTTAAGATGGGAAATCATCCAATGATATCTCCCGGCCTTGGGTAGGGCGGGAGGGCGTGTCAGACTTTTACTGCCTAAAACCCATTCCTGCTTCTTCTTTGCCTTCGTTCCAGGACACAGGTGGGACACACCTGTACCGTATGCTCCAGCGCTTACGTTGCTTACGTTTAGGTGACATCTCTTTTAACGTCACAACTGTGGCGTGCTCAGTGCTGGGTTGCAACAGTCACTCGTTACGTCGCCATATCACCATGAAATTCCGCCGGTACTATAGACTTGTCGCGGCAGCGTAGTTTCACCCCGGTGTTGCAACACCATGCGCAAGTCTTACATTTGTGCAAAGACTGCATCATCATCATCAGTCTTTTTTAATGTTCCCACTGTTGGGTCTCAAGCCTCCTCTCTAGGATAGAAAATGTGCTGTAAACCACGCAGGCCCAGTGCGAGTTGGTGAATGTCACATGTCTTCGAATTTTTGGTTCTAGGACCATACCTCACGATGTTTTCCTTCACCGTTTTGAGAGCAGTGATAACGAAATAATCACACAAAGTAATGCGCCTGGCAGGGTTTGAACCCGCGACCTGCAACACATAAGTCGGAACCATTACTACTCGGCCAACACTGTTCTCTGTGCATTTGTGCAAAGACTGTTGCCTTCAAATCCCATGGTGGCTAGCCGTCAAGGAGGCTTGCTGCTTTGCAGGAGACAGTGCGGTATCCCCGCACCTTTCGGATGGCCATGACCCTCTGGGACATGTCCAGCGTGACTGCCAGTCGCTTGTACAGTGGCAGCACAAACACCGGCAATACCTATACAATAAATTCTTTGAATACTTAAACATAGTTACATGAATTGTTATTACAAGCTTTTATTTAGTTTCACCTGTCCGAATGTTTGTCTGTCATTAAATCTTGTACATTAAATTTGACCCACTTCCCGGTTACCGATTGAGCTAAAATTTTGCATACGTGTGTAAATCAGATGACAAAGCAAAATTATTATGACAAGGAGCTGATCTGATGATGGAACCGGAAGGTGGCTATAGGAACTTGGTAGTTAAACGACACAACCTCATCGAGTTTGGGCTCGTATGATTCGTCTTGACGAGTATTAATTATATAAGTATGGCGAGCTATAAAAGCTTGTTATGATAAAAATATTTTCATTAAAAGCTTGTTTATTTTATACTTTGCCTAGACATTCTATACTACACCGAATGTTCTCTTATTTCTATGTATGTGTACGGTTTAAAACAACATGTATCATAGGTGCTAAGTTTTACTTAGTTCAGGTATTGTTAGGTCAAAGTTTTATTTGATATTGATGTTTATACTTTGATTAATGGTCGCGGTGTGGCATTCCATACAATGGCTGTTATAAGCTTTGTATACATTGTTACTGTTACAAGCTTTGTATACTCTACCTGATAGAGTGTAAAATGATGAATGATAGATAAAATATTTTATACATTGCCAAAACGAGCTGATTGCCTGAATTGAATACTTTGCCCATCCTTACTATTAATATTATAAAAGCGAAAGTGAGTTTGTTTGTTTGTTACGTCTTCACGCCTAAATGGCACAACCGGTTTTGATGAAACTTGGTTCACGGATAGACCATGTCCTGGAATAGGATATAGGATATTTTTTATCCCGGAAGTATGTTCTCTTGGGATAATTTTCTGCTATCACGCGGGCGAAGCCGCTGGGAGCAGCTAGTATTACATATATACATTAATGTAAATGCAGCTTAGTACATAAAGACAGATAAACGTAGCCATGTGCGTCACGCGTCTGTATGAGAGCGACAGAGCGCGCATGCAGATTGTTAGATTGGAGTCTAACCATTGGTAATTGCTATCTCAGACCTGAATTATATAGGATCAATCAGTTGCTGCTAATACTGTCCTCATTAAGTGTATTTCCTGGTATTGAAATGGTTAATTCAGTTGCGGAATGCGTCAACCTGAAAGTTTATAAAGATATGTCCCAAGGGAACACTCTCCCGGGATGAAATTATCTTATGCCAGTGTGTGTATCAAATTTCGTCAAAATCCGTTCAGCCGTTCGAACGTGAAGAAGTAACAAATACACACACACATTCGCTTACAAAGTTTGCCTTTATAATATTATGTGAAGTAGTGTAATGATGTTTTAATAAGATACTTTGCTCTTGGGATAAAGACGTAATGTTATTATACAACCTTTTTTTAGTATTAAGTATATGCGAAACCTGGAAAACCTGTCTAGTATTTTTGTATAAAGTTACAACATTGTATTATGAAAAATCTGTTAGTTATGGTACCTGGTTGGCGACATAAATACATGGTCACCGGTCCACCCGGGTGATGTGGTTGTTTTGCTCTCGCACCCAGCTGCGCGCAAGTACATAATGCCCGCTATGATCTGCCGTGACTTTTTTTAAATATTTTTGGGAAAAAATATAACATAGTAGAAAAATTATTAAATTATAACTGAATCAATTATTCAGTTACTGATTCTGAACAAACTATATTCAGGTTTCGCATATACTAGTAATAATGTTGAGGTATTCCACTTTGGGCACCCGCTAAAACGGCACCCGAGTGAATGGCACCTGAGGTATTCCACTTTTACGGTAGGAGGAGTTCGCATCGGTGTCGGGTCGACGATGAAGTATCTGGGACTCGTCCTCGACAGCCGGTGGAATTTCGTAGAACATTTCCGACGTCTGGCTCCCAAGCTTCTCCGGGCTGGGGCTGCTCTCAAGCGGCTCCTGCCCAACCTTGGGGGTCCAGACGCCTCCTGCCGGAGGCTCTACGCGGGGATCGTTCGGTCCATGGCCCTCTACGGGGCGCCGGTGTGGGCGCCGTCGCTGGCAAAGCGACCGGCGTCCATACTGAACGCCTGCCAGAGGGTCATGGCAATACGGATGGTGCGGGGTTACCGCACGATCTCCCGCGAAGCGGCGAGCCTTCTGGCTGGCCTACCACCGTGGGATCTGGAGGCAACAGTCCTTGCACACATGCACGACATGCGCGTGGAGATGCAACGCCGGGGTGAAAGTCCACTGCCGCAACATGTCAAGGCATGGCGGACAGAGCTCCGGCGGGATCTCATGGTGAAATGGCGTCAACGGCTATCGCAACCCAGTGCTGGGCACGCCACGATTATGGCGGTAAGTCCCCTCTTTGAGGCGTGGCTGGAAAGACCTCACGGCGTCCTTACTTTCCGCATGACGCAGGTCCTCACCGGACATGGCAAGTTCGGGAGGTTCCTGCATCGGATTCAGGCGGAAGAGACGCCCGGGTGTCGCCACTGTGCGCAACGCCCGGAGGACACGGTGGAGCACACCGTCGAGGTGTGCCCTGCCTGGGCGGAGCATCGCCGTGCCCTCGTGGGGGCGATCGGCGGCGGAGACCTCTCGCGCCGGGCCCTGGTCGAGGCCATGGTCCGGAGCGAGGAGGAATGGCAGGCGGTCGCCTCCTTCTGCGAAGCAGTAATGCTTGCAAAGGAGGAGGCCGACCGCATCAGGCAACGGCGCCCTCGCCGCCGTCGCCGGGATTCCGATCCCGATTTCCGGCCACCGTAGACGCGGGCTCGCGGACGGCGAGCCATGGGTAGCTCGCTGTCCGATCGTCCGGTAATGGACCGAGTCCAAGACGTCGACGGCGCGCACTGTTCCCGCGCGCCTCAAGGAGTTGTCAGCAGCAGGAGGGGCCCAGCTGGGTCGAAGCCTACCGGGGACAGGGTTGTCCGAAAGGGAGCTCGTGCCCCGGTATGAAGGCTAGAAGGAACGGCGCGGGGTTTTTAGTCAGTAAGAGTCTGACACTGTCTCCCGTTCCACCCAAGAGCGGGTTTCGTCAAAGATGATTTTCCCCGTCGAGAAAAAAAAAAAAAAAAAAGGTATTCCACTTTGGGCACCCGTTGATATTTTTCTCAGGTGCCCAAAGTGGAACACATTATTATTTAAAATTTTATTCCACTTTGGGCACCTACGAATTAGTAGCTACTAGTGATGGGACGTAAAACTAAGTAAAATACAAAGATCAGTCAACAGTTTAATGTTTTTTTTTTTACGTTGGGCAATAATCATCTTATACAACCCCCGCTCTTGGGTGGAGCGGGAGATAGTGTCAGACTCTTACTGACTAAAAACCCTCCCCGGAAATTCGAGCCCTGGTACGAAGAGGCTAGAAGGAATTCTAGCTTCTTCGTACCGGGGCTCGAGTTTCCTTTCGGATAACTCTGGCCCCAGTAGGCTTCGACCCAGCTGGGTCCCTCCTGTTGCTGACAACTCCTTGAGACGCGCGGGAACAGTACGCGCCGTCGACGTCTAGGGCTCGGTCCGGACAGTTATCGGACGGTCGGACAGCGAGCTACCCATGGCTCGCCGTCCGCGAGCTCACGTGGTGGCCGGAAATCGGGATTGGAATCGTCGCCGATCGGACGCCGTTGTCTGATGCGGTTGGCCTCCTCCTTTGCTAGCATTACTGCTTCGCAGAAGGAGGCGACGAAACGCGAGTTATACCTACGCGCTTCGGTTGTAGCATGGGCTCGGCATGGAGACAGTCGCGACCGTCGCAACTGTGCCGCAGTGACGAACGGACACGACGGTTTTTTTTAACAATAATCGCGTGATTATTGTTAGTTTGTATAATTCAAAGTAAAGACGTGGTATTTTATTATTAATAATAGTGGTTTATATATTTATTTATTATCTATATTTCTATTTGTATGAATAATACTAGAAAAAGCATTTTATTTAAATCTACCTATCAAAAAACTACACGCATTTTTATTGAACACTTCCTATTCAATCCACAAAGTATTTTGTTTATTTAAAAAAGTAAGTATATTTACAATCACAAAAATAAATGGAAACAAACTAGGCAAATGTAATTAGATTGCAGGAGGCGGGCAGCCCTATCGCAGGTTTACGTACCGCGCGGCTGTAGGCATTTATTTCAAAGATACGGCCGAGTTACAATACTGTATGATACTATTACCGTGACCCTGGTTTGATAATTTCTGCGCCCGCTTCGCATATTATTACTGTTATTGAATTGGATTTGTTGAACTATTATTACTATTGAATTAGATTGTTGATTTATTATTATTATTGAATTGGATTTTCTGAATTATCATTATTATTGAATTGAAAATGTTTAATCTATTTATTAATTATGTAATTTAGATACAAGTTTTCTGTTATTGAATAAATGACTATGACTATGACATATACTACTCTGTCAAGAAAGTACCGGGAAAAGATCAATAATACACAAAATGTCTGTTATTCATCCAAATTTATTTTATCACCTTCAAAGTATGCTCCTTTAGAAACGATACACTTGCGCCAACGAATAATCCATTCATCAACACATTTTTTAAACGCTGCTTCCTGAATTGAGTTCAGTTCTCGCCGCGAATTCTCCTTTATGTCTTCTATCGATTGAAATTATCTATAATATGTATGTATTTAGAAATATATAAATATGTTTATCAGTTGTCTAGTACCCATAACACAAGCTCTGCTTAGCTTGGGACTAGATCGCGTTGTGTGATAATATAATATAATATTAAAAAAAAAAAAAAAAAAAAAAAAACGGGTGCCACGAAGTGGTAATTTGAGTTTAGGAAAAAGAAAAAAGTCAGCAGGAGCCATATCTGGTGAATATGGTGGTTGCTGGATGGTATTTGTTGAGTGTTTGGTCAAAAATTCGTTCACAATGATAGCCTTGTGCGAAGGCGCATTGTCGTGGTGCAAAATCCAAGAATTTTCTTTCCACAAATCTGGCCTTTTTCGTCGAATTTGCTCTCTTAAACGCCGCATAACGCTCAAATAATATTCTTTATTTACCGTTAGACCTTCCGGTAAGAATTCAGAGTGCACAACACCGCGATAGTCAAAGAAAACAGTCAACATGACTTTGACTTTTGATCGACTTTGGCGTGGTTTTTTCGGTTTCGGATCAGTTGGAAGGCGCCACTCCGAAGCTTGTTGACTAGTTTGCATGTCAAACTCGTAAACCCACGTCTCGTCACCAGTAACAATGCGTTTCATGAATGTTGGGTCCGAACTGACTCGTTCTAGCATGTCCTCAGCGACTTTCATGCGATTGAGTTTTTGGAGAAAATTCAGATCTTTTGGGACTAGCCGAGCAGCAACATGTTTCATACCCAAATGATTAGTTAAAATGGTACGGATCGACTCGTGAGATACAGAAAGTTCGGCGGCTATCTCTCTCAGAGTTGAATGGGGATTTTCAGTCACTATTTCCTTCACTTTTGCGATGTTAACTTCAGTTGCAGACGTTGACGGCCTACCAGAGCGAGGCAAATCTTCCATCACATCTCGACCGCTTTTGAACGCTTTGAACCACTCATAAGCACGAGTTTTTGATAAAGTCGATTCACCGTAAGCCTTCTGTAATATTTTCAGTGACTCCGAACACGAAATTCCATTGGCGATGCAAAATTTAAGACAAACTCTTTGTTTGATATTTTTGTCCATTATGAAATTCGCACTACACACTATATATGATATTACTAAAACCAGCACTGTATTTAATATAAATAACAGATGCAACTCAAACTCCGCGCCAAAATGGAAAACAGTTGTGCCAATCTAACAACTACAAAAAAAACAAAAATTTGAATTTGGAACCATAAACAAATCATCCATTCCCGATACTTTTTTGACTGAATGTACATAGGTACTGAAAATAATGTTTTTATACCCCCTCGAGCGCCGATTGTACATACGTCTGTATAACTTGGAGACCTTGAAAAACGCTTAATTTTTATTTTACACACACGTTAGTACGTAATTTTTTTGGACAAAAACTTTGATTTTTCTATTTATTAAGTACTTATAGTATTATTTTTTCCGAGAAAAAATTAGAATAAGTTTTTTTATTATTCTTTTGGTAATTTACGTAAACAGTGCAATATTCCGAGTCAATGAACCCCTGGTGCTCGAGGGAATACAAGTTTAACTTCTGAAGGTATAACTCTAAAAACCCGGGATTCGGTATTATTCGAAGCGAAGTTATTCAAAATAGTACGGAGTGAACAAATGTCAAAATAACAAGTCGAACTTAAAGCTTGTTCACTAAGCCTTCGTTGTTTAAAATAAACCCAGTACATACCAAGTCGGAAAAGAAGTCTTGAATTTGATCTTTTTTATTTATTTTTTTATCACAATTAAACTAGTGCTTGACTGCGATCTCACCTGATGGTAAGCAGTGATGCAATCGTTGATGGTAAGGCGCACTAGTTTCACTCCAGCCGTGAAGACACCCAAATTATAATCGGACGAGAAGACCGCAGCAGGCAAATTATTCCAGTCCTTCGATGTACGCGGTATAGATGATGAGGCAAAACGCTTAGTCTGAACCGTAGAGGTTTCAACAACGTAAGGGTGGATACTCGCCGTACGTCGGGAATGATGAAGTTCACTCAAAATTTCCATTCATTTCGTAGCTTTTTTCACGGACATAAATAAAATGTAGACCTTTTCAGACAGCCCTGGTATTTAAAAATAAAAGATAAAATAAACAGCGTTATTGACATTATTTATTGGGCAGGACCAATTTATAAAATTGCCACTTCAATTTTGCACGCTTAAAACACAAACGTCATATCAATTACAAAGCTAAACAACACATTAAATCGAGGTGTATTAACAGAGAATTTCAGATATATCGTGCATAGTTCAAGTAATCATAAACCAGCGACAACCAATAAATAAAAGCAGTGACGAGCAAGTCAACATAATATGATGCTAAGTTAATTTACATATACAGAAGTGGACGGTGAAACATGAGAAATGTTGACAGCAACGGATTTAGGTCACTTCCTAATGGGGCGCTCGTAAATAGGGTTGCCTTAAGTCCCCAATTTCAGGAGAACGTTCCATTTACCTACACAAGTACCTCGCGTCCGATGATAGTTAAACTACGTATTATATTATTTAGCAGGTAACAAAGGAGCCCCGTAAGATATTGACATATCTCTCAAAATATCTTTGGGCTCTAAAAACCATTTAGAAGTTTATTGAAATAAAATGATGCGTGATGGTTATCGGCTTTCACATCCTATTTCAAAATAAATAGAAATGTTTTCAGGCCTATACATAATACAGAATATAACTTTTAACTTTCAGCTTTATTAATATTACTTATATAAATGTGCGCTTTATGCTGGAACGGCCAACATTTATGGCTATACATTTGATTGCTGACCTGAAAGAATCCTTTTTGTCGGCCGTAATATCGTAAAAACGTTGGAAATTATTGAATATTTTGTTCAAAACATTTCTGGGTTATGTGAATAGAATGATACAATAATGGAAAAAATTTACTCGGTTAGAATAAAATAGTAAATCGATTGGATCCGTTTGATTGAAATTATTGGTATCTATTGCAGTATTTTGATAGTGTCTTGCAATAATAATAATAATTAAGGTAGGGAAAACACCACTGAAGAGTTTTTTTTTTGGTAAGAAAATCATCCAATGACATCCACCGCTCTTAGTCGGACCGGGAGTTAGTGTCATACTTTTACTGACTAAAAACACAACCCTGTTCCTTCTTTGCCATTGTTCCAGGGCTCCGAGGATCTCTTTCGCATCACCTATGGCTAAAGATGTGCTGTTGCTGGCAATTTACCGAAAAGTGAGAAACATTCCCAGTTTGTGGCAATATTGCCCGAAATATGAATATTGGTGGCAACATTGCCAGAAAATCTAACTTCTAACATCTCCAGTCGGTCATCCATGGCTCCAGCAGGCCTTAGACCTTGCTGGGCCTCTACGGTACCACTCAAGGGTTCACTTTCCTAAAAAATATCTCTGAATGAATTAATTTTATTCAGAAAAAATATTAATTAAGGCATGGTCCGTTTTCTCCCTGAAAAGGGTACACCCTCGTGGTTCAACCGACTGGGATTTAAGCATACGCCTTTTCAATTTTCAGTTATCACCTTAGCCATTGTACTTATTTCGCTTCATTACTTTGAGGTAATTATATGTAAATTTGCCGGGTAATTTGATTTCGTGGGTTTTCGGAACTTGTTTCTGGTTTCTAAAACTTGTTGCCTTTAGCTTGACTTCTTAAAAGCCTAAAGGCAGTTACGGTCAAAGAATTATAAGTTAGTTTAAGTTCAATATACTATGATATGGAAAATTGATTTTAAGGTTTATCAGAAATATTGTGCTTTCTATAATAATGCTCATTAGTTTAATAGAAAAAAAGGAGTCCTATAAGTTTTGAATATTTTGTATTTTTTTTTAATAAACATAATTCAATAGTAAGATCAACTGCCATGGTGCTAATTACAAGTCACGTCTCCAAAAGCATCCAAACCAGCTAGCAGGACAGCTTACTCCTGAAAGTATACACCGACTGAAAAAACGGCGTGATATCTTTGACTAAAATAGTCACCCTTATTAATTTATATGATAGCTGGTATAAGCAGTGGTACAAGCTTGCACATAATAATTTAAGTATATATATTTATCTATTTTACCGTCATCATTTCAACCGTAAGACATCTGCTGTTTGAAATAATACCTCTTGCAAATGTCACCACAACGACAAGTCCTGTGCTCTCTCACTTTGTGATCGGTCCACCTTGTGGAAGGTTTTCAATTCTATGTAAACATTTCAGTTCTCGTTCGTCATCCCAGAACCTTTCTGTACCATCGAGCAATTTGGCATGCCCACTACTACTTAAGTTTAGCGATGCTTCCAGCTATGTTTGTAACCTTGGTTCTTCTATATACATAGCTTACAATAAGCCTTCTTTGCAAATTACCTAAATTAGAAATTTCAGTTCATGCATTACCAAATTGAGAAAAGCCAACAATACTTTTCTAAACCCTGGTTCACATAAAAGATATTTATTTTACAAAAACACTTTTAACCGTCAATTTAAACAAGGTGAAGCTGGTGCTAGGCAAATAGCTAGCTTGAGAAGAAACACAAAACAAAAAAACTAATTAAGTCATGCTCTCTATTGCATCTAGCGGAACAAAGCGAACGAAGGTTGATGTTATTTTGTTTTTTCTAGTAACACCTTTACAGGTCACTGAACATCGTGACATTTCCCTTGTTTATTTCTGAAATTCATCTGGGACCGTTAATGAGGGACGGGGTGGTAATTAACGTTATTATTCACACAACATTTCTTACTTCATATATTATTCTAGCTATGAGCATGTTTTTCATGTAAATAGTAGAAAGAAAATAAACGATGTAGGTGCTGTGCTACATACTTTTAATGATTGTGGCAGGGTTACCAAAAGATATAGTGGTAATAATGTTCATCTTTGTACCATCTATGTATATTTGTTTTCACTGTTATTTTTTTTTTGTTCTTGTTTACTATTAGCTTATCAGCGTTGCGTAATTTTTTTTTTCAATACCGCGATATATATTGAGTCTTTTCTAGTGATGTTAATTAATTTCAGATAGTACTGTTATTATGATTTCTTATTATGTAGCTTATTATGTTGTTGGTCCTGTCATGTGCAAATAATTAAAAATATATTGTTCATCCCCCTATCTCGGAAAGAGTATTTTTGCTATTCGATATCCGAGTATAAAAGCCGTTTTTATCCGGTAGAGGATAAAGTAAATTGTATTTAGAACACCGTGTGCACTAAGTTTGTGAAATCAAAACATCATATTAAACCTATTTACTTCTACCTCCATGGTGCCAGATTTGTTAAAAACTCTGACTCGGAACCTCCTTGGTGTTCTTTTTTTTTAAGTATGTAATTTCCTCGCTCAGGTGTGATGAAGGGACGAAAAAAGTTACGTGTTGCACTCGTTTCACCTCGTGCTCTCGCTAACGCTCAGGATTCTAAAATTTTTTAATCACTCGCTGCACTCGGGATCTTTCACTTGTTCAGCCATTAAAATTGGGCACGCGATTAAAAGGTTCAGTATAACATAGGGTTGACAATCGCTGTCGCGCCGCTTCAAATCGATAATGCCTTACATAGTAACATTTCGACAATCCTTATTACCATTAAAATGGCACTTTTTCTAGAGCTCAAAGCCACGAACACTATCTTTGATAAAAATACTGAGGATACCTTATTTGCACAATAGCAATGACTATTTTTTTTTTAATTTGACATAAACTAGTGCTGCGTTGACTGCGATCCGTTTAAGTAAGGTTTGTTAAAAATATGGTTTTATGACAGGTATTCTTTACATTGGTAGTCATGAAATGACTCCTCCCACTCCAGGCGGAGCGAGCACACCTGTGTTTTTCAGTTATCCTTTGCGGTCCAGAACTCTTTTGAACAAGCCCACAGCCCTGGCAAGACCATGAACGGATTTGTACCACGGCTACGTAAGTTCGATTGTATTCTTAAAATAGCATAAAAGTAAGGACCGGTTGAATGAGTGTTGTTATAAACATGACCTTGTGACCTTTCCATCCATCTTCTTTTGGTGTCGATAGACTCGGAAGAAAATTTCACTGAACTTTATCTGGCATCTTGTACAGCTCTCCCATCAGCCTTGAACCCACAGCTCATGACGAGCAGCATGACAAGTAACTGGCACTGTTTTGAGATGCATCGAGGACATCCCATTTCACCAGATTATTTGTGAAGCGGCCTGTAGAGTCGATCTAGGGCCTGCCGTCATTTAAGAGATTTCTAGATCTGGCAATGCAGTTCGCATCCAGGATTAGATAGATTTTCTGCTGGAGTACTGAAATATAGGGAAGTCTGGTGTTTTTGCCACTACAACATCTTCGTAGAAATATGACAATCCTGATACTCTGCTCTCATATAAGTAATTATGCTCCATATCTTCCTTATAGATGTTACAATCGATAATTTAGGTTGTTAGCTGTTATTTTCCACCCATCTATAACTTTCAGCTAAAGTCATTATGGCTCTTATGCATAATGAATAGCGTCGGGAACTTTTCAGCGAATATTCACCGTTTAGTTTACAACTATTTTGAGGGGTCGTATAGAGACTTGGAGTGAGCCTTCAAGGACGGCGAGCTATCCCCGCTCCGGACCAAGGCCGGTATCAGGGCCCGGCTTGAGAGGTCGTTACCGCCGATCCACGAGGGGACGGTGGTACCCTGCCCAAGCGGGGCATACTTCCACCGTATCCTACGGGCGGTCCACACATTGGTGACAACTGCTCTCGGGCGTTTTTTCCGCACGAATTAGGTGCAGGAACCTCGCGAACTTAGCGTGATTTTAGCCATACTGTACCTATATTAATACATAATAGTAAGCCCACTGACACACTTGTCTGTACCTTCATCTATACGCTAATCTGTGTTCATGAGTGTTTTATTGTAACAATATATTTTAGTTATGTCATATACATTGTCTTTATGGTTCATCTAAAACAGTAATATTAGGTGCCAATGAACGTTCAATCTAGAGATTGAAAACGGTAGAACGTCTCGAGTAACGGGTTCTAATCCTGGCAGATGAGGTAATATTCCTTTATAACGCAAAATATTTAAGACTAGCAACCTGCCCCAGCATCGCAAAGGTGTTATACATAAATCTTTAGAATTCTCGATTTTCCTCAAATATAATATGCATGCAAGACACACTTTAACCTTTTTCATGAATGACTGTGTCTATTGGTGTAAACTGCATTAAAATCAGTTTACTAGTTTTAGAGTTTATCATAGACAAACCAACAAACAGACTCGGCTGGGGACTTTGTTCTATGTATATGTCGGAGGTTTTTCACAAAATTATTTTGGTGAAAAACCGGACGATGACAAATTTTAAACTCAATTACATCATAAATCTGTTACAGTCCAGATTTTTGATCAAAAACCTGAACTAGTTTAGGTTTATGATGAGGTTCTAGGCAAAATTGCTTTGTTTTATGACAAAATCAATTTAAATGAAATAAATAAAACAATCATTTGTAACTTAGTAGAAAGGAAACAATTTTTTATTTATCAAAATTTTACATCCATGATCCAATCAATATTCTCGTTCTTCAATCTAATTATGATAATGTTTCAATTTTACCTGATTTTTAGTTACTATTAAATACGACTAAACAGAGTCAAATTTAAAAAAATAATAATAAAGAAAAGTTTACCACGTGCTTGCTTTTTTTATAAATCTCTTATTCTTAATTATTTATTATGACAGTTTGTAGACTTGTGACATCTAGAATTGCATAAAACATTATTTTTTTGCATGCACACCGATTAGTCTTGCAGCGTACTTTAGCTATTTCACACGAACATTTCTTAAAACCTTGACCTCCAAATAAAGACATCTTTGAAGCAATTTCATGCAAACTCAGTTAATTGGTCGATACAGGTTCGTTAAAGGCAGTAGCAGATTGATTATAAACCTAAACTAGTTCAGGTTTTTGATCAAAAACCTGAACTTTTACAGGTTTATGATGAAATAGAGTTTAAGATTTGTCATCTACCGGTGTTTGATCAAAAACCTAATTTTGTGAAAAACCTGCGCAATATATACATACCTACGTGTTTTATCATGAATATGACGTATTTCATGAAATGTTCACTGATATTTTTTTAACGACTATATGCGCTTCTATGTATTATATTATTGGTTTTTCCTAGAAAAAATCAGAAAATGTTTTTTTTTTGGTGATTTATGTAAACAGTGCAATTTTCCGGATTAATGACCCCCTGGCGCTCGAGGGCTAAACTATTTTAAGTAATAGAACCTAACTAAATACATAACGTACATAAATAAAACACAAAGTACACTCAGGCGTCGAAGTACTGTAGGTACTCCTCCCCAACACTCATAATTTGGTATAATTCGGTAAGTAATGTAGTTTAACCTATACCGCCTAGATATGATTAGGTATTTAGAACCAACATTGCAGATGTGTTAAAACAGAATTATATCGATCATACAGCAACCTATTGTTATTGTGTGTATATAAATATAATGTAAGGTACATAGGTAGGTAGAAGGTGAGGGCGGCCTTGGTTTTTGTTGTCAAATAATCGCGCTCCCATCCTTTGTTTCCCGGCTTTTCAATTAAACGGTAATTCAGTCAGCGTGCCGCGTCACTAATAAAAACGGTTAATTGGTGTGCTCCCAAAAATTATACACGGCGAGCTACAGATTGTTCATAATTTGTGGCTGCCAACCTGTGATGGTTATTATGTAAAAACATTTTGTGGCTATCTATTTTATTTAGTTACGGTTTTTATAAATAACGATAGTAAAAATAGTGGTGTTATGTTTCAAATTACTTTATTGTAAACAAATACACATTACACAGTTTTTTAATTAATACAAAAGTGAGCTACAAAGGACAATTAAAGAAATACGGGTGAGTTTGTCAGTAAAAGTCTGTCACGCCCTCCTACTTAACCCAGTACGGGAAGAACTAGGTACGAAGAAAATACGAAATCCTGCATCGCGCAATCAGAGTTCTCCGCGCGATTTGAACACATTCGACAGCCCAACATCAACTATCGGGCAGTCGCCCACCAGACCATAACACCTTGTCTGGCCGGAGGATCCTCCCTTTTCAAAGGAGGTATGTGGGACTTTACTCTCTGTTCCGCATACCTCCAAATGTTTTTTGATGATTTCTCAAACTACCAGGTAACAGGCCGTCTTGTAATAAACCGGGCCGAACCCAGTCGTCAACAGCGCGTAGTGATCCACACGCTCTTCAAAGAGATGTCAGCAAATTGTAGGGGCTGAGCGGGGCCGATGCCCGCTAGTTAAGACCGCGAGGAATTTCAGAAAAGGAAACTCGTAGCCCTGGAACGCAAAGGGCAATCGAAGGACACAGGTGTGGTTTTAGTCAGTAAAAGTCTGTCATGTTTTCTCTACCCAGAGTAGGAGAAGTCATTGGATGATTTCCACCCTTAAGAAAAAAAATGTATCAGGTAAACCGCTCGAAAACAAAGCACAAAACTTTTTAATCCCATCCAGCAGCGCATCAAGAAAGCGATTCAAATATCGAGATAATGACGCTTGTCATTTAGCTATACCTATTTACCTGGAACTTGTTTGTTAGTACACAAAAGGCAAGTTTTGCGTGTATGGTGCAGACTAAATTGCATCTCAAAAGTTTGAGGAGAACTCGAGACAGTTACAGTCATCCAACACGGAACAGTGTATGATATAAAGTTATTACCGCACCGCTGTGAAGCGTTGAGGAGAATGAGCTACTCCACCACCTAAGTAAATGACAGTTGTGAATTTCATTCCTTTTTTGTTGTTTTTATTTTTAAACGTCTTGTTGCTGTATGATTGCATGAGCATACCATACGGGTAAAATGGGGTGAATAGAAACAATACTTCAAAGGGTATTTTCTCGATAATTTAAATATTTTTTGCAGCATTTCACTATATTAATTTATTAGTGAATTGTTATTCTAAAAAGTCGATGCTTTGTTAGAGGCCGATAATATGTTATCAAAATGTAAAACCAAACCAAAGTTTTGTTTCTATTCACCCCGTTTTACGGTAATCAGCCTTTTCAATGTTCCTGTTGTTGGGACTCAGGTCTCCTCTCTAGGAGAGAGAATGGGCCGTAATTCACCACGCGGGCCACATGCGAGTTGGTGAATATCACATGTCTTCTAATTTTAGTTTCTATGACATGCCGGTTTCCTCACGTTTTCCTTCACCGTTTATCACTTGGCCACCACTGCTTCTTGTTGCTGTATTGATAATAATATATAAAATACCATCTCAGACACTAATCTGCATGGTTCTCACATGATTTGACCATTACATGTTTGCTGTATGTCCTTTAAAAGAGACTGAGTTTGTTTCGGTGTTTCTTCTCGGGGTAGTCAGCTAGGAAATACTGGCCTCATCTTGTTTTAACAGACTAAAAATCTTTTTAAACGTGTAAAAGTGTTTTTAAAAAAACCCATTTGCAAAATAAATATCATTTATCAATGGTTACAAGAATTTCCTTTTTTTCGTTTTACATGAAAATGATTTGGTAAAGATAATACCGCCGATCGAATTTCGATCACGGTGATCTCAACGGAGATTAGCCAAATCGGTAAAACACTATAAGGGTTATATTTTGCGCGACCAGTCTCGCTGTTACCAACAAAATGTATACAGTTCTATAGAGAGTTACTTACCTGGTGTCCGTTCGGTTGCGCAACCAATTTGGTGGCGTGACCAGCTCGGACGTGTGGCGACTCTCATGACTGGTCGCGCCGCCATGATGTCGCGGTGAAATATAGCCCTAAGTGTAAGTGTACACACTAGTACCCACCCAACTAACTAGTCCCTAAGAATTAACTCAAAATTCTAATAAAAAATAAGCATATTGTCACGTGAAGGCATTAGACGTACCTATATTTTGATAAGTATGATTGTTTTAAGTCTAAGTTCTATGATTTCTAAATTGAAATATGACAATTTTGGATTAAATTTCTATAATTCTAAAGGTAAGAGTTAGATGCACTCTCTTTTCTTTTAATCTCATAATCCGACGGGGCAGTAATCCGACACGACGAGAGATCGGGCGCAGGACCAACGGCTTTACGTGCTTTCCGAGGCACGGATTTGTTACACCACCAACTTCAAAACTCCGGGCTGCTATTGAGTCATAAACAAAGTCAGCCAAAGTCTGCAAGGATAGAGAGAGACACTGATGTAGGTGGAAAATATCATCGTGTGACAGTTAATCACTATTCACCTAAACGTGCATCGGTCCAGCATTTCATAAACGCCTGTTGCGTGGGTATTTTATAACTGAGCCATGTCTCTGAATTTTTCGTGTATTCCTTTCTAGCTCGAAAATTCAATTAACTCCAAAATGAATAAAAAAAAATCTTTAATTGTGTTACGCAGCGTCCTAAGTATGCGATTGCGAAGCGAAGCGGCGTCGATGGAATAAACAATTGAACCGTTCGTGGGCGGTACGGCGACGAGTGAAAACGTGGTCAGTTACAGAACTGACGCGTCCCGTTGAATTTGCTTGAATTTCATCAGATCGCTTCGTAATCGCAATCGCTAACACGTAGGACGCCGCGTGGCATAATCGGCTTTTTGATCTAGAAAGCAATACAGGAGAAACTCCAAGAGATAGCTAAAGGTAGGTAGATAGATACAGTAGGTATCTTAAAAACTACGAAGATATCTAAAATTAGACGAGACCAGTAGTAACCCAGTGGTTACGGCTCCGACTTACTGTCGTGGGTTCGAACCCAGGCAGATGCTTTACTTCGTGTAACTTATTTCATCATCACTATTCTCCAAATGGTGAAGGAAAACATAGTGAGGAAACTGGCAAAAAAAATCAAAGACATGTGACATTCACTAACGCGCACTGGGCCCGCATGATGTATTAGAAAGTAGGCCTGAGTCCTAGCAGTGGCAAAATTACAAGGCTGTTAATATTATGCTATCTAGAAATAATCTTCACATTCTGAAATGAAACCTTAATAGAAACTAGCTGCAGCCTCGGGGCACAAGTAGCAGAAAGTAATCTTAATGCCATAGTAGAAAATTATCCTTACGACAAAATTCACTTAGTAGTTTCACAAGCTCAGTCATGCACGTGCCGTGAGCAGCGAAAAGCGAAAATTAGAGTGCAGCTGGAAACCAGCATTTTACTAAGCAAATTTTAAACTGTTTCATCACTTTAATGTTTTTGCACACCGCTGAAACTAGCATGGGATTAGTCAAATCAGGGAGCGTGCATTTTCTCACTGCCATATTTCCGCTCATTCTGTGAAGTTTTGATATGTTGGTGCATATCATGTCACTTGGGTACTTAGGTGACAAGCTGGTGTTACTAAGCCCTCAGTAACTAGCGCTTAAACGCTCTGGACGTTTGAGTATTCAGCACTAAATCAAATAGATTGAGTTCCCGGGAACTATCTGACCCATTATAAACAGGTCACTAGCCGCTAAGTGCATACGGTGATTTGGGTTTAGAGGTATGTTCCACACAAATATGAACCTTGTATTTATTTAGCAGCGCAAATTCAATAGTTTATTTTATTGTACAATATCATAAAGGGTTTCCTGCCCTAAGTTCAACCCCGAGCAGTCTATCCATTTATTTATTTTTCCACGTAGCGTTCACCCAAACTGTTCGAATCAATAGGGCCTGCCCTTTCTCATTTTTTATGCTGACTCACGTCCAACCTAATGTTAATTTTTATGTAAGATGAAATGAATGTGAAATACATATACGTAGTCATATTTTATAAGGTAGATAAATAGCAGTTTTGCTCTAGTAACGGAAAAGCAAACATAGGTACTATTATTTACGAAAGCGATACAATTAGACTACATTGTTACGAAGGTAGTAAATACTTAAACTAAACGTTTGTATACTAAGTAAAACCACAACACAGCCGTGCCAAGTCTTGTTGCACTGCAGTTCTATTGTAATGATAAACTCTAGTTGTGGACTTCTCAAGACTTCTCCGGAGAATTTAAAACACGAATTCTTTATTCAGTCGAAAGTACCACGGGTTTGTTATTCCCAAACTCGCAGTAGCTACAACAGTGTCACGTTAGATAGTAGAAATTTTAAGTGACACAGGGATGAGTTGTTTGATCATAGTAGCGTCCTCGTTGTTACAAAGATGAACAGCTGTTACCGTGAAAGAATCCGAATAAAGTGCGGCGGCACTTACACTAGGGAGTGTGAAGAAATCGGTTCCGTGAAAGACCGGCAACGACATATTGATACATTATACAACATGGTGTAGAGAATAGTTATCGATTTTCGATGCATTACCGGTTATTTATTGCAAGATGTGGGGAGAAAAAATTGTAGACTTACATTTGGTCACGTCGTGATTACTTTTCTGTGTTATGTGTTTATTCTTCTGTGAGGTCGGAGTAAATTAGTGATTACTGTGAATAGGGAAAGTTTCGTGTGACAGAAATAAAACCGTGAGTTGGTTTTCAAAAATGGTTAGATAAATACACGGTTCTTGTGTGAGAGATGCAGCAATTTTTACTATTTACTACAGATATACTTCGATCTTTTGAAGGCTTCTGTTTTATATCTCTAAAGTCCATCATCAGAAGACTCGGTCCACTTAAAAACACTTTTAAATAAAATAAAAAAAGAATTTTCCAAACCGATCAAGACGACTTCGAGTTTCTAATATGGGAATGTACTAACATAAAGAAAAATCTGAAGAATTGAGAACCTTTTTCTCTTTTGAAGTCTGTTAAAAAAAGAGCAAAGTGTCTGATCGGTTTTGGAAAGTACTTTATACCTTTTTCCTACCTACGTTGTATGAGCCTTGGATACCACATATATAGATAGACATAGATAACGCAAGAGCAACTACTTCTCGTGCGTAAATGCGTGCCTAGCTTACGTACAAAAATCGTAAGTAGCCACTTTCGCGCTCAGTCTGCATCGTGTATAGCGCTAGTCAGACGTCAGTTATATGCGTTAATTAATTTAAAAAAATATTATTTTTAATCTAATACCCTTTGTATCTGGTAATACCAAATTTGAGAAAAACAAAACATTCGTTATCTACGAGTATGTCTACCTATATCTGTGTTGGATACCGTTTTTAGATGGTTATTTTGCAGAAATGGTAACGTGGTTACCTCACAAAATTCCAACAGATTTGCATTGTGTGTTTCTATGTTGGTAAGCTCAGATTCAAGTTTAATATACTACATCAAAGAGTGACTCGCAACCGTTTTAGACTAGCGAAAGCAATCTAATCCTGGACTGCTTTTGAGATATTGTAATATGGAGCTGTTCAGCCAAAACTTAAATGTGAGAATAGACACGAGTTGGCAAGCATCCAGTGAAATCATCGTTGAGTAATAGGTAAATGTTCGTATTTGAACAGCATTTCTGTTATAACCGAGCAAATTTGCTCGTATTTATATTCTGTGATTAACATTCTAAGTGTTTGTTGCTTAAATAAAGGCTTATTTTAATATTGATGAGATGTTTCGGCGTTTTGTTACCTTATTTTGTTTACTTATCGCACCTCTGTATTGTCCTTATTGTTGAGTACCTATTTATAATGTTTCAAAATACCTGTCATGGTAATAAACGATGAAAGTTATTTTAGTTAGAGTTTGTTTTACTTTCTGATATATTATTTTATGTAGATTTGTTGGAGCTTGGTAAGACAAAGTTGGTTATAATATCCGTATTCACGAATCCTATAAATATTCCATAATCTATATTTAAGATACTTAAAGAATGATCAATAATAAAAAAAAAATATAACTCTTAATTCATGAATCCCCAAGCGACCACCGGTGGCCGCGCATCTATTGTCTTACTATTGTGTCTCTAATTGACGGTATCTGAAGGGTTAAATATTATAAAACATTAAGATCTAGGAAAGTCTTATTTTGGTAGGATATCATCAAATGACTTCTGGCGTCCATTTTGGGTGCCAGAATTTTTTTGACTAAAATCGTCATCGGACTTCCAGACGTACGTAAGGAGTTGTGCCATCGGTACATGTTCCACCATCCATACGCACAAAACGTTTTGGAAACACTAACGAAACTGTACAGCTAGCTACTGGAACTCCTATCAATAATATCAAAAAAGTTTCAACAGGGTGTTTAAGTAAAGTGTGAATATGTTACTTCTAAGCAAACCTGCTCCATCGTCAACTACATTATCGCTTACTATTACTTGAGATGGTGGTCAAGCGCGAGCCTATCAATAATAATATAAAAATCCTCCTGTATACTTAGAGTTTTCCTTTGCGTTCCAGGGCTGGAGCAATTCTTTCGACCAATTCCATTGGCCTAGTATCTAAACCTGTTCCGCATTTTTGTTTAAGCGTCTTCCTCCCTATCATAAAGGGCCAATAGGTCAGTAGGAAGTCAAGTTGAAGACTTGACTTTTTACATTATCAATAATAACCCCTTTTTAAAAAATTATATATACCTGACAGTTAAAAAATCGACCAATATTTATATATTATTTGCATTTATTATTATTATTAAACTTGTTAGCTCACCGTTTATATTGCTTGACATGGGTTGACGTTTCGGCCCAGTTTCCCCTTTCCCTGCAACACTCATATAACTTAAATAATTTATTTTCTCACTGGTCGAGGAAAGAAGAACATCCTGTGTATCAGCTGTTTGTCTTTCCTTGTAATTTGTAAAAGTCAACTCAGCGAAATTGGCTCGTATAAATTGCCCATCGCCTATTTAGCGACTACTGTTGAGATGGTTTTGCTCAATGCTCTTTTAGATATAGGTAGACGTACTATGCGGTATACCTATGGAGCAAGATACGAATACGCAGTATTTGAAAATAAATTAATGGTGGTGTGAAGGAGGGCGTTGGTATGTTGTTAAAAATCTGGCCATTTGTCTCCTGTCCTATATGTGTGGACTGAGTGAAAAGCGGTACTCACATTAAAAACCCGGACTAGGCTACGATTGATTTTTATATTATACATATATTTGTCTGGCCCGTTGATCTAGTGGTTATTGGCCCTGACTGCTACGAGTATGCCAGAGGTCGTGGGTTCGATTCCCACCTAGGACAAATGTTTATGTGGTTAGCAGGTGAACAAGATCATTTGTTCTATGTCTGGGTGAATTTTATCAATATGTGTATGTATTTAGAAATATAGAAGTATGTTTATCAGTTGTCTATTACCCATAACACAAGCTCTGCTTAGCTTGGGGCTAGACGGCGTTGTGTGATATTTGTGGAATATTATTATTATTAAGTGAAAAGTTCCGGGAATGTTCGAAAGCCTTACCGCAACCCTGGATCGCAAAAAATAACTGAAGAAATACAGAAACAGGTGGGTTTTAGTCAGTAAAAATCTGACACTCCGTTTCCGCTGTCCAACTAGAGTGGGAGAAGATATCAAATGATTTCCTGCCCTCATTAAAAACCAGACCCTTAACTGTTAAAACCAACCATTCTGGTTACACTGTTAATAAAATGAAACATTAACAAACATTTAAAGAATAGTAACATTTGAACACAAGAACAAACTTAATAATTGTTTACAATCTATCATAAAAGATTATTAAGTAATTAACAATAATATCAATAACTCTCAGAGGCTCGCGTTAGGCGACTGAATCAAGGGCTTGATTCAGAGAGCGGTACTTGGACACGGCTCGTATTGTTAGGAGGTTCCTTTCAGCCCTGACCGCCGGTGGCTTGGATCCTGTTCCCTTTCTCTGAAGCCCAGACCGCCGGTGGCTTGGACCCTTTTCCCGAAACCGGTGGGACACTATTTTTTATATATTTTTTTCTTTAAAGAAATATTTAAAGACGAGGAATATGTTATAATGAGAAATGAACAGAATAACAATAGTAATAAATTGTTTATTGATCAAGAAGGTTCGGATAATGAGATTAAACAAAACATAAACTTATACATACAAGCAAGATGTACAAGGTTAAGTAATCACATTATATAATACAATATGTTGATGTAAGTACATAGTATGTACATGTAATATAACTCTAAGATAACCTATTATTATTATTCATTACAGATTATGTTAAAACTAAGAATCTCGTCATTTTGTACTATTCTGTAGGTCTTTGTTAACCCTTCAGATACCGTCAATTAGAGACACAATAGTAAGACAATAGATGCGCGTCCACCGGGTGTCGCTTGGGGATTCATGAATTAAAGTCTAGTATTATTTAAAACACGTGTTCTTGTGTTATTATATACATATTGAATGCACAGCATTGATTACTTTTAAACACTAACTTTAAACTTGTGTTTAAAGTAAACCTTTTAAGTTATTATAGTTAGGAACTTAAAAGGTTTAATTTTCATTAGTCTACGCACTAGGTCCGTGTTATTTAGCAGCAGGATTACTTCAACTTTCTCAATAAGATTAAATTTAAAATATCGGTTAGAGCAAGTAATTTATCAATTAACCCTAGCTTTCGACGTCATCAACTGCACTTAACTGTTAAATTTAATACTTTTCTTATGTAAGCAATGGCACTGAAAGAAAGACAAAATAATAGATCAGTAGATATTTCTTGTAATATTTCGTTTCCTTTTCCTTATGATCTAATAGAAAATATATATGACAAAGAAGAAAAAGATAATAAATTGGAATATGCACAAGATGATGTAAATGACTTGTGATACTTTACGACGCTTCAGAACAATCTGCTTTTTAAGTAGCTAAGAAGGGCGTCGCTGACGATACCATCACCCCAGCTCGAATCATATGACAAATAAAATCACAGAATCGATAAAATATGAATCGAGGCCTATGTGTACTAAATTTTATTTACTTACGACGATAAAACACAGGCCAACTCGACCGTACGGGAAGTTCTCATCGACAAAAAAGGAAATAAAGTATTGAAAGTTATCAGCGGTCCTTTTGTCTCAAAATTAGTTAGGGGAACTGGGTATTGGGGACAACTGTATTTTATTATTACAAATGTATAGGACCACTTGCCCTCTTTCCAGCCTTGCATTAAACATACAAACTACTTTTCCGATATCTTTGTTACGTTCATGTGTAAGAATTTTGTAGGTAGAAGAGTGGGGCAGATTGATATAGAATATTTCAAAGTTAGGCGTATTCAGTCACACTAATATAACGGTGAATGTGTATGTTTTTTACTTCTATACGCTCAAATGGCTGAATGGATTTAGATGAAACTTGGTACACGGGTAGACCATGTCCTGGAGTAGTACAGCTACATTTATTCCAGGAGTATGTTCCCGGGACAATTTTCTATTTTCACGAAAGTAAAGCTGCTGGCAGCAATTAGTATATATGTCGCAGGGAAATGAGGATATCAGGGATTTCCTCCGGCGACATCTACCGGGATTTTGAGATATTTCTAGGTTTGTCATGTCATTCCTGATATCCTTATTTCCCTGTTACTTGTATAAAACCAGTATACACTTATAAAAACTAATATACACTTATTTAATGTTTAATGGATGGGTAAATGTATATTTTCTTTTTTATAAATATCGAAATAACTACTCAAGAAAGAACACATACTATGTACTAAACATGACGACCGAAGTAAAAAATGAACTTAGATATATTTCTTGGGGCACTTTGACATCAAATACTAATTTCATAGTTATTTGGAAAACTAGTATGACAGAAACACTCTTATTCATATGAGATCGCCATCAGTCCTATGCATTTTGAACGTTTGTCTATTAGTTATCGTAAACACATATTTTGGTGATTAACCTCTCGAGTAGTCACAACAGATTAAGAAACATGTCTGATGTATCACTGTGCCCCTATGTGTCAAAGTACCTCACCTCATTCTACTTTAAATACATTGATTTTTATCGAAATGTAGGGTTTAGCATCAACCTCCTCAGTTACTTACGTGAATATCTAATACATTTATATTAAAAAAGTTTATTATATTTATATTATAAATGTTTACGTCTTATCTCACCAATTTTTAGTTTTAGTTGAGAAATTGTCCTAATGACTTTACTCGCTCTAGCATTGAGACTTTTTAGTGACTAAAATCCACCTGTTTCTGTGTTCCTTCAATTGTTTTTTGCGCTCCAGGGTTGCGGTAACTCTCTCGAACATTCCCGGAACCTTTAAATTAATAATAATAATAATTTTCCACTACTATCACACAACGCCGACTAGTCCCAAGCTAAGCATAGCTTGTGTTATGGGTACTAGACAACTGATAGACATACTTATATATTACTAAATACATACGAATAATAGATAAATTACACGCAGAAACAGAACAAATGATCATGCTCAACACATAAATATTTGTCCTGGTTGGGAATCGAACCCTCGATCTCCGGTATAGCAGTCAGGGCTACTAACCACTAGACCAACAGGCCAGTCATTCAACTTTTACGTTCCTTCTTTGCCTTCGTTTCAGGGCCCCGGGGTTCTCTTTTAAATAACGCATTGCCGCAGTAGGCTTCGACCCTGCTGGGCCTTTATGGTTCCTTCTTTTTACCCTGGTGGGTTTAGTTGCTTTGATAAAATTACAATATAGAGTTCTTTCTTATTGAAATAGGTATTCGTTTCCAAAATTAACTAAGATTAATTAATTAGAGCGTTATTTAATGCATATAAGTAGGTTTGTATCAAGATAATAAACAATGAGGATAGACAATCGGGGACTGATGTCTAATTATATTAACATTTGATTTATCAAGTGATGGAATGTTCCCAAATTGTCAATGGAATTAATTTTAATGATTACATAATTACATCATGTAATTTATTGAGTATGAAGCTAATGAACAAACCTACATAGGTAGGTAGGTCTAAAGGGATATATAGATAAACTAGTTTCTGCCAGTGGCTTTACCCCCGAGAAATTAGGTTTATCTATACAGCACCCCTAGGGGGAGGGGGAGAGGGAGGCCAAAGAAAAGATGGATGGAATGTGTGAGAAGTGATATGAAAGAAAAGGAAGTTAGTGATAACGTGACGAGTGACAAGACAGAATGGAAAAAAAAACGTGATGCGCCGACCCCAAATAAAACGGGACAAGGGCAGGAAGATGATGATATACAGCACCCCTAGCCAAGTTGATATCTGTAATCGTTAACGATAGTCGAAAACTTATCAAATGTATAGGACTCAACGTTAAATTCGTAGCCAAGTTCACATCGTTCAAAATGATAGAATGGATTTGTTATAGTTTCTACAATGTTCAAAGCTACATCCTTTGTTATACAAACGCTACATTGTAGAACGAGCGACCAGCTCAGGCGCGTCAACACGGCTACCAACTTATCGTTTTCTACAATTGCTAACACCTAGGCGTTATCGTTTAGAGAACGGAATTCGACACGAAACGGTTGTAATTTGCCTTGGGGGTTGACCTCCGTTGAATTTAGGTACAGCTTTTCTTGGTTTCCATCTACATCTACGCCATGAAAGATGCCATATGCAAAATTTTGTGCAAGTCCTAATAATTTTTGCCGTGCGTTGATATGTCAGTCAGTCAGTTTCTCGTTTAATAATATACCTAGATAGATATTTGTGGTACAATGAGGTAGTAGTACATCTAGAATTTACTTTATTGGTCTCCAAAATTAACTTACCTAATGTATAGAAGTTTAGTAGATATTATTTTTAAGTTTTATTGCTTCTTTTTTAAACCTGATTTATTACATTTTTAACTTATTGACTTTTAAATAAATTATTATTTTTTACCATTTTTCTTTATTTGAGTTAGTTTTTTAATGTGCTGAGATTTTTATTATTGTTTTTATTATAAAAATATATTTTTACATCACATCTCTCAAAGCCTACCTACCTACCTCAGAACCCCATCATAAAGGTACAGAAGTCAATCTACATACAAAGAGCGCTCGAGCAACGCACACATAGACACCGCTCACGGATACGATATCTCGGAGCGCCTCGAATCGGCCCGCTCGTCCAACAGTTCCGGCTCAAACGCTCATTAGTGTGCGTCCACCGAGCGTAGGTATAAAAAGGGAAATACATACATGAGATTATCTTCTGTACCTATCTATTTTGTGTCTTGAGTTAACTGAGGCGTTCAAACCACACCACGACGTCAACATAGACATACAGAAGTGGGGTTATTATTATTATATATCTTCAGCAAAGGAAAAAAAAGCTGCTTAAAGCTTAAAAATGGCTGGAAGCGACGTCGATAAAGGGTTTGGTATCGTTTAACCGCGCAACAATCTCGTTCAAGTACCATGTTTGTTTTATCTTTTAGAGACAGTAGCAAACCGCTTCAGGCACTATTTCCTCTACGAGAAAAACTGGCGAGCTGAGAAAAGCCAAGAGATGTGTTATAAGTACCAATTTATTCCTCAAAGCTGTTGTTTTTTAGGGGTCTGTATATCTCAAAAGGAAAAGACGGAACCCTTATTGGATCACTTTGTTGTCCGTCAGTCCGTCTGTCTATCAAGACCCTTTATCTCGGGGATGTCTTGTGGTATAGAGTTGAAATTAATACCATTTACTCAGGTCTGGGGTTGAGCAGTGGTGGCCGAGTGGTAATGGCCCCGACTTACGAGTTGTAGGTCGCGGGTTCGAACCCAGCCAGGCGCATTACTTTGTGTAATTTATTTCATCACCACTGCTCTCAAAACGGTGAAGGAAAACATCGTGAGGAAACCGGCATGTCCGAGAACCAAAAATTCGAAGACATGTGACATTCACCAACCCGCACTGGGCCTGCGTGGTGGATTATGGCCCATTCCCTCTCCTAGAGAGGAGGCCTGAGTCCCAGCAGTGGGAACATTAAAAGGCTGATGATGATGATGATGACTCAGGTCTGCGGTCCCTTGAAGCTGTAAAAAATTTGTATGTAACCGTCCGGACCAAGCCCAAGTCGTCAACGGCGCATACTGTTCCCACGCGCTTCAAGGAGTTTTCAGCAACCGCAGGGGCCCAGCAGGGTCGAAGCCTACTGGGGCCAAGGGTCTGTTTCCGAAAGGGAGGCTCGGCCCCGGTAGGAAAGGCAACGAAGGAATGGGGTGGGATTTTTAGTCAGTAAGAGTCTGACACTATCTCTGATGATGGGGGATGTCATCTAGATGATTTTTACCCACCAAAAAAAGACATATTTTGCTCCGATCTTTGAAAACTTGACCTTGAGTGATAGTCTTATTCATAATATCATTGTTAATTTGTGTAGGAACTGGATAACAACTCAACACAAAACGAAACTGCTTTGATAGCTCTTCGCAGCTGTGGCAATAAAATTATCATAAGCAATGCCATAATTGCCGAAATGAAATTGCCTCCTGGTTATAAAGCTAGTAAAATACAAATTGTTTTGTACTTCCTTCCTTGCTTTAATACCTGGAGAAATACCATTTGAAATATTTATTATAGCTGTGTTTGCAAACTTTGTCCTTGATGTATCATTGTTTCTTCTAAAGAGACACCATCGTTTTGTTAAAAAATTAAAATTAATCTAACAGAATTATGTAGACGAGCATGTGTTTCTCACACACAACTGTATTTTTATATTTGTTTGTAATCCTTACTAATATTATAAAAGCAAAAGTGAGTTTGTTTGTTACGTCTTCACGCCTAAATGACAAAACCGATTTTGATGACACTTGGTACACGGATAGACCATATTGTCCTGACCTGGAATAGAATATAGGATACTTTTTATCCCGGAAGTATGTTCCCTTGGGATAATTTTCTACTATCACGCGAGCGAAGCCGCTGGGAGCAGCTAGTATATAATATATGTAAAACTTGGCACGTGTATCTAGTAATACAATTAAGGTTATAAGGGAAAATTATGTTTTCTAAATAAACTGGGGCAAATGAAATGATGGATATAATATTTACATATCGTGTAATTTTATTCTGGTATATTGGTAACGAGGTAGGTACAATACACGGTTTTTATGGAAGAAATTAGTCTATTATAAAAAGAGAAACACGTATCAACGCACAGTTGAAACTACTTAAATTTTGCATAAGGTTTCCTTTCATCAATTGAATTAATTTATTTTAGGTAACGCAAAAGTTTTATACATTTTACACATAATATTTTTTATTTATTTGACCGGCCTGTGGGTGTAGTGGTTAGTGGCTCTGACTGCTTTGCCGTCGTGCGTTCGATTCCCACCCAAGACAAATGTTTAGGTGATGAGCATGAGCATTTGTACTGTGTCTGGGCGTAATGTATCTATAATATGTACGTATTCAGAAATTGTATATTTATCAGTTGCCTAGTACCCATAACACAAGCTCTGCTTAGCTTGGGACTAGACGGCGTTATGTGATAGTTGTGGAATATTATATTATAAATATTTAATATTACAAAGAGGTAAAGTGTGTTTTTACGTTTTTTAGTTGGTAGGAGGTAATCTTTTTAAGTACTGGTCCGATTGCTATTTTTTTTTCACGGATAGAAAGCTGCTTTATTCCTGAATAACATAGAATATATTTTATGTATGCGGGCGAAGTCGTGGGCAAAAACTACTAATTGTTACTTTTTGACTGAGGCTCGGGCTTGATCTCATCCGACAGAAAGAGACGATGTGGCCGATAATGGATCACGTTCATTCACAAACTTAATCCAAATTGTCGTGATTTTCGCGGACAAGTGAAATAATACAATTTACTTCATGTTACGCTACAATAATACTGTAAGTTGCAAATAAACTGTTTGGAAAATTAATTAAATAAAGAGTTGCTGTTTTGCCCGTCTCTATTATTTACTGTAGTAGATTAATTATCTACTTTGTTTTAAATCGTCGGAACACTAATGAGTCTGACGTCGGAAAGTTCTGCTTCTGCGCTTTGCTTCTTTTTAGGGTTCCGTACCCTCAAATGAAAAAAAAAAACGGAACCCTTATAGGATCACTCTGTTGTCCGTCCATCATATTCAATAGGAGTGGAGCAGTTTCCAAAGACGCAGGGATAACTCAGTAAATGTACTTATCAGGTCATACAAAATCAGGTAAATCAGGTGTTGTCGCAATGGGCTCGCGGATGGTGAGCCATGGGTAGCTCGCTGTCCGACCATAGGCAATTGACCGGACTAAGCCCAAGACGTCGACGGCGCGCACTGTTCCCGCGCGCCTCAAGGTTGTCAGCAACAGTAGGGGCCCAGCTGAGTCGAAGTCTACTGGGGCCAGGGTTAGCTCCGAAAGATAGCTCAGCCCCGGTATGAAAGGCACGAAGGAACGGGGTGGGTTCTTAGTCAGTAAGAGTCTGACACTAACTCCCGCTCCGCCAAGAGCGAGGGTTGTCATTGGATGATTTTTGCCCACCAAAAAAAAAAAAAAAAATATTGTTGTCGCAATGATATGCTCGAACAATATTTTCATATCTACGAAGTAGGCTTGATGTATTGAATATTCGTCTGGAGAAATCTGACTTTCATGTCCATCCGAACGAATCACCGGCCACGAGTCGTGAGGAAATAGTGTCATAAAAACTATGGAGGAAGGAGGATTGGATGGCGGGTGAAGATTGCATCTATGTTATTATGAGGAGGATGATGATGCTGTATCCTTCTTTCATCCGCATCGACATTATCACAGAGATACTTTTCGGCATCGCTGTTGCAATATTGCATCAAATTTTTTTGTTGAATTGACGTTATGTATTATCACAAAAAAATAGATAGGTTACAGAAGTCAATCTACATAGACAAGCAAGCTCGAGCAACGCACACATATATACATCGCTCACGGACACGATATCTCGGAGCGCCTCGGCCCGCTCGTCGGTCAGTTTTGGCTCACACGCTCATTAGTGTGCATCCACCGAGCGTAGGTATAAAAAGTGAAGTAGGTTCATACATGAGACTGTCTTCTGTACCTATCTATTATGTGGTATTATTGATAGTAAAACAATAGAATGTCCAATGAGAACGCGATTTTTATGTTATGAGGAGAACAGCTCATAATTTGCAAGCAAGGGGAATATTTTTACCACCACACCATGTATAATATAATATGTATTATAGAATAGTTACTTTTTGTTATCCTGTGCGGACGCAAATAATTTTTTTCTTGCTTTTATTTATCTGTCTTACTTTTATTTCTTTCAGTCTGTTCTTTCAGTTTGACTGTTCTTTCAGTTTGACTTAATAGTAACAGAACACCCTGTAAACAACAACAAGGCCTTTAATGTTTAATTAAAATCAGAGCCCGGAAATCAAGTGTGTGCATTGCCCAACGCAATTAAGTTTTAACGCGGCACGATTTCGTGCGTCCGTCCTTGATTGGCGATAATTTTGGTGACGAATAATTTAAGCTATTTGACACTGCGATGCGCGGTCACGCCGGTCACCCGGTTTTGCTCACCCAAAATAATATATCTTTGTAATTACTCCATTGGATGAAATGCTACTGACCAGTCCAGTTATTGAGTAAGTACTATTCCGTGTAAATGTCAGTTAATTTCCCCTTTTCGTAAAGTAAGCGAGGGTCCGAAAAAGAGGGTCCTTTCGCATTCATTATGAGTTGATTGTACGCAGAATTATGATGTGGTTGTAAGTGACATGATATGTTAATTGTTCCAATGTTTTTGCTTTGAACAATACATGCTTTACAATTTCAACGAATGTAATTATAAAGTATCTACTAGCGACCCAGCCTGCTTTGTGCGGGTGTTACAAACCATTAAAATTATCGGATTTTCTTTTTTATGCTTGTATTATATATCTAAACCTTTCCTGAGTATCCGTTCTATACTAGCTGCTTTCTGAGTGTCGCTCTCATGGTCTGTTTCACAGAGGCCGTCCAGAATAAAAACTAGTCAATGACAATCACCAGAAGTGAAGTTTTGTTTCACAAAAAAAAATTAGAAACCTGACCACAAATATTCAGCAAGTATATAATTTACAAAGAAAAAAAAATCACATCTTTATAATATTTGTTTTCATATTAATCACTAGCTTCTGCCATTTGCTTCGATCGCGTGGTATTAGTACGTACTTCTCCATCTATAAATTATTACTTACTAGCTTTTGCCCGCGGCTTCGCCCGCGTTAAATTCGGGGTATCACGGTTCCCCTGAGAAGTGGTTAGAAAGAGACAAAAAGTAGCCTATGTCACTCACCATTTCTTCAACTATTTCCACTTAAAAAATCACGTCAATTCGTCACTCTGTTTTGCCGTGAAAGACGAACAAACAGACACACACGCTTTCCCATTTATAATATTAGTATAGATTGGATAAGCTTTATAACTATAAAGTCTTATCAAAATCCGTTCAGCCGTTTTAATAATATTATAATAATATTTTACAGGAATCACAATCCGATAAAACTTAATTTGGCTATTATTGAAACGAAATGAGTTATTGAGTCTAGACACCGCTAAGAGTTAGATGTTGTTGAGAGTCAATATTCTGCAGAAAGAGGATTAGAACTTTGATGAAATAACGCCATGTTTGTACACCATGTATTTCCCGACACTGTGCAAAATATCATTATCTTCATACCGTGGTCCCATTTTATTTGGGGTCTGCACACCACGTTTCTTTCTTCCATTCTGTCTTGTCAACCGTCACTCCCTTTCTTGTCGTCTTTCATATCACTAATTATACCATTCATCCATCTTTTCTTTGGCCTCCTCTCTCTCTCTACTGATCTACATATTGTATACTCTTAACTCTTTTAGCAACATGCGTTTCATCCCTTCTTTTCACATAAACTTTTTACTAAGACAAACGACACCCTTTCAACTTTGTAGTCACTTTCGCCACTTTCAAACTTCTTCTAATATACCATACTAATTTCTTACTGTTTCCATTCTCGTCACACCACAAATCCATCTCAACATTCTCATCTCCATTACATGCATGTATAATATACTATGCAAGGTATACAGGATGAATTTTATTCCATGTCTGCCGCATGTCAGATGAGTTGTGGGCTAAAAGATTCACTTATTGGATCAATGCTAGGACGCATCGCGGCAGACCAAGCCCATGGCTAAGAGATGAGCTAGAGTCTCACCCGAGGGACTGGCGTACAATGGCCGACGACAGACGTACAAAACAAAGGAGAGAGAGGCCTTAGCCCAGCAGTGGGACATAACGAACTAATTAGATTAAATTAGGTACTTTTAAGAGAAAAAGCATTGTACTCATGCATATGAAGTGCAAAAGAGAAAAAAATGTCATTCGTCCTTTTCAAAGTACATAGGTAAATGACGTTGTGATAAAATTGTGCGTACTTGTTTTATTGTCTTGGAAAATAAAATATAACTTATTTTTGAAAAATTTAAAGAACTGTGGCACCCACAGAGTAAATAGATAAAGATTTTGTTCCTCGATTTCTAGGTTGAAATTAAATATTTTCAACAACATAAAAGTCACGCTGTTGGTACATATCGACGAACGTTATGTAAGTTAATCTTTATACCAGATCACATAAAAACCTTTTCCCCACTGATTAAAGAAACGTGTATATTTTCCTGTATATTTTTGTCACCCTTATGATATTTTTCTTCAGCGCTAAGCCAGTAATAAATTTTAATTATGCACATAGGTCTGACAGCACATTTGTACCGTAGCCAGAATTAATGACCATTGGCTTTCAGCTTCCGGCACAGTCGAAAGTGTGTTCTTTCTCGATAACAAACAATTTGAGACGCTTCTCTTCATAAAGTTATTTAATTAATTAAACACCAAGCGAACGCGTTCGTTCGGTGTTTAAAAATCAATTACGATATTCGGAAGGTTCTGGAGTGGCGACCGCGTACCGGAAGACGCAGCGGCGGAAGGCCTCCTATAAGGTGGACCGATGACCTGGTGAAGGTTGCGGGAATCCGATGGATGCGGGACGCACAGGGTCGATCATTGTGGCGACACTTGGGGGAGGCCTATGTCCAACAGTGGACGTCTATCGGCTGAAATGATGAATGATGATAGGAGAAAGCCGAATTAAGGAAGTAAGGCCCATTTTTACTCCAAATTATTTAATGTATTTAGTGCTGAACATATATTTAAATAAAATATCTTTCATGTCTCTGTCATCCTCAATGCTTTTTATTATATTTTTACCTTAAATTCATTTTGTAATTTGAAATGCACGTGGGCTTATAAGGACTTTATTGAGGAATATGTTTTCGAATTTCATCATCAAAAGCATGTATTTTGTTTTATATAATAGTGGCTGCTCTTTCTTGTAATGTCTGTGCTTTCAACAAAAAAACATTTTGTAAATTACCTGTGTCAAGATACATTTACTCACGTGTTAGAAGTTAGTTTTGTGTTAAGGTCTAGTCTGTATATAAGTATCGTATGTGTTTACGACGACTTATTCATTCGTGTTGACTAAATCAAAGACATTTTGGAGATTTTTCGATTTGCCGCTACACAGGCGGGTGGCGCGATTGATTGACTCTGCTATTCGACGTCGTAACGTTTTCCATTTATATGAAGAACTCACAAGTTCCTCCAACAAATACGGGAGGGAATATAAGACGTGTGTACGGCAATGCGTTGTGTCTTTACGATCGCAACGAAATTAAGAATTATTACATATTCTCTCAGAAAATGTGTAAATATTATCGTTACAATAAATTGCTAAATAAATAAAAAGAATAAACGGATTTTCTAGGAAATGTAGAATTGTGAGGTTTCTACATATTCATAACGTCTAAGCGGCATTAACGTGTGAGGGTAGTTTTATCAGAAAACATACATTCGTGTTCATTTAAAATGCGGCTGCAGTCCGCCAATTATAGTGAAATAATTGTACCCACGTAAGTTTCTGTCTGAATGTTGGTAGCGAGTGCATAGCGTCGGGTTAGTTATGGAAGACGTAATTACATCGTAGCTTCCTAATTAACAAATAGTTTCAGCTGTAAAAATGAGGTTATATTTCTGGTGGGATAAAGAGTAATACACAACAAGGTTTCATGTTTCCTGGCAGTTATTTAATATGAAATTATATCTTACAATTGAAACAGATGACTGTTTCATTTTTTTTTTTTGAAAATGATTGACTGCTTCTACTTAAAAGTCAAGCGAGATGGGGTCCAGACTTTTACTGACTAAAACCGATGTCCTTCAGTTGTCCTTTGCATTTTAGGGCTATAGATATCACTTTAAAAAATTCCCGCATCCTTAGTGGGCATCGGCTCTTGTAATGTCTTGTCAATTATTATTGTGGAATATTATATTATCAGAGGATAGTTCGTTGGAGGAGGGAGGGAGGCCTATGTCCAACAGTAGACGTATATCAGCTGAAATGATGATGATGATGAATAATATATCAGTCATATGCAAAAAAGATTTTTTAAGAGCGTTACGTAGATAATAATAATAATAATAATAATAATAATAATATATTTATTTGTACATTTAACACACACAGTAACAACATATAATAACATGAACAAATACAATAGTTGTACAAACACTGATCATTGGAAATAAAATGAACATATGACTCCTAAACTAAGTAAAATAAATACTTGTATCTCAGGAGCCAGTTCCTCCTTGGAGATGAACAAAAATAGAAGCTTTGGTACAATTAAAATAGCCTTATATAAAGACGTGTAACAGCATAGAGGCATAGTTATACGACGATTGTTAGTAATGATTCGGTATAATCATAAGACAGTTCTTGCAACCAATTTGATAACTTAGTCTTTAGTGTATATTTGTTTAAAGTATAAATACTGATCAGATGGTGAATCTTATTATAAATGCGAGCGCTTAAGGTAGTGAATTGACGACCTGCGAAAGCGGTCCTGCAATGTAGGGAGTCACTGACCGGAAAAACACGACGTCTAAGAAGGATGTTTGAGTCTAGTGGAAGCATGGAATGGCGGCGTAAGACTACACGCAAAACAAACAGTTGCCGTACGGTGATTTGAGATTTCATGTCACAGCAGAAATTTTATTCACGTTCTCGTTACAGAATCTTATTTTAAATCTTGTCAAAACTTAACATTTTGTCTACACTTAGTAGACACTAAAAACGAAAATGTTTTAATTAATAAAGCTTGACCTAAATTAACTTTAAAGCGTGAAAACGTAAGATAATAGCAGACATAATTATCTCAATACCTTTAGAAACAGCTTTACTTAAAGCTTATTTTAATCTCTTTGTCTTTAGTCGAAAAAAAGAGTTCCGGTTGCCGTCAACTAGGTAAAATATGATACAAATGGCCTTGAAACCTGAAAACAGATAAAAAGTCTCGTTTAGAATCGAGCCCGACCTTTTTCCTACATAATAGGATGAGGATGGGTATCCAGGCTTTCTTCACCCACCTACCGTAATTTGCCAATAGGTTGACCTTCTGATAAAACTTGTCGACATCTGTTACAAGGATTACTAATGGGTACACACATTTTCTGAATGTAGTCACATCCGCACCTTATTTCCTGCACAGATTAACGAATTATTGTCTATTTTAGTTTTACAACTATGTCTCTCACAAAAATACTTCACATTAGGGCTATGCTCAGAGTTTCCTTGCTAGTTTACATCAGAAATGAAGATATCCTCAGGAGAACCAAGGTTACCGACGTAGGTCGAAGAATCACCCGACTTAAGTGGCAATGGGCAACGCACATTGCACGCAGAACAGTTGGTTGCTGGGCATGATAGGTTCTGGCGACTACGTACTGACAGACGCAGCATCGGAAGGCCTCCCACAAGGCGGATCGATGACCTGGTGAGGGTTGCAGGAATCCGATGGATGCAAGACGCACACGACCGGTCGTTATGGCGACGCTTGGTGGGGTATGTCCAACAGTGGACGTCTTTCGGCTGAAATGATGATGACGATGATGAGGAACCTTCTGCGAATTGATTATTTCAGAAATTATCTTCTATCTGGACTTCTACATTTTATGGTGCATACATAAATTATACTTTTAGATCGGTCACCGTTAACAAAAACTCTCGCACCGCGTATTCAATATGACAGGTCAAATATTGGATGTATTGTTCACCGCAAATTGTATGTTCCTGAACAAACAATAATAATTTGTCAACCCGAAAAAGGTATAATAAGATCAGGGAATATTATTGAAAAGTAAAACATGAATTCAGTTAGCTTAAACGTTTTTTTAAACGAGATCTTTTACATCTCAAAATACAATTCATTGTAAAAAAGGTACGTAATATAGAAAAAGGTTAGGAAATTGAAAATTGTGCCGCGGAATATAACCCCATTACTAAGGAAATGAGGTACGTGAGTATGTTTTAGAATTCCCTTCCTCGTCGGCTCGGCAGTGAGTTAACTCGGAGTCTCTCCGTGCCGTACCTGTGACGTACTCTGTTCTTAAGCAATAGGGAAAATTGTCCTGAAAACATTTGCGATCGGGATCATCAATTGCTTTATCGATATATTGAGTAATGAATGAACGTTGGGCTTTATTTTATACTAATGGGTTGTTGTTGAGTTTTATTTTACGTTAATGGCATATTTTGTTGATTACCTGGCCTATTTCTTCCTTTGGTTCTCTCGCCCTGGGTTTATTTTTTTTTCTGTGGGAAAATCATCTAATGACATCCCCCGTTTTTGGGCGGAGCGGGAGATAGTGCCAGACTTTTACTGACTAAAAACGCACTCCTGTTCCTTTGTTGCCTTACGTTACGGGCCTTAGTTACCTATCGGAGCTAACCCTAGCCCCAGTAGGTTTCGACCCAGCTGGGCTCCTGCTGTTGCTGACGATTCCTTGAGGCGCGCGGGAATAGTACGCGCGCTGTCGACGACTTGGACTCGGTCCGGACAGTTACCGGATGGTCGGACAACGAGCTATTCCCGCTCTGGGTGGAAGGAGTGTCTATCTTCCAATTACCTTTTGTGTTCAACCCACAGCTCTTTGGAACAATTCCGCCCTGGTAGGCATCGACCCGAGCGGTACCAGTATATTTTACTGACATCGTTTTGAGGTGTGCATGCAAAATAATATATTGTTGAGCCGGGCGTGGTCCTTATTGAACGGTGATTTATCTATTGCTCGTCATCCGTAAATCTGCACTTACTGTGGCTGTGAGTCATGTCTCCTGCGGCGGCTAAGGTGTAAGGACTTTTTCTCCCTCACGCTTTACGCCAACTCCTGCGCGGACATTACTGCTTCGCGGAAGGAGATTACTGCTACTATGCGCTGTACTATGGCCTGACCGAGGACAAGACTTCCACCATGTGCTGACCTGACATTTCATCGTATCCTGAAAGCGATCTACACAATCGTAACACCCGAGTATTTCTGTAGAGTGGAGTTTTCCTCCAGTGTTGCAACTTAATGCGTCACTGTGCATGTGTGCTAGAATTATAGTTTCCAGATCCCACGGTGGTAACCTGGCAAGGAGGTTCACCACCTCACAGGAAACCGTATGGTATGCCGCATCATCGAGACAGCCATGAACCTTCAGGACGAGTTTAGTCAGCGGGCTGGTCACTTCCGCAGTGACCGTGTTCATGATTTTGAATTTCCAGATAAATATTGAATTTCCGAAAAATCCTTTTTGTATATTTATATAAAAAAGAAAAACATTTCCAGTTTCAAATTAACTTTAATACTTAGATAAAACCAGAATAGTAAAAGATATATTTACTAACTCCATATTTCTACATACTAGATAGCAGCCCCCAGCTTCCATAAAAGAAAATCGCAAAGATGAAAATCTGTGCTTCTTTTAAAAGATCTCGACAAACGCGGCCGCCGAGTTCTTTTAAAATATGCTTGATGTGACATATTTAATAGCGGCTGATGTAGCATAAATAAGCGTTAAATGAAAAACTTGTTTGGCATGGTTTATTTACTGAAATAATTTGCGAGGGAAGATTTCTTTAAAGTGGCAGATGTCGGCGACTAGATTGTTATGAATAAATTTGGGTAATGGCTGGAGATTCGATTAGTTAAGTATCTATTACCGCGCAAATTCGCAATTATGTGCGTAACATCGTAATGGTGTTAAACTGTAAACGTAATATGAGTGTATAGATGTGTTTAGATATGGTAATGTGTTCAGCTTAAGTTAACGAGGTTGCGGAAACTGTTTTCGGTTGTGATAGGTTTTTGATTAAATCCATTACTAGGAGCTGAGTGTTTTCCCAGATTAGAAGAAGCTTTGGGTATCGTCTTCTGAACATCGACGTCGTGCGATGTGACCCAGTTAGAAAACTATATTTTTTATGCTTTTTATGTTTTGTTTTTTTTTTTTTTTAGGAAAGCTCGTGGTTAGAATAATAACAGCCACAGCTGATGGATCTTGATAGATTAAGTAATGCTTGTCATGGGTGGTCTGGGGATTGGTGGCTTCTTAATCTACACTAAAACAATAAAGAGGTAGCGTTTGTTGTTTTTGTTTGTACGAGGTAATCTCTGGAAAAAAATATTCACCGATAGAAAACAGCTTTATTCCTGAGTGACTATTTTATGAAGAAATTAGGTAGATTGATTGTTATTTTTAAGAAAATAGGTACGTTTTGAACTTTTTGTAAGTAAAATGAGTTAAAGTACAATATACGAACACCTATAGGTATCTCAAACAAAAAATATTGGTAGCTTTTTTGCGCCTTTTTAGGAGAGCCCTACCCGATCCGTTTATTGTCAATGTCACCATGGTTTAAAAGCTTGTTATTTCATCCAACAGAGTCCAATGCAGTGTTTGATAAAGATTAAACGTGAAAAAAGCGAGATAACACCTGAATGCTGTTGGCATTCAGTAATTCCGTTACTCACTCGAATATCACAGAGAACTTGTTTCAGAAAATACGTCACAAAAAATATTTTGGAAAAAACTTCGAGACTCCAATCGGGAAATGAACTCTTTACATAGGTATGTTTATAAAGAAAGAAAGAAAAACATTTTATTTGCCGGAAAGGTCAAAAAGTGCCACGTCCGAACAAAATGGCCGAACGCTCAGGGCGTGAGCCCGACAAGCACTAGCCCAGTTTTTTTTTAAATTTATGAGTGCAAGAACAAGGAAACATCGCGGCAGACCAAGGCGAAGGTGGAGAGATGAGCTTGATAAATACCGGAAGGACTGGCCTGCAATGGCCGACAACAGATGTCTGAGGTTAATCACGCGCGTCTGATCGGGAAACTGTCCAATATTGGCATAGGAGGCAATATGCTTAAATGGTTCTCTTCGTATTTAACAGATCGTGCCTCGATAGTGGTGATTAATGGACATTCTTCACAACCCTTTACAACCAAGTCCGGAGTCCCACAGGGCTCCCACTTAGCTCCCATTCTGTTTAATGTGTTTGTGAATGATATTGGCACCTGTTTTAGGCACTCCGAGTTTTTCTTATATGCCGACGACCTTAAATTTGCCAGAGCAATCAACTCACCACTGGACTCGGTTCTCTTACAGGAAGATCTTGACAGACTATCTGTTTGGTGTGATAAAAATGAAATGACACTTAATATCGCGAAATGCTTTCACATAAAGTTCTATAGAAACAAATCTGTACTACACACTAAGTATAAATTAAAAAATAATTTTCTCACCAAAGTTGATGAAATAAAGGATCTGGGAGTGGTTTTTGACCGGGCTTTAAAATTTAACCTACACATTGACAGAATGATAACGAAACAATTTAAAACACTTGGGTTCATTATTAGAAATTGCAAAGCATTTAAAAAACCATCAACAAAAATAATGCTGTTTCAAACCCTTGTCAGGAGTGGGGTAGAGTACTGCAGCTCAATATGGAACCCCCATTATGACATTTACAAGAAAAATATAGAAAGAATTCAAAAGCGTTTTCTCTGGCACCTTACGTATAGCTGCTATTTGGCTAGAAAAATTCCGAGATACTCAGATCGACTTCAACATTTTAAATTGATTTCCTTATGCGATAGGCGGCAACTTCTTGACCAAATGTTCTTATATAAATTAGTTAATGGAGAGGTTGATTGTTCAGAGTTGGTATCAAAAATATTAATAAACGTCCCCGCAAAAAACCCACGGCCATGCAAGTACAACCTGTTTCGCTCACGACAAAGCAAAACTAATCTGGGCAAGTATTCCCCTCTGAACAGATTAACGGCCGAGTACAATGCAATTGCTAAAGCCTGCCCTGTCGACATCCTACATGACAAGAAGCAAAAGTTTAAAAAAAACCATCTTAACATATATTTCAAACCCAGACATGTAAAGTTCATATGACATCTGATTTTTGATCTTTTATTTGATTTTATTTGATTCTATTTAATTTTTGATCTCTTATTCTATTTCATTGTATTCCTTTTTTAATTCAATTTAATGTAATTTAATTTAATGTAATCTAATTTAATTCTTTTATTCGATGGCTCAATTATTTAATTCAATTTGACATTTAAATGTATTTCTTTAATGTAATTTTCAATTCACATTTTTATAACTTGTTCTGTGTTTTTGTGTTATTATTATTGCTGACATAATTTGAATCTTAATTATTAATTTATTAATCTCCTATTATACAATTGTAAATTAAAATACTGATTTTATGTGTTTATGTGTCTTAAAAATTCTATATTATTAATGTTGTGATTGTCTATAAGTGTTGCAGCACTTGAATATAAAATGTAATGATTTTGTAAATTCCCAGTGCATGTAATGTTGACGATCCTAATAAATAAATAAAATAAAAATAAATAAAAATAAAATGTCTGTGGAACAGGGAGAGGGAGACCTTCGCCCAGCAGTGGGACATAAATGGGCTAACTAACTAACAAACAAGATGAAAAACCAAAATCCACGCGAAATAGCAAATTTTCAGAGATCTTTATTTATTTATTTTTATTCAATGGAAACCCAGATAAATATCCACAAGATTTGTGTTTCCAAAAATATCTAGAGAAAAATGTATAATAAATTCATAGTCACGTAAGAGCAATTGTATGGTATCTCGAGTTGGACGCTCTTAAGACTATGTCACCAAATTATTACTGCGAAAAAAACCCACCTATCTTTTATTAAAAATCTACTTAAAGCTCAATTATTTTTTTTAATGTCTTTATGTTTCTTATTTTAAAACGTGTTGCGCCGACCCCAAATAAAACGGGACAAGGGCAGGAAGATGATGATGATGATGATGATGAAGATGTTTCTTATTCTCATCTCAACCATTATGTACTCACGTTTTAGCTTATTTTTTCTCTTTCTAAGAAATTGTAGCATTTTTTATGATTAGTTTAAATTTCTCGCTATCCGACCGTCCGGTAACTATCCGGACCGAGCCCAAGTCGTCGACGGCGCGCACAGTTCCCGCGCGCCTCAAGGAGCTGTCAGCAGCAGCAGAGATCCAGCTGGGTCGAAGCCTACTGGGGACAGGGTTAGTCCGAAAGGTGGCTCAGCCCCCGGTACAAAGGGCAACGAAGGAACAGGAGTGCGTTTGTAGTCAGTAAAAGTCTGACACTATCTCCCGATTCGCCCAAGGGCGGGGGATTTCATTAGATGATTCACCCACCGCGAAAAAATAAATAAATTAGTTTAAATTTAACGATTTATTCGGACGGAACGGAATGCTGCTTTTTATCCGAAGGTTGTCTGGTAGATATCGTTGACAGCGATAAGACCACCGGCGTAGACATCGATTTAAGCTCGAGTAGGTACTCATAGGCAACTCTTAATTTGTATGACAATTTTTAATTGTTTTAAACTAGTGCTTGACTACGATCCCGCCTGATGGTAAGCAGTGATGCAATCTCTGATGGTTAGGCGCACTAGTTTATTAAAAGCCTATTCATTCTAGCCTTGAAGACAACCAAATTATAGTCGTACTATTACGGTAGTATTATTCCATCTCCGAAAACATCTAAAAAAAATCATCAATTAATAAAATACCAAGGTAAAACAACCCATTCAAAAGCTTAAGGTAAGTAATCAATTAGCAATTAAACAAAATTTACCAAAAAATTCAAACATCCAATAACTTAAACCTTGGAGCTAAGTCTGCCCTACTTACCAAGACAAAGTTAGAAAATAAATACTAAGGAACCTGCGATTTCCACTTTAGTTTAAAACGAAAAGAACAAAATGTCCTTTGTCGTTTTTACGCGTCCATCCCGACGGAGAAAAATGAATCGCCCAGGTGCTTCCGATGGCAGTTAACTTCTTTGTAAAACCTTATTAAGTAGGTAACACAGGTAATCAGGTAGATATAAAGTCATAATTATTACAATGTAGCCGATGATCCGCTCAACATTAAAATATGTAAATATAAATTCCACATTGATACACCTGCAATCCAATTTACTACGAAATCCGTTTATTATTACAGTTTGATCATAATATTTAATTATTTTCCGATTAATGTCAAAGAGTACGAATCGTAACAGTATAATTGAAAGTCGGCGTTTCATAAAATTACTTATTGTTCACGAGGGTTTCCTGTAATATCGTAAGCGTTCGGATGGTGCGCCGCAACAGATCGCCTTAATGACAAAAGTTGGATAGCCTTCGTGAGCCTCAGAAACAATGCCGACACCCAACAATTTCCTGACACTGGACAATCAATTCAAAAGCTTTTTACATCACAGAAGTAGGGGGCAGCCCCCTTTATACCCCCCTTTCTGAGTTTCAACTTGCTTGTTTTCAACATTTACGCTTTTAAAAAACCCAAAAATAAATTATCACGCTTTGATTGTTCCGTCGAAAGTAATAAAGGGAAAGGCGGTGACGTCGACGTTTTCATTATTCGATTAGACGAGAAGTGAGCAATCGTGTTCGTGTTCTGGAACCCGTCTTGTCAACCTTATTGCGCAGTTTCTAGAAATAATTTAGACCTCCATTTCCTACACTTTTTGGATAAAATTCCGTAATATTTCATTCAAGTATCAAACTCTCGCTTTCACAAAACATCAAAGCCGTGAAAGTTACTAAACGGACAAAGACTTTTGATAGGTAATATACACAATGTACAGGTTTCATGATTTGTAAATAAATCGTTTTCACAATAATTTATCGCTATGCAGCTATCATTGTGCCTCATCGCTAATTAACTATTTAGGTTAAATTGCTATTGCTGGCTCTATGATTGTTAAAATAAAAATGCTTTCACGAATGTGCAAAACGGTTCTGAAAGTATGATTTTTATATACTGCATAAAATATTAAATATACTGCTACACGCAATGACCATTACTTCTGAGTTGTCTAAGGTGTTACTTTTTTAAATTTATTTATCTCATTTTCCCTCCTCTTTTCCCTCCCGACCGAATATTATAAGGGAGGTTGTTTTCTTGTTTACAAAAGACCATACGGAGTGGTGTTTGCCTTTGTTCGCGTAATTACATTGTTACTTTCGCACCGCACCTGTCGCCTTCAAATGCTGCTGACAAATTTTCGCAATATAAGCTTCGAAACTTATTAAAAGAACAATTAAGATCTTCAACTACTACCTGTAGTGTTTTGGTACACAAAGAAATGAATTTAAATGAACTTATGAATAATATGCAGTGAGGAAATTAATTAAGACGGGAGCAAATTACGTTGCTTATTCGCTTTGCATTTCATTGAAATCCAAACTTGAAAGCATTCAAGTCTTGAATGTTCATGCTTTTCATTGTAGGTACGAATTTATTTAATAAGCCCGATGAAGTCAGCGTTGCAATTATTATTGAATATTGGCGACACTACTGCGTTAAACTAATTACGATCAGTTATCTGCATCAACAAACGATTTTGCAACAAATATTCTCTGATTCAAATCAGTCATAATATTTAAATACGTGAAACGTAAATTTAAATGTAAATCAGAACTGCGTCCTGTTTCATTTGTGGAGTAATTATGGATTATAGATGATGTAGTGCGGTGCCCTGATATGCCCTTGTCTACGAACTAGTGATTCACCTGGCTTCGCTCAGATGTAAATCTGTACATATAAAAGAAAGTCGTGTTATTTACACTACTTATAACTCAAGAACGGCTGAACCGATTTAGTGAAAATTGGTGGGAGGTAACTTAGAACCAAGTGACGGACTTTTTATCCTTTTCTCGTGAAACGTGTCATAAAACGTGGTATAACAAAACGCAACTGACAGTTAAACGTAATGTTGTCTATGGTTAAATATGGTTGAAAATTTGAAATTGACCGGTTGATGTGTTTGATGGTATATTAAATTAATATGCTGTAGAGTAAGGTAGAGTAGAATATAGTAATCAGTTGACGAAAGCGAAGCTAGTTATAAATATAAACGAAAATATCTATTGATAAATGCACTGATATTCAAAAATAAACAGACATATACGGGAAGTGGCTTTCTTTTTAACCGACTTCGAAAAGGAGGAGGTTCTATGTTCGGCTGAATGTATGTTTTTTTTTTTGTATTTATGTTCACCGATATTTCGGTCAATTGTGGACCGATTTTGAAAAATTTTTTTTTGATTGAAAGGTTATGCTTCCAAATTGGTCCCATAGAAATATTGTTATGATCTGATCATGAACTTCGAAGATATGGAACAGAACTCCTCATAGAATCATAGCAGAATTGTCGTAACAAGTAAAATTGCTTTGTTTATACGTGTAGTCGATAACTGACTGAAAGAAAAGGGGGTGGGGGTAAATTCATGTAATGTAACCGTATTTGGGATTATAAGAATCGTTATGAGATGCACTCTGGCTATAAGGTAATTTATGTTTAGCTGAAGGGTAGGTACTTTTTAGTGGTGCTACCATAACTAAAAAGTGAAAAATAAAAAACTTTTTACAAAAAAAAATAAACCGACTTCAAAAAGTACAAAATAACTTTAATTTCGGAAGTCAGTGTTAAATAACGAAGAGACAAGATTAGGTATCTATTGAAACACCGACTTCCGAAATTAAAGTTATTTTGTAGGTACTTTTTGAAGTCGGTTTAATTTTTTTGTAAAAAGTTTTTTTATGCTATGTAATAGGGATGTAGCGGAAGTAGAAATAAATCCTTAGCAAGAACCATTTTTATTAACAGCAAAATTTCCTCCATAAATACAGAGACACACAAACTTCTCCCCGAAACCAATTTTATCAAATTAAAGACGATACGGCGTCCAAAACAACAAAGCTGATACGTATAATTTGTTGTAAAGAATTCAAAGCAAATTTTTCGAGCCAAAGAATTGTAAAGATGCCAAATATAGATTAGAGTTGTCAGTTCTTGCCGAGGCCGTCCCTCGTCACTAGATGACACGACGCTGGTCGGTCACAGCCGTATATTTTTTCTGGCCCACTGGATTACACTACACGGATACATAAACATGATTTGATGTGCGTTCGTCTTTTATGATGAGCGAGGAGTAAAGAGCCTACGTAGTGTGTGTTTCGTACTATCGACAATTTATTTTCCTTTTTTATGTTTTAAGGTTTTTTTTATTAATTCATGAATCCCCAAGCGTCCACCGGTGGCCGCGCATCTATTGTCTTACTATTGTGTCTCTAATTAACGGTATCTGAAGGGTTAAGGTTTTTTTTTATTAAAACATATGTAGGTATACATGATGAACTTTTTGACTACCTTTTTTTTTGATAGGGAAAATCATCTTACGACAAAACCCGCTCTTGGGTGAAGCGGGAGATAGTGTCAGACTCTTACTGACTAAAAACCCCACCCCGTTCCTTCTAGCCTTCATACCGGGGCTCGAGTTTCCTTTCAGATAACCCTGTTAACTACTGAAACTTGTAACTGCGACAAATATCTAGAGATCTAATAATTTTGCAATGTATTCTAATGTTAACATGCATGTAAACTCACTATAATTATTATGACCACTTACCTATATGACTACTTTACCTACATTTTATTGTACGCCCTAAGGGTAGGACATAGCTGTTCGTAAAATATTCAACTGACACCATCTGTATTATCTACAATTATCTATGATCCACAATAAAGATGATTTGATTTGATTTGATTTTTATAACGACGTTGAAGTGGTTGAAGTCTGTGAAAGTTATTATTTTTTTCTGATATGATCTACCTACCACAGTTTGGTTTGTATTTTTACCCGCATTATGTCATTATTATTCTTCTTAATTCATGAATCCCCAAGCGACCACCGGTGGCCGCGCATCTATTGTCTTACTATTGTGTCTCTAATTGACGGTATCTGAAGGGTTAAAGCTGTATTGTGATTGTTATCCCCTTGTGCCTTTTCTCTTAATAATTATTTTCGAAGCAGACTTTACAGTATTTTAATTCATGAATCCCCAAGCGACCACCGGTGGCCGCGCATCTATTGTCTTACTATTGTGTTTCTAATTGACGGTATCTGAAGGGTTAATAAAATAGTTTTCGGGAGGCGTATCAGTAATATTAATTAATCATTCATTACCATAAGAATACGTGAAATTAAATCGAATTCATGGAAGCTTACAAGTCTCTTCATTAAAATAATGTGAAAGTGTGGGACACTCGCTTCGACATTTTTTATTCGCAACTTACAATTTTTTTTTTTTAATTAAAATCAGAGCGTTTTAAATGATGTCACATTTTAACCCTTCAGATACCGTCAATTAGAGACATACATGCGCGGCCACCGGTGGTCGCTTGGGGATTCATGAATTAAAGCGGAGCTGACGTGTATATTGTATCCAAGTAGGTTCTTACATAAATATACTATTTTTTTCTTTTTGCTATAAGACCGCCTTGTTAAGCTCCTACTGTATCTTTTATGATCGACAATTATTAAAGAGTATATATTTCTCATTATATTGTTATATTTTTGTTCAACAAGATCTTCAACTACCAAAGGCTTTTTACTACGAGTAGGTTACAGAGAAAGTTTCAGGAATTGTAAAGCTCAAGTTAAACTCAGCAGCCTTATATATTCTGATCTCGATTCAACGAACTGCTGAGATTATGGTTTCTTGGTAAAGTTGTTATGATCAGAAAAGTTGGATACCTTAAATAAGTAGCATATATAGTCAGTAGAAAAAATATCATCAACGTCGAGCGAGATATTATTATGCACAAGTTATTTCAAAAAATTTATAAACATAGTTTGAACAATTTTTAACAAAAGATTGCGATGGAATCACATTTTGTTTCCATTTTGTTTTAAATTTAAATGAAACGATAAGATCTATGATGATATTCCTTCGAAATACTTGGGAGACGGAAGTATTTGAGTCAACGTTAAATATTATAAGCTCAAAGGGAAGACCCAGTTTCAAGGCAAAGGGACGTTTCCTCCATCGATAAGGGAACGGTCACGAGACTCTGGAGATACGGCCAGTTTATCTAACGCACCAACGTCGGATTATATTAATTTAAAATAAATATGTAATTAGCATTTCTAGCTACTGTATCGTACACAATACATATGTTTTTTTTAAAGGCAATCATCAAGTTACTACTACTCTTTCTGAGAAGAGCGACAGGGAGTGTCAGATTTTTAATGAATACGAGTAAAAGCCACTCATATTCCTCAAATTTCTTCGATTTGACAGTAAATCGTGACATCACAACATGCAATCGATCCTATTCTCATTTGGAATGCATTGTACATCCATACATACATCCACATATCCATACATACAAAAAAGGTGACCAGTTGCAGGGCACTGGGCAACGTTGCAGCGTCAACTACAATTTACGTGTATATTGAGCGTTACGCTTCATGTCGGGGGACATTTTGTCCCTTAACGTATCTGAAGCTTTGAACACGACAAATGACGTCAAAATAATGTGCCCCGATATTTTTCTAAAAGCTTTTAAATGAAGGCGGAGTCATTACAGAAAATAAATAAAGCTAAGCGCAAAACTGCCCAACCTTTTTCCTTGTGTCCCAACTATTGTTAAATAAATGTTACTCTTTTGTAGCGTCCAGTTAATTACTTACCCATCTAAACGAAACATCATCCTAATGACATTTTTCAAGTAGAATTTCATTAGCATAGATAGGAAATTTCACGTTAATTAATAGTCGCCGTTGCTTTGAGAAATGAGGGTTACGTCTGACCGCTTCATTCTCGTTTGACAAGATTAATGGAATAATGCCACGCAACCACTACCTCGCAATCATTATTGAATCTATTTTGAATATTATTCCAATCATACTTTTTTTTTTTTGTCGACGGGGAAAATCATCTTTGACGAAACCCGCTCTTGGGTGCAGCGGGAGATAGTGTCAGACTCTTACTGACTAAAAACCCCGCGCCGTTCCTTCTAGCCTTCATACCGGGGCACGAGCTCCCTTTCGGACCACCCTGTCCCCAGTAGGCTTCGACCCAGCTGGGCCCCTCCTGCTGCTGACAACTCCTTGAGGCGCGCGGGAACAGTGCGCGCCGTCGACGTCTTGGACTCGGTCCATTACCGGACGATCGGACAGCGAGCTACCCATGGCTCGCCGTCCGCGAGCCCGCGTCTACGGTGGCCGGAAATTGATTATTATTTCTTTAATTTCAATAAAAAATTTGTTAAGTGCATTACTTACGTAACGTTATCTGGCGTCGAAAAAATAAAGTCGATTCAGTGCATTGAAATTTTGCTTAACGACACTTTATACTTAGAAGATAACAAGTGTAAGAAAGAAGTAGGTAATGTGACCATTATTTTTTGATGATCTAACTGATGGACTACATATACAACGTTTAACGTTAAATGCGCCAAACTTCAGACACTCCCAATGATTTTTAATTCAATTGACCTAATTATGTGAGAAAAAAAAAATAATAATAATAATTAAAGGTTTTATGTGCAGTTTTGGTTTGTTTAAAATTCATATCTGCATTGAAATAGGAACTTTTATTATCCCGTGTATGAGAAAATTTTATTGGATTACAACTATTTGTATTTGTTTACCTATTTGGGTGGATTTGCGCACGTGATGGCTTGACCTATTCATAAATAGACGGCGAAATGTTTTTTTTTTTTTAATGTAACCTATATTGAAAAGTGGTTTAATTGATGAAATTCTTCTCGTTATTCTGATCAAGCTCTTCAGGTTTTGCGCTTTAAACTCTACACGTTGCATATATATATATATATATATTAACCAGTGAACATCCCCATCACAATGTCGACGAAAATTCGTCAGCAAAAATGCAGTGAAAACATAAAAATAAACCAAATCCACGAGTCAGCTGTTAACCACAAGAATCCGAGTTCTTAAAATAATGTAGGCAGTAACATCAAGTACTGTTAACGTAGTGAAAAGCCTTTGTTTTGTTAATTACTGAACCCGGGGCAGTCCGCACCTGCTTTCACCACACCAGAATAAACTGGGCGACTAAATTTCCTCTGTTTAAATTAAAAGATACTCCTGACCAATAGTTACTTCCGCCCGCACAGAATGGAATTTCAAATTAACTCGAATTTTGAGAAAACTTTTAAAATACTGTAGGTAACCATCTGTGTAGAGTATAGAGCCTCTGTAAATGATGACGTTAATAATTCCATTATAGGGGTGGCCATAAATTCTTCGAGGACATTTTCCTCAGGCATAGACAGTAGTTAGAACGAGTAATGGAACAGAAGAGGCACTGTGAAGTAATAATTGAAGTTACGATCGATCGAAGATGAATTGCTCAAGGTCGAGAAGGAACTCGATTTGAGTATATGTTGTATAATTGTATTATATATGTTATATGGTTTATTAGTACTTATTTTAATTCTTGTATTCGTTTTCTCTTTCTCATTTATTGCACCTACCACTATTTTTTGTCTGCATCACCCAACGGTTGACTGGCAGAAAATGCCTAAGGCATTAAGTCCGCCAAATAAACTCGTAAATATTTTTGTTCATCCAATTAAGACTCCATACAGTCTACGATCTGTTATGTGAGTATACAGATTCTGTCAAAGTTTTAAAGCAACGTAATTACATTCTGAAGGCTCCGATCCAATAAACTATATGTACTTCACCATCATTTATTATCCCTGTCTCCTAATACCAAGGAATTAATTTGACGAAGAATTTCTGAACAAGTTCACTGTAAGCTCCTCTTATGAAATTCCGAAATTGTACACAGATTATTATGATTAGTAACAGATTGGCTTGATACATACAATAACAACTAAGACCTACAATTTCTTGTAAATTATAATAACATTTTAGATTACATAAGTAACCTAAAACGTAGGGGCTCTCATAGGGGGTTTTTCACTCAAAATAATTCTATGACAACCTCTACGACAGTTGGACCTGCGTCTAATTATTACGTATTGCGGAAGCAAGGTGGCTATTACCTTGATATTTGAGAAATCAACAATAACCCCTTTTTGTTTCGGTAGGTAAATATCATTCAATGACGTCTCCCCCCTTGGGCGGAGCGAAAGATAATGTCAGACTTTTACTGACTAAAATCCTACCCCGTTCCTTCTTAGCCCTTCATGCCGGGTCGGACCTTCTTTTCAAAAATCGGTCTAAGACCACAGTAGGCTTTGGCCTGGACTGCTGGGCTGGGCTGCTAGGCTGGGCTTCTACAGTTTGCTGACAACTCAAAACCATGAGAATGACGACGTTCTATAAGTAATATGATTAATGACAAATGCTTGCACTGACTGGTCAACTTAAATCTGTATGTTTCTCATATAATTTGATCATTACATGTTTGCAGGTGTTTCTTCGTAGGGTAGTCAGCTAGGCAACCATTATCATTTAATATTTTTTCTTCCTTTCGCTCTTTTATTTTTTGGGTAATAATTATATTTTGCCGTCTGTCTGTTCGCAATAAACTCAACCACGCCTGGATGGATCTTTTTGCGGTTTTTTCCAAAAGACAAAATGATTCATTATGAAGGTTGTACATGCATAATAAAGTAGAAAAATACTGTTATTTTAAAGATTTGTAACACCCATGCAAAGATGAGGCGAGTCTTATAAAAAAAAAAAAGAAAAAAAATAAAGATTGAAGAGAAAGATTGGTTTTAACATTTATCTAAATAGACAAGGCTTGTGACAGTGATGTAGATAAAAAAGTTTTTTTATTATTATTGTGATCGAATATTGAACAACGTTACGCTTTACCGCTACGAGCGAAGCTTTGTGATATCTGTGCTACGCGACTACCCGTTACGCTACACCTAAGTTCTACTGTTACTACGTGTTACGCAAAATGTATTCTCTATTTCTGGTGACCTGTAACAGTTTTTTTTTTCCGAAAACCTATAACAGGCACCAGTCCCTCACAAAGGTGTACAGCTGAGTCATTGTTTTGTCAAAATAAACTGAGAGAGCTTTGTGAAAAGAGAATAAATGGCAATTATTATTATTATTATTTATGCTTCGAAAATAATAAAGCTAGTTCAGTTATGGGTTAAGTTTATCTATGTATATCATCTGTACTTTTTTAACTGTCTGTGTTAACTGTTTTTTTTTCTATCTGTGTTTATCTATAGTAAAGAGGTAAAAGTTTTTTTTTTGTTTTTATGTTTTTGTTTGTTTGAAAGTACTGGTCCGATTGCTAAAATATTTTTTGCTGCTTTATTCCTGAGTGACATAGGCTATATTTTTTGTACGCGGGTAAAAGCTAATATAAAATATTTTAAATGTCATTGGTTGGACAGATTTTCTTGCTGCGGATTGAATTTACACAATACAAAAACCTACTAGGTTTTGAATTTTTCCTCTCAACTGCGGAAATCATAATCAAATATATGAATAAATATATCTATTTATAGTATTAGGTATGTAGATATTTATTAATATTTAAATTATATGTGTAGGTTTATTTTATACTTCAGTTTAATATTACATATATTTTCTTCTCTTGTTTTTACACATTATTGTATACATTTATATTATATTATTAAAGTCTCGTGTTCCTTTGTACCCATATTTTTATTGTGTTATCCATTACTGTGTACATGAATAATAAAATTGATAAATACACCCCCTTAATTCCCTGCCGGAGTCTGTGTTTCCTGATAGCTACAACTTAGGGGTATTTAAGTCAAGAGTGAATAGGTTACTTCTAGGCAAGCGTATTCCATAGTCGCCCATATCTTCGCTTACCATCAGGTGAGATGGTGGTCAAACGTAAGCCTATCAATAATACTTAAAAAAAAAACTTCGAGGCGATCAACCGATTTGGCTTCTAAGCTAGACTTCAAAAATAATGTATATTAATTAATATCGGCTAGTTCGCATAAAAAATACTTAGTTTTTTTTACATTTATATCAAGTTAGTCACAATGTCTTAAGCAGTATTGTTTGCTGAACAGCATTCATTCATACTTAAGTGTCTAGTCTAACGATGCTCTAACCTAACGTCTAGACTAGACCGTGTAACAATAAAAAAAAAACGCACTCTACAACTTGTCAAGTGCGTGCCATTGTAACAATCGTAGGACGTAATCACATTAGTACTTGAGGTGAGACGGCGACGCGTGCGCTATCACTGCCTGGGGCGAAGCTCCTGGAGGGCTTGGAGCACCCTTACCACCCCACTGACACAGGCTCACAAGCCCTACCCTTAATCAAACTACGCAGTTAGTCCTGCCTCTTCAACCACCTTAAAAGGTGTCTGAGTCGCCGTTGTATCGAGACGAGGAAAATTTGTAAAAGAATTTTTAAAATTTTATCTAACTTTTATTCTTCTTTGAGATTTATATAGGTGTAAGCTTTGTATATTGCGTGTTGTGTACTTTGTATACTGTATGTACTGTAACGAGTATAACAATTATTGACATCGACAGCCATGACAGGACACTCGAGATAGAGAATTTAAGTTTGTTCGTGAAGTGATTTATTTTTCACTAGCTTTTACCCGCGGTTTCGCCCACGGTTATTTTAAAAAAATAACCTGTGTCCGTCTCCAGAGTCCAAATTATCTCTGTACCAAAATTCATCAAAATCGGTTTTGCCATTTAGGCGTGAAGAAGTAACAAACAAACGAACAAACTCACTTTCGCTTTTATAATATTAGTAAGGATTGTCTAATATTAATAAGGAAAAGAAGTAAATTTCAGAAAATTTGTAGTTGTTTGTAATTTACAGAAAATTGCTAGTTTAACTAAGTAAAGTAAGACGTGTTGATCTACTAAATAGGTAAAACGGGCTGTTTTCCGCAACTCCTCGACTAAAGCGCGTATTTTGCGTATGGTGATCTACTAAAATATTATAAGTAAAAACCTTTAATTGTCGATTTTTCTATTTTTAGGTAACTAGATCATGATAATTCATAATGTTATATATATTTGATCTCAATTAATTTGAGTGTTTTAATTTTATGATAACATTAAACTTTTATATTTTTAGATCAAATTAATCAAATTGTGCGTTATTTACTCCCGTATTTGTTTATTCACATTTATTTATTTATTTCTTCATCTTACATCTATCAACATACCATATCACCATCCACCACACCACCACCACCATCACCACCACCACCATCCACCATACCACCACCACCACCACCACCACCACCACCATCCACCATACCACCACCACCACCAACACCACCACCACCACCATCCACCATACCATCACCACCACCACACCATACCTACATAGGTATATTTATGTCAGAAACATGTACTTGTGCGTTAAAGTTTTAAGGTAAATACGTGCTCAAAGTTATATGTTTTAGATTTTCTTAGATAAGAATAAGCTAAATAGGTTATAATTCCTCTAGCTACATCGTGGACAGGCGTTTTCAAACACTTAGAACGTGCTCTGCTGGACACACAGACAACCAAGGGTAGACTATAGTCTATTAAAACGAAATAATACTGAAAATAGTAATTACAAAATCATAAAAGCCTTGTAATTTTTTATGCTTTACGTTCACAACAATACACAGTTACTTAGGCATTTTTTAATGGTCAACCTAAAATTATATTCAATGTTCTTAAAAAGGTACAAACAATTTTATTTCAGAGTCTCAAATAGTGGTACAAAAACTAATTAAGTTTTTAATTAAATAGCAATACCAAAAACTGGGCTTAGTTAGTTTATACAAAATTTTATTTATTTATTGTTCTACAAAATTAAATCCTCTAACCTCAAATACTTTCATAACACTTCGTCCTTTCCTAGTCACATATAACAGCACATTTTAGATTGCTATATTGTGAGCACGTTTACAATTACATTTGTCCGTGCATACCACAAATATGTAGGTAGAATCTAGCCACGTCGGCACGCGGTCTCAGAATGTGCCACAGCTTCCCTCGCCGCTCCCACAGTCCCACGCAATTATAATGGAGCACGGAGTATTAGCTCCCAAGTTCATTTAAATAAAACTACTGAAAGGCAAATGTATTGTAGCTAGTTGGACACTCCGAACTAAGCTTTTTATGGTCACATTATAGATAATAATATAATAATTGTCACCCCCTGCCTTTTTATCGATGGAAATTAAAAACATTGCTCAGGCAGGGGCCATAGTCTTAACATAGTTTCTGGTAACCAGTCCATTTAAGACCCCAAAAACCATGGCCTTATATTAGTTTTCCACATGCTGAAATAGTTTCCCTTCAACTGGGGGTTGTCCTTGGATGCACTAGCATAGAACATACAGGCATAATCACCAGTTGGTACCACGTTCCATTAAAAACGTCTAAAAGGGCCTTTGCGAGTTGATTTCGGCTCCTCGTACGCCTTCCAAAGGTCCAGGACCTCAGGGTCATGAGATAAATAGATATAATAATATTCCACAAATATCACATAACGCCGTCTAGTCCCAAGCTAAGCAGAGTTTGTGTTACGAGTACTAGACAACTGATAAACATACTTATATATTTCTAAATATATACATAATTATGGATAAATTACACCCAGACACAGAACAAATGATTATGCTCATCACACAAACATTTGTCCTGGATGGGAATTGAACCCACAACCTCCGGCATAGCAGTCAGGGTCACTAACCACTAGAACAACAAGCCTGGAAGGACAAATGTCACTCCATCCTATAACAGGAGAAACCATTTGAAGATTTCCTACCTCAACAAAAAAATTGTTGATACTTTAAAGACCTTTAAATACCTATAAGTTTCTTTATGACTCTCTCAGAACCGATCTGAGATTGCTTAGTCTTAAAACTGGTTTGATTTCACGTCTTATACGGATGAAAGTATTTTTAAGCTTTATTAAAAGCTCAAGATACGAGACTTCACTGGCGTTTTGCTTATTTACTTGAGCTGTATGTAAATTCAGTCGGTAAGAACATTATTCTAAAGAGCGTGTGTTTAACCGGCACTCAAGATACGCTTTTACTTTTCTCTTTGTGAGAAGGGAAACTGCTCCGTTATTTTTCAAGGCTTTAGGAGTTAAGTTAGAGAGTATTTTGTCTAGGAATTCTTGGCAGTGGTGATGAAATGAATTAGACAAAGTACTACACCTGGTTGGTTTTGAACCCGTGACATTGATGATTAACTCGGCCACCACTGCCCTGCAATGTTTTTTTCTATTATCTAATTATACCTAAATGATGCCAAAATACTACAAAAATATAAGTGAATCAATAAACCAACTTTACCATCGTATTCTTCCCTAAAGTATGTAGTTTGCGAAAGAGGCACAAATTTTAATGAACTCAATAAATAAAGCACACTTTTTAATTACTTTTTAGATTTCGGCGGCGTACACCACTTAATAGTTTCAAATTACGGTCCTAGATCTCACTTTTTACAAAAGGGACAAGCAATTACTGGAGTACGACTCAAGCGCTAGTACAACTAAAGCACCATTACCTTATTTTATTATCATCACTCAAATAGTAAGTAATTAGTTTTAGCAGCACTTATTGGGGGGATTTTTCTGAAGATACTAACAACAATTTAAAAAGGATCAGGCCACCGTTTCCTAAGCGACTACCCTGAGAAGAAAACCGAAACAAACTCAGAGGTCAAAGTCTTGGGCACGCCGCAATCATGGCGGTAAGTCTCCTCTTTGAGGCGTGGCTGGAAAGGATCTCACGGCGTCCTTACCTTGAGGAGGAGCGGCAGGCGGTCGCCTCCTTCAGTGAAACAGTAATGCTAGCAAAGGAGGAGGCAGACCGCATCAGGCAACGTCGCCCTCGCCGCCGCCGTTACTGTCCGGATCGAACCCAAGGCGTCGACGGCGCGCACTGTTCCCGCGCGCCTAAGGATTTGTCAGCAACAGAAGGGGCCCTGCCGGGTCGAAGCCTACTGGGGCCAGGGTTATCTGAAAGGGAGCTGGAGCCCTGGCATGAAGGCTAGCAGGAACGGGGTGAGTTTTTAGTCAGTAAGTCTGACAATATCTCCTGCTCCGCCCAAGAGTGGGGGTTGTCTTTGGATGATTTTCCCCACCATAAAAAAGAGGTCAAAGTCTCTTTTAATTTAAAGTCCATACAGTAAACATGTAATGTTGATAGGAATAACACACAATATCAAACAACATACAAAGTTTATTCCTTCCCGAGTATATTTTCGCTGAGAAATGAAAGAAATGCATCTAAGTTATACCAAGCTTTCATAATCTTGCTCCATTTGTAAATATCTATAATGGCTTCCTATGACGCAATCTTTTGCTTTTACTAGTATTCCCTTTCAAAACGTACTAACGAGAAAGTTTCTTGTATTTTATGATAAAAGACAAGCAGAATATTTTCTTTGGTTAAATGAGGTTATTTGTTTTATTTCAATAAATATTTTTATAGGAATGATATCGGAACATACTAGCAAGCAAAATGCTTATAAATTGATATCTTTCTAACAATCGTGTATCTACATATTAAACCATTAATAAATGGATCTGAAGTTGGATTTGCCAATTCGAGTTCCATATTGTATAGCGTAAATTCAAACTAACAGAAATCCAACTTTTCAAATTACTTTTTTTTTTGTTGTTAGGTTGGCGCTTGACCACTATCTCACCTGATCGAAAGCGACGATGAAACGCGCTTACCTAGAAGAAACCTATTCACTGTCGACTTAAAGACTCCAGGCTATAAGGACACACAGTGTCCGGCAAGGAATTCCACTCCTTAGCTGCCTTGTCCTGACAGCAGATTTTTTATTTAAAAAATCGCTTCTTTTTGTTTAGTCTTAAACGTTTCAAAAACATTATTTAATTAAATTTGTTAAGCAGTTTGTCCCGGCAATTATATAAATATCTTTGACAGTTGTTACGAGTAGTAAAAGGGCTGAAAACCTGATAACAGTTTTGCTGGGCTATCCTATTATATTACCCAGTTACTAATTTGTGGAGGTATAATATGTAGAGAGTGGTTTCATGTGGTCGGCAGGCTGGTAAGTACCAAGCCTGGGTCAGAACGCGTTGTATTCCACGCGTGCCTGAAAGAGATGTTCGCTAAATTGTCGGAGTGGCCAACCAAGGACCAATGCCTGCCAAGGCAGCAGATTGTCCCAAGGAATTGGGGCTTCGCAAAAAAGGCCAACTGAAAGAATACTGAGGCGAGTTTTTCTGTTAAAGTCTGATACTCCTTCTAGCTCCACTTAGGCCGGGAGAAGATATTTGATGATTTCTCAGGCAAATGATGCCTGGAAAAAGACTAAGCAGTTTGACTGATATTCATCAATAAATCTAATTCTTCTTCTTCGCAGATCATTTACCCCATTAACTTGAGGGTAACCTTACTTGACCTTTATAGCATTCATCAATAAAAACCTTTTTATTCGAAGATAAACTTTCCGATAGTTATGACGACAACATTGCTCAATAAAACCGTTATAGCGAACAACTAAAGTCACTCGATCCCTACTAACCTATTTTGTTTAGTGTTTATGAGATCCCTCGGACCTAGGGTGGACCTTCTTTTATTATATTTAATGGTATTTAACCACATTATCTCGCCCATTCTGAACTACGACCTGTTTATAGCCCTTAATCCCCGGATAGGTTACACAGTCCAGATATTTTTAATGGAAAATCGGTTCTTTATTTAAATATTATGGGAAACCGAAGTTTATTTACAAATAAATAAAAAACGCTTGAATAATAAAATGATAAATGCAGCTGTTTGGGAAACATTCAGTCGAATATATCTGTTACAGAGTACTCCTTTGTGGAAATCAAGCGTGATGGCTCAAAGAAAAATCGATGTACAAAATGAACAGAAAATGAACAGACTGTATGTTTTGTACTTTTGTACATAATAATTTAAATTTTTCATAGCAAGCTTTTATAGCTCGGTATATCTATATAATTAATATTCGTCAAGACAAATCATACGAGCCCAAACTCGATGGGGTTGTGTCTTTTAACTACCAAGTTCCTATAGCCACCTTCCAGTTCCATCTACAGATCAGCTGATAATAATTTTGCATTGTCATCTGATTTACACGTGCATGTAAAATTTTAGCTCAATCGGTAACCGGGAAGTGGGCTTCAGATACCGTCAATTAGAGACACAATAGTAAGACAATAGATGCGCGGCCACCGGGTGTCGCTTGGGGATTCATGAATTAATTTGCAAGACTTGATTACAGAAAAATATCGGGACAGGTAAAACTAACAAAAACTTGTAAAATAGTTTGGAATAACTTCCTCGATATTCGATACTGATGACAGGTCACATTTTAATATCGAATCTTAGCACCAAATGTATTCGGACTCCATAATGCCTTGATCACACGTACCGAGTAAACGGGCCAGCCAGTGCTCTCGGCCGAATACTCGGTACGTATAAACAAAGCGCCGAGTGCTCGGCCGAGCTCTTATCTCTACAATTCGCTTACCATTTGACCGTTTCGCCCTTTACTCGATACGTGTGATCAAGGAATAACTGCGTTAATACATAGTTAATTAGTAAAATATTTGAAAAAAAAAATCACCTCAAAATAAAATGATACAAGGCTCAACAACCGACTGACCGACAGGACCTATCAAAATATATTATTAATATTTTTTTTTAACAATAAATAATTAAGCAACAACCGAACAGTATTTTTAATAACAGATTACGTAACACAAATTAATAGGGAAGCGCCGTGAACGGGAACATATTTTGTTACTATTGCCCGAAATGAGTCATGAATAAACATTTGGGCTATTTCGGCGTAAAATGTTGTTGTCAATCGTCTGATACTCGGCGATGATTCCCTACCCTAATGGACATACACTCAATTAGGTTTTACTACCGCACCGTCATTAAATTTAATGCCAAACACCGACCGCACCGAGCAGGTACCTATTTATTTTTATTGACTACAACAAAAAACAGGAACAAACTTTTATACAACACAACATTTGTATAATAAACCTTCGCTATTTAATATTCCATTGCGGACCAAAACTCGTTGTGTAAACTTTACTTTTTAGTTTTATTTCAGTCTAGCTAGATTTGTGTGGCTTTGCTCGCAGACCTCGTTTAACCTTTTGTACGATCGAAAAGGAATATCTAAAGAAATGCGCTGAGTTTCATATTCGTAAGTGAAAATGTCATAGACGCGAAGGATTGAGTCGCAGCTGGATTAAGTATTTGAGTTATAAGTCGAGCTTTGTAGGATTTTACTTACTATCATCATCGCACTCATTTGTTGGATTTCGTTTTACCCTATAGCATTGTGTTTATATGTATGGATCTAAGTATGTATTTGTTTCTCTTCTGTTTGTCTATTTATCAAGTTGCACCTACCATGTTATGTTTCTGCGCCAACCTAAGGTCGACTGTCAAATAATACCTAAGACATTAAGTCCACCTTTGTATAGTTTTTGAGCTTAAAGCTTTAATAAATAAATATATACAGGGTTATTTGTAAAACACTAACAACCTTGCAGGACTGTATTAATAACACCATAAACAACAACTTTTGTTCTATGACTTTTTACGAAACATAATACATTTATCAACAACAATCCTTCAATATTTCCTTGTTCTATTCGGCAGAGGTGCTTGACGTGACGCTAGCTCATCAAGCACCCCCGCTGAACAACCCCCGTCCCCTCCGCTATTGTACTGCAGCTTGTTTCGCATTGACTTTGTAATGTTTAGGACATTCAATATTTTTTTTATATTTTTGTATGAAAATCTGATTAACTAAAATATGATAATTTTTAAAAGTCATAGAACAAAAGTTGTTGTTTATGATGTTGGTAACATAGTCCTGAGAGGTTGCTAGTGTTTTACAAATAACCCTGTATAAGTACCTACATATAATATAATTATTATGGATAGGTACGAAATCCTACATTTTTATATCACTAGCTGATCTGGCAAACATTGCTCTTCCATATAAATGATCAAAGAAAATTACGAAGGGAGGGCAGGGGGGTAAAAAATATACACAAAAAAATGCAAAAAAATCAATCAAGCCGTTTTAAAGGAGTTCGGTAACGAAAACTGTGGCATGATTAAATGAAACTTTATAAAAAAACGCGAAGCTTTAAAATTGGATAAAATATCACCTATAAAAAACATTTTCATGAAAGTGACATCTGAAACAACCTTCAATTTATTTTCGAAAAATATACATGGACAGAAGCAATAAATGGCGGAAACAATAACACAGACATCGCGTAGGTAGGGCATGCAACCTACTAAAATTTTCTTAGTTTTTCCTCAAATAACGTCATTTTATTTGTCCAATGCGACAGGTAGAATGTCGGTAAACACATTGTCACGCCAGTCACGTAAACATTAGTGCCGATTCCTTTTTATTTACACGTCATATAACATTAGCCTTAATAAAAATAAGTGCCTACTTAAATGTAGGTGCAGTCCATAAAGTGTTCAATAGGTATAATGTGTCTTTAGGACCTCTACACACGATCTGGATCGTCGACATGACTGTGAAAAAATCTCGTCAGTATATTTCTTACTATCCGTTTCAGCTTTGTTGTGTTATAAATTTGTGAAATTCACGGCATAATTCTTTACTATAATTGATATAGCAAATAATCAGCCTTTTGCTGAGTGCTGAGATTTAGACCTGTACCCCTAGCCACGTTGCTAATCTGCGAGAGTTAACGCTATTAGAAAGCTTCAAATGTACGGGAACGACGTCAGCTCAACGCTCAGTCATGTGGTCAGAACAAAACTTGGCGGCAAGGTCAACTCGAAGCGTTGGGCACGCCACGATTATGGCGGTAAGTCCCCTCTTTGAGGCGTGGCTGGAAAGACCTCACGGCGTCCTTACCTTCCGCATGACGCAGGTCCTCACCGGACATGGCAAGTTCGGGAGGTTCCTGCATCGGTTTCAGGCGGAAGAGACGCCCGGGTGTCGCCACTGTGCGCAACGCCCGGAGGACACGGTGGAGCACACCGTCGAGGTGTGCCCTGCCTGGGCGGAGCATCGCCGTGCCCTCGTGGGGGCGATCGGCGGCGGAGACCTCTCACGCCGGGCCCTGGTTGAGGCCATGGTCCGGAGCGAGGAGGAATGGCAGGCGGTCGCCTCCTTCTGCGAAGCAGTAATGCTTGCAAAGGAGGAGGCCGACCGCATCAGGCAACGGCGCCCTCGCCGCCGTCTCCGGGATTCTGATCCCGATTTCCGGCCACCGTAGACGCAGGCTCGCGGACGGCGAGCTATGGGTAGCTCGCTGTCCGATGGTCCGGTAATGGACCGAGTCTAAGACGTCGACGGCGCGCACTGTTCCCGCGCGCCTCAAGGAGTTGTCAGCAGCAGGAGGGGCCCAGCTGGGTCGAAGCCTACAGGGGACAGGGTTGTCCGAAAGGGAGCTCGTGCCCCGGTATGAAGGCTAGAAGGAACGGCGCGGGGTTTTTAGTCAGTAAGAGTCTGACACTGTCTCCCGCTCCACCCAAGAGCGGGTTTCGTCAAAGATGATTTTCCCCGTCGAGAAAAAAAAAAAAAAGGTCAACTCGAAGCGTTCGACGAAAGCGAAACTGTTGTAACTTGGCTAGGAGGGCTAACCTCAAGGAGAGGGAATGGACCGTTATCCACCATGCAGGCTCAGTCCAGTTTTCTCACGATGTTTTCCTTCACCTTTTTTTAAATAAATTACATAAAGTAATGCTAAATAAATAACATAAATATAGGTCGTTGTTTCTAACCAAGCCAGGCTGGTTAGAATCCACGACTTATATATAACTCATAAAGTCGGGGCCATTACCACTGGCCCACCGTTGTTCTGGTTACTTTACTATAATATTGTGCCAATCGTGTTCTGGTAGGTAGGCCTCAGTTCCTAGAATGTACACTTGAAGGAATCAAAATCGTCGTAATAAAAATTTATATTTATTTTATCGTCAGACTAATTACAATTCCAACCTAACTCAGTAAGGCGTGCTAGGCTCTGATATAAGCCATGATGCTGAGCGAGGAGAAATGGTAAGAGAGTGACCTCTTTCTGCGAAGCAGTAATGCCAGCGAAGGTGACGGCTGTACTCGTACGGGTAAGGGTATGGACTTCCTCTCGCCCCAGCCGCCGGGAACCCGACCCCAATTTCCAGCCACCCGTAGACATAGGCTTGCGTCCAGCCGTCCAGTAACCGTCCGAACTGATCCGTAAGCCGTCGACGGTTTTCCAAACGCGCTTCAAGGAGAAGCCAGCAAAACTAGGCGCCTACTGGGGCCATGGATTCGCTCCTAAAAGGAAAACTTGGGGCCCTGGAATTCAAGGTAAAGAAGGAACATAAGAGTGGGTTTTAGGCAGTAAAAGTCTGACATGAAGAAGTCATTGGAGATTTCCCCATTTAAAAAAAAAACCTAAATCACTTGACTTCTAAAACTACATGACTTATTGCTCTATATGCAAAATCAGAACGATAAATCATGCAACCTCCTTCGATATCACAATATAATAATAATAATATTCCACAACTATCACACAATGCCGTCTAGTCCCAAGCTAAGCAGAGCTTGTGTTATGGGTACTAGACAACTGATAAACATACTTATATATTTCTAAATACTCGTACATACATATTATAGATAAATTACACCCAGCCTCAGAAGAAATGATCATGCTCATCACATAAACATTTGTCCTGGGTGGGAATCGAACCCACGATTTCCGGCATAGCAGTCAGAGCCACTAACCACTAGACCAACATGTCAGTCCTAAACCTAAACCGAGAACGGTTTTATCATTTAGTCTTTTGACAACCGTAGTTATATTTAATAATAGGTACACAATATAGTGATGAGCAATGAACAGACCTCGGTATAGTGCCAGCCAGTTCAGTAACGACCTGTTGGTATAATAGAATTCGTAGAACTCAAAATGCCTGCCAATATAGGATGTATTTTTTTTTTGTAAAAAGTTTTTATTTTTCACTTTTCAGTTGTGGCACTACAACTAAAAAGTAATCTTTTCAGTTAAATTCAAAAAGTGTGCAAGTTGTATAGATATCAACCTATAAAATTTAATCGTTACAGCAGTGCAAGACAATTCCAATAAGCCAAGCCTAGGCCTAGCTGCCGGCTTCATCAACAGATCAGATCGACATATATCCCCCTCTTCTTTCAGTCAGTCATCGATTACACGTATAAACAAAGCAATTATACTGAACCCGCACACGGCCTTCAAAAAAACGGCGCTTACTTGTTACGACAGTTCTGCTGTGATTCTATGAGGAGTTCCGGTCCATATCTTCGAAGTCCATGATCAGATCATACCAATATTTGAATAGCACTAACTCGAAAGCATAACCTTCTAATCGAAAAAATAATTTTTAAAATCGGCCCACAATTAACCGAGAAATTTTCATCTTTTTAAGGTCGGTTAAAAAAATTATACGCGAACGTAAACCAAAGTCTTTGACTCAACCACTTAAGTTCCGTTTACACACTAGAGTTATTGAAGCGCCTAGTCGCGGGTGTGTTACTGCCCTTATCCTCATTCTAATGTACCTATTTGATCGTTCAACTTTGCTAATAAACGTTAGAACAATGATTTCAACTAAGCTCGGCGGTCGATGTTTCACCAGAGTGAATAGTTTCCTCGATGCAACTCCGATAGAAGTATTTCACTAGATATGTGATTATTGCCACACGCAGGTACCGTTGGAAAACTATAATTAACTGGGTCGTTTGCAATCTAAAATCAAACGTTTTGGGAACACATTAATTGTGCGTACAATTTACTAAGGACTGTAATTCCCTGATATAGGTAGTTGTGTTTTATAATAGCTACAACGTGGGGGTTCTTAGTCAAGGCTACTTTTAGACAAGCGCACCCCATTTTTACGGTAAGCAAGTAAAGATATCAATATGAATATCTTCAACCACATTTTCAATTACCATAAGACGAGATAGAGGCCAAGCGCGAGAATATCAATAATAATAACAAATACAATCTTGATCTTTGCACCGAAATTTATCTACAGATAGCTGGTGGATCCATTCCCTCCCTTGTAGAGAAGAGTTGAGACCCAGCAGTGACTGCTTTAAAAAGGTTGATTATGGTATGCTATAAGTCTACTTAACCGTAGGGGCGCAGCAGGCTCAAAGCCTACTAGGGCCAACGGTCTGCTTCTGAAAGGAAGATTCGGCCCCCCAAAGAACAGGATTTTTAGTCAGTAAAAGTCTTACACTATCTCCCGCTCCGCCCAAGGGCAATTTTTCCACCTACCAAAAAAAATAGGTCTATTTAACATATGTCAAAACACGAGACGCCGTTTTTTTACTATTAGTCAGGAACCAATAATTTTCACACATCCTCTGAAACATCAGCTTTACATTGTACTAGTCCACTTGCAATAAAATCCCAACTAAAATGGCTCCCAGAGATTATTTAACTGTTAAGTATTAATTGTCACACGACATGAATTCCTAACACGCCTTTTAGATTGTAATAAAAGTCGAGGATCATAAACGTTAACGACTGCGTCATTTAACTTCGATTAAAAAGAAAAGTCATAAAAAAGGACCATTGCCAGTTGCTGAATTCGTGCGAATTTTATGCCAAAACATTTTAGATGGTGAGTTTAAAGCAACCACAATTCCACTACGGAGTACGACTTTTGTTCAGTACCTAATTGCTGGGAATACTCTTTACACTTTATTACAGTATCAGGGCCCACGATTTATGCTAATTAAGCATTTTAGACAATACATTTAATTAGTGTTTTTTATCCTCTTAACTAAAACTCTGCTGCACTAATGAATGCTGTAAATAGTATCCATGTTTTTCGCATGCGCTACAAATTTAAAGTGGACAGCTTACACAGCAAAATCGTACCTTTTTTTTTCTCTACAGCTTACCGAAGATAAAATCAGTGTATTAAAAATTCCCCGAATTTATATTTTATGTTTTTAAGTGTCTTTTGTATCATGTTGGTCGATTAGTAGTGTATTAAGCTATCCGTGTGGTGATGCTACTGTTCTGAAGTATCTACTCATTCATTTAAGATTATTTCGAAGCTATTTGTAGGCTGAAACTGTACATATATACATAATCAGCCTTTAATGTTCCCTTGCTGGGACTCAGGCCTCGTCTCTAGGAGAGGGAATCGGCTATAATCTACCACGCGGGCCCGGTGCGGGTTGTGAATGTCACATGTCTTTAAATTGATGGCTGAATCTCTGGTGTCAGCAAACACATACAAACCAATAATGAACGAATAATAAACATACAATTACAATATTTATATAAGGCGGCGGAAGCAGCAGAAACTATTTAGTTTATTACAAAACAGAAATCAAAATGGAGATACATTTACAGTTTTGTCTTAAAAACGTCAATTTCCTGGATAGAATTTCCATGTTTGGTCCGACCTTTTTAGTAGACCCTTCAATTGATTTAGCAGATATATCAAAGAGATTGGTCATTGTTTAAGGGATTTGACTACCCTCATCATCATCAGCCTTTTTAATGTTCCCGCTGTTGGGACTCAATCCTCCTCTCTAGGAGAGGGAATGGGTCGTAATCCACCACGCAGGCCCAGTGCGTGTTGGTGGATGTCACATGTGTTTGACTACCCTGCTTTCTTCTAATACATTACCCATAATACATTTTCCCAAAACCTTTTGAATACCGTAATTACATAAGAAGACAATGAGAGAGCGAAAACCGGCGTTCGCTTGGGTTTTAATGAATAAATAATTATTTCTGAGCTTACAAGCCCTAGCTTTGTTGCCGACGGTACCTGCACTGTACCTACAAACTAAAGCTCTTTAGCAGGAGCTCGGACACTTCCGATTTCTAGTGCACCCTCTATGAATTTCAAATGTCTGTGTTAATAGGCGTTGTCTACTTTTAAATGTTCCATTATTCAACAAGGAACTTTTCTACCCAACTAAGTAAATGGCAGTAGAATTGCCTTCGGACATTTGGTATTCAGAATCGAATTCAACGTCTACTTTGTACAAGTTAAGTATCGATTTTGTGGAAATTAAACGGCAGCTTAATAGATAAAAGTACTTTTTTATTGAAAACGGGTTGCGAAATAAAAAGAAAAACCCTTTGCGAGTGGCGATTTATGGACGTCTGGCGCACCCTGACCCAGTCAAACCGCTTCTAGTAATAACATGCCTAGTCATTTCAACATTTGGCGCTCGTGGACAAATCTAAAGAAAAAGACGCCAACTCCTTTAGCGTTCTAGTATCTAAGTACTTAGATACTATAGATGTGTGACTAGGCATGTATGAAGCGTTCGAATTTGAAATTAGAGTATTCCATTTTTATAAAACAATAAATAAATAAAATCCTTTTTTATAAACAAGTATGCCCAGCCATTTTTGTTATTGCTATTTAATTGAAAACTTAATCATTTTACCCTTTACCAACGAGTTTCAATTTGTTTCTGTTTCATCATTTGAGCCTCTGAAATAAAATGATCTGAATTTAAACTTTTAAGAATATTTAAGACTAGTTTCTGTCAGTAGCTTTACCTGCGTGAAAGTACAAAAATATGCCTATGTCACTCAGTCATACAGTAGCATTCAACTGGCGAAAGGATTTTTAAAACTAGTTTTCGTGCATCCCCAAGCGCACGCCGGCGTTCGCGCATCTATTGTCTTACTAGTCTCTAATTACCACGTTAAAAATTACCAAAAATTCAAAGATATGTGACATCCACCAACACGCACTGAGCTCGCTCGCGTGGTGGATTACGGCCCATTCTCTCTCCTAGAGAGGAGGCCTGAGTCCCAGCAGTGGGCACATTAAAAAGGCTGATAATGATGATGATGATGATGAAGATGATGAAAGGTTAAAGATGTTGAGTCTAATCGTTATAAATAAAGTAATAAGTTTTTGGCTGTTTTATAAAAACAAAATTCTTTCCTCTTTATAATATTAGTGTATTATTTTTTTTCTCCCCTTAATTAATTTTCCCTTGATTAATATTGCTTGCAGTACACCGAAGATCCTTTTACAGTCTTTTTTAGTTTAAGTTCTTATATTTTATCCCAAGGTTGTCTGGAAGATATCGCTCTCAGCGATAAGACCGCCATTGTACCCATAGATTTAAGTTTTTCTGAAATGTTTACTGTTTTGGTGTACAATAGAGTTTATTCTATTCTATTTTAATATTAGTAAAGATTAAAAATAAAACAAACCTAACATTTTAAATCCGCCATTTTTTTTCGGTGGCAAAAATATTTCTGTGTACATTCATAAAGCATAGACAAAAAAATCATTGCTTTTATGGTTTTGGAATTCCTATTTTTAGCATAGCATTTGGTTCAATGGAATCTAGTTCCCGGAAAAATACAAAAAATGTCGTGTATACCGGAACAAAATTGCAATGTTGAATTTTTTTCGTGTCATATTATCAAAAGCCAGCTTTAGGTAAGAGACATTTAATTGTGCTCTCGATATTCATCAATTCCGTTATTCATTACAGTTCCAACATGAACTATGAAGTTATTTTTTTGAGAAGTGTCAGATATTTACTGACTAAAACCCACTTATGATCCTTTCTTTCAAACGGTTATTAAACTACAACTATATTACTATCATGTGTATAATGTTCTATGTCCAACAGTGGGCGTCTTTTGGTTGAATTGATGATAATGATGATACCAGCCTAAACATGGCGGGATAACAGCAATATGCCAGAAGCGACAACTCGTCACCAAAACATACTTTTAGATAAACGGTAGGAAAGCATAATTTCAGCCGAAAGGCGTCTCATCATCATCATCAGCCTTTTTAATGTTCCCACTGCTGGGTCTCAGGTTTCCTCTCCAGGAGAGGGAATGGGCCGTAATCCACCACGCGGGCCCAGTGCGTGTTAGTGAATGTGTCACATGTCTTCGAATTTTTGGTTCTAGGACATGCCGGTGTCATCACGATGTTTTCTTTCACCGTTGTGAGAGCAGTGGTGGTGAAATAAATTACACAAAGTAATGCGCCTGGGTGGTTTTGAACCCCTGTGCTACAACTCGTTAGTCGGGGTTGTTACTACTCGGTCACCACTGCTCTTAAATAAACATACATACATATTTAATATACATAATATTATATACACATTTTCTTGAGTAGTTCTTTAAGTCAACCTCAGTCAGTGTTAGCCTTTTTGCCCTTTGTGTTCAGGACCGCGGATAACTCAATATGGATGCGAAACCCGAAACACGTGTCTAGTACGTTTATGTAGATAATCTACGTACCAAATTGCGAAAAGTTATCAGCTTGTTATGTTACCTGGTTGTCCATACAAACACATGGTCACCGGGCCATCCGGGTGATTGAAGGGTTGTTTTACCCCCGCACCCAGCTGTGCACTGGCACATAATGCCCACCATGACCTGCTGTGACTTATTTTGTACTTTGTATCGGTGGTGTTCAACTTGTGACATTTTTTAAATATTTTTGGGAAAAATATAACGCGGTGCAAATGTTATTTGAATCAATTCAGTTACTGATTCTGAAAAAACTACATTCAGGTTTAATAAAAACAAGCTTTTATTGAAAATCATTTTTTCATAGCAAGCTTTTATAGCTCGGTATACCTATATAATTAATACTTGTCAAGACAAATCATACGGGCCCAAACTCGATGGGGTTGTGTCGTTTAACTACCAAGTTCCTATAGCCACCTTCCGGTTCCATCATCGGATCAGCTTATTGACATAATAATTTTGCATTATCATCAGATTTACACATGCATGCAAAATTTCTGCTCAATCGGTAACCGGGAAGTGGGTCAAATTTAATTTACAAGATTTGATTAGATTTAGATTAGACAGGTGAAACTAAATAAAAGCTTGTAAAGAATGTTGTATACAATAATTTTATACAGAAAATGTTGTAGTACAAGAGAGCTAGCTCGGTAGTACGTGTGTACGTGGTTCGATTAAGCACAGTTAAGCTACAAGTGAGCGGCGATACCAATTTATGACACTTGATATCTACGTGCCGAGGCACGGAGGGCACATTAAGCCGCCGGTTACGCTTCATATGTTTGAGTGGTGTTCGTCATTTAGGCGTGTGGGCTCTTAGAGATAACTTCAGAAGTGGGTCTGCACTCTGCTTTGATATGGTTACGACAATTTTTGGGATTGACTTTGAATAAACCAATTTAATGTTCTCTTTTGGAAATATTTTAATGACATTTTTATGAGGTTATTTTTTCTTCTTCTTCTTTCTTCTAAATGTGGGGTCGTGTCTCCTCACTTTCTTGCGCCAAGTACTCTATTTTGAGTTGTCAATATTGGCAACTTTTTCGTTTTTTTTTATGATTATCCCAGCTCTTGTGTAATGTGGAGCGGGCGATAGTGTCAGACTTTTGCTGACTAAAGACCCACTCCAGTTCCTTCGTTGCCTTTCGTACCGAGGGCTGAGGTACCCTTCGGAGCTTTGTCAATTTTGCCAACAGAATCTTCTTGAGTCTTTGCTCTATATTTGACCACCAGGTCAATGGCGGCCGTTCTCTTTTTTTTTGTTCTGGCAGGCGTAGAGTGATTAGTAACACGTGGTCCTCGCTTCGTCTTTGGATTTGTCCATCTTGAAGTTGTCCAGTCCTATAATTGGCAGCGTCCGTTCACGGACACGATTTCTGTGACAGAACCTACGAAAAAGTAGTTCCTCGTTTGAATGACTACTTCCCCATATACATGTCGTTCTTGACCAAGTATCAATGAATAAGTAAAATAAGCACTCAAGTAGTCCATAACTAAATAATTTATAAAGGGTGCGAACATTTCTCAAAGGTATACGTAATGAAGAGGGACAAGACGAACTAAGTCTTCCCAGCATTGGACCCGCATTCAAAATTATGGGAACCCCACATAATTATGTAAAGTTACTTCAAATGTATGGGAGCAACCCTGGGGAAAGGCACATATAAAAATCCAAAAGGCTTCACATTTTATTTCCAAGGGCGTCGCAAAGGGTTTTGATAGTGGGAACTAAACGATTGTATAAGAAGAGCAGACGCCCATTGAAGTTGATTTTCTACCTAATATTTTTTTACTAAGTCAGATTTTGTGATGAAGAAAACCAGGGTGAGGAAAAATGTGTTTAAGTATAGCGTAACATAGGCCGCTTTATAATGTTCCCACTGCTGGGACTCAGGTCTTCTTTCTAGGTCGTAGTCCACGTCGTGGGCTTATGCGGTTTTTTTTTTAATTCTTTATTGTACACAAAGACATAACATTACATATATAGAAATAGACAGTTCAAGTACAAAGGCGAGCTTAACTCAGCAATACAATAAAACCTTTGAGTGACAAAGAGAGAACATATTATACGTATATTAAGTATACAAGTAAGTATTCGATTTATTATAAAACAACGTACCCAGTGCGTCTGTCTGACAGTCGCGATAAGCTCAAAAACTACTAAACATATTTTCGTGCAATTTTACTAATAGACAGAGTGATTCATGAGAAAGGTTTAAATGTATAATAATGCACACTATAGTAGGGAAAAGCCGAGAATTCAAAGATTGGTAATACCCGTGCGAAACTGGTGTAAGTACTAGTATTATTTTAGAAATAAATAAAGTAATAAAATGCAAAAACTATTCCAAATCCATGAGCCAATCCCAAAACAAATCAATACTTCCCATCGAAGTTATAATATTCGAAATTCATGTTTAATACCCAATCACGCGCCTATCTAAACGGTTATTAGAATTCAGGGTACAATCGTGAAGACATTTACTAACATAATTACTTTACATTAACCCATTAGTCCTACCCTAATGTCTTGTAACTATAATTTTGTTGTTGTAAAACGCCCAAATTGCTGAACATGGTAAACACAACATTACTTGGTAGCGGGTTAGCTTGTTGCGACCATGTGCGAATGTGTACGACTATATTTGGTGGCGGTTAAAACTGCTTAAACAGACGACTAAGCGAGCACATAAATTTTTGAAACGCTTTTAGCATTCTCGTAGACCATACGGTCTCATTTCTGAGTACATCCACTAGGTAAAGTGAGAAGCCTAGAATTTATTGTAGGGGCTATTGTGAAGCCCATCGTGCGTGCTTCCGACTGAAGCGGATACAATAGGAACTGATATGTGTAGTATGTTCGTGCGACAGCAATATGTACCTACTATTTTATTTCAATGCACACACGGAATGTAGTTATCCTGCAATTATTTCACGTGTTTACTGATCCATGACTTTGTTCTAAATAGTTGTATGCCAATAGGAAATCACTATTATTATTTGAATGATTCCAGTTCTCATTGCGCATATTTCAGGTGTCAAAGCAACTATGTCCCGGTAAATGTAAGTTAAATATGCATTTCAGTTTTCCATGTACGAGTTTAAGCTGAGCTTTTCATTCATTTTACTGGGCAAGTAATGCTACATTTAAATGTGAAATATATTATTAACAATATAATGATAAGTCACGTAAATGTTAATTGCGCGGAGTCCTATTGAATAACCGTCAGTTGCAGTTGTGGAATATTGTCCAAGAAATTAAATCGACAAAGCGTTACTTGGCCGAGCATTATTTTTATGTTTCATAAGGTTTGATCGCAGTATGGTAACGGGAGGCTCGTGTTATTTGGAACATTGTAACTGATCTGTTATTTCAGCACTCGTAAAATGGCGTCATGAAATTCGGAGTCCTTGATTCGTCACGCGAGGCGTTCCCGGAATCTATGCGCGGCTACGTCGGGTATAAGTACACTTATGCCTCGTTTTTATCGTGAAACTTTCGCCTTTTGTTTAGAGAGTACTTGTCCTAGTTCCTTATATTGCTTTCCAACTATTACGTGTACAATGATGTAGATCGATCAAAGTAGGCACGCCTTGTTAGATTTTCTTATTTACTACTGTCAATATTCATTTCTTGGAGTGCATTAATTACTTGGTATCGATAGCCTTTTTTCACCAAAGATTTATATACCGACTATAGTTAGTAAGTTTTATGTTTCAACTGAAAAGCGTAAGTATCATATTATGCCTGGCTCGGCTTATGTCGGAATCGTTCCCGTATCCTATCCAAGTTTCTTGCAGCTTACAACTCAATTTCCTTCAGCAAATCCTGGATCAAGAAAGGTATACGCTCTTGAGCTATTTTATGAATACAACATATCATCAAAATACGTGGAACACTAAGTCAATATGAGCATAAATAAATTCAGACGTACGCTTTATTTGCCGTAGTTGGAAAAATTTAGAAAATAATTCAAATGAAACGTACAACTTGTAATGATCCCTTGTATTCTCGAGGAGAACAACAATCTGGAGCGTTTTCAGTAAGCGTGTCAACTCTTCTCTTTAATCGTATATTCATAAGGGCGACACGTTATTTTGACGTGGGAATGATTATGTCAGTCGTCGTTACCAAAATGGCGGTGGTCGTCATTAAGTCGGAGTGCCCTCGTTTAAGTCCGCGGCGCGTAAACAGCGGCGGAAGGAAGGCGGGCTAAAAGCCCGGGGTACTGGTGCAGCTTGCAAATTAGCCACGCTTGCTGGAGAAAACACGTGAGGACGAGCTAAGAGATTACTTTCTACGAAACACCACTGTGCACAGGTACGTTTAAGGGCCCAGCTTTTGACTTTTTTCCCCGTTTGGAAAATTTGCGAGCGTGTCCCAGTTACCTACATGACAGCTTGTTCATAATATTCGCTAACATTTTTTTTTTACATAATAATATTCTGTCTTCATCAAAGTAGATGGAAAGTTGTGGACTGTTTCATATTTTTTTCATTTTTATTTTGATGTCACGCTAACTAAAAAGTTTTTGCGTTTGAGTTTGAAAAGTAGATATCAAATGTTTCTTTATTTCTGCGGACTGCGGGCACGGAATTATCTCAGCAGATTTAAAAAGAATCAGGGTAAAACAATTGAAAGTGAAATGTAGAAAGCGGACTGAGGAGCTGGAAGTCGGGGAACTAATGATGTTGTAATGATTTCATTATGCATTTCGAGTTTCAGCGAGTCAAAACTCACAGAATTTTGAAGTAGGTAATTGAATTTAAACTCAGATTAATTGCATACCAGTGTTAATTGTAAAAGAAATACAGTCAAACGAGGATGAAATAATTCGATTATATACTTTGTCATTTTATAAAAGCTGTTAGTTTGTCAGTGCATGTCTCCAACACCGGTACGATACCTAACTATGAAGTTTGTTATTATGAAGCTTTTTGCACTGACAAACTACCATGCTTTTATAAAACTAAAGTCTGGTAGCCACAGGCTCTGACTCTATTATCTTCTCGAGCGCCGTTGGTACATACGTCTGTACAACTTGGAGACCTTGAAAAACGCTTAATTTTCGTTTTGTACAGAATTAGTACAATCAGAATTATTTATTGGAAATTGGTTAGTTTTGGCTGTTAGTTTTGTTACAGCAAAGAGAGAAAACAAAACTGTGAGATCCGAGTATTTATGCTCATTGGCCGTTGGATATGACTTCACCAACAGTCATTCGCTGTATTCCTTCCTTCTTTTTAGGTGAGAAAATCATCCAATGACTCTTAGGCGGAGCAGGAGATAGTGTCAGACTTTTACAAGCTAAAAACCCACTCCCGTTCCTTTGTTGCCTTTCGTACTGGGGCCGAATCTTCCTTTCAGAAACAAATCCTTGGCCCCAGTAGTCACTCGCTAGCTTAGCATTAGCTTGGCATTAGCTTGGCATTAGCTTGGCATTAGCTTGGCATTAGCTTGGCATTAGCTTGGCATTAGCTTGGCATTAGCTTGGCATTAGCTTGGCATTAGCTTGGCATTAGCTTGGCATTAGCTTGGCATTAGCTTGGCATTAGCTTGGCATTAGCTTGGCATTAGCTTGGCATTAGCTTGGCATTAGCTTGGCATTAGCTTGGCATTAGCTTGGCATTAGCTTGGCATTAGCTTGGCATTAGCTTGGCATTAGCTTGGCATAGCCTGGCATGACTTGGCGCGGCATTGTCTTCTCTTTGTCATTAAACTAGCAAACCGTCCCAGCTTTACTGTCTGGCTTTTCTCTACCATAATATGCATATATTGTATACCTAAACCTCTCTCATGAATCATTCTGTCTATTGGTGAAAACCGCATTAAAATCTGTAGTTTTTGAGCCTAGGTATCACGAACATATAGACAGACAGAAGCAGTGGGGTACTTTGTGTTAATAATATTCAAGGATAACCGAAAAACATTACTTAAAGAATATCGTCATTCTCACGGTTCATGGTCTCGAAGATCTTAGAACTAACAGCTACATTGCTTCCGAAATAATAATTAGACGCAGGCGCCAACTGTTGTAGAGGTTGGCATAGAATTAATTTGAATTGACAACTATACAATTAGCAGACGGGATCACGGCGTTATTACTAAATTGTCTCGTCTTCAGCATCATTTATATGCATTCAGTTAAAATTAAATCCTATGCGATAAGCTTTGAAATGGACTATGACGAACTAGCACGTTGAACTTTTTACTAGACAGTGACACTCATGAAAATTTATCATCATCATGATCATATCAGCCGAAAGATGTCCACTGTTGGATATAGGCGCCCCCAAGCGTCGCCACAACGACCGGTCCTGTGCGTCCCACGACCTGACCAAGTCATCGGTCCACCTTGTTGGAGGCCTTCCAACGCTACGTCTTCCAGTACGTGGTCGCCAGTCCAGAACCTTGTCGTCAGAACAATTTCGTCCCCATCGATCATCTGTTCTGCATGCAATGTACCCTGCCTATTGCCACTTAAGTTTGGCGATTCATCGAGCTGTTGGTAATTTTTGTCCTTTAGTGGTTCTCAGGCTTTACTTTAACTATCTCGATGGTCTCACGGTGCAAGTTCAACTGCTGGGGTCTAAGGTTAGATTCCTAAATCATACTATTTAGTTATTCATTACAAACTACTTACTCTGTAGCTGCTCAGAGTTTGGAAGACCCCTGTGCCTTGGAAAGCACGTACAGCCGTAGTCATATTGCAGTCGTCCCATCGGACTAGAACACATTAAGGACTCTCTTGAGTCCTTAATGTCGCCAAACTTAAGGGATATCCTTAAGTTTGGCGACCATGTTCGACATTCGGTTAATCCGAGCAACAAACTAATATACAAATAGTTTGATATCTATTATTTTACTTCAAAAAATTAAATAGATTCGAGTAAAAGAAAGAAAAAACAAATTAAAAAAAAAAAAGTTTTTTCATGGCAAGCTTTTATAGCTCGGTATACCTTATATAATGAATAATCGTCTAGATAAATCATACGAGCCCAAACTCGATGGGGTTGTGTCGTTTTAACTACTAAGTTCTTATAGCCACCTTCAGGTTCCATCAACAGATCAGCTCCATGTCATAATAATTTTGCATTGCCATCTGATTTACACATGCATGAAAAATTTTAGCTCAATCGGTAACCGGGAAGTGGATCTTTAATTTACAAGATTTGAATACAGACAAACATCGGGACAGGTGAAACTAAATAAAAGCTTGTAAAAATACCTACTCTGTAGCTGCTCGAAGTTTGGAAGTTAGTACCCCTGTGCCTTGGAAAGCTCGTAAAGCCGTTGGTACTGCGCCTGATCTGTCCTCGGTCATGTCAGATTGCCGTCGTCCCATCGGACTAGAACACATTAAGGACTACTTATTATATCTCTTGAGTATATCCCTTAAGTTTGGTGACTATATTCGATATTCGGTTAATCAGAGCAACAAACTAATATACAAACAGTTTAATATCTATTATTTTACTTCAAAAATTCGAATTAAGGTGGTGCATCATAACTCACATTTTCACTGTTTTTCATACAACCGCTCATAACTGATTATGACGTTATTACACATTTTTCATTAGATATTTTGGAAACACAGTATCTTGTGGATATTATCTAGGTTTCTAAAGAAACCAATTTCTAAATTTGTGTAAAACTAATCCAGTAAAAACCTTTGAAAATGTCCTATTTTATATGAACTTTGACACTTCATAATTTGCCTAAAAATTTAAAAAGTCGAAAAAGTAATTCTCTAGAGACCTTGCAAATTTTATTAAGATTCTAAATGATGACAACTTTTTCTAAAAACTTTTAAAGGTTTAAAAAAAACAGCTATTTCCTGGAGCAAGTTTTGTGAAATTTTCGAGTAAATCTCGGAATTACCGAATACTAACAGAGTTTCCAGACGTTATCTCACTTTTTTTGCGTTGCCTTTTTGTCAAACATCGCGTTGGATTGCATTAAATGAAGTAACAAGCTTTTAAACCATTTTCGATGTTTACGATAAGCGAGTGGATACGGACCCTCTTAAAGAAAGAAATAAAAAGAAATAATTTATTGGGCTTATAAAAGATTTAAGAAACACGAAACATACATGTGTATAACGGTGATGCGTATTTATACGAGTAGCTGTCCCCCACACGGGCTTCAAAAAAAGGCCGCTTCAAGCTTCATTTTGAGGCGTCTTTTTTTTGCGGCTCGTGTGTGGTGGTGTCGCCACAAAAACGCTTGAAGCAGCTTCAAGCTCCACCGGACACAAGAGGTGTCGCGCGTCTTCTAGCTTTTTAATTGTGGCCGCGTCAAGCGTTTTTATGTGGCGGCGTTTTTTTGAGGACCGTTGACACAGTATAATCCATAAAAATAGGGCCCACAAAGTACGTGTTCACTTGTTTTATTCAAGTAAATGAAAACAATCTGTTATTACCCACTCCCTGTTTTCTTTATATTCTTATAGCCGCAGCAATGACTTGTGTAGAAGTTTTTCTAAGGCTTTGCCGCGATATTATTTTACTTTTTCTCTCTTGCTTCACCTATATACGCATATTTTTTATCTTCCTTTTTCATTACGTTCTTTTTTCTTTACAAGCAGTAAACTTGTTATACAGGTTCTTAGAAATGGTTGTCCTTACTTATTTTAAGAGCATTGAACAAGAAAGTGAACTGTGTATTATACACCACACAATTTAATTAGTACAAATAATTAAGGTGGTGCATCACGACTCACATTTTCACTGTTTTTCATACAACCGCTCATAACTGATTATGACGTTATTACACATGTTTCATTAGATATTTTGGAAATACAGTATCTTGTGGATATTATCTAGGTTTCTAAAGAAACCAATTTCTAAATTTGTGTAAAACGAATCCAGTAAAAACCTCTAAAAATGTCCTATTTTGTATGAACTTTGACACTTCATAATTTGCCTAAAAATTAAATAAGTCAAAAAAGTAATCCTCTAGAGACCTTGCAAATTTTGTTAAGGTTCTAAATGACGACAGCTTTTTCCAAAAGCTTTTAAGGGTTTAAAAAAAACAGCTATTTCCTGGAGCAAGTTTTGTGAAATTTTCGAGTAAATCTGGGAATTACCGAATACTAACAGAGTTTCCAGGCGTTATCTCTCTTTGTTTGCATTGCCTTTTCGTCAAACATCGCGTTGGATTGCATTAAATGAAGTAACAAGCTTTTAAACCATTTTCGATGTTTACGATAAGCGAGTGGAGAAGGACCCTCTTAAAGGGCTTATTAGAAAAGGTCTTATTATTATTTCAAGTAAAATCTCATTAAATAATATTTATAAACAGCAAAGTTGTTAGCGTTTGTTTGTATCCCAGAATGTCGCTCAATTTATGGAAATATTGTACAGGCGATAACGAATGAATAAATGGTATTTTCTAGCAGATTTTTTCTATAATGAATTTATCACTTATGACGAATTGTCGTGGATAATTTTACTATTGACTACAAAAATATGATCAGTTTAGGTATGAATAAGCCCCATTTTTTTATAATTAAAGAATAGGGGTCTACTTACTGATTATGTAGGTTAAAATAGCACTGAATTCTAGCCACATAGCCTATTAGTAATAAGATAAGATATTTACGTCATAGGGCCAAGTTAAAGCGTCCTAAAGAAGGCCAAAATTATTCTACAACCCGGGTTGACCAATTTTTAATTGTTACTGTGTAGATGATATTGAAAGCTCATGCAATATATTGCCTGAAAGAGCCGTCTGTGCTCGTAATTCAACAACCTTCAATATCCCTTTCAAACGATTCAAATTAATGCACTATGCTATTGAACGTATTGAACCGTCAACGTATTGGGCACGCCATAATTATGACGGAAAGTCCTCTCTTTGAGGATTGGCTGGAAAGGCCTCACGGCGTCCTTACCTTTCGCATGACGCAGGTCCTCACCGGGCATGGTCAGTTCGGGAGATTCCTGCATCGGATTCGTGCGGAAGAAACGCCCGGTTGTCACCACTGTGTAGACCATCCGGAGAACACGGTGGACCATACGTTAAAGGTGTGCCCCGTTTGGGTAAAGCATCGCCGTGTTCTAGAGGGAGTGTTCAGCGGCAGTGTTCGGTAACCTTCCGGACCGAGCTCGAGTCATCGGCGCCCCGTGGTGGTCCATGCGCGCCTCAAGTTGTTGTAACCTGCAAGGTTGAAGCCTTCTGGGGCCGTGAGTGATGCGAAAGAGATCCCGGGGCTCTGGAACAATGGCAAAGAAGAAAATGGATTTTAGCCAATAAAAGTCTGACACTATCTCCCGCTCCGCTCAAGTGCGGGGATGTCATTGGATGATTTTCTCACCTATAAAAAAAACCGTAAATGTATCTACATAATATTGTGCAACCTATATTGACCGTCTATAGGGTGTTTAAGTTTCTTAGTTGCAAAACTTTAAAGATGTGATAGTGTTGTGGGTAGATCGCAGGTTGTTGTTATATGAGTTCAGAAAAGTCTTTGTTATGCTTCGTGGTATCGTCTCACATCAATCACCAACTATCACGATAACAAACTTTCGATAGGTAATTTAGTGTGACCCTGGGCTGCGGGATTGTTCGAAAGAGTTAACGCGGCCCTGGAACGCAAAGGGCAACTAAAAGAAGACGGGTGGGTTTTAGTCAGTAAAGTATGATTCCTCCTCTCCATCTACCCAGAGTTGGAAGACTTATTTGACGATTTCTCAGGTGAAAAAAAGATATGCGGCCTAATACGTAGCTCGTAGAAAAAGAGACCAATTAGTTCCACCAGGTTTCAGATTGGCTAAAATAGTTTGCTCTGAGGTACTTTTTGAAATAAATAATACCTTGAATCGAAATTGTAATCTTGTGTTAAACGCACACTATGCAGGTAAACTTATTATTAGTTGGGGGATTAGATATATAATATAAAAATCAATCGCTAAATGTGTTGCTGAGCGCAAATCTCGAGAAGAGCGAACCGATTTCGCTAATTCTTTTTTTGTTGTGTTTGTTATTGTTAGTAATGTAGGTTAGAGTGGGGTAGAGTAGTGTAGAGTTGGGTAGAGTGGGATAGAGTAGGGTAGAGTAGGGTAGAGTAGGGTAGAGTAGGGTAGAGTAGGGTAGAGTAGGGTAGAGTAGGGTAGAGTAGGGTAGAGTAGGGTAGAGTAGGGTAGAGTAGGGTAGAGTAGGGTAGAGTAGGGTAGAGTAGGGTAGAGTAGGGTAGAGTAGGGTAGAGTAGGGTAGAGTAGGGTAGAGTAGGGTAGAGTAGGGTAGAGTAGGGTAGAGTAGGGTAGAGTAGGGTAGAGTAGGGTAGAGTAGGGTAGAGTAGGGTAGAGTAGGGTAGAGTAGGGTAGAGTAGGGTAGAGTAGGGTAGAGTAGGGTAGAGTAGGGTAGAGTAGGGTAGAGTAGGGTAGAGTAGGGTAGAGTAGGGTAGAGTAGGGTAAAGTAGGGTGGATTAGGGTATAGTATCTTGAATCCTGCCCTTCAGTTTTATAATTAAGCGCACTAACTGCAGTTTTATAACTAAGCGCACTAACTAAAGCGACGTTCTACGTGGATGTGGTTGCGAATCAATTAAATGCGCGTCAAGCGATTTTAACGCGACGTGGTGCTTTAGTGCAACTCGCACTTTTCCGGTTTTTCCTCCTCTTTATATGTCCATACCAAGACCAACGACTGCCCTTAATTGTTTTTGTTTTAAAACTTACTATTTTATTACTACTTACTTGCAACTTTGTAATAAATCGTCATATAATCCGACCAGGAAATGTTTCAACAAGTAGTAGCAGTAAATGACGATTCCTCCGCAGAGATAGCCTGTCTGAATGTAGAACAAGTCGTCGGGGTCCAATGCTGAGCGAGATTTACCGCGGTCAAACTTAGACGCGCCTCCCCTGGGATGATCACGCTCAGCCAACCTGTAGACGATCACACGTATACGGAAACTTATTTTATTGTAGCTATGATATATGTAGGTATGTGTTTGAAATGGTGGTAAAAACGTACTACCGACACGTTTATCCAAACAGGTAAATTTATAAGTGAGGTGTTTAATGCTTTCTGACGACCCTGTACCCGACCCTGTACCTTCACGCACATATTGAAAAAGTTTCGTAACTTTTCGGGAAGGTAATTTTTTTTACCGTTTATTACATGGCTATGCCTTTTTTTGGTTAACTAATATATTTATTTGTTTTATTTAAAAAATTAACTCCGTTTATTAGAAGTCTGTTCTGAAACTTAGATATTGAAATAAAACAACGTACCTCGTAATAAATTCTTCTGTACTTTGTATTATATTTGCAATTTTGCATGCTTTATTATATATTATTATTATATATTATTTATATCATGATGATGATTATTTATATATTTGCCTACCTTAAGGTAACGCAAAAAAAGAACAGTAAATTTTGTTCAATGTTGACATCGTACATCCTACATATATCCAGAATTTCCAGTAACAAGATTTTTTTCTTGCTATAATACTTTCTATTCTATCAATCTTCACGCTGACATTGACTCCTGTATTTTCATGTCCTCCTTTACATACATTCATCCTTTTTTCAACCTCGATCTTTCCACTGCATTCATCAATACTTTTGTTATTCACTATTTAGGTTACATTATAGGTACCTACCTAGTCTTCTATAACGTGACACTGTGGGTAAATGCAGACCTATAGCCCACTGGTTATATGCATTTCATCTCTCCACATCAGTTGACCATGCCTGACAGGCGGAAAAAACGCTCAGGTCCCACCATTGTGTGGACCGCCCAGAGTACACGGTGGAGGAGTGCCCCACTTGATCAGAGCACCGCCGCGTCCTCGTGGAGCCAATCGGTGGCGGTGACCTCTCTTGCCGGGCCCTGGTTCGGGCTATGGTTCGAAGTGAGGAGGAATGGCAGGCGGTAGCTTTCTTCTGGGAAGCAGTAATGCTAGCGAAGGAGGAGGTCGCACGCGTGTGGGAACGAATGTCCTCACGTTCCAGCCGCTAAGATTCTGACCCCGACTACCAGCCACGGTAGACGTGGGCTTGCGGACATCGAGTATGGGTAGCTCGCCGTCCATCCGGTAATTGACCGGACCGAGTCCAGTCGTCAACAGAGCGTATTGTTTCGCGCGCTCCTCAAAGAGATGTCAACAAACCGTAGGGCCCCAGGTGGATCGATGCCCGCTAGCTAGGACCTGGGGGAATTTCTGAAAAGGAAACTCGTAGTCCTAGAACTGACAACTGAAGGTGTGGTTTTAGCCAATAAAGTCTGACACGCCTTCCTGCTCCGTCCAGAGCGGGTCAAGTGATTGGATGATTACCATCCTTAAAAAAAAAGTTTCTGTCACTGGTCACTTTCAAACTTCCTCTAGCATATATTGAAATTTTCAAAAGTCACATTTGCTATCGAATAGTCATTGTCTCCATGTTAGAGGACGGTCATGAAATCAATATTCATACTGTTTAGTCTTCTCTTGTCCTGAAACCCGTCAATTTGGTTCGGTCGCTATTGATGAAAACAAGACAAGGGTGTAAACAACTTAGATGGATCCTATTTATGCTTAAACGTTGTTCATAAATATTGATTCAGGGGTAAATAGGTTACTTTTATGGCACGAGTATTATACTTGAATACGTTAAAATTCTAATAGCGTTATGTTTTTATTCCTCATCATTATCATCAGCCTTTTTAATGTTCCTACTGTTGGTACTCAGGCCTAGGCGAGTGAATGGGCCGTAATCCACCAGCGGGCCCAGTCCGGGTCGGTGAATTTCACATATTTTCGAATTTTTGGTTCTAGGACATGCCGGTTTCTTCACGATGTTTTGAGAGCATTGGTAATGAAATAAATTACACAAAGCAATGCGCCTGGCAGGGTTTGAACCCGCGACCTACAACTCATAAGTCGGAGCCATTACCACTCGGCCACCACTGTTCTTTCTTTCTTTTCATTCATCATAACGTTTTCTAATTTCTTTTGCGGTTTTTTTTTATAAAAACATCGCCCCACCACACTACGAATAACTTCTGTATCGTGGATGCATTCTGGATCATGTAACAAGAGAGCCAGACTCGGAACACCTATCTGTAGGTCATACAAATATTTGTTCCGTGCGGGGGTCTAACTCGTGACTACCAAGTACGCCAACCGAACGTCTTGTCTCAACAAACTTTACTGTCCCCGCACACAGGCCTCAAAAAAACGCTACAAGCGGCCACAAAAAAAAAACTAGAAGACGCCGCAAAAAACAGTTGAAGCGCGTGACAACTTGTGGAAAGAGAAGCTTGAAGTGGCTTCAAGCCATTTTTTGTGGCGGCACCGCCGCACACGAGAGCCACAAAAAAATGCCGCCTCAAAAAGACGCTTGAAGCAGCGTTTTTTTGAGGCCCATGTGCCCACACTAACCTTTCGAGTACCGTTTTTTTTCTGTCATCACTTACCTATCGTTCTGGTTATTTGCTGTACCAAGTCCGAAAAAATTACTTTATACAATACATTATTGACATTTGAGCATAGAATAGGTGTACTTACGTAGGTACTAAAGATTTTCATCCTAGCGGAGGCATTTTTTTCTCTATAGAATCTTCTTATTTTTCGCTTGACATTTGACGTATAGACATTCAAACACTCTTCAGAAAGGTGTGACTGATACCCAGAAGATCTTTTTAGGGTTCCGTACCCCGAAAGGAAAAAAACGAAACCCTTATAGGATCACTTTGACCCTACATCTCAAGAACGCGTGGAGGTATCGAGTTGAAATTAAAAACAAACTCAAGTCTGTAGATTCTTGAAGTTGTAAAAAAACCAAACTTGTAAGTTAATGAGAAAAAAGATACTTCGGTTTATGTGGCACAAAACATACATTTAGACACACTCGAGGAAATCAAAATTCATAGGGTACTTCCCGTTGACCCAGAATCCTGAAATTTGGCACAAAGCAAGGTCTTATAGCACAGGTATAGGAATAAATCTGAAAACCGTTTTATTGTTGCCTATATAACAAAAAAAAAAAAATTTGCAATTCGGAAAAATCTTTGGGACGTCATTCGGAAATTGAAGTTTGCACGGAACCCTCAGTGCGCGAGTCCGACTCGCACTTGCCCAGTTTTTTTTTATTCAAAAATTCAACATTCAAAGTCATTTATTTCAAATAGACCAAATGGAGGCACTTTTAAATAATCAAATGTCGGTCAATGCAAGAAAAGTGAAGCTAAATTGCACATTCCAAAGCGTAGATCTCTATGGAGAAGAACGTGCAAGAAACTACATGGGTGTCCATGGAGTTTCTTTAAATCATATTATGTGTAATTATTATACTTTATTGTAAATGTGTCTCTTATATAAACATTTATTATTTTTAATTATTATTATTATGGCAATGCTATTCTTCTGGCAAAAAACAACTCAGCCCTACAGTGGCACTGGAACGCAAAAGACAACTGAAGGAACTCACATGGGTTTTATTCAGTAAAAGTCTGATGCGGGCCCCTCCCACTCCAGAAAGGAGAAGTTACTTGATGAACCACCTTCAATAAAAACGAAGGTAAGTAACTTTACAATTTATCGAACTCTACTGATACTGATATAGAACTGTTATACCTACTGATATAGTCATTAATCACTCGTAACTTAGTAGAAGAGCACATCATTCACGTAAATTCTCACATTTCTTCAGCAAAATTGAATAGATTTATTAAACGTAAGAAATTTGCTTTGTTGGAAGATTTTTAGAGGAAATTAAATGGTCATACCCTCTTAAACTGAGTGGCTCACAACAGCGCAACTGCAATTCCCTCGAATAAAGCGCAGAGTACATGTGCGTTTATTTACGCTACATTAAAAACTTTTTGTAGGACTCCAAATTGCGCTATTACATGGTTTCTAATTATACAAGAGCCGTGCTCGCCATTTTTAGGTTTCGTTTTAAAGTTTTAATGAAACTTATGGGCCTTGGGTCAAGAGAATGCTTTTTGCTCGCTTTTTTATCGACTTAATTATGGCCGTACCTTTGAGAAGCTTTTGTTTGGTTTACGTAAACAGGAAATATGACACAGGCGGTCTCGGTGAGTGTTATTGTTTTTTTAGGCGTAGCTTTATCGTATCTTTCTGGAATAGGTGTGTACGATATTAAAGCAACTGATGTATTCTGTTCCTGTCCATCAATTGTGATATAAGCAATATCTGACGCGTCATGAATAAATAGTTGAAAATAAATAAAAGCTAAAATCCTAAAAGTACGAGAAACTAAGATTTCAAACGGCACGTTTCCAAACGTCTGGTCATAGAACAATAATATCTAGTAAACACCTGCTAAAACCTTATGGGAATCCCTAACACGTGAATCTTAAAGACAACACAAACAATTTCATAAACGAAGCAAAAACAGAGCACCTAAAGCAACAAAACTGGGAACAAACAGTAGCAATGAGTATGAATTCGTCTGAAAACTTCAATATCCTGACGGAGTTCATATTAAAGTAAATCAAAGGGGAGTCGCATATCCGCCGGTCTGCACCCAGCCTTAAACAACGCTCGTTGTTTTGGCCGCCATCCAAGGCCTTGTTAAGGAAACTGGAGAATTTCGCGGGGCCACCATTGTTTCTTGTTGTGTATATAAAGGCGCGACAGACGTCCTGAGCCTTGGTCTGCGAATGTATGCAATAGAATAATTTCCGTTCAATTATTTCGTTATCCAGTGTAATTGAGGCTTTAGTGGTTATGCGGTACTGTTTTGATGTTTAATTTGGAAAGTAAGTGGTTTTGGTGCGTACGTGCTTAATAGTTATGTTTGTTTGTATGTTGCTTTTGTAATGCGTATTTAATAGGTGCCAGGGGTGCTCTCCTCGGAGTATACTATGCCACGCACTTTGCTTTTGTTAACCTACTTTTTTATGTAACTACCCACTATTTTTGTAATAGCTTACTACGTCGATCGGCTTAATTTATTCTTACTTAAGGGGATGCAACTCGACACACATTTTCACTGTTTTTCATACAACCGCTCTTACCCAATTGTGACGTTATTACACATTTTTCATTAGATGTTTTGGAAACACAGTATCTTGTGGATATTATCTAGGCTTCTATTGAAATCAATTTCTAATTTTGTGTAAACTTATTACCAAACCTTTGAATATTTGCTATTTTGCATCACTTCATAATTTACTTAAAAATAAAAAAGTCAAAAAAGTAAAACTATAGAACCTTTACAAATTTTAAGATTCTAAATGACGACAATATTATTCAAAATCTTTTAAGAGTTTAAAAAAATCAATTATTTCCTGGAACAAGTTTTGTAAAATATTCGAATAAATCACGAAATTACCGAATACTAACAGTTTCAGGTGTTATCTCTTTTTTTGCGTTGCGTTTTCGTCAAACATCGTGTTGGATTGCATTAGATGAACCAACAAACTTTTAAACCATGCTCGATGTAGATGATCAGCGAGTGAAAAAAAAAGCCTCTTAAGTATTAATATTGTATTTTCTTAGTAAGTATCTTTTCAGAAAAATAAATATCTGAAACCATAAAATCGATCCATTTGCTTAGAAGCTACGATGCCACAGACAAAACCATACAGACACACACACACAGACATACAGACACGTCAAACTTATAACACCCCTCTTTTCCCTCGGGGCTAAAAATAATAAGTACTACTCGTATCTCACATAATAATAAACTTAAAGGACTTATTGTAAACTAATCCATGCAATATAATTACGAAGTGCAATGCGATTAGATCGACTTAGATAATTGTATAGCTCTAGATAATTGAAAGTAGCGCACACACGAGCTGGTGGGTGATGCAAGCACTTTTCTTGTCCATTCTAGCATTTGTTGTGATAATATTCTGCAGACAATCAAATCGTACACACACACACACTACACACAAAAATCTTTATTTTAAGTTAGCTTGTTTTTTGTTCCTTTTTTTACTTTTTATTATACAACAATCTCCTTTCTAAGTATAAAAAACCGAATTTCTATGTCGGCCCGATACATTATAATTATAAATTAAAGTTATCTCAACTCAGGTTCCCAAGATAAAGGTTCTACCTAGTTTGGGGGCCACCATCCAAATATATGTTTAATTGAATTAGTTAGTTTACAGACAAATGATGTAATAGTTTTAAGATATTCTTTATTTATTGTAACAATAAACAATTAGCATTATTCTAATTCTTATTCTATGAAGACACTTTTTTTAATAGTCTAGTTTATGCTGTATCCCACTGCTGGACAAACCCTCCTCTATCTCTTTCCAAATCTCTTCATTAGGTTAGGTTAGTTCTGGAGTGGCGATCGCATACCGGAAGACGCAGCGTTGGAAGGCCTCCTACCAGGTGAACCCATGACCTGGTTGTTTTATTTGGTGGGCAAATATCAAAGAATGACAACCCCCGCTCTTGGGTGGAGCGGGAGATAGTGTCAGACTCTTACTGATTAAAAACTCACCCCTTTCCTTCTAGCCTTCATACCGGGGCTCGAGCTCTCTTTCAGATAACCCGTAGGCTTCAACACAACTGGGCCCCTGCTGTTGCTGCCTTGAGGCGCGCCAGAATAGTACGCGCCGTTGACGTGGACCGATGACCTGGTGAAGGTTGCGGTTGCGGGAAACCGATGGTTGCGAGACGAACAGGATCGTACATTGTAGCGCCACTTGGGGGGAAAGCCTATGGCCAACAGTGGATGTCTATCAGCTGAAATGATGATGATGATGATCGTAGGCTCATAGGGTGTTAGTATTACCAAACAACTTAAAAACAATGTAAGTATATAGTACAACTGAGGGACATATAAGTATAAAAAAGAATGAAATAAAAACACAGCATTCAATTTGAGGAAGATTTATCAAGCGGCATGTCTGACATGTAGCTTGACAAACCTATCCATTGTAGGCCAGTCTAACCTTTCTGAAAAGACTAGGAAAAAATGAGGGTTCCGTACAAACTTACCCATTTAAATAGTTCAATTCCGGAATGGAGGAATTCTTTTACTAATCGCAAACAAAAAATTGTGCCATAACTAAAAATTTACTGGTTTCAGATTTATTTCTATACATGTGCTATAAGACCTTGCTTTGTGCCAAATTTCAGAATTCTGGGTCAACACACTGTCGAGGAAATTCAAAATTCTTAGGGTACTGCCTAAAAATTTTAAATTTCTTCGAGAGTGTCGAAATGTACTTTTTGGCCACGTAAACCAAAGTAACTTTTTTTATTTATTTATTAACAGTTTCAAGAATCCGCAGACCTGAGTATATGGTTTTAATTCCAACTCGGTACCTCCACGCGTTCCCGCAATAAAGGGCCTTGACAGACAGATAGACAGACAGACGGACGTACGAAGAACAAAGTGATCCTATAAGGGTTCCATTTATTCTTTTGAGTACGGAACCCTAAAATAGGTCTTGTTCCCCTATTACACGTTTCGATAGTGGACCTTATTCACATTTTTAAGAGTTCCGATCTCTTTTTCTGAGATGGAAATTATTTAACACCTCCCGCTCTGGGCGGAGCGAGAGAGAGTGTTAGACTTATATTGACTAAAACCCGTATTCCTTCAGCTGCCCTTTTAGAGCTACCGCGGCATTAGAAAATGCGCGGTAGCTTTTACCCACTGCCCAGCTTTGCCATCCCTTGAAAGATTGCCCGTGAATAACAACTTCCCTTTTAGATATCTCTATCTGCCCTAGAGTGAGAAATGTCAAAGTATAATCACAAAATGAAAGCTTTTTTTCGCAGTGGGAAAATCTTCGAATGACATCCCCCACTCTTGGGTGGAGCGGGAGATACTATCAGACTTTTACTGACTAAAACCCCACTCCTGTTCCTTCCTACCTTTCGTACCGGGACCGAGCTTCCCTTTTGGATAACCCTAAGAAACCCTTTGGATATTAAACTAGCTGATTAGAAGGTACGTGTAGGTATCTTTTACAAGACTAAAAATAAAAAAATAAAAATGGGTCGTCTACTAGTCTGATAAATTATAATGACTCATTTTATCAGCCATAAAATATTCAATTCTGGTGCAACTAATGAGTCATTTCAGTACCTAACTACGTTTGGCACCGCAGCCGCGGTATCGGAGACCATCATTGATTTATACGTCTTTAGTTAAACGATAGTTACAGCTACCATTAATTTAGAAGTTACCTAATATTACAGGGTTATTTGTAAAACACTGGCAACCTCTCAGGACTATGCTAGTATGGTACTAACATCATAAACAACAACTATTGTTCTATGATTTTATAAAAAACTAGCTTTTGCCCGCGCAGCTTCGCTCCCGCTCTTCCCTACTCCACCCTACTCCTACTCTACCCTACCCTACTCTACACTAAACTACACTACTCTACCCTACTCTACACTACTCTACCCTACTCTACACTACTCTACCCTACTCTACCCTACTCTACCGTACTCTACCGTACTCTACCCTACTCTACCCTACACTTCCGTACGCTACCCTACTCTACCCTACTCTACCCTACTCTACCCTACTCTACCCTACACTACTCTAATTTTATTTTTTTTCCATAAGAACCTTATCCCTACAATAACAATCACAACAAAAAAAAAATCAGCCAAATCGGTCAAGCCGTTTTCATGCTATGTCGTGACAACGGAAAACGGGTTTCATTTTATATATACTACTAGCTTTTGCCCGCGCGGCTTCGCTCCCGCTCGTCTCTACTCTACACTACTATATCCAACTCTACCCTACTCTACCCTACTCTACCCTACTACTCTACCCTACTCTACCCTACCCTACCCTACTCTACCCTACTCTACCCTACTCTACCCTACTCTACCCTACTCTACCCTACTCTACCCTACTCTACCCTACTCTACCCTACTCTGCCCTACTCTACCCTACTCTACCCTACTCTACCCTACTCTACCCTACTCTACCCTACTCTACCCTACTCTACCCTACACTACCCTAATTTTTTTTCCATAAGAACCTTCTCCTCACAATAACAATCACAACAAAAAAAAAACAGTCAAATCGGTCAAGCCGTTTTCATGCCAAGTCGTGACAACGGAAAACGGGGGTCATTTTTATATATATAGAAGACTACTATACACTAGCCTAAGGGTGTGGGGATCGAGTGGCAAGGGTGCTTGATACGCCTGCGTCGCGTCATACAGACGTAGATAGGTATAGCAAAATACAAAGTTGAAATAAACAATGAAATCTTGAAGGTTTGTTTTTGGTAAACGTTTTAAGTTTTTTTTAAAGTCTTATATATAAAGATATATTTTATATATAATAAAGTTGTTGTTTTTGATGTTAGTAATACAGTCCTGCAAGGTTGTTAGTGTTTTACAAATAACCCTATATATGTAAGAAAAAGGCCCTATTCGAGAGGCTTTCGACCAGTCCTACTGCGACATGCTGAATGGACTATTTGTTTATCTGCTTGTGGCCTCCGTACCATCTACTTAACTTTTCGTTTTTTTCTAAAACTAACGAAGTTACCTACGGATATTAAAGAGTGACAAAACACCATCCGTGTTGATTTATAAATACATATTTTTCAGAGACTACCTCAACAATATCATTAAGGACGATAGCTAATCTATCAACTTTATGTCCGTTCATTAATAATACTGGCCAGTAATTAAAAGTTGCGTCAGTTTTTTTTTAAACAAAACTGAAATAGTTTAGTAGTCTAGATTTAAACAATTAATTGAAAAATCTCTGTAACGTGCTCGGGTAATATGTTGGCAATTTACGAAGAGCTTAATTTACTTCGTTCCCGACGGTGCCGTTGGTAAATTAACACTTATTACTGTTCTGTTTTATTGATCCCGTTTAATTAACTACTTTTTCCTGTAAGTCTTTTAACAGATTTGTATTGGTTCCGAGTAATCTGCACTTTATTTGCCGCTTCAAGATTCGCATTTTTGACGATTATATATACTAGTATAAATACGAATATTTAAGTATTTTAACTGTTTCTTGCACGTTTTTCTCCATAGAGATATTCTTTGGAACACAGAACAGAAGAATGTATGATTCCTGGGTTCAGTGCTTTGGAAGGTGCAACTTAGCTTCACTTTTTTTTTACTGACTGACATTTTGATCATTCAGAAGTGCTTGTTATTGGAATTTACGAAATTAGTACAACTATCACACAACGCCGTCTAGCCCCAAGCTAAGCAGAGCTTGTGTTATGGGTACTAGATAACTGATAAAAAAACCTACTTATAAATTTCTAAATACATGCATTTTATAGATAAATTACATCCAGACACAGAACAAGCGATCATGCTCATCACATAAACATTTGTCCTGGGTGGGAATCGAACCCAAGACCTCTGGCATAGCAGTCAGAGCCATTAACCACTAAACCAACAGGTCAGTCAGTCATATTGAGATAATTACGAGCATAGTATAGTGTTCACAATTGTATTATAATAAGTCTATATAAAAGAAACTGATTGAGTTATCATCGCAAGTCGAAACTACTAGAACTAGGAGCATGGAATTTTGTAGAAGGTTTCTATGGGGATCCTATGTTTGTATGGAGAAACCAACGTTCTTAACAAAGAAGAAAAAGAAAGAAAAACATTTTATTATATAATATTATTAAATTATATTATTAAACAAACATAACATAACATCAGTCGATAGGGAAGATATGCGTACATACATACTGAAACTAGTTTTTGATATGAGGCTTTCAGAATAATATAAAGTGGGCCCAGCTGGGTCGAAGCCCACTGAGGCCAAGGTTAGCTTCGAAAGAAATCTCAGCCCCGGTATGAAGGCATGAAAGAATAGGGTGGGTTTTTAGTCAGTAAAAGTCTAACACTATCTCCCGCTCCGTTCAAGAGTGTCATCGTCATTCAAGTTGTCATTGGATGATTTTCCCACCGTAAAAAATCCATACTTCTTTTTATTCAATCACTTCTCGCGCTCCACATTGGAATGAGAGGGTGTGTCAGACCTTTACTGGAAAAACTTACCCAAATTTTTCAGTTGCCTTTTGCGTTCTGGGGCCACAGCTACTGAAAATAGAGAATACCTGCTATTGTAATGTCATCATTATCATTAATACTGGCGGTGCCGACAGACGTCGTCCTGCTAAAAAGCTAGCTAATCGTCAGACAAATATTTGAGAATCCAATTACAGCGCCACCTATCAGGTGTATTTTATTTTCAAAACATCCAGGGACCCACCTAAATATTCATCTAAATCAATCTAGCCGTTTAGGAGGAGTTAGGTGACAAACACTTGCACAGTTTTTTGTTTTGAATATTGATAAGCTCGCGTTTGACCACCATCTCACCTGATGGTAAGTGATGATGTAGTCGACGATGGAACACGCTTGCCTAGAAGTAACCTATTCACTCTTGACTTTAATTATCTCGATGTCATAAATACGAGTAGGCTAGTTGACGTAAAAAATGTAATTAGTGCGTCTTTTAGATTATTCAAAAATAAGGAACACTTATTTTTTTATTTGTAAATTAAACCAACAATTACAAAGATATAGCCCAGTAAAGTTACGTGAAACGTTATGCCGTGCTGCATTTTTTCGCATGGGTTGACGTCACACGTAACTTTAATGGGCTATATGTTTGTTATTTTTTGTTTAATCGAAAAAAGAAAAAATACGTGTTCAATATTTTTTTTATAATCTAAAATACGGACTAAATTAAAATGTAGTTATTTTGACCCTGGAAACTATCCTATTAGCGGAAGATGTCGAATTACTATTGGCCTTAAAAGCTTCGTATAAAAACTATCAAAACAGTTTGAGGTATTGCGGTAAAGGCATTGGCTAGCAAGTTGTGCGTTCTCGTCGAACTATTGTGGTCAACCACAATACTATGTGTACCGAACAGATCGTGGTGCCAGTGGAACTGTTTTGATAGAATTTCGGCAGCAACAATTGCCCTCGGTATACCGAATCTTATAGTACAGTTGAAACTTTCATCGTTTCTGCAATTTTGTGTTTAATATTTTGTGTTACTTTTATAAATATAGCAATAATATAACATAAACACACACGTAGAATTTACTTATTTTGGCATTTTCATCAAGAATCTAGCATTTACACTCCGAAAGTATGACTCGATGAAGGTCAATTTTTTTGTTTTTTTTGTGCACTTGCCTAATTTTATTTCACCAACCTTTGGTTGACTGGTAAAGAATATCTAAGGCATTAAGTCCCTCTACGTACTTTTGTATTGCATGCATAGCATAGTCGGCCTTTAATTTCCCCACTACTGGGACTCAGGTCTCCTCTCTAGGAGAGAGAATGGGCCATCAACCACGTGGGCCCAGTGAACCCGCACTGGTGGATGTCACAGTCATGTCTTCGAATTTTTGGTTTTAGGACATGCCGTTTATTGACGATGTTTGCTTCACCGTATTGAGAGCAGCTTATAAAATCGCACTGGATAATACTGTTTTAACAAAATAAAAATCGAAAGAAGAGTGAGAAGTCAGTGTTTAGTAACGAAATTCCTAAATTAGAAACACCAACTTCCGTAATTCAAGTCATTTTGCAGTTTTTAATATTTTTTATATGGAAATGGGTTCCGTTTTATCAAAAAACTCAAAATTCATTCACAAATAGATTTAATTATTGGCCATCACAAACAGTTTTCCGATTCCAATAAAATTACGTCATCACAAATAATTGGAATTACGTAAATTTTAAATTATTCAAATTAAATAGCAGCATAAGTGAAGGGTAGCCATCCTTTCGGTGTTTTACAGGATGCATTTTGGAGAGTGTGCGCAGGAATTACGTGACTTGATTCCACCATCTCACTTCTAGCATCGGACAAGCCGACGAACGGCGAGTTTTCACCCTTATGTTGTTGTAACCTCTACGGTCCGGAACAAGCGTTTCACCTCGTTTATACCACGTACATCGAGAGACTGGAAGAATTTGCCTGCTGCGGTCTTCCCGTCCGATTATAATTTAGTTGTCTTCAAGGCAAGAGTGAATAGGCTCCTAAACTAGTACACCTGACCATCAACGATTGCATCACTGCTTACCATCAGAAGTGATCGCAGTCAAGCACTAGATTATATCAATTAAAAAAAAAATTACATAATTTTTTACAAAGAATAAACCTGTAGGTTTGCAGAAAATTTTGCCGAAAATTAATTGTTAGGTTGGTAATTTTGGGAAACTCAAAAAGCTGCTAGGCCTATAAAATTGAATTTCCACGAATGTTTGCACGACTGATAAGTCGAATATAGTGAATCTAAAACTATTTTACTATGTCATCATGTATGTACCTATATTCTGGCAAATAAATAAATAAATAAACGAAAATATTTGAGTTATTCAGAAATGAATAATAATGTAAACCTTTCACAATAATTTTTTTCGGAAAAATTTTAAATGATCGTTGCCATATTGAAACAGACTAGGTATATTGTGCTTACGGACCGGAATTCGTAATAAATGGGTTTTATATACCTACTTATATACGAGTACAACATTAGTTTTAGTATATCGATACTAGAAGTATGAATTAACGTAAGGGACATTTTTATGTTTTGCGTAATATACCCTTACACCAATCAACTTAAGGAACATTTTTACTTTTTGGGTAAAAGTCCCTTACGTTAATTCATTCTTCTGGTATCGATATGCGAAACCCGAAACACGTGTCCAGTATTGTTATTTAAAGAATCTATGTACAAAATTTCAAATCCTTATGTTGAAAAATCACAAAGTTATACGCTTGTTAGGTATGTCAGCAAAAATACATAGAGTCACCGGGCCATCCAGGTGATTGAGGGGTTGTTTTGCACTTGCACCCAGCTGTTTGTTGGCATCTAATTGCCGCTGTGACCTGTGTTGTACTTAGTGTCGGTGGTATCCAACTTGTGACCAAAAAAAATTGGGTAAAAAGAAATATAACATGGAGTGAAAACTATTGGATTATAATAATAATATAATTTAATATTCCACAAATATCACACAACGCCGTCTAGTTACAAGCTAAGCAGAGCTTGTGTTATGGGTACTAGACAACTGATAAACATACTTATATATTTCTTAATACATACATAATATAGATAAATTACACCCAGACATAGAACAAATGATCAAGCTTATCGCAGAAGAATTAGTCCTGAGTGGGAATCGAACCCAAGACCTCCGGCATAGGCCACTAACCACTAGACCAACAGGCCAGTCCTTCCATTCAGTGACTGATTCTGAACAACCTATATTCAGATTTCGTATAAACTAAAAATAAGTTTGTATACTGACAGCGATAAAGTCGCTTGCGTGAAAGTAGAAAATTATCCCAAGATACCATACTTCCAAGATACAAGTAGTATCTTTTCCAGGACATAGTCTACCCGCGTGTCAAAATTCAATTCCGCACAGCCGTTGGAGAGTGAAGGAGTAACAAATATACAGACACAGACATTCTTACAAACTCTGGCCATAATATTAGTGTGATAGAGAACTCTTAAGACTTAAGCGGCTCAAATAATTATTGAAACAGGTAATAATAATAATTAATTACTACCCTGTTCCCGATACCGATGGGCTACTATTTTTTATGTTTTTAAATGTTTTTTTTTATATGAAATATTCAAAAATGTAATTTATATGTGATTATTGCAAATAAAGAAGTAATTAATTTAATTAATTTTAAAAACATTGTTCAGGCAGGGCCCATAGTCTCAATTAACATAGTTCCTGGTGATCAGTCCACTTAAGACTTTAAAAACCATAGCCTTATATTAATCTTCCACATGTCGCAATAGTTTCCCTTCAACCGGGGGTTGTCCTTGGATTCACTAGCATAGCGCATACAGGGATAATCACCGTTTGTACCACGTTCTAAAAGGACCTCTGCGAGTTGGTTGCGGCTCCTCGTGTGCCTTCCAAAGTTCCTAAGGGAGATAAATAAATATATAATTCATTTAAGCATATCAAAACTATGTATTTGTAAAAGTTATAGCATGGCCTTCGACGCGTCTGTAAAAGTGTTATCATTTAATTAAAAAGTAATAAATCCATTTTTTACGAAGTTAATCCCCAGACAGTCCATTTAAAATTCTATACTTTTTATTGATACAAAAACATAATGGATTCAGAGTTCGAAACGTACAAAACGTTGGTTGACTCCCAAATGTCATTAGGATCTCATGTTTTTTATAGCTTGTTCATTCATTTAAATGAGACAGTATATAGCAGAAACGAATCCTTATTTGATTGAATCTTTTTTTACAAGCCAGCCACGAGCCACTCACTCCGATACAGGCGGAGAATTTGAATTTTATTCCAATCATGGTACACCATTTCAATGAAAACGACACGGTTTAGGAGAATACGTGGAGATGTAAGCAAACATAGCCAACACAATCATGTATTCAATTTGTTCGAGGATTACTCTTACTTTCTGCCTGATTTTTATTCATTGTGTATGCAGTATGTTATGTGTATCGTTGATTTCCCTTACGATTTGCTCGGAAGTCCGCGTGGTGCCAAGACGTACGTTACATCACGAGCGCTTGAAGCCAAGTACGGCAATAAAGTGTGTTAGCTTTATAGAGCAAGCGAGATCTTTGGCTAAGGAGCCAGGCACTTGTACGAGACAGTAAACCTGATTTGTTTAATTGTTTCGGAATTTAGAAAGTCTTTCACACAAAGTAAGGAAAATATATGAAAAGACTAACATTTTGCCAGCACTTGGTTTGAGAGAGATTTTCATAAAAACTGTTACAGCCATATTTGAGGGTAGTTTAAATTTAACTAAGTAATGATAAAAATCTTTATTATTCACTTTGATTAGATTTTGTGCCAAGTTTTAAGTTTATGAACCTAAAAAAAAGAATCCTCCTCAAAACCTCCTAAATGTTCTATTGGGGGGTAGTTTTGAAAATGACAACCATGATTATTTACTTACATTATTATTTGTGCTAACTTTCAAGCATATTGAACTATTTACATAGGTTAAGTTTGTACGGAAACCTCAGTGGACGAGCCCTTCTTGCACTTGCCTAATTTTATATATATATATAAATATTTTTTTCTCCAAAATAATTTCATTCAAAGCCACAGATACGAAAAATGCAGAAGTATTTGAGCTTAAGCAGTGCCCGACTCCAGACGTCATCACTTACGAATAAAATACCAATTTGTTTTCATCAGTTGATCCTCAGTTCTGAAAATGAAGCTTCAAGATTTATATAGCAAATGAGGTTTATGCTAAATAAGGAATAACTTAAAAATATCCTTACCCAGAACTTTATAGTCTCATTTGTTGATGCCAATATACGTAATACGGAGAGAGGACGCTCTAAAAATATCTTAGAACCGACAAAGTTTATTACAGAACGAATATTTTGATACTTACTTTATTCTAAAATATTCAAAGAGTCTCCTATGCAATATCCTGGTCTTTGGAATACAGTGACTATTGGTCTCGATCAGAATTCGCTCAGATTTTTCAACAAATATCCTTATGCTCTCAAATCTTTGCTATAAAATCAACTTCTGTGCGAGGCGAAGGCAAAATATTCAATGTTACTTCAACATTCGGTGGAACAAAGGTGAACAATGTTATTATATTCTCTACATTTTTTTAGTAACGTCGATGTATGTGTTTCCAGGGAAAATTTGAATGATATTTGTTTCCATTGAAAATTTGAATTTGAATTTTAGTTGAATCAAAGTAATAAAACGAAAACCATTATCTACACACATCGTTACTAAATTCAGGAAGCAAAATACCTCTACAATGCAGATTTGGAAAACAAAAATTCTGGGAAATATCACAAAACAAAATTTTGCTATTGAATTTCATATTGATATAGCTATGGAAAGTGCATTTATACAAAATTTTATAAAAATATTGATACGAGTACCTAGTGGATTTCCATTTAAATACTCCTTTCAGTAAGATGAAAATGTTATTTTAGATTTTTGCTATAAAGTTCCACGATTATTTTAATTTTGGGCTAAGAATTAAATATAATACCTCTCCTTTAGCATGTGAAATTATTTTGTCAAATTTTATTCCATCCGTAGTTTTGGCAAGTGCAGGATATATTTCTTACCGCGACCCGCCCTCTCCGCATAGCTGCCGGTGCTTTTGTCGTCATATACCAGTAAATCTTAGTAGCTTCTCTTAAATTTAGTTGCTTTCTTCATCAAATATTCCCTTGGCTAAAGCGGGATTTTGCTGAGAAATTGTTTCCAAGATATTTCAATTCAGAAGTCAATTGATGAGCATTGAAACAATTTCTACAAGTAGTATTTTTATTACACAAAAATTACGAGGTCGGGTTGGTTGTCAATGGATTAAACAGTGGTTGATATTATTTTTTTACATATCTACATTTACACTAATACTCGTATTATAAAGAGGGTATTTTTATTATTTTTGTGTGTATGTTCGTAATGAATAAACTCAAAAGCTACTGAGCCGATTTCAAAAATTCTTTCACCATTGGAAAGCTACATTCACCTTGAGTAACATAGGCTATATTTATTGCCTGTACAAAGCCGGGCCGGGCCGTTAGTTGTAAATATAATGCTGTTTAGTTTTGATTAGCCTGTAAATTCATTACTTCACGGGATTTCTGTAATATTGTTTACCCGTAAATAATTTCTTTATTCAAACAAGAATTTTAAAAACAAAGCCTCCCACAATAAAATATTAAAAAATCCTCGAATATTTTTTTATTTTATACGTGCATAAAAGCAATATTAAGTTATTCACTGAATACCAAACCGCATGCGTGTATTATTAACATAAATACGAGTATATAATAAATTTATTTTTAACCCAATGGGATCGGACGTGGGTTAATTAGATTCTATTGTTATAACTGTGTAATAATTGGGCGCGGGATAGATATTATGCTCTAGAATTATACTCTATTGGCTCGTTTATTTATATTAAGCCCAGTAAAGGGTATTTTCTTGGTCGAAATAATATTTTTCGTTAATGCGTTCTGCAAGTTCGCGGGTACGTCCTCGATTCTGTCGTAGCGCGGCCGAGTAGCGATAATTTTGCGAAAATGGCCGCCTTGTCGACAGCAGAGCCGGTGCTACGAGCCCGGGTGAAATAATAACCACATTATGATTTTAGACAGGCTACCGCTTAAAGTGGTTTAAGGTGACGCAAAAGGAGAGCGCGGCTTTGTGCGACTGTGAAAAATGTAATCAGGATATCCGCCTCTTCTTGTTTTGTTGTAAAAACTATGAGTGAATAGTAGCGAAAGGACAGGTTTATTCGTTAACAAAGGCGAAGTTTTCAGAATAATGTCACTCTTAAGTAAAGTTTTGCATCTTAATTCAGATAAAATTTTTATGTGACGTTATTAAAAGAGCTTACGTTTTAACGAACGGTTGCACAATACGTAAGGGTAGAGTATTTTTTATTCTAATAAACTACATAGAGTTTTCTATTTATTTTGAAGGTCATTTTTTCCAAGGGGCTTGATCCTGAGAGTTCACTCCAGCTCAATTGCATGATATTATCAACACATGGATTAGCTTTGCGAACCGTTTGCATTTCTAACCGTCTTCCAAAAAAGAGGACCTTTAGTTTATGAATCGATGTATAAGTTTTTTTTTACCTTATATCCTTACTAATATTATAAAAGCGAAAGTGAATTTGTTTGTTGGTTTGTTTGTTTGTTACCTCTTCACGCCTAAATGGCAAAACCGATTTTGATGAATTTTGGTACAGAGATAGTTGGAACCCTGGAGACGGACATAGGCTAATATTTTTTTTTAAGTGAGAAAAGGGGGAGGAAGAGGGAAGAAAAGGGGAGAGGAATTAAAATGTATTAATAAGAGCGGGCGAAGCCGCGGGTAAAAGCTAGTGATTTATATTTTTGCTTCCAGATTAGAATAGAATAGAATAGAATAGAATAGAATAGAATAGAATAGAATAGAATAGAATAGAATAGAATAGAATAGAATAGAATAGAATAGAATAGATAGAATAGAATAGAATAGAATAGAATAGAATAGAATAGAATAGAATAGAATAGAATAGAATAGAATAGAATAGAATAGAATAGAATAGAATAGAATAGAATAGAATAGAATAGAATAGAATAGAATAGAATAGAATAGAATAGAATAAACTTTATTGTACACCAAAAAGTAACACAGCTTATACATAAAATTAAATTTATTGGTACAATGGCGGTCTTATCGCTGAAAGCGATATCTTCCAGACAACCTTAGGATGGACAAGAACTGACTAAGAACAAGATTAGTATTATTTTTTTCAAAACCCAGTTCTGATGATGGGTTCTATGAGGAATCGAGGGTATCACAATGAAGACAGTTAAGCTAAATCTCAAAATCTCAAATCTCAAATCTTTATTGCAATCCATAATGTACATAAGAGGTCACAAATAATAAAAAATTTAAACAATTATGGACCCTGTCGGGCACAGCAACATTATAATGGTAGGAGAGAGGAATAGCGCTAATATACGTAACTATTTAATTTTCTTATCTGAATATCTATTATGTTGTTTAATTCATTTCAACCAATTCCTTTTTATTATTATGAGTAGATTCTATAGTTTTATATGTCAGATTGTTCACATTCAATATTAAAATAAATAATTTGCTAAAAATAAAAAAATACAATCTGATGTCATTAATAAGTATATAAAAATATGTAACAAAACAAAAAAATAATACAATCTGATGTCATTAGTAAAAATATAACAATGTCTCAAAAAAAAAAAACAAAATGATCTCATTAATAAGTGCAAAGTAATGTCAAAAAAAATTGCTATGTCATTAATAATTACAAAAAAAAATATTTAAAAAAAAAATTATGTCATTAATAATTACAAAATAATATGTCAAAAAAAATTATGTCATTAATAATTACATAATAAAATGTTAAATATAAAATAAAAAATGTGTTTAATCTATTTTCTAGTGAATTTATCCGTTAGGTATTCGTCAATTGTGTAGTAGGGTTTTTCCATCAGAAATTGTTTTAATTTTTTCATAAATATATTAGTTTTAATTAGTTGTTTGATGGTTTCCGGTAATTGATAGCTATTATGGCAATACAAATAATAAGTGGTTTACAATGGTTATGTTGAAAATGGTATTATCGAACTGATCTGATGATAATAGAACCGTAAACTAAGACAAGTTTGGTCTTAGTAGAATTGTCTTGAGATGCACTTTGACTAGAAGGTACTATCGAACTGATCTGAACTTAAGGTGGTGCATCACGACTCACATTTTCACTGTTTTTCATACAACCGCTCATAACTGATTATGACGTTATTACACATTTTTCATTAGATATTTTGGAAACACAGTATCTTGTGGATATTATCTAGGTTTCTAAAGAAACCAATTTCTAAATTTTTGTAAAACTAATCCAGTAAAAACCTCTGAAAATGTCCTATTTTGTATGAACTTTGACACTTCATAATTTGCCTAAAAATTAAAAAAGTCAAAATAGTACTCCTCTAGAGACCTTGCAAATTTGATTAAGATTCTAAATGATGACAACTTTTTCCAAAAACTTTTAAGGGTTTAAAAACAACAGCTATTTCCTGGAGAAAATTTTGTGAAACTTTCGAATAAATCTCGGAATTACCGAATACTAACAGAGTTTCCAGGCGTTATCTCTCTTTTTTTGCGTAGCCTTTTCGTCAAACATCGCGTTGGATTGCATTAAATAAAGTAACAAGCTTTTAAACCATTTTCGATGTTTACGATAAGCGAGTGGAGAAGGACCCTCTTAATAATGAATTCTAGCAATGTCTGAGTTACTCGGAATTGTCATGAAATATGGATACTCTGGCTGTATATGTACCATAACTAAAAAGAAAAAAAACTTATAAAAAAAAGTAATCGATATCATTACAAAAAAAAAAACGAACAAAATAACTTTATTTTCGGTTAAATAACAAACAAACAATACCAGAAACCTGTGAAGACGAACTTGTGATGACATGAAGATGTTTGTAAACATTTTCTTTACGCCTCTTTTTGACTCTTATATTTTAAGTCTGATACTTCTTAAACCCAAACGTAAGACAAGGTTCTACTGACCTACCTACTTTAAGGTCCCATATTAATAGATTAAGTCCGTTTTATATCTTACAAAAATGAAGATGTAAATGACACGTGCAATCCTTACTAATATTATAAAAACGAAAGTGAGTTTGTTTGTTATGTTTTCACGCCTAAATAGCAAAACCGATTTTCATTAAACTTGGTACACGGATAGATACTTTTTATCTCGGAGGTATGTTCCCTTGGGATAATTTTCTTCTATGACGCGGGCGAAGCCGCAGGGAGCAGCTAGTAAATCGATAATTGAACATTAAATATGTACAATTCAGAAACCAAATTAGCTCGTAGCATAGTAGCGTAGAGGTGTAGCAAAGAAGTAGCCAAGTCATAACAAAGTCGTAGCAGACTCTACGCAGCTTATTTCTTTTATCAAAGTTACGGGCATTTAAATTTTCTAATTAAACATGAAGGTGCCACCCTCTCCGTGTCTTAATTGTGCCGAGTGCTATAATAATCTCTGTTTTGCGGGAAACTGACAGAAATTACAACTCGGGAACAGAAAGCTTTTGTTCTTTCATATTTTATTATTATGGCTATTTTTAGAAATTAAATTATAGTTTAATTAGACAGAGATGGAAGGGTTTAGGTTACCTGAAACTCTATTAATTAAATTTATTAATTTAAAATTTAACAGATCACGAAGGATGGCGGAACGAACGCCAGATTTTGCCAGAACTGGAAGGAGGAGGCGGTGGGTTTTTAGTCCATAAGAGTCTGACACTATCTTCCGCTCCGCCTCTCTCGTCTCGATGATTTTTACTAATCATATTTTTTTTTGTAACGTAACAACAAATTTACTGTTTTCAGATTTATTCCTATATCTGTACTATAAGACCTTGCTTTATGCCAATTTTTAGAATTCTAACTCAACGAGAAGTACCCTATGAATTTTGAATCCCTCGAGAGTGTCCAAATATACGTATTTTGTTACATAACCACCGGATCTTTTTTTCATTAACCTAGAAGTTAGATTTTTCACATCTTCAAGTGACCACAAACGACTATATGGTTTTAATTTCAACCCAATACCTCCTCGCGTTCTCGAGATAAAGGGTCTTGACAGACAGACAGACGGACAATAGTGATCCCATAAGAGATCCGTTTTTCCCTTTGAGGGACGGAATCCTAAAAAATCAAGGTTTGTAGAGCTATGTAGTTCTTTGTCCCAATAAAACAAAATAGGCATATCCTATTTTATGCCTTTTAAAGATCACAACGTAGATACCACATCGATGTCGTTAAATTAACAAAGAAATTAATTTCCCCGTCTCGGCTTTCACAAGTAATTATTTGAAAACAGATTGCGCCTGTCACTGCGGAGACGTCGTGTACTTACAGGCTTGTGACACTTCTCCCCAAAAGTAGGTACGTTACTTTAGATTACATTATAATATAACGAATTTCTTATTAAATATGCCCATTACAAAGTGATCCTATATATGTACGTGTATGTAGATATTGTTTGTCTTGAGATAATTGCTTTTTCTTTTCTATAATTGAATTTGTTTGGCTCTCGAGGAATAATTAGGAATTTATTTAATGGAGTATCAAAACAAATGTGAATTTATTAAATATGAAACGAAAATTGAAGGAGAGAGTTTATGAATATAATTATTTAACGATGAGAGGAATTTTATTAGAGGACTAGCTTCTGCCAGCGACTTCGTACGCGGATCCTGTTGCTTATGCCAGCGACATTCAGTGTTATAAACGTAAGAGTAGACAAAAATAAACAGAAAGCTCCGAACTGCTAAGCTATCGGGAGTTACACGTGTTATTGTGAGTCAACCATAAAAGATAGACATATGCTGTCGTGGGATATTTTTTATATAATTTTAAGGAGAATATTTCTGTGTAGCTTTAACCATTAAGGCTGCAAACGCGATGGAAGCTTAAAAAATGGAGTAATTTCTCCCGTTTCCCCAACATTTCCCTTCACTGCTCTGCTCTTATTGATCGTAGCGTGATGAAAAGTATATTATAACCTGCCCAGGAGTATGAAGAATGATTGTACCAAGTTTCGTTAAAATCCATCGAGTAGTTTTTGTTTCTATAAAGAACATACAGACAGACAGACAGACAGACAGACAGACAAAAATTTTACTGTTTGCATTTTTGGCATCAGTATCGATCACTAATCACCCCCTGATACTTATTTTGGAAATATATTTCATGTACAGAACTGACCTCTCTACAGATTTATTATAAGTATAGATAGATAGATTATAGCTTGGGTATTTTCAAGACTAGAGTAAATAGGCTCCTCATAACTATTCACATAGAAAAGTTTTTATGGAACCCTGAGTGCGTATCGGACTCGCACTTGCCCATTTTTTTCTTTTGCTTTCGTGTTGTGTCCCACTCCTACAAAGAAAAGACAAACGAAATAAAATAAGAAATAATAAAATTAATAATTTAATTTGGGTGTCATAAGGTTAGAGTTCTTAATGAACTTCACCACCAACGATTGCATCACTGCTTACCATCAGGTGGGATCGCAGTCAAGCACTCGATCACATTATTAAAAAATGAATAAATTGTAAAACGTTGTGGATAACTCTGTATAAGATTTATTATAAAAATAATTTATTAACATAATTATTATTATAATAATTTATTCAATTTGGTCAAAAAGCAAATTGATGCTAAACAATTGAATCAGACGTACCAGCTTACCGCCTATAATATATTTTAAACCAAAAAGCAATTTCCCAAAAAAAATAAGATTAGCAGCGATAGCAATGGCTTACGATCGCTTAATTATATATTAAAACAAAATTCTATCGAACAATCGCACAAAACGTAGCAATTGTTTTCCGTTCTTTGTTTATCGTACGTTTCAAGACCAGCTTACCGACCTAAGTAAATAGCGACTGGAGATAATTCACACACAGGCTTATTTAGGGTGGAACTAATCAAAACCAGAGCTAACAAGTACCCATGAATAAATTTGCGCTCACATTTACATATTAAGCCAAATTAGAAAAACGATACGTTACCCACTCTTTGGTTGATTAAATAATTTAAGGAGACTATGGGCTATGGGGTATTAGTGCTTACCATAAAACATTTTATTGATTTTGGAAAAGATTTCATTATTACGTTTTACTCAAAACGATGCTCGAGGACAGATTTTGTCTTGCATATTTTTTTATTTTATTTTTTTTAGTTGCGGAAATCATCTAATGACATTTCCCGTTCTTAGGCGGAGTGGGAGATAGTGTCCGACTCTTACTGACTAAAAACATACTCCTGTCCACGCGCCGCCGATGTGAGCTCGGTCCGGACGGTCGGACGGCGAGCTATCCATTGCTCTGTCAGAATGATACTAATTTAGCCACTAGTTGTCTTCTTTGTAAGCCACTTTCTGAACTATCCGTCTTGGGATGACTTACAACTCCGAGCCCGCCATGCTCGCTCTTGGGCTTAGAATATTTAGTTGGCATTGCAAAAAAGACAATGTAGTTCATCACTCTATCTTATCTACCCGTTATAAAACGAGACGTTGGATCACGTGACCAAATAAAGAAATAAGTGTCTTGACTTAGATTTTTTTATTTTCTAGTTTGTTGTGGGTGAAGCCGCAGGTAAAAGCTAGTTATTTATTAACATCAAAATACTCTGAACTACTTGCTTTACTGTTAAATGAGTAAAATACTTAGGACAAAAAGCATAATATCTATTTAATTCCATTAGATCATTATTTTATTTCTATTACTAAATGAAACTACCTAAGTATCGAAAGATCGCCTTGTCGATACGCACACAGTCTCCTTGCCGGAATCTTTCACAACTTTTCTTCTCGCTAAACGACTAGGCACGCAGCTGAACGGAAAATGTAACTCGATCTTGTTCTAATAACAAACTTATACATGATATTCTAACCCTTATTATGTGTAGATCACGTATGATTCTTCTTTAAAAGAATAGTTTAAACCAAGATCAAAATACTAGTCAGCTAAGTGCTCAGATCTAGATGTTCGTAGATGGTACTGACAAAAAATATAATTAAAAATAGATACTAGCTCTCGTGATAATCGGTAATTACCCAAACTGCCTAATATCAGGGCTTGACCCTCGTAAAAGTAGAAAATTGTCAAGCAATTAGCGAGCATCGGGGCCCTCTTTGAGGAGCACTTGAATCACTTCGCGCTGATGACAACTGAGCTCGCTCCAGTCGTTTACCGGACAGCGAGTTACCCATTGCTCGACGTCCGCAAGTCCGTGTCTACCGTGGCTGGTACTCGGGGTCGGAATCTCGGCGGCTGGGGTGCGTGCCTCCTCTTCCTTCACTAGCATTACTGCTACGCAGAAGGAGGCGACTGCCTGCCGTTCTTCCTCGCTCCGTTTCCTCGAACCAGGGCCCAGCGCGAAAGGCCGCTGCCACCAATTGCCTCCACGTGGACACGGTTATGCTTTGCCCAAGGGTACACCACTACCGTATGCTCAACCGTGTCTCCCTGGCGGTCATCACAATGGTGACACCCGAGCGTTTCTTCGGCTTGAATCTGATGCAGGAACTTCTGCAACATTTGGAAGGTGTTTCCACTCCAGCCACTCCTCAAAGACTTACCGCCGTGATTATAGCATGCCCAGCACTGGGTTGCGACAGTCGTTGTCGCCATTTCGCCGTGAGAAACTTTTTCCGCCAAGCCGCGCTACTTTGGGATACATACTAGAACTCGTAAAGTAAAAGAAAAATATACAGTTCATTCTGAAACGAATAATATAATATTATTTTAAGAAAAATGTTTTAAATTTTCCTTCTTGATTTAGAATTTTCAGTTACTGTCCCAGTTCAATAGAACACATTGTCTGAGTTAACATTATTTCATGAAAATCCTTTTGTTTAAAACTCTTGAATAATATTCTAAGGAGTTAGTTGTCTTGAGTTATTACCGTCATGTCCTAGAACCAAATTCAAAGACATGTAACATACTACACCACCCGCACTGGGCCCGCGTAGTTGAATACGGCCCATTTCCTCTCCTAAAGAGGAGGCCTGAATCTCAGCAGTAGGAATATTAGTTATATTATTATTAAAAGAGTGTCCATGGAGTTTTTTGCACGTTCTTCTCCATAGAGATCTACGCTTTAGAACGTGCAATTTAGCTTCACTTGTTTGTTTGACTGACCGACATTTTGACAATTCAAAAGTGCCTGTAATTGGTCTATTTGAAATAAACGTTTCTGATTTCTGATTATAAGGCTCATTAGGTTATGCTTATTTTTTTATGCAGAATATAAAATATCTGGATGTTCCGGGTCTGGGTATCTTTTGTATGTGAATTCGCATGTTTATGAATGAACCCATTGCACGCAGAACAGATGATCGATGGGGACGAAAGGTCTCCCACAAAGTTGACCGATGACCTGGCCAGGGTTGCGGGAATCCGATGGAAGCGAAACGCACAGGACCGGTCGTTCTGGCGATGCTTGGGGGAGACCTGTGTTCAACAGCGGACGTCTTTGGGCTGAAATAATGATGATGTTGAGCGCACTCTCGTCGCATGATCGTGACACAGTGTGGTCAATAAAATAGTCACAGGATTAGGTACATCTATTTACTTTTCCTTGTCTACTTACAATTTCTAACGAAAAGCCCACTGCTTTCCGCCATTTTATTTGTATTAGTTTTATAAATAAAACGGCGGAAAAACTACTCGTGGCTATCTGCATTCACTAATCCAATCCAAAACATGCGCTAACTACCTAAAAAGCAGTAAAAACACCACTGCAAAAGTTACATTGCGCTCAAAAGCCAAAATAAAATGTTTGACGTTGTTACAACCCTTTCAATACTTGAGCGAACTGAGTTGGAAAATGTTGTCGCATACACTCCAGCATTTTTACTGTCCATAGAATAACATTATTTAACCTTATGAATACCGTAATTAGAGACACACATAAAAGAAAAACAATTAGGGAGCGAACGCCGGCGTTCGCTTAGGGCACAAAATATATAGGTACAGAAGTCAATTTACATACAAAGCGCGCTCGAGCAACGCACACTAAGTGTGCGTCCACACTGAAAGCGCGGTGACTGGAGCCTGAGGCGAGCGCGGCGAGCGGGGGCGTGCGGTGGCCACAGTGAGGCGCGAGCTCTTGTAGCGGTTTGAGTTACGTCCACGTACATCAGGTGTGCAACACCTGATGTACGTGGACGTAACTATGGACAAGGATTTGCTATTTTTACTAGACAGTCCGATCCTGAGATGGGAGGTGTTGAACACTAGAGATGGTTGTGCACGAATTGTGCGATTATTGTGGTGTGGATGTTTGCTTTGCCATATCGGTGGTTTAGATTGAATTGCACTTATGAACGATTCAGTATTTACCGCCATTTTAAGACAAACAAATACAGACGCACATATACGCCGAGTATAGACCTAGTTGAGATTGCACTTAGTTATGAGCTAGTGAAAAACATCGGTGTCTGAATTAGATTATAAATCTGTATTTTAATCATTTCTCCCCTTAATCTTAAGCACTACTTGAATAGATATTAAGATTAACTTAAAACTAGGTATTGATACTGATTCATCATCATCAGAAAAAAGGTTATGAGTGTGAATAGAGAAGAGGGAGAGGGAGGACAAAGAAAAGATAGATTGAATATCTGAAGAGTAATATTTAATAAAAAAGAAAGGGAGATTAATAACTTGACGGATGACAGGACAGAATGGAAGAAAAAACCGTGTTGCGCCGACCCCAAATAACACGTAACAAGGGCAGAAAGATGAGTTGGGCGCGCCATAATCACGGTAAAAAGTCTCCTCTTTAAAGAGTAGCTGGAGCGGCATGACACCCTCACCTTTCGCTTGATACAGGTCCTCAGCGGATATGGGAAGTTCGGTTCCTGCATCGGATTTAGGCGGAAGAAACGCATGGGGTCACCATTATGCGGATCACCAAGATCAAACGGTAGAGGGCGGAGCATCGCCGTGTCTTCGTGGTGGCAATCGGTGGCAGCGACCTCTCGCGTCGGTTCCTGGTTCAGGCTATGTTCTGGAGCGAAAAGGAATGGCAGGTGGTCGCCTTTTTCTACGATGCAATAATACTAGCGAAAGAGAAGACCCCCCCGTGTGAGGGAACGAAAGTCCTCACGCCCCAGCCGCCAAGATTCCGACCCCGACTACCAGCCGCGGTAGACGCGTAATCATGCACCTTCACGTCGTCGTCGTCATGGCGACTGAGTGGAAAGGAGGTCCTTTGAACTGAAATGGAAAATAACCAAAAACATCAAAACATAAAAAGAATTAAATTTTCAATAGAAATTGACTAAGTACAAGCTAAAGTAACACAAAGTATTTTTAAACCCCGCCTACGGAAAAAAACCAAGAAAGTATTTATAATATATATAAAATCAATAAAAATATAATAAAATTGTTTTTCTGTCGCTTGCTTCATTGTGTAATGTACCGTAAAAATATAATGTAATTTTATATTTGGACAAAGGATTTTTTCCTCCTATTGTTGCACAACTCTATGAGTTACTAAAATAACCATCGTGGGTGCGTTTACAAATATTTATATACCTACACAAGGTAATCACCTCGGAACAACATAAACAGCATTATATTTAGTATTTGCTAAACCTACATTCAGGTATGGTTCCAAATTCAAATTTTTGTTTTTTTGTAGTTATTAGATTGGCACAACTGTTTTCCATTTTGGCGCGGAGTTTGAGTTGCATCTGTTATTTATATTAAACTAGCTTTTGCCCGCGCAGCTTCGCTCCCGCTCTTACTACGCTCTACTACACCCTACTCTACCCTACTCTACCCTACTCTACCCTACTCTACCTTACTCTACCCTACTATACCCTACTCTACCCTACTAAACTTCACATAAACCATCTACTAAATAGTCCGAACAAAGCCTAAAAATTTGGTTTGGATAGGTGAGCCCGTTCTTGAGTTATAAAATAACAACGAAAAGTGGCATTGATTTTTATATATATAGATACAGTGCTGGTTTTAGTAATATCATATATAGTGTGTATTGCGAATTTCATAATGGACAAAAATATCGAACAAAGAGTTTGTGTTTTGCATCGCCAATGGAATTTCGTGTTCGGAGTCACTGAAAATGTTACAGAAGGCTTACGGTGAATCGACTTTAAATTTGGATGAATAACAGACATTTTGTGTATTATTGATCTTTTCCCGGTACTTTCTTGACAGAGTAGTATATTACTATGTTTGGATTACAAAGGTACCTTGCAATGTTCACAGTAGTGGTGGCCGAGTAGCCACGGCCTCGACTTACGACTTGTAGGTGGCGGGCTCAAAGTGATGCGCCTGCATCACTTTGTGTACTTTATTTCATCACCACTGCTCTCAAAACGGTGAAGGAAAACATCGTGAGGAAACCGGCATGTCCTATAACCAAAGACTTGTGACATCCACCAACCCACACTGAGCCCACGTGGTAAGTTACGGCCCATTCCGTCTCCTAGAGAGGAGGCCTGAGTCCCAACAGTGGGAACATTATAAGGCCGACTATTTTAAGCTATGCTAGTATACGAGTATTTGACGAAGTTCACAAAAATTTACAACACGTTGGTACCTAAGCATACACTAGTTTTTCAACTGACCCGTACAGGGACCACAAGCAAGTTGGTCCAGCGAGAATACACACTAGCCAGCACATTATTTACGCCATAATTGCCTGCCTCTCTCAGCGAGCCATTACACTAAGTAGACCACTTACTAATGGACATATTTGCGTAATATTAAGACTATTAATATCTCATTTCGAGAAAGCCTTTATCTATTAATTTGGTCTAGCTAGACATTAAGGCACAATAATCTGACAGGCCTGTTGGTCTAGTGGTTAGTGTACCTGACTGCTATGCCAGAGGTTGTGGGTTCGATTCCCACCCAAGACAAATGTTTGGGTGATGAGCACAATCATTTGCTCTGTATCTGGGTGTGATTTAAGTATCTATAATAGCTTTTGCCCACGGCTTCGCTCGCGTTAAATTCGGGGTAACACGGTTTCCCTGAGAAGTGGAGGGTTAGAAAGAGACAAAGTAACCTATGTCACTCTCCATCTCTTCAACTATCTCCACTATAAAAATCACGTCAATTCGTCACTCTGTTTTGCCGTGAAAGACGGACAAACAGACATTCACACTTTCCCATTTATAATATTAGTATGGATATGTATTTATTTAGAAATATATGTTTATCAGTTGTCTAGTACTCATAACGACGTTGTGTTATAGTTGTGGAGTATTATTATTATTTCGTTTATTCATAAGTACATACATACAAATTATATTTTTAAATATTCAATAAAAAAAAAATATAAAACATTTAAAAATATATAAAATAGTAGCCCACCGGTATCGGGAACAGGGTCCAAGCTACCGGCGCTCAGGACTCCAGAGAAAGGAACCTCCTGACTATACGAGCCGTGTCCAGTAATACCGCTTTCTGATCCATCCGCCTAACGAGAGCCTCTTATTATTATTATTAATAACATACAGCCACAAATACAAATTTAATGATGCAAACTCCAATCAGCATAAAATTACTCATTAGTTATTATCAATATACCTACAATTAATTAATTATCGTGTTAAACATGATTATTATATTGTGAGGCAAAAGAGAATTATTACAGCGAGCATTAAACTAGTTTCCACATCAGTGACTTATGTAAATTGTTTGACAACTTTTTTCGTTGGAATTTATCAAATAAACTCAAGGGGAAGCTAGCGGGAGTGTCAAACTTTTATTGACTAAACCTACCTGTGTTCTTCAATTGCCTTTTTTGGTATAGAGCCACAGTCAGTACCGTATAAAATGGGGTGAATAGAGACAAACTTTAAAGGGTATTTTCTCGTAATTTGAATATCTTTTGTAGCATTTAACTATATTAATTTATTAATGAACTAGCTGCTCCCAGCGGCTTCGCCCGCGTGATAGCAGAAAATTATCCCAACGGAACATACTTCCGGGATAAAAAGTATCGTATGTCCTATGCCAGGACATGGTCTATCCGTGTACCAAGTTTCATCAAAATCGGTTTTGTCATTTAGGCGTGAAGACGTAACAAACAAACAAACAAACTCACTTTCGCTTTTATAATATTAGTAAGGATTGTTAATCTAAAAAAATCGATGCTTTGTTACAGGCCGATATTAGGGCATCAAAGTGAAAAACCAAACCAAAGTTTTGTCTCTATTCACCCCGTTTTATGGTATTCCAAATGTTCCCGTAGCCCTAGCAGGCATCGGCCTTACTGTCCCTCTTATGTTTTGCTGACGCCTCTTTGAGGCGCGAAACTAAATAAAACATTGTAAAATAGTACTAATTCAAAACATAAGTCACTGTGCATTCAGTAGGGTTTTAATTGATAAATGATATAATAATTATACCTAAATGTTTTGCTGGAAAATTAACTATGAAAGAATAAACACATAACCCTTTAGTTTACTAGATTGCCTAGTCGCCTACACAAATACCCTCAGCCATATTAAGTTCCCCAAATTTATTTAAGTTAGAACCCAAAAACGCTCAATACTCGTCAATCATCCCTAATTCAACCCAGTGAAAGTATGAAGGTTTCTTCGTACGTAAAGTATACGAGTAGGTATAAACAGCTTTCAGACCGCCCAGACTGTATGCCCTGGAGTTAGGTCGAGAGGACTATGATAATGGGTTTGTCTGTTCCTATTTACCGTCTTATCTATTGAAGCGTGTTCACAAATTAGGAATTTCACACAGCTTAAACATGATCGGGGAAAGATTGAAGAAGAGGTATGTAGACCTGCGAGACTTTTCGAAAGAGGCTCTGACACTTAAAGGGCGTAGGTGGGTTTTAGTCAGTAAACATCTTAAAAAAGGTGTAATTACTTAGATCCCTCACTGACATTCGGGATTAAAATTAGCAACCTTCGTTGCGTTCTGAATTCAACATGCCGCCCGTGACCTAAAGACACTGCTTTATCCCCTAGTCACATAATCTACTATATGTTTGTAAAACACTGACAACCTCTTATGACTATGTTACTACTAACAACTGTTGTTCTATGACTTTTAAAAATGAATCATTTTGTAGTTTATCGGATTGTCATACAAAAAAAAATATTTCAAATTAACGTTCTAAATAATACGAAGTCTATGCGAAGCAAACAACTGTACAATAGAGGAGCGAGGATCGGACGGCCGCGATGCCTAATGCACTTGCGTCGCGTCATACAGACGTAGGTAGGCAAAATATAGAATTGAAATATGTTAGATAGATGAACGAAATCTTGAAGATTTGTTTTTGATAAATCAATTATGATTAAAAATTCATAGAACAAAAGTTGTTTATGATGTCAGTTGTAGCTGCAAGGTCGTTAGTGTTTTACAAATAACCCTGTATGTATATACATGATTTTAGTGATTACGTAGATATGTAGATAAAATATTTATTATTATAAGTACACCAAATAGTTACACGATTACTGGTAAGTACTTCAAATGCTCAAGATGTGTCAAACCATAAAACACAGTCCAGTAAAACCATATACCTACTGGAGTCAAATCTAACGAAATAACACAGTATAATTTAAAGCTTCACTTACAAAATGGGTAACTAGCCGAGCCCGCGGCTCCACTCCCGAGGAAACTTTTTAATTTTCCGGGATGAAAAACACTCTGTGTCCTTTCCGAATTTCAAGTTACCACTTACCTCTCTGCTTTATTTTATATATACATAGGTTCCTGATAAGTTGAACATCTTTTTTAGGGTTCCAAGGGGTAAAGCGGGTCATTTCGACCGTACAGACAGACGGACAGACAGACTTACGGTCTGTCTGTCTTTCACCAGCCTGTATCTCATGAATCGTGATTGTAAAAAAGTTGAATTTTTTACAGATGATGTATTTATGTTGCCACTATAAGAACAAATACTAAAAACATAATAAAATAAAACAACAACAATAATAATAAAAAATTGCCGTTTTTTGCTATGAAGGGTACGGAACTCTTCGTCTCGCATTTGGCCGTTTTTTTATATCTTATTATGCAGTAAGCAATCTAAACTAATAAAGAGAGAAAATTTGTATTTTTGTGTGTAGTTTGTGTTTTTGTAGTTTGTAATGAATAAACTCAAAAACTACTACGCCGATTTCAAAAATTCTTTCACCATTGGAAGTAAATAAAAAGATCGAGTTGCAAGAAACAAGAATGGTTTCTTTTTGTAACACATTTAAATTGATTTAATTGATAATATCTTAAAACTGTCAAGTCGTGTTTTTAAACCATGTAAATAATAATTTTGATTCAAATCATAAAAATATGTAATGATTCACAATATGAAAACATAACGTCAATAAACATGAAATATTCAACGTTGTGTCCAAAGCTGTTTAATCTGGAGCAACTTTTTTTATTAAGTTCTAAAATAAAAAAGTATTGTGATTCATATCCTGTTGAATATGCAAGAAATCAAGAATATTCATAGCTGGCTCGTTAGCGGCGGCTCGGCCACGAACCTGAAAAGTATCCTATTAAATACCGTGTACTATGTTATAGCTACTGCAGTTTATATTCATTTATAAGAGTTTACCTCTTTGTAAAGTTTTCAAACGGGTAAGTAAGTGCGTTGGGGTAAGATCGGCATTAGGGTAAGAACGTATAAATTTAATTTACACCACTTATTTAGCTTTATTTATAATGCCAGTCACATTATTGAGCAAGGTGGAACATAATGACGCGGCACACAATATGACTTGCATATAAATAAAGCTAAATAAGTGGTATAATTTATGTTTATACGTTTTTACCCCAATGCCGATCTTACCCCAACGTACTTTAATGTGTGGGTTGTAGGAGTACGCTTGAAGTTCGGTCAGATCTTTTGATATTATTTTGTAGTTGGCTCAGAAAACGAGGACGAAGTCTTAAAAATACATATGTTCTTATTTAAAAGAGCTTTTCAACATTAAGCTAAGGTCACAAAAGACAAACATACACAGGTGACAAGTTTTCGTGCTGTCGTAATTTTTATTTATTCGTTACGGACTAGAATGTTAATAAAAATGCTTCGTCCAGTACATGCAATAAGAAAAGAAGCACTAAAAGCAGTGATACTGCATGGACGGTGTGAGGAAAGGAAAAAACGAAATTAAAAAAGTCTTTCTGGTATTTCCTGCCACCCTAGTACCAAAAGTGAGGAAGCATTTTCGTATTTTTGGCTGACATGTTGATTTTAAATTCAACAACTGCCTGTCTACAACTCTCTCTGTCTAACACTCAAATCACAGAACCCAGGAATTCTTTCTTCTGTTCTGTGACTCAAATAGTGACTTTTAAAAAAAATAAAAAAAATGAACGCAAAAAAGGGTAATTTAATCAGTGAATCTGTATATATAAATACATTTTCAAGAATAAATAACAAGATATCATAGTATTCCTAAAATTTAATTAACGAAATTTCTATTAACATGAAACCGAAATACAAGTAGAAATAAAACCTTAATACTTTGAGGTTGTTGTTGACAAAAATAAGAAATGATTTACTGCGCAAGTCGACGAGACCGCAAACGTTCTCTCACGGCGGCGTCGCTTCAGCTTACTTATATAGACGGGCCTGATAAGTCCCACTTTACTCTGATTTGTGGCCACCGTAAGCACCGATATATATTTTCATCAACGTTATTTATTTGAACAAGTTATTTTTATGATATTCTTAAGGGGCACAAAGCGCGACAAATGTCTTACAAGCTTTTGAAAAATACTTTCCATATGTCAAGCATATTTTATGATTTTATGTAAACGTTTGAAACCATCAGAGAGTTTATTCGTTTTAATATAATTTATATTTGAGGACTGTGCATGAAACTGTAAACGTAGAAAATTGGCTGAAAAATGGTGGTGTATCGGTATTTTATTTATGCACTGAGGCATCTTTTCTTGTCCACATGAGTGTGTTAGTGTAATGTTATTTAACCAAGCACACCAATTAGTCTACGTTTTCACATTAAAGACAGTCTTTAATACTTACTAGAGAACTCACTGGCAACCGATTCGCTGTTCATTTATACCTACATAGATACCTATTCTAGTTTGAATTGTAATAACCAAGTAGGTACTTAGGTAGGTACTGTAGCCACCCTCCGTGGTAACAAAGGAACCGGCGCGACGGCGGCGTCGACAGTTGTTGACGAACGAACATCTCACTCCGGTTATTCTTTTAACTGTCGGCACAATAGCTGGTACTTAGTCGTTAATCCGAACATTAGCGTGGAAGAAATCTCCTTACAATAAGATTTCGCATTTTTTGAGTGTAGAGAGCAGTTTTCTGGAAAGATTACTTTTCCAAGGAAAGATTACTGTTTCATATCTGAATGGGAACAAAAATAGTAAGTTTATTGTAAGGGTAGAAAGACCCATTATCGATTCTTGAGCAAAAAAAAAATATGCTGAAATGAAAAAATGCGAAAATGCGTATATACCTATAGTATGGAAACTCATTTGAAATGCATTCAGTCATTTTTTTAAAGCTGGACTAAAGCCTCTCTTCTGAATCCAAACCTATCCAAACCTTACTTTATTATTATAGATTTTAATTTAAGCACTTCCTAGCCTGAAGCACACATTTACCCTAGTTCAGACAAATATGCGATTATGTTCTTTTTAATATTATAAGAATTTTTTTTATAGTAAATGTCCCTGCATTATTTTATAAATTAAACGATTATTCTTATTCTTATTATGGACTAATTCACTTAAAACTTTTTGCGACTATGAAATTCTCTACGTTTCATATACCTAAAGGTAGCTGAGCGACATTTAGCTCAGCGGTTCCATATGGAAAAGCAAAAGCAAAAACAACAGTTTATTTAGCTTTGACCGAGCCGACTTTGTAAGCAAAATCGGTAATTGACGTTGGACATAAGCTTTTGTGGGGTCAAATATCGGATTGGGTCATATTCAAAGGCTTATGAACCAAAGCCAGCAGTAAAGCCTTCGTTACATTAAATATTACAAGAAACGTAATATTCGCACGTTAATCAATCGAAAGAAAATTTTAGAGGTTTGGAATTTGGTGTCAATTCCTAAATATTCTAGACTTACACAGATTGTCATTAAAAACAACTGAAAACTTTATATCGTTTGTAGTTTACAATTGAAAACAAGTTCTTTGGGGACAAAGCAAGCTAACGATTTCTCTTAAAAGTACCTACAAAAGAGTGTAATCTAATGACTATCCACCAAGCAACTAAGAAAGCGTACAACTTCCAACAGTTTCACAGAGATACCTCTTCCAATATCTCACAACCCTTTGAACAAGTTTTAAACCAGCAAAATGTCACCATCTCTTTAATAACAACTAGCTTCGCCAGTGTGATAGCAGAAAATAATTATATGTCACTCTGTGGTAAAGTAGCTAGTAAACAAGCTTTTAATGAAAATCGTTTTTTCATAGCAAGCTTTTATAGCTCAGTATACCTACATAATTAATACTCGTCAATGGACGAATCACACGAGCTCAAACTCGATGGGGTTGTGTCGTTTAACTACCAAGTTCCTATAGCCACCTTCCGGTTCCATTATCAGATCAGGTCTTTGTCATAACAATTTTGCATTGTCATCTGATTTATACATGCATGCAAAATTTCAGCTCAATCGGTAACCGGGAAGTGGGTCAAATTTAATTTACAAGATTTGATCACAGACAAACATCGGGACAGGTAGAACGAAATAAAAGCTTGTAATTTGTCCTATAGTTTTTGAGTTTGTTACTTACTAACAGTATTACAAATCTTTCCTTTTATTATATTAGTATAATCAGATATAATTTTATGATTACGTACATATTACATGTTAAGGTTGAAATGAAAGATAACTAGGTCCCCCGTCAAACACAAAATGAGCAAACTATGTAGGTATTCAGTTTCACTATCCGTTTTCCTCTTGGGCAAGCATATACTCGGATTGGAGCTGGTAAATTCTCCTGGTAGAGTAAAAAACGGAAAAAGAAATACAAAAGGCATCCGCCAGCAAAATTACCTGGGGCCACGTAACAATGTAATATCAACCTTAACTTTTAAGAAATAAAAGTCAAATGGCAACAAATAAAATCTTGGTAGACATGTTCGTGAGCTTCATTTGGGCAAAGGGAGGTCAAACACTTAAACTCCGGAGATACAAGATTGCAGACGAGTTGAAGCAAACGAAGCAAGCTTCATGAATCGCTTTCGTGCATGCGAGGGGGATTTTTGAGGGCCGCTATGTAATCAACCTGCTATTTTGATGGTACATGCACTTGGTGAAGGCTTTTCATAACGTCGAGATATTCATTAAAATTAAGGATATCACTAACTACATCATGCGCTTAGATGCTTGATATTACTCGTACTTGACTCGTGAAATATGTGCTGTTACGGCGTTCATATTTACAGAGTTCTCTACTTAATTAATTTCGTATTTACCATTAAAAAGCATTTTGTGAAAGCATTCTCTTTTTTTTATCTCCTTCAGTGTTTGTAATATACATTCACGCTCTGGAATAACACGTACTTATAGATACAAAACAGATCATCACTGGGGACCGTTTGAAAAAAGGGAAAACAGGAAACGTGTGAAAAAATAAGCCTTTTTTCCCGTCGAAAGGCGTGAACGCGACGCATCACCTATTTCTAAAGGAACGTAAATAAACGCACCTTTAAGAGTGCGTCTGAATCGACACATGTCCGTACATCCTCGCCGTGAGTCAACATTCACTGGAGCCGTATTCTGAGGCAATATGGCATCACTAATTTATTCTCGGATACAAGCTTTCCTGTCAAGTGATGTGAGCTCTTTGTACTTCAATGAGACTGAAGTAATAATAGATTAAAATTAGCAAAAGTAATGCAACTTAGGACTCTGGAATTTCGGACTTTTAGAAGGATTACAAGGGGCCAAGCCCAACTATCAGAGGCCTCTTGACACTTTTAATGAAACATCGGACCAACCAACGATTATTATTTATATTCTAGTACACCTAAGGACAACCCCCTATTGGTAGGTAATTGTATACCAATTTGTAATAAGATTAGCCTTATTTTTGTACTTATACCTTCTGTTTATTTAATTTGATTTAAAAAAAAAGTGAACTTAAATTAGAAAACGGTGAATTCGATTTTAACCACAAAAAAAAAACAAAAGCTAACCGCGTGTCTCTTATATTCCGACGCTGTAATATTCAACTGTCATGCAAGAAAACCAATTCAAAAGGTAAAACGAAAAGAAAAAAAATCGGAATAATCCTTTCTATCGCTTAGTGTATTCAGAGGAAGCTTATAATTACTACAACTCGTTGGTGCGGTTGCCTTTGCCACGTCATCAAAGGGGATGCAAGTGACGTCGCTACTTGCAAAGAAAACCGCTTTTGTTTTCTTTGACCGGGACCTCACCACACGACAACTTTTAGATTTTCTTACCTAGATTAGTTCTTTTCATTTATTCTCTGTTTTATCGAATAAATATTTTTTCAGAAAACGATTCAATTTTATGTTGGACTAGCTTTTCGTCGTCCGCGTACATAAAATATAGCCTATGTCACTCAGGAATAAAGTAGCTTTATATCAGTAAAAAAAAAATTGCAATCGGACCAGTACTTCCAGAGAGTACCCGCCGTACGGCGAATATCCACCCTTACGTTGTTGAAATCTCTACGGTCCGGACTAAGCGTTTCACCTCATCGTTTATACCGCGTACGTCGAAGGACTGGAATAATTTGCCTGCTGCGATCTTCCCGTCCGATTATAATTTGGGTGTCTTCAAGGCTACAGTGAATAGGCTTTTAATAAACTAGTGCGCCTTACCATCAGAGATTGCATCACTGCTTACCATCAGGCGGGATCGTAGTCAAGCACTAGTTTATAATAATTAAAAAAAAAAGAAATTAATTACATCCTACAATCAAAAAATCATAAAAACAAAAAAAACTAACTTTAATATATTATGTAGATATATTAAAAGAAACACACAACTACAATATTGGTAGTTAAAATAAATGGGGTTGCTTGACAAATCAAAACGCTTAGTGCACAAGAGCAAAGTTCGAGCGAACCCCGTTGTAAATCTAGATCGTAAACTAACATTAATCGTCCGTAGAGAACAAACTAGTTTCTCTAATTATTTCCTCGCCTTCGACCCTCTGGTTTTGTCTCACGGATTGCTGCATTCAAGTAACGACACCATTAATCGTGAAATTCAATGGGATCCTTAGTGCGTCACAAAATTGCACGAAATAATGGCTTTGATAAATTTGTCACTGAGGGAAATTAAAATATATATCGGAGTACCAAATTGGGTGTTGAAATTGTTTCCGATACGAGCTTCGTCACTTCTCCGCTTTCTACTCAAACTCAATACCTCAAGCGGGAGGGAAATGTGTGTTGTGGAATCTGAGCGATATGTTCCATTATGCCGACAGCCCAACATACACTCGTATTGTCTTCCTGCCGTCAAAGCCCAAAGGAGGGAACGGTAAGTTACTCGCACAAAACTCGCGGCAAATCGGAGCGGTCCCCAAACGGGAAAGGGTGTAAGTACGTAACAAACATTGGGAAGTATATAAAAACGTATACGTATAAAATAATGCAAACTACGCCACTAACTAAAAAAAAACAACTAGCCAAGTGTGTGTTAGTCTCGCTTGTTGAGAGATAGACAGCAACAAAAAAAAAAAACAATAAAAAAAATATATATATATAAAAAAAATATTAGTATCTACATGTTGTTACTACATTATGTGTATCTACGAGTGTGTATGCCAAATAAAATAGTTTTCTTTCTTTCTTTCTTTCAACACTGAATGGAAAAATTAAAGTTTAAATTTTTAGAACTTTCCTTTTGGTACTAAAACACTAACATCAGACACTGTGTTCTGATTACGTAGTTATTACTCTATTCAAACTTTAGTTATTCAGCAAGTTGAGATAATTAATTAGTAGTATTTGCTAAAAACCATTTATTTGATTTTAAATCGTTTTCGTAGAAACAACTCAGGTCTTGATATACAAATATGGATATTAGAGATAAGTTGACCACTGCAGAAACAATTTGACCAAATGGGGTATCCTTGACCCATCGCAAACACAGTGCCTCCTTTCCTGCTCAGCGTACACAACCACCTGTACCTTCCACGAATTGAACGAGGTCAATGACCAACTATCAAGCTATTAAGGTGGCTACATATTGGTCGGACCAAATGCGAATCAACACGAAAGAAAAAGAAGAACATACTGATATAAAGCGATTCCATTTTTGAATTTGATTCACGGAACCTTCAAATATAAATCAACACGAAACATTATTAATGGACTCCAGTGACAATGTCTACAGACACAGGAAATAAAATATCCGAATGCAGTGTTGCAAGCTTTCCAGTTCCAACCCTAGGTTGCAATACTGCCTGAGTATATAGCCTGTGTATCTCAGCGGTATAATAATACCGCCCTGCAATCACGGGTGTGTTTACACAAGGACCGTGGTATTTATTTGCTAAACTCTTGAACCCCGCCCGGTGGGTAACGTCGTACTAATTTTCAAAACGAAAGCTGAATAAGCTTTCGATTGCGGATCTGGTAAACATGCCCCGACCATAGGTAATTGGTTTAATTTAAAGTTAATTTTGATAACTTTTTATTTAATGATGGTCCCGGAATTCTGATACAATACAAATTTTTGAAGTACCTCTAATTCTAAATATAGAAAAGGAGGGATGTTCACTCGAAATCATTCTCAGTCTGTGTTTTTGTGTGAACCTATTCAGTTGAAAGACGATGAGATGTTTACAAACCATTGATTGATAACACCGATATTTGAAAATATCATGGGTGAACTGATTTTACATTGAATCGGAACTTTTCGACTTTTGCGCAGAGAAAAAAAATTATCGATTAAATAAAGTGCGGTGTTCCGCCGGGATCGGTACTAGGACCACCCTTGTCGACTACGTGCTGCGCGGCGACTTCCTTGATGGTTCTAGCCACGAGGTTCTAGCGCAGGGAGAGTCGTACCAGGTGGCGGTCGATCTAGCGACACGCAGGGTTACGATAGTCGTTGATAGGATCCAGCATTTGGGACTCGAGGTGGCGCTGCCCAAGTTAGAGGCAATGTGTTTTTACGGCCCTCGGAACGCGCCACCATCGGGTTCCCAATTAACGGTAGGAGGAGTACACGTCAGCGTCGGGTCGACGATGAAGTACGAAAAAGTAGAAGATGAATTTGGTGGAGCATTGCCGAGGTCTGGCTCCCAAACCGACCTGGACTGGGGCTGCTCTCAAGTGGCTCCTAGCCTCCTTGAGGGTCTAGTCCAATATTTATACTTTTTTACCTTTAGCTTCCCAACGTAGTTTTAATTCCTCTGATACGCTTTAATCCATTCAGTACGATCTTTGAGTTATCCTCGAAGCGAAGAGAAATCTACAGCTCAGTTTACAAAGGTAAAACTCTACATAGATTTGTTATAATTAAAAGTTCTACACAAAGAGAACTCGATCAATCGTTGAAATTATAATTTCGAATCAGTTCAATCGCTGTCATTCTTTTAAAAGCTGGGAACGGCTCTGCAATTGAATAGGAGTTTTCAATTAAAAGTGAAAACCGAATGAAAGCCTGTCCAATAGGTTAGGGGCGTGTTACGAACACAGTAAGTGGCCAGACGACAAAAGACTTCGCAATTAAATTTTCGGATTCCAAAGCCGTACTTAAAAAGTTCCTAATTTAATCCTAGTTTCATTCTAATCAAAGATCGGATGTTCAGTAGTTAAGTAATAGAATTAGTGTCTCAAGCGACTAGGCATTCGGCGTATCTTTAGTATAAAATTGTCATTAATTAATATTAAATTTCTCGTTAAGTTTCTCTAAATTCACCTACATAGTGGTTTTGTATAATGATTTACATATTTTATTCTGTAACATGCTCCCGAGGCTTTATAATAAATTCATCGTAATCTAAAACATCCACATCATAATTTACTTTATCTTGCATATAACTCACACGTATATCGTGTGTACTTAAGTACATATATATTTCTTGTTGGTATGTATTTTGTGATCCAGACGACTTGGGAGCAGTATATCCTAAACTTTACCCAAAACCGGTTTGCAATATTAATGTATTGTACGTGGTAATCTTACTGATGTCGATACTGAGCCGAACAACTGAAATTATAATAACTGCTTCCTTAAACTTGGTGTGAGTATTATGTTATTCTGATAGGTTACCTATGACGTTGCTATTTTCTAATAATAGGTCACTTTGGGCTGTGGGTAAGTTCAGATTGACTTGAAATTAGAAGTAAAAAAACATTTATCTCTTATTCCTTTTTCATTTGTTTCATTGTTTTTTTTTTTTTTTTTTTTTGTTTTCTGTATGTAATCTTTGTATTTATATCTCATATTTTTTAATATGAGTTCTAACGCGTCTCAAAGGATACGCATCATTAATTCCATACCTAAGAGTATATACGCGGTCTTAGTATTGTTAACAAACTAGCTGTGTTTGTAGCTTCACAGTTAAAGACCTTACATCTGCCAAAATAAATGGTTTTACGTGTATACGTAACTAAAAAAGTATTAGTAATAGCTGGTACATATGTGAGAGGTAAACGGGGGCACGTTTTGGCCTAACTACCGGGTTCAGGGCGGAGCTCACGTGCGCTCGTTTTCGTCAAAGAAATTTACGTATATCTGTAGGCTGCGGTGATGAACTCACGGAAAAACCTCCGTGAAATTACCTTCTTAATTATGCTTTTGGGTATACATATAAAGTAGGTTCTTTCAGCTGCCTACCTGTATTACGTAGTCTGTTTACCTCTTGTTTTTAATTTTTTCCTTAGTATTTGTTGTTTTCTGACCAGAAATTTAAGTAAGCATGTTTTTAGTTTCACCTGTCCCGATATTTGTCTGTAATCAAATCTTGCAAATTTTTGATCCACTTCCCAGTTACCAATTGAGTTGAAATTTTGCATGCATGTGTAAATCAGATGGCAATGTAAAATTATTATGACATGGAGCTGATCTGATGATGGAACCGGAAGGTGGTTATAGGAACTCAGTAGTTAAACGACACAACCCCATCGAGTTTATGCTCGTATGATTTGTCTTGACGAGTATTAATTATATAAGTATTGTACCGTGCTATAAAAGCTTGCTATGAAAAACATATTTTCATTAATATTTGTTTTTTTATTACTTATACTAGAATACAACGTCACTAAAATATTGAACTGATTGTTTATATACAAACACAAATCACAGTTACGATTCAAATTAATGATTTAGATCTATCCGTTAATCGTTGTCGTACTGTTCCCGTTTTCAAAGAACCTTATTGATTAATAACTTGTTTTAATAGAAGCTTAGCAACAAAACAGTAATTACAAAGTTGAACGGTGTAGGCGACGCTTTTACAACAAGGGCGATTTTCCACAAAAGATATCTTGGAGGAAGGAGGAAGCTAGTCCGTGCACAAGAAAGATATCCACCAATAGGTTCGCCTCATTTTCCTAGTCTGACTTAGCTCAAATCTGGCGGAAAGAGGCTTTTTTTTCGGTGGGAAAAATCATCTAATGACAAAACCCGCTCTTGGGTGGAGCGGAAGAAAGTGTCAGACTCTTACTGACTAAAAACCCACCCTGTTTCTTCTAGTCTTCATACCGGGGCTCGAGCTTGCTGACAACGCGCGGGAACAGTGCGCGCTGTCGACGTCTTGGTTTCGGTCCGGACAGTTACCGGACAGTCGGACAGCGAGCTACCCATGGCTCGTCGTCCGCGAGCCCGCGTCTACGGTGGCCCGAATCCCGGCGGCGGCGGCGAGAGCGCTGTTGCCTGACGCGGTCGGCCTCCTCCTTTGCTAGCATTACTGCTTCGCAGAAGGAGGCGACCGCCTGCCATTCTTCCTCGCTCCGGACCATGGCTTCGACCAAAGCCCGGCGCGAGAGGTCTCTGCCGCCGATCGCCGCGGAAAAAAGCTCGTGGAGCGTGATAATGACGTGTGCGAAGGATGCAAGTGAGTAGAATGTGGAATGTGAGTGAAGTCTATGCGCAAGAGCGTGAAATGTGGGCGAGCACTATACGTTAGAGACGCCCACCGCGCATACAGCGAGATAAAGACCGCTACACTACCTCGCAAACACCTTTTCATTGCTTTGTCACACATCCTAACCTCGCTTCCTCCTCGTTCATCATCATCATCATTTTAGCCGAAAGACGTCCACTGTTGGACATAAGCCTCCCCCAAGTGCCGCCATAATGACAGGCTCTGCGCGTCTCGCATCCATCGAAATCCCACGACCAACCCAGGTCATCGGTCCACCTTGTGGGAGGCATTCCAACGCTGCGTATTTCGGTGCGAGGTAGCCTTTCCACCTTTCGTCCCCATCGACCTGATCTGTTCTGGAAGGAATTGTTCGGTCCATGTCTGTAACCTTGGTTCTCGTGCTACTTTAGCTTTAGCGGAACAATCATACATTTTTCATAGCGCCGCAGCACATCCTCGCACAGCCTAGCTACCTCGCACAGCTCTGATGGAAAAGCACCTTTGAACGAACGGTGTAAGCGACGCCATCTTTGTTGAGCTCGCCAGACTCAATCTTAAGTTTTAACTCTCTATATCTGGGTGTTACAGTAACGATTATAGCTTAAAAGTATATGTAAGAACGGGTCCTCCTGTAACCTATGATCATAGTTGTATATAAATAAATGTCAAGTTAAAGTCAAAGGATCAAAAATCACTCAATCTTTTATCGTAATTATAACTAATGTAATTTCTAATTCTGTCTTTCTAAATCTAATACGGTGTAAGCGACCAAAACATGGTGGATATGTGCTAGAAAAATGGTTTCGCTATTATCAATTTACTAATATAGGTACGTGACTGCCTCATCAATCTTTTATTATTATTATTGTATTTGTGATAATTGTGACAATGTAACAATTTAAATTAATCTAGTTTTAAGGACATGTTTATAATTTTCAATCTGTTTGACACAATTATGTTGTTATGAACCAAAGATATTAGGTATTATGTTACTTGCTGCTTCGGAACCATTCATGGGCGAGTTCGACTCCCACTTGGCCGCTTTTTTTTAGGTGGGAAAATCATCCAGTAGCATCCCCCGCTCTTGGGCGGAGCGGGAGATAGTGTCAGACTTTTACCGACTAAAAATCCACTCCGGTTCCTTCTTTGCCATTGTTCCAGGGCCCCGGGGATCTCGTCATCACCCATGGGGACGTGGTCGACTGTGTGACAATTTTCATCTAAATCCATTCATTCGTTTGAGTATGAAGGAGTAACAAACAAACTCTTAGGTACATATTCATACATAGATACTTACATAAGAACTTAAAGACTTTATAATATTAGTATACCTACCTAATTAATTTCTCCATCATTGAATCCAGCCAAAAACCTATAACAACAAATCGTAGAAGCATTTACAATTCTGACATTTTCAGTTTCTGTTCCAATTCAATCATTTTCTTCATGAAACCTTATTCAATTTACAATTGATTAAAACTTTCAATTTTCCATAGCCTATCTATGTATAATAATTTATAGGAGACTTAATATTGCTCCCAGTACCTGTCCAGGCGCGATCTATTGAAACTCAGCCGAGCATATCACGTCAACTTTATTGCAAAAATACCTCGCCGTTGGTTGAAATGCACCATATGCCGAAGTTTATGCATTTTATCCTCCGGTAAATATTAAAAGGAAGATATTAAGTCAGGTGGGAAACACGTCATTTGATAGAGTGTGTGCTTGTTACTCGATACTACACTGTGCTTTTCAATTGTAAAATGAAAGGAATTTCGCTGAAATATTTTTTGCTGTTTTTTGTTTTGTTGGATGTTAGACTTGACTTGACAGAAGCATCTCATTTCATTTATTCAATAACAATTTTTTACAAAAATAAAGCATATTTTTTGAGGTCCTTCCGTATTTTTTTGATTCATCACATCCAAAAGCACAAAAAAATGTGACACGCAGTGTTGGAAAGGCTCTCACGAGAATCGTAGTGGTCGGAAATAAATTATTTTAAAAGTTTTGATATTGTTTTGGTGTACAATAAAGTTTATTCTATTCTATAAATCCTTCATTACGTTCGGGACTAAAACTAAGCAATATTCTTTTCGTTTGGAATTTAAGCCACTATTTTATCCTCTTATTATATAATCTATCATATAATCTACTATTATATGAAGTAAGTTATGTAAAATTCTCCTTTGTACGCTATAAATAAAACCATTGAAAGTGTTGTACCTTCCTAACTATCATAATCTATAATACTGCTTCAACAATAGCAGCCCAACAATAGCCCGTTTCGATTTTAAAATAGACAAATAAATTGTAGCTATTTGAACAAATCTGTTTTGTGGCACAATACAATAATACGTACAAGATACATCGCTTCTTCAATTTAGTAGACGAAGAACGGAGAACAAGCGAAACAGAGCGAATCCAGCGAAACAGGATATTTCAATGGCGCTCGTGATTCGTAACCGCGCCGCGTGACATACAATGAGCGCTATAACTTGATCCTATTCGCGCATGTAATTAATCCCGCAACTACATTAAGCCAGCATTTGCATGCAAATTTGAATCCATATCCGATAACCTTAATTCTATAGGTAATTAACACTTTTTTTTACATGCTTTTATTTAGTTTCACCTGTCCCGATGTTCGTATTTCATGTTTGTGTTTCTGCCGCGGGAGCCTCACTCGGCAACGAAAATGCAATATCGTCAACCACGACCACTCTGTCAAGAGTCGAACGACTAAGGAGTGGAAGTCCCGATGTTTGTCTGTCATCAAATCTTGCAAATTTAATTTGATTCTCTTCCCGGCTACCGATTGAGCTGAAATTTTGCATGCATGTGTAAATCAGATGACAATGCAAAATTATTATGACATGGAGCTGATCTGATGATGGAACCGGAAGGTTATAGGAGCTTGGTAGTTAAACGCCACAACCCCATAGAGTTTGGGCTCGTATGATTCGTCTTGACGAATATTAATTAAATAAGTAGATACTATACCGTGCTATAAAAGCTTGCTATGAAAAAAAAAATCACAAAAAACTTGTTTAACGATTAATTAACAGAAATCGCATGACAGGGTCAAGATAAAAAAAGAAAGAGAGGTACGATGAAAGAGAGGGAGGACTTATATGTATATCTTCCTTAGGAACTGATAAGAAGTGGCTCTGAACCGGAAACAGTAGAAGGAATGACAGGAGGCATTTACCCAGAAGTGTGACAATCATCATCATCATTTCAATGGAATGACGTCCGCTGTTCGACACAGGTTGCCCCCAAACGTCGTCTCGCATCTTCCGGTGCATGGTCGTCACTGCAGAACCTTTCGGTCCGATCGACCATCTGTTCAACGAGCAATATGACCAGCTCACTGCCACCTAAGTTTAGCGATTCTTTGGGCTATGTCAGTAACCTTGGTTGTCCTGTGTGTTTTATTCCTAATACCATCACGCAAGGAACCTTCTAGTATAGCGCTTTCCGTTGTCCTTTGGGTGACTCTAAGTCTTCTGATGACTCATTGTAAGCGACTACAATTCAGCGCCATAGATATCTATGTCATCACTAGCAACACACACTGATCGTAGACTTAGCTAGCTTACCGCTCAGCTTCCCGAACTCTGTCCAGCCGAGACCAATAGGCTAGTTGCCGTAAAAAATGTAATAAGTCCATCTTTTAGATTATTCAAAAATAAGGGACACTTATTTTTCTATTTGTAAATTAAACCAAAAATGACAAAGATATAGCCCATTAAAGTTACGTGACGTCACGCCGTGCTGCATTTTTTTAGCACGGGGTGACGTCACACGTAACTTTGATGGTCAATATCATGTTATTTTTTGTTTAATCAAAAAAAGAAAAAATACGTGTCCAATATTTTTTTATAATCTAAAATACGGACTAAATAAATTGTAGTTATTTTGACCCTGGAATATCGTCGAATAGGGTAGTTACACTATTCGACGATTGACCTTTTTCTTGAAGTTGAACTTCCCTACTGGAGTGAAACAGTATAGGCTAGCTTTATTAATATAGGTAAATTTCGAGACTTGGCGTAATAAGTGTTAATTATTATAACATAATAATAAACACTAAACGTAAACGTTTAGATAAACGTTTTAATTTGTGACAACAGGTGCCAGGAAAGTCGACACAAACACAGAAGTTTCAAATGTGCAGTCGTTATTGCGAGTTCCTTGACTTGACTGAACTGAGGTGCAAACACAAGGTTAACTGTAAATAGAACTAAAGCTTTTAACGTGTAATTAAACTAAGAAACTGTCATTTACTCACAGAGGTACTTACCTAACCTATTTTTATACAGCTTTCAATTTATTTTAGGAAATTCAGTTAAAATGTTTCGTATAAGATGGAGAGAAGAATAAGTGCCTATAATTATTTAAAGGTCTCGTCTCGACTTGAAATTCAATTACTTAAGTCATTTCAAAGTTGTTTCTTTGATATAAGCTGGCACTTGTCTCGTTGCTAATGCTCAGAAAGTGTGAAAAATTATGTTGGTAGGTACGGAATAATAAAAATCAATTTGAACATTTTGGCCGCTTAAATAAAATCTTTTTAAAGCAAGCTTTTCAATCAGTTTGGGTTTTCATTCAAGCGAATGCTATCAGTATTTTACATAGAGCGACTGCCTATCAAACCACCACAACCCAGTAATTAGGTAGCAAGATAAGGCAGCATTGTAGTTACATTTCCTGGTTTCTGACTCGGATAGTCATGACTATCGATATATCTATATATATATCGATATATTACAATAGTCCATCCACAGATACATTAGAGGACAAAATGTCCCTCAACATGACAGGCAACGCTCAATACACGTGACGCTGCAACGTTGCCCAGTGTCCTGCAACTTGCCCCCCAACATTTACAACTCATTCACGTGATGCAGGGCATGTTGTTGAACCATTTGTTGGCGGCGTTGCGCGTTGAAAGGCAACGAAGGAACTAGGAGTGGGCCAGTAAAAAACTGACACACCCTCGCGTTCCATCCAAGGGTGGGAAATATCATTGTATGATTTCCCACGTAAAAAAAGGCGTGGGTTTACAGACGACGAGTAATATGTAGCTCGCCGTCCGGCCGTACGGTAACCGTCAGGACCGAACCCGAGTCGTCGAGGATGGGTAGTGTGCGCCTCAAAGAAATGTTAACAAAACCGTAGGGGCCCAGTAGGTCCGAATCAGACTAGGGCCAAGGGTCCCGTGATCCTAGCACGCAAAGACAACTAAAGGAAAATCGGTGTAGCTTTAGTCAGTGAAAGTCTGACAGATGACTTTACACCGTAAAAAAGTAGATAGGTATATTATAAATGTATTTAGAAATGGGTAATAAAAAATTTGCAATCTTTTTTTAGGGTTCCGTAGTCAACTAGGAACCTTTATAGTTTCGCCATGTCTGTCTGTCTTTCCGTCCGTGGATAATCTCAGTGACCGTTAGCACTAGAAACCTGAAATTTGGTACCAATATGTATATCACGCCGACAAAGTGGTAAAATAGAAAGTGGATAAAAATATGTTAATAAGGTACACATAAAGTAGTAATACACGTAAAGTAGGAAGTGTTTTTTTTTTATTTAACCCTAACGTATGATATATTGTTGGATAGGTATTTAAAAATGAATAAGGGTTTACTACAAGCCTTTTTTGATAATGTTAATATTTTCGGAAATAATAGCTCCAAAAGTAAAAAAATGTGTGTGTCTCCTCTAAAATTTGAACCATTAGTTTAGAAAATATGAAAAAAAGAACTTTAAAAAGACTTTCTTGGAAAATTATTTTGAACTTGATGGGTTGAACAGTTTTAAAGAAGTTGTACAAAAGAATTTATGAACTAATTTATAATTTAACCATACATGCAAGCATTTTTTAACTTAGTTTACATATTTTACTATCCTGAACGTACTTTTACAACGTATGTACGTAGTTTTAAAACAAATACCAAAATACATTCAGTCAAAAAAGTATCGGGAATGGATGATTTGTTTATGGTTCCAAATTCAAATTTTTGTTTTTTTGTAGTTGTTAAATTGGCACAACTGTTTTCCATTTTGGCGCGGAGTTTGAGTTGCATCTGTTATTTATATTAAATACAGTACTGGTTTTAGTAATATCATATATAGTGTGTATTGCGAATTTCATAATGGACAAAAATATCGAACAAAGAGTTTGTCTTAAATTATGCATCGCCAATGGAATTTCGTGTTCGGAGTCACTGAAAATGTTACAGAAGGCTTACGGTGAATCGACTTTATCAAAAACTCGTGCTTATGAGTGGTTTATGAAGATTTGCCTCGCTCTGGTAGGCCGTCAACGTCTGCAACTGAAGTTAACATCGCAAAAGTGAAGGAAATAGTGACTGAAAATCCCCATTCAACTCTGAGAGAGATAGCCGCCGAACTTTCTGTATCTCACGAGTCGATCCGTACCATTTTAACTAATCATTTGGGTATGAAACATGTTGCTGCTCGGCTAGTCCCAAAAGATCTGAATTTTCTCCAAAAACTCAATCGCATGAAAGTCGCTGAGGACATGCTAGAACGAGTCAGTTCGGACCCAACATTCATGAAACGCATTGTTACTGGTGACGAGACGTGGGTTTACGAGTTTGACATGCAAACTAGTCAACAAGCTTCGGAGTGGCGCCTTCCAACTGATCCGAAACCGAAAAAACCACGCCAAAGTCGATCAAAAGTCAAAGTCATGTTGACTGTTTTCTTTGACTATCGCGGTGTTGTGCACTCTGAATTGTTACCGGAAGGTCTAACGGTAAATAAAGAATATTATTTGAGCGTTATGCGGCGTTTAAGAGAGCAAATTCGACGAAAAAGGCCAGATTTGTGGAAAGAAAATTCTTGGATTTTGCACCACGACAATGCGCCTTCGCACAAGGCTATCATTGTGAACGAATTTTTGACCAAACACTCAACAAATACCATCCAGCAACCACCATATTCACCAGATATGGCTCCTGCTGACTTTTTTCTTTTTCCTAAACTCAAATTACCACTTCGTGGCACCCGTTTTCAATCGATAGAAGACATATAGGAGAATTCGCGGCGAGAACTGAACTCAATTCAGGAAGCAGCGTTTAACCCTTCAGATACCGTTAATTAGAGACACAATAGTAAGACAATAGATGCGCGGCCACCGGTGGTCGCTTGGGGACTCATGAATTAAAAAATGTTTTGATGAATGGATTATTCGTTGGCGCAAGTGTATCGTTTCTAAAGGAGCATACTTTGAAGGTGATAAAATAAATTTGGATGAATAACAGACATTTTGTGTATTATTGATCTTTTCCCGGTACTTTCTTGACAGAGTAGTATGTTCACGCAATTCAAAATTACCACCGAAACCCCAACATACATCACCAGTCTAGTTTGTATAAATTATTAACTCAATTCCCCGAGAGATGGCACTGTAACGTCAGCTGAGCGAGTACAATGACCTGTAGGTAGTTAGTACGCAACGCCGACTACTACCTTTTCTTAAAGAAATTAATTCCGTACATGTGTATATTAATACGAGTTTTAAAAAAAAGGTACTCGATAGAGAAATTGATAGAGTACCATGTACTGCATCGACCCTCCACGGGATTAAAACGATCAAAATTTAGCAGTGTATTTAACAATATTTTAGTATATGCGAAACCTGAAACACCTGTCTAGTATTTTTATGTAAAGAATCTTTGTACAAAATTTCAAAACTGTATTATGTAAAATCACATAGTTATAAGCCTTTAATGTCAGCAAAAATACAAGACCACCATACATATACCTCAAAGCCATCCAGGCGTTTGAGGGGTTGTTTTGCACTTGCACCCAGCTATTCGATGGTGCCTAACACCCGATTTGACCAGTGGTGGCCTGTGTTGTACTTAGTGACGGTAATATCCAAATTATGACCTTTTTAAATGTTTTGGGAAAAAATATAACATGGTGTAAAAACTATTGGAATCCATGATACTGGACAATATATTCAGGTTTCGCATAAACTAAAAATAATGTTGTATAGTATAACAAATACTATAAATAACAATACATATGAAATAATTAATGTGATTACATTTTAAACTCATAGTTTGTTAATTTTACATTTATGTTACTGTTATTTCGCTTTCAGTACAATCTTTCATTATAGCATTATTGTGACATAATATTTCAACTACGGTTAAAAAAGAACCGCGACAGAGCGGTAAATTACCACTCCGTAACCATTAATTAGCACTATATGGGGCAATTGTATGTTAAAATGAAAAACGATTCAACTGACGATTGGAAAATTGGTTCAAATATTAATTTTATGACACAAATTGGTTCACATTTACAGGTTCATAAAATTTACATTGAATCACAGAACGCATTTCAGCCAACGTAGGCGCGGGCTTGCCTTACCATACGGGAACCGTCCGAGTGTAATAACTAGGTGTAATTTATCCATAATATGTATATATTTAGAAATATATAAGTATGTTTATCAGTTGTCCAGTACTCATAACACAAACTCTGCTTAGCTTGAGACTAGACGGCGTTGTGTGATAGTTGTGGAATATTATTATTATTATTATCATAGTGTTTTACGTTTGCCTCAGAGAAATATCAGTAAAACTGGAGGGGCCGCAAGGGCTTTTCTTTGTTTTCCTTTTTTTTAACATGTTAAGTCGTATGACTTCTTTTACATTACGGAAGAAACGGGAGGGTGCGTCAGACTTTTACTGACTAAAACTACACCTATGTTCCTTAAGTTTCTCTTTGCGTTCGAGGTAACTCTTTCAGAAGCCGGCTTATGTCCCTTGGTAAATCATCCATTGACCTCTCCTGCTCTGGGGTGGAGCAGGTGAGGGCTGCAGAAACGATTGGAAAGTGTGACCATGGCCCCGTGTTGTCTTTCTAGCCACTCTTCAAAGACACCGCCATAATTATGACGTGCCCATTTACATAATTGGATGATATACCCCACCTCAAAAAAAAAAAATACATTGAATGAAACCCTAATGAAATACACTAAATGATCACTTATTAAATTTCTTCATTCTAGGTGCTACATAAGCTGGCCATTTGCCAGGGTCGTGGCAGAGGTCATACGATCGTAAAGATGCGGCCATTTTCCTATGAGATTCAACTCGAGAGAGGTTCTGTTACGAACAGGACCCATTGTTTCGTGGATTGTATATTTAAATGGAGCTGTTCCTGAAGCTACTACGAACATTTATATTATTAGGTACCTATTACTTGACTCACTTGGTGTGAGTGCACTAAGTAAGAGATTCATGCATGCTATTTTAATATTTATTTTTTAATACATATTTATCATAATTTTATGTTATTTACTTTTGGATTCAAGCATCAATAATATAATATTATTTATTTTTATTTTAATGCAAAATCAAAGAAATCTTTATGATAAATATATCATTGTCATTTTATTTTATTTATAAATATTATATGTATAATTTTGTTTTGTTATCTATTTTGAACTGGGAAAAAAGATAATATCGTATGAATAAAAAGGCTTTTTTGTTTGTTTTATTATTCCTCCCTGACTCGGGAAACGTTATTCTGACATTATAAGACAGACGAGGTCAAAAACAAACACAGTTATAACTTGTAAAAGAAACTATGATTAGTCTATCTTCATCTTTTGAGGTAGGTGGTTAACTTTCAGAATAATTGGGACCAGTCAACTAATGGAGGTCCTTAAATTTGCAGGTATGTACTCAAACATGTGGATCGGGTGGTTTACTACACTATAAATATTTTAAAAAAATAGGTGTGACTGAATGGAGGCTAAAGGCTGCCGAGATTAGAATCTGCTGCTCAATGGGTAAGTTATAGTTTTTACAGTAATAGATACCTATGTAGGTACCGACTGGAATGCTCACCCCTTTTATCCACTTTCTGGTAATACAATGGCAAAACTACCTACATATAAAAATATACTGGTTATTTAAAAGAAAGAAAGAAACATGTTTATTTGACGATAGCTTTCAAGTCCTCACAACAGAAATAAAATAAAAAGTGACTATCATTAAAAATAATATCATTGTGTGTGCCTTACGACTGCGCCAAAAATGTTCATATTGAAGATATCTTTGTCCCAAAAATATCAGGAATAAACAAAAATACGTGTTGGTAACGGATTGAGTTTCAGGATTGTTCGAAAGAATCACCACGGCCCTAGGGCTTTGCTTTTTTTAAATAATAATATTTACAACTATCACACAACGCCATCTAGTCCCAAACTAAGCAGGGCTTGCGCTAAGGGTACTAGACATACTGGTAAACATACTTATAGATCTAAAGGCATGTGAAAAATTGGCCATAGGCCACCTCCAAGTGTCGTCACAATGAAAGCCCATCGGATTCCCGCAACCCTCACCAGGTCATCGATCCACCTTGTGGAAGTTTCATCACATCACACCAATATTATAATGGTGAAAGTTTTTATGTAATATGTGTAAAGTGTGTTTCTTACTTCTTCACTCGAGAACGCACACTTATCCGAACCGAACGCACCGAACGAATCGATTTTTATTTTATTTTTTATTCTGGCGTACTTTCAGTTTCGGAAGATTTGACGTAATTATGTGTGCGGTTTTCCGGATTTCATTTAAAGAATTCTATAATTCTTTCCTTAGATTCGTTCGGCGCGTCCGGTTCGGATATGTGTGCCTTCACTTTTAAACGGTTGATACCGTCAATTAGCGACACATTAGTAACACAATAGATGCGCGAAAGCAGGCGTTCGCTTGGGGATTCATGAATTAAAAGGAATTTGTCACACAGTTAGTCCTTGTCCTAGAATATGACATAAAATGGTTTCTATTGCAGAAGTATATAAACTTAATTGGGATAACTTTCTACTTCCAAGCTGCCAAAACAGCTGGCAGAAATGATTTATACATTCTACAACCTTATTCTTAGTACCATTATGTGAAACCTGAAACACCTGTCTAGTATTTTTATTTATAAAGAATCTATGTTGTTCAAAACTATATGATGAAAAATCACAAAGTTATAAGCCAGTTATGGCTTACCTGGCTAAAAAAGCTATTTTTTTACGATTTTCGTCTCTGTTTGTTGGTCTGTTTGTTTATTCCGGCTAATCTCCGAAACAGCTGGACCGACTTTAATGTGACTTTCGCTGATAGACAACTGATATTATAAGGAATACCGCTCAACATGATATATTCTAGACTAGAGATGTACCGTTGCCGGAAATCTGGGAATATTGCTGGCAATATTGCCACCAACATTAATACATCGTGCAATATTGCCGGCAACGGCACATCTCTATTCTTGACATTGCATTGTGACCAAATAGCATTATACTGTTTTACTCGAATAATTCGAATGCACCAGCGAATTCATAAAAACCATTGTTTTAAACTTCACTGTAGTAACCTATACCGCCTTATTTCAAACGCGGCTATGAATAACAGCCCATGCAAGACGTTTTAATATTTAGTTAAAAACGGTAGTTTCTAAGCAAGAAACGCCTTTGTTGCAAACTTTGTTTTCTTAAAGTTAAGATGAAAGATGAAGGCAGTGAGTTAAGAGGAAGTTTATATTAAACTTACTTATGTACATATACATGTGAAGATTACAGTCAAAGTATGTATATAAACGTTTTATATTTGTGTATAGGTACTCGAATGTAACATTGTACGTGTGAATTGTACTGGAAGATTTTCTTTGAGGACTCCGAAATACTCAGTAAAAGCACACAATGTAGACAATTCTTTGTGTTAATACCACATGTGTTACGTTTATTATTTCTACATCAGTAGGCATAACAGCGCCCACTTATAAATATACGAGTAAATTAACTGTTTTTCTGTTTCGACCAAGTTCTTGAATACATATATACCTACTTGTTTTTTTATATCAAAATTAAAGTAAACTAGCTTTTACCCGCGGCTTCGCCCGCGTTTATTAATATACTTTACACTTTCTCCCCTTAATCTCATTTAAAAAAAATGCCTTTGTTTGTCTCCAGGGTCCCAACTATCTCTGTACTTACCAAAATTCATCAAAATCGGTTTTGTCATTTAGGCGTGAATACGTAACAAACAAACAAACTCAGTTTCGCTTTTATAATATTAGTAAGGATATTACAGGGCGCAGTTACTTTTAAAAAAACATTCCATAAAACGACCTCGACTACTGGCCTCGGCGTAGGCTTATGAATGATGAGCAATGGGCAGTTCACCGTCCATCTGTCTGGGAACCATACGGACCGAGCGCAAGTCGTCGACGGCGCGGGCGTGGCGCTTCTTAGAGATTTCAGTAAATTGTAAGACAACCACTAGACCATTTCTGAAAAGCGTATTTTCGAACGCTAAGAGCAACTGAAGGACCCGGGTTTGGTTTATTCAGTAAAAGTTTGACATGGCTAATGCTCTGAAGATGATTTTAAAACTCACAAAAGAGACATACAAGTCATTCAGACCCGAAAAACTATCCGTAGTTCATATCTTGCAAGCAGCACAAAGGTGCATTGAAAGTATAACCTGCGCAACAAGTTAATTAATATGTATTGTATGTTTGTTATGTTTCTTTAAATGTTTATTGTATATGTGTATAACTGGTGATAGCATCGCATTGGCGTTGGCTGTAATGATGTTATCTACTTAATTTGAAATAAATAAAATAAATAAATCTTGTATTATTATCATGCGGTCATTAGGAGCTAATCACTCAAGTACTGCGCCAACGGTGCTCTTGTATTTTTCATGTTTCTTTTTTTACTGTTAGTTTTAATATTATTTAACTTTATCAACGAGAACATTTCTATTTATAATCTGATAAATTTAATAGCATTAAAGAATTTGTTGTGCTCTTTTCCTCGTTTAGTACACAACAAACAGTAAGGAAATTGAAAAGCTCGCAAAGGTTCTAAGCGTAAGCTGGCTAGCCTGGCGACCTAATGGGTTTACTATCTACTGAGACCGGGAACAGCGTATTTGTGTTACCAGACTTTATTTATTTTTACAGACATGTCTTAAAGTTGATCCTACCGAGATACTCGGGGTAAACGAGGGAATTTAGGGAATCTACTTGTCTCTGTGTAAATATTTAAAGACTACTTATCTACCTGAAAAGTAGTGGTTCTGGCAGCAATTTGTTTCAATTTTTTTAAGAAATAATATAATTTTAAAACACAAGTGATAATTTAATATTAATTTACACGCTTATTTATTTATTTATTTATTTAATGCTTTATGCACACAAAGTACAGAGGCGGACTTAATGCCTCAGGCATTTTCTGCCAGTCAACCTTTGGGTGATGCAGAGAAAAATAGTGGTAGGTGCAATAAATGAGAAAGAGAAAAGGAATACAAGAATTAACATAAGTACTAATAAACCATATAATATATAATACAATTATACAATATATACTCAAATTAATAAACTACATACCTAACTAATATAGTCAAACAGTTGGTCCAGATCGACAATTGGAGAACATTAACGTTGTGATGATACTACTGCCAACTTCTTACGAATTAGCTCTCGAACTTTAGTTTTGAATGCTAATCGGCTTGTTGCCATCCTGATCTCCTGGGGGAGCGCATTCCACAGAGAAATAGATTGAACAAAGAAAGAATTGTGAAGAAAGTCAGTACGATGAGAGGGACATTGGAGTAGGCGGTTATGAGATGAGCGCAGATTTTTAGTGTGGTTTGCTCAAATGTATTGAAAATGAGGGGCTAAATAACTAGGGGAATTAGAAGAATCAAGAAAAGAAAATAAGGTAGTTAGCGCCCTTTGCTCTCTACGCTGACGTATGGGCAACCACTTCAGAAGCGACCGATGCTCTGAGACATGATCATATTTACGCAAATTGAATACAAATCGAATGCAGTAATTCAGAAGACGGTCAAGTTTATTGAGGAGATCTGCATTCAGGTCATAATAGCACACGTCACCATAATCGATGATTGGAAAAATTAAGGTCTGTACAAGCATTGCCTTCGTGCTCGATGGTAACAGGTTCTTCAATCGAAACAGAGCCCGCAGCGTTCCTGTAACCTTTTGACAAACACTAGCCACTTGTGTACGCCAGTTCATAGTACTGTCGATGCTCAAGCCCAGATCCTTAACATCTGTACTAAATGGGACGATCGTGCCGTCGAACCGAACTGGCGGCAAAGTTGCACTGTCCACTTTAGCGATGCTGCGAGGACTCCCAATGATGATAGCCTGACATTTAATGGGGTTCACTGCAACACCAAATCTATCCGACCAGGCTTTTATGGCAGTTAAATCTCTATTTATTTGGTCGATAGCATCAGGTATATCCTCAATCCTCCCTTGACAGTACAACTACGCTTACATAAATATACATCTTAATTATTACTAGCTTTTGCCCGCGACTTCGCCCGCGTACATAAGATATAGCCTATGTCACTCAGGAATAAAGCAGCTTTCTAACGGTGAAAAATTTTTAACAATTGGATCTGTAATCCCAGAGATTACCTACTACAAAAAAAAGCTTTATCTCTTTATTATATTAGTGTAGATTATAAACTAATGGATTAATATAATGGGTAGAACTTATAGTATCAAAACATTCGTTCACATAGATTTCAATGGGACAGAACGCTGGCAGCATTGCCACGCTGGATGGCAATACTGATTCGTTGACCAAAGGAAAGCCCAGCCTGTTGGTCACGCGAAGAGTTGACCAACTGTTTGCTGATATCTCGAACAACTCGATGAGCGCTCGGACCCCATGGCCCTAGAGTTTCAACCCCAAACTTTGACAACAAACGTCAAAAAGTAAGATAAACACAATTAATTCAACTATCAATGCCATGTACGAGTATTTTGCCTTTTAATTTTCGAGAAACTTTACCAAGATGCAACTGAAAATCTAAATGTGATTGAATTTTTTCTATCCTCTAATTCGAGCTAAGGAACTTTGAAATATAACGAAACACCTCTGTTCATTTTAGTTGCATTTAAGAAATAAAAATCTCTTTCTGTAAACAGCTTCAAAATTAGTTTTTAAAGGAAGCAGCAGTTAGTATATCAAGTTTTGTTATGTGGAAAAGAGAGAGCATTGTGCAAACATCGCGATATCTCTTTTGTACACACATAACGTCGGTGGTGACGTCACATTTCAGCACGTTCACCCTTGGCAGTTTCCTGTTCCCCCTGATTTGAGAAGGTCTAGCTTACTTAATATTGAACGAATCTTAAAAATTATCTCTGTTTGCGATTCTAGATAAAAATAGTTATTTCACAAATAACTCAAAAAAAAATAATTATTCCACCCAATTGTTCTTTGTTTGTTATATTGGACACAACCAGGGTTGAAGCGAACGGAATACATCGACCAACAACCAAACCAAGCTTCATTGACTTACAATACAAGTTTGACTTTCACCTAAGAAAAGAGTGATTTACAGGTCGTAAATAACACTGAATTTATTGCCTCCATATCCGTAAATGCTTTACATTTGTATGTACATATACCTAGTTACAAAGCTTACTAAGTGTATAAAAAAATATCTGTAATAGTGTACAAAAAATAATTAAATAAAATAAATTCTTTATTGTAGACTATAACAACTTATAAAATAAGTGGATAACAAAGTTCATAAATATAGGCGAGCTTAACTCAAAGTTGAGTTTTCTTCTAGCAAACCATTGAGCGATAGAGAGAGATGACAATAGAGAGTAGGATCCACTGTACAATTTTAAAATTACAAATACATACATAAATAATAATAATATTCCACAACTATCACACAACACCGTCTAGTTCCAAGCTAAGCAGAGCTTGTGTTATGGGTACTAGACATACTTATAAATTTCTAAATACATACATATTATAGATAAAAATATATCTATATATATAAAAATGACCCCCGTTTTCCGTTGTCACGACTTGGCATGAAAACGGCTTGACCGATTTGGCTGATTTTTTTTTGTTGTGATTGTTATTATGAGGAGAAGGTTCTTATGGAAAAAAAAATTAGGGTAGTGTAGGGTAGAGTAGAGTAGGGTAGAGTAGAGTAGGGTAGATTAGGGTAGAGTAGGGTAGAGCAGAGTAGGGTAAAGTAGGGTAGAGTAGGGTAGAGTAGTAGGGTAGAATAGGGTAGAGTAGGGTAGGGTAGAGTTGGGTAGAGGAGGGTAGAGTAGGGTAGAGTAGGGTGGAGTAGGGAAAAGCGGGAGCGAAGCCGCGCGGGCAAAAGCTAGTTGTAAATAAATACTATGTCATTGTGAAAGGAAATGCTCTTTTACTTCGATGCCACACAGTTTCAGTCCTCTAATGTAATTTAAGAAACACAAACACAAGTTTAATGTACTCCACTTAAGTTTCTGTTGCTAAATTGCCGGATACTTAAGTTGCGAAACTGTCGCCGGGTATATCCAAGCGGCAGAAACCGCTAGACTTATTAAGTACGTACCCACAATTAGGTACTAGGTCTCCGGGGATTCTCGTGAGCCCTTTTTACAGTTGCCAAAAGTCACTCAATATATTTAGGACGGTTTCAGTCGCAGTAATTTGCGAAATTCGAGTTCAGGGACTGTTTGTCTGGCCACGCGGCCACGCTGTCAGATGTGTAATGGAGAATTCTGTTAGGATGTCCGAAGAATGTCTTATTAGTGCGAATTGACTTGAAAATTTACTTTGTGTGTTCAGGAAGTTGGAGTTCATTACATGGTTATGTTCTTAGAGCTATAAATAGTGACGCTGTATCGAGTGTGGGGCAGGGAGGCTCTGCAGTTATACAACCAACTGGAGAGTAAAGTGTTGCTCCCTGTAAGAATGTCTGACGTCTTGATAGACCAGAGGCCAAGGACAGCCAATAAATATTAAAAGTATTGTTTATTTAGTATTATTTTATACATCTACACTATTATAATAAAGACGTTAAGTTTGTTTTTTTGTTTGTAGGAGGTTATCTCTGAAAGTACTGGTCCGATTGCTAAAATTTTTTCACCGATAGAAAGCTGCTTTTTTCCTGAGTGACATAGGCTATATTTTATGTACGCGGGCGAAGCCGCAGGCAAAAGCTAGAACTAAATAATTTCAACAAAACTTCCTACAATTTGTAAAAGATCACCATTTTTTTTAGATGGGTAGTCAACCAATGACTTCTCCTGGTCTAGGACGGATCGAGAGGGCGTCACATTTTTGACTTTTTGATTTTTGACTAAAAACTACTCTGTGTTCCTGCTTTACCATTTGTCCCAAGACCCCGGGTTTCTAAACCCAAGAGGCTTCAATCGTGCTGGGCCCCTACGGTTTTGCTGACATCTCTTTGAGGCGCGTGTGTGCAAGATATCACACCATACTTTAATAATAATATTTTATTTGTTTCACACAAAACCTGTGCAAAGGTTATAAATATTGATTACAACATCTATCCTTTGTGAGAGCTTGAGTCTATACGGGGTTCAAGACCTGTGTTACAGAAGTCCAGGCTCACACCTTCAAAAGTACAATTTTGATTACACTTACGTACTCCAGACACTAACGTGAGCGGAGAAGATATTTATACAAAATAAAAAAATACAAACATCCAAATTGAGAACCTCCTCCTTTTTTTAGAAGTCGGTTAAAAATATTGATTTTTTAAATTAAAATTTAACATAGTAGAGTATTGTATCCGTGAGTGCAATACTCATACCGTTTTAAGTAAGTAAATAAGTAATTAACGTCCTAAGTAATATTTTATATCTACACGTAAATGTAGAATATTCATCATTCATTCATGTGAGGTTTCGATTTCTGCAAATATTTATATGGCCCTAGTTTATCGAGGCTCGTGTTTGAGTTTGTCAGTTATAGTGTGACGGCATCCATTATGATGTGGCCTTTGTATACACAAGGTACATATGTAAAGGATACATATATGGGTACTTACTCATACAAGTGTTGATACGAATGTATTTTGTACATGCAACATTTTTATTTTCTGTTAAATTGTGATCGGCACTTTTTTATAAGCTCACACAAGTGTCTTTTATATTCTCTAAGTTTTACCAATACCGTCGTTGTGCGTTTTTTTAAGTGTATCGACTATTTTTGTATATCTGGATAAAAGAAATGTCGGCGTTAATTGACGTAGCCATCTGGCAAACAAAAACGGTTTGCCATCTCCGAATGAAAAATCCCCATCATCTGTCTGCGATTCGTTCATATTTGATCGAACTCTGTTCCTACCTGATATATTTTTGTGCACAGTGGATAAAATTATGTCGAGTTGAGTCCATTACAGGCAGGAAGAGTCGAAAACTTCCTCCAAAAACGGAAATGAAAGAAACTGGCGGCGCCGTCCAGCACGTACCCGCGTGCCTACCCTGCACCCTAGCGGCCCTCCGTGAGCTATACGTACAAACCTTTTTAAATCAGGCATTTAAACAATGTTCCGCCGTCGACGACTCGTGAACGATATAATAATGTAATTAGAAAATTAAATTATCTTAACAACGTATGGGTTGAGTGCTGTAAAAACGAACCCGTGTCCGAATAAAAATGTTATTTAATTACCAGGACAACCGCTTCCTTTCGCTTTATCACTGGTGAAACAAAGAGGTTTGTACAAACATTTTATGTGGCCTTTGTGCCGCGTTCATTGTATATATGTGGAGTTACTTAAAGAAACAACACAAACAGTGGCGAAGGACTTCTTTGAATCACTATTTGTGTAATTTTCATGCAATTGAACACGGTAGACATGATTTCCTTTTACATTCTTGCCTATTTACCTTTTTCAAACACTAATTTCAAATATTTTTACTCTGACATCGTAACAGTAGCGGCTTTATAAGAATACCTCTGACATATTCGCGTACATGAAAAATATAAGAGTAACACGTAATTTTTGTAAGCTCCTCGCATAAAATGTTTTGTAATTTTGTCACCTTTGAAAACAAGAAAATGCGAAGCCTGTCATTTAACACAAAAGGTGTTACAGGTAGAATGTGTTAAGAGTCCCACTCTTAAATAAAAAGGTAGGAACGATAATGAGGGGCGCTCTTAAAAGTCAAAGTCGAACCGAGGTGATGCGTTCAAATGTCGAAGATAGAGAGAAAAAACAAGTTTAAAAAAAAATCCACATCCTTTTCAGAGCGTGACTAATAGGTAAACGTCATGGAACAGAAGACTTGAAAGTAGAAAAAATACGTAGCAGCTGTTCCAATGAAAAATAACGTGTCATTAATCATAACGATGAAAGGAAGGAGCGACAAGGCTGCACGACAAATACCTTCCTGTAGACGCGTCGTGTTTGCACTTACGCGTCTCGTCGGCTCCGTGTAATGATATCTCGCAGCAGTGAAACAACGTTTACTACTATTGTTTACGTGAACAATAGCCGAGAAAAACAATACGTGTTCGGATATCGCCGACGATTGAATCAAGATCTTACTCGTTTAGCTGAAGTGGTGTATTCTGTCGGGTCTGCACCTAAAATTCGTAACATAACACATGGAGACGTGTTGCTAGGATTATTGTTGCATCGCTTCTTTTGTGGTGAAAAAGAATAAACGTTTTTTATAGCTCTGTTTTACATCACGTGCATATAGTCCGTTTTTATGAGCTCTTATTTAAATTGTAAGTGTGGTTGTGTAGGTTTGTAAGTGTGTTTGTGTAGGTTTGTAAGTGTGTTTGTGTAGGTTTGTAAGTGTGTTTGTGTAGGCCAAATCTTGCAAATTAATTTTTAAACAAATGCTCCTAAGTGTATTTGGATGACAAGGCCTGCTTAGCTAAGTAACGTCATTCTTAATTCAATATGGCGGACTAGTTATTTTTGATGCATCCTCATGATGTGGTAATATTATATATCAATTACGTATACCTATATGGAAAAAAAAACTACGTCACAGCAGGTCTAATAGAGTCACCGTATGCGCGGGCTTGCTGTCCGATGCTGGTATGAAAGGCAAGAAGGAATGGAGTGGATATTTTAGTCAATAAGAATCTGACGTTATCTCCTGCTCCGCCCAAGGGCCCCAGGCATCCAAATTGACATCCCTCAATTTAGATGATTTTTACCCGCCAAAAAAAAACAGATCTAATAGGGTGGATATATTTTTAAATATTTTTTAACATTGTCTTGTTTAATCAATCCGCAAATACTCGTAGTATATATTGTGTTATTATAACAGTTATGTGGTATTAGTCTGTTGGTATATACTAAATAATAGTCGTATTCCCAGCCCAGCCAGATCGTAGCCGGTAATAGGGTTGTCAGGGCGGCGGGAGTACGTATGCGTGTAATTTTATTTCTGGGACTGCGATAATTTTACATACGAGACATGTTTAATATTTGAACATTAACCCTCTACTATAAAGAGGGATTTTACTTTAACTACTTTATGCTAATAATGTTAATTTTTATTTAATGTATTTTTCTTGCCGCGTTTTTTTTTAAATAAAAAATCAATGAATTACGATTTTGACAACTTCCAAAATTTATAGCTGCTCTGTGTACTGTTAAAGTAATTAATATTTAAAAAAACTTCAAATTGCATATTTGCTGTCGATGTCCTGTTACTAAAATAAAAATTCAGTTTTTAAGCTTTACGTGTATTTGTCAGCGAGAAAGTTGCAAGGAAAATCGATATTTATCTACAAAATTCTTCCTTAGAAAGAATAAAAAATAGCTTACTTATTCTAAAACTGTTATATCATAGAAAACCGGGTGTTAAGAAAAATGGCGTTTTATTTATTTTTTCCTTTAGTAATGTTCCTGTTAACATATTCATGTTTGAAGATGGCGCACATCTTTTGACAAAATAGGTACTCATCCATCGGATTCCCGCGACCCTGACCAGGTCATTGGTCCATCTTGTTGGAGGCCTGCCAACTCTGCGTCTTCCAGTACGTGATCGCCACTCCAGAACCTTTCATACCCCGTCCATCTGCTCTGCGTGTAATGTGCCCTGCCCATTGCCACTTAAGTTAGGCGATTGTCCGAGCTATGTCGGTAATCTTGGTTCTCCTGCGGATATGTTCATTTCTGATGTGATCACGCAAGGAAACGCCGAGCATAGCCTTTTCCATCGCTCTTTGGGTGACTACTGGTTGACTTCTAACAAATATAACATCTTAGAAAAGGGAACTTTTAGAACGAATTAAATATGTAAGATGTTAAGATGCAAAATATCCTAATATACATTTTAATGATGCACAGTAACTGAAGCTAACTTAAGTAGAACTTCAACCATAATTCTCTCGCAGTGGCACAGTCTCCGGTGAATGTAGTGACATTACAGGTTCCTGTTAAACTTTACCGGGGCACAGCGTTCGCAGGGTTAACCGATTTTATAGTTTGATTGCTATTGTGCTAAACAACAGCTCAAATGATGAGCTTAACTGAGCTTAACTGATTGTCAGTCATCGATTAGCAAGATATATCGTGATTTACAACTAAAGAGAGTCCTTTTCCACTCACCTATTGTCAACATCGAGCATGGTTCAGCAGGGGCCCTGGGTCGAAACCTACTGGGGCAAGGGTCTGCTTCTGAAAGGAAAGCTCGGCCCCGGTATAAAAGGCAAAAAATAACAGGGTGGGTTTTTAGTCAGTAAGAGTCTGACTCTATCTCCCACTCCGCCCAAGGGAAGCGCATGGACGGAAGGATGTTTTTTTCGTATCTAATCAGTTTATCAATAAATATGCAACATAGTTACTAAACTAACTGTGAAAACATACAAACAACCGAACGTAGTACCTCCTCCTTTTTGGGAAGTCGGTAAAAACCAAATCAAAATTATTCGGAACGCAAACGAGATATAAAAATTTCAGGAAACATGTATCTGTGTTATTAATACGCTAGTTTCTATGGTGGCTATATGGGCGTAATAGACTTTGACGTCAGAGTCCATATCAGATTTTTTTATTATTTGTTTGTTTTGAAAATCAAGGCTACGAAGCTTACAAACATATATATTTTTCTCATACAGCTTTACTAAAGGTAATAAGTACTTTATGTGACATATAAAAATATAGGTTTACTCTCTGCTGCCCTAAATAAAAGTCCCTTTCATTTCTGTCTATCCATCCAAAATGTAACTACACACACATGATTACCAACATGTAACTAAACTAATATTTCTTCAACTAATCCCACAAAACTACGTACCATTATACCGTGTACACTGCCCATCAAATAAATAGGCACATACTATGATTAATCGAGCAGTAACTCTCAGGCTTCAGTTTTTCTCAAGGTTAAGTAGCATTTTGAGGGTTAAGTTTGCAGGGCCACGTGACAGACGATACGCATAATACGGCCGCTTTATATTGACTGACATGCCAGATAAATCTGCCAGACAGTGTAAAAGGGTCTACTGGGGCATTATTTTTGTTGGCTTACCTACATATATTGTCTGGAAAAAGGAAACGAAAATGTACTTTTGTTTTGGAAAAAGAGGACTATAATCCGGGGTGTATTTCAAAGGCTGATTTTCAAAGTGTTTTGGTGTTGTGATATCTAGTCAAATAATAAGGGAATTTCAATGCAGCCTTTAGAAAAGTAAGTTGAAGAAACATTCTTTTATATGACTCCAGATTCTAAATTCTTGGTTTTTCCTAGCTTTCTCGCTGGTTTCAATTTGTTCCTGAGCTTAAGCTATGTCCGTTTATGTTCGAAATTTTATTGTTATTATGAACCCTAGATACCAAATTATTGAAGAGGTATGAAATGCAGAAGTCTAAACATGACTAGGATATATTGATTCATTACGGAGTTCCGGTGTCTACCAAGGGGACTTCAACATCAGATCATTTCGATGTGTTTTCAATTGCTGATGTGTCAACGAAACATTAAAAACACAGGTATTTCGTACTGTTTCCACAGGCAAGGTAACTGAAAAAAATAACATTGTTTTAATATATTTTCAGTTTTGTCAATACAAAATAAATGAAATGCAATGCTGTGTAGTTATGCAACGCTATAAATCTGGCCAAGGTGCTAAAAAAATTGTATTAATCAGAACCATTTTTACTAAGATAGACATTATGATATATAAGTGGAATATTATATTCAGTTTAATATGTATCTAAGTTATTTATTCCTATATAGATGCCTATTTTATTATTTCTTAATCTACAAATATTAATGTAAACTTATACAAAAAGAAAGGAATACAAAAAGCCAAATATTTCTAAGCAGTGGGAACATTAAAAGGCTGATGATGATGATAATTATAAAATCATAACGCTGCCACTTAACCGTAGGGGCCCTCGTCTCGGTCCTCGGGCAGGGTCGTCTGGGGCCATGGGTGATACGAAAAAGATCCCCGGGGCCCTGGAACAATGGCAAAGAAGGAACAGAAGTGGGTTTTTAGTCAGTAAAAGTCTGACACTAACTCTCACTCCGCCCAAGAGTGGGGGATATCATTGGATGATTTTCCCACCAAAAATAAAATTTCTTTGCCACTTAATATAGTTCCAAACAAAAGCACCCGTGAATTCCGATCAAGAATAAAAACAGATAGAATTGTTTCAATATGTTCAATATTACGAACAAGAACCTGCCAAGTATCTGTCACAAATTCTAGAACAATATATTTGTTATATTTTTTAACAATAAAAAATACCTACCTACAAAGTAAAATATTACTATTTTTATTATTTATTTCCAAATAACAGACGCGCGCTCGGGTGGTGAAACATATTTGTGAAATTTTTATCTATAAAGTCGATGTCGACACACAGTTTACTTCATTTTAATGAAGCTGGCTATTGGGTCAAAAAAGAAAAAGTTTCAGGATCTTATATTTTAATTAATGAACCTACGGCTAGTGAATGGACCCAATATTTGTGAAAATCACGGGGAGGTCCTCTATTTTTTAGTAACAGAGCAACAGTACATACTGCTCTCTGAAAATCCATTATTAAATGGAAAAAATCGCAGGCAATTTCGCAATTTTTAATGTAGTGTATGCATCTCAAGCGATTTTGTATTCGTAGTAGTTGATCGCTCATTGGAAAAATCCGTAGTGCCTCAACCCAAAGGAGATTAGCATCGATAACTTGAACCACTTTCCAGTTCGAGGAAAGAGTAAATAAAAACCGTTTTAATTGTTTTACTAAAACTTCAAACCGATTTGTTATACTGGAAACTGAATATTTTCATACTTTTTATTGGTTTTTAGGGTTCCGTACCTCAAAAGGAAAAAACGAAATCCTTATAGGATTTTTTTTTTTTTGTCGAGGGGGAAAATCATCTTTGACGAAACCCGCTCTTGGGTGGACAGTGTCAGACTCTTACTGACTAAAAACCCCGCGCCGTTCCTTCTAGCCTTCATACCGGGGCACGAGCTCCCTTTCGGACAACCCTGTCCGAAAGGGACCGACCCAGCTGGGCCCCTCCTGCTGCTGACAACTCCTTGAGGCGCGCGGGAACAGTGCGCGCCGTCGACGTCTTGGACTCGGTCCATTACCGGACGATCGGACAGCGAGCTACCCATGGCTCGCCGTCCGCGAGCCCGCGTCTACGGTGGCCGGAAATCGGGATCGGAAACCCGGCGACGGCGGCGAGGGCGCCGTTGCCTGATGCGGTCGGCCTCCTCCTTTGCAAGCATTACTGCTTCGCAGAAGGAGGCGACCGCCTGCCATTCCTCCTCACTCCGGACCATGGCCTCGACCAGGGCACGGCGCGAGAGGTCTCCGCCACCGATCGCCCCCACGAGGGCACGGCGATGCTCCGCCCAGGCAGGGCACACCTCGACGGTGTGCTCCACCGTGTCCTCCGGGCGTTGCGCACAGTGGCGACACCCGGGCGTCTCTTCCGCTTGAATCCGATGCAGGAACCTCCCGAACTTGCCATGTCTGGTGAGGACCTGCGTCATGCGGAAGGTAAGGACGCCGTGAGGTCTTTCCAGCCACGCCTCAAAGAGGGGACTTACCGCCATAATCGTGGCGTGCCCAGCACTGGGTTGCGATAGCCGTTGACGCCATTTCACCATGAGATCCCGCCGGAGCTCTGTCCGCCATGCCTTGACATGTTGCGGCAGTGGACTTTCACCCCGGCGTTGCATCTCCACGCGCATGTCGTGCATGTGTGCAAGGACTGTTGCCTCCAGATCCCACGGTGGTAGGCCAGCCAGAAGGCTCGCCGCTTCGCGGGAGATCGTGCGGTAACCCCGCACCATCCGTATTGCCATGACCCTCCGGCAGGCGTTCAGTATGGACGCCGGTCGCCCCGTAGAGGGCCATGGACCGAACGATCCCCGCGTAGAGCCTCCGGCAGGAGGCGTCTGGACCCCCAAGGTTGGGCAGGAGTCTCTTGAGAGCAGCCCCAGCCCGGAGAAGCTTGGGAGCCAGACGTCGGAAATGTTCTACGAAATTCCACCGGCTGTCGAGGACGAGTCCCAGATACTTCATCGTCGATCCGACGCCGATGCGAACTCCTCCTACCGTAAGCTGAGAGTCCGATGGTGGCGCGTTTCGAGGGCCGTGGAAGCACATTGCCTCGGATTTATGCAGCGCCACCTCGAGTCCCAACTCCTGGATCCTACCAACGGCTATCGCAACCCCGCGTGTCGCTAGAGCGACCGCCGCCTGGAGCGACTCTCCCTGCGCTAGGATCAGCGTGTCGTCTGCGTAGCAAACCACGCTGACCCCGTCAGGGAAGTCGCCGCGCAGCACGTAATCGTAGCCGATGTTCCACAAGGGTGGGCCTAGAACCGACCCCTGCGGAACACCGCACGACATCTCTCGACGCTTCCAGTCTCCCTGGTGACCGGGGTAGACAATATACCTGTCTGACAGGTACGCCTCGACCACCTCGGGCACCCGGTGGTACCGGAGTGCCCTCCGGATCGTACTCCAGGGCAGGGAGTTGAAGGCGTTGGCAATGTCCAAGGACACTGCCACGACACCACCTACCCTGGGACACCGCTTCCCCTGTCGTGAGGGCTCGCACGCGCATGATGGTGTCTATTGTAGAGCGCGCCCTGCGAAAGCCGAACTGTCCGTCCGACAAGTCCGGCCCCACCCGTGTTAGCCGCACGACGAGGCGGTTTGCAATTACTCTTTCAAAGAGCTTGCCCACCTCGTCGAGCAGCACAATGGGCCGGTATGCGGACGGAGAGTCCGCAGGGCGCCCTGCCTTCGCTACGAGAACCAGTTTCCCCGTCTTCCAGCGAAGTGGGAACTGGCCCCTCTCCAGGCATGCGCTGAAGAGCCCTCTCAGTCGAGGCCCAAGAGCCTCCATGGCCAGGACCCAGGCTTTCCCTGGCAAGCCGTCGGGTCCTGGGGCGGTGTTTTTGGCACTCAGCCTTCGCACCGCCACTCTCAACTCTACCTCGGTCACTTCTGGAGCATTGTCGTCGTCGTCACTGTTGCGATCCGCAAATCCTTATAGGATCACTTTGGTGTCCGTCCGTCCGTCTGTCTGTCTGTCTGTCAGTCCTTCAAGACCCTTTATCTCAAGAACGCGTGGATGTATCGAGTTAAAATTAAAACCTGTGAAGCTGTGAAAAATTCAAACTTATAAGTTAACGAATAAAAAATATACAGCCGTTTATATACAACTATATTTTGATTTGATTAAGAACGAAATTCATAGGGTACATCCCGTTAACCCGTTAACTGAAATTTACAAAGCAAAGTCTTAGAGCACAAGTATAGGAATAAATCTGAAAATAGTAAATTTTTTGTTACCATGTAGGAAACAATAAGGTAACAATAATAGGTAAAAATTAAGATTTTTGCAATTCGAAAAAATATTTGAGACTCCATTGGGGAATTGTAGTTTGCACGGAACCCTCAGCGCGCGAGTCCAACTCGCACTTGCCCAGTATTTTTTTCTTTAGGATTAATTCAACTTGCTTCCAGGAAACGAATATAGGAAACGAGTATTTCTATTTCACAAACCGTTGGTCTCACATGTGTGTAGATCATGTGCACAGGTTCTATTTGAATACCAGCGCTGAATTATTTTTTTCTTTTTCCCTTTCACATTGTTTCTGTGTGCGTTATACTCACAATTTTTACATAAAACCATCTTGGTGACATAGAATAACTAACTATATAGGTACTTATAGTATAGATTTGATTTCGGCAAAGTACGTTAACAGCGCATCTGTATAAATCTTTTTAAGAAAAGTATGTAATGCCAAAACTTATTCTTTCATTTCGAAGGTCTCTTATACGATTATTTACATGTAAAATAGGATAAAGTATAGTTAATTTGCAATTCAAAGACTCACGCACCCTTAGCGTGGTTCATAAAAAGGCATTATAACTGACAAGCGCGTATTATAAAGGCGAATAGCACGACTATAGTGTGTTTTCTTGTCATAAACTCGCTTCGCATGCAAGACAATACTTTTATAAAGTACTAGCTTTTGCCCGCGGCTTCACCCGCGTACATAATCCCAGGATAAAAAGTATCCTGTGTTATTCTGGGATATGGTCTACTAGTGTACCAAGTTTCATCGAGATACGTTCAGTAGTTTTTGCGTGAAAGAGTAACAAACATCCATACATCCATCCATACATCCATCAATACATACATCCATACATCCATCCATACATCCATCCATACATCCATCCATACATCCATCCATACATCCATCCATACATCCATCCATACATCCATACACATACATCCGTCCATACATCCGTCCATACATCCGTCCATACATCCGTCCATACATCCGTCCATACATCCGTCCATACATCCATCCATACATCCATCCATACATCCATCCATACATCCATCCATACATCCATCCATACATCCATCCATACATCCATCCATACATCCATCCATACATCCATCCATACATCCATCCATACATCCATCCATACATCCATCCATACATCCATCCATACATCCATCCATACATCCATCCATACATCCATCCATACATCCATCCATACATCCATCCATACATCCATCCATACATCCATCCATACAACTTTCGCATTTAGAATATTAGTAGGATGTTTTTTCGGGAAATATATTTAACCTTCAACATTTTTATTTTATTTGTGTCACACTTCCACAATGCGAGTGGTGGTTGCGGCAGGAGTTTGTGGCCACACAAACTGCGGTTACGAACTCGGTATGCGACACGACAAGTGCGACTTAATAGCTCTGCTTAGCATAATGTGTGGTCATAGACAGCTACAATAATAATAATGCCTAGCCAAAAGAGGCTCTTCCAAAGCTGTCTATTGTCAACGTTAACATTAAAAAAAAATGTTTCATCCAACGCAATCTACACTCTTTTTCTTCCGTCCCTGTTCCCGTTATCTGGGGTAGGGTCTCCTCACTCTACGGCGCCAGGTTGATCTGTCCTGGGTTGTCGGTTTTGGCAATTGGGCTTTCTTAAGGTCAACGCAATCTACACTAATATTATATTTATTTATTTAATGTTATAAAGAGGGCAAAATGGTTTTTTCTTTTGTTTTTATGTTTATTTGTTTGTGAAGAGAAGAAGAAGGTAATCTCTGCAATTACGGATCCGATTGCAAAATTTTTTTCTCTGTTAGAAAGCTGGTTTATTCTTGAGTCACCTAATTTATATCTTATGTACGTGGGTGTAGTCGTGGGCAAAAGATAGTCTTTAAAAAAGAAATAAAGCTTGAATGCTTTGTTGGCATTCAGTAATTCCGACATTTACTGGAATATTTTAGTTCCAAGAACGAGTTCTTTTAAAACCATAAAAGATTTTGGGAAAGAAAAATATAATTCAGTATCTCGTTTTTTGAAATTATGTGTGGTTTATATTGAAATATTTTTAATTTATGAAGGTCTAAAGTTCACGTAAAATGATTTTCAGGGATCTTTACTGGGTTAGTTTTACACAAATTTATGTTTTGAATTCAATAGAAACCTAAATAATATGTTCAAGATATCTGAGTTTACAAAATATCTAGAGAAAGATATGTCATAACTAATAACTCCATAGTTACGTAAGAGCGGTTATATAGAAGTGTATGTAGAGTTGGCTGTTCTTAATTTGCTAGCATTCCAATTTGATAACAATCAATTAGTCAGCTGGTTTAAAATACCAAGATATATATTTTTTTAAATATATCTTGGTACTAGCTTTACCCGCGGCTTCGCCCGCGTTTATTAGCCTATGCCATTCTCCAGGGTCCCACCTATCTCTGTACCAAAATTCATCAAAATCGGTTTTGCCATTTAGGCGTGAAGACGTAACAAACAAACAAAAAAACTCACTTTCGTTTTTATAATATTATAAGGATTAAGGATATTAAGGATTAAGGATTTAAAAAAATGGATGGATGCGAAACGCATAGGACCGTTCATTGTGGCGAGACTTGGGGGAGGCCTATGTGTAATAGTGGACGTCTTTCGGCTGTAATGATGAATGATGATGATGATTTTTTTTAACATATCGCCTCAAATGCAACTGTGGGTGCTGTATTCAGACAATATCGCGTCGTCCGTCTGGCCGCTTCAATCGGATTCCTCACACTATAGCCGGGGCTTTATAGTGATTACTAGAAGCTTTTTTAATATTTCAAAATCATTCCCGGCATCTTATTACGTTTTGAGAAAATTTACTGAGTAAGATAAAAGATAAGATGGTAATAAATCCATTCTCTTTTATTTTTGACGAAGGTTTAACAATTTTACATACCTTTTGGCAAAAGATCCCCGGGGTCGTAGAACAAAGGCAAGAAAGGAACCGGATTGGGTTTTTAGTCAGTAAAAGTCTGACGCTATCTCCCACTCTGCCCAAAAGCGGAGGATCATTGGAGATTTTACGACCATAAAAAAAAACATCCAAGAAGGAAACATTAGCGCATTGTCGCAGGTCTGCTAAAAGAAATTTCATTTGAAATAAGCAGTACCTTTGTATTACCTTCTTAGCAGTACCTTCTTTCTGTATTGTATATATGTTAATTTCATTTTTTAAGTGGGCGGAGCGGAAGATAGTGTCAGACTCTTACTGACTAAAAATCCACCCCGTTCCCGTTCGTTTGTTGTTGTATTTAAGCTACATTTTTTATTTCATTGTGTTTACCTGTGAGCCAAATAAACGTGTTTACTTTCTTTTTACGCACACATAAACATTGTGCACTTGAACCTACACACACTCATGAATCAAACCATCTTGGTGAGTTAAAAAACAACTGAAAATCCTATTGTATACCACAGGAATCTTTCTTCTGTTCTGTGTTGTATACTATTTTAAACAAGTTTTAATAAAAATATGTTTTTCATAGCAAGCTTATATAGTACTGTATAATACTTATATAATTAATACTCGTCAAGACTATTCATACGAGCCCAAACTCAATGGGGTGGTGTTTTTTAACTACCGGGTTCCTAGAGCCACCTTCGGGTTCCATCATCAGATCAGCTCCATGTCATAATAATTTTGTATTTTCATCTGATTTACACATGCATGCCAAATTTCAGCTCAATCGGTAACCAGGAAGTGGATCAAATTTAATTTGCAAGTTTTGATTACAGATAAACATCGGGACTGGTGAAACTAAATAAAAAAAACTTGTAATAATTACATACATATATGTAATTATATATGGTAGTAGTTTATATTTTTGTTTTTTAAGTTGCCCCACACTAGGAATAACTCCTAAATCGTGGTAGCGTTGACAAAAATAGAAACTTATTTACACCCAGACCTGAAACACCTATCGAGTAGACCATACAAATGTTCCGTGCGGAAATCAAACCCGCGACACGCAGTGCAGCAATCAATCGGTCCACCACTGAACCAACCGTGCCATCAAACGGTATCGTACCTAATGTAGCGGATTACCATGAAAACTATCCATTGAGCCGTGATGTGATAGCGGTTCCTAGTTCCGTTGGCTTATCAATGCTTCACTTCGCTCCCACGCCGGCACCGTACCGACTGAAAACTATCATTTGACGAAACCGATAACAAGCTTTTAATGAAAATCATTTTTCATAGCAAGCTTTTATAGCTCGGTATAACTATATAATTAATACTCGTTAAGACGAATCATACGAGCCCAAACTCGATCGGGTTGTGTCGTTTAAATACCAAGTTCCTATAGCCACATTCCGGTTCCATCATCATATCAGCTCCTTGTCATAATAATTTTGCATTGTCATCAGATTTACACATGCATGCAAAATTTCAGCTCAATCGGTAACCGGAAAGTAGGTCAAATTTAATTTGCAAGATTTGATGACAGACAAACATCAGGACAGGTGAAAATAAATTAAAGCTTGTCATATAATGTATATAAAGAAGAAACTGACTGACATATAAACGTACAGTTAAATAGTGATATGCCCAAAGAACAATTTCTATGAAAAATAATCGCAACATTGGCACTTCTTGGCTTGACCCTGGTCGCACAATTATTTTATAAAATAAAGTGTTTTAGTTTTTCATCCCTGTATTGACTTTATTGCATTTTTATCACATATGTAAACCTCCAGCATCCACCTGAGAAGGTCATTAAAGTCTCAAATGATATTTGTAAGATTCAAGTTAGTAATTTACTCGCAGTCTGAAAAGAAAAACATTTTTGGGTTCCGGACTTCAAAAGGAAAAACCGGACTCTTATTGGATCACTTTACTGTCCGTCTACCTGTCTGTCTGCCGGTCTGTCAAGACCCATATATACTCAAGTCTGCAGTGCTCTGAAGCTGTGATAAAATCAAACTTTTGAGTTAATGAAAAAAAAGATACGGCCGATTATGTCGCTAAAAACCTATATTTCGACACTCTCTTGGGAATCCAAATTCATAGGGTACTTCCCGTTGACCCAGAATCTTGAAACCTGGCATGAAGCCTGGTCTTATAGCACAGGTAAAGGAATAAATCTGAAAGCAATAAAATGTATTGTACCTATTAATTATTTCCATATACCTATGTAAATAATTCAATTTCCGAATTGATGTATGTACGGAACACTCTGTATGCGAGTCGAACTTGCACTTGTCCAGTTTTTCATAAAATTGAGTTTTTTTATATTAAAATGCAGCAGCTCATGTAAACATACCATGAAAATAAAGACGTAACGTTTGGTAATACGACGTTACCATATTAGATCGGATCGGGAACGAACACATACGCGGCAGCTTCGGAAAACGTGGCGTAATAATTGACAAGCTGCTAGAACGTCAAGCTTCGGCAGGTACGAAGAATTTTCTCGAACACATCGAAAAGACAACAAAATTGTGTGGAAAAGGAAGTAAGAGGCTTTTACTTGTAATGAGACAATATAGGCTAGTTCATTCTTCCAGTGCGGAAATAGTCAAAGCGGAGCCTATATCAATGTTACCATAACTTGGGTATCGTCGTTTCTTTTTTAAGGGTGGAAATCATGCAATGATTTCTCACTACGCGCTGTTGACGAATGGGCCTCGATAGTTAAACGCAGATAAGACCGGACGCGAGCTTATCAATAATAAAAGAAATGAACAAGTGGATATAAAATACAGTATCACAGATCTAAACACGGCTCTTGGTATACTTTTAAATAAGTATTTAAACAAATAATTAGTTTATTTTTATCTAACTATACTTAAAGCTTGTAATTAAGTGCCGGAGTTCCATTCGTTTTTTATTATTTTCGTCCGTAAAAAGACGTTTGTGTTGGTGAAACTTTAAATTCAGTGGCGACGCTCTATCTTCGTTTCTGTTTATTTCTCGATTCGTTGCGCAAAAAAAAGATATTTTTTCTGAATATACAACATTCATCATAAGCCAGAGAAAGCCAATTTTGAATAACGCTCATCTTTAAGTACATATATCATGCAAGGAACGTACAAGATGCGAAATATCTCATTCAAGCCGATGTTTAACATATAAATTGCTATCAATTTTTTTTAGATCTATATTTTCGTGCCTGCTCGCCGGAGATAAGGCGCGGGGGCGCGCCACCGTGCTTTTATTGCCTAAATGCAGAATGATATCCCACTGGATGATAAAAAAGCGATTATGGAAGTCTTTTTAATACGTATGTACCGCAGAAGTGGATAAAGATTGGGAATTTGATTTTATATTCCGGCGGCGAAGAGCTGCTTTAGTTTGATCGCTTTCTGGAGGTTTCGCTCTAATTTTATGGTTTTTAAATAGAAACTGCATCGTTCTGTGGAATAATAATTTATGGTGATTGGAGTGTTCAGTACTTTCCTTTATGTGGAAAGGTAACGGTCTTCGGATGATCGTTAGGTACATCACCTGGATCATCATCATCATCAGCCTTTTTTTGATGTTCCCACTGCTGGGGCTTTTTTTTTTTTTTTTTCTCGACGGGGAAAATCATCTTTGACGAAACCCGCTCTTGGGTGGAGCGGGAGACAGTGTCAGACTCTTACTGACTAAAAACCCCGCGCCGTTCCTTCTAGCCTTCACACCGGGGCACGAGCTCCCTTTCGGACAACCCTGTCCCCAGTAGGCTTCGACCCAGCTGGGCCCCTCCTGCTGCTGACAACTCCTTGAGGCGCGCGGGAACAGTGCGCGCCGTCGACGTCTTAGACTCGGTCCATTACCGGACGATCGGACAGCGAGTTACCCATAGCTCGCCGTCCGCGAGCCCGCGTCTACGGTGGCCGGAAATCGGGATCGGAATCCCGGCGACGGCGGCGAGGGCGCCGTTGCCTGATGCGGTCGGCCTCCTCCTTTGCAAGCATTACTGCTTCGCAGAAGGAGGCGACCGCCTGCCATTCCTCCTCGCTCCGGACCATGGCCTCGACCAGGGCCCGGCGCGAGAGGTCTCCGCCGCCAATCGCCCCCACGAGGGCACGGCGATGCTCCGCCCAGGCAGGGCACACCTCGACGGTGTGCTCCACCGTGTCCTCCGGGCGTTGCGCACAGTGGCGACACCCGGGCGTCTCTTCCGCCTGAATCCGATGCAGGAACCTCCCGAACTTGCCATGTCCGGTGAGGACCTGCGTCATGCGGAAGGTAAGGACGCCGTGAGGTCTTTCCAGCCACGCCTCAAAGAGGGGACTTACCGCCATAATCGTGGCGTGCCCGGCACTGGGTTGCGATAGCCGTTGACGCCATTTCACCATGAGATCCCGCCGGAGCTCTGTCCGCCATGCCTTGACATGTTGCGGCAGTGGACTTTCACCCCGGCGTTGCATCTCCACGCGCATGTCGTGCATGTGTGCAAGGACTGTTGCCTCCAGATCCCACGGTGGTAGGCCAGCCAGAAGGCTCGCCGCTTCGCGGGAGATCGTGCGGTAACCCCGCACCATCCGTATTGCCATGACCCTCTGGCAGGCGTTCAGTATGGACGCCGGTCGCTTTGCCAGCGACGGCGCCCACACCGGCGCCCCGTAGAGGGCCATGGACCGAACGATCCCCGCGTAGAGCCTCCGGCAGGAGGCGTCTGGACCCCCAAGATTGGGCAGGAGCCGCTTGAGAGCAGCCCCAGCCCGGAGAAGCTTGGGAGCCAGACGTCGGAAATGTTCTACGAAATTCCACCGGCTGTCGAGGACGAGTCCCAGATACTTCATCGTCGACCCGACGCCGATGCGAACTCCTCCTACCGTAAGTTGGGAGTCCGGTGGTGGCGCGTTCCGAGGGCCGTGGAAGCACATTGCCTCGGATTTATGCAGCGCCACCTCGAGTCCCAACTCCTGGATCCTACCAACGGCTATCGCAACCCCGCGTGTCGCTAGAGCGACCGCCGCCTGGTGCGAACTTCCCTGCGCTAGAATCAGCGTGTCGTCTGCATAGCAAACCACGCTGACCCCGTCAGGGAAGTCGCCGCGCAGCACGTAATCGTAGCCGATGTTCCACAAGGGTGGGCCTAGAACCGACCCCTGCGGAACACCGCACGACATCTCTCGACGTTTCCAGTCTCCCTGGTGACCGGGGTAGACAATGTACCTGTCTGACAGGTACGCCTCGACCACTCGACAGAGGTATTCGGGCACCCGGTGGTACCGGAGTGCCCTCCGGATCGTACTCCAGGGCAGGGAGTTGAAAGCGTTGGCAATGTCCAAGGACACTGCCACGACACACCTACCCTGGGACACCGCTTCCCCTGTCGTGAGGGCTCGCACGCGCATGATGGCGTCTATTGTAGAGCGCGCCCTGCGAAAGCCGAACTGTCCGTCCGACAAGTCCGGCCCCACCCGTGTTAGCCGCACGACGAGGCGGTTTGCAATAACTCTTTCAAAGAGCTTGCCCACCTCGTCGAGCAGCACAATGGGCCGGTATGCGGACGGAGAGTCCGCAGGGCGCCCTGGCTTCGCTACGAGGACCAGTTTCCCCGTCTTCCAGCGAAGTGGGAACTGGCCCCTCTCCAGGCATGCGCTAAAGAGCCCTCTCAGTCGAGGCCCGAGAGCCTCCATGGCCAGGACCCAGGCTTTCCCTGGCAAGCCGTCGGGTCCTGGGGCGGTGTTTTTGGCACTCAGCCTTCGCACCGCCACTCTCAACTCTACCTCGGTCACTTCTGGAGCATTGTCGTCATCGTCGCTGTTGCGATCCGCGTCAGACACCGCTGGCGGAGGCGGAGCCATGGGCGGGGGGGAGTGTTCCCCCCGCGCAGGAAACAGAGTGCTAACCACACCCTCCACGAGTTGGGGCCGGAGACTCTGAGTCAGCGGCGGAGCCCAGGGGCGAAGCTTGTCCCGTACCAGCTTGTACGGGCGCCCCCACGGATCCGCGTTCAGAGACCCCAGCCACACGTTGCGGGCCTCGAGTTTGGCCCGCTTGATCTCCGTTCGGAGGGTGCGTTTTGCCTGTCTGTATCCCTCATACAGCTCCGCCTCTCTGGCCTCCGCATCCGGCGGGCGGATGCGGCGCCTGCAGTGCCTGGCGTACCGGCGTCGCGCGTGATTGCACGCATTGCGCAGTGCGCCGATCTCCGGCGACCACCAGTACACCTGGCGCTTAGCTCGTCCTGGACGGACACGGGGCATTGCCGCATCGCAAATTTGCGACATGGCCTCCTGGAACCACTCTGCCTCGACGTCGATGTCGACAGGCCTGTCCGGTGCTTGCACCCAGGCCTGTACCGTCGCGGCTTCCAGGAGGAGCTCCCGGTCCATCTGCTTAAGCGCCCACCGCGGACCGCAAGGGCTCTGTCGGACCGGCGCGGCCGAGGTTTCGGCGGAGACGTCAAACCGGATGTACCGGTGGTCGGAGTACGTCTCCACCTCCTCCATCACGCGCCAGTCGACGACACGCGGCGACAGAGCGGGGCTGGCAAACGAAATGTCCACCACCGACTCACCCCGCATCCGCACCAACGTGGGGACAGAACCCCGGTTCAGTACGACCAGGCCCAGCTCCAAGGCCCAGTCCTCCACCATCCACTGCTGGGGCTCAGCCCTCCTCTCTAGGAGAGGGAATGGGCCGTAATCCACCACGCGGGCCCAGTGCGTGTTTGTGGATGTCACATGTCTTCGAATTTTTGGTTCTAGGACATTCCGGTTATCCTCACGATGTTTTCCTTCACCGTTTTGAGAGCAGTGGTGATGAAATAAATTACACAAAGTAATGCGCCTGGCAGGATTCGCACCTGCGACCTACCTGCATGCCTATGGCTAAATAGGATTTTTTTTAATTCATAAATAAATCTTATTTTCTAAGATAAGTTATAGGTAACACAACTTTTATAAAAAAAAATATTTAATCACGCCACCGACACTAACACATCCGCTCGATTACGTTTGATATCGGATAAAAGTATCAAATTAAAAAAGTGTGCCAGTGGCGGCCACGTCGGCGCAGTTGATGCCAGCTCGACTGGATTTCGTTAAGATAAGGCCATGATCAGCGCCGAACAAATTCACTCAATATTATTTCTACGCCTTTCGATATTACCAAATTGAATTAACAAAATGAAAGCTATTATTTAAAATTCCTCGAAATTTGTCGTTAGATGTCTTCTCCTTGGGGATTTTTCAACTAATTATTGTTTGTCGAAATATAGTTTTGAATTAATTAGAGTGGAATTGCCAAGACGAATTAATTTGTCAAGACAGATGGTCTCGCGTAACCGTCCGGCGCTGAAGACTACCTCCCATTATCATGATAATTATTTATTTTAATTTATTTACGGCTTTTAAAGGCCTTTTTGAATAATCGGCTTGAAAATATCTCTTTCCAATTAAATCTTTTATGGTTTGGACTTATTCTCATTATTTGTTTTTCACAGTGAGCTTTTTCACGAATGCTTTTCGTGTAATTCTTTACTAAGAATTTCACTGAAAGGATTCCTCATGTACTTATAATGGGGGTCCTGATTATTTCCATGAAAAATATAATTATACCATTTCACGGAAAAATAACAAAACAGTAGGTATTCGCTTTTGATATTCACTTTGATAATATAGCTACAGTTATACGAATTTCCCGAATAAAGCTTACTGATAACGAATTTATTATTAACAAATGACTGGTCAATAAGATAGCTCGTGCAATTATCGGCTTTGTGGTCAACTGAAATGAAACACTACTATTACGTCACGTTACGTTACGTTGTTTGTAATAAACAATTCATGGAGCGACTCGTTGTCCAGGGACAAGTGGAGGGGAAGCGGTCACGCGGACGCTGACCTACGCGTTGGACAGACCTCATCAGAGCTGCAACATAAACTTCCATAATCCAGAATTCTCGAGACGCCGTAAACCGTGACAAGTGGAGACGAAACACGAGAGCCTCACTTGCCAAGGGAAATGCAATATTGTCAACCACGACGACTCTGTCAGAGTGAACGAGTAAGGAGGAGGACTGCTATTAACTGAGTACCACCAGTGGATAGATGATACTAGTTGCTATTCAATTTGAACCTTCTAGTTGGGTAGGGCCTCTGACTGTCACGATCTATTAACGCGATTCATTTTACGACCTTAACTGAACTATAAAAGAGATGGAATTATATAGGCTGTATAGCTCTATCCCTCTTTCTCCCTCGCACGACTGACATCCTAACACGTCTTGTATTCGTATGATTAGGTCCCTGTTAACAATAGAGCGGTCAACTAATAATATAATATAATTTACATAATATTCCACAACTATCACACAACGCAGTCTAGTCTTAAGCTGAGCAGAGCTTGTGTTAAGAGTACCAGACAACTGATAAAGATTCTTATATATTTCTAAATTCATACATATATAGATAAGAAATTACACCCAGAAACAGAACAAATAATCATGCTCATCACACAAACATTTGTCCTGGGTGGGGATCGAACCCACGACCTCCAACATAGCTGTCAGGATCATAACTACTAGACCAACAGGCCAGTTGCGGCCCTTCGTTTTACACAATATTAATTACCATAGAATTGACGTTGAAGATCCAACGTTGTTCGCGCACACACAACGATGAGGTGCACAGCGCGGCGGCGGCCAGTTACATCAGCCATTGCATCGTCCGGCATGACCACGCGTAGACATTTGAACCATAACCTTTTGCTAAGATAAGATACTTAGAATAAACCCTAATATAATCCACTTACCTTTAATTTAATATCTGAGCCTAAACATGGTCCTTCAAACCGTCGTCGCATCAGTCGAATAGGTTTAATAGTCCAGTCGCGATCGAAAGAAAAAAGCCACGCCTTCACATATCATCAGCCTTTTAATGTTCCCACTGCTGGGACGCAGGCCTCCTCTCTAAGAGAGGGTATAGACCGTAATCCACCACGCGGGCCCAGTGCGGGTTGGTGGATGTCGCATATCTTCGTTTTTTTTTTTAGGTTTGTTGATGAAATAAAACACACAAAGTAATGCGCCTGGCTGGGTTCGAAATCGCGACATACAACTCGTAAGTCGGGGCCATTACCACTTGGCTACCACTGCCTTCACACGCCCGGAATTCAGCTGGAGGTCAAACAGCGGTCGCAGCCTACTAGCATCTGGGAACAGCACAATCAAGCATCCTCGGTAGCATCAGTCGCTATAACGGACGAAAAAGGGTTTGGTAACAGCAGTTTCGTGAGTACGATCAATTTATTTCCTCCAAAATGTTCATCTAGTCTCATGCAATATTTAGTGAACTTACTTTATACCCTGCCATTCCTATTTGCAAGCATAAATCCAAATAGAAGGTTAGTTTAGTGATAATTGAAATTACAAATTCCAGCTAAACTTAATGAGAATAATCCCAAACAGAAACCTGTTTACCTGGACAAAATTCGTAGAATAAGATATGAGCTTTATATTTGTATGTTTGCAAAATCAACAGCAATATATGTTTTTTTTTTTTATAATATAAACTGGTACTTACTGCGATACCACCGGATGGTAAGCAGTGATGTACACTTTAATGGTGAGGCGCAATAGATTATTAAGAACCAAATTACTCTAGCCTTGAAGACATTTAAATTATAATAGAACTGGAAAATCATCTAATGACATCTCGCACTCTTGGAGGAGCGGGAGGGTGTGTCAGACTTGTACTGACTAAAAACCCACTACTCTTCCTTAACCCCCGAACCAGACCGAGATTTCCTTTCAGAAATAAATCCTTGGCCCCAGTAGGCTTCGATCCTGCTGGGCCCCTACGATTTGTTGACATCTCCTTGAGACGCGCGTGGAACAACAGTTCTACTTGGGCTTGGTCTGGACAGTCACCAGACGGTCGGACGGTGAGCTACCCTTTGCTCGCCATACGCAAGCCCGCGTCTATGGTGTCTCGGGTTCGGAATCCCGGCGGCTGGGGCATGAGGGTCGCTTCCTCGCGCGTGCATGTCCGGCCTCCTCCTTTACTAGCATTACTGCTTCGCTGAAGGAGGTGACCGCCTGCCACTCCACCTGGCTTTGTCTCGATCTCTCAATGATCGCCCCCACACACAGGAACACAGGAACACAGGAATCTCTACATTCTTCTGTTCTGTGATCGCCCCCACGAGGACACGACGTTGTTCTGCCCTAGCGTGGTACACCTCTACCGTATAGTCCACCGTGTCCTCCGGGCGGTCCACACCCAGGCGTTACTTCCGAATCAATTCGATGCAGGAACTTCCCGAACTGTCCATGTTCGGCCAGAACCTCATGTTATGTGGAAGGTGAGGGCGCTGTGGGGTCTTTCCAGCTACGGCTCAAAGAGGGGACTATACCTACCGCCCATCGCCGTGATTATGACGGGCCCAATTTGTATAGGTAACCAGTACGGTGTAAATGTAAGCTTTAAGGTAGAACTACATTGCGCACACGTGGGCCACGTATACCGATCTGTGCGTGTCGGTCTCCATTTCTCAATACATTAGTATATGGAAACTAGACCTTTTTTACGGTGGGGAAAATCATTCAAAGACAACCTCCGCTCTTGGGCGGAGTGGAAGATAGTGTCAGACTCTTAATGACTAAAAACCCACCCCTTACCTTCATGCCTTCATACCGGGGCTCGAGCTCTCTTTCGAATAAACCTGGCCCCAGTAGACTTTGATCCGGCTGGGCCCCAGTTGTTGCTGACAGCTTCTTGAGGCGCACGTGAACAGTGCGCGCCGTCGACGACTTGGGCTCGGTCCGGACAGTTATGCGCCTGATGCGGTCGGCCTCCTCCTTTGCTAGCGTTACTGCTTCGCAGAAGTAGGCGACCGCCGGCCACTCTTCCTCGCTCCCGATGGAAACTAGACCTGTAAAGCTACATTAGATCCACGTCACGCGATACCACGCAATGTTGTTCTTCCTACAAATCAGGCGTGGTCCACGTTTGCGTTGGTCTAATGTAGTTCTATCTTTATTGTTCCATAATAAAATAAAACTGAATAAGTTTTAAATGTAAAGAAAATACTTTACTAGCGAAACGTTTGGTTTAAAATACAGCGTGTGAAATATAACATTGTACTACTGTATATAATTCCATCGAAACTTGTTATCAAGTTAATTTGTTCCATAAATATCTCAGTTGATATGCGAAACGTAGCAGTGTTAAATAGCGGCAGAACTTCAACTGTGGGCCGGTTGCATTGTACTAACTTTAGCACAGTGTTACTTCTCCGTGTTTATATTCAAAAGTGCATTAAGTACTCGTAACTTGTGACTTTGTTGCTTCGTGAACTTTCTCTTCGGGTTCTATTTAAGGTGAACTTGCATTTAAAATTATGTTTTATATTTAGATAGTCGAGGCCAATTTACGGTGTTATTATATTCCATTATGTGCATAAGTAAGTTCTTATTGTTGGCGCTCTGGCGCGGTGCCAGGTCCTCTTAGCGGAGGACGCCAGGCTAATGAGCATTTACAAGCGTACAACTAGTCCCTTAAGCCATGATATAATGAGTTTCTGGTTATATCCTTATAGCCGAGCGATTGCCATCCGACCTGCTCGGAGAGCTTAAGTTGAGAAACGACAACGAGAGTGCATTGAAGCAGCATAACTAGGTTTTTACAAAAATAAGTTACTTGGTTTCCAGCACGTCGGGCTTAAGGACGGCGAGCAATGAGAAGACCGCCGTCTGATAAGGACCAGGTCTGGGTCGACGGTGCTTTACGCTCATATCACTAACAGCGATATTTACCAGACTACCTTAGGATTAATCGTAAGAACTTAAAATATACAATAATACACTAACAAAATAATCAAACATAGCAAAACATAGCGATCGCTATTAGCGATAAGACCGCCATTGTACCCATAGATGTAAGTTATTTTAAAAGTTTGGTTACGTTTTGGAGTACAATAAAGTTTATTCTATCCTATCCTTTTTTTTTTTTTTTTTTTTTTTTTTTTTTTTTTTTTTTTACGCTGGGAAAAATGCGTTACGCATACCCTCCCTCGGGGGAGGGAGGGGTATGTGGGACTCCCCGGTCGGAGCCGGTATACCCACTAAACGACCCAGCGGCGCTCCCGCATCGTCTGTGAGTGGCGGAGGACTGGGCAGCTGGCAGAGCCTTTACGTCCAGTCCTTCGCCGACGATCGCCCGCCTTGATGGCGGGCCCTACACGCCCCTCTCAGCAAGGAGGGGCCCGGGAATGCCGCGAGCGCTCGGCCATTCCCGCCCGACGGTGGTGGTGATCAGTGCAATGCGGGCGAAGGCGCCCCCGCGCCTGTCGCCCGCTAATCACCACCTGGGGGTGGGAGAAGGCGATCGAAAATTCGCCTTCTCCTTCCCCTTCTTCGTCTGCGGAGCGGTGCGGCGAGAGGGTCGTCCTCCCGCTCACGCTCCGCCGCCTCCTTTTGCGACATAACATCCTCGCAAAAGGAGGCGACCGCGGTCCAGGCCTCCTCGCTCCCCAGCATACATTCGACCACGCTGGGGAGCGAGAGGTCCTGCCCAATAACCGCAATAAGACTGCGGCGCTGCTCACCCCAGGCCGGGCACGCCTCGAGGGTGTGTTGGGCCGTGTCCTCCGCAGCGCCGCAGTCATGGCACGCCGCGGTCTCCTCCCGCCCGATCCGGTGCAGGTGCGTTCCGAAACAGCCATGTCCGGACAATACCTGCACCAGACGGAACGAGAGGAAACCGTGCGACCGCTCGAGCCAGTCTCTCAAGACTGGGCCGAGCGCGTCCAAGGTCCGCCGGCCAAAGGCGGCGGAGGCGAGGTCTTCCGTCCAGTGGTGGACTATCGCGTCCCTCGCCTCCTGCCGCACGGCCTCCCGCTCTTGGTCGACGGGGCGCTCACCAAGCGCTTTGCGCCGCGCCGTCCATTCGTACACTCTGGCGAGCACCCACGCCTCCAACTCCCAAGGAGGGGTGCCGGCCAGAGCGCACGCCGCCGCAAAGCCCACCGACCGGTAGGCCCTCGCCACCCGCAGTGCAATGGCCCTTTGTGGCCTGCGGATGGCGGTCGCATTCTCCCTCCTATGGAGGGAGTCCGCCCAGATTGGGGCCCCATAGAGGGCCATGCTCCTCAGGATGCCGGCGTATAATTGCCGGCATCGCGCCTTGGGTCCCCCGAGGTTCGGGAGGAGCCATGAGAGGGCGTCCGCAGCTTTCAGCAGGCGCGTCGACAGCCCGCTGAAGTGCGGACCGAAGCGCCACCTGCTGTCAAGCATCAGGCCCAGATATTTCATCTGGGCCTTCACCTCTATCCGGACGCCCTCCACGACAATGTGGGCGTCAGGAGGGTAGCGCTGCCGAGGCCCGTGGAAGAACACGGCCTCGGTCTTGTGCAGCGCTACCTTCAACCCTAGACGGCGGATCCTCCCTGCCACTAAGGATCCACCAACCGAGGCCAGACAGGCCGCCTCCCTGAAATCCCTCCCCCGGGCAAGGAGGAGAGTGTCATCCGCGTAGCAGATGACACTCGTGCCCTGGAGGAGGATCCCCCGCAGGAGCCAATCGAAGCCGATGTTCCACAGGGGAGGCCCCAGTACCGACCCCTGCGGAACACCGGACTCTGCGCTGTATCTCCTGACCGAGCCCGACCTGTCCGCAAGGAGGATCTCGCGGTCCTCCAGGTAGCTGGCCAGGAGATCTCGCAAGTACTGGGGCACTCCGTGATACCGGAGTGCCTCCAGTATAGCCGAATGGGGGATGGAGTTGAAGGCGTTGGCTATGTCGAATGACACCGCCAACACTCCGTCCCCCGCCTCCGTCGCCTCCTTCACCTGGCCCTTGAGAAGGGTCAGCGCGTCGATGGTGGACCGGCCCTGTCGGAAACCGAACTGGGCGTCCGACAGGTCCGGCCCCACTCCCTGCAGATGGCTGTTAAGCCTGGCTGCGATTATCCCCTCGAACATCTTACCGGCCTCCTCGAGCAGAACGAGGGGCCGGTAAGCCGAGGGGGAGTCCGCCGGGCGTCCCTCTTTGCGGAGGAGGCAAAGTTTGCCCTCCTTCCAAGGTTTCGGGAACCTCCCAGCCGTAAAACACGCGCTGAAGAGGTCCCGAAACCTCTCCTCCATTTGCGTGGCGGCGATGGCCACCACGCGTGCGGGAACGCCGTCTGGCCCTGGGGCCGTCTTCTTCCCGCTGAGGTGGAGTACCCCCGCGTAAAGCTCGCCAGCCGTCACCGGGGGAACCTCCTCCTCCGGTGAAGCGGCCCCCTCTGGAGGGTCCATCGTTGGCGGGGTGAAGTTGGTCCTGCGTGGAAACAGGGACCGGACCACCCCATCCAACAGCGCCGGCTCGAGGGTCTCCGTTAGTGGGGGACCATGTGGGCGCAGTTTGCTGCGCGCCGCCTTGTATGGTCTCCCATACGGATCCCTGTCGAGACCCTCCAGCATTTCGGCCCTCGCCGCGTCCTTGGCAGCGCCTATTGCCGACTTGAGGACCTTCCTCGCCTCCCGGAAAGAGGCGTAGAGGCGGTCCTCCTCGGCCTGGTTTCGGGCGCTGCGTCGACGGCTCCGCATGTAGGCCCGCCTGGCCGCCACACTAGCGGCGCGGAGCCCCGCCAATTCCTCCGACCACCAATAGACGGCGCGTCGGGGAGGCGGACGGCGAGACCGAGGCATGCTGGCGTTGCACACCTCGGTCAGGGACTCCCGCAGCTGGGCTGCTGCAGCGTCCACGTCTTGTACCTCAACAGGGGGCGAGAGCCAGTCCTGAAGGAAGGCTGCCTCCTGGGCTGCCTCTCGGTCCAGGCGGGTCAGAGCCCACCGCGGGAAGGGAGATTGGCCAGAGCGGACAGTCTCCCGCGGGCCCCGAGTGGATATGTCGAACCGCACATAGCGGTGGTCCGACAAGGTCTCCACCATCTCCACCCGCCAGTTTTCAATGCGCGCGGCCAGCACGGGGGTGGCGAACGAGACGTCCACCACCGATCCTCCCCGTTGCCGCACGCACGTGTGGACCGCCCCCCTGTTGAGGAGGGACACACCGCACGAAGTCGCCCAAAACTCGACGGCACGTCCCCGGACGTTGCACGTGGCGGCTTGGTTGCCCCAAGCCGCCGACTTGGCATTCAGGTCGCCCAACACGACGACCTGGCGCGGCGCCGCCCTCCCGACGACTGCGGTGAGGACTCCGAGAAAGTTCTCGAAATCCTCGAGAGGGCGGTTAGGGGAGAAATAAACCCCCACAACAGCTATATCTCCCCACGCGGCGGCCACGTATCCCGGTCCCCTCTCTAAAAGCGAGAGGGGAGGGGAGTCCGAGGAAGACCGCGTCACCAACGCCACCAAGTCGTCCCGGTCGCCCAGCCAATGGCCAGGGACCGAGTAAGGCTCGGCAACCACCGCCACGTCCACCAACCACTCAGCCATGATCTGCATCAGCAGATCCTGGGCAGCCCTGCAGTGGTTGGTGTTCGCCTGAAGGATGCGATGTTCGACTGTAGCCATCAATCGGACATCGCACCCCCCTCCGCAGCCGCAGACGTCGACGCTCCCGCCTCAAGAACGGGAACGGCGGTAGTAGCGGCAGGCCGGATCGTGGCCTGCGCTTTTCCCTTCTTAGGGGGAGGATTACAATTCCTCCCCTTCATAACGTGACCCGCCGGGCGGCCACTGGCAGCGCAAACTGCGCAGTGCGGCGTGGCGGCCTGGCAGGTGATGGCTTTGTGGCCCTCCTTGCCACAGCGGTAACAACTGTCCGTCCTGTCTACCGTGGACGGACAGAGAGCCCGGGTGTGCCCAATGCCGAAGCACCTGTAGCACCGCAAGGGCTGCGCCACAAGTGCCCGGACTGCACCCGAGCTGAAGCCGACGGCAAGTCGTCCTTTGTCAAGGACGGCTTTGGCAGCGGCGACTGGGCACTCAATGCGCATGGTGCCCATGCCGCCGCGACCGGGCCTAATGTCCCGGCCTTGCACCGCTGTGGCTTCGCAGCCCCCAATAGCTGCGACCGCCGCCACCACCTCCTCCTTGGAGACAGAGTCGTCCAGGCCACTAACTTCCAAGGCCGCCAGCTTGACCGGTCTGGCAACCTTGGCCACGTCCGCAATTGCCTCCTGCAATTTGGCCGCAAACATATCAGCATGGGCACCGCCGTCGGCCCCCGGGAACTCGAATATTCGAGCACCGGCTTGGGTCTTGCGGCATGTGACTTTGCCGATCCCCATTTGGGTGGGATCGGCGTTAGCTCGCGCCCGTAACAACACGGACGCGTAGGTCTCCCCCTGTTCCGCAGCCTCTGCGGTGAGCGTCACCACGACGGCTGCGGACTTAGGAGGAGCCAACTTCCTCCTCGTGCCGGCGGGGGCCCCTTTGGCCGCTGGAGCTGCAGCAGCGGCAGCGGGCTTGGGGGCCGACTTTTTCCCCCCTTTCCCCTTCCCCTTCCCCTTTCCCTTGCCAGTCGCCCGCTGCGACTGGCTGGGAGGGGCGGTGGCGGGGACGGCAGGGACTGTTGCCACTGCCTTTTTGGCCTTGCCCTTCCCCCTCCCAACCACCTCCGTCCACTGGTTGGATGGGGTGGTGGAAGGGAGGAGGGCGTCCTCGGCGGAGGATGGCCCCGGCTCACTGCGCCTCTTGTCCGCGGCAAGCGGCGGTCGCAGGCGCTTTTCTGGCAATAGCCGGTCCTCAATGCCTGCGATGCAGGCTCGCGTGAAGGCCCTCTCCTCCATCACAACCTTGCGGAGGATGTCCTCAAGGTTGGAGGGTGGGCCTTCTGCCACCGGTCTTGGCTCGGTCTGGCTTGGCCGGGCCGTGGCTTCAGCCAGCTTCTGGTGTAGCTGGCTGACCTCCTGCTGCAGGCGATCCACTTTCGCCTGCAGTTGTCGCGTCTCATCCGAAGCCTTGCGCTCCACCAGCTCCGCGACGATGCTGCGCAAGCTCGCAGCCCTGCATTTAAGGGACTTTTGGAAAGTGCCCTTGAGGTTGGAGGACTTGGAAGCGACCTCTGCTATCTCCTCCGCGTCCTCCTCCGCCATCCGCTCCAGCTCGACCAAGGAGTGGTCGGCGTACAGGACGCGGGACGCTCCGTACCCGGCCTTGGCCCGGGCGACGCGCGCCCGTTGCTCCTTGGCCACAACCCGCTCCTCCAAGTCCTCCTGGACTTGCGCCCGCCGAGCCAGGTTCAGCTGGCGTTCGGCGTCTGCAAGACCCACATTGTGGGTGTCCGCCGCCGTCGTTGCCTTCTTGGTCTTCGCCTTCTTCTTTTTTCCGATAGCCGAACCCGACGAGCCCTCAGACCCGTCCTTTAAGAAGGCCCGCTTCCGTGATCTGGACTCGCCCTCCTCGGCTGCAATCGAATTCGCGTCCGACAACCGCTCGATGGACTCGATGTCGGAGTCCGACATCTCGTCCGCCCTGCTGTAGAAGCTAGCCGCAGACGGCGCGCGGCTAGCCTCTGACGCCGAAGCGTCCTGTTGGCCCTGAGAAGGGCCTTTTGGTTGGCCCTGAGAAGGGCCTTTTGGTTGGCCCTTAGAAGGGCCTTTTTTAAGGAACCGCCCGGAGGCGTCCCGCGCTGGCTGTTTAGGCATAGCCCGCAAATTTTCGTAGCTCTCCGAACAATAAAATTAAAACCCGCATAAAATAAAATAGTGATAGCTACGAAGCACAGTGCACTTTGGCCGAGCCCAGCCTGCCACTCCGTTACGGTGGTCAGGACTGGGTCGTTTCCAGGGGACACGACGTGGACGTAAGCACTGTGGGGTGGTCCCCCATTCTATCCTATCCTATCCTATCCTATCCTATCCTATCCTATCCTATTCTATTCTATTCTAGTCTAAACTATAGCATTCATGTCAATTAAATAATGTTAAAAAAGACAATAACTAAAAGATCCATGTAGTCGGCTCTAAAAAGCTATCCAGACCCAAATACCAAACAGTGTCGTGTCTCGAAATATCTCAGACCGAAATAATTTTACTTCGGGGGCCTCGGTCTACCAACACTGTACCATATTGCTTCTTCGGCTAACTTTCTTCTGACAGTTTATTAGACCTGAAAATTTCGTTATTTATCACGTTGTCTTAATATTTTCACCAGACGTTATCGTACACAATGTTTAGTGGGACGATATATTTTTCTAAGCTGTGAACATTGCAATTTATGTCATAAATAAAAGAAATATTATTTGGAATAGCACCTTTGAAAATATATTTTATGTGTTAGAGTAAATGTTGTGGACAGACATCTTTTTCATCGATTAGTATCATATTTATAACATTTGTCTTAACTTAAAGTAATATTTAGTTTATGTTTATCTCTAATCTCCCTTTTTTTAAGAAGGGAAATCATCAAATAACTGCTCCTGCTCTAGGTGGAGCGAGAGGTTATGTTAGACTATTACTGATTAAAACCTACCTGTGTTTCTTTAGTTGCTCTTTTTGTTTCAGGACCACGGTAACTCTTTCAAACATTCACACAGCCCTAGCAGGCATTGACTGTACTAGGCCTCATCCTTCTTGCTGATATCTTTTTAAGACGCGCTTGTAACACAACGCGCGATCAACTGACCGCCCATTGTGACACCCTATTAATTTTAAGTTCCTGATGTAATTTTTATTTATGGTGTACAATAAAGAATACGTAACGAGGGACAGTACAGAATGGAAGAAAAAAACGTGTTGCACCGACCCCAAATAAAACGGGATAAGGGCAGGAAGATGATGATGATGAATAAAGAATACATCTATCTATCTATCAATCTATCAACTCGGACTAGGTTTTTACCGGACGAGACTGGACATCGAGGTAACCGCCCATAGCTCGCCACCTGCAATCTCATGCCTACGGTTCCTCTAATCTCAGTACTATTCATTTCTGGATTCAAAGTTGAGGAATTAAAACGACCAATTTAATACAACACTGACATTTATATACAGGGTTATTTGTAAAACCACTGGCAGCCTCTTAAGACTATGTTACTAACATCATAAACAAAAACTTTTGTTCTATGACTTTTTACAAAACATAATTCATTTACCAAAAAAAAACTTTCAGGATTTCGTTGTTCTATTTAACACATTTCAAGTGTGTTTCGCTATGACTACCTACGTCAGTATGACGCTCCCGCGATACCCCTCCAATATTGTACTATCGCTTTCTTCGCATAGACTTCATAATATTTAGAACGTTCAATTTAAATATTTTTATTTTTGTATGATAATCTGAAGAACCAAAATATGGTACATTTTTAAAAGTCATAGAACAAAATTAGTTGTTTATGATGTTCTTAACTAGCACCTAAGAGGTTTCTAGTGTTTTACAAATAACCTTGTATATCTTGCAAAACGAATGCTTTATTTAGATCTTTATTGTACACGAAAAATAAATTTACAATAATGTCACAACAGACAGACTTATCGCTGAAAGCGACTAATTAAAATAACTCAATTTATTAAATCTAGATATTAATTAATATTACATTATCGCATAAATCTTTTTTGAGAGTATAGGCGTAAAGAAATCTACATATTTAAGAGGTCTTTTGGTAGATTTTACAAAACAAAAAAAAACGAATCAATAATATTCAAGTAATAGTGATATTGTTTGTTTTATTTTAAATCTGAAAACATGTCCAGTGCGTATACTTAGGTATATTTCTCTAATATATAATTTGTATTAGTATATTGTCTTTAACTGTTTCATAGAAGATGGAATAAGTAGACTATTCAATACGGGGATAACACTGCCTTTGTCTTGAGCGGCTTGAATTCCTCACTTCACTCAGGTTTCTATGTTAACTCCCTCGCAGTACTCGGGACTTAATTATATAAATCTTCCACTGCGTTTGGGATTAACTCTTAGCAACCTTCGTTTCGTTCGGAATTCACCATGCCGACCGCAACTTAAAGACACTGCATTATCCCTTAGTCAAAATGTACATGCTTATTTTCTATTACACCTTGCTCACTTAATACAATTTTAATTTTCAATTAGCTTGCCTATAAGTAATAAGCATATCGTCTCAGTGAAACATAAGAGGGTGTTAAGAGACTGCTTGCTCAGAACTTGCTTATTCACGCCTCACTTAAAACGGTAAGCACTTACTGCGCTTATTACACAATTATACTTACTTTGAATAACTGGTTTGACACGAATGGAAGTGAAGTTTTCGAAAACTTTATAGTTTTGTAAGATTAAGAAAATGCATTAACTGTAAGCTGCCTTATACATTTATTTATTTACTAGCTCAAGGAACATTAAGGAAACATACTTCTGGGTTAAATAAAATATCTTAAGTAGTATTCCAGGACCTGGTCTATCTACAGGCCAAATCTCATCTAAATCCATTCAGCAGTTCGAGCGTGAAGAAGTAACAAACACTCACAAACTTATACCCTTATAATATAATATTGGTGTTATAATGTGACTTATTAAACACTTTACGCACACAAAAGTACATAAAAAGGCAAACTAGACCAAATACCAGGCAACTTTTAAGTGATGCAGAGAAAAACAAATCATTACACATCGTTTATAATAATCAATCAGCTTAGTTTTTCCCAACTACGTTGGTGGGGAGAGGGGGTTCTTTCCAGAAGACCATGATTTTATTGTTCTTTATTTCCCACCGAATTCATGAAAATATAAACTTGTTTTAAATATTCCATCAATTCCCAACGGGTCCACGAGATTTCTCCAAAGCAGTCATTAAGTATCTTATTATTATTATATTCTTTATTGTAGACCACGTAAACAAAAAATACAGGACAAACATCATTAAAAACAAAAATACAAGCGTGGGCGTTCTTATCGCACAAAGCAAACTAAATCAGTCAGTCAGTTATTTAAATCAGTTTGTAAGCCTTGGGAAAAATAAATAGTTACTAACTACGATTATTTTAATTTACTGTGATAATTCTGAAAATATGATTTATAATGCCAAATCTATTTTAGTGTATGAGTAAGATTTAAATAATTTACTGTAATTTTTTCACTGGACTCATTAGGAACTAATGTTCGAACGACCCGTTGGGGACGGTTTCCAGTCTAACCTGATGGTGCTGAATACTGGCTACCTATTTGATCTCCACAAACAAGTGATTGCAATGGGAAGGGTACATTGCTCGCAGAACGGACGGCCGTTGGGACCGAAAGGGGAGTGGCGGGGCGTACCGTAAGACGCAGCGTGGAAGACGCGTTGGAAGGCTTCCTACAAGGTGGGACGATTACTTGGTGAAGGTATTGGGAGACGCCTATGTCCAACAGTGGACGTATATTGGCTGAAATGATGATGATGATGAACACAGTGATTGAGTAACACAATACCTATAGCAACACTACTGTCACATTTTCTGACTTCTGTCTATCCGTACTGACTATCAAAAATCTACAAATGACAGCCAGGACCTATAACTTAACGTGCTTTTCAAAATATAGTTGAATCTTGTTATGATAAGACGGTAATTGGTTACCCATCCATAGTTTGACCTCGTCAAGCGTTACTTAACCTTAGAGATCGACCCGTGCAGCTGTTTTTATTTAACTGCGAGTTTTAAAACATATTGTTTTTGTAAATGTTCCACAAAAATAAATAAAAAGTACACAAACTCGTTGTAAGATCCCAGCAGATTGATAAATGAAAAAGTATAAATAAAAATAAACATATTTCGGCGTTGAACCAAACGAGAGTTTTTTTACGAGTAGTAAAAATACAACAAGAATTGCACCGTAAATAAAATGAAAGAGTTCTTATTTTTATTCAACAAGTATTTTATACCTCAATACGAGTACTTACTTACTTACTGGTAGAAAATGTTTACGTTAGAGTTGAAATATCAATATACTTGTAGATACTTGAGCAAACCACTCACTCCGATATCAGGAATAGATTTTCACACGAAGCTGATGTTTTTTTTTTTTTTTTTCTCTCGACGGGGAATATCATCATTGACGAAACCCGCTCTTGGGTGGAGCGGGAGACAGTTTCAGAGTCTTACTGACTAAAAACCCCGCGCCGTTCCTTCTAGCCTTCATACCGGGGCTCTAGTTTCCTTTCGGATAACCCCGACCCCGGTAGGCTTCGACCCAGATGGGCCCCTCCTGTTGCTGACTACTCCTTGAGGCGCGCGGGAACAGTGCGCGCCGTCGACGCCTTGGCTCGGTCCGGACAGTTACCGGACGATCGGACAGCGAGCTACCCATGGCTCGCCGTCCGCGAGCCCGCGTCTACGGTGGCCGGAAATCGGGATCGGAATCCCGGCGGCGGCGGCGGGGGCGCCGTTGCCTGATGCGGTCTGCCTCCTCCTTTGCTAGCATTACTGCTTCGCAGAAGGAGGCGACCGCCTGCCACTCCTCCTCGCTCCGGACCATGGCCTGAACCAAGGCCCGGCGCGAGAGGTCTCCGCCGCCGATCGCCCCCACGAGGGCACGGCGTTGCTCCGCCCAAGCAGGGCACACCTCAACTGTGTGCTCCACCGTGTCCTCCGGGCGTTCCGTTCCACAGTGGCGGCACCCGGGCGTCTCTTCCGCTCGAATCCGATGCAGGAACCTCCCGAACTTGCCATGTCCGGTGAGGACCTGCGTCATACGGAAGGTAAGGACGCCGTGAGGTCTTTCCAGCCACGCCTCAAAGAGGGGACTTACCGCCATAATTGTGGCGTGCCCAGCACTGGGTTGCGACAGTCGCTGACGCCATTTCACCGTGAGATCCCGCCGGAGCTCTGTCCGCCATACCTCGACCTGTCACGGTAGTGGACTTTCACCCCGGCGTTGCATCTCCACGCGCTTATCGTGCATGTGTGCAAGGACTGTTGCCTCCAGATCCCACGGTGGTAGGCCAGCCAGAAGACTCGCCGCTTCGCGGGAGATCGTGCGGTAACCCCGCACCATCCGTATTGCCATGACCCTCTGGCAGGCGTTCAGTATGGACGCCGGTCGCTTTGCCAGCGACGGCGCCCACACCGGCGCCCCGTAGAGGGCCATGGACCGAACGATCCCCGCGTAGAGCCTCCGGCAGGAGGCGTCTGGACCCCCAAGGTTGGGCAGGAGCCGCTTGAGAGCAGCCCCGGCCCGGTTGAGTTTGGGAGCCAAACGTCGGACGAAGCTGATGTACCTAAACTAAATAAACAATAAACTGTAATCAAATTACTTTCTGAAAACACTTCTTTCAATACAATATTTATCTAGTTTATTTGAAAATAAACCTTGTGCCAATAAATTAATTTAAAGAGATCGTAATTTTTATCGTGAAGTTGATTTGATATCAGTAGTTTCATCAATACCAACTTTCATAGTACACTCGTAGCGTTTGTGCTACGCTGGCGTAGCAGTACGGCTACGGCGTAGGCGTGTACGCATCCACTATATTTATGAACTTTTATTTTAGGTGGGAAATCATCTAATGACTTCTCCTTCTCTTGGACGGAGCGAGCGGGTGTGTGTGAATTTTTACTAACTATAACTCACTCGTATGCTTCTTTTTTGCCTTCGTGACTGGTCACCGAGATTTTCTTTCGCAGAACCCTTGGCCCCAGTAGGCTTCGATCCTGATGAGCCCCTACGGTTTTGCTGACATCTCCTTGAGGCGCGCGGGAATAGTGCGCGCCGTCGACGACTTGGGCTCGGTCCGAACAGTTACCGTACGATCGGACAACGAGCTACCCATTGCTCGCCGTCCGCAAGCCTACGGTGGCCGGAAATCGGGATCGAAATCCCGGCGGCGGCTGGGGCCACTAGCGCTGTGAGCGCCGTTGCCTGATGCGGTCGGCCTCCTCCTTTGCTAGCATTACTGCTTCGCAGAAGGACGATGATTTTCCCCGTCGACAGAAAAAAACCGCCTGCCGCTCCTCCTCGCTCCGAACCATGGCCTGTAAGTCTAAGGCCCGGCACGAGAGATCGCCGCCGCCGATACTCATACTCTGTTACAAATATTATCTACAAATACCAATGCAATCATGTCAATGATATCAATGTAAATTAGAAAAATATATTTATTATTATTTTTAATTCAATATCAAATAAATTAAACAATAAAATACATTATTAATGTAATATTTTTTGAAATATTACACATGATTTCAATCTAGATGTCGCTTTAATTATTTTTATTTAATCACTTTAAATCAGTCAGAGATCATAGTAAAATCAAGCGATACTGCATACAGTAATTTCATACATTAACCAATTACTGTTTTTTATATTAAGATTCCTTCAAACGTCCAAAAATATAAAGTAACTTTTTTTTCTTTTCAAATTATTAATTTATGATGGTTTTCAATTTGACGGCACGGTTTGCGCCAGTTCGGTTCCCACACAAAACATATACCTATGGTTTAAAAATAATTGATCCGGGTGTCTTAAATTATATGCGGGTTCACATGAACGCCCATGTGAGGTAGGTATGAAGGCAAGAAGGAACGGCGCGGGGTTTTTAGTCAATAAGAGTCTGACACTATCTCCCGCTCCACCCAAGAGCGGGTTTTGTCAAAGATGATTTTCATCGTCGACAAAAAAAAAAGTTTGTAAAAAAAAGACTCCTCCTTCTCTGATTGGAGCAATAAGGAGGAGTATCAAAGTTTTTCTGACTAAAACTCGCCTATGTTCTACCAGTTGCCCTGTGTAGTCCTCTGACACAGTACCTAACTATTTGGAACATTGTCGCTGTTCTGACATTGAGTTTAACATGAGATGCAATAATGCAAGATCAAAAATTAAACTTACTATAGAAGGTGCCAAATAACTGTGGAAAGAAGTGCCTACATTGACATTTTTTTATCTGATATAAACTAGTACTGGACTACGATCCCACCTGATGGTAAGAAGTGATGCAATCGTTGATGGTGAGGCGCACTAGTTTATTAAGAGCCTATTCACTCTAGCCTTGAAGACGCCTAAATTATAATCGGACGGGAATTTTCCTAATATCTCTGCGTAGGTACCCGAAAAACACACGATGAATTTATTTTCATTACTAGATCGTGTTCACGATGCATGTCAATTTAAGACAGCTTTATTTCCGTTTTTGAAATTAAGAATGTAGAAAGATTCCGGTGTTCTGTGATGTCATGTCGTTTATATGGCACTTACCTTACTACTATAGTCTTCGTTGCATAGCTACAGGTATAGTCACTATTGTCCAATTTTCCTCCGCACGCCAGCATCGTCCCGCACTGTATGTGCCATTAAGTGGTACTGCGAGTTGACAAAGTAGTTTGGTATACGAGCGACTTTGCATCGCAATGCTTATCCGAAGCGCTCTGGGGCTGAGGGACGACAGGCTGTGATTTAAGGAGAATAACTTAGCTGAGGGTAGGTAGACTGCTCATCTAGGTAGCGATGTCTATAGCGCCACATAAACCCTGACTCACTGGGATATCATCCCATCTCACTGGGACAGCACCATCCCGGCTCACTGGGGTATCACTGCTGACTGTAAAGAACTATCGAGAACTATGGATTGATGTAGCGTACGTGCCACATAAGAAAAACTTCCGAATTCAAAATTATTTTGATCGTTTTAGTGTTTTTTTAGTGAAGTCGGTATTTTTTTTTTTAAGTTTTTGTTACCCTTTTGAACGTCGATAATTGTCGATAGTAGATTATTTTTTAGGGGTATAAAATATTGTACCTACCTATGTCCTATTCCAGGACATGATCTATTCGTGTGCTAAATTTCATCTAATTCCGTTCAGCCATTTGAGCGTTAAGGACTAACAATCAGACATACACATACAATATTAGTGTGGTATAATTAATTCTAGGTAATAAGTTAATTCTAGTTGCATACTGTAACTTTCATTCCCAACTAAAATATAATAGTGAAATCACATAACATAGAAATAACTATCATTTACTGGACCTATTCCATCAGTCCATGTCAGTTTCCAATTTACTTCAAATATACAATTTAGAATATCCAAATTGCTTTTTGTTGATAAACTAAAAACAACACAGTGCAACTTTATGTTTTTTAGTTTATAGTTTGTCATGTTCAGAAATCTTTTAATGAAATTACATTTTAATTTGAACGTTCGGAGAATAAACGAACGTTCAAATTCTTTCTCTATCTTTATTTTATGATGTTGGGTAGTCCTAGCGGACTCTGTTCAATTAGTCGGAGGCTGTGTTCTGCTGTATGTATTGTTTTTTTTTTTCGTTATGAATTTCCATCGCTTTCTCGACATCGGTTTTTTTTTGTCATCGATTTTTTAAATTATTTTTTATTGATTTATGCTTCCAATTTTGTCCCGCAAAAATATTGTTATGTTTTGATAATAAACTTCGAAGATATGAAACGGAACTCCTTATAGAATCAAAACAGAAATTTCGTAACAAGTAATAATGACCGACAGAAGGAAGAGGGGACGGGATATATCGAACTGCCAGAACCAGAACTTCGTGATAAGTCAATGTAACTAACCGTGTTTGGGATTACTTGAATTATCATAAGATGCACTCTGGCTATAAGGTATCATAGAGGTGATTTGATGATAAACCCAAAAACCCCATAAAAACAATGTATCTTAGCATGTAACTTTAATGATTACATTCTATAATTACCTTACTACACAACTTGCACACTTTTTAAGTTTGGCTGAGGGGTACTCTTTAGTTGTGGTACCACAACTCAAAAGTTTAAAATAAATACAACTTTTTACATAAAACAAAATACAACCAACATCAATGTAAAAAATAAAAACAGTAAAAAGTGCAAAATAACTTTAATTTCGGAAGTCAGTGTAAAATATGAATTATTTTATGAATGCCCTAAACATTAGCCAGTCAGTTCAGGCCTTTAACTGAATAGCAAATTTAAAAAAGTCATAGGCTGCGTGCGACATACTCGTACTAACAAGAAAAACTGACTATTCATCAAAACAAATGGAAAAATAATACAAAGAAATCTGTTTCATTGTTACATAAAAAATTCGAGGACACCACATGGCATGTGACATCCGCCAAATCGCACTCTCGCGTGGTCTGTTTTATGACTTATGGCTTAATCCTAGCAATGACAATAACACAAGTTTTATTGGATACTTCCGCCTAATAAATAATACACTCTATGGCCACACAAATAATAATAATTTAATTATAAAATTGAAAATGATTATCACAAATGAAAATAGGCTGCAAACGATACAAGTTGATTACGTTGTAATTGTTCCTGTGATTCCACCGCATTGCGTTAAATTTAGTCTAAGTTATTGACCGAACGTTTATTAATTTAGAACTGACACATTATTTATGGTAATTGCCCCCACAGTTGTCCATTTTGGCAAATTCCGTTCGATCTGATAGAATACTGATCACGTAGAAAGTTTAGAACTGTACAACTATGACTGCCGAACTTATCATATCTGAATGAGACTTGTTAATAAGCTTGCAGCTCAGATCAGAATTTCAATGGCAGAGAATTCTGTCGTCAAAGTTATTAGATCCTTTACGTCAGATAGAGGTTACGATATACCAGCACCCGAACACGTATAAAAATATGATAGATAGATATACTCTTCATTGCATACCAAAAACAAAGTTACAATAGGAATTTAAAATAAATTTAAAAAGCAATTTTTTACAGACAAACTTTGGAAGGATTTGACAGGGAAGCAGAAAAATATACGCAGGTAGATCATGCTGTACTACTTAAATTATACCTACAACACAGAACTAATAAAATAAGGGCAATATTTTATTACTAGCGCCGTGTGAAAATAGAAAATTATACTAAGGGAACATAGTCATTACATAACATATTCTAGGTGCTATCAGTTCAGCAAAAAAATATTTATTTACTTCTGCTTATGAAGTAAATAAATAATGTTTTACTTCATAAGCAAGGTTTGGGAAAACATGATTTGTCATTCCAACAAAAAGTTTTCCAAATAATTCACATTACAAAATAATCTCCGGACAAACTTTTATAAAGTGTTATTTGACAAACAATTAGTAAACCCATGTTTTACCCGTGTGCCGAATTTCATCCGAATCCGTTCAGCCGTATAAACGTGAAGCAGTAACAAACATATTTCATACAAACTTTCGTATTTGTAATTTAACTAGCTGCCGCCAGTGGCTTCACTCACATGATAGTATAAAATTATCCGCATGATAGTATAAAAAATGTCCTATGAGCTATGCTCTGCTATACGATATCGAGCCTTTTTAGGAAGAACATCGTAAGCGACAGTGAGCGTTTTTGCAGTACTAGTAGATTTTCTCTTCCATATTATAAAGTATTTACGAAAATATGTAGTAGCAACAATTCTATTAGATCGGTAGCTATATGAAGTTATATTTTTTTATTTTATTTATTATCATGAACAAAATCTATATATATAAAAATCAATGCCACTTTTCGTTGTTATTTTATAACTCAAGAACGGGCTCACCTATCCAAACCAAATTTTTAGGCTTTGTTCGGACTATTTAGTAGATGGTTTATGTGAAGTTTGGTAGGGTAGAGTAAGGTAGAGTGGAGTAGAGTAGAGTAGGGAAGAGCGGGAGCGAAGCCGTGCGGGCAAAAGCTAGTATAATATAAAATGTCCTATGAGCTATGCTCTGCTATACGATATCGAGCCTTTTTCGTAAGCGACAGTGAACGTTTTTGCAGTACTAGTAGATTTTCTCTTCAATATTATAAAGTATTTACGAAAATATGTAGTAGCAACAATTCTATTAGATCGGTAGCTATATGAAGATTATGGAAGAGAAAATCTACTAGTACTGCAAAAACGCTCACTGTCGCTTACGATGTTCTTCCTAAAAAGGCTTTTTGTTTTTTTTTTTCGACGGGGAAAATCATCTTTGACAAAACCCGCTCTTGGGTGGAGCGGGAGATAGTGTCAGACTCTTACTGACTAAATACCCCGCGCCGTTCCTTCTAGCCTTCATACCGGGGCACGAGCTCCCTCTCGGACAACCCTGTCCCCAGTAGGCTTCGACCCAGCTGGGCCCCTCCTGCTGCTGACAACTCCTTGAGGCGCGCGGGAACAGTGCGCGCCGTCGACATCTTGGACTCGGTCTATTACCGGACGATCGGACAGCGAGCTACCCATGGCTCGCCGTCCGCGAGCCCGCGTCTACGTTGGCCGGAAATCGGGATCGGAATCCCGGCGACGGCGGCGAGGGCGCCGTTGCCTGATACGGTCGGCCTCCTCCTTTGCAAGCATTATTGCTTCGCAGAAAGAGGCGACCGCCTGCCATTCCTCCTCGCTCCGGACCATGGCCTCGACCAGGGCCCGGCGCGAGAGGTCTCCGCCACCGATCGCCCCCACGAGGGCACGGCGATGCTCCGCCCAGGCAGGGCACACCTCGACGGTGTGCTCCACCGTGTTCTCCGGGCGTTGCGCACGGTGGCGACACCCGGGCGTCTCTTCCGCTTGAATCCGATGCAGGAACCTCCCGAACTTGCCATGTCCGGTGAGGACCTGCGTCATGCGGAAAGAAAAGGACGCCGTGAGGTCTTACCGCCATAGTCGTGGCGTGCCCAGCACTGGGTTGCGATAGCCGTTGACGCCATTTCACCATGAGATCCCGCCGGAGCTCTGTCTGCCATGCCTTGACATGTTGCGGCAGTGGACGTTCACCCCGGCGTTGCATCTCCACGCGCATGTCGTGCATGTGTGCAAGGACTGTTGCCTCCAGATCCCACGGTGGTAGGCCAGCCAGAAGGCTCGCCGCTTCGCGGGAGATCGTGCGGTAACCCCGCACCATCAGTATTGCCATGACCCTCTGGCAGGCGTTCAGTATGGACGCCGGTCGCTTTGCCAGCGACGGCGCCTACACCGGCGCCCCGTAGAGGGCCATGGACCGAACGACCCCCGAATAGAGCCTCCGGCAGGAGGCGTCTGGACCCCCAAGGTTGGGCAGGAGCCGCTTGAGAGCAGCCCCAGTTCCCCGAAATTCCACCGGCTGTCGAGGACGAGTCCCAAATACGACGCCGATGCGAACTCCTCCTACCGTAAGTTGGGAGTCTGATGGTGGCGCATTCCGAGGGCCTTGGAAGCACATTGCCTCGGATTTGTGCAGCGCCGCCTCGAGTCCCAACTTCTGGATCCTACCAACGGCTATCGCAACCCCGCGTGTCGCTAGAGCGACCGCCGCCTGGTGCGAACATACCTGCGCTAGAATCAGCGTGGTCTGCGTAGCAAACCACGCTGACCCCGTCAGGGAAGTCGCCGCGCAGCACGTAATCGTAGCCGATGTTCCAATGTACAAGGGTGGGCCTAGAACCGACCCCTGCGGAACACCGCACGATATCTCTCGACGATTCCAGTCTCCCTGGTGACCGGGGTAGACAATGTACCTGTCTGACAGGTACGCCTCGACCACTAGACAGAGGTATTCGGGCACCCGGTGGTACCGGAATGCCCTCCGGATCGTACTCCAGGGCAGGGAGTTGAAAGCGTTGGCAATGTCCAAGGACACTGCCATGACATACCTACCCTGGGACACCGCTTCCCCTGTCGTGAGGGCTCGCACGCGCATGATGGCGTCTCTTGTAGAGCGCGCCCTGCGAAAGCCGAACTGTCCGTCCGACAAGTCCGGCCCCACCCGTGTTAGTCGCGCGACGAGGCGGTTTGCAATCACTCTTTCAAAAAGCTTGCCCACCTCGTCGAGCAGCACAATGGGCCGGTATGCGTACGGAGAGTCCGCAGGGCGCCCTGGCTTCGCTATGAGGCCCAGTTTCCCCGTCTTCCAGCGAAGTGGGAACTGGCCCCTCTCCAGCCGTGCGCTGAAGAGCTCTCTCAGTCGAGGCTCGAGAGCCTCCATGGCCAGGACCCAGGCTTTCCCTGGCAAGCCGTCGGGTCCTGGGGCGGTGTTTCCTTTTTTTCCTAAAAAGGCTCGATATGGTCTTGTTTCATTGAAACCCGATTAGCCATTTTCGTGTGAAAAAGTAACATTTGCAAACTTTCGCCTTTTTGATATCAATGTGTTAGCCAAGGATAGAATACGAGAGAATAAACTGTGTGTGTTAATAGTACCTAGTTTTTAAATTTATAGTAGTAACCAATAACGTAGACAACCTAAAAATAAATTTTGTAATAATAGTAAATACACCAATTACCACCGTGGCAACCATAATATATTTACTCAAACAGAATAGCTACAAAAGTCACAAAAAAATTAAAATTCCCGAAAGCCGACGCCAGCTTTGATTTGCAGATACCGAAAATAGAAGTTGCCCTTCAAATATACCCAGACTTCAATAAAACATCTAAGCGTCGAAGGCTATGAAATCAATATCACAAGAACTAATAATACAATCCGAAATAAACGACGTGAGTGTGAGCGGGAGTACACTATCGGTTCTAATGTAGTCTACTACTCCTCGTACTCATATAAATTGGCCTTATCGCTGCCAAGTATAAAGATGACTAATCAGTTAGAAGCTATACTATACTCCGCTACGTGGTGCTAGTCTGTGCATGACTTAGGCTGCCATCAGACGGACTGCATCGCAGCAACCGCACGCAGTCCATATATTCAACTGCATGCAGTTTGATCTGACTTTGCGCAGTTGCCCCGCCACGCATCTAGCCGAGGAACTTAGTGTATGATTTGACCTAATGTGCGTTTGCTCTTTGATTAACTGCACACTGATTGTATATGGTTAGCGATGGACAGCCTGCGTCGACATTACACGACTGTGGCCGACCGCGTAAAGATGAAGGCACGACTGCATGCAGTTGATATCATGACTGCATGAAGTCAGACGTACAACTGCATGCAGTTAAATATATCGACCGTGCGCGGTCGCTGCGATGCGATGCAGACCGTCTGATGTCAGCCTAGCGGCGATCGGCGCGACGAGCGAAGTTGCGTCGGTAAGCGGATGCGCAGTTCTCGTAGCGTGCTTCAAACATTTTCACACTTTTGTTCTTACCGCTCGCCGCCCCGTGTTTAGCTACCGCTCACAGCGGCAAGGTCGTGAACGGGCCATTAGACTAATTCCCTTTGCATAAGTAAACGATCAAAGCAATGTTCAAGGCTTAGCTTTTTATCGCCGTGAAAAAAGAAATGACGGGGCTCATTACAGCCGATGTCTAACAGATTACCGGGATTTTTCGAAAGAGTCGCTGTGGCCCAAAATACTAAACGCAACTGAAAGAACACAATCGGGTTTTAGTCATTAATAGCCTGGCTCTATTTGATCTTCCACCCAGAGTGGGAGAAGATATTTGATGGTTTTCCAGTCTTAAGAAAAGGCATGGTTTATTCATGCTTTCTCGCTTCTTTCAGCAAGTCCACTCGCTCGGTCTTTTATCTATCCCGCTTGCATAAGTCTCATCTTGACAAATTTACTCCAGCACAGCTTGATAATTAGCTATTGGGTTGCCTATCCATCAGATATGAGTTAAGCTGCGAAGCGACGGTTGTGATTGACCTTTAGAGGAAAAGGATTCGTCGAAGCTACTTTTTTTAAATACGTGCTCAACGCTTAAATAGATACAATCGAAGCGCAGCATTAACGCTTAGCTACTTTAGTGGAAAGGTAGGCTAAGCCGAGTACCATACATTAAGGGCGGGCTGACACTCGGTCATGTCTCACTTCGGTTAGCAAACCAAATCACGCGATATGAACCGCGCTTATAAATGACCCGCGCTACCAAGGTAAACGTGCACACTACTTTCTATGCAATCGACGTACGTTCCGCTGGTAGCGTTATTAACGTTACTGCAGGTATTTTATTATAATTTTATCTAGTTTAAATAACATAGTTTTGTTTTAAACTAACGAGTTTGCTTATTTCGCGGTTTTGCTGTAGCTATTGAACATTTTCCAGGAAGCGATAATAATATGTAATTTAATAACAAAAATATTAAATTGCATAGTAGATCAGAATTCATAAATAAATCAAAAACGTTCGTCAACTAAAATATAACACACATAATACCAAAAACAAAAATACTTAAACTGAACATATACACTCGAACGTTTTATAAGTGCCAATGTAGGCCTATGAGAAATAAAATATTTTGACTATGACTTTGACTTTAACAAAGAGATGCTTTCTGCCTTTTTGTAAACGTTTCAGTATTTACAATAAACTACATGCCTTCTCCAAACAAAATGCTTTTAAAAAGCTATACAAGAAAAAGTTATGATTATTTTTTTATTCAGTATCAAAACCAGCGACAAACAATCAATTAGCTCTTAATAAAGAAGTACTAACCAAATTAACAAGAGACTTGACGACAAATCAAACTGTATTATATTAATCAAATATCAATCAACCATTCAGTCAAGACTATTACTACGAGTAGTACTTATTATCGTAATAATAATGAACTTAGACATCGAATATATCGTTACAATGAACAGCCACTTGGCAAACAGATTGGTGATCGCAGTGTAGTTACTAACACACTGGAGAACGCAATTACCCATTCAATTGACATAATCGCTTACGACACACATAAGAAGAGAGTTATTTGTATTCCTAGCGAATAATCTCACGGGAAATTATAACATAATTAGTAATTAGCGAAATAAGTAAACAAACTTAATTAGGAGCACGAAAATCTTTCAGACTAAGCCCAAGACGTCGACGGCGCGCACTGTTCCAGCGCGCCTCAAGGAGTTGCCAGCAGCAGGAGGGGCCCAGCTGGGTCGAAGCCTACTGAGGCTAGGGTTATCTGAAAAGAAGCTCAAGCCCTGGTATGAAGAAACTAGGGGTGGGTTTTTAGTCAGTAAGAGTCTGACACTATCTACCGCTCCACCCAAGAGCGGGGGTTGTCATAAGATGATTTCTGACCACCGTAAAAAAAAACCACGAAAATCTTGGTCTATAGATTAAAGATCATCGTCGCTAATTTCCAAGCTGTTTTCAAATATATATATTTAGCAAACAAAGATATATTTGAAACCATAATCAGCCTCATAATGTTCCTTGAGAGTCAGGCCTGTCTAGGCGAGGGAATGGGCTGTAATAGACCACGCCAACCCAGTGCTGGGATGCCACAAGTCTTGCCGTTGTATGCCGGGTTCTACGATATGCCGGTTTCCTCACGATATTTTCCTTCACCGTTTTGAGAGCAGTGGTGATGAAAAAAATTACACAAAATAATCGCAACTGATTGAGCTTGAGTCCACGACCTACAACTTACAAAGTCGGGACAGTTATCACTGAGTTACTACTGTTCTAATTAGTAATGATCCCCAAAAGAAGCATGGGGTCACCAGTGTTCTAATTAGCAATCATCCCCTTTAAAAGCATGTACTATTGCGTAAAAATCAACTTTGATATTGCAATACATTCATGAATGATCAAGAATAAGCACACTCCAAAAAATATATTGGCATTGTCAAATTCCATAGCAGCTTTTTTGAATCCTCGCAAACAGACAAAACAACAAAAAACATAATAAATATCTCATAAATAAAGTTTATATCGTATTTACAGACAAACTTTTGTCGATATTATTTGTATGTATTGCTTACGTGACGCGGGTAAGTTAGCAGTATCTGATATTGAACACCACAAAATTGTTTGCCCTGAAAAAATAAGTCGTGTTTGGTCTCGGGATAGCGTTTGTACATTATTACGTATATTAGAGGAACACCCCAAAGCGAGGATCGTAATTTTTATTTCACTGGTTAAAATACTCTGTGATAGTAAGCCGGCAACTACAAGCTCCCGTCTTTTTACCTCGCTTCACAAAAAATCAGATCAGCATTTTAGTTTACCCGTGTTTTACATATTACGTATTACGGTTGTGTATTTTATTCATAACGATGTAACTTTTTTATTAAAGCTGCCTTGAGCTAGGGCTTCGTGTGGCGGCGCAACATAATCATTGAATTAAATCAGTACGTAAGCATGTCAGGGGGCAACAAGCTATAACTCAGAAGTGGAGAGCGTCTCGCGGCCCATAACATTCAATCGTCCGCACGGAGGGAGAATTTTGATGACCTCAAGGAAAAGTTTGCGTCAGAACACTCTGTATAAATCCGAGGAGTCATGTCGGGATTTCCTAAATCGCCTTTTTTATTTATTGCACGGCTAGTACAGTAGGCAGCCGTTTAGGGAGTGACGTTGTGTTACTACTACGTGATACTATTTCTAGCTGGATGATATACGTGTGGCTACGTCTTTAATTCGCGTGTGCAACTAACCTATTATCTCATGGAGGGAAATCCGCATTTTCTTCTCTTAAGACATTAGTGTGTCGGCGGGATTAGCTCCGTCTCATGCGGTGAGACATGATTATTTCATACATGTGTTATTTCATTTTAAATGGTAATTTCTTGTTTCGAAATGTCGCTGGTAATGTTTGTTTTCTTCAGGGTGTTATGAAATTAAATTACCTAATTGCGTCGTGCTAACAGAGCTTTGTTTAAATTAAGTTGTTAGAATGTTTACATGAGTATAAACACGGTAATTCTCTTTAATCTCTCTGTACAAGTAATTAACAGACAATATGCTTACATTACAATTACAACAGAATTCCATTTTTTTTTATTTTACCCAGGCATTACTGTCCCACTGCTGGGCAAAGGCCTCCCCCAAGTCCTTCCAGACCTTTTTCTCTCGCGCCATCTCAAACCAGTTCCCGTGATACGCGTCCAGATCATCTCGTCACCTCTTTCTAGGACGACCTCGATGGCGCTTTTCCTTTGCAGGAACTCATTGCGTTACGACACTGAATTCCATATTGAGAACAAAAATTCTATAAGCTTTCTGTCTTACGACTGATTGAATTTTCAGTTAGACATTTATTATATCAATTCAGCTAGTTTTACATTCCACAGGATTATTACAAACCTCATATGCACAAATAGTCCCTACCTACAATAATATCTACTCTCAAAAATAACTCACCGATACGTTAAACTCTAACTTGGTTACATTAACTTTATCCCAAATCACATCACATAATGTATTTTAACGACAAAACTAATTTCCGAAATCTAACCTAAATAAATCCATTCAAGATAAATCCTTATTACATACAATATTCAAGTCATGTACACAATCGGTCTTCTTCCTGTTAGGCATTTCGTTTATTTAACCGACTTTCCTATTTGTTGTTGTAATGGTGTATACCTCAGGTAAACAGAAGTACGTCTTTTACCCACAAAACTGAACAAACTTTGCCGATACAAACGTTATTTTTTTCCGTCGCGATCCGCGAACTACGGAACGAAGTGATAATTGCGCGAATTTAATGATCTATATACGTGGGCGTGCAAATAGAAATAATAAACTAACAAAGCCCCGCGGCGTAGCCTGTGTGTATAGTTTATTTTGTAATCGACTTCAAAGAAAGGGGAGTTTGTTTACGTATATTCTTCGGTTACTCGAAGACGCCTACACCGATTTGGAAAATTCTTTTTCATTTGAAAGAGTTTATTTCTCAGCTAGTTCCATGGTCATCAGGTTAGAATCTGATGATGGGGACCTGGAGACAATGAGGGAATTCGTAATTTTTATATTCTACTAGCTTTCCGCCCGCGGCTTCACCCGCGTGGACTACAGTTTATATCGCACGGGCAGAGACCCGTGCTCAGCAGTGGAATTATAGGTAGCCAATGTTTTATTCCAGTGTCTCTTCTACCTACCTACCAAATTTGATCTAAATCCGTTCAGTAGTTTTTGCGTAAAAGCGTAACAGACAGACAGACAGAGTTACTTTCGCATTTATAATATTAGTAGGGATAATGTTTAAATAGTAAGAACGTGTATACTGCTAGGACTTAGCAGAGGGGTACCATAACTAAAAAGAAAAAAACTTTTAAAAGAAAATACAACCGAGTTCAATGCAAAATTTACTGTATAGTGCAAAATAACATAAATGGAAATCGGTGTTAGATGATGTACAAACATAAATAACACACAATTGTAAGTGTTTTTTTTTTGTATAAACTGTAGGAAAAGATTTTTTCTTTTCCTAAAATTGTTTTTTATTCGTTTTCCTATACTAATCACCACATACAAAGCTGACTTTCTGCGGTCTCTCAGTGTAAATTTGAGTGAAACAACCGCTCTGATTTCACTACAGCATTTAGACAAGTTGGTAGGAAAATGTATTATGGGCACAATAGATTTATCGTGCACGGTGTAGACAATAAATCTGTTAGACATATCATGGGTTACTGTGTAGACTCGGTACGGTCGCCCACGATATGGGAAGCCATCCGTTTCTTTGGTGGGTAGGGCGCTAGTAAAACACTATAAGTGCGAATTGAAATAAGTTTTACCTTTGAAGTTCTTAGTTTAATTTCATATAAAACCAGCAATTTGGTTTTTGACTTATATGGTTTTGAATGGTTTCGTTTTGTCGTTCAATATAAATGATATTAGAAACCAATATAATCTGGAAGTAGGACGGCGCACACTGTTCCCGCGCGCCTCAAGGAGTTGTCAGCAACAGCAGGGGCCCAGCCGGGTCGAAGCCTACTGGGGCCAGGATTATCAGTAAGAGTCTGACACTATCTTCCGCTCCACCCAAGAGCGGGGGTTGTCATTTGATGATTTTCCCCACCATAAAAAAGATACTAAAAGACACTTGGAATGACAACAGTTCATTATTACTAAATTCGATTATTCGGTGATTTTTATCGATAATTATTTGTATACAAGTGAATTTGAACAGTCGCAATTTGAATACACAACAAAGGACGTGACTTTGAAACGAAGTCTAGAAAAAAAAGCTATCTTTTGTATGTATCGGTTATTTTGCTTGGTTTAAAAGATTTAAATTTAAACTTGTTGATGAAAAATTGTATATCTTACAATAAAATAAAAATAGCTTCATAATTCAATGGTTTGTGAAAAAGTATTTGAAATTGCGTGAGTTAGGTACGCCTACACGAACTTATTTCGGCTTGTAAAGTGTAAAACGTCAGACGACACTTCTTAGATTTGACGGCCTTCAATTTTGATGGCGTTTTTAGAAAAAGATTTATATTTAGTATTATTTCGTGGTTTAGTATAAAATATTGAACAAAAATAAATACACGTACCTAATTATCCAATTGCTACTAGATATACAAGGTGTAAGGGACCGCCCTCCGCAAACTTTAAGGGCTTACTCAGTAGACGAAATTGAACAACTTTCCACAATTATTTTTTTCAGGAAACGAAAAAAACATCGGCCTCGCCATACAAATCGTCCAATCAAGTTTATTTTGTATGGTGAGGCTGATTTTTTTTTCATTTCCTTATTTGAGGGAAAATGTAAACTGGATACGAAGACTTCTTCTCTCATAATGGTGTCATCCTGAGGGCTTAGCCAAGTTGATAATTAATCTACAATCATTAACGCTAGTAGAGAGAGAGAGTAGAGAGAAAACTTCAAATGTATGGAAATGACATCATCTCCACGCTTTTTCACATGTACAGAACAAAGGAATCGGAGGCGTTGCCGACTCGAGCCGTTCGACGAAAGAGAAGATGTGGTGTCGTCGGTATTGATGACTAACTGTAACATCTAATTATATTATAAGCCTCGATGATCTTGTAGTCGCAAAGCACACCCGTTGAACGTGAGATCTTAAGTTCGATTTTCTGATGGGGTAAAGCGATATTGAGTTTTTCCGGAACGAATTTATCAGTTTCTCTCCGGTCGGATCGCCGTCCCATAAGACTATGAGAGTTAAGGTACAGAGAGCAATATTTCCTTCGTACTAGTTAATCTCGTGGTCGCTCGCCTACGCGTTAGACAGACCTTATCAGAGCTGCAACACAAACCTCCATAGTCCAGAGTTCTCGAGACGCCGTGAATCGGGACAAGTAGAGACGCATCGCGGAAGCCTCACTCGCCAACTAAAATGCAACATCGTCAACCACGACCACTCTGACAAGAGTGAAGGACTAAGGAGGAGGAGGAGTTAATCTCTGTTAAGGTGGGTCACCTTGGGTGGATCGAATGACAAAAACAGCTCGTTGTACCATACCATAATATGGGTCAGCATGTCTGGAGAATTATATTTATAATGATGATATACCTAGTATTATAATCAATCAGTCATTATAAAACATAACACTAAGATAACTTTTTAAACAAACTTTCTCAATGCAGCGTACATAGAGCCTCACTTGCAAACCGGAGTATATTCTAATAAAATTGAAATGAAACATGTAAAAAACAGTACCAGAAAATATTTTGCACTCACATTTAAAATGAAAAAAAAAACTATTCGCGCACACAATTTAATACGAAGAGCACCTTTAGCATGCAGTCGATACAGTTCGAATATGCGAATATGGCATTCGTTATTTTAGCTCGGCAGCTGTATTGATAATAGTGGAGCTCTATTGAGCTTGCTTGTAGCAATAAAAAGCTTAGCATCAAAGGCCCTTAATGTAATTGCTGAGTGGGAGCTCGAATAAGCTCTTACTGGCGTTAAAATAATTCCCCTCAGCGCGGCGGATGTGACGACGGCGGCCGGCACCGGTAGCGCGCACCGGCACGTCCTTCCGGCCCGGACTGTGCCGGTTCTCCCTTGAGCCCCTTAGGTGGCTTTCATGCTACATACTACGAGAAAATTATACGAACACATTTGGAGAGCTGCGGTGACGTCGACGTCTTTACACCAGTAGTGGCTGGGATGGAATAAACAGATCATAATTTTTAATAGGGATAGTGGATTGTTCTGTTAGTGCTACGACAACGGTTTAGTGGTGAAAGCATATTTTTCTGTATTACCTACTCTTTTTATTATTTGATTTAAGCTAATGGTCGATTGCTATCCCACCTGATGGTAAGTTATCATTCGTTAATAGTGAAGCATATTAGTTTATTAAGAACCTAGTCTAGTTTTTAATTTTTTTTTTTATGGCTAACAACTGAGCTTGACGAATTAGTTTCGACCAACAAAAGTTTGTTTTTATTTCTTTCTTTATAGGAGCACATTCGTCTGTCAAAACCCATTTTCACAGTACCGTATGGAGGTATTTAACTGAAATTACTATTAAATACTAAGGTTTGCTACCCATAGAGCACTGAAAAAACCAAACTTCTATGTCAGCGCAATCTAAAGAGAAGGCCGTTTATGCTCCGTTTAGGCGCATATTTTGCTCGAAAGGATATCAATATAAGGTGCTTCTCTTTGACCTGGAGTCATGTTTTACAAGAAGCAAGGATTCATATCACAATTACAAGTATCAAGTCTGAAAACCGTAACATTGAAGTTACATTACAAGTACTTTTTTGCTATTCAGAAAAATCATCGAGACTCGATTCGGAAGTCGAACTATGTATTTGTCAAATCTTATAGAAAAATCTCAAAGATCTTATTACCTGCCTGCAAGCAAACGTGCAAATTATTTACAAAGGGTTTTAATTATTTACAGGACCCTAAATACAGAAGTCTGACTCGCACTTGACCAGTTTTTTGACTACAACTCTCGTAGCGGCGTGTTTGTGGTGTACCAACAGAATCACGTGTAGGACTTCTTGCGAGCTAAAACTTTGTGTTCAAGAACTAAAGTCCTGATCGGACTCAGACATAGTTTTCTGACATCTGACACACAAATATGTTTGCAGTACTTATACTATTTAAAATTTTCTTTGTAAGTCAGGAGAACTTGATTTAGTCGTTTAAAAAAAACTGTTCCAAAACCGCATTTAGTATTTTTTCAAAAATAGTAACGTCTGGTAGACTAGAAAAATATAGTTCACATGAAAATTATCCTTATATTATTCATAAAATTTCAGATTAAAACTAAGCTCTACCTATAAATAGTCTAAGTTTTTTTATGTACATATGTAATTTTTTATCTGACGTAAATAAATATTTATGAAATAAGCACTTAATTTGTATTTTAGTATGTCACCTTTTTGCGCTGATTCCTCGAATCCATCACATAAAGATACTGAAATATTACTAGAACTCTAATACTAACTCCGAGACTCAGAGGATGAAGGATAAGGACCAATTTTACTACCGACTGTTACAAATAGAATATTGCAAATCGATTTGATTTCAATATTCTTATAAATAACTAGCTTTTACTTGCAACTTCGCCCGCGTACATAAAATATAGCCTATGTCACTCAAGAATAAAGCAGCTTTCTTTGCCCAAGATGTTGACGGCGCGCACTGTTCCCGCGCGCCTCAAGGAGTTGTCAGCAATAGGAGGGGCCCAGCTGGGTCCAAGCCTACTGGGGCCAGGGTTATCCGAAAGAAAGCTCGAGCCCCGGTATGAAGAGGCTAGAAAGAACGGGTGGGTTTTTAGTCAGTAAGAGGCTGACACTATCTCCCGCTCCACCCAAGAGCGGGGGTGGTCATTAAATGATTTTTGCCTACCGTAAAAAAAACAGCTTTCTTACAGTGAAAAAAAATTTGCAATCGGACCCTTCCAGGGATTAACCATCTACAAACAAAAAACAAACTTTACCTCTTTATTATATTACTGTAGATAGTCAAAAATTTAGAAGTTTAAAGTCAACTACTTAAGCGTTCGTAAAGTATAGAAGGATCAACCAGAGAACCGATCATTATGGAGAATAACTCGATATGCTCGCGAACCAAATCTGCACCATCACGATTCTTTTCAGAACGATGCTCCACATCAAAATGCTAACAGTAAGTAGGATATCTTGAATGGAATAAAAATGATATAGGATTACTGGCTTGTACCTACTACTGGCTTCACCCGCGTCAAAGTAGAATAATATTCCAAGAGAATAGCTCTCGGAGTAAAAAATATATTATATATGCTACTTCAAATCACAATCTACTCGTGTGCCAAATTTCATCCAAATCTGTTCAGCCATTTGAGCGTGAAGGGGTAACAAAACATACATATACACACACACTTGTATAGATATCTTTCTCCTTTATTATTAGTGTGATATTGAGACATTCTTGAAAAAGATTAAATTATACCTAAAAAGCAGAGAATATAATCTTGCCTATTGTGCCCAACGAGTAGTTTTTTTTTTTTTATATAAACTGATACTCGACTGCGATCTCACCTGATGGTAAGCTGTGATGCAATCGTTGGTGATGAGGCGCACTTGTTTATTAAAAGCCTATTAACTCTTGCCTTGAAGACAAGACAAGTTGGCTCTGCGTACTTCGTATTTTTATTTTTGTTTACTTGGTGTAACCGTTGTGCTGTGTATGTACCGAATAAAAGTATTTCTATTCTATGCAATAGGCAAGATTTTTTTCTGACCTCAATCAAAATTATACGTGTAACGTTAAATGCGCAAAACCTGAAAATAGTTGGATCAGAATAAAGAGCAGAATCAATTAAACCACTTTTTAATAAAGGTTAAATTTTTTTTTAATCGTCATTAAAAATGTCGCCCTGTCTATTTATGAATAGGTCAAATCATCACAATAAAAATAGGTAAACAAACACAAACGGTTGTAGTCCAATCAAATTTTCTCATACACGGGATAATAAAAGTTCTTATTTCAATGCAGATATTAATTTTAAACAAAGTAAAACTGCACATAAAACCTTTAATTTGTTTTTTAAATGTTGTTTTTTTCGCAGAATCTTTTAAATTAAAAATCATTTGGGGTTTCTGAGGTTTTGCGCATTTGACGTTACACGTTGTATATATTCTACTTTGCTACTTTGATCTGTATCAAATATTTTGTAGAGCTGATCGTCTAAACTATTTCCGCAAATGGTTTCCCTAAAAACGTTGGCAAATCAGCGTAGCGCGCGCGTGCTATATTCCGGCGCCAACTCAAACGAGCTTCCTCTTTCATTTTCAAATTCACCTGTATCGACACGTAATATTGCAACTGACATGACGAGCGGAACTCATATGATATGTTCAAAGCTCAAATATAAATAAGGCGAAAGTTTGTGTGTGTGTGTTTGTTACTTCTTCACGCTAGAACGGCTGAACGGATTGTAATGACGCTTTATACATATGTAAACCATGTCCTGGAATAGCACGTATAATACTTTTTGTCCCATGAGTATGTTGCTTTTTTTTCGGTGGGAAAAGCATCCAGTGACATCCCTCGCTTTTGGGCGGAGCGGAAGATAGTGTCAGACTTTTACTGACTAAAAACCCACCCGTTCCTTCTTGCCTTCATACCGGGGCAGTATTACTGTTTCGCAGAAGGACGACCGCCTGCCACTCCTTCTCACTCCGGACCTTGGCTTGCGTACGTTGTCTTGGATTTTCTACTATCACATAGGCAAAGCCGCTTGTATGCAAATAAAAATACACAAACTACTCAACAAGTTTCCATTTAAGGTAAATTCAGTAATTACGTAAGATTTAACAATATTTTAACGTTGTCGTTCCCACCTCGTGTAAATAACTGTTAGAGTAAATGTAAATACGCTCGTTGGCAAGCAAGTACACATCTAATGAAAGAGAATATGGAATGTTACACACTTATTACGTGGTATTAACAAAATTTAGCAACTGCGACTACCTAGAAACATTTGTATCCAAGTTGAAAATATCGTTTCAATTACGTCAAAATATTACATTAAAGATTTCCTTTGATACGAATCAGTTGACATCATCACTGTATTTATCAAAGATATTATCCGTGAAGATTGCAGACTGCGAAAATAAGTGCGATATCTGATCGAAGTTAAAAGAGCGAATACGAATGTTCGATCTTTGAAATCTCGTAATGGACGAAAACGACATCGTGAGTACAAACCGCCGTTTGTCACATCACTAATGGTGCGGAAAATCGCGAAAGTCCCGCTTTCTAACAACGTCGAAGTAAAATCGATAGATTGAAACCGAATAACGCATAATATATTAGGCACACTCGAGTTTACAGGACCCTACCTATAGCCGTACATTAGGTGCTACTTACTACATTTATCTAAATACTGGATGGGAGGATCGAGACCGTAATGGAACAGAATAGAGTACGGCCCAACTGTGAGCTTATGTAGGGACGTAAGAAGGTTGCCATGATAATGATGATACCTCTACGCATTATCCCACAAAGGGATAGGGATAATGATTATAGGTTATATCTAAAATAGATCAATGGTTCCAGGGAAAGAGCGGCGCCGTATAAATCCTCGGGGGCTAACTCGACTACAGCAAACCCTAAGCACCAAAATTCGGGTGAACTTTCAGAAGTGTATTTTTTTATCTCCCTTTCGGTGTTGAAAGGTCGATTTGCTATGATTTAGAGTTCGCCTAATTCAAAACTGAATTAGAAAAGCTCGGCTGTAAATAGTATAAAGCTTCGTCAAGAATATAGCTCCAATACAAACGTTCTTTTCAGAGTTATGAGGCTCGTATAAGTTACCTGACTTAGTAAGACAAACTCCCCCTACGAATGACGGACAGCAGTCTGTTCATTTCCCCAAACGTCTATATACGTACATTGTTAAACTGGCGCACTCTAGCCAGATTTACGAGTACGTAAGTACCAGCATTCAACATGATTACATGGAATGTTACAAACCAGATCGGAGCTATAACTGTTAACGTTCAATCCGAACCCAAAGGCTTTATAACGTGTTATCTCTGTTGGTTTTACGGCCTGCACTAGTTGAGAGTGGGATTAATTCACTGAGCGCTACTCTTTGTACATTCGTTAATTAGATGATTTGTTTGAGTTTCACTTTGCTTGGTGGTCAAACTGTATAAAATTTATAATCCTTACTAATATTATAAAAGCGAAAGTGAGTTTGTTTGTTACGTCTTCATGCCTAAATGGCAAAACCGATTTTGATGAAACATGGTACACGGATAGACCATGTCCTGGAATAGGACATAGGATACTTTTTATCCCGGAAGTATGTTCCCTTGGGATAATTTTTTGCTATCACGCGGGCGAAGCCGCTGGGAGCAGCTAGTTAACCATAGTTATGGTAAAACAGTCAGATTCATTTTAAGATAATGTTAGACATTGTCCATTAGGGTACTGCGAAGGATTGAGTTAATTAATTTTAAAGTGAATATGATGACAAAAAACGTATCTAATGGAATTCAGAAATTTATAGACTGAATTTCAAAATGGCTGAGTAGGAAAATAATCAGATACTTATATAGCACACACCGCTATTAAAAACTCTACAAAAATGTCTATTCCAATTTCGAATAATAATCTAAATCAGTAAAGAACCGTTACTATTCCGATAAATACATTGGCCACATGTCTGATAGAAAATATTTGTTTAAAAACAAAAACCTAAAACATTTCCATAGCTGTTTATTGTGCGTGCACAATTAAACAATGTTTTAATAAGCACTCAAAAAATGTTAAGTCGTGGCTCGAATCAAGAGTTCCGTACACAGAACAGTATGTAGCCCCGATGGGTGCGCGTGTACCACAAAAGCGTACGGTACGCTAAGATTATACGCCTGATTAAATATTTTCGCTCCAATGCAAATAAAGGCTGTGTGTTGAGGAAAATTTTCCCGCGAACATTTCGATTCTGCTTTATACACTGTACTTACTTACGCGTTTGAATTGTGTACCTTGTAGCTATATACATACACGTTTATGTGATATAGTCTATTATTCAAATGTGCGGTGGGACTGTATCAAAGCTGGCGTAACATTCAGTTTTATTTCATGGAGTTTACGCGTTGCTTTACGGAATACTTCACGCGGTTACGGCTATGATGTCTGTTATCTCCCTATCTGAGTTTCATATTTTTAAATATGCAGTTTCGCCAAAATTCTGTACTCTAAATGCCAGCGAAATATTTTTTTTCAGAAATATTCTACTAAAAACTAGTCGGAATTATTTTTTACTCGCTTGTTCTGTAAGTCGGTTAGTCTTAAATCTACATGAATTATAAATGGGTCACGTTTCGTACGGGTAACCAGTACGTAGTCCCAATTTAAATAAAAAGCGGTCAAGAGCGAGACATAATCGCACACCACGAATTCTAAGCACACACTTTTTTGGGGCACCGATAACACGGCTGAATTTAGCAAAAACTTAACGCTGGTTCCAACTTTATGATGAGGAATTTATTCAGTTCCATGATATATTGTCACAAAACCTTGGGGACATTATGTTTAACTGTGCGTAACGAACAGACGGACATCACTGAGTTGCATAAAGGTTTCATTGTTCAGTATTTTTTGTCACAGGACCCTAATTATTTATCAAAGCGACATGAATGTAAGAGCTGACCCAAATACGTACGTGACATCTCCCTTTAAAGGGAGGTGAGACTTATTAATGTCACATTATTTAGCACAAAAAACCCCAATGCAAAAAGTGGACCTTTCCGCCTGTCCAAATGACAGCATTAAAACCGGACCAAGAATTTTTCGTGGGTCCTGGGTTTGTGAAAATCTCAGGTGCGTTCGTGTTGGAGCGGTATCCTAAATGTCAAGTCATTTTCATGTGGGGTTTGTTTGTTTTTTTACCACAAACTAGTAATTTTCCTTGTATTATAGTATGATTTATAACATAGCGGAAGTTTTATTTTGCTTCTCTAAAAGCGCTAATTTCTAAAAGTTTGTCTATATGAGATAGGCAGATTTAAGATGAATAGTAAAGACTATATAACACCAAGCTACGACCCACAAAAGTGGAGCAAGCACTAAAAGCGTGAGACCGCAGGGGACAGCTAGTGATAATAATAAAACTACTTATCAACCGTTTTCGCACAAAGGTTGCTCGGGAGATATAAGATAGAACATTAAAATAACTTCACCCATGTCGAAGTCAACCCCACATTTATAGGTCATTAATATACTGAAATCAAAGGCTGCGCGTCGGTACGGAAAGCTATTATTAGATGGATATTTCTATTGTCAAACTCTGGATAGGGTTACTTGTCGATAAGTTGCCTTATCGTAGAGAAAGCATTTCGTAGCAGATAATTTAAACTGGGTTATACAGGTTTGACGTCACTGCTGCTCTTAAAAAATATTAGGTGATCACTCAGCTGTTAGGCTTTTTTGAGGTAGGAAATCATTCAATGATTCGCTCTAGAGTTAAGGGAAAGGGTGTGTCGGCCTAACTGCCAGAGACAAAGGCTTGAATAGAGATGTGCCGTTGCCGGCAATATTGCCGTGAAGTGGGAATATTGGTGGGAATATTGCCGGGAATATTGCCCGATGTATGAATACTGGTGACAATATTGCCAGCAATATTCCCAGATTGCCGGCAACGGCACATCTCCAGGCTTGAACAATCCTGCAACCTAGCCTTCACACAGCTCGCTAGAACCACGGGATTTTTTTAAAAAGACACCATGGCCCTATTTTTGGAACGCAAAGGACATATAATATACAACCTCACACTCCACCTAGAACGAAAAAAGTCTTACAATGATTTGAAAGCTCAAAAAAAAGCTGCTCAAAAAGCTGTCATAATGAAGTAAAAAGTGTTTAACATTACAATGTGGGGCCGCTCGGCTACTTTACGAGATGGAGCATGTTTGCCGTTACGAAACAATTCCCAATTTATGCGCGACATGCACACTAATTTCGGTACGCTATAATATTAAACTTAACATGTTACGGTATCGTGATTAATGAATATCTGATGACTCGTTAACAGTCAAGTTATTGGGGACTTAGCCATTAATAAATGTAATTAGGCCACTTTGTCCTTGGGCGGCGTTAGCATGGTTTGTTTGCTTAAGCGTTTTAAACAATAATTATGTTTAGGAACACTTCTTAACGATTCATTGAAATAATGGCCTTATATCGATCCTCTTAAGGTAGGGATTGAATCGCAATAAAGGGATTTTACCAAAAAAAACATATTTGTTAAATGTAGATGATGTATCTTTAAAAGATATTTAATTATATTTTTTCGGACATGGGAAAATGTTTGAACACTATGTGGAAAAAATGGATCCACCCATGATATTGCGCTTTATTCAACTTTTTTTAATTTTCAACGTTTCAAGCACTTACCGCTGCGCGTATATTCGAGTCATTATAGTCGGAACGAAATTCATATAACCGAGACTCACAGTAAGTGATTTGTAAGTGCTGGTGATTTATTTATATGAGAGAATTAAGGGATGAGAGAGCAATCAATTTTCTTTTTGAGCTACATACGTTAATTTTGTCCCTGTAGATTACTTTGCCTGACTAAATCATAAGAAACATTTGCTTGAAACACCCAATTAAATTCTAAATCCCATATTTCTAAAAGAAACTGACTGTTTCAAGCAAATTGTCATATATACTTCTTCTTCCTGCCCTTATCCCGTTTTATTTGGGGTCAACGCAACACGTTTTTTTCTTCCATTCTGTCCTGTCACTCGTCACGTTATCAACTCCCTTTTCTTTAATATCACTTCTCACACAATCCATCCATCTTTTCTTTGGCTTCCCTTTCACCCTCCATCCATCCACATTTAAACTCATAACTTTTTTAGCAATATGCGTTTCATCCCTCCTTTTCACATGTCCATACAAAGCAATTGTCATATACTAGGATATAAAAATAAATCTTCGAAAGTTAAGTCTGTTTATTTTCGTCAAAATAGTTTATCTCTCTGCGATGAAAATCCACTCTTGTAACAAAAAGTTACAATATGTTTGAGTCATGTCCTAAGCCGAGGTATAATGGCAAGTCTTTCGTCCAAGACTATTATAAAGAGCTATCGTATTGTCCATCTCACAATGCTGGCCGATGATATACGTCGATGAGAAATATCTCCACTCAGCCGAAATGAGGGTCACACGAATAGACAGAATTAGGAATGAAAAGGTACGTAATATATAAGAAACGTTTTGAAATGGTGCTTCTGAGTATTGGCTGTATTTCAGGGCTAAGGACAGAGCTTGAAGAAATGGAGTTCGAAATTGAAAGTTATTTTTGACCTAAATATTCTAGGCTCTTGTTATTCACGGTATCGCAGTACCTACTTTATTTCTTTTTTCCAAACGTTTTAAATGTTTTCATATAAAGCGTTTTTGCGGGTTCAATATACCGAATTCTGCTATCAAATGGAAATTGTAATTGTGTGAATTGCGCAGCTAAAACACTAATGTTTGTGCTAATTAGCGGCAAGTTTAATATCGCCATAGGTAATCTTGAAATAGAAAGTGCCAAAGACGATAGATACCATAACCATCATCAGCATTTCCGCCGAAAGACGTCCACTGCTGGACATAAACCTCCCCCAAGTGTAGCCACAATGAACGGTCCTGTACATCTAACATCCACCGGATTCATCGGTAAAATTATAACTAAAGGAAATATAAACAACAATAAAATGACACAAAGCGGAACAATTGTAGTAAAACGAAAATACAATATCTGCAAACAAATCTGCCTTTGCTCTTAAAGTGTCGGACAGACATCAGTACCTATTTCGCGGAATGCAAATAAAGAAAAAATATTCCTCAGATATTTTTTGACATGTTGATTTACCCTATAACTCTGGCGTTTAAAAAGGTTATTACAAAGCGTTTGTTTTGAACCCTGCGGCGTCGAGCACCGTCTCCCTTCTTAAATATTGCTCCATAAATCAGAGTCGCTCCATGTCGGATCGCTGTCGCCTGTCGATTATCGCGCGGGAAGCGATTTCGCTTCACGCCGTTCGCAAATTGCGAAAGATAGCGATCGAGAGAAAATTGAACGACTGCAGTGATATCGGGAAAAAATTGTTACGTTGCTGTAAAATTGTATATCTACCCGCGACGGGAGTATTAAATTATTGTTAAGAGCAAGTTACAAAATGTTGGAATATTGAATGTACTTTAATAATCTAAACGAATATGAATTGACGATACTGACGTAATGAATTTAAAGCGCGAATAGAATAGGTAGCCAATATCAATATGCAATAAAAAGCTGTCTAACTTTCAGTAAATACTCTTATGACCATATATTTTGTATTTTTTTTTTTTTTTTGTATATTATACTTGTCTCGTTCTAAAACTCCTTTATTTAATATTTTACGACTGCCTATTATCACAAAATAGAACGGTACAGAAGACAATGGAGCTCGAGCCTCGGTATGAAGGCTAGAAGGAACAGGATGGGTTTTAAGTCAGTAAGAGTCTGACACTATCTTCCGCTCCGCCCAAGAGCGGGGTTGTCATTGGATGATTTACCCCACCATAAAAAAATTTATGTACTTTACTTTTTATACCTACGCTTGCTGGACGCAAACTAACGAGCGTTTGAGCCAGATCTGTTCGACGAGCGGTCCGAGACGTTACCGATATATCGTGTCCGTGAGTGGTGTCTATGTGTGCGTTGCGCGAGCGCGCATTGTATGTTTATCGACTTTTGTACCTATATATTTAGTACTATTATTATGATATCAATTTGTATACCTCACAAATTTTTTATTTTTTATTTTCCTAAGTGATTTAAAGATTTGTTTCGGAAATTATTTGATCATAAAAAAACATCCAGCCATTCGCTTTCAGCTTATATCTTAAAACTGTCAGAAATCGACGCGTTTAGAATACATCCCCAAGGTAATCGGATAGCGGCTTTCCGCGGAAATTTTGCTCTCTATTTATAAATTGATGTCGAGGTTGTGAGTCTTCTGGTGGGTGACGTGATGTGGCTTGCTGCTGTTGCCCTATGAGCTAAAAACTCAAAAGTATAAGTCTCATTTTTTAATTTGAAAATCAATTATATAATAATACTAGCTTTGCCCGCGCGGCTTCGCTCCCGCTCTTCCCTACTCCACCCTACTATACCCAACTCTACCCTACTCTACCCTACTCTACCCTACTCTACCCTATTCTACACTACTCTACCCTACTCTACCCTACTCTATCCTACTCTACCCTACTCTACCCTACTCTACCCTACTCTACCCTACTCTACCCTACTCTACCCTACTCTACCCTACTCTACCCTACTATACCCTACTCTACCCTACTCTACCCTACTACTCTACCCTACCCTACTCTACCCTACTCTACCCTACACTACCCTAATTTTTTTTCCATAAGAACCTTCTCCTCACAATAACAATCACAACAAAAAAAAAAACAGCCAAATCGGTCAAGCCGTTTTCATGCCAAGTCGTGACAACGGAAAACGGGGGTCATTTTTATATATATAGATTCCACAATTATCACACAACGCCATCTAGTCTCACGCTTAGCAGAGCTTGTGTTATGAGTACTAGACAACTGATAAACATACTTATATATATCTAAATACATACATATTATAGATAAATTACACCCAGACACAGAACAAATGATCCTGCTCATCACACAAACATTTGCCCTGAGTGGAAATCGATCCCACGACCTCCGGCATAGCAGTCAAGGCCACTAACTACTAGACCAATAGGCCAGTCGAATTGTTCTACTTACGGAATTCGTGATCATTACAAAACTACGAAAACAGCAGTATTTCTGAATGGTTTTCCGGTCACACAGCATATTTATTTATAAGTGTTCCCGCACACGGGCCTCAAAAAACGTCGCTTCAAACTTCTTTTTGTGGCGGCCTTTTTTGTGGCTCGTTTGCGGCGGTGGCACCACAAAAAAACGCTTGAAGCCGCTTCAAGCTTCTTCGGCCAGGCCACAAGCTGTCGCGCGCTTCAGCTGTTTTTAGCGGCGGCTTCTAGCTTTTTTTGTGGCCGCTTCTAGCGTTTTTTATGGCGGTGTTTTTTTGAGGCCCGTGTGCGGGAACACTTTGATTTGTTTTTATGAAGTGCCTCTTGAATAGAAACCAATACTATGAAATCATTTATTATTAGCAATATCATTTCCAGTAATTCCGTGTTTATTTTTACTCTTGTAGCTTACTTTAAGAACAGAAAACTTCGTGGAAAACCAACTCAAGGAACACAAAACACAATTACATTATTATAATAGTTAAAAAATATTTATAAAGGAACATCACCGTATACGTACTTACATAGACTGCTAAGCAACTTTGTAGAAAGCTTATTATATAGTCGGGTTTGACAAATTCACTTAGATTTTGTTCATGACGCTCGCTTCCGCTAAGTTCGCAACTCGGTTAGTCACACAGTTGAGTTTCCTAACTGACGTAAAGAAGATTGTAAACATGTCGGAAATAGGTTTTACCGAGATAGGCACGGTAATCTAATTGGGATCGACCCGCGGAACAAAGTCCCTAACTACAACAAACAACAATGGAGATAATTTGAGTAGAAGCAATCATCCAAGTACACACAGTGCTGGCCGACAGATAATTTATCAAAATGTTTTAAGCGGGCATAGGTTTAGGTACTTTCCATATTGCTAATGAAATTGCAAAAGTTTATGATGAGCAAACCGACTATAATAGTAGATTTTAATTCAAAAGGCTCAATTCAAATATCCTGACACGTGTATACTATATTAGTTTTATTATATGCGAAATCCGAAACACGTGTCTAGTATTTATATGTAAAGAATCTGTTTACTTGAAATGTAGGTAAGTACGATGAAAAATCAGGAAGTTATAAGCTTTTTTATATTATCACGTTGGTCGCACAAATACATATTCGCCGGACCACCCGGGCGACTGGGGTTATTTTACTTCCGCATCCAGCTGTTTGCTAATGTCGGTGGTATCCAACATGCTGTAAAAATTATTGGAATCGATTCAGTTACTGATTCTGAAAAAACTATACCTACTCATGTTTTGTATATCAGGTTTTGTATATACTAAAAACAGTTTTGTATGTTATCAAGGTTGAGAATCACCCCTTGCAAAGAGAATAAAGTGTGAAGACAAGTAGGCGTGTTGAGAACAAACTAAAGGACTGCATAAGGAATGTATGGGGTGACCTAGTTGTGGTGAGAGAGCCCATGGGAGGGCAAAGGAGCACTCGACTACGTGGCGGCTGATGTGAAAGCCAACAGTCGCACTATCGAGGATGCATTTGAACGGAAACCCGGGCCTATGGCAAAATATTACAGAGCTACATGACCGAACATACGGAACGCTGCACAATTTCGATACAAGCGGATGTTTCTGACTTGATGCCTTGCCGTTTTCCTCAAGAAGTAAATCCCACACGGAGTATATTGATAACGTGATGCGAAAGTCAATAACTTAGAAATTCCATTAAAGATGACCACTCGTTTTCCATTTCCGGCATAGTTTTATTTTCGTGGAACCATAAAAGAGCTCGCGCTTTCGCTGGATCGAACGCGGGAAATCATTCGTATTTTCATGGTATATTAAAGTGATGCTTCATATGATATTCTCCTCAGCGGTTAACTTTGCAAATTTTAATACAATTTTGTCCCTAACTAGCACAGTCACAGTGGCACAAAATCACGCTCGTTGGCTCCCCATTCAAACGTGGTCCGGTTAAAGCGATCCTGATTGCGTATTATACACTACTACATTGCAAATTGTAACAATTTCCACTGAATGCATACATTTTAAATGTAAACTAAACCGTGTGGATTGGCCAAGCTAGGCTTTTGATTATTACTAATTTGTAGTGTTTTGGTAAGCGATATGCTTAATTCAGTTGTGTTTAATACCTAATGCATAAATCAAGAATCTGCAAACAGTTGATAATCAACATGTTATGTATCCCAGATGCATGATATTAACCGCTGTTGAAAATCAATTTGTCAAGTGTTTAGACAAGATGTAAACAGGATGAAGAACGTAAGTAAGAACCAAACTAAACTTGACTGTGGAAAAAAGCCAGATAATTTATGTGGTACGAGTAAAACCGATTTTCTATGGCTTAGTACCCATATTTTTATATTGTATGAACTATATTTCCACACAGAATTTACTCCTCTTTCATTTGACACAATTGGATACGACTTCAAAAAATCTGCCATATTGGTTGACCTTTGTCACCCAGAATAAAATAACAAATCATGGAGGTGTTATTTACATCTCATTCGAATCAGTTCAGTAATTTAACCGTTTCGGTGGAATATGCGTAGATACAAACAGACAAAAACGGCTATCATAACCCTTCCCTGGGGGCTGTATCCGGATAAAAAATAGCAAATAAAATAAGTTGCAATTTTTAAAAACATATTATTAGTCAGTAATTGGAAAATCAAAGCTGTTTTATTTAATTATACAATATGTGCTTAATGTTTTATATTCCCTAGGTTCGAAATGTTCAGCCTATAAAGTACAATGAGCGTAAAGCCAGAATATCCCGATTTCTGGCCACCGTAGGCGCGGGCTTACGGACGGCAAGCAATGGGTAGCTCGCTGTCCGACCGTCCGGTAACTGTCCGGACTGAACCCAAGTCGTCGACGGCGCGCATTGTACTCGCGCGCCTCAAGGAGCTGTCAGCAACAGCAGGGGCCCAGCTGGGTTGAAGCCTACTGGGGCCAGGGTTAGTTTCGGAAGATAGTACTGCCCCGGTACGAAAGGCAACGAAGGCTGTTCCTGGGTGAGTGGGTTTTTAGTCAGTAAAAGTCTGACACTAAATCCGTTCCGCCCAAGAACAGGGGCAAGGAACATGTCATTAGATAATTTTTTTTTTTTAATAAAAAAAAGCTTAATGCCAGAATTCAAAGCTTTTAACAAAAAAACTATTATTCGCTGTTCTCACTTTATACCAATCCACTACAGCCATGTTTCTGACGATAAAAATTTATAGTTTTCAAAGGTGCTTACGACTCTGACTGTACGCGAAGCCGGCCTGAATAAGTGGATTTATGTCAGTCCCTTTTTCTGTCCTCATACAAAAGCCTCCGTTATAAAATATTACTAAAACAAAATCTATCCCGTACCTTTGTTTTGTTATACTATAGTGCAATATAAAAAACTAGAGCCAACAGTTATATATATTGCTTTGTGCCATATGGAGATTAGAATTTCATTACTCGAGATTAGATTCCATTATATTCTGCGGCTGTTGTGGCCTCTATTCCATATCAAATGTATACAGAACAGGGAAATATAAGTAATGGTATACTGCGTTCAATCTTTTAGTTATGTTAGCACTGTTTGTTTATATTAACCGGGGATACTATTGAGCTCCTTAACTATAATCGAAACGATCATCACTACATAGTATAAAACAAAGTCGCAATGATGCGGTTTTTTTTAATAGATAGAGTGATTCAAGAGGAAGGTTTATATGTATAATATTGCACCCGAGCGAAGCCGGGGGGGGGGTCGCTAGTAATATAATAGACAAGCTTTTAATGAAAATCATTTTTTCATAGCAAGCTTTTATAGATCGGTATACATATATAATTAATACTTGACAAGACGAATCATACGAGCCCAATCTCGATGGGGTTGTGTCGTTTAACTACTGAGTTCCTATAGCCACCTTCCGGTTCCATCATCAGATCGGCTCCATGTCATAATAATTTTGCATTGTCATCGGATTTACACATGCATGTGAAATTTCAGCTCAATCGGTAACCGGCAAGTGGATCAAATTTAATTTGCAAGATTTGATTACAGACAAACATCGGGACCGGTGAAACCGGGGAAATTAATATCAGCGTAACCAGATTCGATATAAAAGTTTCAGATAGTTTCGGATAAAGGCTGAGTCGAAATGACAGGTTACGACTCAGGGTGGAGCTAGAGGGCGCATCAGACTTTTACTGACTAAACCCACCTGTGTTCCTTCAGTTGTCTTTAGCGTCCCACGGTCATTGACACTCTTTTAAACAATCTCGCAGTCTAGTAAAATGTTACTGACGAATCAATTCCAAAAATGAATCGTGAATCTCTTGATGATAGCTGTAGATTTTTTTTAGTATAATTCAATGATACGTTTCATTAATTAAAATTTTCGCAGCAGTTATGAAGCCCGAAGCTTTAGTCAGGCATCAAACGCAAAGCTGACTTGGTTTCCTCAAATGGTGGGTATTTGCTACAAGTGGATCTAATATGTAAATAAGGCTTATTCTCGAGCGTCAATTAGTTATAATTTCATTAAAAAAATACTTAAGTACATATTTGATATTGTACCAAAAGTATTTTAAAGCTGACATTCAACAGACCAACTCTAAAATGTATTTTGTCAACCAACAAAACTAATTGAGCAGAAATTAAATAGGAAATAGTCAGTTTCTACTATTTTGGGCAACCTTTTAATCAATTTATTGGAAATTAAATACGTTTGTAGCAATAATAGCAGCAGTAGTGGCCGAGTATTTATGGCCCCGACTTACGCGTTGTAGGTCGCGGGTTCAAACCCAGCCAAACGCAGTACTTTGTGTAATTTATTTCATCACCACTGCTTTCAAAACGGTGAAGGAAAACATTGAGAGGAAACCGGCATGTCCTAGAACCAAAAATTCTAAGACATGTGACATCCACCAATCCGCACTGGGTCCGCATGATGGATTACGGCCCATTCCTTCTAGGGAGGAGGCCTGACTCCCAACAGTGGGAACATTGTACAGCCGACTATGTTATGCTATTTAGCAATAGTAGTAATAGAGCAGCAAATCATGATTCCGATTTATAAAATTTTGACTTTAATTTGATCAATATTTCAGCCGAAGGACGTCCACTGTTGGACATAAGCCACAACGAACAGTCCTGTGCCTCTCCATCCATCGTATTCAAGCAACTCTCACCAGGTCATCGGTCCACCTTATGGAAGGCCTTACAACACTGCTTCTTCCGGTGCGCGGAAGTCACTCTAGAACCTTCTTTTATTTATTTTAGAATTTAATTGTTTATCTAATTTTAATTTGCTAACACTCTTTTATGGGATAAATTTTTCAAGTGAGAAACTATGAGAAATCTATTGCCCGATTTTGCTGACAACTAGTCTGTTTTAGTTTTTTAATGAATTTTTGAAAAATCAATAAGAATCGAACCCGTTAATTTTGGAAAACCATTCCATAGTATCGCATACAGGGATATACGCATAAAATAATGATAAGATATTAAGTACTTACCTATGTGTAATGATAAGAAAATTACTTATGAATGTCGTCAGCACATTACCAAGTTCAAAAACTCCCTTAAATTTGCCGAATGTTGTGTGTTGTTGGACAATGGGAGCCCTGGCGGCTTTCCTACAGTCCTAGTTGTCAATAAGGTTAAAATCAAGAGCATGACCGAGGATACCTTTTGAACATAGCGCACCCCGACACTTACATCTATGTATCTATGTGTCTTACATATGTGTATGTGTACATGTATGTATCTATTTATTTATTTTCTTCCCAATAGGATTTTCCAAATTGCTTTTTTTTATAAGTATCTACTTATAAACCTATTACAAAAGTAAAACACCATTAAAGGTGATTTAAAATTGTTCCTGACACAATTTACGAACAAATATATTTTATAAATGAACATGAAGGAGACGTAGATGTTTCCTGACATGAATTTTTGTCCTTACACAAGCAAAATTAATTCTGATTCGTTAACTTCTTTCATACTACATCAAGCTGAATGTCGAATTTACCATTAATTTTCAAGTTCGGAGGAGTTTGGTGTCAACTTGCTGAATAAAAGTTACAGAATAGGGGTCCCGGCTATCGATTTTGCATGGCGGCTTTCAGGTCTTAGGCAAGGGATAAGGCGGGATTCTGCGAAACTCCTCAGGGATGGAAGTAATCAGGAGTAAGTTTCCAAGATTCACGATTGTATTTTTTACCAGTTCAACCTCAAGTTGCTCCTTAAAATAAAACCAGCACTGTTGAGATTTTTTATTGCAGCCATAAAATATTTTGTAAAATGCCTAATGAAACTCGTGTCGTAAAAATCACGAAAGCCGGGTTAAATTAAAATTCTGGAGAGAATAACATTTAGTTTTTAATTAGGTTAAGTACTTAAGTAATAAGTGAAGAGTTTATTTTATCTTTCTTTTATAAATCCGGAGGGTGGATAAGATAGCACATAATTAAACACTACTTTAGGAGCAATTACGTAAGTTAATGATTGCAAAAAATACAGTATTTTTTATCGTTCGTCTGTGGATGCAGTTCGAGAGTTATAATTGCGTAGCAAGCACTTTTTGGGTGTTGTTAAACGGCGGTTTAAAGCTTTATTAGGTTTTGGTGCAACCAGCTGTAAGAGTTCAAATGGAATTAATCCAGCGTTCTGTCGTAGGCAAGTTTAAGAAACAAAATTAAGTTTTGGTCCCGTACAAGAGAATGAGGATCACAATTAATCTTTACGCTTTTATCTGGCAAGCACCGTTTTATATACGAGGGTAGTAAAGCTAAAATTTGTAAACAGCAAATACGAGATAGTAGCTGAGTATGCGTAGAATTTCGCGATGTAGATATACCTAGTAAAGGTTATATATTATACTGGTATGTTTAGCCTCTATGTATATGTAGGTACATTTGTCATCCCAACTATTTCAAAGTCTATTGCGTTTCATCCGCTTTGCGTAAAGTCGTTACGTAGCATAGTGCCCATCAGTGGAGGTTTGGCTCCGTCATTTCATCCTCCATACTAATAATTAAAGCAGTTCGTCTTTCTGCCTGCCATGTCCCACTGCCAAACTATGACTGAGTTTGGTTTCTGAAGGGATAAAATAAGTAGTGGGTTCAAAGAAGATACTATGCAATAATTTTTTTAAGGTTTTCCTTTTTTTTAAGCTTATCCATACTGATATTATAAATGGGAAAGTATGTGTGTCTGTTTGTCCGTCTTACACGGACAAACGGAGTAACGAATTGACGTGATTTTTTAAGAGGAGATAGTTGAAAAGATGGAGAGTAACAGAGGCTACTTTTTGTTTCTTTCTAACCCCCACTTTTCAGGGGAACCGTGTTACCCCGAATTTAACGCGAGCGACCGCGGCTTCGCTCGCAAAAGCTAGTATTTTTCATAATTGTGAAAACTAAGTTTCCAAATTATTGTTTTCGTAATTAGGACAACATAATTTTTCTTTTCTCTGTTGTGAGCAATAGCTTAAGTCAACAGTGATATCATTATGGTTCTGTGGAACTGCTCAGGTTGACTTAGTTATAGATACTAATGTAACAATATAGCTTTGCCAGTTAAATCTTAATCCATAACTCAAGTCGTCTCTTGAGACACGGACGTAGAAGAGGCGGGGTCACATGATTTAGGTTACAACACGACTTACTTTTTATTTACGAGCTTCTATGAACATTAAATGGCTGGAGGTATTCAATACCATTCGATACCAAATACCTACCTATACCTACTTTTACATAAAGTCTGAAAACAGTCAAGCATAATATAGAAGTGTTTTTTGTTATAAACAAGCTTTTAACCCTTCAGATACCGTCAATTAGAGACACAATAGTAAGACAATAGATGCGCGGCCACCGGTGGTCGCTTGGGGATTCATGAATTAATTAAAATATTTTTTTCATATCAAGCTTTCATATACCTGTAATAATAATTTAATATTATAATAATTCTCTATTATCAGGCAAGTAACCCCCATAGATAAAATACAAAAACTAATCTTACAAAATAATAAACTAATACATAAAAAATATACTATTACAAACGATTATTTATTAAACTATAAGCTAATACTCGTCAAGACGAATCATCCGAACCCAAACTCGATGGTGTCGTTTAACTACCAAGTACCTATAGCCACCTTCCGGTTCCATCATCAGATCAGCTCCAAGTCAAAATAATTTTGCATTATCATCTGATTTACACATGCATGCAAAATTTCAGCTCAAACAAAACCGGGAAGTTGAGAAAATTTAATTTGCAAGATTTGATTACAGACAAACATCAGGACAGGTGAATCTAAATAAAAGCTTGTAAAAACAATACATTTTACCAATACTTTGTCTCATACAAGAGAAGAGTATTACGGATGTTCCCTGGCTTACAAAAAGATAGAAGAAACGTTGCGGTTTGACCCGTTAAATCCGTCTATAATACAGTTTCGTTGAAACACAATCTCCCGCAGTCGTCCGTCCGCGTGACACGGTCCAGACCGTCCAATACTTCATAACACACAACATTCGTATTGTACTAGTTTCATATTCTCTATAGATGAAACTATCTATAAACAAGATCACAAAGGGAAAATAAATCGGGACCATTTTGTTAACAAATGAGGGTAAGCTATGTTCCAATCTTATGTTTGGTCTGACATTCAGAATAACGGCACTTTTTCTTTATTGTTCAACGCTATAATGTCATAGCGTGATATTAAATATCACGGAACACATGCCCGTGTGTTCAAAACTATAGCGGCTGTATGTTAACTGTGAAGATTGTTGTAGTTTGGTTATACAAGTACAAACGGAAAAGTTTTACTTCTTTTATTTATTTATTAGGGGTAAGCAAACAGTCACACAATACAATGTAAAAAAAAAATAAAAAATACAAAACAGTATGGTTGAATGGTTAATAAACCAACAACATAATATAGTAATATACAAAAATAACACATTGCAAGGCATGCGATTGAATACAAAACCTGCAAAAGAATGATTATTCATGATTATTCATGATTATTCATGATTATTCATGATTATTCATGATTATTCATGATTATTCATGATTATTCATGATTATTCATGCAAAAGAATGATACTCCTGCAAAAGAATATTATTTTTATTTTTGAACTGTATTCAAAAATTAAAATAAAAAATTATTTTTTTTAAGCTGCTTTTATGGACGTGTATAAAAGAAAAACTCATAAAACTATTAATATACGTATATCTAATAATTAATGTGAACTAAAATGATTACTTACCAACTTTGAGTTTTTAATAGATTAAGAAAGAGCAAACGGATGAATATGAAGGAAATTCTTATTTAAGTTTGTGGTTAGTCGAGTGCGAGTCGAAGTGCTCGTTTTAGCAAATTACAGAGAATTTGTTTGTCCATTTTAATGCTGTATTACTGATTAACAAAGATTTTAAAGGAAGTCTTTAAATAACCGCGAAGTTTCAGCGCAACTGCCTCTAGCTATGAATATTATCTTCCGTCTACCAAAGAATTGTTGATCTGAGGAGTAATCCTCGTAATTTTATGGGACCGTTGCAAACTGTCAAAAACATATCTAATTTTGACAAGTTTTTAACATTGATTGTCGTTGAGATTTGGATTTGAACGTTTTCACAAGCTTTTATTTAACTTGCAATGTTTGTTTGTTTAGGACAAATCTTGCAAATGAACTTTGGAACAGTTACCCTAACTGTTTTAGATTAAATTCCACAGACAAGTTTAATGACAATGCATGATTTCTTAGACTAACTATAAATCTATTTAATTCATGAATCCCCAAGCGACCACCGGTGGCCGCGCATCTATTGTCTTACTATTGTGTCTCTAATTGACGGTATCTGAAGGGTTAATTTAAAGCATATTTTCTTCTTTTTAGAGCAAAAAAGGTTGTTTTTAAATATTTTTTTTAATAAGATATCGTTAATTTGTTCTCTATATCAGTTCATACACGATATAAGATTTTTAAATATTGCCTCAATGAAAGAAAACATCTGGTAGGTACGAAATGATCTGTATAATATATACCTACCTACATAGCAATTTTATTTGAAAAAAAAAAATGTTCTAAATGAGATTTTTCTCCCAAAATCTATCCACGAAAAGTATAATTACAGTGTTCTTATATTTAATATGAATATATTTACATAATTATAATATGTAAAAATATGTATACAAATTATGAGTCAATATCGAAGAAACTTGATAATTCCACGCGTTCCTTAGAAAAAAGGGTTTTGACAGGCCAATAGACAGACATCGAAGTAATTCTAGAAGGGTACCTTTCTTCCTTTTGACATATAGAACCCCAAAAAAATGGGTAAGTAATGCAATGGAACAAGGACTGTAAACACAGTTTCAGGTATCTCTTCACTGTCTAAACCACATAACAGATGAGAGGTTAGAATGACCTTGTGGGCGGGGCAGCCGTGCCACAAAGTAAGGCAATGCTCATAGTTCAACTACCAATAGCAAACTTGCGTTCTAAGTGTGCGTGGTCTGTTAATTGCGTAATACGCGTGTTGATTTATTGCCTGTAGTGGAGTTAACCCTTCAGATACCGTCAATTAGAGACACAATAGTAAGACAATAGATGCGCGGCCACCGGTGGTCGCTTGGGGATCATGAATTAAAGAGTGTGAGACAAGCGGTGACACTCGTTGTACTTAGTACAAATCAACAATTGTAACCTTTTTCATCCTTTCTATGGTCTAGACTAGTCTAAACCGTAACTTTATCATATATATCTTCATTCAGTGTCATGTCTCAGCTAAGAAATTAATATTGAGTATCTAGATAGGCCTAATAGATAGACATATATTATGTCACAATAAATTAGTCAGAACCACTATTAGATGCAAGATTTGTCAGAAGTTGTTGGCACAGTGGTTCAGCGATGGGCTGCATTGCGTATCGCGAGTTCGATTACCGTACAGACCAAATAGTTGTATGACTTCCAGATACCTGACTCAGTTAGGTTTCTTGTGTATGAGGTTACACGTTAGTGAAGTACATCTAAGTTAATTACAGAAGTAATTCTAATGTCAGTGGGTGATTACTGGCACTTACATATTACTCAAAAATATATTGCTTTTATTGCGCTCAATCCAAAAACATGTGTTCTGATATAGTTTGTAAGGTTAGTTCGGTTACGGAAAAAGTCGAAAATCTTTGAACCACTTCATTTGAAAGAAAGAAAAAACGTTTATTTCTACCTCACACCATTTTAACTTAAAACACTTGAATTAGGATAAATAAAAAAATAAAAATTGGAATGAGATTCTCTTTTTAAGGTGGGAAATCGTCAAATAGCTTTTTCTGTTCTGGGTGGAGCGAGAGAGAGTGTCAACTGTGTGAATTAAACGCTACTGTGTTCCTACAGTTGATCTTAGTGTTCCAGGGGCACGGACCACGGTACCTAACTCTTTTAATCTTACCTGCAGCCCTGAGATTCTTGAATCTATTTCAGTTTGTCCGTAATCTGACACAATGTTAGTGTTTTACATTGATTTTAATAATTCTGGATTACAGTTATTGTGTGTAATTTTATCTCTACTGTTACTGGATTAGAAAAAGCTTTTTATGTTGAAAGAAAAAAGTTGAACAATGAAAAATCTTTTTAGGCTGTGTTGTTGATTTTCTCAAGAATTTCTTGAGTTAAGGGTGTTAAGTTAATTTCTAAGTAAATGTAAAAGCGTAAAAATAAACAATAAATATTCGGAAAATCCACGGATTAAGGAAAATTTCGACGAAGTAAGTACTTACAAGAAAGCTTGGACATTTTCCGGGAAATAATGGAATTCAACTTAAGTAAGTATTGCTGGGCACGCCATAATTATAGCGGTAAGTTTCTGGGGAAAATCGAATGACCTCACGGCGTCCTCACCTTCCGCATGACGCAGGTTCTCACCGGACATGGTCAGTTCGGGAGGTCCCTGCACTCGTTTCGTGCGGGAGAATCACCTGGGTGTCACCACTGCGTGGAACGCCCGGATGACACGGTGGAGCATACGGTAGAGATGTGCCCTGCCTGGGCAGAGCATCGCCGCGTCCTCGTGAGGGCGCTCGGTGGCAACGATCTCTAGCGCCAGGCCTTGGTACAGGCCATAGTACGAAGCGAGGAGGAGTGGCAGGTGGCCACTTCCTTCTGTGAAGCAGTAATGCTAGCAAAGAAGGCGAACGCATGCGCGAGGCAATTGCCCTCACGCCCCAGCTGCCGGGATCCCGAGCATCGGCGAGCAATGGGTAGCTCGCTGTCCGACCGTCCGGTAGCCATCCGGACCGAAGCCAAATCGTCGACGGCCCGTACTGTTCCACGCGCGCCTCAAGAAGATGTCAGCAAACCGTAGGGGCCCAGCAGGGTCGAAGCCTATTGAGGCTACGGGTTGTGCGAATGTGAACCTGCAACAATTGCAGGAATTGGAATGAATTTCGAATAAGTTTTTCGAATGTTAACACTAACAAAAAATTTAATTTATCGTCAGTGTGTTCACAATCATGATAACTTACAAACGCGAGACTGTCAGACCCGGAGCGACTGTTTGTAGAGTATCTAAACAAATATTTTATCCGTGCGTGATTCGAACTCACGATATGTAATACAGCAGCCTATCGCTTAGCTACAGCACCAACCGAGCCGTCGAGATTACCTAGGTAGACACAAAAATTAAGTTCAATTGAATACAGTACCTGCCCACCACTAATAAATGCACAGAGTTATTACATTTCTACAATAAAAGCACTCAAATCAGTGTATGGTTAATTAAACCAACAAACCATAACCAAATAATTTTTAATCCAACACACGTAATGAAAACTGTTCTTTTGTATGTTCTTTGCATATCGTGATGAATGTAACTTCATTAAATATCAACCCCAAAGGACTGTGCAAATAAGTGCACACGAATTATTTTTCCCCGCCATTCTGTGAACGGAAAACTCTCCCCCAGCGCCATCTGTATTTGTTTGTGTGTGTAAAGTATACCAGCGCCATCTATTAACCGTGTCGTGAATTACTACACCGCTCGACTGGGCACTGAAACTGAAAATAGTGATCATGAAAAGTCACGAGTTTTCCAAACAGCAGAGGAATGTAGAAGAGATTTTAGTTTAGACAACGGCCACTAGATGTTGCTCTAGTGACTGACACCACCATTTTTTATGAAGCTGTATTCTCTACAATTTTACGTCAGAAATATCTGAAATTGACATTTATTAATTAGCAGCAGGTGTAGGAGCACCTGCCTGAAACCTAATTGTTGTTGGGATAAATAAAAAAATGCTAATAATATCTATGAGTAAAGTTTGCTAAGGCTACATTATAGGCTAAAAGGAAGAAAGAATCAGGTCAGGATAAAAATATAATCGATAGGTTGTCCTTGTTTGACACTTGGCTGGCTGAAACTCCATTTGGGGTGGCAACTTACAAATACAAAAAATAGAAAATGAAACTCAATTAGGCATTTTATCTTTGCACAGTGTTTCAAACTGACAGTGTTATTATTATTAATAACTCCTGGCAAAACTTATGCGTGCCTACCTAAATAAAATAATATTTATAACTGTAGGTTCCTTCAATATGGCCATATTTTTCCAATATTGTAGCCCATTCAGAAACAAAATATTTAATAAAGAATGTAAATGTGATTGTAGATCACATTATAATATAACTATTTATTTATTTTATTTAACTATTTATGTACACACAAGAAAACAAAAGAAAAGAAGAAGGAAATAGAAAAATAGAACAAAGGTGATGCTTATTAGGAAAGGAAAGTTGAAGAAAATAGAGAAGTAGACACCGTGTGTAAAAGTAAAAACTATATTTATAATCAGGCATTATATTTTTTATTGTAGATCACATTGACAAGAATCCTTGGTGTGGCCATAATTCCTTTGACTACAAAGATATCGCAAATTGTTACAGGACCATTGACGTGACTGGGTAGCAAATGGAATAACATTCCAGATTCTCCCTAGGGAAGCATTCATCGAATCAGAGTTAAATGTCAGTAGGTTTGCCTTTTTGACCTCTTTAAAATCGTTATTGACTAGAGTTATGACATTAACCCTTCAGATACCGTCAATTAGAAACACAATAGTAAGACAATAGATGCGCGGCCACCGGTGGTCGCTTGGGGATTCATGAATTAAGAACTCTTATTATAGGTAAATTAACTAAAGATCAAGAATATAAAATCAAGAAGGATCAAGAATATAAACCATTAACAGATACTTTTGTATTATCAAGAAGACAGTTAGTCAAAATAAAGAGACTAATTGCACATTCTGCAACGTAGATCTCTATTGAGAAAATTGTGCAAAAAAAAACTATGTTATATTTTAAAATTATGTTGGTTACATATTTCTTGTTGCTACTGTTTTTTGTGTGAGAATAATGTAATTATTTATAATGTTAAAAGAAAAATAAAAAAAAGGAATTCTAAATATACTTAGACATTAAAATATACCACAAACATCTTAGGGATGACCAGTCTCAACCGACAGCGCTCGTTCACGGACATGACGCGTATATCAGCACCACTCAGCTCAACCATTTGAAGGGAACCGAATAATCCAACACAAGAAACTTGTCAGTACCGTTGTTGTCATCGTTTTCTTAATACTTAGATACTATGGTTCCATACATTGGTACCATTATTGTAGTCAAGCATGTTTTTTGCAATACTACGTAAATGAAACCTAAATAGATATATTTCTTGCAGGGCTTGCAAAACCCATTTACGTTTCTTCCCTTGTCCCATTTGCAATCCAGCATGTTTAAATAAATTACTTTTCTGTGAGCATTCCCGTCAAACCCTAAGTGAAGAATGTATGGACTTTGTACTTAGGGTTCTCTGTACGTAAACTCATAGTAAGGTTCGGTTGAAAACCAGCGTCAAACAACTGCTACGTATTGCCCTGGCATTATGCTGAACTGGACCTATTTGGCACAGCCGTGAGACAATCAATGTTGATGTTTAAATATTTAAGTTTCTATACAAGGTAATTTGTAATACACTGGCAACCTCTCAAGACTATGTCACTAACATAATAAACAACAGCTTTTGTTTTATGAATTTTAAACATTTATCATATTTTGGTTCATCAGACTTTCATACAAAAATAAAAATATTTTAACGTTGTAAATATATATTACGAAGTCTATGCGAAGCAAGCGCTAGTACAATAGCGGAGGGGAATGGAATCGCGCGGCGGGGGCGCTTGATGCGCTTGCGTCACGACATACAGACATAGGTAGGTATAGCAAAATATAGTGTGGCAACTTCAAATTCAAATTCAAATTCAAAATCATTTATTTCAAATAGACCAAATGTAGGCACTTTTGATTAGTCAAATGTCGGTCAGTCCAAGAAAAGTGAAGCTAAATTGCACGTTCCAAAGCGTAGATCTCTATGGAGAAGAACGTGCAAGAAACTCCATGGACACTCTTTTAAATCATATTATGTGTTACATATAATGTTTGTTTACATTATTTCATGTTGCTTCTATTATGTGAGCACAATGTAGATAATAAAATTAAAATAAAAAATATATTAAAAGATAAAAATTGAATTAAGCTACTGGCAGTTAAGAGATGACCAGTCTAAACTGACGGCACCCGTTCACGAGCATGACGCGTGCATCAGCCCCACTTAGCTCGACCATTTTCAAGGGAACCGAATGACCCAATACACGCGCCACCAGCAGCGAGACGTTTAAGTGAGCATGACAAACTCCTAACTGCCATGCTCGTAATGTCAAAAACAAAGAGAATAAAAAGTCGTAACAACAAGAATATCTTGAAGGTTTTTTTTTTTGGGAAATGTATTGTATTTTGTAAAAGTCATAAAGGTTAAGGTTGTTAGTGTTTTACAAATTACCCTGTAAAATTGTTATCTCATTGTGTGTATCTGTGTGCCTAATAAACGCGTTTCCTTTCTTTCTACGGCGATGATATCTGTTACGTCACTTATCACGTAAATTCTCGACAGGTTGTATGGTAATGACACCTGTCCCATCACTTGTCACGTGCCTTCTCGCGCAGTACATATAAAAATAGGTAGCTGGTAGAAGGTACTAAGTAGGTTTTCTTGCAAGCTTTTCTTACTTTAAGAATTATGTTATTACACCTATCTACTTTCGGACAACATCTTGTAGTGGCTAGTCTAGTTCTATATGAATTATTTTACCACTGTGAGGATGCTATTAAACCTCTACTTCGAATAAAAGTAAACAATATATCATCTTCACATGTTTCAGCGGACACAATTTTCTGAATGTTTTCAAAATACTAGATTGATACGTAGCGGGCGGGCCTTTGTTGGACGACCAGCATTGGTATAGGTACTTGGGATATGTTTTGGATTGTGTTTATAAATTGATTTTTCGTAAGCTATAGCAATTCAAACCAACATATCTAAACAGTAAGCGACTGAAAACAGATGTTGTTGTCGATGAAAGCCTTTAATAAATTCTGTATTTCGCGACTTACCAAAGAGCAATGGCGTTCCTTGAAGACAAAACCACAGCATACTTATAGAATTATGGCGAGCTATGGGTAGCTCGATGTCTGACCGTCCGGTAACTGTCCGGACCGAGCCCAAGTCGTCGACGGCGCGCACTGTTCCCGCGCGCAAGAAGTTGTAAACAACAGCAGCAGCCCAGCCGGGTCGAAGCCTACTGGGGCCAGGGTTATCCGAAAGAGAGCTCGAGCCCCGGTATGAAAGCTAGAAGGAACAGGGTGAGTTTTTAGTCAGTAAGAGTCTGACACTATCTCCCGCTCCGCCCAAGAGCAGGGGTTGTCATTGGATGATTTTCCCCAACATAAAAAAGGTACAGAATAATGTTAGAAATTAGCATGTTCATGGATTTTCATAAGAAATGGAATGACCGAATTGACTTAGTTTTAACGGCGATAAAATCTTCAGGTTGAGGACCAAAGAACGACGGCTAGGAAAAATTTTTGATGAAATTATTAAGTGTCTACATATATCAGTGTAATATACAGGGTAATTTGTAATACACTAACAACCTTGCAGGACTGTATTACTAACATCATAAACAAAAACTTTTGTTCTATGACTTTTTACAAAACATAAAATATTTACAAAAAACAAAGCTTCAAGATATCGTTGTTATATCTAACCCATTTCAACTCTGTATTTTGCTATACCTACCTACGCCTATATGACGCGACGCAAGCGCATCAAACCCGCTCGCCACCCGATCCCCACTCCTTTAGATATTGTATTATCGCTTGCTTCGCATAGACTTCGTAATATTTAGAAGGTTCAATTTAAATATTTTCATTTTAGTATAAAAATCTGTTGAACTAAAATATGATACATTTTTAAAAGTCATAAAAGAAAATTTGTTGTATAGGTATGGTGTTAGTACCATAGTAGTTAGAGGTGGCTAGTGTTTTACAAAAACCCTGTACCTATAATTCCAAAATTGTTTACTATGTAGGTATTATCAAATCACGCTAATAGCCAGTTTTTTATCATCAAAAACAGTAAGTTATCGCAAAAACATCGTCGTAATTTGAAACAGCAACAACTACGGCATGATCCTTTAATTTAGTTTACGTTGAGTGGCACGAAAAATCATTTACCTAAGTAAATCTTTGTTCACGATAAAACAAAAACACTTTGAGCACGTTTAGCAAGATGTAAAGAATATTAGAAACATTTATCAATTAGGAACCAGATTAACCCATATTGTCTACCGTTTTGGCAAATAGTAGGTACAATAAACGTTCTCAAGTGCGGTTTGGCAGCTGAAATAAGCCATCACATCCAAAATTGTACCGAACACTTGACGGTGTAGACCATCTAATGTTATATCATTCAGCTGCCTATCTTTATAAACATTACATACATAATAAAAAATACATTTTAAAAACATAACCTCAACACCACGTCCAAATGACCCAAGAGAACAGGCAGACATAACATGATGTTCGGAGCAATACAACCGAACAGCTAAGCACTTTTGCTTTCGTACATTTTTATAAAATTAACAAACATAATTATTAAAGTCAGTACGTATTTGATCGTCGATCGCGTAACTCAAACCATACCAAAACCATTCAAGCCATCATTTAGATTAAATCAGCTTAATTCTCTTACTTATAAATATATTTAATTGTCTCAACCATAACCAAACTAAAGTCGTATCATTTAAACCGAACCAAAACCAATCCGTAACCATCAAATAAACCAAAACCACTAAAACATCAACCAATCCAGAAAGCTGGTATTGCGCAAACAGCTACCAATTTTCTACAATATTTACTTTTGATATCTGTGTAGTAAACGAGCCAACAGGTGTTAATTGGTAGTAAATCCTGCATTCAGGGTTCAATCGCTAAGTCACCGTGGCCCTGGAACGCAATAGGTAACTGAAGGAACACACCCACTTTGAGCGAAAGAAGTTATTTTATGATTTCTCACCTCAAAACAAAGGCTTTAATCAAGATAATCGTGGAGGAAAAACCGAATACCACCAGACGTTTTACTATCTAATACATTACAGACCCTGACATACTCCACCGATGATACTGAAAATGCGTACTACGTTTCGCACCACAAATCCTTCTATTTGAGTAGGTGAAGGCTTTACCTACATACATGAATAAATTCAAAGCTAAAGGAAATGAAACTGCAGTCCCAGAGAACTGAATATCAATTTATTTAAGAAGATTTTAACAAATCCAAATTGGCAAAACCAAAAAATCAGAGGTCAGGTACCGATTTTTTTTATAGGATAAGCGTTGCCCCACTCTAGGAATTACTCAGGTGTGCTATTCTCTAAAGAAAACAGCCTTGAGCTGCTGGCCGCAGCGACGAAATCCATATAGGAACATTGGATTAATAACCCAATGTCCCTATACATTGGGTTGTTAATTCCATGTGACTCGTCGCTATGGCCAGCGCGGCGCTCATGACTGTTTTCTTAGAGAATCTGTATTGTGGGTGCGTTCACAAACAAGTAAACTCTCATACAGAGATCACCCAGACATCTATCAGTAGTCCACACAATTATTTGTTCCGTGCAGAATCGAACACAGCAGCCAATCGCTCAGGCACTGCGCCAACGGCGCCGTCATAAATCGGACTGGCTCAGCTTCTGTTACCACTAAGAATTCCACAAGCATCGCCGCAACAACAAATCTTGTAGTCCTCCTATCATCGAATATCCATCCACACGCCATGAATTCATATTTGAATTATAAAAGTTACCATGGACAGAAGTAACATTGGACATTTTTGTCCATGACAAAAGTGAAAAAAACCGTCAAAAGCTAATAACGCCAGATGACCGAGTTTTTTTTTGGTGTGTAAAATGATCTGAGCAAGCGGGAGATAGTATCAGACTCTTACTGACTAAAAAACCCACCTCCTTCCTTCGTGCCTCTCATACCGGGGCTGAGCTACCTTTGGGAGCTAACCCTGGCCCCAGTAGGCTTCGACCCAGCTGGCCGGGCTAGATGACCGAGGTTATACCACTATCTTCAACATAGTCTCACGCCACGTGAACAGCTCCCAAGCTTAACTCTACTGAAAACACTGAACCGCACTAGCAGCAGAGACAACACCGTGTGGAAAAGAGAGAGAAAGCCTTCGCCCTGCAGTATGTAAATAAAGGTTAGTTTAATCAGATTAGAATAATAATTTGACCTCTAACATTAATGACCTTAGGAGAAGGACTTTCATCAACTGCATCGATATTTGGTTAAGGTTTCAAATGAGATTTGATGATAAAAGCTGTTTGAAAATCAATGAGGTTTAGCAATGCCATGTCGAATTCCTACACCGCAGCGGCTTTAGCGCTTTTGTATACCTTGCGCTGTATTTAATTTATGCCAGAATGTATTTCAGCTTGAGTAGTTTTTGATTAAAGAATGACACTATAAAAAAATTGTTAAAAATTCCGTAAATTGAGTTCATGTTTATTAATTAATTATCCTGTTTCAAACACCTTCTTCATTGCTTCTCTTTCATTCCGTGTTTTATCACTAACACACCTAATTTCACCTAATCTTGCACTCAAACGAATAAGTAAATGGAAGAAATTACTTTTATTTCTAATACAAAATAAATAAAAACGTCAATTTCAAGAATAAAATCATGAAATATTTAATTCTTAAAGTAGATTGCAGTTTAATAATGAACATTGGTGTTCAAAAAAATTATAAAACTTATTCTCAAAAAACATTTGTAAGTATCTACATATTACTAAAACATGTCGTGATCAATACTACAAAAATCATTACAAACCGCTGAAAATAATCCGATGAAGCCGCTGAATGGCCGATGCAGGGGCGAGTGCGACAACAGCGCCGCTGAACCCAGTCCAGTTTCAGGCGTAAACCGCGACGCTACTGTGAGACTGCGCTGAAAGGCACTTGTGTACCAAACCAACCGCGTGATGGAAATAGACAGTGCTGTTGTTTTTCTTAACTAGTGCCATAAACACACGGTAAGTGTTTGATTATGTTTCTGACAGTGTAATCTAGAAATATGCTCTCTATGCTCTCTCTAAGCAGGCTCTTTAAAAATTTCAATCGAAATTTTATTCTGTCAATGCATGATTTCTGCTTATAGACAATTGTTTGATTGAATAACTTGTAACGAACTACAATAACTTAATACTGATATTTTATCAGTCAAAACGGATGATGCTAATATAATCTACAGCGTAAATTAAATTAAATATCATCGTCCGAAATCGTCCATTTTAGATTTTGTCTCGCATTACGTCTTATCGGGTTTCCTGCTCATAATATTTACGCAGAAATTGTTATACAGACACGTAAAACGAGTGGTTATGTGTTGACAAGTGACACAGTTACGACACAGTGGCCTCTTCGTTATATTTTACAAGTAGACCGTACAAAAGGCACCCTACCGGTACCCTTTTCAACAACCCTTAGTTTCAGAAGTCGTCCCTTGTAAATAGAATTCTGGCTATTCATACTTTTGCTTTCTGTAACGGGACCACTGTACATGACATCTAGATAAGTACATAGAAAAAACAGCATATACAAAAATAACATAATACCTTTTAGTGAAAGAAAACTTACGCGGCAGTCATAAATCGATATATTTTCTGCCTACTAAATAATAACTGTGTGACCTTTGTTGAGAAAAGGGTCTAGCTCCGTTTAACTATTGTATAAGGTTCATAATTATTTATAAGTACAACGCTATGTAGAATCGCAGATATACTTAGTTTAAGTATGAAGTAGTAATGTTTATGCCAATATTTAATCGAACTAAGAGTGAAACAAAAGGATGAGGTACACCTCATCCTTTTATTTTTAGTATGCTTGGCAACAGTTGGGGGAGGCCTATGTCCAACAGTGGACGTCTATCGGCTGAAATGATGATGCTTAGTACAAAACAAATGGCCGTAGGGGCCGAAACCGGTTACCGGAAGACGCAGCGTTGGAAGGCCTCCTACAAGGTGCATCGATGACCTGGTGAAGGTTGCGGGAATCCGATGGATGTGGGACGCACAGGATCGTGCATTGTGGCGGCACTTGCGGGCTATGTCAAACAGTGGACGTCTATCGGTTGAAATGATGATGATGCTTGGTACCAATTACGTGAAAATGATTACATGGTATCTAACTATTTATTTATTTAAGCATCATGTCACAAAAAATTACACAGTACAACTAAATGCCTTAGTTAGGCATTTTCTACCAGTTGCCAGTACCAGGCAAGGGTGGTGGAGACCCGGAGGACACCGGTGCCCTGCTTGGGCGGAGTATCGCCGTGCCCCGGTGGGGGCGATCAGCGGCGGACACCTCTCGCGCCGGGCCTTGATTCAGGCCATGGTTTGGAGCAAGGAGGAGTGGCAGGCAGTCGCCTCCTTCTGCAAAGCAGTAATGCTAGCTTAGGAGAAGGCCGACCGCATCAGGCAACGGCGCTCTCGCCGCCGGCACCGGGATTCCGATCCCGATTTCCAGCCACCGTAGACGCGGACTCGCGGACGGCGAGCAATGGGTCAGTCCGACCGTCCGGTAACTGTCCGGACCGAGCCCAAGACGTCGACAGCGCGCACTGTTCCCGCGCGCTTCAAGAAGTTGTCAGCAACAGCAGGGGGGCAGCCGGGTCGAAGCCTACTGGAGCCAGAGTAATCCGAAAGGGGGCTCGAGCCCCGGTATGAAGGCTAGAAGAAACGGGTTGGGCTTTTAGTCAGTAAGAGTCTGACACTATCTCTCGCTCCTCCCAAGAGCGGGGGCTGTCATTGGATGATTTTTGTCCACCATAATAAAAAAAAATAAAAAAAAAATCAGTTCAAGTAACAGCACCGTGTTTAATATTATTACTCTTTATACAATCCAATAAAGAAATGGTGGGTCCATTTCTTTAGCCTCCTTTTACTTCTCCACACATCATAACAATAACAGTTCCAAGACCAATAACAGTTTTATTTTAAGTATTTGAAAGATAGAGGTGGGATACCTCTATCTTTCTAAAATCATTATATGGTTTCGCTCGCTCTAATACCTGTATGTACGAAACCGATTCAAAACTGGGCGTGGTGTTAAAAAATCAAAGATACACCAACAAAATCCATGATCAAATTCTTGAAATTAGTTACACACTGAGAATCGTAAAGATATTTTAAAAGATAAGAGATTCCATGAATAAGGCATGGGTAAGTTCGTCTATGCAGGTCCAACCTTTTTGTGTAAGAAGAATAAATCAATAAATAAGTCCTTATCAATAAAACATTTCGCGGCCAAAGATTTTGTTACTGAAACACGTGTATTCTTTGTTTAGTATAGGTTTATCGTCATCTGTGTTAACGTGACGTAGATGTTAACGTCATTAGAGCGTAGACGAGCTACCGTTTACGGTATTTGCTAGCTTTATTAAAACACTTACAGACTCCATTAAAGCACCTTCGACCTTACACTTGCATCGAAACTACGGTGTTACGTAACGAAGTAAAAATGACGTGACTTTATACTGTTAATAATAATATCAAGCCTGTATTTTTCTGATGGGTAGGCAGAAAGGGTTTAGTAAAGCCACATTCCATATGTCGTGTTTTAGACATAAAAAGGAGAAAGGTATTACCATCAAGCGGGCAGTGATATGAATCCCGGGACAAGTCCCGGCTCGCTAATGTGAAATTCCTCAGTTACTTGTAGTGGCTACGGTTAGTAGGTATGACTCCTGCTGTAAACGCCCCGGGTGTAGCGGTGTGATTCCCGACTACTGTAGCCGTGAGCTTGCAGACGGAGAGCAATAGGTAGCTCACCGTCCTTAACCACATAAACCGGCTCGACGGCGTGTTCTATTCACACCTCAAATAGAAGTTAGCAAGATTGACAGGTTCCGTAGGGCCGATACCTGCTAGGACTGCGAGATTCTTTGAAAAAGTTACCGTGCCCTGCTCTGCTTTTTTCTCAAGGATGGATCGCAAGGGCGTGTCAGACTTTTACTGACTAAAAACCCACTCCTATGTTCCTTCTTGCGTTCCAGGACCCGAGATTTCCTTTCAGAAGCTAATCTAAGGCCCCAATAGGCTGCTGGATCCTTATGGTTTTGCTGAAATCTCTGGCACGCGTAGAATACTACGCACCGTCGACGACTCGGGCTCGTTTTAGTCTGGACGGTTACTGGATGACCGGACGGTAAGGTGCCCATTGCTGGCCGTCCGCAAACCCACGCCTGCGGTGACTGTCGGGGTCGGGATCCCAGTGGCTGGGGCGAGAGAAAGGCCGTTCTCTCACGCGTGTGTCCGCTTCTTTCGCTAGCATTACTGCTTCGCAGAAAGAGGCAACCACCTGCCATTCCTTCACGCTAGGACCAGGGCCTGAAACAGGGTCCAGCGCGAGAGGTCGTTGCCGCCGATCTCCTAAGGACACGACGGTGCTCAGTCCAAGCGAGGCACACCTCCACCGTATGCTCCACCGTGTCCTCCGGGCGGTCCACACAATGATGACACACGGACGTTACTCCCACACGACTCCGGTGCAGGAATCTCCCAAACTTACCATGTCTGGTGAAGACTTGCGTCATGCGGAAGGTTAGGATACCATGTCGTCTTCCCAGCCATTCCACAATGAGGCGACTTACCGTCTTAATTATGGAGTATCTACCCAGCACTGAGTTGCGACAGTCGCTGTCGCCATACAAACCTGAGATCCCGTCGGAAAACCTGATATGAAGCGACTTATCGCGGCAGCAGAGTTTTGCCCTGGGTGGCGTTGCATCTCCACACGCAGTGCCCCGCACTGATGGAACACAAGTGAGTTTTAGTCAGTATAAGTCTGACTCTCCTAGCTTCACTCAGACCTGAGTCATTTGATGATTTCCCACGTAAGAAAAGGTAGTGTGTAAAGTAGCGAGGTTGAAACTGCGAAAGTTAGGTAGGTAGGCAGTTTTCGGTAGCTTTATTTCATTTCAACATCTTTTCGACTCAACAACTCAATTCTAAAGTTACGACACCTTTTTTCGTTGTCAAGTTGAAAAGTCGCCAATATGAGGTGGAGCTTTTTTCCTAATATTTGAAAACGTATTTGCAATTCAGATAAGATTCCTCTTTGAAGCTTCTGCGCTCATTATTATTTTCAACTTCATTAGATATGAGAATACTTGTAACCAACCTAATTGTAATTTTATGTTCATAAATGTTTCTCGTCTATGGTATGTGTGGAATTGTTTTATTTAATCAGTCTCCAGTAACACCCTTTTGAAGTGGGAAATCATCAAATATTTACTTCCATTCTGGGTGGAGTGAGAGAAATGTTAGTCTTTTACGGGATAAAACCCACCTGAGTTCCATCACTTGTTCTTTGCGTTCAAGAGGCGTAGTAGCCTAAAATAAAACTATATTTTATGCAATAAACTAAGATTGATATCGTACTGTTTGAAACAAAGGGTTTTATTTAAGTTTTAATGTTTCATAAGTGCTTGAGCAGCGTTAAGTACCATTGATTATACATATTAGTATTTTGGAGTCCTTGTTTATATCTACGAAGTTAGAGGATCAAACCAAAGTCAAACGTTTAGTGAACTCGTGATAACAATCTGTCAAGAACTATAATAATATACTCTGTGCCTACCCAGTGTTAACCTTACTAAGACATTTATAATTTCGGTCTCATTATTAAAATAAGACATTTTATTTATCAGCGGTAAATTCAGTAGGTAATGACAAACGATGATATATTTATATTATATATATACTAGCTGTACCCCCGCGGCTTCGCTGCCGCTCTACCCTACTCCACCCTACTCTACCCTATTCTACTGCCAACTAAATACCTCTAATATAGTATTTTTTAATTTTCTAACTCTCATCCAACTCTCCTGTCGCAGGTCTGTTGTTAGAAATTTCATTTGAAAAAAGCAGTACCTTTGTACTATTCTATTTCAATACATAAATGAATAAATAAATAAAAACAAACACATCGATAATTATATTTTTGGCAGCCTCGTTGCTTACGACAGGTTTTACAATTCACTTCATTAAATCATAAAGGATCCAATCAACTAGAAATAATTGAAGTTAGAACGCCCACTGATTCAATAACAACATTTACAACACAGCTAAGTACCTACACACCAACAAACAATTAGATCTAAACTCGTGACAAACAGGTAAAGTTGAAACAAAGGTACTTACGCTACTAGCTGATCGTGTGAGCGTGCGATCGTGTCGAACATCGATTTTACCTACGTGTACTACGTTTATTATTACATATACTCCGTGTTGAAAAGTGAAATAAACTTTTAGAGTACGAGGCAAAGAGGTTATTTTATGTGGTGGGAAATCATCAAATAACTTCTCCTGCTCTAGGTTCTATCGGGTGAAATGAGACACGTAAAGAAGCAAAAGCATTGCGTGAAGCATTCCTGATTCGGCACCAATAGATTCGGCACCAATAGACTCGGCACCAATGGATTCGGCACCAATGGATTCGACACCAATGGATTCAGCACCAATGGATTCGGCACCAAATCTATTCCTATTTCGGCACAAATTAGTATTTTGGCTTGGTGCCGAATGTGGAATGAAAAATAAATATTAAATTGTATTTCTCATTCGGCAGCAACGATAGTTTTTAGTGATTGAATGTGTAATGCACTAAGCTCGTATCAGACGTTTATTGACTCAAACCAACCTGGAGCCTTACCCTTATCTAGGATATATAAAATCTTTGGCCTTACCATGATATGTTAAAATGTCAGGCGTGTGAGCGAGAAGGATAGAGATATACACCTTATAGCTCCATCGCTTTAACAGTTCAGTTTAGAGCGTAAAGTGGATCGCATTAAGAGCTTGTGGTAGAGCTTCTGTGTACCTTCAGTTACCGTTTGCGTCGAACAATCCCACAGCGTTTGATTGCAATAATAAATCGGAAGCTTCCAGAGGAATTCTAGACTATTCTTTTTACACATAATATTTTATTTGTTTATCTTCGTATCCACGTCCCATGTTACATAGGGTTGACATAACACATAACAATCTTCCATTCTGTCTCGACAACCGTCACGCTTGCTCTGAGCCCTTTTTCATACAAATCACACATTCTTCGTAGTAGGTAAACCAAGAAAAAATCTGTGATTGGCAAACTCGCATCTTTCTGTTATAAATTAAAATATCTCCTTAACAAAAGATTATCCAAATTAATTTCGGCTCGGCTTAACTTTCAGGATTAAGAAATATTATCCATTACAAAATTTTCTTTTCTTTTTCTCCGAATCCTCTGAAGTTTCTCGGGGCCTCGACGGCCGGTTGTGCTTGATATATTTAAGACTCTATCAACGTGAATTGTTCATGATCTAATCTCGTTCGAGGTTACAATAAATAATTAAGGACTTTATATTTAAGTATAGGTCTTATCGCAAAGAAAATATTGTAAGTGTCGCTCACAGGCCTCAAAGAAACGTCGCTTCAAACTTCTTTTTGAGGCGGCCTTTTTTTGTCGATGCAGTACCGTCACAAAAAAACGCTTGAAGCCGCTTCAAGCTTCTCCGGCCACAAATAGTCGCGCTACAGTTGTTTTTTACGTTCTAGCTTTTTTGTGGCCGCTTCTAGCGTTTTTTGAGGCCCGTGCGCGGGGACAGTAATAGTTTTCGCGATTTTGGTTTTAATCCCTTCGGGTTGTGATAGTGACAGGCCCATAGGTGTAGCTATCGAAGGGCTCGGACGGTTTCTGGGATTTTGGGGTTTTATCTTTCTACATCTAATATTATAAAGAGGATGTTTTTCGTTCGTTCGTAGGAGGTAATACCTGAAAGTACTGGTCCGATTGCTAACATTTTTTCACCGATAAAAAGCTGCTTCATTCCTCTAGGCTATATTTATGTACGCGAGTGAAGCGGCCAGAAACTAGTAAAAGATAAAGCAGCTTTGCAATTTTTAAATATGTATAGAAATCTAATAACTTTTCAACAATTTGACTTGAAGGATTCCAAATAGGCACAGACAGATAGGGCTTATTTACCTACTTACCAGCCAGTACTTTTGCAAAGATCCATCTAATATTGATACTGTTCTTCAGTTTAAAAGCTTTTGTAGCGAAGATCTTCATCTTGTATATATTCCTTTAATTACAGCCTTTCAAATCTCAAATTAGAATATTAAATAAAACGATCAAAATTTGATTTTTAATGAATAATAAAATACTTAAGTCGTAAAAATAAGACAATACAAGACAACTCAATCGATCGATAAGACAATTACATATTTTTACATTATAATTTGAATAACCCTTACAAAAACCTCGAATTTTAACCATTATGCCAGTTGCATTATGTGGTCGTGGTAGGTACAGTTTAAGCGTTGCGTTATGCTAGACCAGCAGGCCCAGCCAAGTTACGACCATTTCATGTCGAATCTCTTTCTATAATCAATATCCTAATCATTTGTTCTGACCACGTGACGTTATTTTCAATAATGCCTATACATTTCAAGTTTTTTACTAGCGTTAACGATTATATAGATTCTCAACTTGCTAAGCCTGCTGTTTTTTTCAAGATGGAAGCTCAACTATAAACTACGTTTTGTAGTTGACACACAATTTTTTTTTTTCTTCCCAGTCCTACAATAAACGTAACCTGCATCATACGAAACTCTAATACATTTTCCAAAAAGTTTGCACAAAACTTAAATAAAAGAAGTTCCTAACACGTGTAACTTTTCCTAGTAATGTGGCATGTGTAATACGTATAGGGGACCACATACGGGACCCTAACACGAAAGTGTATCAGTACCCTGTCATAACGCGAGTCTAAGCGGCTATTCAGGGAAATAGGTTAGCCAACGCTGCAGCGCTTAGGCACGGGCTAGACGCTATCGCTACTTGTGTAGTCAAGAATCTAGTCGCAAAGCATAGCCCTACATAGGTGATGTAAATTGCTACAACGGACTTACTGACGGATTTAATTTTATTTTATGAAATTGCTAGCGAACTCCCCCAGTGAAATTCTCGGATCTTTCTACTATAATACGCATGTGTGCACCTTCCTCGTGAATTGCTTGACTCTGACTATAGGTGAAAACCGTATGATAATTCGTTCAATAGTTTTTTGACTGGCCTGTTAGTCTAGTGGTCAGTGGTCCTGACTGCTATGCCGGAGGTCGTAGGATCGATTCCCACCCAGGACAAATGTTTGTGTGATGATCACGATCATTTGTTCGGTGTCTGGGTGTAATTTATCTATAATATGTATGTATTTAGAAATATATACGTATATTAATCAGTTGTCTAGTACTCATAACACAAGCTCAACTTAGCTTGAGACTAGACGGCGTTATGTGATAGTTGTGGAATAAAATAAATAAATAAGTTTATCTCAATCAGGCAGACAGACAGACGCAATGGTTTACTTTGTTTTATAATTTGTCTACTATAAATATGCGCGTAATACATCTGAACCTTCTTCATACATCATTTTGTCTTTTAGTGAAAACTGTATAAAAATTCGTTCAGAATTTTTTGAGTTTATTTTGTATAGGCAAACAGACAGACGCGGTGGGGTACTCTGTTTTGTAATAAGTATAACAAATAGATGAATGCCTATGTGATGCTCCTACTCAAGAGCGAGAAAATACCGCATGGATTCTGTGATACATGACACGTCTAGAAAAGGGGTGACAGCTGAGGTAAGGGCTAATGTATGGGAGACATGTTGCGCCTACTCAAAATAATTAGTATAACTAGTACCTACCTAAGCTGTTTACCTACAAGTTATTACCCAATATGCATCAAAAATATTTGTTTTCTTACCAATTTAATTCTATGTGACATTCAGTAACCCGCACTGGGCACGCACGGTGGATTACGGTCCATTCCCTCTCCTAGAGAGGAAGCCTGAGTCCTAGCTGTAGAAACACAGGCTGATTATGATTATGCTTACCAATATAAACATAAATATTATATACAAAAATAGCATATAAACAGTGAAAACAGTATCAAAATTGGTAGAAAAGCAAGAGTTAATTATAATAATTTTAAACAAATATCTGTCTCTTTCGGCAAAACGACGAAGATCAAAGATGTAAATTTTTGTAAAGTACGCAGGTGCCGCAGAAACAAAGTTTCAACGTCACTCAAAAGCCCTTTCATGTGATACTCCACTTGACCTATTTATCCCACTTTAAAATTCCAACCCCTTTTCGGTTCTTAAAATTGAAAAAGATATAATGGTTTTGGTTTTCTTTCGCTTGCTATGTAAAAGGTAAGCCTTGTTTACGATTTTGATGATAATATTAACAGAAAGCTTAGCCAAGTTGATAATCTACGATCGTTAACACTAATAGAAAACTTCAAATATATGGGAATGACATCATCCTCAACGTTAAGTCACGTAGTCAGAACAAAGGAATCGGAGGCGTTACCGAGGCGTTACCGCAGCCAATAAATGTAGTATATCTTTCGTATATCGAACCGAGTAACTCGCGATTTCAATGTATAAAAGTTATCTATGTACATCGATTTCGTACGTTTTATGTGATGCGCGCATAACTAAAAACTTCTACATATCTACACTAATATTTTTACTTATATTTTTTTTTGTTTTTTATTTTTTTTTTTGTTTGTAGGAGATAATCTCTGGAAATACTGGTTCGATAGCTAAAATTTTTTTACCAATAGAAAGCTGCTTTATTCCTGAGTGACATAGGCTATATTTTATATTCGCGAGTGAAACCGCGTGAAAAAGCTAGTTTATTATAAGTAAACCCAAACAAATAATAAATAGTTTGGATATATAAAGATTTAGTTACTTTTAGTTACATCATAAGAAGAACCTCTGTGCAAAATTGCAGCGCTGTAGGTCCAAGTATATGTGCTGTGCATTGATGAATCAGTGAGTGAGTGATAGCTTAGCCTTTTACATATACAAATGATTATTAAAAGCAGCCGCTGTACAGACAAAAACAAAATCATCTAAAAAGGGAGCATATTGCTATTGACACAAACTTACTATTGACACAGATTTGTAACACCGAATACAACAATAAGTGGACAGAATCCCTCGTCCCTTGATAGGGGCGTGTTGCGCATAGGGAGTGTTGTAAGTAAATACAACGAATATCCGACCAAATCAACATTTGTTGTAATTTCGGAAGTCGGTGTTACAGTGAACGTTTTAGTGTTTTTCTGTCGTGAAGCCGGTTTTTTTGTTTTGTAAAAGTTTTTTATTTCACACTTTTTATTTGTGATACACTTCACAGAGTTTTCACATGACAATTTCAAGAAACCCTAACAGTGCTAGGATACCTACATTGTTTTAAGAAGTTCCCGTGTCTACTTTCCGACTCCATCATCAGATCAGTTCGATAGTACCTATTTCGATTCCCGAAGTTTTGAAGATTTTTCCGAATCGTAAAATAAGTAATCATTTAGTTTAATTATTTATCTATTGTGTTTCAAGATATAGAGTTGTTTAGTTGTTTGCAGGTCAGTTATCTTATTTATGTGAAACAGACACTTACGCTGATGTTACTTAGGGTTATCTTTTCGCGCAATAAATGATTACTTACTTTAGCAATGTAACTTTTGACGGTTTGCAGACTTTTTTCTATATTTGTGCTATGAAATCTTGCTTCTTGCCAAATTTCAGGATTCTAAGTCAACAGGAAGTATCTACCCTATTTTTTTTTGTTGGGATAATAATCCAATGTTTGTGTAATTTATTTCATTACCACTGCTCTCAAAACGGTGGAAGAAAACATCGTGAGGAAACCGGCATGCCCTAGAACCAAAAATTCGAAGACTTGTGACGTTCACCAAACCGCACTGGGACTGCGTGGTGGATTACGACCCATTCCCTCTCCTAGCGAAGAGGCCTGAGTCCCAGCAGTGGGACTTAAAAAGGCTGATGATGAATAATCCAATGACATCTCCTTGTTCGGAGCGTGGAGGTGTGAAATAAAGGTTTCGCGAAACTAATGTTGTATAATATGTCCTACGCACATTATTTCTTTATTGAGTAACAAGCAATTAAGCTTATTACGTTTGTCGGTGCCCTAAAGTTGTGCCTGAAGGTTTACGGTTGGTGAAACTTTTGCCATAGCGTTTGCAGAAAGAAATGCAATTAAGTAAAATGAATAATAATATTGTAGATATTATTATTTCATTTACCAATTTTCTTCACTTTCGTAACGATATATCGTTTATATCGACATCACCAGTATTTAAAAATTGTAGCAGATACAAAAACTTAGGAAGCTCTCGTTCGGCGGCTGGATTAACGTCTTGATTAAATAAGTAGTTAAAACTTCTAGACATGGCACGCTTTATAATTAGATATTATATAGATACCTTATTGTACACCTCATAATGTGGACAGGATAAACCTATACGTAACTAAAGTGTACAAAAGGCTGTCTTATCGCACAGGACAATCTCTTACAGACAACCTTAGGATGGGCTAAACGAAAGGAGATAGTTTTAGGTATCTCTCTCTGCAAACCTGGCCGCTGATGGTAACTTGGCCCCTGTTCCAGTTGCCAGAAATATTTACTTATATATTGAATGTGTACTTAATTATTGCATCTGCTCCTGGGGTGGCGCGTCCAAATCAATCATAATTGAACTGGAGCGTGTTCAGCGTGTGCTCCTCAAAGTTTTAATGTTCCTTCCATACCGGCACCCCACAACAGATTTATACAATCGTACTGGTGTCCTCACAGTTCGTAAACTCTACGTAAGTCGAGTACTTCGCAGATTCCACCGCATCACAATTCCCCAGTTGTTGCCGACCACTAAGAGACGTTTTATATGTCCAGCGCCTTTCGTGAGGTCCACGTTTGCAAGACGACACTACAACTCCACAGCGCCGTGTTTATATAACAAACTACCTATAAAAAATGCTCAAAATTTAAATAACCAAAATTTTAGGAACAGTGTACTTAACTGGCTCAGTAAATTAGAGTATGAACAAGTAGAAAATCTAGTACTTAACCAGTAACACAAATAAATAAAAGGACTATACTTTGAAGACATCCACATACTCTCCAACACACCCTAATTCTTACAAACACACCATTATAATCATGAATCACCCACACCACGCGAAGTTCACATGAGTAACCTTTTATTATTGTTATTTTTATCCTATAATTTTTTTTTTTTTTTTTGTATTCCATATCACAATCAATTTTGTTTTTTTTTTTAAATGTGATTGTCTTATTTTTGTTATTATAATATTTTGTTTTTTTTTAATTCCTAATATATGAATTGGCATTGTTTGTAAACAAATTATAATATGTACAGGAAGGGAACTGTCTCCTGAGATACAGGTTCACTTCCTAGTTCAGGAGGCAGAACATTTATGTAAATGGTGACACTTGTTTGCAAATAAATGATTATTATTATTATTATATTAAGCATATTAGCATTACTTAATAGCATAATCAGCCTTAGAATATTCCCACTGCTGGGATTCAGGCCTCCTTTCTGGAATTGGCCGTAATCCATCAAGCGGGTAAAGTGCGAATTTAACGTCTTTGATTTTTTGGTTCTATGATACTCGTATACCGGTTTCCTTCATAATTTTGAGAGTACTGGTGATAAAATAAATGACACAATGTCAGCACTTGGCCGGGTCTGAACCCGTGACCACAAGTCGTTAGTCAGGGCCTTTTTCGGCCCCGTGGTAACACTGCAATATTTTTTAATATTTTTATTCAAATATTCAACTACGTAGGTAATTTATGTGTACGTTAGTACTACAAATAAACGAAATAAAAAAAAACACCCACGTTTCATTCTGTATTTAGCTAAAACGTGCCTCCTCATTATCTCAGCTGTCCGGAGCTGTTATCACCACGCAAATAATACTATCTCGCTCTCAAACAAATATAACATCATAATATCATAGCCTTCTGCATATTTTGTTTATGTAGACCACCCGTGGGTAGTTCCTTTCATTTGTTGAAGGCACGAGTACTGTTATCAGCTCAGTTTGATTTGTATTATCAAAATTAAATACTAAAAATAAAATGGCGAAGGAGAATTTGTATAGAACATACTTGCTTGAAGAAAACGAATTACTTTGTACGAAATCACACTCTATCTTTCTAATAGTTCACTGTATATTTCCATTACTCGCGAGTCTACAATTCCTCAACTCAATTGATCTATCCAAGTACATTTTCTGAACATAAAAGATTCCCTCTGGGATATTCTATTACAAAAAAAAATATGAAAGCTTTTTTTATTTATTTTCTATATGATTATTGGTATCCAACTACAAAGGTGTCCTTTCATTTCATCAATCCAAAGTAAAGCCAAGCTGCCCCTGATTTTTTCAGGACCATAAAGACGAGTGCTAGCGTCAACGTAAGATGTACACTGAATGGTTTGACATGGTATTTTGTTTTTTTTTTATGATAATATGCTCGCTGTTGTCCACTATCTCACCTGATGGTACCTAACCGATGATGTGGTCGACGATGGATCGTATTCACTCTTGACTTAACTTTAAGACAATCTGGGTAACATTGTACCTATCAGGAAACACACTCCGATAAGGAATTCCAATAGTAATGTACCTACGCAGACTGAATGTGTTTCTAAAATGTTTTGTGCATATAAGTGGAATGTCCACTATGTACCTATCTACTGGTGGCGCATCGACGCTGGTCGCCGCCGTATGTTTGGTAGCCGGTGGAACGGGTTTGGAGAAATTTAGTTATGTAGACTCCCCGAAATGCAAGTGGTAGAAAACTGACAGGCTAGCAACTCAGCTCAAGATTTTGAAGCTTTGACTCGAAGATTGTATTTTTACAGCTGATCCACTTGGTTCTTTTTTCGATGGACCCAATGTCATTCACGATAGCCACAGTGTTGATTAGTTTTCCAACAGTATTCGAGGACCATGCTACGTATTCATGTAAAGCATGGTGGCTTGCACAGCAGTGGTTTACCCACCTACATTTTCATAAAAGCAAAGCTTAGCCAATGTACCTACTTAGTTTAGGCATGACTGCTGTGGCGTATGTGTGCCCACACTTTTCTTTGATTTTCTCAGGATTATAAAGTCAGACGTCCAGTGCTACGTACGATATCACGTTAGCTTTGCGGTTCTTTTGTTTGCCATCCTTGTAATATGGCCGTGGATGTCACAGTGGGCTACCCCACCGTCGACGTTTGACGTCGTTTGACGGCTCTACTACGAGCATAGCTTACCGGGACTACTTGGAGGGCGCCTTTAAACCAGTCCACATCTATCATTCATTTTCTTCGGACCATTACCCTTAAGATTACCGACGACAGTCCGTTACACACAATAAAATTTACAATACATTATGCGTTATGCAGTTATACCCAACGCGTGCCAAACACTTACACGCGTTGTTTACACGTGGAGATGCAAATGACACAATATGGTCGAGAAAACTTTGATAAACTTATTACTCTAGCTAGGTACTGGATTTTATATGAGATAGATAGATAAATTCTTTAATGTACACCAAAATTTAAAAAATATATGAGAATAGATAGAAGAAGAGTGAATAGTGAGTCTTGACCTAACATCCTATGTCCACTAGCTGAGGCAGAGGGCGTCGACAGTGGTCACCCATCGCGACCGGTCTCGAACTCTACGCTTCACCTCGTTCCATGTCAGTCCGTTGGCCGTCGCTTCTGCCAATACGGTGCGTCGCCAGGTTTGCCGAGGATGGCCGCACTTCCTTTGTTCTTGAGGATTCCAGTCCAATGCCAGTTTAGGTATATGATCGGAATGCCTGCTAAGCGTGTGACCAATCTCTCCTTACGACGCTTGATCCGGTGGTCGATCAGGCTTTCGAGGCATTTCTCCAACAGCTCTACGCTAGAGTTGGTCTCGGGCTAGTAAATCCCGAGGATGCGTCGAAGACATCGGTTTATGAAAACTTCAATTCGGCGTGAGATCTTCTTTGTCACTTTCCACGTTTCGCCGGGTACGAAGATTTTGAGTTTAACCCTTCAGGACAGTTTCAGTGATTGCCAAACAAGTCTCAGCTGTGCGAAGGTACCACGGGCCTTGGCGATACGAGAAATGACGTCTTCTTCAGAACCTCTAGTTTCCGCCAGTGTACGTCACAGATAGTGAATGCCTACCCACGTGGTAAAGTAATTTATGAAGGAAAAATAATCCAGGGACATTGAGAAATACTACCAACCATATACCTATTTCTGCCAACAACCAGCGTTGATGTATTCGGGTCTGAAAGAAAGATAGTTGCACTTATCTGGTTTCTAAGAAAACAGAATAAATGTGAAGCTGACCACTTACCATCTGTTAAACCATGTGCTATTTTATTCATTATTGCCTAACCCAAAAGAGTAGGCATGTTTTCAAATTTTGAACACGTACGGAACCTACAATATAATAGTCATTCTAAGCTGACTTAAGAACGACACCACTCACAGCAAAGTGCGGCTCCGTCCCTCCGCAAGGTCGTTCGTCGCCAGTTCGCCACTCGTATCCACATTATTTGGAATTATTCCAAGCTTTTTCCAATAACTAGTTTTTCACACAGTTGCGAGTAAGCATAAAATTTAATCTATCCAGTTTTTTGCGGACTTCTCGCGATGATTGACGCTGGGATTTTTGTTACGGCTCCTATTCAATCTGCCTAGCTTTTTCCTAATATTGAAGTCGTCTTCTGAAAGCAGCTTTTTTTAAAGTTGAAATTCACCTAATGACTTCTCCCACTCCAGGCTGTAACGAAAGAGCGTGCCAAACTTTAAGTTAAAGCCACACCTATGTTAATTCAGTTTCTGTTTGCGTTCTAGGACCACGGTTTTATCTTTTCAGAAGTCCTTCCATGGGAACTTAATGCAGCTAGTAAATCTAATAAGCTTAATACTTTATTTTGCAGGAAATTACTGCCTATTTAACTTCTAGAACCCAGTAACATGACTATGGTAGGTTCTACCTACCTATACCTACTCATATGGTGAGCTATTTTCAATAATCAACCAGTTAGTATGCGTCTATAATACATTTCGAACCTACATGCACAAAGAAAACTGTTGTGATCAAATTACTTAATTAGCTTTATCAGTTTATTGGCCCAGACTGGCAAAAACTGGGCCGACTTTTTGCTCACAGATCTCCTTAGCAATTGTTCGAACACCACTCGACATTTATATTCAGCGCCTCAGTGCAATGGGATTATGCTGCTTGTAAGATTTATAGCCTTTCTACTTGTAAGTATATATATCGAGGTATAAGTTTCTTAGTACATCACTGTTGTCTACACGCTCTTTGGCTTCATTCCTACATGTAGACCTAAATAAATATCCTTTTTTCATCTCGGCGTATATCGATCGTAATGGGTTACCGCTACTGGCATTAGGGTAATGTTTTCGGTCAACACTGTGAAGAAAATTCGTCGAAAAGATTATCTTACAAATATTTACTGGTAGCGGAGTAAATAGTTTGGTCAATAAATTACTTAGGTATAGACAGAAGCCTATACATTCTATATGAACCGTGCGTGACGCTAACAGAGTCTGTACCTACATGAGCCATTATCGAAGAACCGAGACGGTTTTCAGCCATTGAAGATGGCTGAAAACCGTCTCGGTTAAGGGGACACAAAATATACCAACCAGACAGATTACTATGCGGTTCTAAATAGTTAATTCATGAATCCCCAAGCGACCACCGGTGGCCGCGCATCTATTGTCTTACTATTGTGTCTCTAATTGACGGTATCTGAAGGGTTAAATCTCCCTCAGACGAGTCCACATACTTCTTATAGTTGCTAGTTGCTAGGTTAATTTTTGTCTACTGAAACCGAATCTAAAATCGACTTGCCAAAATAATGGTGCATACTTTACAGATAATTCCGAAGTCTCGTTCTGGTCTCAGTCATCTTCCTGTCCTGTACTTTCGTAATCAGGGTAGGCGCAGGATATGTCTTCGTGTTCCACGCAGACATCTTTCTTTGAAGTCACCTAAGCTGAGTTTGATCTTCTAAAATATAAGTACAAGCCTTATGCGCCCTTGCCGCCGCCGAGTCACCGTACGGCGAGCAATGGGTAGCTCGCTGTCCAATCGTCCGGTAACTGTCCGGACCGAGCCCAAGTCGTCGACGACGCGCATTGTTCCCACGCGCCTCAAGCAGCTGTCAGCAACAGCAGGGGAACAGCTGTGTCGAAGACTACTGGGGCCAGGGTTAGTTTCGAAAGATAGCTCAGCCCCGGTACGAAAGGCAACGAAGGAACAGGAATGGGTTTTTTTTTTCAGTAAAAGTCTGACACTATCTCCCGCTCCGCCCAATAGCATAGAATGTCATTAGCTGATTTTCCCTCTGCAAAAAAAAGTGCTAATCTTCGGATGATCTCACTAGGGAGTTACGTTGCCCTGTGGGTTCTTGTACGCAATCCTACATTCGATTTTGCGGCATACCCACCTCCTTACTTGGAATGGTAGTAAATTCCAGATTAAATGCCTTCGTATCTACCCTTACCACCCCCTTACCTTTCTATTTAACCGGTTAAAATGCCATTGCGTAACTGTATCTACCTACTCAAAAGTGTCATACGCTCAAGTAGCAATACGCAAAAGTGTATACGCTTAAGTCCCTACTTACAACAAAAACACAATTTTCTATAATGACGTAAAAAGAACTGTTTTTAGAACTGTGTTTGATAAATAACATGTAATTTATGTTTTGTACTCTTTTACATAGAATTCTTTCTCCTTAATTAAAATATGTCGGTGGTTCGGTTCAGTTCGCTTATCTTCTGACGTCACGTTTGTGGAAGTCCATTCATAACGGGTAAACTGTAGATAGGTATGTACTCGTATTATATCGGTATCTATGGGGTAATCTGAAAGATGGGCGAAACGTGCCTCAGTCCATATTTCTACAGTGTGTTATACTTTTCCACTTTTGAAGCTTTCGATTAACTGTCCCCGCACACGGGTCACAAAAAAGCCGCTTTAAGTTTCTTTTTGAGGGGCCCTTTTTTTGTGGCTCGTGTACGGAGGTGCCGCCACAAAAAACGCTTGATGCTGCTTCTTGCTTTTTTTTGTGCCGTAGTTTTTTTTATAATAATGACGCCGCCGCATGCCATTCGCGTATTTAATCCTTATTCTTCAGAGTCCATTATGATACTGCATGCATGGCCACCAGCTGACGGTGACTTCAGCTTTTTTTGTGGCCGCTTCTAGCTTTGTTTTTGTGGCGGCTTTTTTTTAAGCCCGTGTGCGAGGACACTTACACTGCAATTTTCTTTTTTTAGGGTTTCATACCTAAGTCGACAAAAACTAAACGCTAAATAAATTGAACCCAAGCGCAAGAAAGGAAAGAGACAGCAGAAAATTGTATTGTCAAAAGTAAATGTCCTCGCACACGGGCTTCAAGCTTCATTTTAAGGCGGCGATTTTTTGAGGCATGTGTGTGGGGACAGTTTACAGATACAAAACAAAATTTAAGAACTTTCAGCAGTTTCTTAGTGTCAAGATATCAGAAACTTTAACGACATAATAATTGTGAAATGAACCGTCGTTATGAACCGTCGCTGTAAGCTTACCTACAGGCTATATGCGTGGGCGCGGCGGCGTCTCGCCAGGTCCCAAAGGGATGATAACACAGCAACACTTCTAATTTTAAAACTCTATTTTAGAACCCGTGTACATTATCATGAATGACGTCTAATACGACCTTTAGACACAGAGAAAATCTTTCTTAATTGGATTCACGACCGAACCAACCCTTATTTACAGGATCCTTTTGAAGATGAAACTCATCTAAATCCTAACCTTTCATCAAAACACAAAGGCGGCCCCCGCACCCGACACACCGGGATCCCGATTCCAATTTCTACCCACCGTAGACGCGGGATCGAGACGGCGAGCAATGGATAGCTCGCCGTCCGACCGTCCGGTCCGAACCGAACCCAAGTCGTCGTCGGGGCGTAATGTTCGCTTCTGAAAGGAAAACCCGGCCCTGGAATGCAAGGCAATGAAGGAACATAGGAGTGGGTTTTAGTCAGTAAAAGCCTGACACGTCCTTCCACTCCGATCAAGGGCGGGAGATGTTATTATCCAATAACATTTTGTTGATTTCCCACTTCAAAAAACTTAAAATTCTCCAATGAAGTCTAAATTAATCAGCAGCTAAACAGTCAGATGAGGAATCCTCGGATATAGATAGGTATTTCAATCAAGTATTATCTAATTTGCATAAGTTAGATTTTACTATGGCAATTATTTGTTAACCTTTTCGACGTAGCTACGTTTACGTACCATTATTTTATTACGTAAACAATCAATAGTTTCGCCTTCAAATAAATATTTTCGACAGATCTGTTGTACAGTTGTGGAAAGCATGACAATGTACCTATACGCGAGCCAGAGTTCGTAGTTTTAAAATTAGTTATGTACCAATATGGAATAAGAACATATTGGCAATTCGAGATAGTTTTGAAGTTACGAATTTTTAATAAGGCGCTCTTAGTGTTTATTGATTTAATACTTTGCCAGTAAATACATATGTAGGAAATATCAACTAAGGTAAAATAGCGCAAACTCCTCGGTAGCAATAAATTCTATGAGGGACAGTTAAGTTTAGCGTGACTTTCGATAAATTCTCCCACCGATAAGACTTCGACGTACATTGAACCATTAACATTTTAAGCTTGGCCGTCAATGTACGCAACTAGTGACGTAAACATCGGGACTTGGCCAGGAACTGAACGAGGAGGCATCGCATCGCGCAGCGGCAATCGATCGCGTGCGCGCGCAGCTCCGCCATCCTGGCTTCAGTACCGAGTCGTGGTTCCAGTCGAATACAATATTCGACAGAAATGTACCAAACCCGTGCAAAGTGACTACACAAATAGTAATTGTTAGATAAAGTGACTTCTAACTGAAAAGGGGATCAAATTTAAGGTCAGTAGTGTACGGCTCTTTTTAGCAAAAGGCGCAATCGAATCTGTACGTCGAGTACTGCAATTATTATTTCAGTAAAAGGTTGTTTCTCATAATTTCTTTCAGCATTTTGTGTCTGTACATTATTTTACACACTCTTATTGAAATTATCATTACGTAGGACAGAACCGGATTATAGTCAAGCATATTAATATAACTTAAGGTGTTCATACATGGCCATAAATGTCTATAGATGTATATGTAGAGGTAGTCTTATCTGAGTTTGACAGTTTGTACAGCCTCGGCCCGCCTCGAATACCACGCGTAAGGCGAAGTCGCTTGTAAAAAAACTTATAAGTAGAGCAGATCATAAGCGTTTGGGAATGATTAATTCTATAGAACGGCTTAATCGTAGGTAGCCGTAGCTTGTGGGACCTACCACGCTACTCACTTGATTTATAAGTCAAGGAAGTTTTTCAGGGACAACGACAAACAACAGCAACGACCTTAGGAACTTTATTAAATGTTACCGCAGACTGTGTTAAACTGTAGGGGTTAGCATAGGTAAACCAAAATTATAATAACAGCAGTTACTAGCTACGAAATTATTCGAAATAGAAATGAAGATACCTATTACAATTTTAGCACCAGCAATATAAATTAATATGCACGGTTTTAGATTTTTACAAAATCTAAGTTGTTTTTGACAAAATCTTAATCACAAATATGTTCATTTCATATTATTTGAGATAATATAACTACTAGATAGAGTAAAATTCGTCATACTCATGCAGACTTACAAGATCAATATCATTTAAGATATGTAGGCCAATATTTCTGGTTCCAGTTGGTCTAGTTCGAGACTATAGATAACTTTTGACATCACGGTCTTGCAAGTCGATAAGTAAGCAATCACCAAACTATAATTGTGTTTTATTGGTTTATCTTTGGTGACAAATCGGTGCAAGGATAGGGTCAACTAATTAAAATAACTATCGAAGTTTTGAAATGTTTAACTTTAATTTTAGTGTTAGTATATACCTACTGCCAAGTAGGTACTAAGTCTACATTATATAGACTAAAGAAATTTACTTAATGAAATGAACTATCAATGTATATGCAGTTAATAATGGTTTTTTTTTTTTCAATTTACATAAAAGGGGACTGAGCAACTAAAAAGCTAAATACTTTTATATCCATTTTTTTACAGTCTTCCAAAATTTAAGCAACTATGAAAGTAACAAATAAGTCTTACTAAAATGTGTTTATCTTTTTGTGACAGACGATCATGTCGCCACTGCTGGAGACGCTGCTGCGGTGGCGGCGCGAAGCCGTCGCCGACACCCTGGAGGAGACATCCACGCCTACATCCGACTCTAGTAAGACGGCTAAATATAGCACTCTTTTACTTTCAGTTTATCTGGACTATATTGATTTATCTCTCGAAGATTTTAATGAAGAATAGCATTTACAGATACGATGAAACTAAAAATGTTCCAGTATTGCTTTTTCTGTTGAAATTATTTTAGGAACGCGATGCAACTGCAAATTCAAAGTTAAATTATATGTAGGATAGTGATTTCTTAACCACAAAGGAATATTTTATCCAAATTAGGAAGGAAATCTTAATAGTAGACAGATTTACAGCATGTCTGTTTATGTTACCTACTTCTAGTCATGAATTTAACTGAAAGCATATTGCAACAACATAGAAGATTGGGATGATAGAGACGTTTAGTGATTTTCCAAATACTAGTACTGGAAATATTTCCTGGAAGCAAGCCAATATTACGGGTTGGTCGTATTTATCGACCTACTGCCGAATGTATGTAAAACAAACAAAGATATTAACAAGTTCCTGCTAGATGGTATCCCCAGGTTTTTAACAAAAATCACCACCGTACAAGCAATATGGTATTTATCTTCTCATACATTTTGTCCTAATAAACTAAGCACGATTTTGTAAGTTGTTTGTTACGATGAGCCTCTTTAAAGATTATTTAAAAAGCTCTATAGTAGTTCTCATAATACGATCATTCTGCAGCAGTCACAGAAGGCGGCACCTCCATGCCAATAACATCCTCAACAGTCCCGCCGACACAGGAGAGCATCGGCGAGAAGACGGCGGAAATAGCTCGGAAGATGAACATAGAACCATGGCAGTTGGTCGCTATACTAGTCGGTAAGTATCTTATACATAACCCTATACTATTCTAGATACTGTCACATCAAATTACACCATAGTAAAACAGCAACATGACATATTACAAATTCTGGTCCGCCTAAGAAAACTGATAAGAAACTAACAGCCGTAAGGGTGTGAACGACACTCTTTCGGTTGAAGACTACTCCCTTTGAACTGGATAAACGTATGACCTAATTCCTTCACACTTCAACTAGATATATTTTTCCTTTGAAGTCTAAGTCGCTAGTCTATGGGTTAAGAACTTTTTATTTAAATACCTATCTTCTTTTATGTGAAGAGCTAAAA